>OX439012.1:10096548-11586548 GCA_949316495.1 Amphiduros pacificus | reverse complement strand
GAGAAGTATAGTAACACATTTTCATGTTGGGCGATACCAGTCTGTGTCCCTCTATCCAAGAACACCAAGCCCATATCTTGGCATATTGATACAAGCTCTATGATGCATAGATTAAACTGTATCGATACACAAAACCCTATGTTGCATTAAACATATGATCTACCCTATGGCCTGGGTTTGGGTGTATATTACTAGATGTAGTAGTCTGAACTAGCTGATAGGTTGACCTGGATTCACCCCAAGGCAACCATAATGGTGTGTAATTCTGGGTAAATCTGTCTTACAGTTTACTCCTCGGAGGACATCGCAGTTCACATTGAAACAGTAGGGGACAGGTTATTTGTTCATTGCTCCCCATAATGTGATTAGGACTAGTATCAGATATCTTTAAGAAATGCCCAAAGACACTTTTTTGAAGAATGGTATATGAACAGACCCTACATTTCTCAGTCTTGTATTTCTCACCCTTATATGTGTAGCACTTACATCTCAAACCCTTGTAGTTTTGATATTTGCATTAAGATAAATAAGGCCAACAATAATACTAATAATAATATTAATACTAATAATAATACTATTAATGATGATGATGACAATTTCTTGGACAACTCTTTTTATGTCTAAATAAAATTGATTGCATTTGAGATGGTGGTACCTTTGCACAAATAAAACAAATTGTGAACAAACAATACAAAATTCATTTGAAAGTATCTATGCCATTCTAATGATCTCATAAAATTGTGACACACACATGCTCTTACTCTTATTGTACAGACAGTTCATTAGTGTGATTTGACAGGACGCTTTCTTTTATGCAACATATTAAGTATGTGAAAAAAGAGGTGCCAGAAGGCATAAGACCTGCTGCGTGTTGTGACACATTCTGATCGATAGCTTGTTATATTATTTTACATCAATACACTGATAATATCAAAGATCTATTTATGGCTACATGCTTTACAGTTCAACATGTCAATCATGCATAAATTTTTAAAATCCTATTCAAAACCAAAGATGTTGTAAGGACGTAGATCTGTGAAGGCCAGATAACGTTGTGAGCACGTTGTGGTACAACTATCTCAGCACTTTCCTAGAAGGTTGTGGGTGAGTGCTGAGCATGTTGTGAGCACACTGTAAACTGACATTGTAAGGAGGTAGATCTATGAACACCAGATTATGTTGTGAGCATGTTGTGATGAAACATTGTGAAAGATTCTTGGTACTGTGTGGAATATCTTCTACCGAATCATCTGGCATGTTATGGTGATTTGCTACCATTGTCTATAATTATATGGGTATATGATTGCCGTTGATAATAACAATAAATCTATGTCTCAATAACAGACATAATCATTTATTTTCTTTTATTTAGTTCATTCAAAACACCACTGCTTGTCTATTAAATTCAGGCCACGGGCCGTGGCGCAGTTGGTTAGAGCGCCAGCTTATTAGCACCAGTTCCTCTGTGGTGATCTAAAGGTCGTGGGTTCGAATCCCGGCCATGCTGAGATTGAACTCATGATACAATTTCCCACATGAGCTGAGGCCTGTGCCAAAAGGGTTAACCCGTTGTCCTTGTAAATCTGTGACCGGGTGGGTTGTCATGTCAAGGACCTGCGACATGACAATTCAGTGAGGCAGCACTATATCTGCTACAAGTAGGTCTCATCACGAAATGACTGAAATAATGTTGAAAGTGATGTAAAGCCCCAAACAAACAAACAAACAAATCTATTAAATTCACTGCGAAACTTTGAATTACCTAACAGCAAAGTTGTTAAGGTTGCAGTTTTTTGTGGTACTGTATAATTTGACCACCACAAGCTTTATTCTAATTGTTCACCACGTTGTCAACAAGTTGCAGCAAAACATTGTAAGACGAAGTGCTGACGCCATAAGCACAAAGAATGAAAATGTTGCTATCATGTCAGACAACAAAGGTATCATTTTGTGTGCTCAGTACGTTGGAAAAACATAGAAAGACAACTAAACCTTTCTACATGCTCAAAATATGTTGGTTTTATGAAGTGTATTACCTCGGTAGCTTGGCAATTGAGGCAGATGTACCTCTTGTACCTCTTGATATAAGAAATGGAAATCTTGCCCTTCAGTATGCTGCAAAGATTTCTCCTAATCCGGAAACTCAAGTAAGATTAATGATTCCGGATATTTTATCATATTTAAATCAACAGGATGAAGTTCACCAAACATATCACACGGTTTGTAATATTTTGTGTAAAGAAATGGATTTATATCTTAATCTGCAGCTCCGCCTGGGCATGTTAGAAAAAGGTTGGAAAATGCAAAACCATATTGGAATCAAGAGTTATATGTAAAGTGTAAAGAGATGCAGGACGCTGAAAAGACATTTACTAATTTTAAAGGTCACAGAAGGACAGAATAAAACCTTAGGGAAAAGAAATATTTTTGATAAAATGTTGAGAAATGCAGATAGAGAGTATAACAAGTACATGCTGCCAAACATTGATGAAATGTGCACAAACAATCCTCAGGAATTTTGGACACACATTAATAAATGTGAACCACCAAGAAGTAATAAAAATTCCAATGAAAGTCTGATGTCAATGTTGTACTAGATACTTGGAAATCTGATTTTGCATACTTATGTAATAGACCGTTAAATGATGATGAGATGATGGTGTAGATAACAATTTCTATAATGAATATATTAATAGATAGGTGAGAGAAAATAAAAGATACAAAATGACTGTATATAGAATGCCGATATTAACGGCCTGTTTTCATTTGATGAGATTAAAACATATTTAGAGGCATTAGACTAGTATCTTGTATTCTAGTTTTCTCAGAATATTCTATTGTGAGCTTGGAGAATTTTTGCTGATGAGCAAAATGGTTTTAATAACAAACTCATTCAAAAGAATAATACTTTCGTATGTTTTATTTTCAGTCTATATAAATATATGTGTATGTATGTATGTATGTATGTATGTATGTATGTATGTATGTATGTATGTATGTATGTATGTATGTATGTATGTATGTATGTATGTATGTATGTATGTATGTATGTATGTATGTATGTATGTATGTATGTATGTATGTATGTATGTATGTATGTATGTATGTATGTATGTATGTATGTATGTATGTATGTATGTATGTATGTATGTATGTATGTATGTATGTATGTATGTATGTATGTATGTATGTATGTATGTATGTATGTATGTATGTATGTATGTATGTATGTATGTATGTATGTGTGTGTGTGTGTATGTGTGTGTGTGTGTGTGTGTGTGTGTGTGTGTGTGTGTGTGTGTGTGTGTGTGTGTGTGTGTGTGTGTGTGTGTGTGTGTACATATATTATTGAATATTGGAATTGAAAATGACATATCAAGGGATTTCTACCACTTATATGAACCCCTTGAAGACATCATAGACTTATCATATAAAGACTAATCATATTTATGCTGATATATTATTGGATATATTATTGGAGTCTTTATCTCTAAATGTGACCATGAAGTCCGACGATAAAATGGAAAAATGTATTAAGAATGTAAAAGGTACTTGTTGCTAATTGAGCTAATCAAATAATGGGGATACGAGAAATTCACATTTCAATCATGGGAACATACCCTCCACAATCCAAGATATACAGATATCTAGATTCAATAGTTGAAGATCTAGGAATGAGTAGAGATAAGGGAATACACCTTAAAAGGACAGGTAAAAAATGTACAAAAAGTGGCTTTTTTTTCAAGTAAACAAGAAAAAGTGGTGCTCCACATGTAACACGGATGAGAAAAAAATTAACAAACAAAACAAAAATTCAAATAAACAAAACAAAAGTTAAAACAAACAAAACAAAAATTCAAATAAACCAAAAAAACCCACAAAATTATCAAAATAGTACAACTTTATGCAAAGATGTGCTTTTCCAGGCTCGATTACGTAAGTTGCTCTAATATTGCTCAGGCACTACCGCAAATCATCGATGAGACTTTTGCTTCTCATTTCTGTTCTAATTATCTGATTTACACCAAATATGAATTAAACTTACTGGAAATTCCTTGTTCTTACGATTGGGAAGCATGTCCAATCAATTTAAAGGGATAATTTTATGCAACGATGGGCGAAGACGATGACATCGTTTTGAACGTTCTGCTTCTTTTTTGTTTTACTTCTTTTACATATGTATTCATACGCCGGGACGCATGCGCGAATTTTATACCTCAGGGTATCCGTCCGCAATCACCAACTCACTGAATCCGCTCACCCAGCTTCCCGACTCGGTATGTTTTGTTATAGGAATCAATCGCATGCACACAACGAACACTCCACAGTGGCGTCAGGTGCTTCAACAATAATGACCACAGAAAAAACCGAATTACAACCCACAGGATATGTCAACTCATTTCCCATGATTGTACCGATCACAGAATAACACAGATAGTTCCTATTTTTGACAATGATTGCCGATAGGGAAGGAACCATCTGTTTTACAAAAATAAGTAATAAAAACTGCAGGAATTTCAAAATGTGAAATAATGAAATAACAAATGATGTTAAATTCTGAAAACAGATTGGTGGAGAAGATAAAAACATTATCACTTAACAATAAACGACATCGCAAAAATACATTGTTTTACTGTTTGAATTTGGACCTGGTAGGATGTATGGATGTCTTAAGGTTGTATACTATGATTAAGTGCCATAATTATAACATAACACTCCTAACAATAATGTCATTTCATCTCTGTACAGTTGTTATATCCTTCCTGCTTGTATAATGAAAACCTCTGTGTGTAATATGAATAGAAAAACATATTTTGTGACCTGTTGCCACATAATATGGATATAAGTGCACCGACTTCTAAAATGCAAAGTGGATTTTGCATTTGAAGCCTCGTTTTGAACGGAGAGGAAAGTGTGCAAAACAGTGCCGTAATTAAGTATGTCATACATGGTCATTATCGTTTTACAAAGAGACACGTGCCAACACCTAAGAAAATCCACTTCCTGTTTACCTTGAGATCACTCACGAGACCTTGACGTGATTAATCAGTTGGCTCTTGCCTCCCTGTTTCCGGTTAGCCTCGGTTTCAAGGTGGCATTCCGTTAAGACAGGCGAAGAGGGTGGAATGGTGAGGAGGGTTTTATATTGGGCTGGAATATCAACATTTTGCCATTTTATCATTTAACCGTATATGACCTCAACTTTATTTTCAGCAGGATGATTCTTGTGACAGCAACATGCATTTCGTCTTTATGGGAATCTCCCTGGTCCAAACATAACGATACAACAACAAATTTATTTTGTATCAATTGTAACTGTAACAATTGTATGTGTAATACATTGTAAATAAGGGTAAAAATAAACGGATTTCCTATTTCCTGGTTCCTAGTTCCCAGTTATCCTTTAGTTATGAAATGACCCTGCTAAATAAAAATGCATGTGCCACAAGTACCCCTATGGAAACATTAATAAAAATTTGATGTTTACTTTTCAATGGTATTACCAAGCATTTTCACCCAACATAATGTATTACATTTATATTGCCCAATCCAGGTTCTCAGAATAATTTCTTAAGGTAGAGATATACATGTACATCAGTGTGAGTCGCCTTCTTCTGCTTTCACTAAATTTCAAGGCATAAGAGAAAATAAACTGAAAAAAGGAAACTGGTGACTTTATGATATAACCACATAAAGTAATATACCTATTCCATTCGTTTGTAAAAGTTGACAAAACATCTTGTGACAACTGGGTGTCAACTGGGTGTCAACTGGGTGATTTCACTGTGATTGAGCCTTTGATTCTGAGGTGCTTATAGCATGCTACCCTTCATTATATGTCATGGTACCAATTCTTGATTAAGATCCTTCCTTGATTGCTTTTGCCGGTACAACCTACGTGTTAGCCTGCACTGAACTAAGTTGTTAGTTGTTTCATGGAAATAACATGACCTCATATTTCCATGAAATAGACAGGTGTAGCCGATATGTGATTATTGTTGCATAAAACACAGATTTCACGAGTTGGTCTTTTTTATACTCATTCGGCAGCTTGACTATCTGATATGGTGGAACACGTTTGAATGCTAATTTGAAACTAACAAATCCTGGCACTTTTTTCCTCAAACTCTGTCACTGCCTGAGCTATACCCTTGAACTGTCTGAGCTATACCCTTGAACTGCCTGAGCTATACCCTTGAACTGCCTGAGATATACCCTTGAACTGTCTGAGCTTTACCCAGCTTAACAGATGTGGTCGATCTGGAGCAAAGTTCATCACCATTTCATACATTGTTGATCTTGGAATGATTTTATATTGGAATCATTGCACAGTTATTTTATTATTGACAGTGAAAAACCAATTTCAAATTATAAAAATACAAATGTAGAGTATTGATGTCAAGTTATATACTTTCTTTTTGCAGCTTTGAAAATACATATCAGTGATTCTACATTTAAAGTGTTGGAGAAGACTGGCAGATACCAACTCGATCACAGGGGCCAGCTGGAGATAAAGGTAGTGTGACCCTCTGATAAACTTTCTTTTTGGACAATCATAAAGTCATATTGGTGCACATCTGTGAAGATTGGCATATACGTTAATGCATTCTTAAACCAAATAGATTATATGTTAATATTGAAATTATTACTATTATATAATTACCCATGTGACTATAACGTAAATATAATGAAACACACATTTAATTTATAATTTTTCACATCTTCCAAGTCCCTGAACATTGGAGTATCTGAAGTTTCTATAAGCGTTTCCATGGTTTAATGAATATTCTGATTAGTTTTAGATGTATATTATAATTCATAACATTTTGAACATAATAATAAAATTAATAATAAATAATGATAAAATTCATATAGGGCTAATACCAGACATGTCTGTTCAAAGCGCTGTGTTCAGAACATGCGTTCTGAAAAGATGAGTTTTCAATTTACTTTTGAAAGAGCATACTGAAGCACTTGTCCTAATGAAGCACTTGTCCTAATGAAGCACTTGTCCTACTGAAGCACTTGTCCTAATGAAGCACTTGTCCTAATGAAGCACTTGTCCTAAAGGGAGAGAATTCCAGAGTCTGGGGGCAATTAATGAGAAGGCCCTATCGCCCACAGTCTTGAGGCGGGTTTTATAATATAGACATATATGGATACATTAATGTTGGTCAACGATTCAGCTAACAGACTGTGGTATTGAATACCTATTTGTTTTCTCAATAATCATTGATCTGTGTCCCATTGCAGGGTAAAGGTTTGATGGACACCTATTGGCTGGAAGGTCGTAAAGATATGGACGTGGCTAATGACTCAATGGTCTGTAAATTTAAACCTAAAAAGAGAACTGGACCAAGGAAAAAAAGACTAAAAGGTAGTTTAGCAGTTCTACAAAGTTCTCTGAATGTTAATATACCGGAAGAAGCAGAGGGTTCCGGTTCCTCAAAGGTGTCTATGACCAACTCTGCCGGAAGTAACACCACCCTCTCTGTGGAACCAGTCAATGCAGTTGATTCAAACCGTGGTCCAGAAAACGGTATTCAAAATAAAAGAGCGGATACCAGTCATAATGCTAATAATGACAATACAGACAATTCTATGGACATGAATGGCCGATCTGCTCAGTGCATTGAGCAGAATACAGCCGGACTTCATAACGGTGTAAATATCCCTTCAGGTAATTCTAACGGTCAAACTGTGATATCTATCGGCATAGTGCTCACCGACATGGACCTTGAAGCGGGAAAATCGGCTGGGACTGATATCCTTCATTCAGGTGACAGGCAAAGTCCACTTACAAATAGCGAAGTGAAACATTCCCCATATACTTTATCAATAGAGAACGAAACAAGCTTGGTTGATATAGATGTATGACAAGTTATATCTGCAAATGAATGTTTGAAATTACATGGTGTATAACGTTATATGATGGAATTATACAAATAATTAAGTAGCCGATCTATATGTGATGATTTATATTATAGTGTATTTTATTTTAATCTCACCTTGGTTTATGTTGGTTGCCCATAATTAAATACAGCATAAACTACAGCCTTCCTGATAAACTGAAATTATCTGATGACCACAGTTGTAAAAACTGTTGATTCAGCTAATTGGTACATAATACTTCCTATATATCTTCACTTTAAAGTATAAATGTAAATTATTTGATAATTAGTAATTAATTGTACATGATGATGTAATGAATTCAGGTAAATTATGTAAATCATTCTGATTGAGATTAATTATGGAATGTACATATAGTAAACGGACGAAAACAAAGTACATAACTTTGCTGAGACAAACTGCATTATATCTGTTAATTATATAAAGAATACTATCAAATTTCCTATTTGTCCACTGTATGCATTCATCAACATATCCTTTTGCCACATGGAACCTTATTCACAGCAAAAAAACAAAAATAAAACAAAACAAATAAATCATCTATTTTTATAGATATGTATCGGGGATCTCAAAATATAAATATTTTGATAAAGGAGTAACAATAAATTGTTTAATATATGTAAATAAAGGATGCTTTTGATTTTTCTTTACACGTCATTTAGAAATTATGTAGAAATTGTCAGCGATTAACTAGATAAAAGAAACAACGAATGAAGACAAACGAGAGATAGATGATAGTAAAATGGTAGAGATAAACATAAATAAATTGTTGTTATGTTGAACCATCTAAGACTTTTGAAATAATCCTCTATAATAATCAGCCATTTGTGAGGACCAATTTTAAATTTTGATTTTAAGTTTTCATGCAAGGAATAATAGAGTGTCAATTCTATGTGGAAAAATAGTCAAAAGATGCTTAGGTCATACCTGTTTTTTCACATATTCATTACAGAAATATATAGCCTTAATTATAAAGAGGAAAATGTAGTTTTAAACTTTATAGGACGCTAATGGCTTATGAGACAGGCTTGAGATGAAACTTGAAACTGTTTTGCAAAAACAGGTAACACAGATGCTCTATACTTTTCCAAGACTGGAAAGAGTAATTGGGGAACTTAATTTTACATTATAGCATAACCTCCATGCGCTTTCTCTCAGAGACAAATTCATCAACTTTTCTACCAACTCTCAATCGTATTTCTACACATTGAGGCCGTTATAGCGGTGATATTTCCATACATGAGAAGGAGATGATGATTCAGCACCGTCTCCCTACTAAGCCAGGTCTTCTTGATTCTCAATCAACACTGGCAAACTTTGACCTTGTAAGGGAAACAGTATAAAGACCAAATAAATCATGATTTCATACTTATAAACCCTGTTCTCTTGAATTCAAAACGGTTCACTGGAATCCATAAAATCTGCAACAAATAAGCTCACATAAAACCCCGTAATAATTGTCTAAATTCAGTTTTATTTCACTGGAAATTGTTTTAGCTTAAATTGCAATGCTCCCCTGCTGAGAAATGATCCCTTATCACGTGGTTACTCTTATGCGCATGCGTTGTCATGGCGGCACTAAAATCATTATATACACCTGATTCAGACTAGAAATGACCTCTAGCTGTGTAGCCATGTTACGTAGGCTCTGAGTGCCTACGGGACAGAAGTGGAGAGGCCAACATATCAAATCAAATCAAATCAAATTAAAAACCAATAATCATGGGTGTGGCTCAGCTTTCATTGATTATAATTTACACAACACTTTCCAGCTGTTCTTATTAATGGCTACCTTAAAATCTCTGGAGATTGTTATCGCTAAAGATAAAAATATGAGTAAAAGATAAACAAGACGTCATTAATAAATGCATTTAGAAATGGAGACGCCAACACAGATGTAAATTGGACGAAAATGATTTATAATGTTGAAAGTGATGTAAAGCCCGGCATTAATTTCTCATTACAATTACAATGACCTACGACATTACAATTCAGTAAGCAAGCAGCACTTTATCTGTTTCAGATAGGTCTCGTCAAGAAATAACGGAAATAATGTTGAAAGTGATGTTAAAAAACATGTAAACGATAAGAACAATGTATAGACTTTATAAGTTAATATGCAATGAATACATGTGAGAAAAAATTACTTCTAAAAAAGATACGTCCTTGTTTGTTGCTGTACCCAGAAATATTATAAATAGATGTTACTGCACAATTCAGTAGGTATATGATACTTGACGCATGAGAGAGACATGAGGATTTTTGGGATTTATAGGAAAATGCTATAAATATTCTGGATGGGTCCATTTCCTATGCGTTTCCTGGAAACGGGACCACAAAGAAATAGGCACTGTCAAAGAACAAGATCCCTTTTTGTTTGTCCAATATAAATACCTTTGTGTAAATGTCATAGATTGTTTCGTGTATTACAACCCATATGTTTTCCTATTATTAGTTTTTTTAAAAAAGCACTGATTTACTCAGGCAACAGGTCGAGAGACATATATACTCCAATGCATATGTCATGTCAAAATCTGTTCCCAGGTATTGTTAACAAAACATGCACTCAGTGCACAAACAACCTCAAAAGCAAAGTTGGCTAATGTTATAGTGCTTTAAACATATTGTGTCAGATTGGGATTGAATCAATATAATACTATGTGGAAATAAGTCATATGAAAATATTACTTTGGGTTTGCAGTGGATTTGAAATGAACAATTTACGTTTTATGGCAATAACCCGTTCTAATATATTTAGTTCATGTGTCAAAACAATACAAGCCAAGCTTTGGATGAGCAGATTATAGACATCATCATTTTATCTGTTACTGATTTACCCTCTCAAGATAAGTTGCATTCCCTGCAGGTGACAGCACATGGGATGAAAAGAACTAACCCGACGCTATCCCATCCCTGCAAGAGGCATCCTGTTTTCCGTAGAATAAAACATGTATCAGTTGAAGACAGGATCCTAGAGGTTGAATGGAATGGAATGATTGGATTCTTAACAACACATCGTCATATTAAGGCAGATGCACATAACAGGTTTATGTCCATCTGATTGAGGTCATTTAGTATGTATTAATGTGGGTTATGTCCATCTGAATAAGGTCATTTAGTATGTATTAATACGGGTTATGTCCATCTGATATAGGTCATTCAGTATGTATTAATGTGGGTTATGTCCATCTGAATAAGGTCATTTAGTATGTATTAATGCGGGTTATGTCCATCTGATTAAGGTCATTCAGTATGTTTTAATGCAGGTTATGTCCATCTGATTAAGGTCATTCAGCATGTATTAATGCAGGTTATGTCCATCTGATTAAGGTCATTCAGTATGTATTAATGCAGGTTATATAATAATTATGTACATCTGATTAAGGTCATTCAGTATGTATTTATGCAGGTTATGTCCATCTGATTTCGGTCATTCAGTATGTATTAATGCAGGTTATGTCCATCTGATTAAGGTCATTTGGTATGTATAATGCGGGTTATGTACATCTGATTAAGGTCATTCAGTATGTATTAATGCAGGTTATTTTATAATTATGTCCATCTGATTAAGGTCATTTAGTATGTATTAATGCAGGTTATGTCCATCTGATTTAGGTCATTCAGTATGTATTAATGCAGGTTATGTACATCTGATTAAGGTCATTCAGTATGTATTAATGCAGGTTATTTTATAATTATGTCCATCTGATTTAGGTCATTCAGTATGTATTAATGCAGGTTATATAATAATTATGTATATCTGTATTAATGCAGTTTATGTCCATCTGATTTAGGGCATTCAGTATGTATTAATGCAGGTTATGTCCATCTGATTAAGGTCATTCAGTATGTATTAATGCAGGTTATATAATGATTATGTCCATCTGATTAAGGTCATTCAGTATGTATTAATGCAGGTTATTTTATAATTATGTCCATCTGATTAAGGTCATTTAGTATGTTTTAATGCGGGTTATGTCCATCTGATTTAGGTCATTCAGTATATATTAATGCAGGTTATGTCCATCTGATTAAGGTCATTCAGTATGTATTAATGCAGGTTATGTACATCTGATCTTGGAGTGATTATGAATGGAGGCGCAACGTCGCAAGATCAAAAGGAACATCATAGTTGCCGCCATGGCCATTGTCATAATGACGACATACAGGTGCAAGATATGAAAGTTTTGACGGTATTTTTTTTCAGAGCTATTTTAAGTCATCAAAACCATGATTTAGAATTAAACATATCACGAATGAAATGTTTGTTTTTTCATACAGATTATGGGGATATAAACTTTATTTTTCTGCTCCAAGTTTGGACGATTTTATGATAAGATTTGTACATTCATATCAAAGTTATGAAAATGTATTAAAAATTGTTATTACGACCTCATATACTGAGGAAACCACATGTTTTATCGTCATGTTTTCTTTCCAGTTTATTTTGAGTTAAAGATAACGCATACAACTGATGATATTAATTATTGGAGATAAGCTTTATTGCTTAAAGCACTTAAAAACTAGCACACATACACTTCATATCTTAACCCCTAAGACCCAACACTCGGTAACATCAAACGACACTTGATAACATCGGTCACACTTGATAACATCGATAACTTGGTAACATTGGTAACTTCATTACATTGAATTAGACATATAATGAATTATCAAGTGGAGCTTACATTTGCTTATACGAGACATAATAATTACTTGACACATGGCATAAGCCCAATAACAATACATGCAATGGATTGGTAAGGCCATGTGAATAATGGGAGGAGTGTTTTAGTGGTAAGATGAGGATGATGAGGTCGTCAGGCGGGAGGGGTGAAAAATATGAGATATTGGAGGCTGCCTGATATACCTGAGGTAAGCCTGAGAGCGTCAGTTGCCTGCAGAGCTTATCTCCTCTGAGCTAAACTTATTGAAAGAGGACTGCGGATCTCCAGATTGAGGCGGGACTTACTTAATGGTTTGCCTGAGGCAAACTGAAGTAGATAGGCTTGCGGAGGCAGGCCACTCGAAGGGGGCCGGGCTACGAGGTAGCGCCTGAGGGCGCACACTGTACAGGTGGGGGTGGAGGAACACCCAATATATTTAGTGAAACCGTACCTAGTGGTTTTGGACCTATGGATTTTTAGGCTTAGGTAGGGTAGTTTATCATGAGTACCGAAGTATACATCCTGAATCCTGGGGGGTGGGGAGATTGGATGGTGGGGAGGTTTGTGGTGAAATGTGGCACAGTATTCACCCCCCCTTGAGGCACCCGAAGAATCCGAGGGTGAGGGCTGCACCAAACAATAGACCATCAGGGGAGTTATCTAATTGCTGGAGTAGTGAAACTCGTACCTGGTAGGTGATGGGCGACTTCTGGGATGGGGGCCCACTCCTATCCATTACTGACCTGAGGGCAAGCATAACCCGAGGCCCATTAGTGGAGGGAGGGGGGAACCCGTTCATGACATGGGAAGAGCGAATCGCTGCTAAGTAAACAGAGATGGAGGAAGCTGATAGGGGCTTTCCCCTCTCATGACAAGATAAATATGCTAAGTATCTTAATATATCATCTTCAGATGCTGGCATTGGAGCAGTATTATAAAGCTCACAAAAAGACATATAAAAAGCCTGGGCTGAATTGTAGGTGCGCCTTGTATTATGCCTGAGGCCACTCCCGACCATCTTTGAGGCCCTTGAGTCCAGATCTGTAAATATACATGAAAGCACACCACCAGTACGAGGTAATGATAAAAAACTCAATACATAGATCATACATATCATACATAATCACACATAATAAATTCAAACTTAAATTATACATTTTTTAATTACTCCATCAAAAATCGTGGTGTATTGGCTTAGTCATAAAATTGTTACAATTCGGATTTAATTTGAAGAATCTAATAAAGTCCAGCCTACTGAGGGCGTCTGCAGTAGAGTTTTTTGCAGAGTAGAGGTGTATAGCTTTGTAGTCTATGTTATACATGGTAACAAAATAGTATAGGACCCTAATTAGACCCATTAACTTGGGGTCCTTAGATTTCCCAGAGTTTACACAATAACAAACTGCCTGGTTGTCTATGTTCATGATTGTCTGTTTGTTCTGCAGAGATGGGCCGAAAGTGGCCAGTGCCAGCACTACTGCATACATCTCCTTCCAGGCAATAGTCAAGGGGGCCATCCATGCATTAGGCCCTGCAAACTCCAAATAGGACCATGCACCTGCGTGGTATATACCACACGCAAAGTCGGATGCATCGGAGAATACCATCTCTGCTGAGGCTGCATCGAATAGTGTCGGGAACATACTTATTCCACTGTGGCTACGCAGGCATATATACCACCATCTTAAGTCTGCTTTTGCCTGAGGCGTGATTTTTATGATATGGTGTAATTTGCGGGTCCTCTTTGCGAGACGAATTAGCCTGCGTATAAATTTTGTACCATGACGCACCACCTTCGCACAAAAAGTCAGCTTGCCTATAATGGACAATATTTCTCTTTTAGATGCGTGAGATTTGTATAGCCATGTAGCTGTTAAATCCTCTATTTCTTTTAGCCTCTGTGAAGAAATGGATAGTGTCTTATTTTTAATGTTTAATTGAATACCAAAAAATTTGATCTCTTGTGTTGCATATACAGTTTTTGAAGGCTGGATGCTGAAACCTGCTTCTGTGCATGTAGATAAAATAATGTTCAGGCTGTCGTTGCATGTCTGTCTGCTGTCTGTACATGTAAAAATGTCATCTAGGTAACGGATAGTGTCTGCTGAGGCCCCATGTGATTTATAAATGAAATCTAAGCCGTGGGCGAAGTCGTCAAATATTTTGGGGGCAGACCTGAGGCCGAAAGGAAGCACATTCATATGATAATACTCAGTTTCCTTGCCTGAGTCTTCCCAGCTAAATCCGAGTAGGTGATGATCATCCTTATGCACATTAACAGACTGAAAGGCGTTGCTAAAATCACACTTAGCTGCCCATGCTGATGGGTACTTGCTGATCATTTCTACTGCATCATATACTGTTACATAACATAACGAGCAGGCGTCCTTATTAATGCCCTCATTCACTGAGTTGGCCTCGGGCCAAGAGAGGTCATGAATGACCCTGGTTTTGTTGGCTGATTCCTTGTGGAATGCCCCTAATGGGGATGACCTGAAGCCTGCTGGGAGGTCCACCTCCTTAAAGGGACCCTCTACCCGTCCGAGAGAAATGTTCTTTTTTATCAAATTCGAGACTGCTGTGTAGTGTTCCTTGGCCGAGGGCCAATTTTTTCCTAACACTGTCATTTCCTGGCCACTGAAGCCTATCCTAGACCCACTGAGGGCACTGATACACAAATGTTTGGCAAATTCCTGATTGGGGTGGTTGGCAAGTGCCCGTTCCCAGAATTTATATGCTTGTGTAGTTCCTAGTGGTGCCTGAGGCTCCTGCTGAAATGCTGTCGGGCTGCTGAGCGGGCTTACCCTGGGCGCATTTTCCTTGCCTCTGGCATGTATCATAGGGCATTGGCCCCCTGCATTGCTTGCAGATATGCAGCCGTCTGCAGGACTTGAAGCTGCAACGCAGGCTATTGTAGTTGTTACAGATCTCTTGATTAAATTGTGCCTTCTTCTGCTGCCTAAACGCCTGCGCTGCCGGGCTCGTGACTGAAGCGTTTGATAGAAAAGGACAATCATAACTGAAGTGATCATTAGACTTGCATCTATTGCAACGGGCCGTATTCTGCTTTACCGCTGTTGCATCTAATATGGTCGTTACCAGGTCAGAGTTAATATTGGCGAAATATACGCTATTGCCGGCCAATGCAGCCCTATGCCTCACATCCAATGCCATCACTGACCCCCACTCATATCTTTTGTTGAAGTCAGATATTTTTGCCCTATAAGTTGCTAAATGTTCATAAAGCTGCACTCCGTGTACCTTGATCATCATCAATTCATAATTATTCCAGGCCTCGAGCCATAGACTAATATCTAAAATTTTCCGTTTTTGTCTGCGGGGTCGACACTTGAAGTTTCCCTCGTTGTCGATATAAGTCTGCATAGTACCATGATCATCTGATCCTAGCTGAATATTAAGCAGGAATTCCTCAAGATGGAAGAATTCCCCGTTGAGGGCCGACCTGAGCACTTTATCCGAGGTGTTAGGAATACTGCAGAGGGGTTTTAGGTCCATGATACCACTAATATCCTTTAGACCCCGCACTGAGCCTCCCATGCTTGGCATTGTGCCGTTCACTGCCACATAATTCCCGTCTGGCCTATATGTACTGTCTGTTATCTTAGCCTGCCCTGAGACCTGCCTAATATCAACCTCGGGTTCTTCCTGGTCTGATAAATTCTCGAAAATGTTCTGATTTATGTACGATTTACTAATGAGAAATTTATCGTTACCTGTCGCCGATGGGAGCTGAGCGTAGCCGGTGTAGCATCTTTTGGAAGAAGCGCCGTCCTTGCCGTTGCTAAGGAAACGTCCCTGGTTGCTGGGTCCATTGTTCTCGCTGGGATGCGCTGGGCGCCCACTGACCGCATTGGCTGCAGCCTGTGATGTTAATACTGATTGGATCTGAAGTTGCATGCATGCCACTGACTCCCTCAAAGCACTAATTGAAACAGCTTGGGCTTCCTGTGTTTCCTGGACACCTGGCGTCACTACCTGGCTTCTGGTGAGTGAGCAGGTCATGGGCATGGAGGCATGATTTATGCAGCAGAGCAATATGTGGATTTTAACCTACTAAACTGGATGGATATGTGACGAATTAAGCTGTCCAAAGTGTGCTAAGATCCAAGACTGTGGTGAGCTATAATATATGTGTATTTTCACGAAAACAAATGACTTTGTAACAGTTTTTACTTTTGGATTTATAAGTGGCAACAGATGAAATGGACACTAGCTGGTCATTTTACCTTGAGTTCAGACAACTGTAACTCATGTGAGCATGCCACATAATAGAAGGCTAACCAGGTCAACCAGTCAAAACATAAACATTGCCAAGATGTCCACAGAAGAAATACTATCAGCAATGAATGAAAAACTGTCTACACTTGACAAAATTCATGCAGATATAAGTGAAATGAAAGATGAGATAAAAGATGTTGTAAAAAGCCTGAAAGCCACACAAGAAACTGCTGATGAGGCTTTGGAGAAAGCATCCAAATGTGAAAATGATGTCACTCAGTTGACAAAGGATTATGCCAATATAGATACAAAGTACCAGAAGTTGGAATCGGAGAACAAACATCTGAAAGAACAGATCATAAGAATTGAGGCCCAAGACCGTCGTAACAACTTGGTTATTGAAGGATGCACAGAACGTGATGGGGAAACCAAACAAGAATGCTTAAATCTTGTCTATAAAATCATAGATGAAAAACTTAAAGTTGAGGATGCCAGATCGATCAAAATTGAAAGATGCCACCGCATGCCATCAGCCTTTAAATCCAAGCCCAGACTGATAATTTTCAGACTTCATAACTACAATGATCGTGAAAAAATATGGAATGCACGGAGAAACCTCAAAGATGCAAATGCTGCAGCAAGTGAGACAATATTCCTTTCTGAGGATTACCCTGTGGAAATAAAGAAAAGAAGAAGATTCTTAGACCCCATTAGAAAGAAGGCAGTGGCTGAGAACATGCGTGCATTTTTGTCATATGATAAGCTAATTATAGATGGCAAAGCTTATACAGTTGACAGTGTGGATGAACTGCCTGCTTTTCTCCACCCATCCGAATTAGCCACAAAACGTAGTGAATCTCACACAGGATTTTTCACTGGGGCATCCCCTCTATCCAATTTCCATAAATGTTCATTTGTTGATGATGATGGCTTGAAATGGTCAACCGTTGAGCAGTATTACCAATATCATAAATGTGTACACCATGGTGAACTCCAGAAAGCCAGACAGATTATAGAAACTGATGAACCAAACAAATGTTTATATATTGGTAAACAAGTACATGTAATTGATGAAAAATTGTGGCAGGAAAAAGCTAAAGAAATAATGCTGAATGGATGTCTACACAAGTTCTCCCAGAATAATGCCCTGAAACATTTCTTGCTGTCCACTGGAGAAACAGTACTTGTTGAGGCAAGCTCAAGTGACAAGTTCTGGGGTGTTGGGCTCAGTCTGCAGGATCCAGGCTTGTTTAATCCAACTAAGTGGAAGGGTAGCAATAACCTTGGCAAAACACTCAGAATAGTTAGAGACAAACTGATGTCAAAGTAAACAGTGTCATAAACGTATAATCCATGCATCACTTGTTTGTTACTAATGTCACCTCATTCATTATGCTAAGACTTGTTTGAATGTATATGTATGTTTAGATACATGCGATATGAATATATGGATATATAAATGTTCATTGTAGATCTGAATTCATGCTTATGCACTGGTCTGAGATGACATACAATCGAGATATCAATAATTTGCACACATTTTGGTCCGTATGTAACTGCAGCATTGAATATTTGCTAGAAAATACTAGTGATATAACTGATACAGTATGATAAAATTGGTATCATTTTAATGAATATGTGTATAGTTGGTCCAGTTATACTGGTAAATACAGTGCTGCCCTCTACCATGTGACATACATTATGCTAAAACTCCTTTGAATGTGTATGCATGTTTGGATACATACAACATGTTCATTGTATATCTGAATTCATGATTTATGCACTGGTATGGGAAGACATACAATTAAGATATCATTAAGACATATTGACATGCAATTGTATATTATGTATATCCCATTGATTGATTTATCATGTATATTAATTATATTGACTAGTATATCACATATATCACATTTGACTAATATATCACATTTGACAAATTAATAGCTGTATGAATGTCACATATATATTATAATATTGGCTATGTCCATCTAGAAACTATGATAATTTTCACTGATCAAATACCTACCGGTATACTTTATCCACATTTTGCTTCTCACCTCAACCATAGTCAACAGATACATTCTGGACATGTTGAAGGAGAGTGTGATAACTGAGCACACTCTCTTTTGTGCATGTCAGATGTCTATTTGTTGGTTCCTAGATTGTATTCGTTTTGGTATTTTTTGTCCCAGTGCATGTTTTATATACCTCACTATGCAGTTGAATTATGTGTGTGTGACATATGTATTGTTCATTATACAGACATATTTGTATATTAATACATGCAGATTTACATATCATTTTATGTACTTGTATCACTATAATGGCACATAGTGAATTAGATGAAGCAGTGCTCCAGCATCATGGAGGTATTACAAATTTATCCTTGACTAATATTTTGAATCTAAATGTTGATGATGAAGATGAAACACAAATTATACATCACTCACCTTATCTTGACTCAGAAAATATGTTTGAATTGCTTAGAAATAAGAAGAATGTTTTCAGTATAATGAGTTCCAATATCCAGTCCATTAGAGCAAAAAGTAATGAACTTAAAATTTTTATTGGTGTATTGAGTGATATTGGCTTTAAATTCAGTGCTATATGTATACAGGAAAGTGGTCTACCTGACAATACAGTACCACCAGAAATTGAACTTGAGGGATACATCTGTATATCTCAGGGCAAGTCCTGTAGTACAAAGGGAGGATTAATAATATATTTGGATGATAAATTCAAACATAACATCAAGATGACTTTAAATAAGTATAGTGACTGGGAGGGTCAGGTAATAGAAGTTGTTAAAAATGAATGTTTATCAAAGTCTATAACAATAGCAAATATATATAGACCCCCAAAGGACTTAGTTGAGAAATACAAAGAATTTATAGATGAATTCACTCCAATTGCTACTAAACTAGAGAAAACTAAAAATGAATGTATTATAACTGGAGACTTCAACATAAACTTATTACAAATTAATCAAAAAGCAGTCTTTGCAGATTATTTTGATATGTTTACTAGCCACAGTTTTTACCCTAAAATTACTCTTCCGACCCGTTTCTCAAATAAACATGGTACCTTGATTGACAATCTCTTTTGTAGGCTGTCAGAAGAAACTATTGACACCACATCAGGAATACTCCTTAAAAAATTCTCAGACCATCAACCCTATTTTACTATCCTAAATAATGTACAACATAAAAATCTACCCACAAAATATATAAAGTTATCCAAAAAGGACACAGAGTCAATTCAGAAATTTGAGAATGAAATATATACCTCTGATATCTTACTGTCAATTAATTCTAGTCCTACCTTGGATCCTAATATAAATTACAACATATTACACAATGTTCTTCAAGATGCAAAGGAAAAACATATACCAGAAAAGATTGTTAAATTTAATCGATATAAACACAAAAAATCTAAATGGATTACATATGGAATCATAAAATCCATCAAATTTAGAGATGATCTTTATAAGAAACTTAAAACAACTAGCCCTGATTCAACTGAATACCATATATCTAAAGTAAATTTATGTACTCATAACAACATCTTGAAAAAATGTATACGATCAGCTCAAAAAACATACTATGACAGATTGTTTAAAAAGTTTAAAGATGACATAAAAAATACATGGAAAACAATAAATGATATACTTGCTAAGTCAAAAAAGAAGAAATCATTCCCACAATCTTTCCGAGATGGAGAGAATATTATAAATGAAAAACTGCAAATTGCAAATAAATTCAACAAGTTTTTCGCAGAAATAGGACCAAAGTTGGCACAGGAAATAGGTATGCCAAAAAATAAAAAGCATAATAATTATCTTACTGTACATCATAATCATACCTTTCATTTTCAAAATGTGGATGAGAAAACCACAGATACAATCATAGATAAATTGAAACCAAAAACAAGCTTTGGTTTTGATGGACTTTCTTCTAAATTTATCAAAACCATCAAGAGGCCTTTGTTAAAACCATTAACCATTATTATTAATCAGATGCTAAATACAGGAATCTTTCCAGATAAATTAAAGCTAGCTAAAATTAACCCAATCTACAAAAAAGATGATGAGATGTTGTTTACAAACTACAGACCCATATCTTTATTGCCAGCACTTTCAAAAATATTTGAAAAAGTAATTTTCATACAACTATATGATTTTTTCCAAAAGAACAAGTTATTTTATACAAGCCAATTTGGTTTCCGCAAGGAACACTCAACAGAATTAGCTACACTTGAAGTAATTGACAGAATCTTAGCTGATATGGACAAAAATGATATACCCATAAATATTTATCTGGACCTGTCAAAGGCTTTTGATACTCTGGATCATGAAATATTGATTAAAAAATTATCATACTATGGTGTCACTGGCACATCATTAAACCTCATGAAACGTTATTTAGATAATCGTGAACAATATGTTGAATATGATGGTATAAAGTCTGACACTTTAATTTTACATACTGGAGTTCCACAAGGCTCCATACTGGGGCCACTGCTATTTATTATTTACATTAATGACATTGCAAATGCAAGTAAATTGTTCCATCTTGTAATATATGCTGATGACACTACTCTCTCAAGTACACTGAAACTCATTAACCATAGTACAACTCATATAGATACAAGTGAAGCAATAAATACTGAACTACAAAATATAAATGACTGGCTTAGAGTAAACAAATTATCATTAAATGTAGATAAAACAAAATTCATGATATTCCACACACCACAGAAAAAGAAATTACCACAATTGAATTTAAGATTGAACAATATTGAGATTGAACAAGTGAGGTGTTTCAATTTTCTGGGTATCACTATAAATCAACATTTAAACTGGAATGATCATGTCGACAGAATATCAAACAAGCTATCCAGAAATTTAGGTGTATTAAACAGACTGAAACATATATTACCACTTAATATAAGAATCACACTCTATAACTCCATGATCTTGTCCTACATAAATTATGGAATTCTTATATGGGGTAAATCTTGCAAAAGAGTTGCCCAGTTGCAAAAAAAGGCAATAAGAATAATAAATCTGAGTAACTATAATGCTCATACAGAACCTATCTTTAAACATTTTAAATTATTGAAAGTTTGTGATATCTACAAAGTCCAAGTGTTGAAGTTTTATTATAGATATAAACACCAAAAACTACCATTATATTTACAGAATTTGCCTTTCCACCAAACAATGAAATTACATAGCTATCCTACAAGAATAAATGATGACATCCGTCACCCCCCAATAAAACATGCATATATGGAGAAATGTATTAGATTTTCACTACCTATAATAGTAAATGAAACACCAGATTGTATTATTGATAAAATTATGACTCATAGTATTCAAGGTTATACCAAATATATCAAAACACTTATATTAGATGATTATAGATATGAATGTACAATACCACAGTGTTATATTTGTGGCAGAACCCCCTGATCCCACTCTACACATTGCTGGACTGATGCACTGCAGTCTTGTTGTATTTTGTTTTACTGAAACTGTACTGCTATTTCTGAATACATTTGTATATCATGCATGTACACATACCAGAGAATTAAGTTCTATTCCACACCTAATAAGCATTATTTACTGGGTAGAAATATACATGAGACTATATACTTCAGCCAAAATATAAAAAATCAATCTTTTACCATATTACACTAGTTGAAAATAATGTACGTATGCAAAGTTATTAAGTTATTAAATTTCATCTAATTTTCCCCAGGGTGGCTCCTATGATAGCGGTGATTAAACTCACCTTAATGGGGGTCTCCCTGGCCATATTATATTTATGTTAATATTTACATATTATGTAACAATATCATAAAATATGTAGTATTATATATGGCTGAATAAATTGATTTTGAGTTTGTGAGTTTTTTTTTGAGTTTCTGGCATAGAAGGGGTGGGACGGTGAGTTGTGGAGAAATTGAGTGGCCCTGTCTGCTAACTTGGCTGGGAGCGACTGGGCTGACCCCGGTATGCTGTTGCCCAGAGGCATGAAGGAATTGTCCCTCTCGAACCTAGAGGGCTGTGTACATTTGTTCTTCCCGTAGGGGCCTGGGTGACCCTTTATCAAAAGCCCGCAATGGGTATATGTGCGAGAACTGTTCTTATTTCTGGGCATGGTAATGTCAATAATGTCTATGGCACAAACGGAAATGTCTACCTCTGTCTGCCACTGTGAGCGTACCTGAGGGTGACGGGGCTACTCCCGACCGGCATTGAGGGTCCCTTGTGTGCTACCTTCTGGTGTCAGGGCTACTCCTGACCGGTAATGTATATCATAATAAAAGTCACTTACATCACAGAAGGCATCACATCATATATCACAGAGGTGCGGCGAAACATAGTTAAAATCCCAGAGTAACAGTTTTTAAAATCCATAAAATCATAAAACATAATAAAATCCATATAAACTTTTAGTTCCATATAAAAACTTGGTTCCTGGCTTGGTTCCTGACCATACGTTCTCTTCTCCGGAAAAACTAGCAATGGCAGGCCTTCCCGCGGGCTTCCTTAAGAAGCCATATGCTGAGCCTGCCGGGATACTCCCCCATTGAGCCCAGACGCTTTAAGCATAGGGGTAGACATGACGTGACCGGGGCGCGCCTCATGAGGGCCGCCCCCATGATACCCTGTGGCCTCGGGTCACAGTTACATTTGACCAGCTCATCTCTAAATGGATCTTAAACAACTTTAAGACTCACTTATTGGCGCATAAATTTGCAGCTTAGAAAATATACCACATTGTTCAGTGGAAAAAATACTATCAGAGAACGTAATTTATAGCCCTGCCAATATATGCGCCATTATGAATAAATTGACCTGATACATATTATGTCATCATTTAAAATCAACAAAAAATAACAATAAACATTGCAACAAGAATTTTATAAATGCTATATCATTAACAATATTTGGTTTTCAAGGTTTTTAAAAAGTAATATGAATAGTGACACATTTTTTTATAAACATGTATAAAAAATAAAAGGTTTGAAAAATGCATTTTTTCTTTTTTTTCATAACATCTATTATTGAAGAAATCAGAACAGAAATGAACGGATTTATTTGAAGTAATTTTGAGTGGATGCTACTGTAAGCTTCAAAAGAGACACTATTCTGAATTTTTCTTTAAAAAAAAAAAAAAAATGTGGTATAATACTTCAATAAAACTTTTGCAAATTTATTTTTTTTAAATATGAATCTTCAATTTTTCACTGTTCTGAAGTTGGCAACTATGATAGGATCAAAGGATTTTGATTCCATTGTGTGAAACAATGCGTTGCTATGATGCCATAGCTCAAATAACAGCCATTGCGCCTCCATTCATAATTACTCGAAGATCTGATTGAGGTCATTCAGTATGTATTAATGCAGGTTATATAATAATTATGTACATCTAACTAATAATGATAATAATAATAATACAAATAATAATAATAATAATAGCGCTTTATTCAAAACATGTGTTTTGAAAAGATGTGTCTTCAACATGCTCTTGAAGAGGTCAGCTGAGAGACAGATCCTGAGGTCCTGAGGGAGGTCATTCCATAGTTTTGGACCAACTGATGAAAATGCCCTATCCCCTACTGTCCTCAGGCGCGTATGGGGAACGCACAGAAATGTGCCATTGTTTGAACGTAGGTTTCTATCCCCCGTTTTTACTTGCAGCAGGTCTTTTACGTAAGATGGCGCCTTCCCATTTAGGGCCTTCCAAACCGTCAGAATGATTTTGAACTTAATTCTGGCGCATACTGGCAGCCAGTGTAATTCCTTCAGCTTCTCTGAAATATGATCATATTTTCTTATCCTACCCACCACTCTGGCTGCTGAATTTTGTATATATTGTGGTTTTTTTAACTCTGATTTCGGAAGACCAGCAAGAAGGCCGTTTCCATAGTCCAGAGTTGAAGTAACAAAGGCATGAGTTAAGGTTACTGCTGTTCTCTCGTCCAGACATCTTCTGATGGATGATAGATTTCTGATGTGATAGTAACCCTTTTTGCAAATTTTCCTTATTTGTGCCTTCATATCCATTTTTTCATCAAAAACGATTCCCAGGTCAGTGATGGTAGAGGAAGGTGATATGTGTGAATCACCCACCTTAATAGTGGTGATGCCAGAAGGTTTAGAAGTACCATAACCATCATAACATGATAACATCTCAGTTTTACCATCATTAATTTTCATTTTATTCGATATAAGAAATGCCCTAACCTCTGCTACACATTTTTCAAGTTTAAGTTTGCCTAGTTCACACTCTTGCTTTGAGGTGTGATCCACAGGTATGTAAATCTGCATATCATCCGCATAAATATGATACTTTAGGTCATATTTTGTCAGAATATCTGTCAGAGGTGACATGTACAGTGTGAAAAGTATGGGTCCCAGTACTGACCCTTGAGGGACCCCAAATTTAATTGGCTTGGTTTTGGACCTAATGTTTCCAATTTTTACACACTGCCGCCTATCTAATAAGTAGGATTTTATCCAGGCTAATGCTTGTCCTCTGACTCCATATCTTGATTCCATCCTGTCCAACAACAGTTGATGATCAATGGTGTCAAATGCCGCTGATAGGTCTAGTAGAAGTAGTATTACAGTTTTTTTAAGGTCTATGTCCCTTAAGATGTCGTTCCTTAAGAGAGCAGTTTCTGTGCTATGAAACTTCTTGTATGCAGATTGGAACTTATCAGTAAGATCATTTTTTATGAGGTAAGATATAAGCTGGTCTGCTGCTGCCCTTTCAGTCAACTTCGAGACATAAGTCAAATTCGAGACAGGTCTGTAATTTTTCTCAATGAGTTCCAGACCCAATTTCTTTAGTAACGGCTTAATTATTGCCACCTTCATATTCTGAGATACCTCAGAGTTCATCAGGGATTTATTTATGATAGCCGTGATGATTGGAATAAGATCATCGATTAACTCATTTAGCAGCCATGATGGGATTGGATCCAACTCACAAGACTTGTTTGACGCCTTCTTCACCAGTTTCCGAACATCATCAGTAGTCAGAGGTATAAACCTATCCAGGCTTGGTTGGGGCTGGATGGATACCCTGCTAGTGGTGTCCCCTGGCGATTGATTTCCATTTGGTTGGTTTTCGTCAATGCCTCTCCGAATTTTATCTATTTTATCAAGAAAGTAGTCATTAAACTTTTCTGCTAGCACTGATTCGCATTCCGAGGATGGCATTGGAACTTCTGTTGGTTTATGCATGACCTTGTCTATAACCTTGAACAATTTTTTAGGGTCATGTTTATTTTCACTTACAAGTTTTGAGAAATAGTTAGATTGAGAATCCCTTAGTAAGGAATTATATTTATTTCGCTGAGCGTTATATGCTTCTTTATCAATTTGCAGCCCAGTTTTTTTCATTTTTCTCTCCAGTCTTCTCCTCATTGACCTTTCTTGTTTGATGTGGTTATCCATCCAAGGCACTGGTTTGCGCCTTGATACGTTGGCAACCTTGATGGGAGCATGGATGTCAATCACCAATGTCAATTTCTCATCATAGAATTTCACCATGTCTTCCAGTGATAAGGTGTTCCAAGCCGTTTCGTCAATCATTATATTTTTAATAGCATGCCTCAGGGCCTCTATGTTTATGTCCTTATAGCTTCTATACTGTAATTTTTTCTTTTCAGGTTTGGGGGGTTTCATGCTCAGGACAAACAGGACCATTTTATGATCAGATATGTATTCATCTACTGTATGACTCTTAATAAATTTATTTCCCTTGTAGGTGATGATCAGATCCAGTGTGTTACCCAGACGGTGAGTTGGTTCTTTTACTAACTGGTTCATGTCAAATGTATATAGAACATCATTCAATTTGATAACATCTGGTTTTTCTGGCTTATTCACGTGAAAATTGTAGTCACCTAGGAATATAACTTCATGATTCAAAGAGCCATAATGTGCAATTAACTGAGTAAGTTCATCATAAAATTCTGTATATGTATACCTGTTTCCACCAGATGGCTCTGGACGGTAGATCGTCACAAAAGTGACCTTTTTACCTTTATAATGTAAGGATGATTCCATTAACTCCATTGTTTTTACCACAGGAGGATCTATTCTATTAGTTGCAAATGGTAGCTCACGCCAGTGAAGCAGAGCAATCCCACCTCCATTCCTTCCTACTCTGGGGAATGAATGGAGTTTCAGGCCTCCTTCCTCCAATTCATTTTCTATTTTTTCGTCACCCTCTGTATGTAGCCATGTGCAGAACTTATTCGTCACGCTAGAATGGTACTGAATGATGTCTTTATTGAAAACAGTGAATGCTACATTGACAATATAAGACTTCTGTTGGATGTTTTCGAGAGAAGGCAACACAAAACATTTGATACTTACAAGAGACTTGCCACGTTCTATCTTTGGGATCACATCTATCGATGCAAAGACGGGAAGTATGAGTTGAACCTGACAGTCAGAAAGGCATGGGAGATGAAAGATGAACACATACTCGAAGATCACTGGTTTGAAGAACATGAGCTGTACCTAGAACCTGATACTATATTTCAAATTGCACAGAGATCAGACATAAACAAGAAGCAAAATACCACCAAGAAAGGGAACGATGAGAAGCGGGTTGGTCCCTCGTGTCAACCTAACCTATCTTTCGGATCAAAACAGATTGCTGCAATGCTAGACAAAGAAGTTTCTGTCAGTGAAAGGTTCAATGCAGCAATAGATAAAGTAATTGAAGTCCGTCTCAAAAGATACCGTGTGTCGAGGCCAAACTCAAAAAGGTGTTGTCACAATCAACACACAGCCTAATGCCATTACTGGCCATCCTTGTATGGGGAAGGGACCCCATCCATTTGGGGATTAGATCTATCCCAATTGGAGGTTAAAATTGAACATAACACACAAAGTGACTATGGACATGATAGAGGATGATTGGTATATTACGTAGTTCTTGTTTGATTAGGATGTTGTGCATCAATATAAACAAAAACATGCTTTGTTGGCTAATTTTTCACTTACTATTGGTCTGTATGAATATAATGCTATGCAATAAAATATAAACAACCTGAACAAAATATGGTTTGTTTGTTACTCTTTCTTTTATTGTTGATCTATGAATATACAGATAATATGCAAAAGAATATACATATAATATGCAATAGAATATAAACAACCCGAACAAAATATGGTTTGTTACTACTCTTGCTGTTGATCTATGAAAATAATGTTATGCAATCAAATATAGACAAATCCAACAAAATATGGTTTGTTGGTTACTCTTTTGCATACCATTGATCTATAGATATAATGTAGTGCAATCAAATTTAGACAAATCCAACAAAATATGGTTTGTTGGTTACTCTTTTGCATACCATTGATCTATAGATATAATGTAATGCAATAGAATAAAGAAAATGTCAATGAAATATGGTTTGTTTGTTACTATTTTATTCATTATATCTTTTTTCAGTCCAATGTCTGTCCAGTTTGGACATGAACTTGTACCACTTGGGAAACATGTGACAAAAGACAATATTTTGTCTGCTATTTTCAACAATCATGCTTTTTAGGGTTTTGTTTTTAATCCTTTCAATTTGCCTCTCCTGTTTCATCCAAGTAATTACACAGAGAAGTCGACAGACATGAGCTACATCTAAGTTGAGTGTTCTCCCATGAGATTCAATGAACTCATGTTGGGCATGGTGTATTCTCTCGAGACAAAACCTCATGGTCTTCAAGTTTTCATCTGGAAGTGGTGTTGTGAGAATGTAATCCCTCTTCAGTTCAATAATTGAGAACAACTCATCCAAGAACCTCCTGCAACATTCTTCTACGGTCACCATGGGATATGTGGAGAAGACATTTCCCCAATATGAGATCCATCGTGTCTTCACATGCTCCTTGTCTAAAATGACATCTCCCATTGCATCTTTGATTTCATCTTCCACATTTCTCCACACAAAGTTCTTTTTATCCTTTGGTATGGTACAACAGTCGTCAAGCTTGAACAAAATATACGTGTGATCCTTCAGCACAGGGACATTCATCTGTTGTCGGTTCAGGGCATCAAAGGCATATAAAGTCTTGGCTTGTTTCTTTCCCCGCTTGGATGATGCAATACTTTTCATGAAGAAAGCAAACTGACCAAAGAGCTTGAGCACATCTCCAACCGTCTCTGCCCCCCTGATCTCGTACTTTTTAAAGACTTGCGATTTTAGTTGCACATAACAGACAGTGTCTGGATGAGTGGAGTTTGTCTTGCAGATGATGTGTTGATCAAGCATGTCGTCTGTGCCCTGCTTGATCTCTCTCCCTCTATCCAATATTTTCATTTTGAGGTGTTCCAAGAGAGGATACTTCCAGGAAGGAAACCTATCATGGACAATGCTCATAAAGCCTCCTTCTTCCCCTTTACCCAAATCACCATGCTCATCTTTTTCTTGCACGAACTGATGTTTGTATTCACTAGAAGTGGAGATATCACCATCTCTCTGGTTGGTGTTTTCTTCACATAGATCTTCCTCAGTCTGATTGATTGCTTCCTCGGTACGCATTGTCTTTTGTTCTGTAGTTGGTTGTTGCTCCCATGTCATCTGGTTATTCTCATGATGATGGGTGTTTGCCTGCAATAGAGTAAATGGAAGTCT
The DNA here is from genome assembly GCA_949316495.1 of Amphiduros pacificus. Lineage (NCBI taxonomy): Eukaryota > Metazoa > Annelida > Polychaeta > Phyllodocida > Hesionidae > Amphiduros > Amphiduros pacificus. Next base: position 11,557,062 of record OX439012.1, on the reverse strand, counting down.
TCCACCCACGTTGGCTCTCTGAACAAAGCTTCCTTCGTCAGCACATGGTGTACCTGGGGATTTGGGGCGTTGAAATGATGTAAAGGTTGGTAGCATGTCGGACCTCAAAGCAGTGTCCACTTCTTCACACTGAGCCAAGACAACATCTGTAGGCTGTTTTGGGAGACCATGCCCTTGCCAATAGTCTATATCCATCGAACTGTTTGGCAACATTATGGCATCCCACTCCTCTAGATATTTTAAACCCAGAGGATCATCATGCTTATGGGGCCAGTTTGAAAGATCTGTATTGTACTCTGTATCTGAAGAGGAGTGGGAGAGTTTGAGTGATTCATCCCCCATGGTAACAGGTTGACATCGTGATAAGCATTCTTGATGATTATCCAATGTCTCAAAGGTGGCGTGGTTTGAAGATTCAGAAGACAGCTTTTTTCGTTCCTCTTCTACCTGCCATGGATTTTCCATTTTGGGGAGGATGGAAGCAAGGATGTCAGGGCAAAGTGTGGACTTTCTAATATGTCCATATTTCCTATTTTTTCTTGAACCTGTGTGAGTCTCCACTCTTGGCTGTTTGGCCACCTTGCCCTCATATTCATTTTCAGTGCACGTTCTCTTCTGCAAGATGACCTTTTTGGGTGGCTTAGAATTTATATCCTTCATTTTGAAATATCTACTCTTCTGCAAAAGAGCATCGTTTTGTGCATGCATTCCATCTTTGTGTGTCCCAGCATCAAATAATGAAACGGTCTTTGTATTTCTCTCAAGGCTTTGCTTTGCATCATCATCATCAGGGAGGTTGAAGTGAACATGCTTGTTAGATTTTTTTGTAAATTGCTTTGTGCAGTTCTTCAATATGGACTTAAGTTTGTCATTGGTCATTGGGTTGTTGTTGACTGGTGTTGCATCGAATATTGTTTCATTTATTATAGTTCTACAATCATCTGATAGGTTGATGCTGTACTCTTCAGCCTTACCTTTTTCTTCATTCTTCGTGGGTGTTTCATCTTCCCTTATCTTATCAAACCTCTCATCAAGCAATAAGGTTACATCAATACCACTTTCATCTTTGTGTTGCATCATTGATTCATGTGGTAAGTTGACCATGCTTTCAACATTCATTTCCTTACGAGGTTCCCACATGGTCTGAATTTTATTTTGTGCATGAATAGCATGATCTGGCTTTTCTCTTTCAACCTGTTGACTCGAAGAAGATAAAACAACATCCACCCATTTGGTGTCTTGCTCTTTTCCGTCCTCTGTATGGGCCTTATTTTGTGTTCTTTTCGTCTTACCTCCCTTGATATTTTTTGCAAAGCAACATTTGTCCTCGTCGTACACCCACTGACACTGAAGAGGTTTGTCTGACATTTTCATTGCTGTCTTCTTCCCAACAAGGACTCTTGCACTTTGCTTATTGGTCTTGACAAACTCTTGTCTTGCTTTCACTGTCACATCCCTTTCATAGAAATCAGATTGATCAAAGTATAGCCCAAATCTTCCTGTGTAAAAGAGGGTTCTCCTGTCGTTACCTTTCCCATATGGGTCCTCAGACTCTTTCATAAAACCAAGTCGTATGCCTAACCAAGGATTGACAGAGAAGCATGGGTTTGGCTGGAAGAAAGAGGATGGTACTAGAGACCTCTTGTACAATACTAGTGTTCCTACTGGAACCAGATACCTTTCCTCGCAGAATAATTGGTCTGTCAGTGTGATCAAGCCTGATATCAGATTTATATCATGCTCATCGATTGGGAGTCCAGTGTAGGATTGGGACTGTCCCGGGGGAACCAACTGTGGCACATCTAGTACACTGACCACACGGTCATCGCTGCCCCATCTGTGGATCTGTTGAAACAGAGTTGTCAAAATAGGTAGACACTCGAGCATGAGACAAGACTGTGGTAACTCATCCACCTTTCCAATACCACTTGTGATGGACACTTCTCGCTGTACATGGCCAAACACTGGATCCGTGGCCATTTGATCTATCCACGGGTAATAATCAGACAAGCTTCTCATGAGATCCATGCGAGCATGTCTAAGTCGCTTCTCTTTCTTATCCACATTGAGATTGATGAAGACCCAGTGATCATGTTCTAACCTACTCCAAATGCGAAACATGTCCAGTTGGTTATTGAATTGATGTATGGGTGGTTCTTTGGCGATGGCCAGAGTTTGTAATACCTCACTGTCTTCATTGTGGGGATGCATGTTATAGACCTGGAAGATAAAAAGAGTAATACATTTCAAGCTAATACCATGAATCTTTTTTTTTCTTATTGATCATAGCCATACAAACATTTAGGTAAACTTGAATAAGGGAATGAAGTATTATACTGAATGCTTACCCAATCATAAATTTGAAGAAATGATAAAAGTCACAAACAAAATCTGTTTGAATAATTTTCTTTAAAATAGCCATTTAACATCAGCTTTCAAACTACTAAAGATTGAAACAAGCATGTTCTGTGATAATCATGCCATATACATTGACTGATATGCCCGCAGAAGTATTGGACACAATCCTATCACAACTCACTCCAAGGGATGCTCTACGACTATCAGAGACATGCTGCTCTTTAAATGATGATGTCAATGCTTCTTCGTTTTGGGGGAAGGTCGTTAAGGACCATTTTCATAACCCAGTGCAAACCAGGGTACATAGGGCTGAATTCTACAAACAATTGTACTTTGAACTAGAAGACATGGAGTCCTTCCTTACATCATTTCAAGACAGTACAGAAAGGTTGTCTTCATCCTGCGACAGGACACGAGCATAAACACTGACAAATAAAAAATTTAAAAACAGAATAGTATTGGTACTTTGTCATGTCTTTGTCTACAGAGCATATTCAAGAAAGCTTGCTTGTCTATCTAAATTCTAGATACCCGATTTACCCGATATGCCCCACCTCAACATGATTTTCTGCTTGCTCTTTCTTCTCTGAGCCCCAGGCAGATCACCAAACACTATGACAATGGTCATTTACCAGCCATATCACACTGGAAATCCAAACAAAAATGATCTGTCAGTCACACACACAAAATGACCACCCCACACACCCCCCCCAAAAAATATCACAGTAAATAAAAGACAAATAAACATGTAATAAGTAGCATCATAATTTATTTTTTTATCTTCCTTTTGATATTTTGGGATAGCTACAACGCTACAAGACCACATAGCTTGACAACTCAGTTATGAGATTATAAGGTCTGATCATTTAACTGATGTGCTACCTTTCAGTTCCCATATAAAAGAGTCAAGCCCTCGATTGGTCAGAGAAGGTCTAACAAACATTTTGTAGGCTCATTGGCAGAGTTGAATGTTTCCAACATAAATCAGAAGAAAAAATAAAATGGAAGTGCTAATTAACATGCATAACAATACAAAACATTTAATTTTTGTGTAGTCTCTTTTATTTCTTGCTCAACAACATTTTCTATTCATTCAAGACATGTATTTTACTCTTTTCACATGGTGATCATCATCTGATTCCTCGGTGGGACGCTTTGTCCCGGGGAAAGAGGCTGTGGTCATTTCATTCCCATATGCTCTCAGTGCTCCTCCATGCTCAAATAGGCCTTCCTTCTTACCCACTGACGAGGCCTCGTGAAAAGGGAGCAAGTCTGGCCTCCCTCTCATGGGGATGAACATTCTGTCCACAAAACACATCGTTCTCTCAACATCTCTCTCCAATTGTTCTTTGTCTACATTCATCCCTGGCTTACACATCTCTGCCCATCTTGATTCCTGCATCAAAAGATGCTTGACAGCAAGTTTTCTCTGTCTATGATTTGGGTGAAATGTCACGTGACCATCTCTTGTTGGTCTAAAGTTAAGTCTTTTCAGGTAGGATGCCATGCTTGAAGTATCTTCGAAGTTGCCGATTGTCTTACCTTCACACTCAAATAATGGTAGTCTACCATTGGGAGAGTGCATGGCAATGTCTGAGACATTAAGAAAAGAGATCGAGTCCTTTGTGTCCTGTGTCTGGTACACGGTCTCCCTATCAAACACCATGACCGTCCTCATGTCAGTCATGTCACGACACAGACATTTCTGTACCAGCATCTTGGCCAAGTTGGTCTTTTCTGCCACAATTCCTTCTAGTGCCTGTATCTCCTGTAAGATGCTCATGTGCACCTCCACCTGGCGGCTTTCATCTCTGCTGAATATGGGTTGATTGAGGGTTGTGTCAACATGGACCACTGTTGGGATGGCATCGAGACCAGTGTCGTTTAGATGTCTGCTAGGTATCGCAAAGTATCCACGTTGTGCAAATTGACCCTTAGAAAGGCACTCCTTTAGTACCACCTGTCTCCACTTTGACACTTTAAGATTTCCATCGAATGTGGTATTGAACACTTCGATGTGTACGTGCCACTTGGTGTTGGACTCAAATACGAGTGTCACACTCTTGTCCCAATGAGAGCAGTGAGACTTGATGGTGTCCCTTGCTTTGAATTTGAACACTTCACTATTGTTCATGGCCAGCTTGGTGTATCCCTTATCATCAAAGGATAGATGGCCAGTCTGCATCTGTTTGACAACCAACTGCTGTAAAACTCTGAGTCGACACTTTCCAAAATCTGGACATATTTCTAAGCACAACTCTCCTTCCCTTTTGACTGGCTGCGTTTGGTTGATCAAGGCTCTAGTTCTGTCCAAATGAAACATGAAGGTCAGCGGTTTTACAAGTCCAACTGGGATAGACAGATTGATGTAATCATTGCCGTAGTTTATGTTATGTTTGTTTACTCCCCACTCGCACTGTGCTCCTTGAACAATGTCCATCAGTCTCTTGGTCAAGTGCTTGGTGCACTTTGTCATTTCATCTTTGTGTTCTTGTACATACAACTCAGCTGCATAGGATGCATTGATGTACAGTTCAAACACCTTTGATTCTCTGCCTCTATGGACATAGGGACCCTGTTCATACTTCATTCGAATGCATGGCACTCTGGTGTTGCCTTTGAGGATGTATTTCTCCTCAAGTTTCAAGAATAACTTGCTCAGGGACTCATCCAACACCTTTGTGCGATGCCTCTTCAGTTCCTCGCAAATCAAGCTGAAGCTTGTGTTGCTTATCACCAAGTAATTCATTTTCCACGTGTCCATCTCTTCGTACTTAGAGGGATCAGCAAGGTGTGAGCAGATGACATTCATCAGTTGACGGTCAGGTTCAGTCAACTGAATAACTAGTGTGGTGGCACTCAACACATCTGATGGGTCCACCACTACCCTTGTAACATGCTTGGTTATGGCTGTCCTCTCTGGCAACATTCTCAAATGTTTTTTCATGACCATTGCCAAATACTGGTTATATTCGTCCAAGCTCACTGACGGTGCTGGTGGCACTACCTTGCAGTCTGAATGAATGCTTGCATATACTTCCAGCACAGCCCTCATTTCCCATGACACCACGCCCATTGGCAATCATTTGAAGGGCTTGAGTTGCAAACGACTTGCCGGCCCCAGTGGGACCGTCCAAAACAACTATCGGTTTGTGTTTCATTGGAGAGAAGCTGATGATGTTGCTGACAAGAAACATGAAGAATTCGACACTCAAATGGCACACGCCAGTTGTGGATGCCATGGTCATGAGTTGGTTGGCAAAAATGTCTTGGTAGTGCTCTACATCAGACATCGTGCAGACCAACGAGCAGTTCAGTTTTCCCGTCAAATCGTTTTTGTCTGCATTGAGACATGCACGTGGAAACACCTTACTTCGGATGATCGGGACAGCCTTGTTTTGTACCTGTCTGGCCTTCCCCATTTCCTGGTTGCGATCGGTCATGATATCTTTGTAGCGATTCATGAAAAGTGACTGGTATGTTCTGTCCAGGAAGAGGGTCGTAACATGGGCTTGGTCTTCGGTGCTGGCAATGTGATGAAATTCTCTTTTCAGATAGTCCAATGCAGGGTAGAGAGTTGGCTTATACGTGCCAGTGACATTTGTTTTGCCCTTTAAAATAGCCATGGCCTCTTGATGATTTGCCACAAGGATTTGTTCATCACTTAAATTTGGCATTTGATCTTGGTCGCCTTCTTCATCCCCCTCATCCTCTTGGCCATCCTTGTCGTCTTTCATATCGTTGGCATTCTCTAGTATGACTTCCGGTGGTACATAGAATTGGTTTTCATCAAACCAACGATCAAATACAATAACATGCGTGTGTGACACTTTCCATGCCACCCTTCCGGTCAAGTCTAACTGATAATGCTCGTCGTTGTAACTGAATAGTTGATCCCACATGTAGAATGTGGCCCTCTTTCTATACATGGCAGACAACTTGTGATTCTCCCTCTCCAGAGTATCCATGAACATTCTGATGCTATGCAGGCTGATGTCAGCTTTCCTTATATCCGAGGTCTCCTGCAAGGTGCTCCCGAGATGGATCAGCTCTTTATATGCACCATGGCATATTTTGCTCTGTAGAAAGAGGTATTCGGGTGAGAGAACGTTTGCTCTGCATGCCCAACTTTCAGCGATGTCCTTGTCTCTGAGATTTGATGCGATTTCCCTGTTGAAACCATGATACAGTTCCAATGCATCATCAACCTGACTCACCGCGAGAAACCCATCGGACTTGGGAGATTTGGTTGACTTTGAATCCGAGGTGACCCCACTTGTGGCATCAAACTTTTCAAGTCTCTTCTCCAATTCGTCAAAGGTCTGTTTCATAGCATCACCCTTCTTGATGAAACCATTGTTCATAGCTAAGACACATCTTGCTGCTGTCTGGAAGTTAACATCAAATTCCTCCTTTTCAATGAGAACAAGTAAGATGTATCCTCGGTTGACGTCATGTAGTTGTACTGGGACAAAACTCTCCTTTTTGACGAGAAAAACTGCATATTCAACTCCTTTGCCTTGAAATACCCTGGTGATTGAAAATATAAAATTGAAAAGATTTCTGATGTGTTTCGGTGAATGTTTAAGAGTGTTGAAAGGAATTTCTTTGGCTTGCAGGTCAAAGCACAACGCTGCCATGTCCTTCTCAAATCTGATGATAGACTTGGTATGTAGCACATCATTCAATCCGTACAAACTATAAGGCACATTCATTGCTATTGAATGTATCAGACTCTTTATAATAGTAATTGTGAATATGAAATTGCTCGGATGTTAATAACAAATTCTATGATCGTCCATGCCAAATTCAATTTAACAACATTTTCTCAATCCTGTGCTTTTTGGTTGAAGAATGAGTAAGAGCAGGTTAGAACAGTCACAGCAGACAAGCATAAGAGTACATGTCATGTGATTTTCTTAAACCTCCTTTCAGGCCTCTTTCAAATAAATTGATTTTGGCCACTTTTCTGCCTCTGACAGTTCACTGATGCATGCTTATATATATGTATATTGGAATAAAGAGAGAGACAAAATAAAATCATATTCTCTGTTTGTTTATTTATTTTGTTCAGATTAGAAGTAACAAAAGATAGTTAAATGTTGTCATTACAATGTCATTCAATGAGCTTAGAGTCATCATGGTGTCCAGAGTGTTTACTATATTGAGCCATATTTCTATCTCGCATCAAAGTCTCCAGCTGTTGCTGCATGACACTCATGTTCATTTTGTGTTTAGAGGTTTTGTCCTTCATGACATTAAAATCCGAACTGAGAGTGTCATGAACAATTCTCACAGCATTGATACCCCTTTTCAAGGAGAGGTTTTCCTCAATTAGTTTATCTCTTTCATGTTCAAGTTTCAATGTCATCTTCACGTATTTGTTCTCAATTTCAGACTGGTTATCATCACAATCAAGTGGTGAACTCTTTTCATGGAGCTTCATCTCATCCTGAATTAAGTTCAACTCATTTTCCTTTGTGACTAGTGCTGCCTCTAGTGGCTTGGAATAATCTAGTGTATCGACGAATGATTTTTCTAACATCAAATCATCTACTGCTCCCTTCACTTCGTCGAGAGCACTCCACAGATAGTCTCCTCTGTTGATCAGTTGCACCTTCTTACCCAACATGGTCTTTGTTCCTTGCATGAGCAAGTTGTTCACTAGACCAGCAACTACAGACATGCCGTATCTGCCAAAGTTCTCTGCTACCTCCCACCTGGGGTTGCACCAGATGTTGACAGCAGTGTACATTGTTTCTCCACCAATCAATTTCCTTGTTTGCTCCTGCGTTGCCCCATTTTGTGTCTCGCTTAGATCGACCAGCACATTTGATTTATGAACCTTAACACAGCCTTCGTTGTCCACAGTCTGCACGCCGAACTTTCTAGTTGTTGTTGTGGAAGGCAAATTCATTGAGATGTTAGCTCGATTGCCCTCCTGCTTAGTAATTCTGAATGTACTCCCTAATCCCCACATGTTCATCTCTGTGTTTTGTGCACACTCCCGTGTAGTGACAAAGTCCATTTTCTTGTTCAGAGATAAGACCATCTTCACTTGGGTCGTCACAGCTTGGATCTCATGTTCCTTTTGTTCGTGATAGATGTGCAGATCTGTGAGGTGACACTTGTCAGGCTCGATGGTGCAACCTACATCTACGTCAAGAGAGTGAATGACATTGTTTGCATTCTTCACGATGTTACTCATAGTCTCGTCCACATCAAACGTGGTTGGGATGAAGAGGGTCAATGCTATGGACTCACCGTTGCACTGACCATCTTCCTCCATATCCAGCTTGAGGTGATTGGTATTGGAAGTGGGCCACACCTTTTCATACATGGGCAGCTCTTCAACGCCACTCATGCCCTTCGGGAGATATCTTTCATTCTTCAACTTGGGTACATCATAGTGCACGGTTCTAGAGCAACCAAAGTCTATGAGAGGCTGCCTGCTGGCATCGCGTAGGACAAAGCTTGATAGGTCATTGAGATTACCATTTGGACAGTGTCTGCATCCATTTGATCTGATGCGTTGTCTTGTTCCTTCTTGGTCATTTGGCTTCCAAAGTGTAGTGAAACCATGACGGCAATTGAGGCATATCACACATGCCTGGAAGACAATTGTGTGTATCTTGGGAAGTTTCAAGATGCCAAGTATTGGATCTGTCTCGCTCAGCCTGTAGAAATTGTCAGAATCTGAGCCTTCCATGTGATGTGTTTCCAGTCGAATGGCACCACAGTGATACAGTTGATTCAGATAAAAGGATTGGATCCTGAGAAATACCTCTGTGCAGCTGGTCAATATCATGGGTTTTAGAGGACAACCAATTGCCTTTGTCTTGTCAAAAAAGTCCACAGCGTATGAAGAATTTCCCCTTTGTATTATCCTTGTGGTGTCCAAGGCACAGAGCACAGGAAAGTCACTATTCCTCTTCAATTTCTCATCAATTGACTTTATGTCCTCCTCTGGGTTCAAATGGAATATTTGTCTGTATGTGCGATCGGCGGCTTCTGCATATGAAAGGGACCCATCAAATGTGGTACCGATCCACATAGGGTCACCCACCACAACACACCTGGCCTCGTTCACAATGTCAGGACAGTTGGTGTCCCGGTTAAAAGGAATGGAGTTCTCGGACTTGTCGAGTCTCTGTTTGACCTCACCGTCTGGCCCATCATGTGTGTTGCCACACCAAACTGGATCTCGTCCATCATCCAACCAATTGCTGGTGTGTTCAAGAAAGGACAGTAACCAAACTGATTTGCACTTCACGTTATGTACGAGATCCAACCAGTCTATGTCTGCCAGCTTATTCCTCAGACTCACATCGTCCATAACTTTACGATTTGCCAACTCCTCCAAGTTGCTTCTGCGATACACAGCAAATGCAGGAATATCTTGGAGCTCTGATCTATCGTTGAAAATGACTGTTTCAAGGTTGTATCTGGGAATCATTGCCACCAACCTCCCATTTGTTAGAGCCAGTTTGGCCCTCTTGGTCATTCGGGACGTTGGTAATCGAGCTTGAATCCTCTGGCTGGTGCACTCTGGAAGGTACATATCGTCACAGATATTCCTCTTGCAAATATTTTCATTGGTCTCACAGTTTGGTGAAGAAGTCTTGCCTACCAAAGTGTGTGTGATACCCGTTGCGTTCTTTATGATGCTGCTGCATTTCTCATCAGGCAGTCCAACACCTCCTTCTAATACGTTGGTTTGCACTTGCAAGAGCGATTCCTGGCCAAGAATGGTGGCCGCCTTCTTTATTGTCACATCATCTTGCTCGTTGTTTACAGATGAAGGTTGTTTCACAATGACCTCATTCATACCAGTGTGGAGTGTTTCGTACAACACGGGATTAGACTGGGTCAATTGTTTATCGTCACATAAGTCATTGGATATAAAATTATGTCGTTTAATATGTTTTTTGTTGGCCAACTCACGAGAATAGAACTCTGCGGGTGTCTTCCTTTTGTTTGCTTTGTAGAAGACTTTCCTGTGTGCTCTACACCTATACTTGCGATCCCTCCCCTTTTTTTTAGCGATGACAGACCTTGAAACCAAGAGGTCTACATCTGAGTCCAGTGGCTCTGTAGTGCTATCAAACTGACTATGCGACATGGTCATCCTGTATCACCCGTAATCTATGATGTGGTGCTCTATAATAGAGCTTGTACTCTCATGCAAAATTGAATCTAGATTTATTTCATTTTCATCTTCCGAACAAATGATGCCTTCAAATGATGTGGCCAATAAACAGAGTATTGGATACAACCTAACATTGTATCACCAAGTGAAAGTGCACGTAAGCATCTTAAAATAAAAAACACACAGGTACCAGAATGGATTATGACGTCACTATATTAAAAGGCCATCTCACAGCTCAGATCGTATCTCAAGTCAAGACGTTTATGATTTTAACCATTTTTAGGCACTGAACATGTCAGCTATACTCATCTGACTAGGATGGGGATACCTACTTGCTATGGGGTCGGGCCTAACTAGCTGCCTGAAATACCTATCTATGGAGATAAGAATAAATGCAGAGACAGATGTTTAAGGTGTACAATGGTTTCTTTATTTGGGTGCACAACAAGTATACATCAAGCAGACAAGACTAGGCATGGAGTGAGATATGCATTAAGTGAGATACTGCTAGGAACTCTCTGGGCCGGATGGCTGCTACCTCAGATGCCAGTTGGCAAACAGTATTCACGGTCAGATCACAGACAGGCCTATGGAATACTGAGCTCTGAGTGGTGATTCTGGTCGATCAAGTAGGCACTCATCTGGATCCATAATGTAGTTGACCTACTCTGCTCATCCCCGATTGGTGTTCTGCACCAGTGATCATCCGAGGTGTGATGAACATGCGCATTGTCACTCTAATGCGTCGTCCACATTGTCTATATTGTTCATGAAATGTCAACATATTCCAGGATTCTCACATATGATCATTATGCGTCCCACAAATAACCATTATAGCTGTTGATATGCCTTTAAGCGGTTGATATGCCTTTCAGCCACCATTCATTCATTTGTTCACAGCTCAGAATCAATACCCTTAATTGACATTTGTCTGCATCACACAATTGACATCATTTCCTAATTTTGAAATAGACAAAGAGCCCCATGGCTTGAGACAGGCTTAGCGTGGTTACAAATCGCGAAGACCCAATTCCGGGTCTTCACAATTTGCTCTCCCACTTCTCTTTGTCCAAAAGTTTTTTAGTAATAAAGAATGAGGGAAAACATTTCCAATAGCAACTTTTGCTTCTGAAAAAGGAAATGAAACCTCATTTCAGTTTATTAATTTTGTTTACTCTAAATTTTGACTTGATTTCTTTGCATCGGAACTCTTTATATTGGATTAGTACTGTTAGTATTTGGTTAGTGTTGTGCAATGATCAAAAATAAAGAGTTCCGATGCAAAGAAATACATGTTCCAAAACCTGATGTTGCTGTCGTAGAAATAGACAACAACATTCAGATACCAAAATTGACAAGACCCTTTTTTGGTGGGAGATAATGGTTGTCAATTTCACAACCACATTTTATAAAAAAGATTTTATGTGACACCCTTTCCTCCTGACCGACCGAATGCCAGTAGGTGCCTAGAACCAACAATCTAAAAAGGCCGAAAAAAAAGACACCCCTTTCCTCCTGACTGACCGAATGCCAGTAGGGTATCAAAGCGCACAGTGTAAGCCGAAGACAACCCCGCATCAAGCCCGGCCAGACTGTGAGCTTCACGAGCTGTTCAATCTATCCACTCACAGACACCGGAGACCACAGACGAGTTGAAATCAGTGTGACACCCTCTTCCTCCTGACTGACCGAATGCCAGTGGGCATCATAGCGCACACAAAAAAAATACTTGCTACAAAAAAAAATTAGACACCCTTTCCTCCTGACTGACCGAATGCCAGTGGGCATCAAGCGCACACAATCTCAAGAGATTGATAAAAAATCGTGAAAGACTGAAAAAAAATGACACCCCTTTCCTCCTGACTGACCGAATGTCAGTAGGGCATCAAGCGCACACAGTCTTTGCATTGAAGACAACTCCACTAACTTGGCAGGACTGTGAGCTTCACGAGCTGTTCAATCTATCCACTCACAGACACCAGAGGTTAATGTGCTGACATCAATGTTGACACCCTCTTCCTCCTGACTGACCGAATGCCAGTGGGCATCATAGCGCACCCAAAAAAAAACTTGCTACAAAAAAAAATTAGATACCCTTTCCTCCTGACTGACCGAATGCCAGTGGGCATCAAGCGCACACAATCTCAATAGATTGATAAAAAAATTGTGAAAGACTGAAAAAAAAAAGACACCCCTTTCCTCCTGACTGACCGAATGCCAGTAGGGTATCAAAGCGCACAGTGTAAGCCGAAGACAACCCCGCATCAAGCCCGGCCAGACTGTGAGCTTCACGAGCTGTTCAATCTATCCACTCACAGACACCGGAGACCACAGACGAGTTGAAATCAGTGTGACACCCTCTTCCTCCTGACTGACCGAATGCCAGTGGGCATCATAGCGCACACAAAAAAAATACTTGCTACAAAAAAAAATTAGACACCCTTTCCTCCTGACTGACCGAATGCCAGTGGGCATCAAGCGCACACAATCTCAAGAGATTGATAAAAAATCGTGAAAGACTGAAAAAAAATGACACCCCTTTCCTCCTGACTGACCGAATGTCAGTAGGGCATCAAGCGCACACAGTCTTTGCATTGAAGACAACTCCACTAACTTGGCAGGACTGTGAGCTTCACGAGCTGTTCAATCTATCCACTCACAGACACCAGAGGTTAATGTGCTGACATCAATGTTGACACCCTCTTCCTCCTGACTGACCGAATGCCAGTGGGCATCATAGCGCACCCAAAAAAAAACTTGCTACAAAAAAAAATTAGATACCCTTTCCTCCTGACTGACCGAATGCCAGTGGGCATCAAGCGCACACAATCTCAATAGATTGATAAAAAAATTGTGAAAGACTGGAAAAAAAAAGACACCCCTTTCCTCCTGACTGACCGAATGCCAGTAGGGTATCAAAGCGCACAGTGTAAGCCGAAGACAACCCCGCATCAAGCCCGGCCAGACTGTGAGCTTCACGAGCTGTTCAATCTATCCACTCACAGACACCGGAGACCACAGACGAGTTGAAATCAGTGTGACACCCTCTTCCTCCTGACTGACCGAATGCCAGTGGGCATCATAGCGCACACAAAAAAAATACTTGCTACAAAAAAAAATTAGACACCCTTTCCTCCTGACTGACCGAATGCCAGTGGGCATCAAGCGCACACAATCTCAAGAGATTGATAAAAAATCGTGAAAGACTGAAAAAAAATGACACCCCTTTCCTCCTGACTGACCGAATGTCAGTAGGGCATCAAGCGCACACAGTCTTTGCATTGAAGACAACTCCACTAACTTGGCAGGACTGTGAGCTTCACGAGCTGTTCAATCTATCCACTCACAGACACCAGAGGTTAATGTGCTGACATCAATGTTGACACCCTCTTCCTCCTGACTGACCGAATGCCAGTGGGCATCATAGCGCACCCAAAAAAAAACTTGCTACAAAAAAAAATTAGATACCCTTTCCTCCTGACTGACCGAATGCCAGTGGGCATCAAGCGCACACAATCTCAATAGATTGATAAAAAAATTGTGAAAGACTGAAAAAAAAATGACACCCCTTTCCTCCTGACTGACCGAATGCCAGTAGGGCATCAAGCGCACACAGTCTTTGCATTGAAGACAACTCCACTAACTTGGCAGGACTGTGAGCTTCACGAGCTGTTCAATCTATCCACTCACAGACACCAGAGGTTAATGTGCTGACATCAATGTTGACACCCTCTTCCTCCTGACTGACCGAATGCCAGTAGGGCATCATAGCGCACAAGTTACCAAGCACAAAGATTTTTATTAAGTTGTGTGACTGCCAATGCCGGTAACTCCCCACACCCTAGCTCATGGACCTGACGATGAAATCTCTCCCGATAACCTCCTGGTGGGATTAGCGGGTCGGAACCTTGCCATCAGCGTAACCCCAGGGATGTGGGCGAACCCACTATCCCCTTTACCATTCGCATGGAGAGACACATCTGCGGACATGAGCGGACCTAGGCAAGCAGCAAAGCTACCAGAACCTTGGAGGGGATGTGAATGCAAAGAGATCGAATCGCAAACACTGATGTGGACCACACGACCGAGAGGCCATGTCTTTCAGGCAAGCAGCCCCACATGATCTTTGTGGACACCCCTTTCCTCCTGACTGACCGAATGCCAGTAGGGTATCATAGCGCACACAAAAAAATACTTGCTACAAAAAAAAATTAGATACCCTTTCCTCCTGACTGACCGAATGCCAGTGGGCATCAAGCGCACACAATCTCAAGAGATTGATAAAAAATCTGAAAACAAAAATGACACCCCTTTCCTCCTGACTGACCGAATGCCAGTAGGGCATCAAGCGCACACAGTCTTTGCATTGAAGACAACTCCACTAACTTGGCAGGACTGTGAGCTTCAAGAGGGTCCTCTATCCACTCACAGGCATCAGAGGCTAATGAGAGTTGAAATCAATGTGACACCCTCTTCCTCCTGACTGACCGAATGCCAGTAGGGCATCATAGCACACAAGTTACCAAGCACAAAGATTTTTATTAAGTTGTGTGACTGCCAATGCCGGTAACTCCCCACACCCTAGCTCATGGACCTGACGATGAAATCTCTCCCGATAACCTCCTGGTGGGATTAGCGGGTCGGAACCTTGCCATCAGCGTAATCCCAGGGATGTGGGCGAACCCACTATCCCCTTTACCATTCGCATGGAGAGACACATCTGCGGACATGAGCGGACCTAGGCAAGCAGCAAAGCTACCAGAACCTTGGAGGGGATGTGAATGCAAAGAGATCGAATCGCAAACACTGATGTGGACCACACGACCGAGAGGCCATGTCTTTCAGGCAAGCAGCCCCACATGATCTTTGTGGACACCCCTTTCCTCCTGACTGACCGAATGTCAGTAGGGTATCATAGCGCACACAAAAAAATACTTGCTACAAAAAAAAATTAGATACCCTTTCCTCCTGACTGACCGAATGCCAGTGGGCATCAAGCGCACACAATCTCAAGAGATTGATAAAAAATCTGAAAACAAAAATGACACCCCTTTCCTCCTGACTGACCGAATGCCAGTAGGGCATCAAGCGCACACAGTCTTTGCATTGAAGACAACTCCACTAACTTGGCAGGACTGTGAGCTTCAAGAGGGTCCTCTATCCACTCACAGGCATCAGAGGCTAATGAGAGTTGAAATCAATGTGACACCCTCTTCCTCCTGACTGACCGAATGCCAGTAGGGCATCATAGCGCACAAGTTACCAAGCACAAAGATTTTTATTAAGTTGTGTGACTGCCAATGCCGGTAACTCCCCACACCCTAGCTCATGGACCTGACGATGAAATCTCTCCCGATAACCTCCTGGTGGGATTAGCGGGTCGGAACCTTGCCATCAGCGTAACCCCAGGGATGTGGGCGAACCCACTATCCCCTTTACCATTCGCATGGAGAGACACATCTGCGGACATGAGCGGACCTAGGCAAGCAGCAAAGCTACCAGAACCTTGGAGGGGATGTGAATGCAAAGAGATCGAATCGCAAACACTGATGTGGACCACACGACCGAGAGGCCATGTCTTTCAGGCAAGCAGCCCCACATGATCTTTGTGGACACCCCTTTCCTCCTGACTGACCGAATGTCAGTAGGGTATCATAGCGCACACAAAAAAATACTTGCTACAAAAAAAAATTAGATACCCTTTCCTCCTGACTGACCGAATGCCAGTGGGCATCAAGCGCACACAATCTCAAGAGATTGGTAAAAAAATCTGAAAAAAGGCTTGGATTCCTTAATCTTTCCACAAAAACTTAAATAAAAAACCTTATCGTTCACTTACACACTAGATATATTTTTGACAAAAATGGTAAACCTTGTCAAGTGTTGAGATGGCATTAGTTTTCAAATTAGGCAACATGACAGGGTGCAGAGGTTCAGATACTGGATTGTGAAAAAGGAGAAAGCCTTATAATTTCTATGCTTCGTTGGCACCGTTAGGTTTCCACATAGCCATTATAAGACACGTAAATTTAATATTCAATCCTTGTTCACAGTCTAGTGACCTCCTGTACAGTTTCCTCCAACCATTGCCATCCCATGACTTGACAAAAGTTCTCTTGTAATTTAGACACTAAATTCAATGGCAGAGTAAGAATGATTGTGCTTGACCAAAACATCTGCCTTTCAAAATGTCTGATGTGCATCAATTGATGCCACACATAAAGATTGTCAAAATAAAATTTCAAAATTGAAATAAAGATAGATAGACCCAGCCGGCCACCGGGAAGAACTAAGGTAAAATAGATGAAGTGAAGAGGGTCCCTCCACCCTCGCGGGATTTTACAGAGGGTCCCTACACAACTAAATGTAAAATGCACTGCCAAAATAAAATAAAATTGTCCCAATTCCGTTTAGTAATCATATAATACATAAGCACCCTAGTTGAAAAGATTTGTAGAAAGAGATTGAGATATAATATAATATTCCCCTTCCCCATGAGAAAACTCTCCTTACCAGTCAGCAAAACACACTCGTCAGCCCGAGGGGTGCGTCATCGTGCACCTCACTTCTCTTTGCACCAGTTGATGCCACACATAAAGATTGTCAAAATAAAATTTCAAAATTGAAATAAAGATAGATAGACCCAGCCGGCCACCGGGAAGAACTAAGGTAAAATAGATGAAGTGAAGAGGGTCCCTCCACCCTCGCGGGATTTTACAGAGGGTCCCTACACAACTAAATGTAAAATGCACTGCCAAAATAAAATAAAATTGTCCCAATTCCGTTTAGTAATCATATAATACATAAGCACCCTAGTTGAAAAGATTTGTAGAAAGAGTTTGAGATATAATATAATAATCCCCTTCCCCATGAGAAAACTCTCCTTACCAGTCAGCAAAACACATTCGTCAGCCACTCGTCATTTCTTGGTGAGGACGATGAATTTTTCCTCTTCAAGGATGACTTGAACCATTTTTTTTTTGTCCACCAATGGATGGTTTCGCACACCTCAACCTGTAAACCTGTCTAAAAAATCTTCAAGATAATTTGTTAATAGAGCTGCAAGGCAAATCCACCAAGGGATGGTTTCGCACACCTCAACCTGTAAACCTGTCTAAAAAATCTTCAAGATAATTTGTTAATAGAGCTGCAAGGCAAATGATATTTGTCAACAACATATAATCAAATTATAGATGAAAAGAAATACAAATATAAAAAGACATGGAAACAAAGATACATTCAACAATTTCACTGTGGTCCCATGTGCCCATCCATTCTCCATGATCCTACAAGTTAAAGAAAAATGTGTACATCAATTCTATCATGCTCTGTCATGTGTCTTTTTCCCTACATGGCCCTAAATGTCACAGTATTTGATTTGCACCAAGCAAGCATTATAAATTTTGTCTTCCCTACATGTGCCTAACACCGTCCGTCTACAATGCTTGCTTGGCCACACTTGAACTCCCTGCAGTGAGCTCAAGAGTCTTCCCTACATGACCCTATGTCACCGTTCATACAAAACACACATTCAACCCTACAATATGCAAGCAACATTAGTACATCATATCAATTTCAACTCAAGGATGAATAGATTATATTCTACTGTATCTCACCTTCATGTCCCTACTTCTATTCCCTACATGTCCCTGTCATATCATGTTTCATGTGAAGGCACACATTCAACCTTACAACAATCCTGTCACATTAGTATCACCACTCATGCTTTAAAAATTTTTCAAGTTGTCAGTGAATGATCGCCTATTCCCTACATGTCCCTGCCATATCATGTTTCATGTGAAGGCACACATTCAACCTTACAACAGTCCTGTCGCATTAGTATCACCACTCATGCTTTAAAACTTTGTCAAGTTATCAGTGAGTGATCCCTACATGTCCATATCTTTCCTAAATACCCATATCTTCCCGACATTTCCATATCTTCCCTACATGTCCGTATCTTAGAAAGAGTATCGGATGAAAGCATCTCCCTTCATCATGCTCATGTGTCAATTGATTGAATAAGGCTTAGAATCACATTCACCAGCCTTAGTCATTTGGTGACAAAACAAAAAGAAAAACCTGAACTTACCTATTGGAACTAAAGAAGGACAATGTCCAAGGTTGAGAGTCCATATACATATGGGGTCTTTCAGTTGCTCTGCGACAGAAGCAGATACAACCCCCTATTAGTTAGCCTCTTACAACATGCAGGGGATACAGTGGGCCTATTCTTTTGCCCCGAACCCACAGGGGAACTCATGTGTCTAATCTCAGTGTCAAACCAAAATCTCCAAACACATACTCAACCTGAAATAAATATTTCCTACCTGATAGACGTGGATCTTTCTCTCCCCTTGGTCTTGACTGTCTGTAGGACTCCTGCTTCCCAATCTCAGGAACCAAAAGGGATGGTCTCTCCGTTGTGCCTGTTGTAGACTGGCTTTATCTGTAAAAGCAACCACATATGAAACATTATGAACCTTAGTGCAAAATTGGTTTTTCATGGGTATCGTTTTTGTGGTCTCTTATCAAATTTGCTAAATGTGAAAACAAGACAGTATGAACAACATATGAAACATTATGAACCTTAGTGCAAAATTGGATTTTCATAGGTATCATTTTTTGTGGTCGCTAATAAAATTTGCTAATGTGAAACCAAGAATGAACATGTTCCATACATCTTTCCATGGTGCATGACTATCATTCCTGCACAAGTGGGTTGTACTTGATGTGAAGCACAGACTGAGGACGTAGAACAATTCTCCCAATTCTCCCAAGCTGTCTCATTGTCAAAGCAATGTGGGCTGCCAGATGAGATGAGACTGGTGTGATTCATCAGCTATGTCATTCTGTCCGACTGCCAAGCTCCCACTTTGTGGTATCCGACTTTTATCTGCAAGATTGTAAAATAAATATGAAGGTAAGACTGGTATTTTTACATTTCATCAAGTCTCAATAGAACATGTCACAGCTCTATCATACTGCCTGACTGCAAGCTCCCAACTCTGTCAGCAAGGCTGGAAAACAAAAAATGTGTAGGGTGAGACTGGTGTGATATTCAATTTCATCAAATCTCAAGAGAACATGTCACAGCTCTATCATACAACCTGACTGCAAGCTCCCATTTTGTTGAGTCCAACTCTATCTACAAGGCTGTAAAATAAAAACGAAGATCAGACTTTGCATTTCATCAAGTCTCAAGAGAACATGCCACAGCTCTATCATACTACTTGACTGCAAGCTCCCAACTCTGTCTGCAAGACTGGAAAATAAAAATGTGTGGGATGAGACTGGTGTGATATTCACTTTCATCACATCTCAAGAGAACATACCACAGCTCTATCATACAACCTGACTGTCAAGCTACCACTTTGTTGAGAGCCCAACTCTGTCTGCAAGGCTGGAAAATAAAAGAATGTGTAGGGTGAGACTGGTGTGATATTCAATTTCATCAAGTTTCAAGAGAACAGCTCTATCATACATTGGTGTTTTTTACATTTCACCAAGTCTCAATAACCTGTGTCACAACTCTATCATACTACCTGACTGCTAAGTTTCAACTTTGTTGAGCCCAACTGCTGGCTGCAATGTTGGAAAATAAAAATGAAGATCAGACTTTTGGCTGCAAGGCTTGAGAATAGAAATGGAGATCTGACTGGTGTTTTTACATTTCATCAAGTCTCAAGAACACATATCACAATTCTATAATACTACCCAACTGCCAATCTCCCACTTTGCTGAGCCCAACTCTTGTAGGCAGGGCTGGAAAATGTTTGGAATGAAACTGGTGTGATATTCAATTTCATCAGGTCTCACACAGATATACATAGCTCTCTCATACTGCATGACTATCATACTCCCACTTTATTCAGTCTGAATAGCAAGGCATGATGAATGCATCTCATATCAAACAAGATACTGTCTGATTGCCCATTAGAGAGAGAGAGAAGAGAGAGCTATCATTCATTCTCACTTGCTTGGTAAGCATGATAAGATGATTCTGTCAAGCTAACTGACTGTCACAACACAATATTCACCCACCCTTACCTCTCAAAGCATGGTTGTGTGGATGATGAGTAAACTGTATCAGACTGATGTGTTTCATTTTCATTGGCAACCCATGGCTCAGGGAAGAATGATTTAGCAACTGTTGGGTTGTCCACAAAAACTACACATTTTCTGAAAATATTTCTAAGTCCACAAAAACTACACATTTTCACAAAAGAAAATACTTTCTGAATAATTTTCAGTAGTCAACAAAAATATCATTGCAGTGAGATAATGTTTCATCACCCAATCATATCCTAAACTAGAGATTGATTCAATTCAACACATTAAAAACCCTATTCAATAAAAACTTTCTTGAATCAAGTGAATAAGCAATTCATACTTATCAAAAAGACTGAATGACTTATTTGCATTCACCAAGCACGAGGATTACTTTTGACATATGATAATTGTGTGACTGCCAAAGCCGGTAACTCCCCACACCCTAGCTCATGGACCTGACGATGAAATCTCTCCCGATAACCTCATGGTGGGATTGGCGAGTCGGAACTTTGCCATCAACACAACCCCAGAGGATGTGGGCGATGAGTAAAGTACACTCAGCAATACATCAAAGCTCGCCTCCCCTGCGAACATCGCATTGCTTCCTCATGTACAAAACTCACTATCCTCCTTTTACCATTCGCATGGAGAGACACACCTGCGGACATGAGCGGGCCAAGGCAAGCAGCAGAGCTGCCAGAACCTTGGAGGGACGTGAATGCGAAGAGATCGAATCGCAGACACTGGAGTGGACCACACGACCGAGAGGCCATGTCTTTCAGGCAAGCAGCCCCTACTTCCACACTTTGTCAAAATCATCATGCCAGGTTTAGGTAACAAAAAGACATCCTAGACAATAATCACTAAACATGCAATCATAACAATTTTCAAATTCAGTGAGTGAGATAGCAAGTAGACTAGACAGGCCTTTGTTGCCATCTCACTTCTTTACATCATAGCATGTACCTTTCTGTTACATCTGATTCATGCAAGGGAGCTGTAGGGCAGAGATCCAACAGCAGACCAATCTCGAGCCATACAGTCCAATTGCATGCCCAGTGTGGAAAGGGTGTATAGTGTGTCACTCTAGTAAAAAGTGTGTAACATGCATTGTACTCACATTTGGAAGGCTTGTCTTCAATCGCAGATCTCCATTGGGATCGATGTGAATGTAGCAATCCATGAAACCTGAAATGAGTTCAAATGACTATTAAAACATCATTCAACTGAGGTTGTCTCCCTTCTGGGACCACAAATCTGAAGATGGATAACATATCATCAATCCACAGGTCAATACAGATTTGTTATATACTGCATGCAAATTAAGTAAAAAACACTTCTTTTGGGAGAATTTCACCCCTTGTGGGGCCACAAATCTACAAAAGAATTACATATTATCCTTCTACATGTCAATACAAAGATTTCAATATATAGTATACAATAAAGTAAAAATGGATAATTTCCCCCCTTAATGTGGGTGAAATACCCCTTAGGGGGCCCCAAAACTGAAAATGAATGCCAGATTCTCACTCTACAAGCCGACACGAAACTTTTGATATGCTACATGAAAAATTCAAGATGGTCGCCATTTTTTCAAGATGGCCGACTTTTTTGTAACAATTTTCAAATAATGTTCATAAATGTAATATTTGGTATGAAAAACTCAAAAATGCCATCGAAAATGTCATACAAGAAAAATTAAGCAAAATAGCAAATTTTGAAAATTGAAAATTTTCTAAGTCTCCAAAAAATATTCAGAAAAATTTCCAAGTCCCAAAAAAAATTAAAATCTGAAAAATTTTCTAAGTCCCAGAAAAAAATAAAAATCTGAAAAATTTCTAAGTCCCAGAAAAAATTAAAATCGGAAAAATTTCTAAGTCCTGAAAAAAATTGGACTTTGAAAATTTTCTGAAAACTTTCTCCATGGAGGCCCTTCTCACCTTGCCTTCCTTGTGATCCAGCTTCCAAGCCTTCCCCTCTCAGAGATTTTCCCCTTCTCAGCAAAGCCTTGGTCCTTCTGGCATGGAGACCTTCCTTGGAGAGAGGTGTGTTTCTTCTGGAGTCAAGCAGCAGACTGACAATTTTCATGTGGGGAGCTCCTTATAAACACTTTGGATGGAACCATCTAGAACTTACTAGAAGGTCCAATCTGATTGGTCAAAAATGAAAAGTGATGATGTCACAGTGGTGCCAGGCTGTGATCTGAGCAGAAAATCCAATTTTGCAATGCCTCTCAAAAATCAGGCTCCATGAACAACCATACAAACCTGCTTCAAATTAGTTATATTGGAGCTACATGGATGTGTGATACATCAAATTGATGGCCAAAGTGATGGCCAACATGGAGGAGATGTGAACATATAAAAAAAATAAGTATGTCTTTTTTATTTTTGGTTTCTACCTGAGTCCTGTGATGCAGCATGACACAGCACAATGTCAATGGCAGTGTGAGTTGAATGCAGCTGGTTGGATGTCCAAATTGAACATGGCCATCCAGGCACAACTGGATCATTTGTGTCTGTCTGGGTGACAAAATATTCCATTTTTTTTACATTCAGAGTGACATTAGGTCTGTGAAATATGGAAAAATTGATGGGCAAAATAATTTCATGGTGACAAAAGGCTGTGGGCAAGTCTGGGTGACAAAGATCATTTTCTGAGTGACAAATTCTGGTCATCAACATTGATGATGAATTCAATGTGACACACATTCAAAGTGACAGTAATTCTAGGTGACAGAAATTCAGTGTAACAATGATTCTAAGTGACAGAAATTCAGTGTACTAACCTTTTTGGTAGTGACAGAAATCATCGGCTCCCGTCTTGTTCGCCCCGACGAACAGCAGACGTGTTCGGGAACGTTCGAGAAGATCCGGGAAGATTTCCGCAACTCGAGAACGGCAAAACAGAGAAAATATTATGAAAAGTAGTTTCTTTTCTTGCGTTCACGGCCAGAATATGTTGCTAGAATTAATCTTATATATGTTTTGAGACTTTTCAATAATTTTGATGATGTTTTGGACGTTTTATGGGGCGATTTGTTCAAAATTGACTGCGGCTGCATCTGCGGGACCGCCATCTTGGGCTCACCGAGCGAGGAAGGCCACGGGAGACGAACACGACATCGGGGGTTATATTGTCTCAAATAATGGTAAGAAATACTTTATCAGAGCGGGAAACTGTGCGCAAGAATGTATAGCATTGACTGTAGAAGTAAGAGACTGATCCACGCAGCCGTTCCCGGTGAAAATTAAATATTTTGAAAGAAATAACAAAGCGGGCCTTCGTGGCCGGACATATCTTTTGATTCTTTTCATCTTTGTCAAAATTGAAATGTTCGTGCCTCCCGCCGTTTCACGGCCGAGCATTTTGCGTAATATTTTCAATATTCTTGTCAGTTTTATTTTACACAACTATTTGAACATCTTTGATTCGTCAAAATTGAAATGTTCGTGCCTCTCACGGCCGAGCATTTTGTGGGATTTCTCAATATTCTTATCAGTTTTATTTTACACAACTATTTGAACATCTTTGCAGATTGGCGGGATGAATGCTTTGAACACCACGGCTCGGTCATCGATAGGAAAGAAGTTCACAATCCGGCGGACAAGAATGCATTTCTGTATAAAAAAAGGTAAGAAATCGCACCAAAATACATGGAACAATTGCGTGTTATATGATATTTAATATCAAAATCTGAGACAAATCCCTGCAGTCATTCGCTCATAATATTCACTTTCTGTTCTAGCTACCAAGTAATTTTCATTTATTTTATATTTGCTCTGCTTTGTTAGTTATTTTATGTTCAATTCTATTAAATATCTTTGTCAAAATTGAAATGTTCGTGCCTCTCCCTTTCACAGCCAAACATTTTGTGGGATTTCTCAATATTCTTGTCAGTTTTATTTTACACAACTATTTGAACATCTTTGCAGATTGGCGGGATGAATGCTTTGACCACCACGGCTCGGCCATTGATAAGAGAGAAAGAAGTACACAATCCAGTGACTAGAATGCATTTCTGTATAAAAAGGTAAGAAAGCGCACAGAAATACATGGAACAATTGCATATTGTCATATACTATTTAATATCAAACTCCGAGTCAAATCCCTGCAGTCAGTCGCTCATAATATTTACTTTCTGTTCTAGCTACCAAGTAATTTTCATTTATTTTATATTTGCTCTGCTTTGTTATTTATTTTGTGTTCAATTCTATTAAATATCTTTGTCAAAATTGAAATGTTCGTGCCTCTCCCTTTCACAGCCAAACATTTTGTGGGATTTCTCAATATTCTTGTCAGTTTTATTTTACACAACTATTTGAACATCTTTGCAGATTGGCGGGATGAATGCTTTGACCACCACGGCTCGGCCATTGATAAGAGAGAAAGAAGTACACAATCCAGTGACTAGAATGCATTTCTGTATAAAAAGGTAAGAAAGCGCACAAAAATACATGAAACAATTGCATATTATCATATACTATTTAATATCAAACTCCAAGTCAAATCCCTGCAGTCAGTCGCTCATAATATTCACTTTCTGTTCTAGCTACCAAGTAATTTTCATTTATTTTATATTTGCTCTGCTTTGTTAGTTATTTTGTGTTCAATTCTATTAAATATCTTTGTCAAAATTGAAATGTCCGTGCCTCTCACTTTGTGGATTTTCTTTTTCAATATTCTTATCAGATTTATTTAACACAACTATTTGAACTTCTTTGTAGATTGGCGGGATGAATGTTTTGACCACCACGACTCGGCCATCGATGGGAAAGAAGTTCACAATCCAGTGACAAGAATGCATTTCTGTATAAAAAGGTAAGAAAGCGCACAGAAATACATGGAACAATTGCATGTTATCATATAATATTTAATATTAAAATCTGAGACAAATCCCTGCAGTCATTCGCTCATAAAAAAGAAATGTTCACTTTCTGTTCTAGCTACCAAGTAATTTTCATTTATTTATATTTGCTCTGCTTTGTTATTTTATGTTCAATGCTATTAAATATCTTTGTCAAAATTGAAGTGTTTGTGCCTCTCGCCGTTTCTCAGCCGAGTATTTTGTGGATTTTCTTATCAGTTTTATTTTACACAACTATTTGAACATCTTTGTAGATTGGCAGGATGAATGCTTTGACCACCACGGCTCAGTCATCGGTAAGAAAGAAAGAAGTTCACAATCCGGTGACAATAATGCATTTCTGTATAAAAAAAAGTTAAGAAATCGCACCAAAATACATAGAACAAATGCTTAATATTATATAGCATTTAAATATATAAATCTTTTCTTCAAATATACACTTGTCCGACTTTGTCAATTGCTTTATGTTCAATTCTCTTTTACCCCTCAGGCCAAATGGTCCTGCAGTGTATTGTTATAACTTTCTCAAAACTGAAATGTTTGTGCCTCTTGGCATCTTAGCTCTTCACAGCCAAGCATTTTTGTAGATTGGTGGGATGAATGCTCTGACTGCCACGGCTCGGCCATCGATAAGAAATAGAGAAGTATACAATCCGGTGATGAGAAGGCTTCATTTCTCCATAAAGAAGGTAAGGAATCCCACCAAAATACATGGAACAAATGTGCAAGATCATATTGCATTTAATATCAAAATCTTTGCCTGAAATATAAATTTGTACAGCTTTGACAATTGTTTTGTGTTCAATTCCCTTTTACCCCTCAGGTCAATTGGTTATTGTTAAAACCTTGTCAAAACTGAAATGGTTGTGCCTCTTATCATCTAATCATATCAGCTCTTCACAGCCAAGCATTTTGTGGATTTTTTCCTTTTCAATATTTGACATTCTATATTAAATATATTGACATTTTTTTTGCAGAATGGAAGAAGAATACCTCAAATGCCAATGTAAGACCATTGTGAAGAAAGAAGTTATACAGCGACAAGAAGGCACCAAACCAGCATTTAGACAATATCAGAGATTTAACATGCATAAAGTTTTATAATTTTGAAATATTTATTTTGCAATTGGAAAACAACATTATCAGAAAAAAAGCAGTTTAACTGCTTGGATGTTGGCAGCATGTATGCCATTATGTTTATTAAGAAAATTGAAACTGTTTAGCATGACACTATTTTTTTCATATGAGCTAAAATGAGGTAAACAGCTTTTTTCAAGTGTGAGACCAAGGGTGTATCGTGAGATGTGGTTCGAAACCATGCTTCAGCTGGGCACACCCATTACCTCAAATAGTCTCATATGAAATCCATAGGCTCATGCCATGAACATTGTCAAATTAAGCTTGTAAATGAAATAGATAAATAAAATCATGACAGCACTTTACATTTTTCTTTATTTTTTTTATTCCATTCATGTAGTAACAAGGATAACAAATTTATCAATCTTCCAACCACAAGGGGAAATTAAGTTGTCACACTGGTAGGTTTTTCTCCTGTGATCAACTCCAACATGACATTTTATGCTTCTTCAGAAGAGCATTTACTTGAAAATTTCAACTCCATAGAACCTTTTGTTTTGCGGTGTTGTCAATCCTATACTTGAAAGAGCCAATATTGACTTTATATGTGCGGCTCTGTTTAAATCATGGCTAAAATGCATATGCATGCCATATTAAGACAGTTGTAGTATACAAATAGGTAAATAAAAAGAAAATCATTTAAAAACCAACTTCCCTTTTGTTCATTTTGCAGATTCTACAATTGGTCAGTTTCTTCACATTAAAATAACACTGACTGAGTTATAATTGCATCCAGGTCAATGCAATATTTCTAATGACTTCTCATGAAACATATCTCACAGATCTGATTGTATGTATTTACATTCACTCAAGGGAACATTGCTCTCAACATTTTGTACAACTCCACATTTCAGTACATTGTCTGTACTTAACCCTTATTATGACAATTCTCAACACAAGCCTGCAAACAATACTTATTGTACGAGGTTCATCACATTTTTATTTTTAAAAAAGAAACCATTTTCAAAATATTCAAAATGTGGAGTTGTCAGAATTTGATTATGACAGCCATGATAGAAATCATCAAGTCATGTCAACTGTGTGTGCTTCATGTTCATGGATTGATGGGTGACACAAAAGAAATGTGATCAGCAGGTCAATGATAAACTAGATAAAATAACAAATCATAACATTTCACATTCTTTATTCCATTCAGAAAGAAACAATGGTAACAAGTTGCATATCAATCCTCCAACCAGACAAGGAGAATTTTTGTTGTCACAGTGGTAGGTTTTTCTCCCGAGATCAACTCCATTAGAGAGAACTTGTATATCTTCATCACTGCTAGTTGACAATTGTTAAACAAAAAGTTAACATTTTCTACAAAAATTTACCCCTCAACATTTTTCATATGATATGAGAGTGTGTATCTAACATGAGATTATACGAAGTAATGGGTGTGCCCAGCTAAAGCATGGTTCTGAACCACATCTCACGATACACCCTTAAACTTACATTCACAAAAAGCTGTTTACCTCGTTTCACCTCATGTGAGATACAAGTATCATATGAAACTGATGCAATCTGTTGTATCGACAATGTTGACAAACAGAAAGACAGTTTTTTGGTTGAGATATTCAGTCAGAAAGTGCTTTTTTAAAATATATTGTTTTAACTGATAGATAATACATTTTTTGTATAATTCTTTATCTTAAAATTTAAAGCCCTTTTGTCATTGACTCTTGATCTTCTTGCTTTTCTTGATGGCCAAACTGTTGAGATGTACAATATTTCAATTATGGCAAAAGATATTTCAATAACCCACAAACAAGGCCAATTGGCTGGGGGGTAAAAGCAGGATAAATATAAAATTAATGAAAGGTACTATCATAGTAGATGGATCAGAAGACGTACATTCTTTTTCTTATGTAACAATATCTGCTGGGATTTCTCTTAATACTTTGATATTAAATGTTCCATTTGGTGGGACTTCTTTCTTCAAAATTCAAGACTTCTTGTCACTGGACTGTGTACTTCTTTCTTTCTTATCAGTGGCCGAGCCGTGGTGGTCAAAGCATTCATCCCGCCAATCTGCAAAGATGTTCAAATAGTTGTGTAAAATAAAACTGACAAGAATATTGAAAAAAGAAAATCCACAAAATGAGAGGCACAAACATTTCAATTTTGACAAAGATGAAAAGAATCAAAAGATATATGTCCGGCCACGAAGGCCCGCTTTGTTATTTCTTTCAAAATATTATCATATTTTGTTTTAATTTTCACCGGGAACCAACAAAGCAGAGCAAATATAAAATAAATGAAAATTACTTGGTAGCTAGAACAGAATAATATGCAATTGTTCCATGTATTTTTGTGCGCTTTCTTACCTTTTTATATAGAAATGCATTCTTGTCACTGGATTGTGAACTTCTTTCCCATCGATGGCCGAGTCGTGGTGGTCAAAACGTTCATCCCGCCAATCTGCAAAGAAGTTCAAATAGTTGTGTAAAATAAAACTGTAAAGAATATTGAAAAAGAAAATCCACAAAATGCTTGCCCCTGAAATGGCAAGAGGCACGAACATTTCAATTTTGACAAAGATATTTAATAGAATTGAACATAAAATAACTTACAAAGCAGAGCAAATATAAAATAAATGAAAATTACTTGGCAACTAGAACAGAAGTGAACATTATTTTTTTATGAGCGAATGACTGCAGGGATTTGTCTATTTGATAATATGCATTTGTTCCATGTATTTTTGTGGGATTTCTTACCTTTTTTTATACAGAAATGCATTCTTGTCACCTGATTGTGTACTTCTTTCTTTCTTATTGGTTGCTGAGCCGTGGTGGTCAAAGCATTCATCCCGCCAACCTGCAAAGATGTTCAAATAGTTGTGTAAAATAAAACTGATAAGAAAATCCACAAAATACTCGGCTGTGAAACGGCGAGAGGCACAAACACTTCAATTTTGACAAAGATATTTAATAGCATTGAACATGAAATAACAAAGCAGAGCAAATATAAAATAAATGAAAATTACTTGGTAGCTAGAACAGAAAGTGAACATTACTTTTTTATGAGCGAATGACTGCAGGGATTTGTCTCAGGTTTTAATATTAAATATTATATGATAACATGCAATTGTTCCATGTATTTCTGTGCGCTTTCTTACCTTTTTTTATACAGAAATGCATTCTAATCACTGGATTGTGGACTTCTTTCCTATCGATGACTGAGCCATGGTGGTCAAAGCATTCATCCCACCAATCTACAAAGATGTTCAAATAGTTGTGTAAAATAAAACTGATAGGAATATTGAAAAAGAAAATCCACAAAATGCTCGGCCGTGAGAGGCACGAACATTTCAATTTTGACAAAGATGAAAAGAATCAAAAGATATATGTCCGGCCACGAAGGCCTGCTTTGTTATTTCTTTCAAAATATTATCATATTTTGTTTTAATTTTCACCGGGAACCAACAAAGCAGAGCAAATATAAAATTAAATGAAAATTACTTGGTAGCTAGAACAGAAAGTGAACATTATGAGCGAATGACTGCAGGGATTTGACTCGGAGTTTGATATTAAATAGTATATGATAATATGCAATTGTTCCATGTATTTTGGTGCGATTTCTTACCTTTTTTATACAGAAATGCATTCTTGTCCGCCGGATTGTGAACTTCTTTCTTATCGATGGCCAAGCCGTGGTGGTCAAAGCATTCATCCCGCCAATCTACAAAGATGTTCAAATAGTTGTGTAAAATAAAACTGATAGGAATATTAAAAAAGAAAATCAACAAAGTGAGAGGCACGAACATTTCAATTTTGACAAAGATATTTAATAGAATTGAAGACAAAATAACTAACAAAGCAGAGCAAATATAAAATAAATGAAAATTACTTGGTAGCTAGAACAGAAAGTGAATATTATGAGCGAATGACTGCAGGGATTTGACTCGGAGTTTGATATTAAATAGTATATGATAATATGCAATTGTTCCATGTATTTTGGTGCGATTTCTTACCTTTTTTATACAGAAATGCATTCTTGTCCGCCGGATTGTGAACTTCTTTCTTATCGATGGCCAAGCCGTGGTGGTCAAAGCATTCATCCCGCCAATCTACAAAGATGTTCAAATAGTTGTGTAAAATAAAACTGATAGGAATATTGAAAAAGAAAATCAACAAAGTGAGAGGCACGAACATTTCAATTTTGACAAAGATATTTAATAGAATTGAAGACAAAATAACTAACAAAGCAGAGCAAATATAAAATAAATGAAAATTACTTGGTAGCTAGAACAGAAAGTGAATATTATGAGCGAATGACTGCAGGGATTTGACTCAGAGTTTGATATTAAATAGTATATGATAATATGCAATTGTTCCATGTATTTTGGTGCGATTTCTTACCTTTTTTATACAGAAATGCATTCTTGTCCGCCGGATTGTGAACTTCTTTCTTATCGATGGCCAAGCCGTGGTGGTCAAAGCATTCATCCCGCCAATCTACAAAGATGTTCAAATAGTTGTGTAAAATAAAACTGATAGGAATATTGAAAAAGAAAATCAACAAAGTGAGAGGCACGAACATTTCAATTTTGACAAAGATATTTAATAGAATTGAAGACAAAATAACTAACAAAGCAGAGCAAATATAAAATAAATGAAAATTACTTGGTAGCTAGAACAGAAAGTGAATATTATGAGCGAATGACTGCAGGGATTTGACTCGGAGTTTGATATTAAATAGTATATGATAATATGCAATTGTTCCATGTATTTTGGTGCGATTTCTTACCTTTTTTATACAGAAATGCATTCTTGTCCGCCGGATTGTGAACTTCTTTCTTATCGATGGCCAAGCCGTGGTGGTCAAAGCATTCATCCCGCCAATCTGCAAAGATGTTCAAATAGTTGTGTAAAATAAAACTGACAAGAATATTGAAAATATTACGCAAAATGCTCGGCCGTGAAACGGCGGGAGGCACGAACATTTCAATTTTGACAAAGATGAAAAGAATCAAAAGATATGTCCGGCCACGAAGGCCCGCTTTGTTATTTCTTTCAAAATATTTAATTTTCACCGGGAACGGCTGCGTGGATCAGTCTCTTACTTCTACAGTCAATGCTATACATTCTTGCGCACAGTTTCCCGCTCTGATAAAGTATTTCTTACCATTATTTGAGACAATATAACCCCCGATGTCGTGTTCGTCTCCCGTGGCCTTCCTCGCTCGGTGAGCCCAAGATGGCGGTCCCGCAGATGCAGCCGCAGTCAATTTTGAACAAATCGCCCCATAAAACGTCCAAAACATCATCAAAATTATTGAAAAGTCTCAAAACATATATAAGATTAATTCTAGCAACATATTCTGGCCGTGAACGCAAGAAAAGAAACTACTTTTCATAATATTTTCTCTGTTTTGCCGTTCTCGAGTTGCGGAAATCTTCCCGGATCTTCTCGAACGTTCCCGAACACGTCTGCTGTTCGTCGGGGCGAACAAGACGGGAGCCGATGATTTCTGTCACTACCAAAAAGGTTAGTACACTGAATTTCTGTCACTTAGAATCATTGTTACACTGAATTTCTGTCACCTAGAATTACTGTCACTTTGAATGTGTGTCACATTGAATTCATCATCAATGTTGATGACCAGAATTTGTCACTCAGAAAATGATCTTTGTCACCCAGACTTGCCCACAGCCTTTTGTCACCATGAAATTATTTTGCCCATCAATTTTTCCATATTTCACAGACCTAATGTCACTCTGAATGTAAAAAAAATGGAATATTTTGTCACCCAGACAGACACAAATGATCCAGTTGTGCCTGGATGGCCATGTTCAATTTGGACATCCAACCAGCTGCATTCAACTCACACTGCCATTGACATTGTGCTGTGTCATGCTGCATCACAGGACTCAGGTAGAAACCAAAAATAAAAAAGACATACTTATTTTTTTTATATGTTCACATCTCCTCCATGTTGGCCATCACTTTGGCCATCAATTTGATGTATCACACATCCATGTAGCTCCAATATAACTAATTTGAAGCAGGTTTGTATGGTTGTTCATGGAGCCTGATTTTTGAGAGGCATTGCAAAATTGGATTTTCTGCTCAGATCACAGCCTGGCACCACTGTGACATCATCACTTTTCATTACCAGGGAACTCCATGAGGCAAATCCACCACATTTTCCACCTACTTCAGCCATTTTTAAGCCGGCCCACTGGGAGTATTATAACTGATAAAAATGTGGCACAAGTCCCACTGGGACCTAACATCTGGCACCGGACTACTTTTCTGACTGACATATGTATGGATATGTCAAATTTTACAGAAATAATGACATACATAATGTATTCTATCAAGAAATTAATTGGAATTTATATCTTAAAAAGGAATAGAAAATAGCAATTGTTTACTTTACAAATTTAAATTTCTTTATTCACAAATAGTCTTACAATAAATAATACATTCTCCAATTACAATTATCACTATTATCTATTCAAAACTTACATTCACATAAATTATTATTGAAAACCATTATTTTTTTAAACTTTGCATGCTATTTTAAAGTTGAATTGCACTTGGTCTCTTAGATAGAGACATTCTCCTTGAAGAATTGGTATCTGTAAAAGATCAAACAAATTTAAATATTATTTGAAGTATAGAGAAAACCCTTCAGGGCCTCTTTTTTGGGCCATATTTTATCTAGGTCAGAGGAAGTTAGGCAGAAACGGAGGCCCCAAATGGGAGATTTCAAATGAAAAATATTGTGACATTCATTTACATGTCTAAAACAGAATAAATATAAATAAAACTGCCTGATATACATGAATAGATAACAATTATTGCATACCAAAGCACTCATCTTCACAAAGTATCAAGAGTACACTTACCAACTTTGATCTGTGCACAGGTGGGTGACCTGATGACTACGATCAAGTCAAACTCACTTGACCATCCTACAAATGACACTGTCCTCCTCACCCACAGATGTAATTTTTCCAATCTCCCAATGACCATAGTGGTCCTAGGCTTGAACCTTTGCTCCCACAGAAAATTGATGGGCCATGATCACAAACATTTACTCGCATTCACCCATTGAACATTTGGCGCCAAAACATGCTGTGCTATTGCGCAATCGCATATACATCCACAAAAAGTAGTCCCGAGATTTATTAATCAACAAGCAAATTTACTCCAAAATATGTTTTGACATTTGAGTTAAGCAATATGCTTGAGTTTTACATAATTTTTGTAATTAGTAAGAGTATATAACAGGAATTACATGACATGTCCCAGGCGTAGTGATATTGACCTACTTCTGGGTGTGAATTCAACATCCTGTTCTAATTCAAAACAGGGATACTCCAGAAGTATGATTGCTTTTTCCTTAACTCAGCTTATTTTTCACCGATTTTGAAAATTAAAAAAAGGGAGGAACTTATTTTTAATACAGCTGTCATGTGGAGTCTGTCAAGTGATCATTAAACCTATATTTTTTAACAAATTTACAGGCAGTCAGATCTCTTATCAGTGACTATCTGTGTGATAAGTGAAAGTGTACGCACAAAATTAACTCGCTAACCACAGGGGTTTGGTCGGTGGTTACCCCGAGTCAAGGCAAGCCCAACTCGGGAAAACTGCCTCATGGCTCTCCCTGGTAATGTCATTTTTGACCAATCAGATTGGACCTTCTAGTAAGTTCTAGATGGTTCCATCCAAAGTGTTTATAAGGAGCTCCCCACATGAAAATTGTCAGTCTGCTGCTTGACTCCAGAAGAAACACACCTCTCTCCAAGGAAGGTCTCCATGCCAGAAGGACCAAGGCTTTGCTGAGAAGGGGAAAATCTCTGAGAGGGGAAGGCTTGGAAGCTGGATCACAAGGAAGGCAAGGTGAGAAGGGCCTCCATGGAGAAAGTTTTCAGAAAATTTTCAAAGTCCAATTTTTTTCAGGACTTAGAAATTTTTCCGATTTTAATTTTTTCTGGGACTTAGAAATTTTTCAGATTTTTATTTTTTTCTGGGACTTAGAAAATTTTTCAGATTTTAATTTTTTTTGGGACTTGGAAATTTTTCTGAATATTTTTTGGAGACTTAGAAAATTTTCAATTTTCAAAATTTGCTATTTTGCTTAATTTTTCTTGTATGACATTTTCGATGGCATTTTTGAGTTTTTCATACCAAATATTACATTTATGAACATTATTTGAAAATTGTTACAAAAAAGTCGGCCATCTTGAAAAAATGGCGACCATCTTGAATTTTTCATGTAGCATATCAAAAGTTTCGTGTCGGCTTGTAGAGTGAGAATCTGGCATTCATTTTCAGTTTTGGGGCCCCCTAAGGGGTATTTCACCCACATTAAGGGGGGAAATTATCCATTTTTACTTTATTGTATACTATATATTGAAATCTTTGTATTGACATGTAGAAGGATAATATGTAATTCTTTTGTAGATTTGTGGCCCCACAAGGGGTGAAATTCTCCCAAAAGAAGTGTTTTTTACTTAATTTGCATGCAGTATATAACAAATCTGTATTGACCTGTGGATTGATGATATGTTATCCATCTTCAGATTTGTGGTCCCAGAAGGGAGACAACCTCAGTTGAATGATGTTTTAATAGTCATTTGAACTCATTTCAGGTTTCATGGATTGCTACATTCACATCGATCCCAATGGAGATCTGCGATTGAAGACAAGCCTTCCAAATGTGAGTACAATGCATGTTACACACTTTTTACTAGAGTGACACACTATACACCCTTTCCACACTGGGCATGCAATTGGACTGTATGGCTCGAGATTGGTCTGCTGTTGGATCTCTGCCCTACAGCTCCCTTGCATGAATCAGATGTAACAGAAAGGTACATGCTATGATGTAAAGAAGTGAGATGGCAACAAAGGCCTGTCTAGTCTACTTGCTATCTCACTCACTGAATTTGAAAATTGTTATGATTGCATGTTTAGTGATTATTGTCTAGGATGTCTTTTTGTTACCTAAACCTGGCATGATGATTTTGACAAAGTGTGGAAGTAGGGGCTGCTTGCCTGAAAGACATGGCCTCTCGGTCGTGTGGTCCACTCCAGTGTCTGCGATTCGATCTCTTCGCATTCACGTCCCTCCAAGGTTCTGGCAGCTCTGCTGCTTGCCTTGGCCCGCTCATGTCCGCAGGTGTGTCTCTCCATGCGAATGGTAAAAGGAGGATAGTGAGTTTTGTACATGAGGAAGCAATGCGATGTTCGCAGGGGAGGCGAGCTTTGATGTATTGCTGAGTGTACTTTACTCATCGCCCACATCCTCTGGGGTTGTGTTGATGGCAAAGTTCCGACTCGCCAATCCCACCATGAGGTTATCGGGAGAGATTTCATCGTCAGGTCCATGAGCTAGGGTGTGGGGAGTTACCGGCTTTGGCAGTCACACAATTATCATATGTCAAAAGTAATCCTCGTGCTTGGTGAATGCAAATAAGTCATTCAGTCTTTTTGATAAGTATGAATTGCTTATTCACTTGATTCAAGAAAGTTTTTATTGAATAGGGTTTTTAATGTGTTGAATTGAATCAATCTCTAGTTTAGGATATGATTGGGTGATGAAACATTATCTCACTGCAATGATATTTTTGTTGACTACTGAAAATTATTCAGAAAGTATTTTCTTTTGTGAAAATGTGTAGTTTTTGTGGACTTAGAAATATTTTCAGAAAATGTGTAGTTTTTGTGGACAACCCAACAGTTGCTAAATCATTCTTCCCTGAGCCATGGGTTGCCAATGAAAATGAAACACATCAGTCTGATACAGTTTACTCATCATCCACACAACCATGCTTTGAGAGGTAAGGGTGGGTGAATATTGTGTTGTGACAGTCAGTTAGCTTGACAGAATCATCTTATCATGCTTACCAAGCAAGTGAGAATGAATGATAGCTCTCTCTTCTCTCTCTCTCTAATGGGCAATCAGACAGTATCTTGTTTGATATGAGATGCATTCATCATGCCTTGCTATTCAGACTGAATAAAGTGGGAGTATGATAGTCATGCAGTATGAGAGAGCTATGTATATCTGTGTGAGACCTGATGAAATTGAATATCACACCAGTTTCATTCCAAACATTTTCCAGCCCTGCCTACAAGAGTTGGGCTCAGCAAAGTGGGAGATTGGCAGTTGGGTAGTATTATAGAATTGTGATATGTGTTCTTGAGACTTGATGAAATGTAAAAACACCAGTCAGATCTCCATTTCTATTCTCAAGCCTTGCAGCCAAAAGTCTGATCTTCATTTTTATTTTCCAACATTGCAGCCAGCAGTTGGGCTCAACAAAGTTGAAACTTAGCAGTCAGGTAGTATGATAGAGTTGTGACACAGGTTATTGAGACTTGGTGAAATGTAAAAAACACCAATGTATGATAGAGCTGTTCTCTTGAAACTTGATGAAATTGAATATCACACCAGTCTCACCCTACACATTCTTTTATTTTCCAGCCTTGCAGACAGAGTTGGGCTCTCAACAAAGTGGTAGCTTGACAGTCAGGTTGTATGATAGAGCTGTGGTATGTTCTCTTGAGATGTGATGAAAGTGAATATCACACCAGTCTCATCCCACACATTTTTATTTTCCAGTCTTGCAGACAGAGTTGGGAGCTTGCAGTCAAGTAGTATGATAGAGCTGTGGCATGTTCTCTTGAGACTTGATGAAATGCAAAGTCTGATCTTCGTTTTTATTTTACAGCCTTGTAGATAGAGTTGGACTCAACAAAATGGGAGCTTGCAGTCAGGTTGTATGATAGAGCTGTGACATGTTCTCTTGAGATTTGATGAAATTGAATATCACACCAGTCTCACCCTACACATTTTTTGTTTTCCAGCCTTGCTGACAGAGTTGGGAGCTTGCAGTCAGGCAGTATGATAGAGCTGTGACATGTTCTATTGAGACTTGATGAAATGTAAAAATACCAGTCTTACCTTCATATTTATTTTACAATCTTGCAGATAAAAGTCGGATACCACAAAGTGGGAGCTTGGCAGTCGGACAGAATGACATAGCTGATGAATCACACCAGTCTCATCTCATCTGGCAGCCCACATTGCTTTGACAATGAGACAGCTTGGGAGAATTGGGAGAATTGTTCTACGTCCTCAGTCTGTGCTTCACATCAAGTACAACCCACTTGTGCAGGAATGATAGTCATGCACCATGGAAAGATGTATGGAACATGTTCATTCTTGGTTTCACATTAGCAAATTTTATTAGCGACCACAAAAAATGATACCTATGAAAATCCAATTTTGCACTAAGGTTCATAATGTTTCATATGTTGTTCATACTGTCTTGTTTTCACATTTAGCAAATTTGATAAGAGACCACAAAAACGATACCCATGAAAAACCAATTTTGCACTAAGGTTCATAATGTTTCATATGTGGTTGCTT
This sequence comes from Amphiduros pacificus, assembly GCA_949316495.1. NCBI lineage: Eukaryota > Metazoa > Annelida > Polychaeta > Phyllodocida > Hesionidae > Amphiduros > Amphiduros pacificus. The sequence goes on along the minus strand of OX439012.1, from coordinate 11,519,103 downwards.
TTACAGATAAAGCCAGTCTACAACAGGCACAACGGAGAGACCATCCCTTTTGGTTCCTGAGATTGGGAAGCAGGAGTCCTACAGACAGTCAAGACCAAGGGGAGAGAAAGATCCACGTCTATCAGGTAGGAAATATTTATTTCAGGTTGAGTATGTGTTTGGAGATTTTGGTTTGACACTGAGATTAGACACATGAGTTCCCCTGTGGGTTCGGGGCAAAAGAATAGGCCCACTGTATCCCCTGCATGTTGTAAGAGGCTAACTAATAGGGGGTTGTATCTGCTTCTGTCGCAGAGCAACTGAAAGACCCCATATGTATATGGACTCTCAACCTTGGACATTGTCCTTCTTTAGTTCCAATAGGTAAGTTCAGGTTTTTCTTTTTGTTTTGTCACCAAATGACTAAGGCTGGTGAATGTGATTCTAAGCCTTATTCAATCAATTGACACATGAGCATGATGAAGGGAGATGCTTTCATCCGATACTCTTTCTAAGATACGGACATGTAGGGAAGATATGGAAATGTCGGGAAGATATGGGTATTTAGGAAAGATATGGACATGTAGGGATCACTCACTGATAACTTGACAAAGTTTTAAAGCATGAGTGGTGATACTAATGCGACAGGACTGTTGTAAGGTTGAATGTGTGCCTTCACATGAAACATGATATGGCAGGGACATGTAGGGAATAGGCGATCATTCACTGACAACTTGACAAATTTTTAAAGCATGAGTGGTGATACTAATGTGACAGGATTGTTGTAAGGTTGAATGTGTGCCTTCACATGAAACATGATATGACAGGGACATGTAGGGAATAGAAGTAGGGACATGAAGGTGAGATACAGTAGAATATAATCTATTCATCCTTGAGTTGAAATTGATATGATGTACTAATGTTGCTTGCATATTGTAGGGTTGAATGTGTGTTTTGTATGAACGGTGACATAGGGTCATGTAGGGAAGACTCTTGAGCTCACTGCAGGGAGTTCAAGTGTGGCCAAGCAAGCATTGTAGACGGACGGTGTTAGGCACATGTAGGGAAGACAAAATTTATAATGCTTGCTTGGTGCAAATCAAATACTGTGACATTTAGGGCCATGTAGGGAAAAAGACACATGACAGAGCATGATAGAATTGATGTACACATTTTTCTTTAACTTGTAGGATCATGGAGAATGGATGGGCACATGGGACCACAGTGAAATTGTTGAATGTATCTTTGTTTCCATGTCTTTTTATATTTGTATTTCTTTTCATCTATAATTTGATTATATGTTGTTGACAAATATCATTTGCCTTGCAGCTCTATTAACAAATTATCTTGAAGATTTTTTAGACAGGTTTACAGGTTGAGGTGTGCGAAACCATCCCTTGGTGGATTTGCCTTGCAGCTCTATTAACAAATTATCTTGAAGATTTTTTAGACAGGTTTACAGGTTGAGGTGTGCGAAACCATCCATTGGTGGACAAAAAAAAAATGGTTCAAGTCATCCTTGAAGAGGAAAAATTCATCGTCCTCACCAAGAAATGACGAGTGGCTGACGAATGTGTTTTGCTGACTGGTAAGGAGAGTTTTCTCATGGGGAAGGGGATTATTATATTATATCTCAAACTCTTTCTACAAATCTTTTCAACTAGGGTGCTTATGTATTATATGATTACTAAACGGAATTGGGACAATTTTATTTTATTTTGGCAGTGCATTTTACATTTAGTTGTGTAGGGACCCTCTGTAAAATCCCGCGAGGGTGGAGGGACCCTCTTCACTTCATCTATTTTACCTTAGTTCTTCCCGGTGGCCGGCTGGGTCTATCTATCTTTATTTCAATTTTGAAATTTTATTTTGACAATCTTTATGTGTGGCATCAACTGGTGCAAAGAGAAGTGAGGTGCACGATGACGCACCCCTCGGGCTGACGAGTGTGTTTTGCTGACTGGTAAGGAGAGTTTTCTCATGGGGAAGGGGAATATTATATTATATCTCAATCTCTTTCTACAAATCTTTTCAACTAGGGTGCTTATGTATTATATGATTACTAAACGGAATTGGGACAATTTTATTTTATTTTGGCAGTGCATTTTACATTTAGTTGTGTAGGGACCCTCTGTAAAATCCCGCGAGGGTGGAGGGACCCTCTTCACTTCATCTATTTTACCTTAGTTCTTCCCGGTGGCCGGCTGGGTCTATCTATCTTTATTTCAATTTTGAAATTTTATTTTGACAATCTTTATGTGTGGCATCAATTGATGCACATCAGACATTTTGAAAGGCAGATGTTTTGGTCAAGCACAATCATTCTTACTCTGCCATTGAATTTAGTGTCTAAATTACAAGAGAACTTTTGTCAAGTCATGGGATGGCAATGGTTGGAGGAAACTGTACAGGAGGTCACTAGACTGTGAACAAGGATTGAATATTAAATTTACGTGTCTTATAATGGCTATGTGGAAACCTAACGGTGCCAACGAAGCATAGAAATTATAAGGCTTTCTCCTTTTTCACAATCCAGTATCTGAACCTCTGCACCCTGTCATGTTGCCTAATTTGAAAACTAATGCCATCTCAACACTTGACAAGGTTTACCATTTTTGTCAAAAATATATCTAGTGTGTAAGTGAACGATAAGGTTTTTTATTTAAGTTTTTGTGGAAAGATTAAGGAATCCAAGCCTTTTTTCAGATTTTTTTACCAATCTCTTGAGATTGTGTGCGCTTGATGCCCACTGGCATTCGGTCAGTCAGGAGGAAAGGGTATCTAATTTTTTTTTGTAGCAAGTATTTTTTTGTGTGCGCTATGATACCCTACTGACATTCGGTCAGTCAGGAGGAAAGGGGTGTCCACAAAGATCATGTGGGGCTGCTTGCCTGAAAGACATGGCCTCTCGGTCGTGTGGTCCACATCAGTGTTTGCGATTCGATCTCTTTGCATTCACATCCCCTCCAAGGTTCTGGTAGCTTTGCTGCTTGCCTAGGTCCACTCATGTCCGCAGATGTGTCTCTCCATGCGAATGGTAAAGGGGATAGTGGGTTCGCCCACATCCCTGGGGTTACGCTGATGGCAAGGTTCCGACCCGCTAATCCCACCAGGAGGTTATCGGGAGAGATTTCATCGTCAGGTCCATGAGCTAGGGTGTGGGGAGTTACCGGCATTGGCAGTCACACAACTTAATAAAAATCTTTGTGCTTGGTAACTTGTGCGCTATGATGCCCTACTGGCATTCGGTCAGTCAGGAGGAAGAGGGTGTCACATTGATTTCAACTCTCATTAGCCTCTGATGCCTGTGAGTGGATAGAGGACCCTCTTGAAGCTCACAGTCCTGCCAAGTTAGTGGAGTTGTCTTCAATGCAAAGACTGTGTGCGCTTGATGCCCTACTGGCATTCGGTCAGTCAGGAGGAAAGGGGTGTCATTTTTGTTTTCAGATTTTTTATCAATCTCTTGAGATTGTGTGCGCTTGATGCCCACTGGCATTCGGTCAGTCAGGAGGAAAGGGTATCTAATTTTTTTTTGTAGCAAGTATTTTTTTGTGTGCGCTATGATACCCTACTGACATTCGGTCAGTCAGGAGGAAAGGGGTGTCCACAAAGATCATGTGGGGCTGCTTGCCTGAAAGACATGGCCTCTCGGTCGTGTGGTCCACATCAGTGTTTGCGATTCGATCTCTTTGCATTCACATCCCCTCCAAGGTTCTGGTAGCTTTGCTGCTTGCCTAGGTCCGCTCATGTCCGCAGATGTGTCTCTCCATGCGAATGGTAAAGGGGATAGTGGGTTCGCCCACATCCCTGGGATTACGCTGATGGCAAGGTTCCGACCCGCTAATCCCACCAGGAGGTTATCGGGAGAGATTTCATCGTCAGGTCCATGAGCTAGGGTGTGGGGAGTTACCGGCATTGGCAGTCACACAACTTAATAAAAATCTTTGTGCTTGGTAACTTGTGTGCTATGATGCCCTACTGGCATTCGGTCAGTCAGGAGGAAGAGGGTGTCACATTGATTTCAACTCTCATTAGCCTCTGATGCCTGTGAGTGGATAGAGGACCCTCTTGAAGCTCACAGTCCTGCCAAGTTAGTGGAGTTGTCTTCAATGCAAAGACTGTGTGCGCTTGATGCCCTACTGGCATTCGGTCAGTCAGGAGGAAAGGGGTGTCATTTTTGTTTTCAGATTTTTTATCAATCTCTTGAGATTGTGTGCGCTTGATGCCCACTGGCATTCGGTCAGTCAGGAGGAAAGGGTATCTAATTTTTTTTTGTAGCAAGTATTTTTTTGTGTGCGCTATGATACCCTACTGGCATTCGGTCAGTCAGGAGGAAAGGGGTGTCCACAAAGATCATGTGGGGCTGCTTGCCTGAAAGACATGGCCTCTCGGTCGTGTGGTCCACATCAGTGTTTGCGATTCGATCTCTTTGCATTCACATCCCCTCCAAGGTTCTGGTAGCTTTGCTGCTTGCCTAGGTCCGCTCATGTCCGCAGATGTGTCTCTCCATGCGAATGGTAAAGGGGATAGTGGGTTCGCCCACATCCCTGGGGTTACGCTGATGGCAAGGTTCCGACCCGCTAATCCCACCAGGAGGTTATCGGGAGAGATTTCATCGTCAGGTCCATGAGCTAGGGTGTGGGGAGTTACCGGCATTGGCAGTCACACAACTTAATAAAAATCTTTGTGCTTGGTAACTTGTGCGCTATGATGCCCTACTGGCATTCGGTCAGTCAGGAGGAAGAGGGTGTCAACATTGATGTCAGCACATTAACCTCTGGTGTCTGTGAGTGGATAGATTGAACAGCTCGTGAAGCTCACAGTCCTGCCAAGTTAGTGGAGTTGTCTTCAATGCAAAGACTGTGTGCGCTTGATGCCCTACTGGCATTCGGTCAGTCAGGAGGAAAGGGGTGTCATTTTTTTTTCAGTCTTTCACAATTTTTTTATCAATCTATTGAGATTGTGTGCGCTTGATGCCCACTGGCATTCGGTCAGTCAGGAGGAAAGGGTATCTAATTTTTTTTTGTAGCAAGTTTTTTTTTGGGTGCGCTATGATGCCCACTGGCATTCGGTCAGTCAGGAGGAAGAGGGTGTCAACATTGATGTCAGCACATTAACCTCTGGTGTCTGTGAGTGGATAGATTGAACAGCTCGTGAAGCTCACAGTCCTGCCAAGTTAGTGGAGTTGTCTTCAATGCAAAGACTGTGTGCGCTTGATGCCCTACTGACATTCGGTCAGTCAGGAGGAAAGGGGTGTCATTTTTTTTCAGTCTTTCACGATTTTTTATCAATCTCTTGAGATTGTGTGCGCTTGATGCCCACTGGCATTCGGTCAGTCAGGAGGAAAGGGTGTCTAATTTTTTTTTGTAGCAAGTATTTTTTTTGTGTGCGCTATGATGCCCACTGGCATTCGGTCAGTCAGGAGGAAGAGGGTGTCACACTGATTTCAACTCGTCTGTGGTCTCCGGTGTCTGTGAGTGGATAGATTGAACAGCTCGTGAAGCTCACAGTCTGGCCGGGCTTGATGCGGGGTTGTCTTCGGCTTACACTGTGCGCTTTGATACCCTACTGGCATTCGGTCAGTCAGGAGGAAAGGGGTGTCTTTTTTTTTCCAGTCTTTCACAATTTTTTTATCAATCTATTGAGATTGTGTGCGCTTGATGCCCACTGGCATTCGGTCAGTCAGGAGGAAAGGGTATCTAATTTTTTTTTGTAGCAAGTTTTTTTTTGGGTGCGCTATGATGCCCACTGGCATTCGGTCAGTCAGGAGGAAGAGGGTGTCAACATTGATGTCAGCACATTAACCTCTGGTGTCTGTGAGTGGATAGATTGAACAGCTCGTGAAGCTCACAGTCCTGCCAAGTTAGTGGAGTTGTCTTCAATGCAAAGACTGTGTGCGCTTGATGCCCTACTGACATTCGGTCAGTCAGGAGGAAAGGGGTGTCATTTTTTTTCAGTCTTTCACGATTTTTTATCAATCTCTTGAGATTGTGTGCGCTTGATGCCCACTGGCATTCGGTCAGTCAGGAGGAAAGGGTGTCTAATTTTTTTTTGTAGCAAGTATTTTTTTTGTGTGCGCTATGATGCCCACTGGCATTCGGTCAGTCAGGAGGAAGAGGGTGTCACACTGATTTCAACTCGTCTGTGGTCTCCGGTGTCTGTGAGTGGATAGATTGAACAGCTCGTGAAGCTCACAGTCTGGCCGGGCTTGATGCGGGGTTGTCTTCGGCTTACACTGTGCGCTTTGATACCCTACTGGCATTCGGTCAGTCAGGAGGAAAGGGGTGTCTTTTTTTTTTCAGTCTTTCACAATTTTTTTATCAATCTATTGAGATTGTGTGCGCTTGATGCCCACTGGCATTCGGTCAGTCAGGAGGAAAGGGTATCTAATTTTTTTTTGTAGCAAGTTTTTTTTTGGGTGCGCTATGATGCCCACTGGCATTCGGTCAGTCAGGAGGAAGAGGGTGTCAACATTGATGTCAGCACATTAACCTCTGGTGTCTGTGAGTGGATAGATTGAACAGCTCGTGAAGCTCACAGTCCTGCCAAGTTAGTGGAGTTGTCTTCAATGCAAAGACTGTGTGCGCTTGATGCCCTACTGACATTCGGTCAGTCAGGAGGAAAGGGGTGTCATTTTTTTTCAGTCTTTCACGATTTTTTATCAATCTCTTGAGATTGTGTGCGCTTGATGCCCACTGGCATTCGGTCAGTCAGGAGGAAAGGGTGTCTAATTTTTTTTTGTAGCAAGTATTTTTTTTGTGTGCGCTATGATGCCCACTGGCATTCGGTCAGTCAGGAGGAAGAGGGTGTCACACTGATTTCAACTCGTCTGTGGTCTCCGGTGTCTGTGAGTGGATAGATTGAACAGCTCGTGAAGCTCACAGTCTGGCCGGGCTTGATGCGGGGTTGTCTTCGGCTTACACTGTGCGCTTTGATACCCTACTGGCATTCGGTCAGTCAGGAGGAAAGGGGTGTCTTTTTTTTCGGCCTTTTTAGATTGTTGGTTCTAGGCACCTACTGGCATTCGGTCGGTCAGGAGGAAAGGGTGTCACATAAAATCTTTTTTATAAAATGTGGTTGTGAAATTGACAACCATTATCTCCCACCAAAAAAGGGTCTTGTCAATTTTGGTATCTGAATGTTGTTGTCTATTTCTACGACAGCAACATCAGGTTTTGGAACATGTATTTCTTTGCATCGGAACTCTTTATTTTTGATCATTGCACAACACTAACCAAATACTAACAGTACTAATCCAATATAAAGAGTTCCGATGCAAAGAAATCAAGTCAAAATTTAGAGTAAACAAAATTAATAAACTGAAATGAGGTTTCATTTCCTTTTTCAGAAGCAAAAGTTGCTATTGGAAATGTTTTCCCTCATTCTTTATTACTAAAAAACTTTTGGACAAAGAGAAGTGGGAGAGCAAATTGTGAAGACCCGGAATTGGGTCTTCGCGATTTGTAACCACGCTAAGCCTGTCTCAAGCCATGGGGCTCTTTGTCTATTTCAAAATTAGGAAATGATGTAAATTGTGTGATGCAGACAAATGTCAATTAAGGGTATTGATTCTGAGCTGTGAACAAATGAATGAATGGTGGCTGAAAGGCATATCAACCGCTTAAAGGCATATCAACAGCTATAATGGTTATTTGTGGGACGCATAATGATCATATGTGAGAATCCTGGAATATGTTGACATTTCATGAACAATATAGACAATGTGGACGACGCATTAGAGTGACAATGCGCATGTTCATCACACCTCGGATGATCACTGGTGCAGAACACCAATCGGGGATGAGCAGAGTAGGTCAACTACATTATGGATCCAGATGAGTGCCTACTTGATCGACCAGAATCACCACTCAGAGCTCAGTATTCCATAGGCCTGTCTGTGATCTGACCGTGAATACTGTTTGCCAACTGGCATCTGAGGTAGCAGCCATCCGGCCCAGAGAGTTCCTAGCAGTATCTCACTTAATGCATATCTCACTCCATGCCTAGTCTTGTCTGCTTGATGTATACTTGTTGTGCACCCAAATAAAGAAACCATTGTACACCTTAAACATCTGTCTCTGCATTTATTCTTATCTCCATAGATAGGTATTTCAGGCAGCTAGTTAGGCCCGACCCCATAGCAAGTAGGTATCCCCATCCTAGTCAGATGAGTCCCCATAGATAGTCAAACTATAGCTGACATGTTCAGTGCCTAAAAATGGTTAAAATCATAAACGTCTTGACTTGAGATACGATCTGAGCTGTGAGATGGCCTTTTAATATAGTGACGTCATAATCCATTCTGGTACCTGTGTGTTTTTTATTTTAAGATGCTTACGTGCACTTTCACTTGGTGATACAATGTTAGGTTGTATCCAATACTCTGTTTATTGGCCACATCATTTGAAGGCATCATTTGTTCGGAAGATGAAAATGAAATAAATCTAGATTCAATTTTGCATGAGAGTACAAGCTCTATTATAGAGCACCACATCATAGATTACGGGTGATACAGGATGACCATGTCGCATAGTCAGTTTGATAGCACTACAGAGCCACTGGACTCAGATGTAGACCTCTTGGTTTCAAGGTCTGTCATCGCTAAAAAAAAGGGGAGGGATCGCAAGTATAGGTGTAGAGCACACAGGAAAGTCTTCTACAAAGCAAACAAAAGGAAGACACCCGCAGAGTTCTATTCTCGTGAGTTGGCCAACAAAAAACATATTAAACGACATAATTTTATATCCAATGACTTATGTGACGATAAACAATTGACCCAGTCTAATCCCGTGTTGTACGAAACACTCCACACTGGTATGAATGAGGTCATTGTGAAACAACCTTCATCTGTAAACAACGAGCAAGATGATGTGACAATAAAGAAGGCGGCCACCATTCTTGGCCAGGAATCGCTCTTGCAAGTGCAAACCAACGTATTAGAAGGAGGTGTTGGACTGCCTGATGAGAAATGCAGCAGCATCATAAAGAACGCAACGGGTATCACACACACTTTGGTAGGCAAGACTTCTTCACCAAACTGTGAGACCAATGAAAATATTTGCAAGAGGAATATCTGTGACGATATGTACCTTCCAGAGTGCACCAGCCAGAGGATTCAAGCTCGATTACCAACGTCCCGAATGACCAAGAGGGCCAAACTGGCTCTAACAAATGGGAGGTTGGTGGCAATGATTCCCAGATACAACCTTGAAACAGTCATTTTCAACGATAGATCAGAGCTCCAAGATATTCCTGCATTTGCTGTGTATCGCAGAAGCAACTTGGAGGAGTTGGCAAATCATAAAGTTATGGACGATGTGAGTCTGAGGAATAAGCTGGCAGACATAGACTGGTTGGATCTCGTACATAACGTGAAGTGCAAATCAGTTTGGTTACTGTCCTTTCTTGAACACACCAGCAATTGGTTGGATGATGGACGAGATCCAGTTTGGTGTGGCAACACACATGATGGGCCAGACGGTGAGGTCAAACAGAGACTCGACAAGTCCGAGAACTCCATTCCTTTTAACCGGGACACCAACTGTCCTGACATTGTGAACGAGGCCAGGTGTGTTGTGGTGGGTGACCCTATGTGGATCGGTACCACATTTGATGGGTCACTTTCATATGCAGAAGCCGCCGATCGCACATACAGACAAATATTCCATTTGAACCCAGAGGAGGACATAAAGTCAATTGATGAGAAATTGAAGAGGAATAGTGACTTTCCTGTGCTCTGTGCCTTGGACACCACAAGGATAATACAAAGGGGAAATTCTTCATACGCTGTGGACTTTTTTGACAAGACAAAGGCAATTGGTTGTCCTCTAAAACCCATGATATTGACCAGCTGCACAGAGGTATTTCTCAGGATCCAATCCTTTTATCTGAATCAACTGTATCACTGTGGTGCCATTCGACTGGAAACACATCACATGGAAGGCTCAGATTCTGACAATTTCTACAGGCTGAGCGAGACAGATCCAATACTTGGCATCTTGAAACTTCCCAAGATACACACAATTGTCTTCCAGGCATGTGTGATATGCCTCAATTGCCGTCATGGTTTCACTACACTTTGGAAGCCAAATGACCAAGAAGGAACAAGACAACGCATCAGATCAAATGGATGCAGACACTGTCCAAATGGTAATCTCAATGACCTATCAAGCTTTGTCCTACGCGATGCCAGCAGGCAGCCTCTCATAGACTTTGGTTGCTCTAGAACCGTGCACTATGATGTACCCAAGTTGAAGAATGAAAGATATCTCCCGAAGGGCATGAGTGGCGTTGAAGAGCTGCCCATGTATGAAAAGGTGTGGCCCACTTCCAATACCAATCACCTCAAGCTGGATATGGAGGAAGATGGTCAGTGCAACGGTGAGTCCATAGCATTGACCCTCTTCATCCCAACCACGTTTGATGTGGACGAGACTATGAGTAACATCGTGAAGAATGCAAACAATGTCATTCACTCTCTTGACGTAGATGTAGGTTGCACCATCGAGCCTGACAAGTGTCACCTCACAGATCTGCACATCTATCACGATCAAAAGGAACATGAGATCCAAGCTGTGACGACCCAAGTGAAGATGGTCTTATCTCTGAACAAGAAAATGGACTTTGTCACTACACGGGAGTGTGCACAAAACACAGAGATGAACATGTGGGGATTAGGGAGTACATTCAGAATTACTAAGCAGGAGGGCAATCGAGCTAACATCTCAATGAATTTGCCTTCCACAACAACAACTAGAAAGTTCGGCGTGCAGACTGTGGACAACGAAGGCTGTGTTAAGGTTCATAAATCAAATGTGCTGGTCGATCTAAGCGAGACACAAAATGGGGCAACGCAGGAGCAAACAAGGAAATTGATTGGTGGAGAAACAATGTACACTGCTGTCAACATCTGGTGCAACCCCAGGTGGGAGGTAGCAGAGAACTTTGGCAGATACGGCATGTCTGTAGTTGCTGGTCTAGTGAACAACTTGCTCATGCAAGGAACAAAGACCATGTTGGGTAAGAAGGTGCAACTGATCAACAGAGGAGACTATCTGTGGAGTGCTCTCGACGAAGTGAAGGGAGCAGTAGATGATTTGATGTTAGAAAAATCATTCGTCGATACACTAGATTATTCCAAGCCACTAGAGGCAGCACTAGTCACAAAGGAAAATGAGTTGAACTTAATTCAGGATGAGATGAAGCTCCATGAAAAGAGTTCACCACTTGATTGTGATGATAACCAGTCTGAAATTGAGAACAAATACGTGAAGATGACATTGAAACTTGAACATGAAAGAGATAAACTAATTGAGGAAAACCTCTCCTTGAAAAGGGGTATCAATGCTGTGAGAATTGTTCATGACACTCTCAGTTCGGATTTTAATGTCATGAAGGACAAAACCTCTAAACACAAAATGAACATGAGTGTCATGCAGCAACAGCTGGAGACTTTGATGCGAGATAGAAATATGGCTCAATATAGTAAACACTCTGGACACCATGATGACTCTAAGCTCATTGAATGACATTGTAATGACAACATTTAACTATCTTTTGTTACTTCTAATCTGAACAAAATAAATAAACAAACAGAGAATATGATTTTATTTTGTCTCTCTCTTTATTCCAATATACATATATATAAGCATGCATCAGTGAACTGTCAGAGGCAGAAAAGTGGCCAAAATCAATTTATTTGAAAGAGGCCTGAAAGGAGGTTTAAGAAAATAACATGACATGTACTCTTATGCTTGTCTGCTGTGACTGTTCTAACCTGCTCTTACTCATTCTTCAACCAAAAAGCACAGGATTGAGAAAATGTTGTTAAATTGAATTTGGCATGGACGATCATAGAATTTGTTATTAACATCCGAGCAATTTCATATTCACAATTACTATTATAAAGAGTCTGATACATTCAATAGCAATGAATGTGCCTTATAGTTTGTACGGATTGAATGATGTGCTACATACCAAGTCTATCATCAGATTTGAGAAGGACATGGCAGCGTTGTGCTTTGACCTGCAAGCCAAAGAAATTCCTTTCAACACTCTTAAACATTCACCGAAACACATCAGAAATCTTTTCAATTTTATATTTTCAATCACCAGGGTATTTCAAGGCAAAGGAGTTGAATATGCAGTTTTTCTCGTCAAAAAGGAGAGTTTTGTCCCAGTACAACTACATGACGTCAACCGAGGATACATCTTACTTGTTCTCATTGAAAAGGAGGAATTTGATGTTAACTTCCAGACAGCAGCAAGATGTGTCTTAGCTATGAACAATGGTTTCATCAAGAAGGGTGATGCTATGAAACAGACCTTTGACGAATTGGAGAAGAGACTTGAAAAGTTTGATGCCACAAGTGGGGTCACCTCGGATTCAAAGTCAACCAAATCTCCCAAGTCCGATGGGTTTCTCGCGGTGAGTCAGGTTGATGATGCATTGGAACTGTATCATGGTTTCAACAGGGAAATCGCATCAAATCTCAGAGACAAGGACATCGCTGAAAGTTGGGCATGCAGAGCAAACGTTCTCTCACCCGAATACCTCTTTCTACAGAGCAAAATATGCCATGGTGCATATAAAGAGCTGATCCATCTCGGGAGCACCTTGCAGGAGACCTCGGATATAAGGAAAGCTGACATCAGCCTGCATAGCATCAGAATGTTCATGGATACTCTGGAGAGGGAGAATCACAAGTTGTCTGCCATGTATAGAAAGAGGGCCACATTCTACATGTGGGATCAACTATTCAGTTACAACGACGAGCATTATCAGTTAGACTTGACCGGAAGGGTGGCATGGAAAGTGTCACACACGCATGTTATTGTATTTGATCGTTGGTTTGATGAAAACCAATTCTATGTACCACCGGAAGTCATACTAGAGAATGCCAACGATATGAAAGACGACAAGGATGGCCAAGAGGATGAGGGGGATGAAGAAGGCGACCAAGATCAAATGCCAAATTTAAGTGATGAACAAATCCTTGTGGCAAATCATCAAGAGGCCATGGCTATTTTAAAGGGCAAAACAAATGTCACTGGCACGTATAAGCCAACTCTCTACCCTGCATTGGACTATCTGAAAAGAGAATTTCATCACATTGCCAGCACCGAAGACCAAGCCCATGTTACGACCCTCTTCCTGGACAGAACATACCAGTCACTTTTCATGAATCGCTACAAAGATATCATGACCGATCGCAACCAGGAAATGGGGAAGGCCAGACAGGTACAAAACAAGGCTGTCCCGATCATCCGAAGTAAGGTGTTTCCACGTGCATGTCTCAATGCAGACAAAAACGATTTGACGGGAAAACTGAACTGCTCGTTGGTCTGCACGATGTCTGATGTAGAGCACTACCAAGACATTTTTGCCAACCAACTCATGACCATGGCATCCACAACTGGCGTGTGCCATTTGAGTGTCGAATTCTTCATGTTTCTTGTCAGCAACATCATCAGCTTCTCTCCAATGAAACACAAACCGATAGTTGTTTTGGACGGTCCCACTGGGGCCGGCAAGTCGTTTGCAACTCAAGCCCTTCAAATGATTGCCAATGGGCGTGGTGTCATGGGAAATGAGGGCTGTGCTGGAAGTATATGCAAGCATTCATTCAGACTGCAAGGTAGTGCCACCAGCACCGTCAGTGAGCTTGGACGAATATAACCAGTATTTGGCAATGGTCATGAAAAAACATTTGAGAATGTTGCCAGAGAGGACAGCCATAACCAAGCATGTTACAAGGGTAGTGGTGGACCCATCAGATGTGTTGAGTGCCACCACACTAGTTATTCAGTTGACTGAACCTGACCGTCAACTGATGAATGTCATCTGCTCACACCTTGCTGATCCCTCTAAGTACGAAGAGATGGACACGTGGAAAATGAATTACTTGGTGATAAGCAACACAAGCTTCAGCTTGATTTGCGAGGAACTGAAGAGGCATCGCACAAAGGTGTTGGATGAGTCCCTGAGCAAGTTATTCTTGAAACTTGAGGAGAAATACATCCTCAAAGGCAACACCAGAGTGCCATGCATTCGAATGAAGTATGAACAGGGTCCCTATGTCCATAGAGGCAGAGAATCAAAGGTGTTTGAACTGTACATCAATGCATCCTATGCAGCTGAGTTGTATGTACAAGAACACAAAGATGAAATGACAAAGTGCACCAAGCACTTGACCAAGAGACTGATGGACATTGTTCAAGGAGCACAGTGCGAGTGGGGAGTAAACAAACATAACATAAACTACGGCAATGATTACATCAATCTGTCTATCCCAGTTGGACTTGTAAAACCGCTGACCTTCATGTTTCATTTGGACAGAACTAGAGCCTTGATCAACCAAACACAGCCAGTCAAAAGGGAAGGAGAGTTGTGCTTAGAAATATGTCCAGATTTTGGAAAGTGTCGACTCAGAGTTTTACAGCAGTTGGTTGTCAAACAGATGCAGACTGGCCATCTATCCTTTGATGATAAGGGATACACCAAGCTGGCCATGAACAATAGTGAAGTGTTCAAATTCAAAGCAAGGGACACCATCAAGTCTCACTGCTCTCATTGGGACAAGAGTGTGACACTCGTATTTGAGTCCAACACCAAGTGGCACGTACACATCGAAGTGTTCAATACCACATTCGATGGAAATCTTAAAGTGTCAAAGTGGAGACAGGTGGTACTAAAGGAGTGCCTTTCTAAGGGTCAATTTGCACAACGTGGATACTTTGCGATACCTAGCAGACATCTCAACGACACTGGTCTCGATGCCATCCCAACAGTGGTCCATGTTGACACAACCCTCAATCAACCCATATTCAGCAGAGATGAAAGCCGCCAGGTGGAGGTGCACATGAGCATCTTACAGGAGATACAGGCACTAGAAGGAATTGTGGCAGAAAAGACCAACTTGGCCAAGATGCTGGTACAGAAATGTCTGTGTCGTGACATGACTGACATGAGGACGGTCATGGTGTTTGATAGGGAGACCGTGTACCAGACACAGGACACAAAGGACTCGATCTCTTTTCTTAATGTCTCAGACATTGCCATGCACTCTCCCAATGGTAGACTACCATTATTTGAGTGTGAAGGTAAGACAATCGGCAACTTCGAAGATACTTCAAGCATGGCATCCTACCTGAAAAGACTTAACTTTAGACCAACAAGAGATGGTCACGTGACATTTCACCCAAATCATAGACAGAGAAAACTTGCTGTCAAGCATCTTTTGATGCAGGAATCAAGATGGGCAGAGATGTGTAAGCCAGGGATGAATGTAGACAAAGAACAATTGGAGAGAGATGTTGAGAGAACGATGTGTTTTGTGGACAGAATGTTCATCCCCATGAGAGGGAGGCCAGACTTGCTCCCTTTTCACGAGGCCTCGTCAGTGGGTAAGAAGGAAGGCCTATTTGAGCATGGAGGAGCACTGAGAGCATATGGGAATGAAATGACCACAGCCTCTTTCCCCGGGACAAAGCGTCCCACCGAGGAATCAGATGATGATCACCATGTGAAAAGAGTAAAATACATGTCTTGAATGAATAGAAAATGTTGTTGAGCAAGAAATAAAAGAGACAACACAAAAATTAAATGTTTTGTATTGTTATGCATGTTAATTAGCACTTCCATTTTATTTTTTCTTCTGATTTATGTTGGAAACATTCAACTCTGCCAATGAGCCTACAAAATGTTTGTTAGACCTTCTCTGACCAATCGAGGGCTTGACTCTTTTATATGGGAACTGAAAGGTAGCACATCAGTTAAATGATCAGACCTTATAATCTCATAACTGAGTTGTCAAGCTATGTGGTCTTGTAGCGTTGTAGCTATCCCAAAATATCAAAAGGAAGATAAAAAAATAAATTATGATGCTACTTATTACATGTTTATTTGTCTTTTATTTACTGTGATATTTTTTGGGGGGGGTGTGTGGGGTGGTCATTTTGTGTGTGTGACTGACAGATCATTTTTGTTTGGATTTCCAGTGTGATATGGCTGGTAAATGACCATTGTCATAGTGTTTGGTGATCTGCCTGGGGCTCAGAGAAGAAAGAGCAAGCAGAAAATCATGTTGAGGTGGGGCATATCGGGTAAATCGGGTATCTAGAATTTAGATAGACAAGCAAGCTTTCTTGAATATGCTCTGTAGACAAAGACATGACAAAGTACCAATACTATTCTGTTTTTAAATTTTTTATTTGTCAGTGTTTATGCTCGTGTCCTGTCGCAGGATGAAGACAACCTTTCTGTACTGTCTTGAAATGATGTAAGGAAGGACTCCATGTCTTCTAGTTCAAAGTACAATTGTTTGTAGAATTCAGCCCTATGTACCCTGGTTTGCACTGGGTTATGAAAATGGTCCTTAACGACCTTCCCCCAAAACGAAGAAGCATTGACATCATCATTTAAAGAGCAGCATGTCTCTGATAGTCGTAGAGCATCCCTTGGAGTGAGTTGTGATAGGATTGTGTCCAATACTTCTGCGGGCATATCAGTCAATGTATATGGCATGATTATCACAGAACATGCTTGTTTCAATCTTTAGTAGTTTGAAAGCTGATGTTAAATGGCTATTTTAAAGAAAATTATTCAAACAGATTTTGTTTGTGACTTTTATCATTTCTTCAAATTTATGATTGGGTAAGCATTCAGTATAATACTTCATTCCCTTATTCAAGTTTACCTAAATGTTTGTATGGCTATGATCAATAAGAAAAAAAAAGATTCATGGTATTAGCTTGAAATGTATTACTCTTTTTATCTTCCAGGTCTATAACATGCATCCCCACAATGAAGACAGTGAGGTATTACAAACTCTGGCCATCGCCAAAGAACCACCCATACATCAATTCAATAACCAACTGGACATGTTTCGCATTTGGAGTAGGTTAGAACATGATCACTGGGTCTTCATCAATCTCAATGTGGATAAGAAAGAGAAGCGACTTAGACATGCTCGCATGGATCTCATGAGAAGCTTGTCTGATTATTACCCGTGGATAGATCAAATGGCCACGGATCCAGTGTTTGGCCATGTACAGCGAGAAGTGTCCATCACAAGTGGTATTGGAAAGGTGGATGAGTTACCACAGTCTTGTCTCATGCTCGAGTGTCTACCTATTTTGACAACTCTGTTTCAACAGATCCACAGATGGGGCAGCGATGACCGTGTGGTCAGTGTACTAGATGTGCCACAGTTGGTTCCCCCGGGACAGTCCCAATCCTACACTGGACTCCCAATCGATGAGCATGATATAAATCTGATATCAGGCTTGATCACACTGACAGACCAATTATTCTGCGAGGAAAGGTATCTGGTTCCAGTAGGAACACTAGTATTGTACAAGAGGTCTCTAGTACCATCCTCTTTCTTCCAGCCAAACCCATGCTTCTCTGTCAATCACTGGTTAGGCATACGACTTGGTTTTATGAAAGAGTCTGAGGACCCATATGGGAAAGGTAACGACAGGAGAACCCTCTTTTACACAGGAAGATTTGGGCTATACTTTGATCAATCTGATTTCTATGAAAGGGATGTGACAGTGAAAGCAAGACAAGAGTTTGTCAAGACCAATAAGCAAAGTGCAAGAGTCCTTGTTGGGAAGAAGACAGCAATGAAAATGTCAGACAAACCTCTTCAGTGTCAGTGGGTGTACGACGAGGACAAATGTTGCTTTGCAAAAAATATCAAGGGAGGTAAGACGAAAAGAACACAAAATAAGGCCCATACAGAGGACGGAAAAGAGCAAGACACCAAATGGGTGGATGTTGTTTTATCTTCTTCGAGTCAACAGGTTGAAAGAGAAAAGCCAGATCATGCTATTCATGCACAAAATAAAATTCAGACCATGTGGGAACCTCGTAAGGAAATGAATGTTGAAAGCATGGTCAACTTACCACATGAATCAATGATGCAACACAAAGATGAAAGTGGTATTGATGTAACCTTATTGCTTGATGAGAGGTTTGATAAGATAAGGGAAGATGAAACACCCACGAAGAATGAAGAAAAAGGTAAGGCTGAAGAGTACAGCATCAACCTATCAGATGATTGTAGAACTATAATAAATGAAACAATATTCGATGCAACACCAGTCAACAACAACCCAATGACCAATGACAAACTTAAGTCCATATTGAAGAACTGCACAAAGCAATTTACAAAAAAATCTAACAAGCATGTTCACTTCAACCTCCCTGATGATGATGATGCAAAGCAAAGCCTTGAGAGAAATACAAAGACCGTTTCATTATTTGATGCTGGGACACACAAAGATGGAATGCATGCACAAAACGATGCTCTTTTGCAGAAGAGTAGATATTTCAAAATGAAGGATATAAATTCTAAGCCACCCAAAAAGGTCATCTTGCAGAAGAGAACGTGCACTGAAAATGAATATGAGGGCAAGGTGGCCAAACAGCCAAGAGTGGAGACTCACACAGGTTCAAGAAAAAATAGGAAATATGGACATATTAGAAAGTCCACACTTTGCCCTGACATCCTTGCTTCCATCCTCCCCAAAATGGAAAATCCATGGCAGGTAGAAGAGGAACGAAAAAAGCTGTCTTCTGAATCTTCAAACCACGCCACCTTTGAGACATTGGATAATCATCAAGAATGCTTATCACGATGTCAACCTGTTACCATGGGGGATGAATCACTCAAACTCTCCCACTCCTCTTCAGATACAGAGTACAATACAGATCTTTCAAACTGGCCCCATAAGCATGATGATCCTCTGGGTTTAAAATATCTAGAGGAGTGGGATGCCATAATGTTGCCAAACAGTTCGATGGATATAGACTATTGGCAAGGGCATGGTCTCCCAAAACAGCCTACAGATGTTGTCTTGGCTCAGTGTGAAGAAGTGGACACTGCTTTGAGGTCCGACATGCTACCAACCTTTACATCATTTCAACGCCCCAAATCCCCAGGTACACCATGTGCTGACGAAGGAAGCTTTGTTCAGAGAGCCAACGTGGGTGGAAGACTTCCATTTACTCTATTGCAGGCAAACACCCATCATCATGAGAATAACCAGATGACATGGGAGCAACAACCAACTACAGAACAAAAGACAATGCGTACCGAGGAAGCAATCAATCAGACTGAGGAAGATCTATGTGAAGAAAACACCAACCAGAGAGATGGTGATATCTCCACTTCTAGTGAATACAAACATCAGTTCGTGCAAGAAAAAGATGAGCATGGTGATTTGGGTAAAGGGGAAGAAGGAGGCTTTATGAGCATTGTCCATGATAGGTTTCCTTCCTGGAAGTATCCTCTCTTGGAACACCTCAAAATGAAAATATTGGATAGAGGGAGAGAGATCAAGCAGGGCACAGACGACATGCTTGATCAACACATCATCTGCAAGACAAACTCCACTCATCCAGACACTGTCTGTTATGTGCAACTAAAATCGCAAGTCTTTAAAAAGTACGAGATCAGGGGGGCAGAGACGGTTGGAGATGTGCTCAAGCTCTTTGGTCAGTTTGCTTTCTTCATGAAAAGTATTGCATCATCCAAGCGGGGAAAGAAACAAGCCAAGACTTTATATGCCTTTGATGCCCTGAACCGACAACAGATGAATGTCCCTGTGCTGAAGGATCACACGTATATTTTGTTCAAGCTTGACGACTGTTGTACCATACCAAAGGATAAAAAGAACTTTGTGTGGAGAAATGTGGAAGATGAAATCAAAGATGCAATGGGAGATGTCATTTTAGACAAGGAGCATGTGAAGACACGATGGATCTCATATTGGGGAAATGTCTTCTCCACATATCCCATGGTGACCGTAGAAGAATGTTGCAGGAGGTTCTTGGATGAGTTGTTCTCAATTATTGAACTGAAGAGGGATTACATTCTCACAACACCACTTCCAGATGAAAACTTGAAGACCATGAGGTTTTGTCTCGAGAGAATACACCATGCCCAACATGAGTTCATTGAATCTCATGGGAGAACACTCAACTTAGATGTAGCTCATGTCTGTCGACTTCTCTGTGTAATTACTTGGATGAAACAGGAGAGGCAAATTGAAAGGATTAAAAACAAAACCCTAAAAAGCATGATTGTTGAAAATAGCAGACAAAATATTGTCTTTTGTCACATGTTTCCCAAGTGGTACAAGTTCATGTCCAAACTGGACAGACATTGGACTGAAAAAAGATATAATGAATAAAATAGTAACAAACAAACCATATTTCATTGACATTTTCTTTATTCTATTGCATTACATTATATCTATAGATCAATGGTATGCAAAAGAGTAACCAACAAACCATATTTTGTTGGATTTGTCTAAATTTGATTGCACTACATTATATCTATAGATCAATGGTATGCAAAAGAGTAACCAACAAACCATATTTTGTTGGATTTGTCTATATTTGATTGCATAACATTATTTTCATAGATCAACAGCAAGAGTAGTAACAAACCATATTTTGTTCGGGTTGTTTATATTCTATTGCATATTATATGTATATTCTTTTGCATATTATCTGTATATTCATAGATCAACAATAAAAGAAAGAGTAACAAACAAACCATATTTTGTTCAGGTTGTTTATATTTTATTGCATAGCATTATATTCATACAGACCAATAGTAAGTGAAAAATTAGCCAACAAAGCATGTTTTTGTTTATATTGATGCACAACATCCTAATCAAACAAGAACTACGTAATATACCAATCATCCTCTATCATGTCCATAGTCACTTTGTGTGTTATGTTCAATTTTAACCTCCAATTGGGATAGATCTAATCCCCAAATGGATGGGGTCCCTTCCCCATACAAGGATGGCCAGTAATGGCATTAGGCTGTGTGTTGATTGTGACAACACCTTTTTGAGTTTGGCCTCGACACACGGTATCTTTTGAGACGGACTTCAATTACTTTATCTATTGCTGCATTGAACCTTTCACTGACAGAAACTTCTTTGTCTAGCATTGCAGCAATCTGTTTTGATCCGAAAGATAGGTTAGGTTGACACGAGGGACCAACCCGCTTCTCATCGTTCCCTTTCTTGGTGGTATTTTGCTTCTTGTTTATGTCTGATCTCTGTGCAATTTGAAATATAGTATCAGGTTCTAGGTACAGCTCATGTTCTTCAAACCAGTGATCTTCGAGTATGTGTTCATCTTTCATCTCCCATGCCTTTCTGACTGTCAGGTTCAACTCATACTTCCCGTCTTTGCATCGATAGATGTGATCCCAAAGATAGAACGTGGCAAGTCTCTTGTAAGTATCAAATGTTTTGTGTTGCCTTCTCTCGAAAACATCCAACAGAAGTCTTATATTGTCAATGTAGCATTCACTGTTTTCAATAAAGACATCATTCAGTACCATTCTAGCGTGACGAATAAGTTCTGCATAATCCTCATGATATCTGTTGCTCTTCTCGAAGAGATATTGGGGAGATAGAATGTCTGCCCTGCAAGACCAACTCTCTGCCAAGTCCATCATTCTCAAAGAAGGTGATATGACCATTTCGTTGTGATGGTACTCCTGTATGGTGCTATCCAAAGCATCCAAAGTTGTGAACCCACACGAATTTCCAGGTTTCATCTCAGAATTAGCATCTGCCATAATGCCATTGATGGCATCAAACTTGAGTAGCGTTCTCTCCAGCTCATCAAAAGATTGTCCAATGGCATCGGCTTTGCACAGGAAACCGCTGTTCAATGCCAGTGCACACTTAGCAGCAATTGGGAAGTTTTCCTTGAAGGCTTTCTCCTCAATCATGGCTAGAAGCATGCAACTAGTTTTAGCATCAGTGAGTTGGCACTTATCGATCAAGAACACCCTTGTCTCAACTTGTTTTCCTTTGAATATTTTCACCACAGACAACACAAAGTTAAACAGGTGTTTGATGTAGTCTGGTGAGTACTTCAATGTGTTGCTACGAAGATCCTTGCCACAAATATCAACGCATAGGGGTACCATCGGTCTGTCAAGGGTGATGACGGACCTTGTGACCAGATAGTCCTCTAGACAATACTTGCTGTGTGGTAGTGGGACCAGATAGTCCTCGAACGAATACTTGCTGTGTGGTAGATTCATGTTTATCTTGTGATCAAACGTCTCTTATTCATCTTAAAACATACATGATCACATGTTTATGGATTGATAGAGAGTAGTTGTGCAAAATCCAATTTTGAAGCAGCCTGAATATTCTCAGAAAATTTGATTTGTTAAAATGTCTGTTTGATTGGTTTTATTTAACTCTAATGAATCAGTAACTACTAAACCCCATGCCCTTGATAGCCATACTTTATTGCACATTTTGTTACACTTTCAACAATTCACGTTGCACGAACGTCATAACTCTTTCACTGTATACCATGGGTGGATCAACATAAAAGTGAGTTACACTGTTGCCATTATATCTGGAGCCAATCAGGCACTTCTTGCCTGGGAGTAACCTAGACTCATCCAATGACAGTGTGATGGCCTCGATACCTTCTGGTAAATTTGTTATGTGTGCAGAAGAATTACCCTTTCCTCTCCTTTGATGCCTGTCACTTTGCACTACGCATTCTCTTTGCCAAGATGTCTCGTCACCAGATTGTCCCATAATTGATACCAAAGAGTTTGTAGATTCAATGAAATGTTGCTCGAGTAAATCAGCATACCATTTAAGATCTATTTGAATATTATCTCTCAGTGTAAGTATGGGATCTTGGTAGCTCTCACACACAAGTGCTGCCTGCCATGTCTTGGAAACCTGTTGATGTTTGATAGTGTGAACATATGGGACTTTCTCATAGAACACAGGTTCACACAAACCGTATCTCTTGCGACACTGACCTATGTAGGCAGCTTGGTGACTGTACCCATCCCCATCAGACTCAAATCCTCTAAATGTGGCATAATGAATCAAGTCACCTATATCAAAGTCTCCTTCTTCTAAGCACGAGATGGCATCATGGACTAGACATTTGACCATTTTACATCTCATCTCCTTTTCGTCTCTCTCTCCCGAGAACTGATCGATGCAGAACTGTCTGGAGGCATCAAATGTTCTCGCCCACACACCACATTCATGCTGAATCGTCACTTTAAGATACTCATTTTTATCAGTTTCCTCTTGCAAAATCTTCGGTACTTTCACCCATCCAACACTGGGAATAAAGACATCGAGAGTTTCATGTTTTAGACCTTCTGGGCTCAAAACTTTCCTCTCGTCACCATCCTTGCAAAGAAACCACCCCAAAAGACAGAGTTGCAGGGCTTGTCTTTCTAATTTACTGAGCAGAGGCAAAGCATTGGATTGTATGCAAGTGACACCTTTGCACAGTAGTGATCCTGAGTCTGTCACGTGGACATATCTCTTCTTCTGTGGATAGTGAAGTGATGCCCATGATATATTCTCCACTTTGATGTCCATGTGATTTTCAACCTCTTCTCCGACATGATTGCAAAGAAAGGTATTCACCCGTTTCATCATCTCATTTTTCATGTGCGCTGCAATGGAAGTGGCAGACTTGTTATCATGGAGCATCAACTCTACTATGTTGGAAGTGTCTTTGTTTTTTGCAAGGGACAATGCAATCATCACACTGTCTGTATCACCATAAATCACCTTGGCTGGACCTGCCATGAGTGGGTGAACAATGTCCTTGACAGTTTTCTCCACGATTTCCAACAACTGTCGTCCAGTTGATGTGATGATATGGGCCAATGCTGGCATGTGAAAGGGTGAGGTCGCATTGGAAGACATGTTCTGACCAATCATGCTGACCATACATCTCTTCACTGCCCTTTCGCCTAGTTCATCACCTCTGATGACCATGTCCTTTCTCTTCGCCTTCCAACTGGTGAACACCTTTGGTAATATTCCTTTTTTCGTGGAAGGACGCATGCAATATAAACCTTTCACACAAGTCTCAAAACTGTCCTCTATCTGATCTCTGCACACTGTGGTAAAACACAGGTTGAAGGTCTCAATTATGCTGGCATACATGGATGAGAAGTCAAATGTTACAACAGGTTCGAATGTGTAGCATGGTGAGGGAGTTAGAACTCTACCACCACTGACAGGATCTGCCATATGTATTCCTGTAGAGTTTGACTTCCATGATAAGTTTTCTTCTTCCATTACCTTTTGCACTGACATATCATATATCTCTGAAGGTTTCAAGCTGCTAAGGTCACCATTGTAGTGAACAAAGTTGACCCCTGCAAACTGAACCTCCTTGATAAACTGAGCTATGTGATTTTCATTCCCTCCTTCCGTCATCAAGGCCCTGCATGCACTGTGTACTTCCATTCTGCTAACAGCTACTTCTCTGTTTTTTTCAGCCCGAACAAAAGCCACACCAAATCCCTTGATGTAAGATGCTGGCAATGTGCGGGCCTTCAGTGAGTGCCTGAGCTTGCTCCTCCCCTGTTGGTCTGTCTGTTTGTGTTGTAGGAGTGTGAGATTGGCTGTGATCAGACGGGAATATCGTGCAGATTCTCTGTCGTGGACACGAGTTGTACACAACGAATTCTTCGAACAGATCCTATCAAATGCAGAACCAATCCCCTGATACAAATATCTCTGTTTGAGGCAGATTAACTGTTCATCGATGTCAGTGGTCACAATGATGGAAACATTGGTTAGGACCTTTGAGAGATGAAGCAAGAGTTCTTTTTCATTGATATGCTTTATGTATGGTTCTTTCATAGTTTTCATATCACCTTCGACCACCATGTTTATTTCCTTACCCTCCGAAATTACACTGGCTGAAGTGACTCTTCTTTTCTTAAAATGTTTGTCACCAGCGTAGAACTTTCCTCCGATGACATCCGGCAATGTTACCCACTTTTGTTGTTCAATCCCAAATCTCTCTTCTAATTGATGGGTTTCATGATGTTTCCTTTTGCCCTGTCGCCACTGATTGTGATCGGTGGTAAATTTGACGATAACAAAGGCTATGGGGATTGGAGGAGCTGGGATGTCTGGCATGAGAACAAGGCTCTTTGTCTCACAATTTATATACCAATGGGTTCTCTCCTTATCATCCTTGCTCCAATCCATTGGCATGTCATCTTTGTTTTCTGAACATGTCGAGATGCCAAACGGATCAATTGCATACCAGGCACACATATGTCCTATGCCGCGATGAGGGAACACAGATGTCTGTTCCCCATTTTGGGAGCATAATGAAATCTTTCTTGTCAAACACATGGCAATTATCCTTCGATGAAGATGGCGATGGGGTGTCCTGACACATATGAGATCCTCTTCATCTGTGGTTGTATCATGGGCAACACCTCTGTTTGGACTCTTGGTGATAGATACCTGTTTCATGATATCATTTTGATACAACCACTGTTCCAGGTGTGTTGTATATTGATTAAAAGGTAACCTCACCTCAAACGTGTGGTCAGTAAGTTTCAAAACTACAGTCCTTTGCTTCTTATCATATGCATGGAGAAGCAATCCACACGATCCCCTTATAAAAGCTGATGCCACAATGAACACTCTTGAAGGGTATCCGTTCATAATGCTAGCTGTGATGGACTTAGTGGTGCTCTCCACAGCATCTCTCTCCTCTCAAAAAATAGGTCAACTGCAAAATCCAATTTGAAGCAGAGTGTGCATTGATGCTACAAACAACTGAAGGGAATGACACAATTACTGTATACCCTAGAAGGAGCATTTAATAATACATATAATAAAACAATAAAAAAAAGACATATCTTGCTTGTCGCTTATTTTTTAATTGATTTTGGAAGGAGGGATAACACACATATAAAAATCAATGTCATGGCTTGAATAATATTAGCTGTCATCGTTAGAATGGTAGGTAGAGATGACATGTTTGGACATTCCTTTGTATATGTAGAGGAAGATATGCTCATGTCACTGATGAGTTCATAACATCTGTGTAGTTCCTCTGTTGTTTCCCCATGATTGCATTGCTCTTGAATTACATCATTCTGTAATCTTGGTTGCAAACAGTTTGATACAAGACCAACACAGTTCATGAGAAAGTCCATGCTAGTGTAGACGATACAAGTATGCAGGCATGTGTGTTGAATCTGAGTCAGAGTATATTTGAGCGAGTCCCTATAACGGTTGGTACGTAGTGACACGTGTAGACTCACTGCTGCTGCAAAGGGAAGGATCACCTCAAAGCTAGACAGTTGACTATTGTTCTTTGTTCCAACCTCCACAATGATGCAGGAGATTAAGACTGCCAAACCACCCAGGAGCATCTTTGGGTTCATCATCTTTTCTGCTCGGGAATCATCAGTCTCAGTGATCGATGACCTTTCTCTTGTGTGGAATCGAAGATTGGAGAACGTGAGAAGGTTCCACATGCCGAAAATGGCTGTTGGAACAAATCTAAAGAAGAGAACGCTCACAGTGTAAGTCCAACCAAGGACTGGTCCCAGTACAGTGGTCGGACACATTTTTGAGATGGAATTCACATGATTCACATAGGCTACTGCATCCATGCACTTGGTGAATATGCCATCTCGCTTGCAGTTTGTAATGACATCTGCCTGGTAACTACCTTTGGCACTGGTGATGATACAAGTGACAAATGTCTCTTTCATACCAAAGAGGAAGGACAGCCAAGAGTACAGAACCACTGTGAGGAGAGCTGCTTTGCAGCACTGCACATGCACCTCAAAACTTTCTTGCCGACCTAAGTAAGACTTTGTTGCCTTCCATGCAAACATGAGGTAGACAAGCACCATGATCGAGATCTTCCAGTCTAGAAAAGTTCTCAGTTCAGTTTGCATTTCAAATAGGAGGGGTATGCAAGAGAGAATTAACATGAGAGTGGCTCTCGAGAGCTCAGAGTGGGGCATGGTTGGGAATTGTGAATCATAATCAATATTGGATCATATATAACAAGAGAAAGAAGTAAGGTTGTATACATATATATATCTTTTATTCATCATCAACAAAATGAACTCTCTTTGTGGCTTTCATCAAAGACTTGTAGCTGTACTGAAGTTCATCCATACAGGTGGTGAAAGCACTGCAGATATGCCACATTGTATTCATAGAGGCAGCAATTCTATTTTGTGCCTTGCGAACACGTCTCCTCTTTTTTGCTTTCAGAAGAATTTTACTTGAGAGTAAGATGCTGCTACCACTTCTCATTGGCAACAGTAGTTTCTTCACGTTCGATTCTGGTGGCGCGTCATCATCCTCACTTTCATCCATCTCCATTGCTTCCACTTGTTTACTCATCGTTGGTTTCAATTCTGGTTGCTCATCATCTTCACAACTTTCATCCATCTTCATCGTTTCATGCTGTTTACTCATCGTTGATTTCTTCATTTTCTTTTTCGGTGGCCCAACATCATCCTCGTCCACACCCATCTCATTTGCCTCCAATTGTTTACTCACTCTTTGTTTTCGAACAACCTTGTGGGTGGCAATAGATTCTGGGCCAACCTTTGAAAAGCACCTAGCCAGATTTTTATTGTCTTCCCTTTTCCTAGTTTCCTCCATCTCTTTACTTTTCATCCTTGGAAGTTGAAATCTATCTCTCCTTGCATTTGTCTCATTAGATACAGAGCAATGTTGATCAGGACCCTTTTTAGCATCATAGCTTACGTCATGAGCATCATCATCATCATCTGAAGAAGACAGTTGTAATTCATCTATCACGGATTGCAATTTTGTCTTTGGTGCTTCCGTTCTAAGATTTGGTTTGGTCATCAGAAGCATTTGTCGCTCTTCCTCCGACAGATCTTTATGCACTCTTCTGAGATGAGCTTTCATGTCTTTCACGGGTTTGCTGTTGCAACCCACAATGGCACAATAATGTTTGTCATCCTCCATATCTACTGTATTTGTTTTGTACTGTATTGTGATTGTGTGTTTCCATAATATCTTCTATGTGTGCCAATGGAAAACTGAATTTTGCACACTGATTTTTCCCCATCTATATTCAATGGGTGGACCTGGCTTCAACCATATTGGCAGTGATAATGACTCAATCACCAAATGAAACGTATCTGCAGGTCTTTCATGGCCTACCTCTTTTTTTGGGAGGAGGTTTTGGAGAGGTCCTTGTGGACAAGTCCATCAGAGGAAAGTTGATTGTGAGGAAGAGAGCATTGAGAGGTGACTGCCATGATGTGTACGAGAAGACAAGGTTAGCCCTCACCAAGGAGTTGATCATGCTTCTCTACTTGAAGAAAAGTAAAATCTTCCCAGAGGTGATTGATTATGGAACAAACACATGGAACTTCTATGGCTACAGGACTGCCACAGTGGTGAAGGAAATAAAAATGGAATATGTTGGACCCACCATAGAACAGTGCAATGAATTGGGATTTCTATTTGAACCAGAGATGCTCCTCACACAGCTGCTCAAAGCATGTGAATGCCTTCATCGAGCGGGTGTTTTGCATCTAGACTTGAAACCCAATAATGTGACATTTGATCTGAATGAGAAACGAGTGAAAATCATCGACCTGGGGTTGGCAGAGATTGCTTCTTTCCACAATCTCATGGCAGATTTTGGCATTCAAAAGTGGGAGAATGCCCCAAGAAGCATCTCACCTGAAGAAATTGGATATGTTGGCAAGCTCGACTTTCCTATGGCAAATATTGCCCCGGACATGGTCTTCCACCAGAGCAGTTTTATCCACCCAAAGGCAGGGTGCACTAGGCTGGGAAAGGCTGTAAACATTCCTGGTTATAGAGACCCAGCGCTGATGTGCGGGGAACAAATGGGTACATATGCCGGTGTGATCGTGGATGGCAAGACAGACATTTTTGCAGTTGGTATGATTGTGGTCAGCCACATGCTCGGAAGCGAGATTCTTTCTCGTCAGGATCATGCAAGGAATAAAGATGGGCTGCTGATGAAATTTCTTTGTAAAATTGCTTCTTTGAGAGGAGGGTGTTCTGTAGCAGAGATTTGGAAGCTTGAAAGCCTTATCAGAGCTAGTGCTAGGATTTGTAACACAGAGGTAGCTGATTCAAGAAGAGTGGCATTGCTTCAAGCAATAAAGTACCAACTGATGGATGATGGAGACTCAGCAGGTGTATTGGACCACCTTGCACCTGTCTGTGGCAAGAATGTTGCAGACACATTGAGACAAATGATCCACCCTGTACCAGAACTGAGACCTTCAGCTGTTGAATGTCTCGCCAGACTGAATGGCATTGACCAAGAAAATGATGTGATACAGCCTCACACATCCCTAAATCGAAGAGTGTGGCACTTTTCAAAGAGGAATAATATCCTGATCAGTCAGTTGTTTCTGAATCGAGTGTGTTCAGCATCCATGTGCATCGACTTGCACAGAAAACGTGTGATGTGGCAAAAAGGTTTAAATTACTTTAAAACATTATCTGATGGTTTGCGGGAGACCTTCTTTCGAGATATGGTAGAAAATGCACACATGGAATCTGGCTGTTGTAACAACCCTCATCACTCCAGTATGTGGTATCAGGAGTTTGGACAAAACAATTCACTGTGTAATGACTTTTGGTGAGCTACGCAACTCTTGGTTGTATTAGCCAGGTTTGGTGATGTGGAGTTAAGTAACTATATCACCCAATGTAAAAAAAATATGAGAAAATACAAAGTTGGAGATCGTATGTTCATCTACACACAAAACAATTTTGCAGAGATATTGAATGTCAAAAGGGATGGAAATATCGAACAGAAGATGCCATTGGGAGGAAACCTGTGGTATCGACTGTGCCACAAGGTTGACCAAATGTATGACATGGTGCAACTCTACCAGATGCCCATCAGTCGATGTGAGAGAATAAAGAAACACATGATACTGTGTTTGAAGAAGAATCAAAATGGTCATCTGTCAGGACACATTGAAAGATCAGATACAGGCATCAGATTTGTGTTGAATGACTATCAATGGAAACGGATGAAAATTATATGTGGTAAAGAACTGACACGGCATAAGACAAGATCAAACACTGCCATTGGACGCGTCACTAATCATCTTCAGAACCTATCTATTACCGACTCTACAACACATTGATCTGAGAAGAATGACTTCCACATATTGGTTTTCTGTGATAGCCCATCTTTGGTATGTCTTGTTTGGAGCTCTGAGTGTCAGTGGCCTTCCAATAGGTTCATTATCACTACATTATTGCACCAAGGGAATTTTACCAATGTGGCTAATGGGACATGGCATACTTTGTCTTGCATACTATGTCAATGCACTGTATGCATATATGAGAATCCCCTCTGAGACTGCCTCGTTGAGAGAAGAATACTCTTCACTTCAGAACATGAGCCATGATATTGCCTGTTCATTGGAACACACAATAGCCAGATCTTACGATAACGGATGGAATGGTGATTTATGTGAGACAGCAACACCGACAAACAAGAGAGAGTTGAGACAATGGACAAGTGATTATTGGTTTACATTTCTATATGCTGTTGTTTTTGCCATGTCCATCTTGATTGGAACAATGCTTGTGCTCTTCCAACAATATTGTGTTCAGTGGATATACATCTTTGCAATTGTTGTGTGTTCGTCATCTTGTGTGGGCTTTTGTCTTAGATTTTTGAGTGAATGTAGCAAAGCAAATAAAAGATTTAAGTGAAAGAAAATATGATTTGCATTAGTTGTGTTTTTGCCACTTGACATGAAAAACTGGGATTGAACTAGGAGATGAACCATTTGTGTGTGGCCTTTCTTTGCCTTGGTGTCATGGTTCTTTGTCTTGGCATATGGAGCACTACGTTGATGTGCAAAGAAATTGAGAATATTCATGGGAATCAAACAAGAATTAACATCTCCTCAACAGAATGAGAGCGATACAGTTGGCACAGAGAAACCTTTTATCATCATTTAGAAAATTGTAATACATGACTTCAGCTTACAACCTCCTTGTGTTAACAAACAAATTGATGTTCATCACTCAGCTGCTGCTTTTTCTTGTGGGTTTCGTGTCTACCATAGTTGGTCGCTTCTATTTTTGGGAACGACACCACTTGTATGGGTGCCGGAAACACTATGACATGGGATTTCCAAATATTTGCCCTCCTCATAGGATGCCGTCCCACATGGACATTTCAACAGGATGTTGTTATTTGGTGTCAGTCTCTTGTCTTGTAATGATGATAGTTGTGCCATTGATTTATGTCAAGTTTCATTGGCGGTGCTATCTTGCAGAAGAAGTGCAAATCCTCTCGAGGGAGGTCATGAACAGGGCTGAAGTACATGATGTCGTCACCATTGAAAAGATACAAGCACTCTTACTTCGCATGGAAGGAGGTTTTGAATCCTGTGGTAAAGTTTACACATGTCATAAGCCCACTTCAAAAACTCTGAGGAAACATAAGCTCCTCACCCACATTGGATCATGTCTGTGGAGTGAACTGTACATTCTGTATTACTTTTCTCAGTGGATCAGGTTTGCGATTCTTTCGTCATTTCTAACAATTCTGCTGTGCTTGCCTATAGTAGTGCCAGCATTTGTTCACGGGTGGTTGGCATCATGCCTTATGGTTATGAGCATGTTGTTTTTTGTTTTCACACCACTGTTTTCAAGCTTACTTCTCATCTTCATATTGGCAAATGCACTCTCACATATGATCATTCCCATTATTGCTTTCTTGTCTACTTGGATTGTTACGCTTTTCTCAACACTGATAGCAGCATACATGAGAGAGAGACATGATGAAGAAGAACTGGTCAGATCATGCTACAAACATGCAATCAAACAGATGGTAGCCAATCCCAAGAACACAGATGTTTCACTCTTGTTGCAATTGAGAGGCTATGGTGATTTACCTACTTCAAAGAGTGACATTAGCGATTTAAGTAAGCGCATTGTTAAATAGTGTCAGTAAGCATGTCGCATAGAGATGTGGAAAAAGCATATAGCCACAGAGACCCAGCACCTGGGCTAATGGACCTCTGCATGAAATGCCTCCTGTGTATTGATCATCTATTGACTTGTGGAATGAAGGCAAGCCAATATTGCTGTTGCATTTGCATCTTATTGGTCATTACAACCATCATCACACTGGTTCTACTTGCCAAGCAATGTCTTGATAAAGACGGGTGTTTCTTGCCATTTTGGAATCAAAAACTCAGCACCAACCAGACTGTTTTCAACTGATGAAAATTCGATTTTACTCAAACTGTTTACACTCAACTAGATGCAAATGCTGGCACTACATATATAGAGAGAAGGCCATGGAGAAAGAAATGCGAGATACTGTTCTGAAGCCAATCATCAATAGGTTGAGACACCACCACCACAAGGTCTCACATAAGAAAAAGACAACCAAACAGGATGGAGAGAAGAGAAAGACTATCCATAAGAAGAAGAGGTGTACCCAAATGAATATTTTAGCCAAGCCAGTTTCCATAGGTGAATTGGAGAACTTTTGCAACAAATCTTGGAACAAGGATGATCTCATGACTGCATGTCAATTGAAGGAACGCTTGCTGGCTCACTGGACAGAAACACTTCATGACATGACCACACCTGCCAGTGAATCCCTCTTTGAAAGAATGGATCCATCTGAGGTCAACCAGTTTTTTGCAATCTTAGACCCAATAGATGCTGTCACTGATAAGGTTTCCTCTTTGCCAGATCTTTTGACGGAGATGTACAAATTATCTAGTCTGACCTTACAACCCATGATATACACCCGAGACCACCTATGGCTGACGCTTCAGAGTGTCATTGATGGGGTGAAGCAACCATTTCTCTCCCGGCAGTGTGCCTCTAAGCCATGCATGGGTGAATACATACAGACCCAAGAAGGGTTTGAAGGTGATTTGAAATTGCCCGAGATGGTTCCAGTTGCCACACTTGACAGGATGAGAGAGCTCAGAGCAGGGGGTTATACCACTCAGCAGTTTCAAGACTGGTTGAATGAGAGGAGAACGGAAAAGGGAAACATAGCATCTACACTTTCGCTTGGGGTTGACATGTGGCCACAGCCAAGGTGTGCGCTATGTTACATGAAGGACATGTTCATCATGATCATGGATGACTCAAACTCGTTTGCAAAAGATATCAGCATGGCTTCTTACCAATCTTCTTTCATTGCAAGGTTTGAAGGTCTTCGTCCAGACATAACAATCGACGTAGAACAGTATCGCATGCGATTAAGACTTTCTGAAACAGGTGTCTATATTCAACCACCAAAGTCAATGCCTATGCCAGGAAGTGTCATTCCACTCTTATATCGCCTTACAAATGGTGAAATTGTTGTTGATAAATTGTATTCAACCGAATAAAGATCTCTCCAATCAAAGACATTTTCATTGTTTCACTTTCTCGGGTTTGACCTACTTTTGTATGACGTCATGATTTTTGTAACTCTTTTATCAACCATTGAAACTACAGGCCACTCGCTTTATACTTCTTGTAGATACTTGCCATATTTTAGGTATGTTTAAAGAAACATTTGTTGCATGTATGTTTAGTAACTGGTTGGTTCTAACCAAATGTTTGAAATACAGTCGATATAAAGGACTGCTGTGAATTTGCCAATGATAGTCAGACTATTCGTGTTGAGGTTGAGCGGACAGAAAGCATAAAAAACATTCAGACGTTAAAACTGTTGGCTCCTTGCATTATTCTCCTCGCTGATACTCGGAATGAAATACAGTCGATATAAAGGACTATTGTGGATTTACCAAGTGAAGTTACACTATTTGTGTCAGAAGTGAACTGATAGGAAAAACATAAAAATGCCATCGATATGTATTCTTGGATCGGAGGGTGTGGGGAAAACTGCTATAGTATCTCGTTTTCTGTACAATACATTTCCCCTTGAACATGAGCGAACATTAGATGATTGGTATACTAAATATTATCATGGTTTAACCATTCAAGTCAGAGACACATGTTCTGGGTCAGAATCATTAGAGGTCTCTTTACGCCATGATTCACTAAGTGAGGCAGATTCCGTCTTACTTGTATATGATGTCACATCAGCTGACTCTTTGCAAGCAGCAAAGAAGTTTGTTATGGATATATCAAAACAACACTCCCAACCAAGTGTAATTGTTGTTGCAAACAAATGTGACCTTTCCATGACTGATGATGTTGTTGAAGAAGGTAGGATGTTAGCTGAGATATATAGGTGGCCTCACATATGTGTGTCTGCAAAGTTGAATTTTAACATTGAACTGGCATTTGACTTAAGCATATCTAGAATTATTCACAATGAACTCAAACAAGTTTCAAATCATTCAGATTCCTGTTGTATAATACTGTAATTGTTTTGGGGAAATAAAGAAACCCTACACTATTTAACTTGTTTTATTTTGTTTTGCTTTATTTAACATTTTTCAGAGTCTGACATTTGGTGCTCCAACATTTTGGTATCAGAGTTCCATTACTTAGAATGAAGTACATGCGAGCTGTGGTATGCCAATCCCCTTTGATGAGGCAATAGTTACCACCTCCTGTCGATAACGATGGTTCTTTCATTACATCCAGGATAACTGTATCATTCTTTTTTACTATCTTTGTCACAACCATACCATATCTACTTGAAATCTCTTCCTTTGCACATTGTACATCTGCATCAGTGGTAACATGGATGAAATGGGATGAACATGGTTTAAAATGATTGTCTGACAGCAAGATAAATTCCCCGGGAATGGGTGGGGTGTCCACGTGGGGATAGTGGATGAGAGCATCTCTCACACTGCTGTTCTTTTTCGCTGCAAAGAATTTTCTGTGGGCCTTGCCATCCACATATTTACTTTGAAGTGGTAATCTCAGGGATCTTTTATCAGCATAGATGCCAGAGTCTATAAGACACTCTCGAAATGATTTCTGTGTCATATCTAGTGCTACCCAGCCTTGAATGTCTAATAAATGTCTTTCATTTCCATTCTCAGTTAAGCGATAACCCTTTTCGCATCTTGATAAGTTAACAGTTCTTTTATTGGACAACTCTATCCTGCATCCATCCTCTTGGTTTGAAATATAATCTATCAGTTCCATAACACTGCCACTTTGTTTTTCCAACCAATACCATTTTCCACACTCTTTGATGGACCTCTCAAACCTCAAATCATTCACGATGACATACTGGACTGTTGTGAACCTCGCTTTACTCTCTACCAAGCCTTTACACATGTCCTTCACACAGGTAGCCAATCCCGATATGGATTCAAAGCATACATTGGAAGGAAAGTGGAAAGACATGCGTAAGCTCAACTTATCTCCATCCTCTGGCATCCATACATGTAGAGTCGGTGGGTTTTTCTTTGCATCCCATCTATTCTCTGTCCATCTAAGCATCTGCTTTCTAAATTCCATTAAAATTTCTTCTCCCATGGCATATACAGGATAGACTCTCTTCCATCCATACCTTTTGCAGTCCACTGTCTTGCCATCAATGTCCAATGTGAGAGCACAACACCAAAGTTCACTTGTAAAAACCTCTGAAGTGCCAAGGTCTTGTTTG
This sequence comes from Amphiduros pacificus, assembly GCA_949316495.1. Lineage (NCBI taxonomy): Eukaryota > Metazoa > Annelida > Polychaeta > Phyllodocida > Hesionidae > Amphiduros > Amphiduros pacificus. The sequence continues at coordinate 11,483,699 of OX439012.1, read as the reverse complement.
AGGCAGAAATCCACAATGGTCATTGGATCTAATACTGCAAACTCTCTGTGACTCTTTCCTGGTACCGTGGTGTTGACAACAATTAGGTTGCCAACAGTGGGCATGTCCATGTCCAATGCTTGCCATGTGTGGTTATAATCCAAGTGTGGTGGTGGTCTCATCATGGCATAAGCTCTTGCCATGTCCATGTATTTTGGAAGTTGTTCTCTCTGTGGATAGTACCCGAGGTAATTCCTGTATAGGATGTCTCTCTTTCGGTTGAAGAACCCATTCACATGAAAGAGGCAACATATCCCTTCTGCCTTATCATGATTGTATGTGTGACCATGCCTTTTATCAACAATATTGTCCTCCTTAGACTGCCAGCTATTGTCAGATGAAAATATGTTTTGAACAAGAGTCTGAATTTGTGATTTATTCACTTGCCCTTCATTTCTCCTCAAATTTTCTATTTCATATGTACACCTTTGTAAGAGACCAAAAAGTTCAATGTAAGGCACTGTGTCACTATACATTGATACTGCTCTGTCCAAAACTGTAAAAACCTCTATGTCACTCATTTTGATTTTCAATGAATGCTCATAACATCCACTGATTGCATGACATTTGACAGGATCTCACTGACAGGATCTAATATGTAAAATTCATTTTTACAACAACTTATATGGAGAGTACCTTAAGTATATACTGATATTTCAGAAAGAATAAAACTCATCATGGCTATTCATTTCTCAAATACGTATGGTGAGTCATATACATATCCAAATGCCGACAATCTTTTGGCCGAGTCAAACCAGATATGGAGTCGACACTCTATAAGAAACATGTCTTCATTTTTGGACGTTGTAAAAAGTTATTTTGAATTGCAAGATTCTAGGACTAATTCACTTGCACTTGAAAGCATGTGTCATCCAATTGTCGCATTCAATGTACAAGATACTCTTAGAATTGGTCTCTTTGGCAGAGGAATGCACCATATGTTACCAAAGGGTAACTTTGATATGTTGAAGAAAGATACAGACAAACCTGGATTCAGATCAGAGGCTCTGATATGCCTTTTCATTTGCGAAACATATAAGGATCATGGCACCATCACAAACTTGGCTTTAGATGTTCACATGGCCTACCAATCCATGATAGCATTCGGAAGATTTTCAAACAGTCTGACTTACTTACACAATAGGTTGGTAAAGAATGCCAGGATACCACCAGTGCTTCACTATGCCATAACTTCCCAGTTGGAGCATCCCTTCATTCCTGCACTCCTCGGAGAGTTGACAGATGTCGTTGCAAAAGGTAGTTATGGAAAAAACACAAATGACTTTGTATGTCGTCTCTTTCAAACCCTCGTTCTTACACGCGAAGAGGAGTGGGAGACGGTCATGGAATGTCGCAAGCTTTGCAATCTTGCATGGGACCCTAGATATGGCAATAAAACCAAGGTGAAGTTTGGGTCTTTGGTTTGGGAAATGCAGTGCCACAGCACAAAGATCATCTACAATAATGAAGTGTACAGAGAGCTTAGGGAACACAGATTGACTTGGGTGGCAGCCATGGTCAGAGGAGTTCGTTGTGGACATATTGAGATCACAAAATGTCCACAGATGTTACTGATGTGGCTCAGTGTCATATTGTCATGTTAGATGAAATAGAAATTAAAACATGTGCAGTCAAGATTTGAGTTTTTGTTCCATGGCTAAGGTACTGGAGGATCAAATATTCCTGCTCAATGCCATTCGACTGCATGGACAGATGCTCCATATACAGGATATGCTGAAATCTCACTCTCTGTCCAACCTATTCCTTTCTGCAACAGAGTTAGAAAGTGTTTATAAAAAAATGACAGACTATCTCATGTCACTCGGGACCAATCATAAAAAAGTAGAAATATATACTGTCTTGATGAGAGCAATTTGCAATTGTCATACTCTATTGGGTGTAATTCATGGTGCTGAGTCAGAAGAGTGGCGACACAACACAGTGCATACAGTACAAGACATGGACAAATGCATCTCATCCCTCTTTGCAGGGTGGACAACTCTGCCCATGATCACAATTCGGGCAAAAATATCCTCTATCTTGAGCTTCCTCACCACGTATGGAAGTTTACATGTCCTTCCAGATGGCATACATTCAACTCATGTGGACTGTGTGTTCTGTCGCTTTGACAGGTCACTTGAAGTCTGGAGCACAATACCAGATGATCACACAATATGTCATCATTATGTGATGGAGAAAGAGAATGAACAATTGCAGCAACAATTTGATCAATATACCAGTTCACATGACATTGTTTTGGATGAGCATGGATCAGATACAGATATTTCTATTTGTGCCCGTGTGCGTGTCAGAGAGGAGAAGCGCAAAGTGATACAGTTGAGAAATGTCCTCCTGGACATAGAGAACAGATTCAAAAATCAGCGAGCCAAAATGAGATATATGTCAAGTTTAAAGGTGGTTTCTCCTTTCTTGTACAAGATAGCAGCCCTGTTGCTGATTTTCCTCAACCAAAGATCAGAGCATGAGCGTGTGTTTGCTACACCTTCTTCTGAACCACACATTGTCTTTTCATGGAGCAGTGGTGACTCATTACAGCAAAGCAACTACAAAGCTTGTCGAAACAGACTTGCCACCACCATCAAGAATATCACCATGTCAAAGACCAATATGAGAGCCATACTGGAGAGGTTTGAAGAAATCGTATTAGACCCAATCTCCCTTTTTTGTAATACCAACCGACTACTGCGTGTCTCTATTTTAGCGAAGCGGTTTCTTTTGGCCTTAGGTCAAACACCAGAAAAAATCTTGGATGATAACTTGCATAGAAGTGGCTTGACACCAGTCATGGTTCTGGAAGAAAGTTTCCAGTCATTGTGGGACCAAATGTTTGGAGTGCTTGTTATAGTCGAAGCATACAACACTTGGCTTGCCTCGGTGGATTTACATAGTTGGACGATAAAGTATCAGAGAGGAGATGTACCAAGTGATAAAGGAAAGATGTTGATTTTCCTATATGATCATCCAGGCAAAATTGGTTTTTGCATGGATGCTTATGAGAAAGTGGTGATGACATATCATCAGGCCATAGACATGTGCCTGCTACATCTACAATGTCTACACAACAAGGGACTTTGTCACTACAACCATGCGGTGAGGAGAATTCTCAAACAACCGAGCTGAAATATATACCAGGATTTTTAGAAGAGTGTGGTGTTCAAGAGTCTATTCAAATCACCAATGAAGAGGAAAAAAACCATCTTGATGTCACAGACATTTCAAGACTCACAACTAGCTGGATTCACATGGTCATGTTGCATGTATTTGCCAAAAACAAAGAGAGTGACAAATTGATTGTCTGAATAAAATCACTGAATCACACACTACTTTTGGTGTTATTGTTTTATACATTTATTTTTGATTGACCTGATACAAGTCATGTGGCAACTCATGGTATTATGTTCCCATTGAGAGTTCTCACATGTGATCCATCCTCCATGCCACGGGATGTTAGGTTCAGATTCATTGACCAACAGTGCCTGTTTATGACAGATAATGGGTCGGAAAATATCTGGACAGTTAAGTCTGAGTGTCATGTTCCACATCATGTTTGCTCTACCAGAGGTCAACACTCTACTGACAGAGAATAATGTTGTTCCTTCCCCAAGCGAAAAACTAGTTTGTGGTATGAGAACAGAAAGTTTAGCCCCCATCTCTCTATGAATGGTATACTTATCGTGGTCAATGTCTTGTTTCTCTTGGATGAAACACATACATACCATATTTTCATTATAATCATGCCACAAGAGCATATTCAGTCTCTGTGGTTCCTTGTCAAAATATGGGGTGGGTGTAACAACCACATCTGCGCCTCCCTTGACTGAACATGTATCAGAAATAATCAACTGCTCTAAGGTTGCTCTTTTGATCATGGCATTCATTATACTGTGTGAATTGCCGTCATGTGTGAAAGCCATACATGGCCAAGATGTTTCCATGACCATCCTACATCTTGTTGATTCAATCTCCCAAAGCCTCTTGTAAAACAAGTCCAATATTGCCATTCTACATGCGACCATGTCGGTCATATTCCGATTCACATCGTTCATGATTGGAAATACAAGTCCTTTGTGCAAGGTGATTGGTGACCGCAGTCCACTACTCTCATTTACACACAGATAATCAATCAAATGCCAGAACCATGAATGGCCTTTGTCCACTTCCATGAACGGTTGTTGCCAGTCCAAGATCTTTTCTGCCACAGAGATGTCTTTATGCCAATCAGAAATACAAAGATCACTTTGTTGGTATTTCAGTTTACCAACATGTTGCACACTTTTCTGTGAGAATCTGTTGGATAATAGAAGCAGCATGTAGATGGGACAGTCGACCACACCCTTCAACCATATAGGGAGGTTATACCTTGGAGGGCAATGTGATTCAATCCAGTATTCAAAGAGGGATATCTCCTGTTGGGCTTCAAGGGAAAGAGTGTGCTTTTCTGGTGGGCATGTCTGTTGTGTTGCACAAATATTTCTCCCTAACCTCTTTAGTGTTATATGACAATGACTGGAAGGCTGGTTGAATACTTGGCACGAAATTTTACCTTGACATTTATCGCGCAATCTGGCTCTCTGTGAATGAATCCATTCATAAGAGAGCATTATAGACAAGATGGGTACTCTCTGCCAATCTTGTGTTACCTGCACGATGATATATTGAGAGACAGTGTCAATCGGCTGGCCAAACTTTGCTTGAACTTCATAGGAAGATTCTTTTGTGAGAGGAATGGCAGGAAAACATAGTTCTGGATGAATGTCCTCTTTGTCTTCCAAATTGACCACCCTGGCTGTAACTGTCAGTGGTGGAAAGAGGATGACATTGCTGTCAAAATTCAGCTCAAAGTGAAATCCATATAGTCTGTCCTTAGCATCAAAGTGATTTGTCATATTTATCTGTTTGTGCTGGATCAAATTAGACATGATACCTACAGTGGCTTTGAAAGACAATAATACCCCTTGTGAACAGATACGTTATGGGCAGTGTTGTAAGAGAAGCAAAAAGATGTGGCTTTTTATTGTGGTTCCATATATAATGCAGGAGGAGAAGAACAAGAGACGAAGCAGAAAGAAACCAACAATGGTTTAACATCAGGTGCTGTTCAAATGGTAGAGAGATGATCATGCATGTTTCTTGACATGCACAACACCATCAATGTAGAGTTGACTTTCTGGATGTATGTTCTGTGGTATGGGTTCAAATCCTATGATCCAATTATAAGGGTAGGACAACATGTGTCTCATCACAGGAACGTTGTTCATGTGGTCGACTATGGAAGGTCCACTGATCATGCTGAAAGTCCCCTCTTGATGATCCCTGTACAATCGATGATACCACACTGCAGTAGAGTTTTGTGAAAGGGCATACTCGCCAACACAACTAAACCTGTCTGTTCTCGGTGCACTTTCACTGCACTTGAAGAAGTTGAGAAATCTCTTGCTACCTTTTGATCGATATATGGTACGTCCCTCATAGTCTGTGACATCAAAGCAGGTCTCATCTAATTCGAGGTCAGAACACCTACTCACATGATCACCATTCGGCATACTACATTCTACCCTTCCATCATATTTAGAATTGCTCAAAATGGCAATGTTCACAGTTGATATGAGAATGCACAAGCACATCATGATGAGTGAGGTATTACCTCCTACTATTCTCCAGTTTGCACCAATGCTAGATCTCGAATGTGTAACATTATTTTTTTCCTGGTTTCTACTGTTGGTGCGATTGCAAGCTTCTGTAATGGTGGGAGGATCTCCGTGAGGTGTTCTGACATTGTGGGCCCTCCACTTGTACTTGTGGCTGGGATGGGGATGGAGTGGAAAAGAGAAAGACGGCAAGGATGAATCTTTGCTCCTGTCATGTTCTTTCTCATGCAGTGTATCCAAGAGTTTTTCTCCGTCCATGTGTAGTTCTTACTCAACTTGTTAACTTGGAATACCCCATTTGTTGTAAATACGAAAGGATGGGGAGATGGAGCGTAAAGTCTATTATTTGGAATTTGCCTCACCAACGTGATTACACAAAATACAAGTGCTCCAAGAGTTAATATCACCTTCATCATAGCAGTAACAAATTGTTCGCATGTAAAGTCACTAATGTTATGTTTGGGAGTCTAATCTACTTTGAATTGAAAGTGTGCAAAGATGAAGAGGAAACACTCTGAAGAAAATGACAACATAGAAATTCCCATCCCATACAAGAGGAGGAGATGCGAGGCTGTAACACCACTTTCAAATAAGATTGACCTGACTCACATTTGCATGTTGTTTAAGCATATCTTTGAAAACAGATCTTTTTGCATAACAATAGAAGACGGGCAAGCAGTGAATAGAAATTCATGTCAGCAATGTGCAAAGAAGAAACTGCATGCAGTTGAGCAACACCACAACACCATAAAGACAATCATCAAACATTATGAAGAGGCAACAGGCAATCGTCATGCTTGCTACAAGCTTGATGTCATGCTTCAAGATCTATTTGAAGTGTGTGGTGCAGAAGGTATTGAAATGCAATGTGATGATGACACAATAGAAATCAAGGCAAATGGACTATCACATGTGTCTTGGTTTGTCCTTGAGATCTTAGCAAAAGACGGACCCATGAATGATGTGAATATTGACCTAATGGATGGCACCTTTTCGATGGTTTGCAAAACAAAAAAAGCTCACGAGAAAGGGGTAAAGTTCAACACGGTGCTGAGAGAGACTCTATCAGAAATCAAGAGGAACATACTACACAAGAGTAAACAATGTCTTTTGTCAAGTTTAATAAAAGAATAACACACTACATGTTATGAATATGCATTTATTTTGTCTCTCAACAACATATTTCAGCCTGACTCATCATATTCTGAATGTCATGTGGCATCAGCTTAACTGGATGGTGGAGGAACATTTTCTTATACAATTTCTGTTCACTTTGAAACTTTGAAGCAGTATCCTCACACATGGCACCCTTATTCCTGATCATTTTGTCCTCGCCCGTTTCTTTCAAAAGGAAGGCGTCTTTCCCTTTCTTCATTCCTTCATACACCAAGGAGGGAAAATACCTTGCTATTGGATCTTCTTCCCAGAAGACATTTTTACGTTTCATATTGATCAAAGTGTCAGTGTTTAGTTCGGAAATCTGTTCATCCTCGGCCGATTTAGCCAGCTGTGAAGAAATCTCATTTATGTTGGCGAGAATCACATTCTTCTCCACTTCATTGTATACATCTGCCATGCAAGTGGGACATTTGATTGTTTTGATGGAACAGTCTAGTGCTTGCACTTGGATGTGTCTTCTCAAACATTCCCTGTGGAATAAATGCATACCATTTGCAGCAACACCATGCCTCGTCCCACTCTTGTTGTCTATATGAGTTGACACAAACTCCCAATATTTTTTCATGTGAGTGCTGCTCTTCTCTAAAACTATGTTGTCATCTAAACCTGTTTCAATCCTGAACTCTCTCTCAAGCTCCTTATAGAGACAGTTCAGACCTTCCAGTGGTCTTGTAGAAAATGGTTCCAAGCATATGGAGCACAGCTCCTCTCTCACTTGATTGACTTCTTTATCGTACAAGTCACGTTCTTCATCTCCCATTTCGACAATATTTGGTTCATCATAACATCTTGTTTTTTCCATTTTCTTTTTATCAATCACCAACTCTTTCAAAGACACAGTGCCGTGATATGGCATCAAACTCATGCATTCCTTGGTTGTTGATGGATGTGCTTTTGTATCAATATTCAAAGTTAGAGATGGGGATTGATCAACAAGCATGACACTACAGTCAGAAAGGATGAGACTCTGACCCATGGACTCGAGTGGTCTTTGAACATTCAAGTACTGGATGAATTGTTCACACAACAGGTGGTTTGATTGGCCATTCTTGTAGGAATGTTTGATGTCTATTTTAACAGGAGTCATGCTTGGGTCTCCCAGTCTTGAGAATCTCACACAGAAACAAGAATTCAAGTTACCATCCTGGTTCATTGAATTTAAGAATTGAAATGCATTGAGGAAGACTTGCCAAATATATTGTCTCAACGTGCGCGAGTCATTTGGAACTCGCACCATTGCTCTGGATAATGCTTTTCTAGTCACATGATAACCACTCTCCGATAGAGCAAACATGACATTTAACACATTAAGGAGTACTCTCTCAATCTTCTGTTTGTTGAAACACCATTCCTCTTGCAAAACAACCCTTTTCTTGATGACAAGCACGACATAAAACAGTAGATCAGTGAAATCATTCAAATTGACTGATATAATCTTTGGGTCAACCAAGCCAAGGGAATTGAGTTTTTCTGATGATGAGCCTTTTCCCACAGCTATGATTTCATTGCCAGGAAAGAATCTTTGCTTTCCAAGGAACCTTTTTATTTCATCCAATTTAACGTGTCTGGGATCAATCTGATTTTTGTCAAGCCACGGAGAAGCACAAAGGATTTCACGAAACTGATGAACAGATGGTATGATATCAGTCATTGCCTCACGCCTCTTTACAACTTTGGCAAGTGATACGTTTTGAGAATCCTCATAATCAAAATGCAATGATCTTTTTCTGCTGATGGGATGTTTTCTGTTTTCCCCATCTCTATCTTCAGCTAGGCCACCCATATCAAAATCAATAGGCACAACCTCTTCACAAGAATTACCCCGAAAGACTTTGATGGGTATTTTTTTCTCATCCTCATCTTCCCCGTTGTTATTGCCTTTGTCAGTCACAGACTTTCTCTTTCTTCCAGCTTTCATCACTTCACTGGGATCTAATCCACCTTCCCTTAACTTCTCAATGTAAGGTCCCATTACCATTTCCGTAGATCTTTCAGAATTGTGTGCCTTAAGAGAGGCAAGAGCCAGAATTATTTTTGTGAATGTAGATTTCCTGTTTGATTCGTTATCTGATATGTTTTGGAGAGATGCAAGTGGGGACAGTGACCCATAGTTGTAGCCTGACCTCTGTATCTCTTTCTTCCAATCACCTGTTAAGAGGTCTCCGATGAGAGCCCCTTTGGATTTAGCCTCTCTGACTTTGTCGTGCGTATCGTTCACTGTCTTGAGAATTTGTCTCTGCTTTTCTAGAGCCTTGACCCAACCAGTAATGTGGTTGATAAAGACATCCTCTGACAGCAACATAGCCTCTGTTGTCTTCACAAATCTTTCAATGACGTCTAACTTCTTTCTTTCATGCTCCATTTGGTGTGACAAGTGCTCCTCTATTTTAACATCTTTGGTGTTGGCCACTTGTTCACCATGATTTAAAATTTTTGCATTCACAGCTTTTGTGCACGCAGCATATAAGGAGTGAACCTGAGCAACAGCTGTCACCAACTGCTGGTTAATTGTCATGAACCGTGAAATGAGATCACCCAGATTTGAAATTGATGCCAGAGAGTTTTCGTCAAAAACACCATATAGGCGATTACTTTTCAACCAGTCTTCTAAACTTTCTAATTTTATGCCAGCAGTCAATGTAGATCCTCCCTGTAGACTGTTAATCAAGTTTTCATCTTGTCCCGAAAGACCATGCTCTTTCCGTACATGATTCAATTTGTCTTGTTCTGATCTGAACCTCTTGGAGCACATGAGTGAAATATCTTTGCTGTCTCGAAGCTCACATCCAAATGGATAGCCAATGATTGCATGCTTGTCAAACATACTATAATTGTTGTCATGTTCATGCATATCATGGATCATCTCCTCTGCCAGCTGCTCACACGATGCAAGAGAACGAGAAAAGTATCTTCCAAGATTTGAATCAGTAAACTTTATATTAGAAAAGTCCATGTCCAAACTGAATGAGAACAGCCAGTGTTTTGTAGCTGACACTTCCATGTCTTGATTAGTCTCTGTGATGTGTCTCAAAAGCATGACCACATTTTTCCTTCTCAAGCCATCTCCAACTTGTACTTTGAGTCGTTCCTTCAATTCCCTGATCATGTTTCTCAAACTCATATACCCTCCTCTGGCATCCATGATTTCATCCATCATAGATATTATGTTACCTGGCACCCTGAGAAAGCCACAAACCTTTGCATTTGAGATTTGAGGATAAGATCTTATTCTCTCAATGGTATAACCATATTCTCGCTGCAAACATGCTTTGGACAGTCGCATTATAGCATTGATCTCTAATGGCTTGTATGTGTCCACCACAAAATGGGGGCGGAGATTTTTGAAGTTGTCCAACATCACGCTAACCATATTATAGTAATCAGGCCTTGAAATGATGAATTGTCCAAGAACATTTCCATCCATTCTAAACATGCTATCGGCTTGTGCCATGGAAAGAAATGTTCCCCATTCTGAGGTGTTGTCCGAATCCAAACATTCAAGTGGATCAGGCAGATCATCACAACTGGCGATGACTTCTGGATAGTCTTTGAGAGAATACACATTGATCCATATCCCATCCCTTCTAAACCGTTCCCATATTTGAGATAGAACCAATCTCACTGCATCACAAGATGATAGTTCAACGGCAGCATTTTTGTCATCTGATACAATTGTCTTTAACATGCCAAAGGGATGTGCATGAAGAAGGTGTATGGCAATACCTGACTTCCTGTAGTCATCGATGAGATAGCTGACCAAGGACTCAACATCAACAATGTTGTCCATCTTCTCATCTACCTTGTTGGATGAAAGAGTGGATATACACGTTTTTTCGAGCTGGGTTTTGTTAGGGAACAATGTCCCTCTAATGAATTGGGGTCCATTTGAATATCCTGGAAAGACTGCCTCCTGAGACCTCAATGTTCTATTTGTTGAATCAAAATGGGTTGTTCTTTTCCTTCTAAGGGCTTGATTTGACATGTGCATATTTTAGAGTTTGTCTAAATGTTAGAATCTCACACCATTTATACCAATTTGTATTCGTGTAAAATATAAAGGACGACTTGAAATGCTGTGGGGCAAATCAAGTGGTCAAGATGTCTTGTCAAATTTGATTAAAAGAATTGAGTCAATTTGCGATGGGAATCAGGGTGACATTTGTACCATCCCTCTAGACTTGTCGCTAAACCGGAAAGACAGGCACATCCTTCTGTTGTACCAACGAGGGGAGGCTGATACACAGGCAGTTCTTGGATTACTGAAGAATGGTTTGATATTTCCAAATACAAACATGGTGTATGACACTTATCAAGACACCCCATTGTATATGGGACTGTGTATTTTCATGTCCTGCTTTGTGACACTTCACTGGTTGGGTAAGACACGCCTGAAGGCAACCTTGATGTATGTTATCTTAACTTTGCTTCTGTCTAGTGTACTGTGGAATTGGTGGCTACTATACAAGAAGGAGTTAGCACACTCTCATGCTGTGTTACTCAAGGACATGCCCAAGCATTGTTTGACGGGCCATAGGTCTATATGGCAGAGGACAAAAACTTTCCTCGTTCCCACTAGTCAAGATCATTGCATTGAATACCAAGAGGCTTTGACCATACACCCAGCTCTTCGAGTGCCACCCAGTCGTGCTTTGGTGATAACAATAGTGACATGTATAATGGAGCCAATGGAGGCAGCTGGAACAGCGATCAGTAAGAGTTTGAGGAATGTTATGATTCATCTTCCTGTGTACATGTGGCCTGTTGCCATCATCTACTTTCTTGTGGTCACACTATTTGTCATCATGGTGGCATCTGGCTATCGAACAAGACTATTTAGTATTTTTGCAATTGAACCAAGACAACAGACAAACATTGTTAGACATGTGTGATTTTTATTTTGTCAAATGAAGAAAAATAAACACATCATTTGATCAAGTTCAGTCTTGCTTTCTTTTGTTTTGCATTCTCAAAGAGATGTCTAGTCCAATTCCTCTTTCTATTTTGGTCAGCAGTTTGCTTCTTGTCTCTCTCTTGCATCTGCACTGTTGCTTCTGCTGCTTCTGCCTTGTCTTTTTGTGTTTGTAATGCAGCTAAGCTTTCCAGTATACGTTTGTCCCTGACTTTTACAAATTCACATCCCAAGCAAAGGTCGTTTGACCCTTCCGTGAGACATGTGTTGTCATGAACCTCTAACATGGACAACTCTCCAGCACACTCACAGCAAACTGCATCTGGGTATCCCATCAAGGCAAAGCACTTCCTCTTTCCCTGACACACAGAAACGAACTGGCGGTCGGGGTGTCCAAACTTTAAGTTAACATAATTGGAATAGTTGAAACATGGCAAGAGATGGAGTTGATCAGAGTCATCCTTGTGACAAAACTGTTTAAGCGTGTCTGCATTGAGATAATGTCCACATGATGGAGGCCTCTTCCCCATGTCCACATATGTGAGACACTCTCTGCAAAACTTGCAAAATGTCACTACAGATTCTTGCATGACCTTCACTTGTACATCTTTGGTGCACTTCACCCTATTGGTGTCGACATACATGGGGATAAATTGCCAATGTTTCCTAGTCAGCAGAAGTGTAAACTTTACATATCTCTTGTATTTCTCTGAAAGAGAATCCAAAGTAGCAATCCACTCACGCACTGTCTCACATTGCCTGGCATCTCTCAGCTTCTTCCATACTCCATGTTTTTCTTCCCATTCTTCATCCAACATCAAAATCACATCAAGAGGAAATTTCTGGTTCAAACCCCTACAGAGAGCAATAGCTATCAAGTCCATGTTCCTTTCTTCCAACATGCTTTTTGCATAGATGTCGATGCCTGCAAGTCTCTGGGTGCCCAATGCATACATATGATCCAAGCTAATTAGTTTTGGCCTGGGCATCAATCTGTTTAGAATAGTTCTGGTGACTTTAACCTCACTTGGTTGGTTGTTCCTCAACATGCATAATGTCCCCATCCTCTTTTCGTCAGCATCAGCTAGACAGTTCCACAATCCTTCATTTCCTGGTTTGGCAGCTATGTAGTACATGTATGAAAATACAAATAGTTTGTGCCTATGTATGGACCAATGTGTTGAGCCACTTGATTCTGCATCTGCTAACTTTGCCTGCAATCTTGCAAGTCTATTTCGCAGTGAAAGGTTCATGTTGTCTAGTATTAAATGAAACCTCCTGTCATTCGGAGAAGTGGATTGAATGGACTGAATGAAATAGCAATACAACTGGTCCTCACACCCTTTTCTTGACTCTTGTTTTGGGGATGACATCCTAAGGGAGGCAAGTAGGACACGTACTGCAACACATTGAGATGCCACTTCAAATGAGCTCTGCGATCGGCATAATGGACAAGATTGCCCCAATGGCAACTCCAAGGAGCCACCATCTCCACTGATTTGACTCATTTTTAAAACCCTTTTCCACAACCAACACATTGGATGAACTATTATCAGGTTGCGTCTTCAAAATCGAATTTTCCACTTTGGTTGACTTTAAATGTTCAAGCCCTTTGTCCTTTACTCCAAGCCTCAAAGAACATGTGAGAGAACTCCATGTGTGTCTACTCACAGCAGTCACCACCTTCTGTGACACCTCACACAGCTCCAGTGAAAGCCCTACATCCAAAAAGCATCTCTTGAGTGATGCCACCCAAGTGTGTCCATCAATCACTACCCGACCTTGATCTGAAGAAGCTGGAATATGCACATTTGTTAAGAGGAAAACCTTTTTGGTGCCTTCTCTCACAACTTCCTCACATATCTCCACCTGTGTATGCTGGTTTTGATTTGTGAGACTTTCAAATAACACTCTGGCCATCTGATGTCTTGGTACATCTACCTGAGCCAGCTTGGGTACAAATTGATCAATGTCAACCAAAGACCCTATGCTTAAGTCAGCCATATATCTGGGTCTGTGGATGATGACCAACGTACAACTGTCACTCTCTTTGGTGAGTATGATTCCCCAAGTGATTGCATAAATTTCATTTTCCAACGATTGACATATCTCATCCCATGAAACAATGTCTATGGAAGTTATGTACTTCTCTTTGTGGTGACTGTAGAAGCTTATCCTCACATGTTCATCAACAAACCTCTCTTCAAACAATTTGAACCCAAAGTCCCTGTCCAAGCGATTGTCAACCTCAAGAGTATTCATTGTTGTTTGTTTTGCTCATATGTGGCCCATGAATAGTACTCCTCGAAAGACAAAAACTGTACAGGCAATCAACACTACAAATAATAATTCTAATCCAATGAATGTGCATCTTCTTACTATGCTGACTTTTTCTTCTGAAATAACAAAAAACACTGCTCCACCATGGTAGGAGTGATGGTAATCTTGAAGACTAGTGGTTGTGAAATTACACTTGGCAAGAGAAGAAATGCATTGTGTCAGAAATTCTGCATTGGGATCGGTTGTCATCAAGGCACAATGTGCAGTTGGATTTGATATTGGTTGAATCGAGTTTGCATGAAAGATAGTGCTAAACTGTCCAACTATGAATGGAGAACCGTCTGAGAGGTTTTCGGGCACTTTAACTTCTTTACAAAGATTTTTTTGTGCTGTAAGACAAACCCCCTTTCTCATCATATGGCAGAGCCTGCTATCCGCTACAGGTGGACACAAGAGAAACAAATCACCAGGTCGAGCAATATGTGGAACAGAAGAGTGTGCCATATGGCCCGTTCTCACATTCAGTGTCATGAATTTACACTCTGATGTAACATAAAATGTTGAGGCCAGAATAAAATACAATACTATTATCATGTTGATTCGTATGACATGTCATGTCTTTGTATCAAACTGTGTCAATAATGCTATTATTTTTTATTGCCTTTGTGTGTATATTGGGTAAAGGATGGTGTCTCTGTTGCCAGGAGAACTCATGTGTTGGAAAAATGGAAGAAATCAATGCCATGGAAGAACTTGGGTTCATTAACTATTATGTTCTGCCATCAAACTTAATGCTCTCACTCAATGAATGCAGTACCCTTGCCCAGTTGGAAGAGGGGAGATTGATTGATTGTGAAGGGAATGTCACATCCACTCTGTCGAATGATAGACCTTGGAAGATTTCTGCAGGCATGTTCATGAAACCTTCTTGTGATCAGAAACAGACTCTGAAGAGGATTTCACAACCAAGTGAAGATACAGAGAGAGACAAACATTATACCGTGGCTATGTCTGTGCTCAATGAAGGGCACACTCCATGTTCAATTGTAGCACTTGATGGATCCAACTCTGGCCTCTCTCATTTCCACCTTGACAACACACAGTGTACTATACATCTATCAGGACATTTGAAAACTTCTTACCTGACTGCTGCAATCAACGTGTACCCAACTGCTAGATTCTGTAGTAATGTGACCATTACTGATGTATCATCTTCATGCCCCAAAGAAATATCATGTGTGGCAGTTCATCTCACTGGCAGATCACCAAAATTTCTTGTCACCATATTTTCCAATACCCATCTCACAAACATTACAGGAGGGGACACATATTTAGATTTCATATGTGGCAGTATAAAGACTAATGGACTCTCTCGGGTGATGAAATCTTCTCCACCAGCAAGGAACTGTGTGTTGCATGTATTTTCAGATGATATAGATGAAGGTGATATGGTTGAAATGACAGAAAATATGGGCCCAAAAGGAATTTCACTTCTGCACAATGTTTTGGTAAAGGGTATAGAAAACATATATGAATCAAATTGTGAAGATTGTGGATACCTTCGTTTGATATCCATGATCTTAGGTTTGTCACTTATGATTGGGATATCGTTGGTGGTCATGTATGAGCTACTACAGAAGAATGATGCCATACACTTTGAATGAGGTTGAATAAACAAAATTATATGACTTTTATCGTTTCTCACTTTTTTATTTGACATAGATTACAATTCAAATATGACTTTTCTGTCCATTGGTTTTGATGCATCTATAGTTTTTTTACCACCATCATTATGAGGTGTTTCCGGTTCAGCAGCTTTAGTTGATGTTGATGGTTGCTGAACATCTACTTTGGATTCTGGCTGGTTGTAGAATTTTTGGAACAGTTCCCCATTCTGATCAAAGAATTGGGCCACTTTTGTTAGCTTGGGTAAATTTGTCAAGAGCTCCTCCATCTTCTTTTCTCTATTTTCTTTATGCTTTTGCTTGTGTTCCATATACTCTCTCTGATAACTTTTGTATCTCTGCATGGATTCTTGGTACTCTCTTTCTCTCAAGGTTGCAAACTGTTTAAATTCTTCATCTTCAAAAGCATCATTTTCAGGAGCATTCGTCTTCCTCCTTTTGGAAGGAGGAGATTTGGTGTCCAAACTTTCTTCAGCGGAAGACATTCCTATACTATCTAGAAACTGCTCAAAATTCATCTTTTGTTTCTTATTTTTACCCGTCTTCTCCTCGTTGCCTTTAATACTTTTGTTGTTTTCCAGCCTTGTTAGATTATTGTACTGGTCTCTTGCAAAGTCCAATTCTCTCTTCCGCTTCTCTCGGTCTTTTGCAAAGCTCCTTACCTCTCTGTTCCTCATTTCTTCCCTTATCAGATCAAATGCTGCATCAACAGTGGACATTCCCTTTGCATTTTTGCTCAATTTGTTACTTAATTCTGGAAACCTATCATCAAACATTTGACAAAATTTCGAGATTATCTCTGTCTCCATGCTATCGTTACTCGGAAAGCATTCTTTGCAATACTCCACCATGTGGCGAATGGCCTGTAGATCAGAGCACTGTCCATCAAAGATGCCCCTTTGTTTCATCATCTCAAAGTCCTTTCTGCGTTTCTGTGCTAAGTCACTGGAACTTTCTTGCTCGAGTGCAATTCTGCTTTGAATCATGCTACACATGTAGTCAGAGAGCAATTCGACTGCTCCCCTCAACTTATTATTATCCTCTTGAAAAGCTGTGGTCTTGGTAAGAAGGTCTTCAATATGAGCCTGGTCCTTCTGCATCTCAGCTGTCACAAGACTAAACTGCTCCTCCGGTAGTGCTTTTAGAAAGGATTGGAAATCAACCCCATTGGCATTCTCCTCTTGAGTCATGTTGTATGTTGCAGACACAGTGTTTCTTGGTCGTTTATAGTAGTCTCTGTCCAGACCAAACCTACCAATGGTGGAAATCACACGATGTGGAGGCACAAACATGCCAAGACATCCATCTCTAGCACCACAGAATGTCATGGATACCTCTACCACGTGGCTTGCATCTTCTTCCAATGTGGATAGGCTAACAAATGTGTCACCCATCATGGTGATGCAAGCAGGAGTGTCCAGTATGGCTTTGTTCTCGATCACACCTAAAAACCCAAGGGCAAAAAGAGAGTTGGGAAAGCTGTGATCATGCCATGACAAAACAACCTTACCAAGTGGTTGTCTATGCTTGTTGTGATTGAACACAATCCTTGCACCATTTAGATCCATGCAATTGATTTCTTCCGGAAAAAGATCATACTTGCTCTCTTTCTTTTCCATCAATCTTGACTTAGGATCACATACTAGGTAGCCAACCCAAAACACTTGAGACCCTGTGGTCAAGATCGGATCAAGTGTATCTTTTAGTACCCATTCTCTCTGTGAGAAACACACTTCACATAATGTCATGTGGAATTAAGATGCCAGACATACAGTGGGAACAAAACTTCGGCTCTATCATGCACAAATAATGTTATTGTAAACCTGTTGTTTATGTGAAAATTAAAATAGAGAAAGATCAGAACCACTCGAATTATTCTAAAATGGACGAAATAAGAAAAGCCATCCATCAATTCAAGCATGGCAAGAAGTGCCTGAAACACACCCTGTGGTCTTTTACCAAAGCCATATTTTGTACAGTCATAAATTTCTTCAACTTTCCCATGTGGTATGGAGTGCTTATATTTTTCACAGTGTATGTTGTAGCATACCTTGTTTATGTGGCTGTCACATACATAGGAGGAGGTGCATGCCTCATCATACAAAGGATCATCAATGCCATCAATTGGGTACGCAAACACATCACTTTTCAAAAGGTTATCAAAGTGAAAGAAATAGATGCACTTGCAGCACTTGTAGATGGTACATGTGTGGAGTTTGAAAACACCTGGTTCACTCTGCGGTACTGGATGTCAAGAGGAATGGCAAAGAAATTGTGTCATCCACTTTCTTGGTACAAGACAATTTCACTCACCAGATGGTTTGTTGTGAAACCCATGACCTTCTTTCTAGTGGAAATTAGCTCTATGCCTGGTGAGATTTGTCATTATGACATGATGTGGGACATGTGTGCTGCTGTTACAGGGACAAAAGCTACTTTTGACACAATGGCCCACACAGGAATTTGGGTGATCGTTTGCATTGTGATTTTTCATCCACTGCTGTTTTTCTTTGGGCGGCTGTCATGGTATTATTGCGAATTGTTTTTCGCTGTTGTTCATGCTATACTAAAAAGACTGCATCCGATGAATAAGAGATCAAAGAAAAAATTTAATGTGTTGGGTGATAAATGTGGTGAATGTAACAAGTCAACCTCTTCTACTATTACTAACCCAATTACAGTGCTCAATAAATAGATAAAAAACCATGGCAGTACCAGCATTTGGACCTTCACAGAGAATTGAGATATCTCAAACATACCTATCTTTAAACGAAACAAGAGAAAGGCGAAATGGTTATCGTCTCTTTGATCCCATCAACCCAAGAGATAATGTGGCAGAGGAAGGACAAGTTGTCTTGCTTCATGATGAGGACACAGAAATGCATGGAGGTCATTACAAGAAGACTTATGTCATACCAGATGCAGCAGGATATGTGGTGGACATCGATTGTTCTGCGATGACAGATGAACAACAGAATGTTCTTCTGTGGCAAGATATGTCACGCTATCATGTGGGGGTGAATCAGGTTGAGAAAGGGGTAAAGTCTCCACACTCAAACACTGGCAATGGCTGGGATATCAGTTTCACACCAGGACATCCAGTGACCATCAAACACACGGGGCATGAATTGATCTATCGTAGAGATATCATCGGGGTGAGATTTCCAAATGCTGATGACATGAAGGCTCAGGCTGATGTATGGAAAGCTGGAAGTGGCAATGGGCAGTGCGTTTCAAAGTTTGCAACTTATCCTCTAAGAGAGAACCATGAGATGGTGGCATATGAAAGGTTTTGCATCGACCTTCAGTCGTTGAAAGACAGCTTTGAGCGTGGATACAGCCAGGTGAATGGACAGAATGCACAGATTCAACTGATGCAATTACCCTCCATGTTAACACTGGTCAATGAAATATCAGAGTGCTTGAAAGAACAAGACATGTCAGAGAGGTTTTCAGAAGCAGTGCTTGCCATGCAAAATGGCGAAACAAATCTCACCAGTCTTCAAGGCTTGATCTCATCTACACATGGCTTACAAACATTGATGAGCATTGCAAAAGGGGCATCAACATTTGTGTCCACCCTTCGACCACCAGTTATGCTTGCGAAGGTCATTGATTTCAAGGGAGCACAGCCGGAGCGCAAGAGCTATGCCACTTGTGGTGATTCGTTGAAGTGTGTCATGCTATAACCTTTGCTATTAACTTGTTTCAAATCTTGTCTAGTTGAAACTTAAGATGATGACAGATTCTACAGAAATATGGCCCATACCACTTCGATACACAACTCCAGAAGATCCCTTTGGGTTCAGACTGGGAGATATTGCCAATCTGGTTCAGTCCTATTCCACAAGGGAACTTGAACATCCACTCTTGGAGAAAATGATATATGGAGGAGACAGACGTGGTGGAATATACCACAATTATGGAAATTCCATTCGTTTGCAAGATGTTGGACCACTTGCAGATGGACTACTTGGCGTCCACCTCTTCATGGGAAGCATCAACTCACGGAATGGCTTCACAAGCAAAGAAAATGATTTCTCTGTCTTGTGTCCCATAGTCATCTTCCAAGGAAAGCAAAAGTTTTCCTGTCATTTTCAACACTACCCCATCCTCACAGTTGGGAAGGCAACAGTTAGATCAGATGCTCCCACTCTGTCAGCAGAGAGCTATAGTGTAGATTTTGGTGTGGACATGTTCAACCTGAAGATAACACTTGATCCTGAAACAAATCTCATTGCCGACCCAACTGCTCGATTTCAGGAGTATCTCAAGCGGAAGGCTCAAGCAGAGAGGAGCATTGACCAGACAATGCAAGAACAAATCACCCATGCCCTTGCTAACTGCCCCACATTGACTATGGTTCGTTTGCGTAACAACAGTCCGGCCATCACTCGACTCATTGCGAACCAAGAGAACATACATGATTTTGTCTATGGTGAAATACAACAACAGGTGATGGAGTTTTGTTCGTGGTCTTTGGATCCCATCTCGCCATCTGGAGCTCTGGACGATGCATATAACAGTCTGATATCTGATGCACACTCATCAGAGGCACCACTCTTCATTGTAACTACACCAGAGGTTGCGGATGTGATTGCCACCAAGCATAATCACATTGTGCCCACCACTGATGTCCTCTACACTGTGGGTTTCTCCGGGGATAAAGGAGAGTTTGCACCTGGCCAGATCAAACCATATGAGGGTGTCAGTAAAAAGGTATCTCTTGTGACAAAAGCCGTGAGTGTCCAGGGAAGAGATGTGCCAATTTTGCACGTTCCACATCTCAGCAGGGAATCGGGATCGACATATAACATATTTGAGCACGATGAAAGTTTCTGGTGCTTCAATGAAGTTGGTTACAACCTCAATTCGCAGACAAAAATCGATGACTTTCGTGGTGTGGACAGAACGAAAATCATGGTGACTGACCTGAGACTGGGTAAGGATGGATGTTTTACAATGGATGACTGTCTAAAAAAGGGCGGAGGTTTACTCCCGGAGACTTACAATAGGTACAAGTACCAAGAGATGTTGGTGGCCGACAGAGAACTTCATAAGTTTCTGCTACAGAGAGCAGATGAGACAGATATGCTAGACTACATGGGTGCAGAGTTGCCAATGAACAGTCCAATTAATCTCTACTTTCCATCGTCAAAGGTTAGATTCATGCCAACACCAAACCAAATGGGGGGCAGACAGGGTGGCTGCCAATTTCGTAGCACTGGCATCTTTGGTAATAGACCATCCTACACAAACTGGCACCCTCCAGCTGGGGATGTAGAGGCAGCTAAGGACTGGTTGGCAAAGAGAATTCATCTTGACCAAGACCATCTCAACACCGTTTTCACATATCTAAAGAAGTGTGCTGATATATCTTGGACACCAAATGACATCGAAAGGTTGATGGCCCTGAATGAGAAGTGTTCTACACATCAGGAGCTAGCTGATTTCAACGTCACTAGGGTAGAGATGAAAGAGATAGTTCTTGACATGGTTAGGAATGGGGGTTATTCCAAATATGCCTGTATGCCCAGATTTGTTGAGGCTCTCTCCTCTGTTGCAAATGAACTTTTACAAAAGGATAATGAACTGAGTGACATTGCTAATGAGACTCTACACAATGCCGAAGGTGTAGCAGTGCTGGTAGTTCAAAAGTATTTGAGAGAGATCACAAATTTCAGGTCTGCCTTGTTGGCCTGTTCAAAGAAATTGTTAGCCATGGGAGCAAGAGTGAATCTCCCATGTGGTCTTCTCACTCAGTGTCCTCCATCCACCCCTGTTCTCAATCTTCCAAGAGATAACAGAGACGTGCTTCGAGTAGAGTTTGAGGCTGACAGGGAACTTAGGAACGCATATCGATTTTATTTGCTCTGTGTGGCACCACTGGTCTTTCAAAATGTATACAATATTGTTCACAAACACGAAGAAAACCAGGGAGAAAGTCATCCATTCTTCACATTTCAATTCAACAATCCGGATAAGACATGTGTCATGGGGAGGCAAAGGGAGACTTTTGTGCAACCTTTTTATCAGCATGGCATTCTTTCAAATGTACCATCCAACAGGATGATGGCAGCTGCAGAAAAAACCAAGTTTGATGTCATCAATATGTCAGAGTTTGATCCCCTGTTCAGATATGATTTGGATGTCATTCAGAATGACACATATTCCAGAAGCAAAAACTTCTTTGATCACTTTGTCAGTCATCGCACTCAGTACCTAAGAGAGTTAGAAGACACTGCACCAGTGATTAGAGTGACGGCAGCATTCCTTAACATGATCTCATATACACCAGAGGTCGAAAGGGTAATAGGACACTCGTGCCTAATGAATAGAAAGTATAGAATTGTCAGAAACTGTGCCCTGAAGGTGGGCATGGTTGGTCTCTACAGAGGGGGGAAGGAAAACATGATGTACGCAGTTGGAAACGTGAGTTCGGTCACCAAACAAACAGCTAACAATGGGATAGAGATCATACAGTATGTGAATGGCAATTGTTTCATCGTCGACCCATTGAGCTGTGGCCGAGTGATACCCAATGCTGTTTCAAAAGGCTTATTATCCGGAATGTCTGCCACCATGGCCAATGTTCACTTGCACATCAAAGACTCGGGAGGTGCCCGCTTGAAAAAGGAATGGTGGAGAAATATGGCCTATGTGGTGGAGGCATTGCCGGGTAGGCATCCACTGAGTGACCAACACCACTTTGTTCCACTCAATGGCAGACATCTCACGGCCAACCTCAACAGAGATGGATTCAGTCTTAACAAACTGGACCCCGTTGGACCAGACGGGGGTTGGTATGCAGAAAACATGTATTCTCTCCGGGGATACAGCTAGGCCCACCTGGTGCATGGTATCCTCTTTAAAGCAAACAAAATACCTTTGTATGACAACAGTTACAGGACCACGCGGGGACTCTCTCAAATGCACCAACAGGCAACTGTAGAGAGAAGAGAGATGGCAGGGAAAGTAATAGAGAGAACAGATGCTCCGACTGCTGTCTTTTCTGGTCAGTCTAACATTGGATTTCTGGAAAGGCAGCGCTATGAAACACATTCCTCTTGTGGATCATTTGCCCATGATAGCTGGGAGACAAGGTCACCACTCAAAAAATGTAGTCAGAGTAATTCATGGAGTGCTGAAGTGTTGAACCTAAACAAGAGGCGCACGGATAGGGGATTGAAGATGCTAGATGAGAATAATATGGAGATGGATGAGAGGATGCCCCCATTTAGGACTGGGGTGAAAGGATTGTACACTACAGAGCACACAAGATGATTAGTTTGATGATTGTTATGTGGTAATAAAGAGAAATATGAGACAAACGATGTAGTGCTTTCTCTTAGTTTTATTTTCAAAACCCATTGATCCAACCAGTAAAATTCTTCTCATAGATTACATTTTCTTCCAAGCAAAACAATTCACAATGCTTTGTGTCCACTTCGCAAACATTCAGTAAGGCATAGCAATTTTCACTTCCAAATGTGTTGCGGAACATGAGTGTAGTACAAGCAAGCTGGGCCATGTACCTCCCAAACGTGCTCTGTTTAAATTCACTTCCTTTATATCGTTTTGCCTTTCTGTTTTCCTCTGCTAGAAAGGATATCATTGTGTTTGTCACTTTCAACTCGATGATGACAAATTTGCGGTTCACATGATCAAATCCTATTAAATCCACCTCTGTACCAGAAAATTTGGCATTGTCCATACTTTCATCTAGACGGTAATTAGACACAGGTAAACCACCAGTCACCAAAGAGATGTGTCTTGATGCAAGGACTGTCACCAGATTTTTGGATTCTTTGTGTTCAAGTAGTTCATAAGATTTCTGTCCCTTGGCAAACTCCTTCACCTCTTTATCCACCTTTGTACCTATCGATTGCATTGCCCTCTTGGATCTGGAAGATACTTTGTGCCTCCACCTTTGCTTGTTTTCACGTGGCCAATATGCCAGGCGTTTGGATATGGGATGGGTTATTCCTTGAACATTCTTCTCCAATGGCCCTGCCAGCAAACATTTTCCTCTGGATCTCACCCTCACTTGAGCAATGGGTAATTCTATCTGTACATATCCCTTGTTCCTCAGTTTGTCCTTGTTGATCGTTTGTTTTTTGATGATTTGTTTTGTGGTCTCATCATCTTCAATCGAATACCTCTTCACTCTTCTTGATTTTATTAAAAAAGGGTTGACTTCTTCAAGCTCATTGCACATCGATCTAATAAAATATTGAGCTTGCATCTGTGTTTTCTGTCACTGCTTATTTACCTGTATAACACTAACAAGAGCAGAGAAAAATAGTAAATGAAGAATACCATGTTCCGTCCTTCTCTACAAGCAAGACCACGAATAAAGGAGAGATACAAGAAGATACGATCAACCATGAAACCAAATAAGAGTTCCAAATTTAGATCTCTAGAGGAAGAGGCAATGGATGGCGCCAAGACCATATTGCAAGAAGCTAACAAGCTTGATGGAAGGATGTCTCACATTTGGCACATATGGGAATACAGAGTGAACCGCATTATCAGCCCAAACTTTGTGTCTCACATAAAGAGCATGGTGGCAGTCATGTGTCAAGTTCTACAGATGATCATCATTCTCTTAGTTGTGAAGGAGACGTCGGGTCACATTGGCAACTTGAAACACATCGGTATCATCATGCTGCCTGTTTATTTTCACTTTGCTCTCCGTCTTTTTGTGCAATCTGCAGGATTCCTCTTTGCTCTTCACAATGCTCTTTATGTGGAAGGACACCTGCCATTCTTATCAAGTCTCAATGAATTGAGTAGGTTTATGCCAGTTGTAGAACAGCTATTGCCAGTGGCCACTTATATTGTGTTTCTGGTTGCATCCATTGCTGTGGGCACATGTCACTTGAACTTTGAAGCTGGTGGTGACACAAGTGGGTTGTGTAGTGTTTTCAACCTCAGTGTCATACAATCCATCATCGGTATGTTTGTGGCCATTCAAGTCATCCATCACATTATCACAATGTACAATCATGCACACCACAGCTCAATGCCAAGAAAAAAATGGAGGTTTGATAACAATGAAGAAACATTGGAGAATGACCCAAAGAGTCTGTTGGATGAAATGTGCATCCTTGACGAAGAAGCAACCTCTATATGGACATGGTGGAAGTACAGGATGAATAGAATTCTATCGGCCAATATTGCACACAATTTGTGTGGCATTTTGGATGTTGTAATGGAAGGTCTGACTGTGATCTTTGTGGTGAAAGCAGTGCACAACAGTCACGGAAATTTGGGAAATATCTCAAACTTTCCTCTAATTCTGACACCTCTCTACATCAAGTTCTTTGGAAAAGCATTCATGCAGCTTGTCGTGTTACTATACGTGTCTTGTAACCACTTTCAAATGGAGCGTAGATTAACTTACAGGGGTCTTTTGAAAGAAAGCAAACAATGTGTTAAGGTGATAGAGCATTTATTGCCAATATTCACATATGTTCTGTTTGGTTGTCTAACCATTGCCATTGCATCCTGTCACCTCAATGTCTCAATGCAGGGTAAAAATGCGGTCTGTTCTGTTCTGACCTATGAGGTTGTCTATGTTGCTGTAATAGCAACTGGCCTCATCCAACTGTTACACCATGTCATCTCTCTATGGCAATATCATCAGCATACGAGTAAGCCCCAGATGGATGAAACAAGGGTTCATCAGTTTGAAATGATGCCACACTCATCTTCCATTCTGGAATGAATGTTACACAAAAAAACAAACACCAATAAATTGTCAATGATCATAAACTAGTCTCTCTGAGTTGTGCTATTCTTTTGCTTAGACTCCCCTGAATTGGATGTGTCTCCCTCTCTCTTTGTGAGGAGTTTGGGGCACTGTCTTCAAGAGATGTCAGCCAGTCCTGAAATAATTTCTCGAAGCAGTCACCTCTCATGGGATCGCTTTCTTCGTCCATTTCATTGTCCTCTTGTACCATGCTCAGAGTGTATTCATTCTGGATGTCATTTTCCATGTCCCTCTCTGTCTGAAGTTTTGTTGCTTTCCTACACACTGCACGTGGAGATGGTCTGGACCATTTCTTGAGTTTTTGACGTGTGTGATCAGCAATGATGTTTTTTTCAACCAAAAGGCTTGCCATTTCACTATGTCTCATTAGTTTAGACTGTGTCAAGATGGTTCTTGTTTTGGATAACAACTTCTCTTCTTGTGTGATGAGTCTAATGTCCTGGTAGATCTGTTGAAGTTCGTGTAGGGTGGATTGGCTGCCTGATGCTTTGTATGAGACAAACAGTTGCTGTGCGGATTTGTTCATTGTTTCCTTGCGCTGAGCAAGGTTGCCCTCTCTGAGTGTTATGTCCATAAGGTTTATTTTTTCACTTTCATTGTGAAGCCTTCTATAGTCCGATATGCTTTGTTTGAAGGCCTTACCCTTGGCTTGAGTTCGCATAAGCTTGCCAAATATTTTGTACTTAAGTTCCCAGAGTGGCATTGTATTTTACTGTATTTTCTTGTGTTGTTATGTATATACATGTCTTTTGCAAATCATGAATGATGTTCAATATAAAAAAAGTACATCGATTCCCCCCTCTGGTAGCACAAGCTTGACATGCTGGGAATAAAGATGCAGATGTTGATATGTTTAGTCTTAGGTGTCTGTACCTCATTCACCATCGTTTTTGTCATGAAGAACTTTGAAGCTAACAATTCAGGGAGTGAAGGAATGGGTAGACAAGACACTCATGGCAAGTTTGATCAAATAACCATCAATCTCATTGTCATGTTTGCCACGTTGGTCTCCACATCTAGGACAACATTACTCTTTCTCATGGATCGTCTGCTGAGAAGAAGGTTATCTCCCTTTCTCTTAGGTTTGATCAATGTCTTCGTTAAGACAATTTGCCTTGCACTGTTTGATTTTCGGATCATACATGTGGGAGGTAACTCGAGCGCCATAAGGGCTGGTATTGTCTTCGCAGATATCACCAGTTTCCTCTTTGAAGAGGCTCATAGAGTATATACTGATTAATCAGGAACATGGTTATTGTGTCATAATTCATCTCATGGAAGGAAGAAGTGAACTCAAATGGGTGGCCCCCAGTTCATATGCACATGCTGTCCTAACAAAAAGATATCAAAATGTGCTTGATGAGATTCACAGAGAGTATGAAGCTAAGGGAAAGAAGCTGAACTACACAGACATGTACCTCGTCACGGTACATCCATCTGAGCAAACCAATGCTCTGGTGGAAGCGTCTGTTGGAAACCCCAACTACAAGAGAATATGTACTGCAATAAAAAGTGGGGTTGACATTCTAGAGATGTATAGAAGTGCTCTAGATCAAGCCATCGGAATGAATGGTGTTGCTGTGAAAAGAGAGTTGGTGAAGAGATTTTGTGAATCTGGAAGTGCATCTCAGTTGGAAAAACTGGCATCCAACATGATAGAAATGGGAGAACTACTTGCTTGGGTGCCTGTCATGGATAGGGGACTTGAGGTCCCAATAATTCCGATGCATTATGTCATTTTGTATGCGGACCCATTCGATGAGTGGATTGTTAGAGATCTAAACAACAACCCTTTGGAATTACACTTCTTTGATGAGCCTTCCAACTCCTATTCTCCGAAAAGTACTATGTCCTACATGATAGCCAAGTGTGCTGAGATGCAGTTGCTGCGTGAGCACTACATGCTTGCTTCATTGTACCGGAGCATTCCAAGTTATGTGATCTCACTCAAAGATAATGAAGAAACTTTGACAAGGAAGCGGTGTAATAATGATACGCTGGACCCTAAACTCGTCAATCAGTCGAGAGTCAACGAAGAGTTGGAGAGTATGATAGACACCACAGTGAAGACTTCTGCAATAGTGGACACTCCACAGAAGCGAACCATAGCCAAAGGAAAGTTGGGTGGTTTTGTCTCAGAACTGGGTGCTTGCTATCTGAAAGATAACAGAGAGAACAAACAGTTACAGATGCATGTCAAGGAGCTCACAGACCAATTGGAAGATTTCAGAGGCAATAGGCAACACCCTTTTAAATGGAGGTGTCCTGATGACATGGACGTTTCCAATGCACATCTCTCTGTAACTTCAGTGGACATTCTGTCACACGAGAGGAGACATGACCTCGAATGGACAGCTGTGTCAATGGGGATCATGGGTAGCAATCACACCCAGGATGATACAAGAAGATCTTTGAACACAGAGAGGAACATGTCAATGACATTTCTTGCCAAGAAACAGGCGAGATATAAGAGATTTCTGGTGTATGATTTGCTCAGGAAATGGATGAAATCAACAGGTATTCAGCTGTTAGCTGAAGGGCCATCACCAGAGGAAAATACTGGTGACATGTCACAATTAACAAATATGGGGCATTCTATCATATAGAAAGAGAAATCTGTAACGGCATTCCACTTTGTGTGTAAAATCTGTTTTTCTTTTGATACTACTAAAGTATATCTGTCAACCACATGTCACATTCAGATAAGCACAATCGATATGAACATAAAACAAGAGATGCAGCTTCCAGTAGAGGATATTTCAGTTGAACATTGCAGTCATGTAGGAGGGAAGCACAAGAGGAAGAGAAACACTGCTCATCCATCAAAGCGAACTATCCTCAAGAGGTTGGATGCCGACTATGATGCAGCGCTTTACCTGAAAAGGATCCCATACTTGCGTCAGAAACGAGTGAAGAACACCTGCTCCATGAGAGGGATGAATCCTCGGCAGATATGGGCCTGGAGTAGTAAAGCCTTGTCTTCGGACAACAAGAATGAATTGATTTGGTACAGGAAACAGAGGGATCACATGGAAAAGCTGACAAAAGCCTTGGGGAGTGATGTTAAAAAGAGTGTAAGCCGAAGAGCTCTTTTGAGGGACAGACAAGATGCGGGCAATGCAATCTCACAAAATAATCTACTTCATATCACCAGGATGTTAAGTAATGCTGTGGGAGCTCTATATGTTGAATTCGAGACAATGGGAACATACCTCCCAAACAAGCCTACATCCCTTGTGCTGCTTGATCTCTCAGAGAATGGAACCCTAATGCACACACTGGAGGAGTGTCATCATTTGAAGGTGTTGCACCGAGATGGTCAAGGTGAGGGTGTAGGTATTTTGAGTATCCAACTCTCAGGACTAAACACTCCTGTATCCATACCACTTGTTGTGAGTCGGTTTTCCAGCTTCATCGATGGGAGTGAAGAGTCTTGGAGGTCTGTCAAGGGTACAAAATCAAGCACCATGAGGCTCTTTGCTGATAGAGAGGGAATTCATACTGCTGCATTGCAAACACTAGATTCCAAAGTGGAGAAGAGCAACAGCACAAACTTTGACCTGAAGCTGATAATCGTTCATGAGCGGGACGAGATTGATATATCAGATGTGGCAGATGTAGTTTCTACATCACATGAAGACATGATGAAAGTCATCTCCAGCCGAGTAAGAGCTATGAATTTGATGTATAGTGCTCCCTCACTTATACTATGAAATGTGCTTGTGAAATTGTCTTTGTTGGAAAAATAAAAATGCATTTAAAAAAAATAAAGAAAATTCATTCTTGTCTTTGTTTCTGTGGTGTAACACATAACTGTTAACTGGTTTAGTTTAACCATTGTGTATAGATACTATGTCAACGAGCTACTTCGTACAAAAACTCGAATCTCTAGCAGAAGACCATGAAATGAGAAAGGGAAAAATCTCTGATTCTGATGTCTGCACTCTCGTGGCTAAATATCTTTACACGGACAGCCAACTCTTCTTTGGGGATGGTTCACACATTTTCTCTTATTCTCACCATGTTTCGAGTGACACCATGAGGTTTATCTTCGACACAATCAAAGACAGTGCCAGTTCACAAAGAGCTCTATTTTATAATTTAGATGCCAATTCACTCTCACCTTACCATTATGCCACGATGCACGGCCACGATTGGCTGTTTGACCACATTTGCGCCAGAGCAGGGAGTATGCAGTTGGATACAATTAAACGATTATGCTTACATTTAGATGAGAATGGGCATTCTGTTCCTTCATCTCTCATTGTCAGAGACAACAAATCTGTTTTACAATCATGCATGTGTGAATGCTTAGGTGTGAAACCCTTTGAGAGCGAGTTTGAAGAGACCTACATCAACTGGCTACACGAGAGCTTGGTGTGTAATGCACCATCCACTGCACTCTACCTTTGCAGATCACACTCATTGGAGATGAGGAGATCGCTGAGGAGAGACAAAGAGGAAGGCCCTACGGAGCACCTCAGTCCACTTGACATGTTGCTCATGTCTGATCACAACAACAAACCATTTTACACAGATGTGGTGCTGAGAGACATTCCTGGAGGTTATAAGTTGGTGGCCACATCTTACGATGAATTGTTGGCAAGGGCGATGCACCTTGATCAGATCACCACAACTGATCCCACAGATTTTATAATGCAATGTGTCAAAGATAATATTCTGAGACGTACCGTGGAAATGAAAATATAGGCAATTGAAAGTTGTTTTTGTATTTTGTTTATTTTTCAAATATTTCAGACACATCTTCAATTGAAACCTTTGTTGAGATGTTTCGATCTATTAGACTCTGAGCAAATCTACATAAGTCAGGTGCAAAGACTGATGCAAGTTCTTCCCATACTGGAGTGCCTTTTAACTTTTTCAAATTTGAACAAAGTGTTTCAAGAGCATCCTTACCCTCTATTGTTTTATGGTTCAGATCAGCTCCCATTCCCAACAACAGATCAAGGTCCCTCTTGCCTGGCAAATGATATATTCCCATGGTATCGTCAATGGCACACAAATGAAAAATGCTTTTGGGTGATGGATACTTTACATCGCATATGACATGGATTATGTTCTTATTTTCCATTGGTGAACACACTGTGCAGAGCCTCTGTAGAAGGACTGACAATTCCTCTTTGTGCCACAAGAACATGTCGACTTCCATTTGTGTGTCTTCTTCACTATCATTGGCAAGCCAAGAAGATGGTTTGAAAGACCCCACTTCATCATGTAATTTTCTCAAAAATATGTGAGTCAGCAACATCAATTGACAGTGTTGATCTTCATCAAATGGCCTATCACCAGGAATGGCCAGGTGAGAAGCTTGTGTGAGATGAGACCTTTTGGTTTCATTAGACAGAGATCCAAATGCAAAATGCCTGTCCATACAATACAGGAGAAGGTTCAGGATGTCTTCTGAGGATGTATGAGTGTGGAAGAAATGAAACATTAAATATTTTGTGTAATATGTGAACACTCTTAACAAGGGCTTGATTTCTTCCTCATCATTTCCCAAAGGCTGAACGTTTTTCATGATAGCCTTCAGTGTACAGCGCAAAACGGCATCATCATACCCTTCCATATTGTCAATCTTTACATCACAAGGGACACATTTTATATAAATATAATATATATGTAATCAAAGAAGGGGAAAGGAGACAGCAAAGAAATGGATATAGAAAGTGGAACTGTCCTTACACATTGTATGACCGCTCTATTCACACCCTTCTTAAAAGATTCAATGTTATTGAGTCAGAATAAGGATCTGTACATAGACCCATTTGTTGATCCAAATGGAAAGCAGGTGTTGGGAAAGACCCAGATGAACACGTTGATTTCAATTCTATCAGAGCTTCGAAATGGTATTGTTGAATTGACGCCAGAGGATTGGGAAGAATTTCTTATACTCTTTTGGTACATGTTTGATTCAATGTCGGACCACTGTCGAGTGTCACTCGAAGGACCTTTATATCGCAATGCACTGTTGTCTGCCATGGAGGAGTGTGTCGAAATGGCAGAATTTTTCTGTGATATGGACGACGAAAAAAACTCAAGAGACTTGATCACTTTAACTTGTCTACTAGCCATGGTGTTGGTAAAAGACGATAATCTATGGAATGGCAACATCACGTTGGCAGAACAGCAGCATTTTCATACCATCATGGCCAAGGTGGCAACAACATTCAAATCTCCCATCCTAGGAAATGGTGCCCTACATGTGTGTTGTGATTGGCAGTCACTCAATGTGTTGGATCAGATTGTGGTAACGATAGGTCCCAGACCTCAGATTTTACAGATGCTCTTAGATCATGGTGCAGATGCCACTCGCAAAAATGTGTCTGAGGTCTTACCCCTTGATCATCTTTTCTTTAGCTTCCGAGGATACATGGTTGAGAACATGACAGAGAATGAAACACTGAGTGTTGACGATAGACTGTTTGCAGAGGAATGTGCAAAACTGCTATATAAGGTTGGGAGGGAAGACAAGTGGGGAATCGATCACATCATTTCTGAAATACAATCCTTTAATCCAACTGTGGAAGACTTTGATTATGATTCTAATACAGATTCCAATGATGATGGTATCAGTAGTGACTCAGACATTTGAATGGAAGATATGACTACGGATAGATGAAAGGTGGTGTGGAAAATTGGTTTTTACATTGAAACCACTCCCAAATATATCATGATAGCATTTCCATTGCTGCATGTCAGATAAGTGAAACACAATTGGTCAGTATAGCAAGTACAGGAGTAAGTAAAAAAGAAACATGTCATTCAAGCATGGGCACAGAATTGATCTGATGGACCAAGGGGAATGGAACAAAGAAAGTGGAATATGTTTCAACCACAGAGAAAGCCTTCCATTATCTGCCCAAAGACGTCTGATCGACATGGCAGCACGAGAACTTAGAGACGGAAACATTCATGTATTTGACATTGGAAAAAAAGTTGAACACATACGAGTGGACAGCATTGATCAGGACAACTGGTCATTGAAGGACACACACTGGGATCCATTCATATCCATGTTGGTGGATGCATTTAAGAATCATAAACCCATAGCCATTACTCCTGACCTCATATATGGTTATATAGCAAAGGGTTTTGCACTACACATTGAGAAATATTCCGAAAAACTGCGACACCTCTATGTTAGCCACAAGGGAAAGAAGGAACTGATCTATGAAAATAATGGTTTCATAAAGGGGTCAGCAGACAACCGCTGGGATGTGATGTTTAAATATTTTGCTGATTCATTAAAAATCGACGTCAAAAAGGAAGGAACTGCCATTATACAGAATGACATTCACTTCACAACAAGCACCATGGTATCTGTTGCCCATCGCAATGTTCTGGCTATGGAAGCTATGAAGAACTACTACACCTACACTACAACCACTTTATGTGGTGTTGCATCAATCATCCTACTTGGGGAGTCAAATGATTGGGAGATGCTGTACACTGTTGTTGAGAAACAATTCGAACAGCTTTTTAACTATTGCCAGAAGACCAAAGCCTTTGATGCTGGTCTGATGTGGTGGCAGGCAAGCTTGATGCCTGTCCTTAAAAACCTTGTGGAGATACACCAGAAATGCACCTTCTCTTCACCCTCGTCATTGAAAGAAGAGGCACGTACATGGCTTAGAGGGATTGTCAAATACAATGCTGGTTATGGCAGTGGAGGAACCTGTACTGTTTCTGGTTGGATCAATGCCCTGTTCCCATACATCAAGAAACAAGAACGTAATCCTTGGTTTCTAAATGGCAGAACAGAGATGGATCCCAATGATTATCCTTGCTATTATGCTTCGGTACCTTTCAAATGGATGTATTATGGGGAAGCCAACAACATGAGGGCTTTGGTGGGACACATGCTCTTAGGCCACTTGGATAAAGAAGACAACAAGAATGCATCTGTGCTTCCAAGGGGAACTCTGACACTCATTCCTGCATGGGTCATAGTGCACCTAGGGCGGGAAGAAATCGATATGGATTGCTCGTGATCAAATGATTAAAACTGAAACAATCTGCCAAGTGTGTGTTGGATGTTATTTCAATTCAAAAGTAATGCTTTGCCTTGGATTCTCCAATATATTTGTCTCTATCGATAATTGTGTAAATTTTGTATCACGTAACTGATATTGTGGTTTGCTATTGATTTAATAAAATAATAGAAAATAATAGAAAATTGTGTGTTTTGGTGGTCCTTTAAAACAAGTAAGACGCTTTCTAAGATTTTATATTACTTTATTTTTTTCATTTTCATCTGATGCTCTCTTTGCAACCTTCCTATCAGCAGCATAGCAACCTGCTGTATATATTTGACTCTCTGAAACACCTGATCTAATTTCTTGTAGTTTTTGTGCTCTGTGCAACCCTGACAGGCAACTGACAACAATTTTGTGTTTCCCTGGTTGTTTAGTCCAAGTATTCAACTGATCAATAGCTTTGTTTATGGAATGCAAAGGAAAATTATCCCAATTGATTTGCAATGGGACGAGAGAAAGCCAAGAATGGTGACCAAGATAATAGGTATGTATGGAAAAAAACATGTTTCTGTCTGATGCAATGATGTGGGTGTTTGTCCCCACCAACGTCAACATTGTTGTTTGTTTTCAACATTGTTGTTTGTCCTCACCAACATCAACATTGTTGTTTGTTTTCCCATAAAACAATTTTGCTAACAATCTGTTACCTCTAGTGATTGTGATGGGATGTGGGATGTCTATCTCTTTTAACCATAATAGAACAAGTAGCAGCATATTGTCTGCACACTGATGTTTGAGGGATGCAAGTGGCATATCATCAGTTCTCAGTTGCTCTTGGAGTTGAGTTATGTCAATGGTATCACGGCCCTCTTTCACCATGCCATACAGAAAGGATTTGAGATGCTCACATTGAGATGGACTTTGTTGCATGATGATTGTTTTTATCTATTGAATCATCAACAATTTTAATAGAGTCAACAAGAAGATGCGTTTTATGTTTTTATCAATTTTTATTTCAATTTGTTTAATGTTTCAACCAGGCATGGTTGATGATCTCATCAAGGGTGGCTCTCTTCTGTACATCCTTGGTAAGACACCTCTCCAGCAAGTCAATCAATTCAGGTGATAATATGGGCATCACTTGCACGGGTCTCCCAGACACCAAGTCATTCTTGTCATCAAAAGGGGAATAGGCATGAACAATGTCATAAAGTGTAACACCCAGACTCCATACAGTGTTTCCTTCCCAATGATATTCAAGGCCCTTGGCTGCCTCTGGGGTCTGAAATGTACTTGTTCCCATGAAGTGCCTGAACATCCTCTTTGTCACCCTTCCTGCAAATCCTAAGTCTATTAGGAACACATCGCCCTTGCTTAAGTCTGCCACGATGTTTTCAGGTTTAATGTCCCCATGGTAGAATCCTGCATTGGCCATGGAAACAATGGCCTGTACAATTTGGATGAAACATAGTTTGGCCACATCTTCTGGGAGGCAGTTGCCTGGAAACATCTCCATCAGCTTGAAAAGATCACACCCATTTTCGGGTCTGTCCATAACCATGACCCATCTTTTCATCTGTCGAGAGAAGAATGATTCGATCAATCTCACAACTCCATTCACTTTCTGGCATTTTGTCAAAAGGCATATCTCTCTTGGAAACTTGCCCTTGCAGCATGGATTTGTACACATTCTCAAATTAAAGTTCAGTACCTTGATG
Organism: Amphiduros pacificus; assembly: GCA_949316495.1. NCBI lineage: Eukaryota > Metazoa > Annelida > Polychaeta > Phyllodocida > Hesionidae > Amphiduros > Amphiduros pacificus. Next base: position 11,448,448 of record OX439012.1, on the reverse strand, counting down.
GCAACAGGAGATTTGTCTGATCTTCTCAAAGCACTGTACACCATGCCTTGTGCACCCTCAGGCATGATGCCTACTCTCTCATACTTCTGATCAACATCCATGACTTTCCTTGGTTCTTTTTTCCACTTTCTCAATATTGTTATAGAGAAATGATGAGTTTCTGGCAAACATCATCACTCTTATATACAATCAGCAGCACTTTGAATAGTTAATCAAGGAGTGTGCATATTAAATGAGCCTGGATGTTTTCTGCATAATGAATTAGCAAATGATCAATATCATATCTTACCAAGACAATTGAGGATGTGGCCTTTTTTGAGATATATAATTCAGAAATGTTATCATGGAGAGTGCATATTTAATGAGAAGGAATTCTAATGTGATTATTGATCTTTTCCCTATATCTTTTTTGTGTGCATAACTAATGAGATGGTGATAGCAAGATCAATTATCTGTGATAGTTCTGACTTCTATTTGTTTTCAATCTTTTGATAATCAATGTACATTGCAAAGATTCTGCATGGTTTAATCATCAACAGATATAATAGGTAACATTCTATGATAGTTATCCCTCAGAGGGACTTTACACTAACACATATTCTATATAGTATATGGGAATATAACTTGTGTGTTTTGGTGTAAATATATCATGGTTTCTTGTCAAGCACATTTTAGTAATATTATTTCATGGATATTGCTAATTATTTAAGAAGATAACGTATCATTTTGTATGATCAAAATTAAAAGAGAAAGAATCATTAATTTCCCATGGATAATTGGTTTTGGGTGGCCTAACGTGAACAGACATTATTTGAGAAAGGATCTGGATGGCATTCTATAACTTCTTTTTTTTTCAACATTGATTTCTTATTTCTTGAACATGATAGTTGATCGACAATTGTGAAAATATTTGATGGTTTGCTCAATTCTGAAGGATTTGGTGGCCCTGAGAAGGGCCTGGTGGGTATGATCCTAGTATTGACCTAACATGTGGTTGTGTTGGCCAAGGCAGTGCAGCCTGTTTCTTCGTGGATACAAATTTCATACCAATCATCTGGCAGAAACAATCCACAAATTGAGCACTCAAAAGTACTGGCTGAGATTCTCACTAGTGGTCCATCCATGTCCTGTGTATCATTTTGTAGAGGAGGGGGACAGCAGTCGCAGTCCTCATATGGGTGGCACCACACTCCGCAGACTGTGCATTCACCTGTTTCCTCTAAAGGCAACCATGCAAAGTTGCATTCACACGATTCACCCATCGTACACCACATGCCACAGGCAGCACACTCCGTCCAGGTACAGGCAATGTTGCATCCACACGATTCGCCCATGGTGCACCACATGCCACAGGCAGCACACTCCGTCCATGTTATCATTTTCATAGTTGGTTGGTATTTTCAAGAAAGAAATAGTGAGTTGTCATCAAATTCTATGTCTATATATACAATAAAAAAGTGTGCATAACTAATTTGATGTGTCTGATATATAGTTATGCAAATGATCAGTTCTTTTGAATAAGTAATGACTTTAAAGAGGTCCAAAAACAAATTTTGTGCATAATTAATTAGACAACATCTGTTGTATATAAATGTTAGAAGTTAGATGGGTTTCGTCAGTCTGGAAAGAAGTCTTCGTGTCACCACATCATCAAAAAACCTACTATGAACAACCTCAGAATACTGGGTGCTGGGTGCAACTCTGGGTGCAACTCTGAGAATGACCACACCAACTACAAAGTTGAAGATCAGAATAATTGGCCACCGCCATCAACAACGTGGGCATATTTGCGCACTTATAAGACATGGGTGAAATTCGTGGAATGCAAGGATTGTTACAGCCTTGTGCTGTTTCAGGGTCAAGAACACAGGTGCCCTGATGTACATCCTGATAACTGGAGAGACTGTTCCTTTTTGAAAATTTTATTGAACGATATCACCAAAACATGCTAACATGTTTTAATCAAATAAATAACTGATGACTGGAGAGACTGTTCCTTTTTGGAAATTTTATTGAATGATATAGCCAAAACATGCTAACATGTTTTAATCAAATAAAATATTTTGACAAAACTTCACATTCTTTGTTCAAGTTTTATTTCATATAGAAAAAAACAATGATATCATGATAATAATAATTTGTAGATCATTCCTATTTCCATTTGAATAAATATTTTGAAAATGGCAAGATTTCTTTGCATGGTCACTCCCATTGCTTGTATCATTATCCCTTGCACTTGCTGTTTTCAGTGACATTTTGTTCCCATTCTCCGTCCCCCCATATTCAACCTCATTACCCGAGACCTCATTCTCCACACTGACATTGTGGTTTTCTTCTAAATTCAATGTCAGATTAGCTAGTGTTGTTGTGTTAGAATCCTATAACTTTTTCAACTTTGATTTCTTATTTCTTGAACATGATAGTTGATCGACAATTGTGAAAATATTTGATTGTTTGCTCAATTCTGAAGGATTTGGTGGCCCTGAGAAGGGCCTGGTGGGTATGATCCTAGTATTGACCTAACATGTGGTTGTGTTGGCCAAGGCAGTGCAGCCTGTTTCTTCGTGGATACAAATTTCATACCAATCATCTGGCAGAAACAATCCACAAATTGAGCACTTAAAAGTACTGGCTGAGATTCTCACTAGTGGTCCATCCATGTCCTGTGTATCATTTTGTAGAGGAGGGGGACAGCAGTCGCAGTCCTCATATGGGTGGCACCACACTCCGCAGACTGTGCATTCACCTGTTTCCTCTAAAGGCAACCATGCAAAGTTGCATTCACACGATTCACCCATCGTACACCACATGCCACAGGCAGCACACTCCGTCCAGGTACAGGCAATGTTGCATCCACACGATTCGCCCATGGTGCACCACATGCCACAGGCAGCACACTCCGTCCATGTTATCATTTTCATAGTTGGTTGGTATTTTCAAGAAAGAAATAGTGAGTTGTCATCAAATTCTATGTCTATATATACAATAAAAAAGTGTGCATAACTAATTTGATGTGTCTGATATATAGTTATGCAAATGATCAGTTCTTTTGAATAAGTAATGACTTTAAAGAGGTCCAAAAACAAATTTTGTGCATAATTAATTAGACAACATCTGTTGTATATAAATGTTAGAAGTTAGATGGGTTTCGTCAGTCTGGAAAGAAGTCTTCGTGTCACCACATCATCAAAAAACCTACTATGAACAACCTCAGAATACTGGGTGCTGGGTGCAACTCTGGGTGCAACTCTGAGAATGACCACACCAACTACAAAGTTGAAGATCAGAATAATTGGCCACCGCCATCAACAACGTGGGCATATTTGCGCACTTATAAGACATGGGTGAAATTCGTGGAATGCAAGGATTGTTACAGCCTTGTGCTGTTTCAGGGTCAAGAACACATGTGCCCTGATGTACATCCTGATAATTGGAGAGACTGTTCCTTTTTGAAAATTTTATTGAACGATATCGCCAAAACATGCTAACATGTTTTAATCAAATAAATAACTGATGACTGGAGAGACTGTTCCTTTTTGGAAATTTTATTGAATGATATAGCCAAAACATGCTAACATGTTTTAATCAAATAAAATATTTTGACAAAACTTCACATTCTTTGTTCAAGTTTTATTTCATATGGAAAAAAACAATGATAACATGATAATAATAATTTGTAGATCATTCCTATTTCCATTTGAAAAAATATTTTGAAAATGGCAAGATTTCTTTGCATGGTCACTCCCATTGCTTGTATCATTATCCCTTGCACTTGCTGTTTTCAGTGACATTTTGTTCCCATTCTCCGTCCCCCCATATTCAACCTCATTACCCGAGACCTCATTCTCCACACTGACATTGTGGTTTTCTTCTAAATTCAATGTCAGATTAGCTAGTGTTGTTGTGTTAGAACTATTGATATTTTGATATGAAAATACGTTTTCATCAATTGTATCTGGAAAAAGTGATGTGTTTGATTTGCTAGTGAAATGAGGGCTCAATTCTGTATCAACTTGAACAGTTCTGTCAGTTTCTGTGTCAGTCTTGCCGCTCCTTCCATCTGAGTACTGTAAGATATTGCTCTGAGTGGGTATGACAGATGAAGATCCCTCTTTATTGCTTTGACTGGCCCATCTACCACGCTCCCCCATGCTCTCATCCTCCTCAATGCTCTCATCCTCCTCAATGCTCTCATGCTCTTCAATGCTCTCATCCTCCTCAAATGTGTCGTCACCACTCTCTACCCTTGCCTGTATAACAGAATCGTCCACTTCTGTTGTATGGCTGTCTCTGCTAATTGTGGAATCCAAAGGAGCATTTCTATCTATTAATTCTCTTGTGCTGTCCCCTTTTTTCTTTTTTACCATTAGATTTTTCCCACCCTCTATGGCCCCCTTTTCCATCATAGATGGGAACATTTGTGTGGCAATGGATTCTTTTGTTTGAACACCATCTGTGGTGGTTGTTGTCAATTTACCATTATTTTCCACATCTATATTGGTTCTCTGGTCATCATTTGTCGTTTTTGGAGTTGTGCTTATCATATCTTCTGATTGTTTGGTGCGCACTTTCTCCCTTTCATCTTTATTTTTTCTATCTGTGGTTCCTGGGACCGTCTTGGCTCTCTGGTCATCATATATCATTGTTGGAGTTGTACTTTCAACAACTGTCTTTGTTGTGCCCACATCTTCTGGCTGTGTGGTGCTCACTCTCTCTTTCTCTAAATCAATGTTAGATTTTTGGTGACCAGATATCGTTGTTGGTGTGGTGCTCATTTCTTCGTGTGTACTTGAATCACGACTAATTTCCCTTTTGACAAGAGATGTACATGACTGCACGCCATTGTGTTGACATCCTTCACATTGCTTAAATGTGTCCTCCCTAATTTCCACTGTCATCGCGTTGTCCTTACTGTCCAACTGAAGAAGGTGGCTTCTTGACCAACCAGCCCACATATGGGCTATGTATAGCATTAAGGCCTTAGAAGGTGAAAGTGACACGGTGGAGTAATTCCAGTTGATATCTCTGTCGCCATGCATCTTGGCACAGAAAAAATTGTCCAACGGTAGTTTTCCTTCCACGGTTACGTTGTGGAAATTTTTACAGCCAGTGGGATAGATATCAGTCACTATTCCTACCATTTCTTTATTATTGGAATTTCTCATGACTAGCGAAATTGAGTTTGATGGGTACTCAAACAAGCTGATCTGCTCAACTCCCGAGACGAGAGTTTTGAGGGAAACCCCTATACAGAGCAACATATTTGAAGGATAATAAAATGCTCTTCTCATCGGTGTGAGTGAGGCATCCACATAATTACGTCTCAGAAAACTTGACTTCAATGGACAAAATTTTGCGAAACTACTGTCTCCAAACATCATTGTTTGACAAGCTTCTTTGCATTCCCTTTTGTTGCAATAAACATCATGCTTGTAGCAAGTGCGCCTGTCTCTGACAACCTCAGGCGTGAAAGCTCGAAGAGGTTGTTTCCAAATTAGCACCTCACATTTTACAGAGTTGCGGTTTGCAGTTGCGTGTAGTGGGAATGGTGTGTACTTGATGACCTTAATGTTTCCATCGGTTGAATGAGAGGGTGAATGTAGCCTACCACACAAAAACATTTTTCTTTTGGTGGAGGTTATATAATCTGAGTAACAGTGCTCAGAAGAAAGAGTAACATTGAATGTTTCAAGACTTTGTTTTGCATGTGAAGTATTTTCCAGCTTGTATGTGGCAATTATTTTGGATTTGTTGACGGCTACTTCCACACCACCGACTGGCCTCCGGGTTAAAAAACTTACACATAACATACCAGTGTTTTTGATGACCCGCATCCTATTGATGTGAAGTTTACATGGAGATTTGGATAATACAGATGTAGCCATCATCATTAGGACAAAGAACAATTGAAAAATCAAGGGTTGCATCATAATATAGAGTTGGTCAGGTAATTACAATCGAAATTCATTGTTTATCACAAATATTCTTAGTTAAACCTTTCAACCCACATACAAAGTACTTTCCTGGATGATGATTTCGGTTAGGCCCCTGTTTCTCTTACACAGAATTGACAAGTGTCCGAATAAAAAAGTAAAAAAACATAGAAATAGGTTTCAGACATGTTTATTAAAATTTTTTTAATAAATCATATATTCATCGAAGAATACATATTCCTGTGTCTTTCACATTCACAAACCATTTGTTTGCGGCATCTATGGTAAGCCTTTCAATCACTTTTAGTTCAAAACATTGTGTTCAATAAACAGAACATCTTCAATGTGTTTCATGTCAACAAACAACTCGCCTTTCTCTTTCTCGCTTGTGCATCTATTGCAATACATGTCCCACATAATGTTGAACATTTGATGAATATGAAATTCTTTATTACCATCCTGTAAGAAAAGTGAGACAGACGCACAATCATCACTGACAAGATAGCGACGGAAGAACACTCGCCCTAGAGTGGATAGAATTTGTCTCAACACGGGCAATCGATCTTTGTAGAGGGTGATGTTGATCAGAGAATACAAGAAGTGCAAGTCCATGTTGCTTATTGTATTCTTTTGTTCAGTCACATAATCCATCCAAGTGTGACGTTCTCGGAGATTTTTTGGTAACAACAATTTGGCCATTCGCATCATGCACACAACAACCAGGTGGTGTTTGTTGACTGCCATACTACACAGAGGACAAAAAGTGCCAGCTGTAGGTCGACATTTGTGGTGGAAGAGGTGCCCACAACCAATGTACATCGTTACCATGCAGAACATTCCAATGCCCTGCTTACACTGGGTACACACATGCCCAGAATGATGAAATTCTGAGACATTGTGAAATTCTGGAAAGGTTTTTTGTTTCTTTTGGATGTTCCCAATGTCACCATCAGACTTTCGCTTTCCATGTGTCATAGTTTGGTCTTTGTTGATCCTACACAATTCTTCTTCACTCATGCTCATTTATTTGAATAGCAGCTCTCAAGACAAGATATACTTGCAAAACAATATATTCTGTACTTTTATGCAACTTTTCACTTGATGTGCATAATTAATGAGCTTCGTGCAATTAGATATGCACACCATCCTTATTTAGAAGCAAACCAAATATGTTGAGCGTCCTTATTTGGAGGTGTGTGTGAGTGATTCAACTTTTTTCTTTTCTTTTAACTTTCTTTATCAATAAGACAAAATTGGGATGATGATGAATATCATTAAGAAGGTTGATGGCAGGGTTTGGGTGGAACCTCCTAATGCAAGCGTCTGTGTGTAATTCTTTTGAGACTCCATATGTAATTCATTTGCTTCTGCTTCTCTCATGGCAATTCCACCATACCAATACCAGTCATCTTTGCACGAGATATAACCTCTACCCACAAACATTGTAGTACAAGACATCTTGCACTTTGAACATCTATGTGTAAGGGTAGTGTCTGAACAGGAGTGTAGTGGAGTTTTCAACATACGATGTGCAACAGGAAAGTATATATTAGATAATTCGAGTTGAAGATCGAGCCTATTTCCAGACACTGTCACTATCGTGTATCCAATCTTTCCATGGATACGGAAAGAGTCATCCTTCTTCAAAGATCTGTTAGGGGGTTTTGTGCAATACATGACTGGCTGCATCAATTTCAGGTCAGCCGGTCGAATCCATGGGGATTTACTACCATAGCATTGATTGTTTATCGAGTTCATGGTTGATCTTACATTATGTTTTGGTTTGACACCCGATATTACATCGAATAAGATGTTGGTGGTATCGTCTTTCAGGGTAAAGAACCTGACATCAGGAGAGAGTTTGAAATTTAAATGGACACACACAGCATTTTCATTTTCAATCGTGATCAGCCGTGTATCGAACACATCCAAATTATCACTGACTTTTTCAGAAAGTTTACACTTGCTAATCCTATTTGATGATGAACAACCATACTCTTTTCCGTCTCCTATGGCCAGTGATGCACACCAAGCCTTACAGTCTTGCTGCGACTTTCCACGTCTGATGGCACAAGGAAGGGATTCGTCGGACACTTTGTTGTCGGGAATGATGTATGCTCTGTTGTGATATTCAATACTGCACACCTTATGTCTCTTGTGGCCATCAAATGTGGAAGATAGTGTGGCTTTCTTTTGATGCAATCTCTTAAACATGATTTTGTCTAATTCTTTCACACGATTCGGTATGGCACCACAAAGGTATACTGATGTTTTAGAATCCATCTGGGTGTGATTCATACCCACTGAGAACCGTCCAGTCTCATGACATACATTGTTTGAAAGCACCACTGTGAACATATCCTTTGGTTCCATTGGATCTGTTGTGGCTTCAAGGGTGAATGACCTGTTATTCATCATAATGCTTTCAGTGTAAGGGGGTTTGGTGATCACAAACTCCCCACAAAGGAGTCTTTTGTTGGGAACCACCTTCATATTTTGAAATCGTATATTACACTGAAAACCATCATCTGCTATAACTAGACTGGTTAGTCCTGCAGCAAGAAGTAGTAACAACAAGTTGACCATGTCTGGCTCATTCCTTTATCAGTTTGTCTACATAAATAGCCTTTGTTTTGCTATCCTTCCCAAGTAGTCTCATCATCGAGTGGTGCTCATCGTCGTGTTCATCTCGATCATCATAATTTTTGTACAAGGTTTTACCTTCTGATATTTCAACAAGTTCACTTTTACTGCCATCAATTCCTTCATCAACGAAAAGCTTATCTTCATTTTCCTCATGCTCCTCATCACCATGGCTCTCTCCCATATGAGGTGTCCCAATAATGATGTTTGATTTTCGTTTTGTCTGCATGTCTTCACAATTTAACATTCTGTTCCCCTTTCTTCTTTTCACTACTTCCAGTTCTTCTTGTGTCAACACGTGCACTTGCCTTTGCACCAGATCAGAAAGACAGAGTATATGATATGCATACTGTCGCATTTCGGCAAATGAAAAGTCAAACAGTTGGTCCAAAGACTTCCTAACTTTTATATGTATAGCATTTTCTCTACTTGTTCCCAATTTCAGGTGAAATGGTCTGCAGCATAAGGTGTGTTTAGCACCCAGAGTGAGTTCACATATTGGAGCATGGAGAATGTGCCGGTTCTTTATTACAATTGGCTCTTCGTTCCTCCTAAGGTCTTCTGGAAAGTGAAAGATGTCATTGAAGGTTAAGCCACCTTTCGATGCCCAAAATGTCTTAATGTAATCCCCTTTATGGGCCACCCAACATCCACTGACTTGGTTAACCTTCACTCTGTCGAGAATTCTTTTCATGATGTGACATACAGCAGCAATTGGACGTCCCTTTATTCGACCAATATAAGTCAGGTCAAAGTAATCTTTGCGAAGATCAATAAATTTGGCTCCAATTGTGTTCATCATGAACTCATTCAGGCTCCTCTGATGGTCATTGTGACTTCTATCGTACATGTACTCTTGCACATTCTCTACATCCACTTGATGTATTCCACCCTCTGATGTTTCGTCTAATAGCCGGTTATGAAATAGTATACGACCAGTGTCTGTGTCTTCCAATGAAATAATAAATTTTCTTGGATTGAATATAATGTAGCGTTTTCCATCATGAAAGCTGCGTAAGACCCCAATATATCCTTTACCCCAATACTCCTCATACTTGCATTTAGTGCTTGGAATGTTTTCTATAGCTCTGGTCTCATCCCATATCTTACAGGCGGAAGGGTACCTCAGCGTGACTTTAATGTTATATAAAGGTTCTTTTGAGTGTTCAAGATGAACATCATCGACGCAATATATATATGGTACTGTAGATACCCCATCCCCCTCTGGATTACCATGGATTGACGGAATGGGATCGTTAGGGTCCCAATCTGTCTTTGAGAGTCTACTGAACATCTCAGTGGGTACATATACAGAGCTAACTTCCATCTTGAATTTTGTTGGGTACACACAAAAACACAACGTCAATGCTTTCATGATAAAATGGTCTTTATTTCATAAAAATCAAAAATAATCTGAATAGAATGAATTTTTTCTGAGTTTTTGAATATAATCATCAATCTTCACTTTCAATTCTGCCCTGTCAACATTTAAAACAGTAGAGTCTGCCATATTACGTCTGTAAAATTTGATCATCAGATCGATGAGTTCTTTTGCAAGCTTTCCCAGTCTTGTCTTTCTGCATACTCTCAACATAACAGCATCATCCCTCCCTTCCAGTTTCTTCAAAACAGAAGATCTTCCTGGTGTAGGGCAAAATGTCTGTACATGAAGATTTGCAGGCAAACCATTCTTGAAGAGGGTCTTGTTGATGTCAGCATATAGAGCCTTAAGCTTCTGAGATAGTTCTTGAATGGATAGATTGAAATATTCATCATTGCTATCACTTTCACTTTCCTGATCATTGAGTGAGAAGGGACTGGCAGATGAAGATACAGATAGTTTGGTTGACAATCCATCCTGTGTTGCCTGTGACGGGGTTGTATGTTCCCGTCTATTGTCATACAGAACATGTTTTTCTTTTGAAATGTTGGAATATTGCTGTAAAAAATCCTCTAGAATATCACTCCTCTTCTTCACAAGGTGATCCATTGTCACACTATCACCAATATTTGAAAACCATTGTCGGTACAGTCGAATCATCTGACCAAGCATGTTTCTAGCCATGTCTCGTACATTCAAGTGTCTGCTGACCGTATATTTGCATGCACGCTGGTCTCGTCTGACAAGTGTTGCTATATTGTTGGATGTTGCACGGTTGAATCTCACCCACAATTGTCTTGGAAGACTCCCCCGGAACATTTCCTGATTTGCAAGCTTGTAAAGGTCACAAAGTCTATCACAAACAAATCTTTCCTCATTCATATTTTTGTCATCATCAACCTCATCACATGAGTCATCTGTTCCTTGTTGATCGATTGATTCTTTTTTCTTAGCATTTTCAATGCTTTGTGCTTGACTGGCCAATCTCGACAGAAATTTCTTTTCCATAATATTGTCTAACCTTTCACTCTCCTTGGCTACTTTCATCTGCTCTCTAAGATAGTCTTGTTTTACCTCTGTGAGAGCACCTCTGGGGTGCTTGTGTGCTTGTTCTTTATCTCTTTTCTGATACAAATGTTTGAGAAATGAACAAACCAAGGATGGACGGCCTACTTGACTAAAGAGGTTGACTGTGTCATGCAAACCAGCTCTGTCTCCATAAGATGTCCATGCCTCATGTTGACCACTCATTTGATCAAGTAACACAATATCTAGTTGCACATCAGGTTTATCTCTGAATATTGCACTGCATGCTTGAACATACAATTCTTTCAGATACCAGATGTCCATATTCCATTCATCATTCTCCAATAGGTACTTCTTAAGTCTATTCCCGTAGTCTATCAGATTGTCCAGTGCGTCTTCGTTCACCCCAACATCGGAAAATCTTTTTCTCCTTCTATAGGCAGTTGCTACAAGACAAACAAACTCCTTTGCCACTTCTGCACATTGTTGCCTTGTTTCAAGTGTGGACCACAAGCGTATCTTTGTTTTGCTCTCCATCATTTCATAAAGGTTATAAGTAACACCTGGACCAACGGTCAAATCACACCACTTCGGAAGCAAATGCCTAATCTGTGTCAATGCAATGTGATTGTAGATTTTTGATAAGAAGATATTGAATTCATTGGGGGACATTGGACTGACATCCCCGGGCTGAATCATGACTCCTCTGGTCCCCCCACAATTCTTTTCATTTCTGTTTGATGAATTGTTTGATACAGTGTCACGCGCCTTTTCATCAAGTCTCGTGTCCACCAATTGCTCAACATCAGCTGCAATCTTCTCCTTGTATGTGAATTTTTCCAAGTCTTTCTGACATTCCTCTGAAAGATTGCCTATGTCATTGCGGACCCTGAACTCCCTTGTTAATTCCTGAATAAATCCCTGCACCATGACAACCCTACTAGGTGAACGAATCACTCTGATGGTAGTCTGTCCATTTTTATGCTCAATTGTGTTCATGGTTTCATCCTCTTCGTAAGGTTCAATCATTTGGATGAGTGGAGGGGGCAGGAGTGTGGTGTTTAAAAAGACATATTGAATTGCACGATCATAGACATTTTGTAAATACCATGTATCGATATCAAGTGTCCTATACAGTGCTACCCATTTCATCAGATTGTCTTCATACCTTTTCAAATTGCTTTGGTCATTAAGCTTACATTGTTTGTTAAAGAGACTGACATAATCTCCAATCAACTTAGGCGTAAGCAAGACTAAGTTTGATTCTAATCTAAAGCGTATTCTTTCTTTTTTCAGAAAAACATCAATTGTGTGGTGACGAATGTTTGGCCCCATCTGTATTTCACAGTTGTTGGGGAGGGTGTTTGCAAAAACAGTCTTGTTCATGTCATTATATATCTTAAGAAAGAAACCCATCAGGTCCATTTGTGACACAACTGGTGGTTCTGAAGGTTGGCAAGATAGCAGCGGTGGCACAAAATGTTTGTTGCCAGGCCTGTAGCCAGTAATAGGAACCAATGATGCAATGTATTCTTCTCTTTGTTTCTCTTCCCAATCTTTCCAATATTCTGCCACTGGTAGAGGTTTTTTGAACAGTTGGTCCACCCTCTGTCTGATTTCCCCAATTTCACTCTTCAAAGCTGATATCAGAGAAGTGGATGTGCTTATTGGTCTTGAAACGAGATTGACCTTTCTTCTGCAGTAAGCACATTCAAAGTCATATGTCACATGATTGGCTTCATACTCTCTCAAACAGTGGTGATGCATGTAATGGAAACATCCCCATAATACAGCAAGATCTTCAATATATATATTTTCAAGACAGATGACACAATCTGTGATGCTTATATTTGTCGAGCTAGATGCAGATGAAATCAAATGTGATGCTGCAGTACTCTGATACTTATCAGTGTGTTGGCCACCTGGTTTGCGCGGGATGTTGCTCTCTCCCTTTACAACAGTATTGTGTTCCCCATCATCTTCACTGTCAGATATGACGATTTGATTGGATATGTTCTCTTCGTGCCTAATGATACTGTTTCCCTCTGGTTGTTTTTCACCAAATGGATTTTCTAATTCACTGTCAGAAGATGACATAGAGATTGGACTTGAAGCCCTACTAGGAAGAATCAGAGAGGGTGGTGCTGGATGGTTGACACTGTCTACATTGGTCTGTATGATATTGGACACAAAGTTTCTTATGCTTTGTAAGATAGTTGATGTCTGTACGATTGAATTGCATCTGAGCACCAAGAAGTCTTCCACTGCATTGGTAAATTGTTCTCCTCTCAATCGTAACTCCCTTATAATATCATCATCGTCATATTCTGAAAAACTCATAATACCTTATTGTTTTTGTGTTATCTTTATTATTATGCCTTCTTTCCATAAATACCTTGATTCAAATGCAACAATATCAAGCTACCACAACAAATATATGGATCCTTGCCTTTATTACAACTGCAACAATGTCATTTTCCAAATTGATTGTGACCTGAATTTTGCCATATCAGTTCCATTTTTTTTCTTTCTAGCTCATCTTGCTTGTCACTCGTGAGTGGTCTGTTGGCCAGGGCAGTAAGTCTGCGGTGCATCAACATCATTTTGTCAATCATATCTTGCATTAAGACTCTCATTGTGGACTTTTCAGAATAGAGAAATAAAGATTTTCGGTCATTGATCCTTTTCAGCCTGTTCTCAGAGTTTCTTGAGTTATGTTGAGCTTTCGGAAAGACCTGTAGTGGAAGTTTATTGTCAAACATTGTTCTGTTTGCTTGATGATAAACCTCCTTGAGTTTTGCTGTTCGTTGTTTCTCAACGTCACTGATCAAGACTTCATCGTCACTGTCTTCGCTGGATTGTCCATCCTGCCAGATTGTCTTCTCTATCTCGCCCAAAAAATTCTCTATATCATCAACCAATTCTTTGGGAAATTGGCGAGATAGGTGATTTTTTGTTCTATACATGATACCCATCTGCTCAATCAAACTTCTCGACACTATCATACTGTTCTTGTAATCCACAAGTGTGATGCGTGCATATCTGTTGTATTCAGTGTACTTATCGATCCCATCCTCCACAACCTCTATGTAAGGCATGGGCAAATTCCCACCAAAAAGTCTACTGTTTGCCTCATTGTAAACCTCTTCTAATTTTTTATATGGGTCATCCTCAGTCTTGATACATTTTGATCTGATCTGATTGCAAACGTCTATGTATTCATCTTCATTAAATCTTTCCAAGTTGATGCAGTATTGAATGACATTTTGCAATACACGTAGGAACCTCTGTACCAATGACCAGCAGAATATGGGTGACTCCCCCTTCAATGTTATCTCAATTCTGTCTGTTTCATAGGAAATCATGTCATTTTCAATTCGTCTATCCATAACGAATTGGCATTGTGATGGCAGACGTTCACCACAGAAGACCCTGTTCACATATTTGTACAGATACAAGAAGAAAGTTTCATATTGAAAGCTACCAGTAGGCGTAGAGGTAACTTGATCAGGAACATGATTTCTCTCAACAGATTCGGTAGATGTGGAGGGATCGGATGAAGATGATGTAGATGGGAGTGGTGAGCTCGCACGTAATACACCACTAGAAAAGAGAGATTTTCTCACGTTTTCCACATCTCCCCGTTTACTACCATGCTTGGTTAATCTCTGCCAGTAGGTCCCTGGTGTAGCAGGGGAAGAGAGAATCCTTCTCTTTGCTTGTAATAGAGAACTGTGTTCTAAATTACCAACCATCTTGCTATTGGAACTTGTGGGAGCTGTGTATCTTTTCACTTTGCCATTGCACACAGGACACACTAAATGGTTTTTGTAATTGTCTCCAAAACGTCTTCTTAGATTTTTCTCCCAGTCTCTCACACAACCTGTGTGTATTAGATGACAGCAATCGTAGAGAACCACCATGTTTTCTCTTATTGGATCCAGACACATGGGACATTTTGTTTTGGTGGGTGTTGCATCCCCATTGTCATGCAACTCATCTTCATCCACATCACTATCACTGTCTTCCATATGCTGAGCATCATGTTCAGAGATCGCTACTGGTGAATATTCTACAGGAAAGTGGTCATCTACTTGTGTTGGATTCAACATTGAGTTATCATCATTACCATAATATCCAACAGGTGAGCTATAGTCAACAGGAATATGTGAAATTAAATCTACATCAATTGAATTCTCAAACATTGTTGGGTTGTAGTCTTCACCAATTGTTGAAGCACCGGGCAAAGGGGATTCTTGTTGGAATGATGAAATAGGACTGATGTTTCTGGTATCATTTCTTTCCAATTCAGTGAGACGGGATTCTATCCTATCAAACATCTGAGACATGTCACTCACTGTTGATTCGAGTGAAGCTGAGAGTATTTGCAATTCTGGAACTGTTGAATCACACCTCAGAGCCAGCACACTGTTGAAGTTTTCAATAAGTGTCTCAAATGAGCTTTTCATATGGGTGAGCAAGTCTTGATATGAGCCAGACATGATTCAATAATGATATTTGTGATTTCCTCTTCCACAATGGTGTTAATATCAATGAGCTATGCACTCACACTCCCGTACTTTATATTTGATTGCAAGAGATATGCTTGTTGAATGTCTGTTGAAAGAGGAAAGTGGTGAAATACAATCAAGGAAATTATGCTCTCTGTATCATGACTGTGTAAATCTTCTTAGTATTGCTGAATCGGGCTTGGGCACTTTTGAACTAAATGGATTGGGAGATAAGATACCACATCTGTTGATACTTGTAAAGCGTCGTCTGAAGATTTTGGAATCCAAAAAGTTAGCTGATATAGAAAAATCATTTTAGATCAGCACCAACAAGACCAGTTTATATATTTGAAAAATTGTTTTATTTTATTTGATACCACAACAATGCCACACAATCAAATGGTGTTAGCCTGTGATAAATCACAACAGTTCTTTGTCACATACAAATGCGTCAATCAGGTTTCAAGTTACCAGACATACACTTTGCATACCACAAGGGACACATCATGTATGAACAGCATTCACCTGCGATCCAACATGAGTGGTTTCACAGAGAACATGAGCAGGCGGGTACAGCCTTTGTGTGACAGTAGCTCTCATTTGTCCTTTCCTACAACTCCATCGAACAACATCACCACCATGGGTCGTGATGCTGACATGATCTTCTACACTGCAGGTCAGAATCTGTTTGATGCACTCTCGTTTGAGAAGTTTCATCGCGTCACTTCTCCATTTTCTGTGAACAATCGCAACTATACTGCATTGTTGCATGGCATAGAGAACAGATGGGAGATCCTGTGTGCCTTGGAGAGGCAAGATTCTTTACGCTTTTCGAGGAATGATGCTTTTCCTCCTTTAAAATCAGCCTCTTATTACAAAGTCAGAGATGTCAATGTGGTCTGTCAAAATCAGATATATCAAAATTCTCTAGCACTCAACACACAAAAACAGACAGACACCTCTTTGGTTGAAACCAGTAAGGACCTCCTTGCCCATGTCTTGCAATTTGCTACAGTAGATATATCAGCGAACAACATGTGCGTAGAGTGGGAAATAAAATTGCGCCATAACTTATCCATGCCAGAAAAATGTCACATACTCATCCACCATGAAGTGATGAGAGAAATCCACAGAGGAATCTCGCCAGAGGCATTTCAACAGGCATGTAAGGACATATGTCTTTTAGAGCATGATGTCACCTTCAAGAGAAACCTGTACGGAGTTGGTCGTAGCAAGAGAAACAATCCAGAACTCATGGATATTTTCCCACTTTTACCATTGGGTTTAAAGAAAGTGATCCTCAAGAGGTGGGTCAGAGAAGAGAAGATTAATTGTCTAGAGCATGTCAAGAAAATGTGGCCAG
The DNA here is from genome assembly GCA_949316495.1 of Amphiduros pacificus. Classification (NCBI taxonomy): domain Eukaryota; kingdom Metazoa; phylum Annelida; class Polychaeta; order Phyllodocida; family Hesionidae; genus Amphiduros; species Amphiduros pacificus. The sequence goes on along the minus strand of OX439012.1, from coordinate 11,431,591 downwards.
ATTGGAAGTCAGATACGGTTGTGAATATCCCAGGTATACCAAAACGTATTGATGATTGGAATGCTGAAGATGTAATTAATGTGACACTTGGTGTAATTGGATCAATCCAATAATGAAGACCATCGATGAACTAATTGATGAGATGAAGGGATATGCATTGAAATGTGGGGAAGGACATCACTCAAATCCTTTCACGGAACAATTCAGACAATGTTTTACATTAGAAAAACTTCAATTAAACCCAAAAGATAACAAGTCATCCTTTGACAATAGAAAGGAATTGCATGACTATATACAAAGCATTGAAGTTGAGTTGAAGGCTATGGCCAATGAGGTTGAAAAATGTTCTTCTCGGACTACAGATGCAAAAAAGGAATATGATGAACTTTGTAAGATATTCACTAAGTCAAAGAAAACTTGTCCACCGTCAGAAACTCAATTTGGGGCACGTGAAGACGATGTATGGCAATTCTCCACAGATGATATCTCATTTGGAATTTGAGATGTAAATGACAAGTCTCCATTTTTTAGAAAAGAATCAACCTGACATTTGGACTGTACAGCTCCCACCTGCATGCCAACATGAAGTGCAACGTCTGTGTCACTGCTCTTGGCCAATCTCAATTTTGTGTCTATCAGTTTCTTGGTTTCATCACAACGGGCCATGTGATGCAGTAATCCATGTAGTGTATCCTCGTATGCTTTCATGTTCTGACTTGATGGTTGACATGTGTCGGATCTACTAAACGTGCCACACAAGTGAGCTAACTTCTCTGAGATATCTGTATCGGTCAGAGTTTTATGGATGATATCCAAGATGTTGTTGTATAAAAAATAGCTCTTGTTGAACCTTGCCAGACAAGAGAGATGAAGAGCAATATCACTGAAGAGTGTGCTTGTGGAGAGACCTTTCTTTTCAGCTTCAATGACTCTGTTTCGCTTTTGGTACAGCTCACTCTCCACTTTGGTGATGTTCTCTTCCAAAGACATCTTCTCATCCTGTATGTGGTCATCAAGTCGTTGAAACTGACCTCGCTCGTCTTTTAAGCATGCCAGTTGCTCCAGCAGGTGGACATGGCATCTAAGAGTTTCATTTGTGAGCTGTTGAAGTGAGAGCTGTTCATATATCCCACTCATATGGGGGTGCCAAAGCAACCCATGAAGTGTATCACATATTGCAAATAAAAACCTTTGCCTCCAATTTTGATTTAGTCTTGACTCTGTATTGTCCTCCACAGTTGAAAGGTCCACAAGTGCCATACTGTCTTCATATGCCATTTCCTCAATCTTTCGTTGAACTTTAGTAACCACTATTTGTGCTGGTCACTTTATTGTATGCATGAATACATTTGATTGATATGGAAGAATTGTGGGAAAAGCATTTTAATCAACTCTATAGCACATACCGTCAGTTGGAAGATGCACATGGTAGATTATCTCAGAAGTACAAGGAAGTAGAAGCACAGGTAAACATTGTCTCTGAAAGTAAGAGAAGGCTAGAGGATTCATTGAGAACACTGGGTGAAGAATGTAGAAATTTGAAATGTGAACAAGAGAAGTACGCTCAGGAAAGGTCAAGTCTGTTGCAAAAAAATGCCAGTCTCAAAGACTTTCTCCACACTGAAAGAGAAGATTCAAAGCGGATGGAGGCCAAAAGCACGAATGAAGTGGAACTTTTGCATAAGAGAGTGAAGCACATGAGAATCAAGGCTGTTGACAAGGAAAAAGTGATTCAACAGAAGCAACATGAAAACGATAAGCTTCGTGAAGAAAATCAGTGCCTGAAGGATACAATAACTGATCTAAAGGACACAGAAACGTGTAAGCAATTGAGAGTGGTTTCAAAGATGGACACCATTCTGGAAAAGTACATGGAGATGTTTCCTCAGGACCAATCACTGAATCACCTTCAGTTTGTTGACAAGACCACCAATGGAAGCAGCCACCTCTTTCGTCTTCTTTTGGAATTGTGCTATAGAGATGCCACAGGTAGCCTGAGAAATCTTAAGAGGAAGATTATTCGTGACTTTGACAGTATGATAGATACTGTGGTGTATTACAAACTGTACATTGACATGTGTCATTATGCACGAATTGTGTGGTGTAAGAACTTCTGTATATTTGAGGAGGCAAGTAGCATGATTTCCAAGATGAAGGAATTGACTCATCATCAAATCACATACCAAGAGGTTGTGTTGGTCAATGCCAGACAGGCCTTTGTGGCGGCAATTCTAAATGCAATGCAGGGGCTTGGTAGTTTACCACCAGACGACACTGTGCAAGATGATGCGTCAGATTGCGATGCACTGACCAAAAACCGTTCTCAGATGGAAAAGGCTATCGGATTTGATTGAATGGACAGTTTTACATAGATAGAATTTCAATACTGGATTGAGTGTCACTATGTCACTATTCATCGAATATGCAAAGTTCAAACATGCAGAAATCCAGAAAAAACTTCTTGACAGTCTTCTTCTCGGACAAAATTGTGCATTGCTTGGATTTCCAGGCTCTGGTAAGACTTATATGACTGCAAATATCATTCGTACACTCGTGACAGAGAAAAGAAAATCAATTGTGGTTGGGGGAAGCACTGGCTGCGCTGCTCAACAAGTAAAGAAGAGTTTAGATGGCCTTGAAGTTACAATACAGACAATTCACTCTCTCCTACGATTTGGTTCAGAGGAGCTGTCACTCGTGCAGAAGGGAGACATGGAGGGGCTTGAAAAGAAGGTGCGTCAGAAAAAGGTTTACAGTGTTGGTACAGTCATGCAAAAGTGTGACTATCTGGTAGTGGAGGAAGTGTCAATGCTCACCCCAATGTTCATTGAAGCCATGGATGTGGCTCTGCGTCAGATTAGAGGGAGACCCAGTAAGGTATTTGGTGGAGTGGTGGTCCTGTTTGTTGGAGATTTCAGGCAATTGCCTCCTGTGTCACAGAGTAATTGCGTATATGCTTTTCAACATCCTAGATGGCAAGATGGAACTTGGATTGCTAAGGTATATTCGTTGCAGTATGTTCTCAGACAGTCCAGAGATAATGAATTTATCAATATGATTATGAAACTCTCCCATAATCAACTCTCAGATGATGAATACAAACTTCTTCAAGGATGCATTGTTCCGAATGGTCGACAGAAAATCATGGATGTGGACTTCTTATCTGATGCTCTGCGCGTCTTCCCATATCGCAAAGATGTGAAAACTTATAATGAGAGAGTAACCGAACGGGCAAGAAGAGACAATGTAGAGATTCGTTCGCTCAAAGTGAATTGGCAGTCCCTCCCAAAAATAAAGCCTGATCTGATGATGAATGTGCAAGATGAACTAAGTAAGGAGATGGATGCCTCTCTTGAAATTTTTGTAGGTGCCCATGTAATGGTGACAGCAAACATGAGTGTGGAATTTGGTATTGTAAACGGTACAATGGGAAAGGTGTTGGCCTTTGTCCCAGGATTAGAATGTGACTATGGCACTTCAGAATGTGACATGGGAGTTCTATTGGAATTGGACGATTGCACACGGGTCACTATAGGAGCCCATTGTATCACAAAGAAGATTGATCAATACAAGAGTGTGAAAATGCATTTCATTCCCTTGTTGCTGTGTCATGCAATAACAGCACACAAGCTTCAGGGTTCAACTGTACAAAGGAGAATTTTTTTCTCACCACCTTATATGATAACAGAGTCTGTGTCATCTATGTTTTATGTCATCATCACACGCCTCACATCCCTTGATCTGCTGCACTTGACACATGTACCACATGAGATGAGGGTTATTGTCGACCCATCTGTTCTGAACTATTATGAAAATGTGAATAAAAGATAACACAAAAGCACAGATGCTGTAAAGTCTCTTTATTTTATCTACATGCTATATCTTACAATACGGGGTTTTGAATTACGACAATTCATGATAATATCAAAGTCATAATTTTGTCTGGCATCTCTATCATTTTCATGATGCACTTCGTAAGGACCCTTTCTCAATTTGGCAATGGGTACAATGATGGATGCTGATTTCCTTCCATCTCTTGTCTTCACTGATATTCCCTCTGATGAGATCAGCATCTCTGCCTCCACTTGATCAATGGAGCTCGAAGTGAGAAGCATTCTTGGCCAAGCATAATTAAACTTGTTGTCACGAGGGATGAGCTCTTTCATTTCAATAATCAGAAATAGCGTGCCAACATCCATAGTGGTCCCTTGTTCATATAAGAAGTCACCATCTTCAACATCCACGGTAAGTTTTCCTGTCGTCTGCAAGGTAACAACAAAACTATCTCTTTTGTTGTTTGCGAAAGAACCACTGCATGTACTACTACAAATTCCCCTTGGGCGAAAGGTCTCATAGAATATTTCTGGTGAGGCCATGTGTATCATGAGTGCATCAACACTGTCCACTCCATGCTGCGAGGTCACCTGTGCTTTGAGATTGGCATAATCTCCGCATGACTGCATATGTGTATATTGAGTTGTAAGTGTTTTATTACAGTTTTTCACATGGTCCTGTAGAAGGTGGAATGGTATCAGTGTGGATACAGGATCAAATGTAATGTCAGCCAGAGATAACTTGAAAGCCTGATCCACTTTGTCCCTCAAAAGACATTCATCTTCAAGATCAACCCTGAACAGAGCAGATCCATCATCTGTCACCACTCTTGCATTTTCGTCACAATATACTCCCATTTCTACAACCCTTCCATGAAGGTCAGAGAAGCATGAATCTCTCTCCCCAATTGCATATGGTGAGTGAACAATACCCATATATTCCATAAGAAGTTTGTTGTGTTGAATTGGAGGAGCATCACAAGGATACAGAGGGGTCATTGTGTTTGAAATCAAATCAAACTTACCCCCAAGCTCGTCAATTGGGTCTGCACCAAATGCAGGTGAAGAGAGATGTGGAAAATTTACAGGAGCATCATTGGACATGTTCAACAGCTGTGTGCCAGTGTATGTGTATGGCATGGATAATTCATTACTGTTCATTTCTCTTTTGACATAATTTCTTCTCGCTTGCTCTATCTCTGGTCTAAACATGTCAGAGTATAACCTCTTGTTTAGAACACCAAACTCGACATCATAGTCCAATATTTCTTCCAATCTTCTCTTTCGAAGCGGGCCATTTCCTGTGCCTGGTGCCCTACTAGGACCACAAAAATTTGAATGACCAGAAATGAATTTTGCAAGAAGACTAGTTGAAGACATGTTTCACAAACACAATGATCAACCTATGCATTAACATATTTGATTCGCGAATAGGCTTGCTGTCTAACAATCATGGGTCTGTATCCAAGCTTGGCTCAAACAATCTTCCAAAAAGCAATGAGTGGTGAAACAAAATTACCCTTGCAACAGTCAAGTGCCATTGAAGTGCTACGCAACACATCTGTTGTCTTGATCGACCTTACACAGTTTTTGTACATCTCTCAATCTCAATTATCCTCAATGGTCCAACAACACATGTATTGCTACAGCAGTGTGATAGACTTCCTTTCATCTGAAGATCCCATAGGACAGGTGTTCATCGATTGGAAAACGGGACAAGTCAAAAATTCTGTTGACATATTCACATTGGACATAGCTGCAAGCTATCTCTCCAATAAAGTGGAACTTGTGGATAAGCGATGGAAAATGGCATGTGACAAAAAGGGTATGGAGTCGTCTCTGAATGCCATATTTCTGGCCGTGGATGGAGATTGCCCTGTGGCAAAATTGGAAACAAGAAGACAAAGGCAAACAAAGTCGCATGCATCAAGCATCTGCCGAAAGATAGAAGAGAACTGCAACCGCATCGGTGAGGTGGTCCCAGATAATCTATACAGTAGATTTTTTCTCTTTTCACAGACTGGTGACGGACGTATGGCTGGATCTTTACAACGTTACATCTTTAGCAGAGAGAATCGGGAAAATGTGCTGGGGAAAATGGTGGAATTTTTAGGAAGAAATACACACATGAATGCCAGTGTTTATTTGGCTCAAGGAAGAACTAAGATGGAACCTGGTCTCATCAGTCGAGTGTGTGGATCCTATGTCCTACCATGGGACAATGGCATGGAGGTTCCATATTATGAGGCAGACTCCATCATTCCATACCTATGGTCATTTTTGCGGCATCATGAGCAATCAGCATCCATCGTTACCACAGACTCAGACATGCTGATGACTTTGCTTGCACTGGCCGATCCAAGATTATATCTGTTGCGTAAGGAGAAAACAAAGGACGCTGATATTGTCTTCAACCAGAGTATTGCCTTTTCTGTGAACCCTGTCCATCTGCTCAACAATCCCCAAAAGCACTTGGATCTATTGCTGCACCTCTCCATGGGTGGCTGTGACTATGCTGAAAACTTTCATAGGTGTGGGGTCAAAACTTTACAGGTGGGTATTGAGAAAATAATGGATGGACAGAATCTGATCACATGCGTGAAATTGGCAAGACGAAATGAAATCTTAGAGTTGGATGGAAAGGGTCTTTTGGATAAGGAATTGGATGTATGGTCAACACCAAAGGAATTGCTACAGATAAATTGTGTGGATCAGAATATGTTGTTCCAATTATTGTCAAGCAGACATGATTTGTTTCCACTAAGAATGGGATCACATGTGTATCTGATGCGTCTGGATTGCAACCAAGATGTCATTGAGGGAACAATGAGATCATACTTGACAAGATTTACAAATGCCACTTCAACCCACACATTCAATGTCATCAGAAGCAAGATGAATTCTTTCCCATGGGAAATGCGCAGGAGGATGTTCTTTTTGGGCCTTGTGACAGAATGTGGATTGGGATTAGAGGTGGGCATGGAGCAGAATGTAGACATAGCCAATAAATGTGGCTATAATCCAAATAGCAAATATTCTTATGTGAAATAAAAAAATTCAACAAAATGGTTAGGTTTCATCGTTTTCTTTCATGTTTACAGTTCTATGTATTCGATCAATAATGTTCAATGTAAGGATGGTAGAAACCTTATTGAGATAAACCTTTCCATTGTCCATTTTTTCACAGCACCCAAATAGACTCAAATCAAGCATCCTTGAAAGGGCTCTCAAAAGCTTGTCTCTTATCTTGGACTTTTGTGATCTTGAATGATCAAATTTAAAGTGCCTATAGACCTCCTCATCTGTGATGTCCTTTAACATGTCGCATTTGTCGGAGTACTTGTCGAGAGCTTCTTTTATCTCCTTAGCTATATCCATTGCAGGTCTCCCTTCATCAAGATCGAATTGATGATGAGCTATCTGTAGAAACTCACCAAGTGAAGCCCCCTTGCTTGTAATTCTTTCATCCATGTCATGTGCTGCATTCACTTTAATTTCACATATTTTACATGATACACAATCATCAAAGCCTGGAAGAGGCATGATGGATGAACAAAGCATTGGTATGTTAGGTAGATCAACACCACCATTCCCAGAGAGGGACTCTTGTATGCATATGGCACTCAACTCTTCGTCACTCACTTTTCTCTTGCGTTTTTTTGTAGCCATTCTCACATACATTCAAATCATGATTGGTAAATATGATTTTATCGAAATCATTGTCTATTGCAGCATTTTTGTCTTTGGTCAACAATATGGTCATTTCTTGCTTTCCGTACATTTTATCAACTCGACAGAAAATTATCACTAGAAGATTGGATGAGTGTTCATATATTGTGGCATTAGTCTGAGAGTTTTCCTTCTCGGCATGCAAGAAAGGTTGACTTGAGACAACTAGATTGTTTCCACTTCCATTCTCTTGGACAAAATCTAGAGTCATCCCCTGCCATCCTTGTCTTTTAGATGTAAACCTGTTTAGGGGAAGATAATCGACTCTTGCTCTGATGTGTTTGTCATCAGTGGTGTTTACATCAAATGAGTACTTGGTGCAAGCATCTGTGTTGAGATGAGAGTGGTTGCTGTGCCCCAGTTCATACCATGTGTGGTTTGAAATGTCTTTTGGGAGATGAAAATTTGCCAGTTCACAGGCATTATCATCTTCATCATAATCAACCTTCCTCTGTTGACACATTTCGCCAGTCCATCCCACTGGACAATGGCACTTGTATCCTTTTGTGTATGCTTTCTGCATACATGTCCCTCCATTGAGACAGTAATGACATGTGATAGATATGTCTGTTTTGTTGGTTTCGCAAAACTTTCCACTATAGAAATCTTTGCATTGACAAACAAAGTTTCCTGCGCTCGTGTAAATGCATGCCGCTGTCCCTGATGGGTTACAATGATCCATCTTGCATGGATGGTTCCAGCTCTCGCAATCTTTGTTTGTCTTACATGTGATGTCTGTGGGTAGCCTGGGATCATCAAATCTGCAAACATGATGGTCACATTCACTAGAGATTTCCATGTTAGATGAGACTGTTCCAAATAATATGGCAACCGTGATGACAACAGAGACAATTGTGCTTGCTACAAGAATGAATAGAAATGTTCCTGATGATCTTCTTAGCTGAAGCATTGTCAAAGATATGGGCAGTGTTTTTCGCATTTCTTTGTTTTACAAACTTCTGTTTCATTTGGTAACAATTTCAATTGATTAATAGTGAACCGTGCATCCTCCTTAACACTAGAACTATACAGAACATGATTGATCTTTTACCAGGGATAATGGTCTCCCAAGACATGGCAAAACACCAAGCTCGGTCATTTAATGATTACTGGGATGATGTGAAGTGGAAGGGAATCTCAAAGCCACTTGTAGCGAATCAAGGAAAGTTTGTATTACCTTTCCAGGTTCAAAATCCACATGCACTTCAAATTGAAACATTGTCTGACTTATTGGAACATCAAATGGACATAGATAATATGGCATCAAATGTCATCTCCTCCAGAGCATATCTCAATTCCATATTGTACAGGGGAGTTGAACAGTCTCGCTGCATGTTCTATTCGAAACCTCAAGAGGATGATCCTGGTTTAACAGTCATAAAGAAAATGATGAATCTTGTATCTCTTCTTGTCGAATACAATAACATGAAACTGGAACCTTTTCAACTGAAGGCCATTCGTGCTGGTATTTGTTCAAGTGGGGAACGATTGCTGGGACAGGAGCTGCACAAAAATATCCCCAAAATTCTCGATAGCCTTGGTCTGCTTGAGGGGGCTGACATGAAAGATTCAAACGCCATCATGGACCTTTTTAGAAAATACAGCAAACGCATGGTTGCCATAATTGCACCAAGAAGAAATGGAAAGTCAAAGGCTGGTAAGCTTTTTGTTTCAATCAATGCCATATGTGAGAGAGGATCAAGGATTGTCATCTTGGCACATCGCTTGGAAGCAACACTTTTGTACAAGAGTGAGATTCTACTTTATCTGGACCAGATACTTCAGATGGGCATGGATAAGTTTGAAGTTCATTCTTCTACATCAGAGATACGGCTGGATTTCCCTTGTGAGAAGAAATCATCCTTCATTTACTTTGTGTCTGGAGGGATAAATGTAAGTAAACACTTTCAATTTGTAGTGTTTTTTATTTTTTAATTTTGTCTCGTAAATTGTAACACAACACCTTCAACAGCAATTGAGCTCTGCCCATGTATAGTTACTCTGTACCATTTGCATAAGGGTTTTATCTTTCCATGCACAAATTTTGCTTGATGTTTGTCTCTATTTGTGATATTCACGTGTGAGAGAAAGTTTGTCTCGGAGCACGATTCTTCCTTAACATGCCAGATATTATTATGGGATCTTGGTTCCTGGAGCAGAAGACGCATACTACGCTTGGCAGCTCGGTGTCTACCATTTCTTGTCCTGTAGACTTTGTATGCGTGCCTGTTGGGGATGGTGCACAACGTTGCCATCCTACGTAGACATCTGAAGGATGCTGGTGACAGTTTCAATCCATCGTCCCTCACTTCAACTATCGTTTTGCCAGTGTGACGCTCTTTGCATTTTGTTCCCTTAACTGCCAACACAGCATTCACATATGCCAATGCATTCCGTCGACATGAATGGCCTTTTGATGATTCGCAAATTGATAACTGATCATTTTTCTTTATACACAATGACACATACCTCTTTGGAAACATTTTATCCTTAAAGAGTGGAAAGTCTAGTACAGGTAAATGTTTCACGCGATTTAGTGGTAGTTGACAATGTATACTGTTTTCATCATGACTACACTCATTATGTGGCAAAAAGTCTCTCATGGCCCTCTCTATATGATGTTGTTCTACACACTCGTGTGTTGAACAGAGACAATTGGTGACATTGTTGCAATGTTTAGCAAAGGGTGCCATCCAGTGATACTGAACTGATACAGATTTCAGTGGGTAACACTCTGGATCACATGCCACTGTGGTTACTGCATCAATGGATATAAAGCACATGTCTTCATTTTTGTTGGATGGCACCAAGGGATTTACAGATATCTTGACAAATGATTTCCCAGTCCAACACTTTGATGATGATTTCATGGATCTCACCTCTTCCCATCCATATTCTATATCTGTCAATAGACGGTAGTTAGCAGGTACCAAAAAGGATACGTAGGTCATATTTCACCTCTGTTATAATATCACTATTTGTGCATAACCTATCACAAGTATGAACCTCAGAAAAAAAAGACTTGCCAAGGGACGATGATGCAGGTAGAGACGATCTCATCTAGTGATAATTTTGATTTGGTACCCCATTTGGTTATCAGCAAGAAATTTGAACATGATGATGCATTTCTAGCTGGCCGACAAAGTAAGACGGACCTTTCATGTCTGGTCCACAAATGTGACAACACTGGGTGCATCATGGTTGGTGTTGGGGGAATGGAGGGGACTATCAATGAAAATGGGAACTATTCTGTCGTGGATGTCAAGACAGTCCTTGACAAACATGTTACCAATGGCACTTACAGTATAGTGAGTCATTACACAAAGCCTGTGGTGAAAACACTTCAAAGAACCATTCAACTATCTTACCCACTTATCATGTGGCAATGTGAACCAACCCCATGTGCTGATGGAAATGAAACTGAGAGCACAACATCCTTAAGTTTGTTTAAGGGTAATGATTTTAGAATGTTTACAACTATCGAGCCCCATACACATAGGATTTTAGGGCAGGGCACACATATGTTTATGAAGAAAATATATGAAGAGGTGGATCTTCATAAATCATTTGTTCCGTTCACAGAAAGGATGTTAAAGTTCACAATTGGTGATATTGGATACATGACAGCATTTGTGGACTTCAAAAAACTGGATAGTGATATCATGATATCTAGATGCATGAAGAAAAGTGTTGATAGTTGTGATGGGAGACAATGCCTGGGATTATCGAGAAAAGATAACGATGAAGTGGTGCAGGAGAAATACCCAAAGGCATTTCCAAGTGGTCTCGTTTGGAGTGAATCCTTTGAGTGAGTAACTATTAGCAGGGAAGAACTCTTTGATCTGTAAGACATGAACAAAGACAGACAGACATTGAAACATGTCATTCAACACGTTGGAAGAAATCAAATTGTCTTCACCACCAAGAGTAAAGTACAGATGGAAGACCTTTACCATCCGACTACCATTCTCAAAATTGAAGGATCCAAAAACAAACAAGCCTCTACTGGAGCACATATTGTCGATGGAGCCAGCCAAAGCAGACCATCGAGATCTAATGATATTTTCTGCAAGACTTTTGCCAGATGGTGGGAGCAATGATCTGTTGTTCATTATAAGATATAGAGGCCACACAATCAAAGTAAAGATGAACAATCTTGATCAACCTGTTGACATGACCTATTGGTGTGGTTGTAAAGATTTATCAACTTTAACCATGTTGTTACATAGAGGGATTTGGACACTTAACAAACCTACAAGTCGTTCAGAAGATATGTATCTCACAGTCAAAGGTCAGCGTGATAAAGATGAAAAAACAGACATGATGCCATTTTCTATATATGATGTTCTTCCCTCACACATTATCCGTGAAGCCAATGTGAATCATTGGCAGATCCGAGTTGGGAATTCCACAGATGTGGAACTTGAGGGCAAGGACATTGGTCCTGCAGCAATGTATGCAAATAGAAAATGTGCCATGGCTCTTATGAACATTCCAGTGAAATGTTATTCTGTTGGGGAGGAAAAGGTTGTTGTTGAGAAAGAATACAGTCTAGATGTTAGAGAATTAAATGATTTAGATATGCTTTTCTTGTCAAGCAAGAATATGTTTGGCATGGGAAACGCCTGCTTCAATACGTTGGACTTATTCGATGCCATGATGGCATTTGGAATCATGTGGACTATTGATAAAAAGAGCGACTTCATTTATCTCCCAGTCTTGCAGGCTCCACCCAATGAAACAATATATCCTTTGGTCCCATTCAAGCATTCAAAAATAAACAAAAACTCTGTGTCCTTTAGTTCGATGATGTCAGTGATGGGAGAGGAAGAAAAAAAAAACATTATGAAGGCTATGTTCCCTTATGAGTCAACATGGACTCCTCACATGAAACATGAATTGATCAAACGCATCACAGCCGGTAGAGGGCCATGGAATATTGGACCTGGAACTTGTATGTTCACTCTTGACCAATGTCACTGCTGCATGCCTAGGGCAATAAAGTATATTTAATGTGTGTAAAATCTAATTTTCAACACCATGTACAATTATTTGTATAACTCTGATCAGATATTGTGATTACACATATAAAAATGACAGATGTCAACAAGTGTGCCTTTTGTAAGTACGATATGCCAGAGGGAGGAATGTCTCAATGTGACATTTGCAATAGCATGGTGTGTCATGAACCTTGTGCTGAAACATGTCCATCTTGTGACAGATGTGTTTGTCCAAAAGACACATTAGATTGCTCTGAATGCAACAATATCATCTGTAGACAATGTGCTGATATATCTGGTTGGATATCACCCGAATGTTGTTGGAGCAACGGAACAATCCTCTGTTCCAAATGTAAACCTCAACACAAATTAGTGACATGTGTGGATTGTGGATCAATTGTGTGTGGAGATTATTCGATAGAATGTGACCAATGTGAATTAACTTTCTGCAGTTCTTGTGAATGTCCACATAAGACACATTAGATTGCTCTGAATGCAACAATATCATCCGTAGACAATGTGCTGATAAATCTGGTTGGATATCACCAGAATGGTGTTGGGGAAAAGGAACAATCCTCTGCTCGAAATGTATAGATCAACACAAATAAGTGACATGTGTGGATTATGGATCAATTGTGTGTGGAGATTATTCGATAGAATGTGACCAATGTGAATAAACTTTCTACAGTTCTTGTGAATGTATACATGATGATTTCATTAAATTTGTAACATGAAATAAAAATAAAGACATTATAGAAATAAAAGTATCGTGCTTTGAATTCATTTGTCTTTTAATTCTCTGTAAAACCATACATATTTAACCTGTGTTCCCTTATGGATACAAGCATGTTTTATTGAATTGACACGCTTCATTAATTTGATACAATAGACATTCCTTCTCCTCTTAGCAACCACACTCATGCTGCCTTTGTCAAATGAAAGATATCTCCATTCGCACATGAGCTTTGAAGAGTGCGGATCTAATGGTGCATTATTTGGCCATCTCCAAAAGCGAGTTCCAATCGAGAACTTGGGTATCCACAAACGTTTCAGATTGGGGAGTGCGCGAAACACAACAGCCACATCCCGGGCATTATAAACATGTCTCCATTGTCCACTGCATGTGGCATTGCCAAATGACAAGACCATTTTCACGCATCCTTTGCTGGGACAGTCCAAAACTATGTTGCTGCTATCAATTCCTATCATATTTGATCTTATCTTTTGTGTGATTTGAAATGGCAATTTCTCGATTTCCCTAGATATTGAATGCAATTTGCCTTCGACTCTTGACATCATTTTCTGTGTCCTAAGCATTTCTCTGTGAATATGAATGCCAGACTTGTTTGGGATTGCACTGACGTGACAGTTACAATTTATTGTTAGCCCTATCAAAATACTAAGAAAAACATCAATCATACTTTTCTTATTTCTCTTTAAAATCCCAGTAAATACCAATACAAAGCAATCATTTTTGTGTTTTTTATCTTTATTTTTCAAAAACAAATGAACATTACAATGATAACTTTATTTTCTTGCAAACAGGTCCTCCATCCTCATCGAGACCTTCTCGCATATAACTCTTTATACTTTCGATTTGATCAGAATCCAAAGAGAGAGCATCATATGCCTCTTCCTCTGTCAGGCCAGATTGACACAACATGAAAATCCTATTTGCAATGTTTTCTGCATTCTTGTCTACAGGCAACCAGGCATCAATCTCTGCACTATGCTTCTTATCGAAAAGTAGAGAAGACTTACAAACATAAACAGGGGTCACATTGGAAGCAAAAGGTGACATCATGGACTTTATGCCAGCCAACACATTGGGTGACTCTATCCCTTTGGATGATCTTGATATGTAAGAGCTCAGTGTGAGTGGAAGAGCCAATAAAGAATCACTCTCTGACTTATTGTTACTCAATGCTTTTCTATCTTTGTCAGGCAGATTCACACCAGAGGCAACATTGAGGAAGGGGATATACTGATACACACCATCAATCGTGTCATTTAACATTTCCACCTTCTTGGGATCCGCTCCCATTTTCTGTATGCGAGGCATCCACAGCTTGTTATATGATGAATTTGCAAATTTCCTCATTACTCTCTCTTTGATCTTCATGTAGGGGTTTCTGGTAGAAGACGATACCTTCAAAGGACTGGACGCCATCATCATGCCTCCACCACTAGCTTGAATGAAGTAGCGTAAAACAGCTTCGGCCATGTCTTGTACCTGCTCTTCCATGGATTCGTCATCGCTTCCTTCTCTATGGGCAATATAGCACTGGCATATGTACAGGAAGATCAACATGTTTCTTTTCATTGCAGATAGAGTAGACAAGAGTGAGTATGGTGTGGCATCTCCCAAGACGATCTGATACATGGCATCTAATATGTTTCCAGTGCCAGCATATTCTTCATACCATTTTGGTGCTTGATACACGTCTCCGTGTTGTCTTGCAAAGCTCTCTCTTGAGGCCCAACATTCAGTTATGGCCTCTTTCCTTTCTGTGTATTCCTCACCATCTCCATAGAGGTTTCCAAAGAAGTCCACATAACCTGATGTAATTTGACCAAAAACATAACAGTATTCTGTCTTTTGTTTGTTCAGCAAGTCAATTGCTGAAGTGGGTGGAACTTCTATGTTGGCATCATTCAGAAGAGAGGGTATCTTAAACGAATACCTTGGTCTACTTCTCACATACTGTGAGGTCTTCTTTGCATCCCCAACCACTTCACATGTCACGCTGTTGACATATAGGATGCACGTAGGAGACTCTAGATACATCTTCTCCAGTGCCGCTATGGACTCTGATGCAACAGTTTCATTTCTCAACTGCTTGACTGTCTGCCATGGTAAGTCAATGAGGTGCTTCATCATCATTACTCCAAACTTCGAGTAGAGCAATCTGCAGAGAAACCATCAATTTCTACCAAGGCAAGGTCCCGTGCTCTCTGGAATACCTTGCTCTGCTTGGGACATTTTGCAATGAGATCAACTAAGCTTGGTGTGTCTGCATGTTGTGAGTCAAGAGCACATCGTAGTAGAGCTGGTGATATGTGGCATTCTGGAAGCGACAATACATCCCAGATGTCTCCTATGACCCTCTTTGTCTGCTCTGAAGAAGAAGGGTCTCTCTCCAATTTGACCAGATTGCCTATGAAGAGAGGTGTTCTGACACCGTTGTCTTCTTGCACAGAGAAGATGGCACGGCCATCGATGCTGCTGTGATCGTTATTTTCTGATGTAGTTATATGTGATATTCCTTTGATCATGGTTGTGGTGATGTCTGGTTCTGGTGAAATATGACTCACCTCTTGCTTTAAACCAAGTAGTGTCACTGTGCTAAATCGGATTTTGAAAACACTTTTTTTCAGTTGTTCACAACATTGTTTGGTTCTGAATCAAGTAACATATCCAATAAAACGTCAAATGATGCGGCATCTAAATTGGAGGAGTTCATTGGTCCAATCATCAAACTGCAAGCTTCTAACAGTTCTTCGTCTGTTAAGCCCATGTCCCATTCTGGGAGCCAGGTTGGTTTTGATGTAGGTTTCTCTTGCTCAGACATCTCTTCTCTCTATATCCTTTAGTTGTGGTTGATATATCTTGTAATCAAATGTACACAATATCCTTTCTCTGAATCGCTTTTAGCACCGAATAAAGAATATCTTGCGAGAGAACAACTGAAGATGGACTCTTCAGAACAATGTTTACGTCAGAATCGTCCATTTTATAATGATCCTTTGCTGTGGAGGTAATGATCACGGTGTAACAGTTGGACTCTTGAGATGAGACAAATACAACATTTCTCACCATGCTCAACATAATTAACAATACACAAGCATTTGACATCTCTTTGATGAGAACTCTGAGATCCAATGTCTCTGGTCTGTCGCCACTGATGATGAGTGGACATATGTGAAAGGGTCGAAACACTTCTTGGGTTGCAGCGATGGTTGCTGCCCCTTTCAAAACATCTGCAGATGTCAATGAATTGGTTAGACTCAAGTTACGGTCATGGGGATTAGGAATGTTGAGATTTTTACCTTGTGCCCACTGACAAAACTCGAGAGTTAGTTGTCTCATTTGATTGATTTGATCAACTTCTTTGCCCATTGGAATTGATTCCCAAAATGGCATTTGCAGCATTTCATTCAGTCTGTGGAGGTTCAGAGTCAATGCAGTTGATGGAATAAACTTTGTTTCTGAAAGAAACTGACCAAGGAGGGGAGCTTGTCCCTGTACTCTTTGCTTGCCACTGCGTTCTGCAAAAATAAGATCATTCACATGTAAAGTATGTTTTCCAGCATGATGAATATGGTGGAGTGACTCGTTTAACATTTCTCCCTTTTCCCAGATTTGCTTGGAGCATGACACGAGGAGGAAGGAACTAAGGCAATGAGGATTTTTTTCAAGAAAGGTTTGATGTTTCTTCAAGTCAAAGCATGGTTCTTTAGCCAATATGGATAAAGTTTCCAATGGAAGAAGGTTGAGTGTGACGTTCAGGTCAATCAGAACATTGTCAATGTTGCCTGGCATATCCGATGACATTCGCAACATAGAGAGTTGTTTCATTCTCTTCTTGACAATGGAAGCAAAGTGTGCTGCAAGTTCATTGGGCTCACTGTCATCAGCTACCCTGTCTCCCCCACTCATGAAGCTTGCAAAATGAGAAAAGATGGCCATTTTGCGTTTACTTATTTCACTATCGTTATCTAATTTAGTGTGGTGAGTTTTAAAGGCAGGGATGTATTGAGAAATCAAAGCTTGGCATTCGCTTATTGCTTCTCGGAACCGGTTATCATAGATTGATGTCTGCTCACAAATTGGATTCCAGCAAAATTGCATGAGCGAGTAAAGCTGGTCTATCTCAGATTGCTTCTTAAGCATTTCGCGATATTGTCTTTTTGCCATTATGAGTTTCCAGCAAAAATTGTCTTTCCCATGTCCATTTTCATCCTCGTTGAGAAAATGGGATTTCATCTTTTCACCATATGGAACATTTGCTGAATCGATGAAATATTTTGCCTGAAGTAACTCAAATGGAAGTAGATAGATATCCAATACATCCACATCGCCACTTTGGCTACCCAGATTACCAACAGTCAGACCACCAACTTTGGTGTCAAAAGATCTCTCAATTCCATTGTCACTATCATTGCCATCATCCTCTTTGTCATCACTACTTTCTTCCTCCTCATCATCATTGCTCTCCCCAGACAGACATGCTTTGCCTTTCAGTTCATAATTAATTGATCCAAACATCTCATTTTCTGCCCCAAAACTTAATTCCTCTTGCATTTCCATTTTCAGTGCTTCCCACATAGTCATGGTCAATAGGTTCGATGTCCATCTGAATGAATACCCAAACCAAAAAAGAGAGAAATATGAAATTTGGTCTTACCTGTGTTATGGTGTGATAATGGCATCTCTTTCATATGGAAGGGGTCTTTGACTTGATAGTCCATTGGAATAATGACATCATCCTGTCGCTTCAATTGGTCGATGATCATACGGAGGCGATTGACTTCCTTGCATTTGTTCTGAAGTCTACTCAGTACACCACTCATGTCTCTTTCTACAGTCTCCTTTTCAGCCACATTTTCTTCAAGCTTTTTTGTATTCTTTATATATCTAGTTTGTGTCTCTTTCAATTCCTGTTGCAAGTCAAATATATGTGATTTCAAGCGTAACATGTTCTCTGTGTGGCCGCTACGTTCACATTCAAACTTCTCATTTGATTGATGTATCTGCGATGTCAGAGTCACAATCTTGTCTCTGGCCATAGTGTATTTGGCCTCTAGGTCTGCTGCATAGTCTTCATTCCTCTTGATGCTCTTCTCACTTTCCTTCACCTTCCTCTCCAGACATTCTATCGCACTGGTGGCATGACTGAAGGATTCCTGCAATTTCTTCTTATCGCCGTATTGTCTTGTCAAAGACTCTGTCTCCTTCCTATTTCTATCATATTCAGCTATCAAATTTTCACAAGCATGTATCATATCATCGGAATGTTCTTTGAAACATTTCTTGATTTGATTTGCACAAGATGCACTCTTACTTTCACTCAGGATGGCAAGATATTGTCTGTGCAAGATGGCATGAATATTTGAAACAAGCCTTCTATAGTTTACATCAGAGGAATGATCTTCTGCACAGAGATTTGAATCAGACTGAACCTCTGACAATGGTGAACGCTTCATCATTGCCATGAACATGTCTAAATTGTTCTGTAGTGTTTGCATCTCCTCCCGAGTGGAGCACTCAATTGTTTCTTGTAATTTTTCCTTTTCCATTTGAAGTATTCGGTCATGCTCACTGTCAAGTCCATTGAGTTTCTGTTTCAGTTGTTTTATTATGTGTTCCTGTTCATTGGATTTGCTTTGTAGTAGGGTGTAATCTGCATTTGTTTTCTGTGTGAGGGTTTGTGAATCTGTTGTGTTGTCACCATGTTTGGTATTTTCTGCACCATCCCCCTTCTTACATGATAGCCTTGAAATGTTTTGCTCTAAAGTATTTTTCTCTCTCATTGCTGTTCCCAGCTCTATATTCAACTTGATCATGTCAGCATTCTGTTTTTTATTTAAATCAGTCAATTTCAAATTGCTTTCTTTCAAGTGGTAATTTTCCTCGGCCAGTGATGTCTTTTTATTCCTCAGCTGAGACAGTTCTGCCTCAAGTCTTTCGATGTCTAAATGAAGTTCATCCACTTGGTGACCATTGGACGACTCACTGTATGTCTCACGCAGCTTTTGTCTCAGCTGCCTGCGACTGTTTTCAAATGAGGCCAATCGAATGTCCATTTCTTTTTTCTCATCTTTTAGTGTAGAGATTTCATTTGATTTTGTCTGTATTTCTCTCTTAAGCCGTTTCACATCAGAATCAAGAGCATGATTGGAAGAGATAAGTAATGTGTTTTCCTTTACTTTTTCAGCCAAATCAGAGCTGGAACATGAATCTCTCAATTTCAGATGAAGTGCCTCTTGTGATCCTGTGAGTAAAGTCACTTGATGTTGCATATCTTTCTTGTCTTCAGACAGTGAAAGAAGAGTAGAAGCTTGGGATTGGTTCTCTCTCTTCAATTTCTTTATCTCAGATTTGAGGTCTTTGTTTGATACCTGAAGCAGGTTATTCTCTTGCGATTTCTCACTCAAGTCATTCTGAAATGTAGAGATCTGTCTCTTGTTCTTTGTTAATTTATTCTTGACATCTCGAAGTTCACTAAGCAACCCATCATTCTCTTCCTCTTTTTGTACAATTTCCTCTTTAAGTTTGCCTATATCCCTTATCACATTGTCAAATTTGGCATCTTCCTTGTTCATCTGCTTGATCAAGTTGTTCTTCTCATCCTCCAAGAGCTCACAGGTCGCTCTGATCATTTTGATTTCAGCATCCCTTTTGTTTAGTTTGTCTTTCAGGGCTAACAAACTAAGGTCTTTATCTGATTGCCGTTGATGAGAATTACTGGACTGATGCAATATTTCATTTTTTAATTGATGAATCACATTTTCTTGCTCCAGCAGCTGAGAACGCATCATTTCCATTTCCCTCTTTTTTTGCTCAAGGGCATCTGTATCAGTAGACTGACATTTTTGTTCAAGCTGATTGATGGAGTTCAGGGCAATTTGAAGTTTTTCATTCGCTTGCTTTTCCCGTATGGCTCCATTGCTTGCAAGCGTTGCCATATTATTCTTTGCCTCTTCTATCTCCTGTTTGAGTGATCCTATCACCTCTTCTGTAGATGCAATTTCAGCTGCTCGCCGCTCTCCAAATTGTTTCATGACAAATTTAGATTCATTTTGCAATTTGTTTATCGTCTCCGTCTTTTGGGCAATCAGCTGAATTAACTCTTCATGGGTGCCATCCTTTTGCATTTTCTTTAAAGATATATTTTCAGCAGCCAATTCTTTGAGAGATGCTGCAAGACTTTCGATCATTGCTCTATTTTCCATTGTCTGTTGAAACAAAGTGTCCTTTTCCTGTTGTAAGTTCTCATCTTTGGACCGAAGTTGTGCCACCACCCCTATCAATTGTTTCCTGACACCTTTGCCTTCCTCAATTTCTCTATGAAGTGCAGCATTCTGTTCCACCAGTTTTGAATACTTTTCCTGCAAGATTTGGAAATTGCTCTCTTTCTGTGTCAATTCATTCACTAGCAAAAAATTTTCTGTGTTTGTCCTTTTCGACTCCTCGTTCAGGCGACCATATTGATTTTTCAATATCTCGACATTTTCAATACCAACAGATGCTGAGTCAACAAAAGATTGACATCTATCTAGGGGAGAATCTTCAGAATCAGTTTCATCTTCCTCAGAAGACCAATGTTGCCCATCATCCATATATCTGGGGTCCATACTAATAAATTGTGGTGACTCTTTTTCAGAGATACTCAGAGTACCCTCATCTAATTCTCTAACACTTGAAACTCCACCATGTATTTCACTATTCACATTTCTTCTGACATAACTCTCCTTATTTGGAACGGAGTTAGTTGATTTTTCGGAGCCACAATTCTCTTTGATATTGCTGAGTGGGGTTTTATTTTGACATTGCTCATCCGTGTCAATAATTCTATGCATTTGGTCTAGAGCAGGTCTGAATTTGTCTTCTACTGATTTACAAATGGCAAGTTGAGATTCTGCTTCACATTGAGAGTCATCCTTGGTTCTTTCATCACCTCTTTGTACCTCGGCAAACAATGCTTGCTTTACTTGGGCGAGTGGTCTGATCCCTCCTTTAGAAAGGGGTGTTTTTTCTGGGGTGTCCAGCTTCCCATCCCATTCTTTCAATGGAGAAGTGAAGGTAATATCAACAGAACTTAGGCTGGGAACAGTTTCTAGATCATCAAAAGCAATAATTTCTTCATTTTCATTCAGAAATGTCCCATCGCTCTGTAGACGAAATGTACCTCCATCTTTTGATATATCTTCCACTTTAATTGTATCCGCTTTAGTTTTGATATCTGTAACACCTTTAGGTGTTTTAATGTCATCTACATAGTGGTTGGAAGGTTCAGGTGTTGAACTAAAGAATGGAATCTCTGAAAGACCTTCCAGACACTTGTCACTGATTTTATAACCACCTTCATTCTCATCTTGAAATGTGTTATCACATTTGAGATGAAATTTGTCCCTAGAGTTTTCATTCTCATTTGATTCAGCAAAACAATCATCACCAGAATCTTTATCGGAACTAAGTGATGATGATTTTGCTTTGTTATCAAAAACCTTACTGTCATTCAAATTAGTTGTTTTGACTTGCTCTTTTGTTTCGTTTTCGTTCAAAGGAAAAGAGCTTGAGTCCAACTTGACTGAAGCTCCCTCAATTCGTTCATCATTTAGAATAAGTGTATCTTCTTGCCCTGTAATTTCACCTGTGGTCTGTGATTTATTGATTTCCCCTTTGGTCATAATATCAGTTCTAACAGCATTTTTACCATTATTCTGTGCATTATGGTCAATCTTCCATGTTTCATCCTCTTTTGTTCGTGACTCTGAATGGATAGGACGGATACCACATTCTCTCATTATGTTTTGTAGTGTGTCCTCGACTGTTGGGTCTTGAGTTTCATCGTCACTACATCCGTTGCTCTCATTATGCTTATCGTTTATCGTTGGTGCATCATAGAATTGTGTTTCCATTCGAAATGCTTCATCTGTGTCTTCATCATCACTCAGTATGATCAATGTAGGGTCATCTTGTGGAGTCAGGTTGGTCTGATCTCTGGGTCTGTCTTCCTCACAGTACAGACATGGAACAAAATGATTTGGTTGATGACAAACAAGAGATGTATATGTCCACATTACATTGAGTGGTCTCTTCTCATTGGTACAGGTGCTAGGATAAAAAAAGCGATGAAATACATGTCTCTTCAAACAATCACGAGGAACCTTTCTGTGAGGGTATATTGATCTGATCGGAATTCCTAGCTCACATGCCATTGACCCAATGTGAATTAAGGAGCACCAAGAGTTTAATTCCAGTGTCTTCAGCACGGTCCCCATGATATATTCCTCTCTTGATTGTGTTGATTTGATATTGTATTTTCCTGTTATATTGCCATATTCCATCATCTGCTGTACCAGTTTCTCATCCTCTTCACGAAATAAAGCTGGGGATAACAAATGCTCCATGTGCAGGAGCATAGAGATGGCACATCGAACACGCATTTCAATGTGATGGTCTTCAGAACCAAAAACTAGCATGCTCATGGAACGGAAGAAGCAATTTCCATCGGCTCCAACCTGTCTTGCAAACAATTGTTCTTGTACATCAATTGGGAATATATCTCTAGATACTACATCTTCTGATTTGATCTCTTTGAGGGTTTGACTGCCATAAAATTGTTTGTGTAGAGGATGTCTTTTGCAGATAGAGTCAGATAGTCCCTTTGCTATTTCAACAAGCTCTTTAAGTGGCAGAGAACCTCCATTGGCATTTTCACTAAGAGTAGAATGAACTTCCAGGAAATAATCTTCCCTTTTAGAATTGTCTTTCTTTCTTTGCTTGGCATCGGTCATGACGGTGCATGGATCACCGTCCTTTTCGTGCTCTTCTCTTTCAAGCTTCCTCTTATTTTTCCCATTCGTTTGTGGCACATTCCTGGGTACAACCACAGAATCAGTTGAATACTCAGTTGGTGCTACAGAAGGAGCCCTGACCCTAGACCTTAAGGGACCACGCCTGATCAGTTCCCTCTTCACATTTGTCCTCTCCTTAGTTGCATTCTTTAGAACAGACACTATATCTGGATCTACATTGGATCCGTCGAGCATGGTTTCAATCATCTTTTCTGCCTCGCTCTCTTGTCCATTGAGCCTGATTGACTCTCTACATTTCTCCATAAACCTCCCCATCTTGTTGTGGATAAATGAGACTTTCATCGATCTCACATCTCTGTTCCAGTAACCCATAGCAGTGAATATAAGAGTTACGAAATGCATCTCAGGTGAAGACCATCTGAACTTCGTCTTTCTGATTACTTCCATTGGTGTGATTGACTTAATTGCCAGTGACTCAGGAAATCCCTCTTCAAGATTATATGATGCTGCGAGTGTGAAGTCTTCAAGGGCGTCTCTCACCACTTCATCACCACCTCCTATCTCCATATTGCTTGCTTTTGCAAGGTGCAGAGCAAAGCGAATAGAAGCCTCTGCAATGTGATTGAAGTTAACTTTGAAATAAGTTCCCTGCCTGTGAGAAGAATGCTTCAAATCCATAAAGATTCGAGACATAGTCTTTGTCACAACATCCACTTGGTCTGGGACGGGAGTATCCTGTGACATGACAGCCTCAAAACACTGGATGGATGAGAAGTGATCGAACTTGGATTCTAATGTTGCCCTGCCTTGCTTGGTTGAGTCGTTGGTGGTGTGGTACAGCCAAACTAGTGTCACATATCTGATCCGTTGCAAGAATCTTGAATCAGGGTGTCTCATCGACTGGTGTCTCACCCACTGGATCCAATTGATGATAAGTCGATCATTAGACTGTTGGTATTTGGCAATGAATGCTGATAGTCTACCTCTGTCACAGTCATTGGGAAATAAAGTGCTTAAATTTTCATTTGTGGACATTTGTTGATCCCTTAGAATCGTTCTCCCTTCCCCCTGGAATAGTGTGAGTCTTGCTTGCCCAACTTTATCGACCTGCACCTTTATTGGCTGTCCACCATAAAAACAAGAGAAAAGGGCAGTTCCTGCCAAATTTACATTACTTAATGTGTCTGTTATAAGTCCAGCAGTACGAATAATTAAGTCATCTGGATTTCTCATAAGACTACTTCCAATGACCACTCTCCACAGCAGCTCACAAGTTTCATTGTATGCAGTGTTCTGGATCGCATTGCTCCTCCTCCATTCTTGCCAGTGATAATTCATTGCATCCATACAACTCTTGACAAAGAACCAAAATTCCCTGAAGTGGTCACTCCTTGCAATATGATGATTCAAGAGAATCATCATATTATTATTTGGTGCATAAACATGGGGTTGTCTTGTGTCTTGATCGGCCAATGATGCCAAAAATCTCAAGAAATATATCTGATCACTACTGCTCCTAACAAACTCTTCAATGGCATCGCTTTTATCTTCTAAATTTACTGCTGGGAGTAAAGGTCTATCCACCTCAAGGGTGTCATCTTGTTGATGAGTTTCCTCAGTGAGAGTAAATGTATCCATCTCAACCCTCAAATAAGTGTGTTTGGTTCTATTAATATGTAATGAAAGTAGTATACTAAAACGAACACTAGTGACATGACTGACCTTGACATAAACGACATAGACAGACTGCTGAATGAAGAGAGGTTCCTGGAATTATGGGCAATGCAAGATGAGCTATCCAATAAAAGAAAATATGGCCTTCTGCATTCTGAATATGATCCAAAACATAAGAAAGCGAGGCAGGATGGGTTTAATATACAAAGTGATAGATGGGACAATCCCCTTGGTTCATTTACCATTTCAGAAGGCAAACCAATGGGTCTCAATGAAGGGGATGAAATTGCAAGTATACACAGTACAACAAATACACAACAGAGTAAAAACAATATGTTAAAATGGGATCATGTTATTGGTTCAATGCATGAAGAGGTGACTCCCTCTACCAATTTCAAAGAAAATGTGGATGACATTTTAATATCAGACGAGGAAGAGAGTTCGTTTGAGGTGATTGACTCAGATGGACCGCTACTTCTTAATCTTCTTGAATCATCACATCCTCCAAATATCATTGGTCAAGATCAGCCTGCCGATCAAAGGGAGGTGATATGTGAAGATGATCAAACACATCTGGGAAAGGATGAAAAGGAAGATACTACAACACAACATGTGGATCATCAAGCAGATACATTGAGAAGCAAGATGCAAGTGAAACTGGGTGATATAACACTATTGCCAGTCGATGCAGTAGTCAATGCAGCCAATAAATCTCTACTTGGTGGAGGAGGTGTGGATTTTGCCATTCATGGGGCTGCTGGTCCACAGCTCTTGGAGGAATGTAAGACCATGGGGGGATGTGAAATAGGTGATGCAAAGGCAACAAAGGGTTATGATCTACCTGCAAAATGGGTCATTCATACTGTGGGTCCTTTCTTTCAAAGAGGAAGCATTGAGGAAAATGCAGCACAAGAGAAACAGTTGATATCCTGCTACACCAATTCGTTAAACCTTGCAAAACAGCTTGGTGCAAGATCGATTGCTTTCCCTTGTATATCAACTGGAATTTATCATTATCCAGCACATGATGCAGCAAAAGTGGCCATCAAGAGCACCATAGGTTGGCTGAAGGAAAATTATCATGACATAGATCAGGTAGTTTTTTGTGTCTTTGGTGAGAAAGATCTCGAGATCTACAAAAAGACATTGGATGAAATATTCTCCAATAGAGTTTTACCACAAAAAACTCCCATATCACAAAAGAACTCAAGGAAGAAAAAAAGTAAAGCTAAAAATACACAAGGTAAAGCTGCACTGCATACGTTTGGGCAGGATGTCAAGAATGGTAGAATTCACCCAGAGGCCAGAGCCATAGATGTGAATTATGAAATGGGACACACAGAACCAACACCTGTCATTGTTGATGAACACCTAATGGACTATGCCCTGACCTTTCCAATGGAGATGGTTACAACTGACACACAGAGCCTATACCAAGACGTAATCCAATCCAATGGGACATTTCTCATAGCAAAGAAAAGGACTCTTGTCATAGAAGAAACTGGTCTTGACAATGCCTGTCTCTTTGCAAGTCTTGCTGAATGGTTGAATCGGAACGATAGAGATGAACTCTCTGTCAGAGATCTGTCATCGTATTTTAGGGATTGGTTTGGGTGCTATGGTATCAACTATAAAAACAAGAGATTGAACTACAGAGACAATTTTTCTGTTTCGGAAAATACTTTATTTTTGAGGTCACACATCAACCGGGCACTTCTACAGCATAAACATGATTTTTTCGCCGCGTATAAAGAAAAGCTTGCATGTGATACAGATTGTGAAGAAGCCCTTGCAATCAGGTGCAAAAATGAACAAGGGTTGGGTGGTTTAGAGCACATCATCATGTTTTCAATCATGACTAACACACCAGTCTTTGTGTGGGAGCATCATGGTAAGGAGTATTATAAATTATACCTGAAAACAAATGATATGCTGCAAGCTCTTGCACTGTATGATACACCTCTCAATACAGTGTTGGGCACCATAAGCAATCAAAACCAAAATATTATTCATCTGCTCTTCAACAAAAGGAATTCTGAACATGCTGCACATTATGAATGTTTGGTAACATTTGACTCCACATCATCTAAATGAGCATGACTTGAAAAGGATGACAAGTTTGAGTTTGCAAGTTGTTGCTGGAAACTCTGCCTGGAAATGATTTCTTGGATGCAGTTTATACAATCAGAATATTTTGTCAGAGATAACCCAAACCAAAGAGACAGATCATCACTTGCAGGCAATGGTGTCAGTTGGCTAGCATACGTGGGTGGGTTTAACACAGAGTGCCCTTGGCTAAATATTCCCCTTACTATTCTGTAGCACAAGATTGAAATAAATGAAGATGCATTCTTCAACAATATCAGCGATTCTTGTTTGTTGTGTACATTTCTGAGGACAATCTCACATAGGATCAAAACATCCGCATGGAGAAGGTCTCTTGTCTGGCGAAACATAACTCTTTCCATCGGCAATGCTTTCAAATCAATGTGTTCTCTATGCTTGTGAGGCTTTCTTGCACTGATATATGTCCAATATTTATGAATCTTTTGGGCATCACAAAGAGCACCAACAACTTCATCCACTGTATTTGTGAGTTTATTGTACCTCATCTCAGATCTGTTCTGCTGAGAACCATATGATCGTCGTGACCTAAATGTTTGAGTTTCCTCAATATGGTCGCATCCTTCTGATTGCAAATTGTTCAACTTGGAACAACTGTAGACACAAGACGTTGTACCGTCCCTGTCTTCGTGTATTAGACATGTTCGTGATCCCACCGTGCACACATGAACCACAAAATGTCTGAGACATGCATACACAGAGTCGAAGAGGGGATGCATGAGACATCTAGACATACGACAGAAAATCAGAGATTCTTCTGCATTGCAAGATCCATCATCCACAAGAATTAGGGGAATCGCAAAAATTCCATAAGAATGGCAAAGTTCTTTCATGCCATGCTGTATCCTTTTGTTCAATATGATTTTATCTTTTTTGTGGACCTTGGCCTTGTGAATGAAAATAGCTCCTGTGTCCATGGTTTTCTTGATTCAAGTTTCTGTACATGAGCATGTCACTTGCTGTTGAAAAAGATGTGTTGGTGCAAAATCGGATTTTCATGGGAAACAGAGATTTCTGCCTGACATTGCTGAAATCAGACTCAATCTAACAACGATTCTTTTATTTCTGTTTGTTTCAGAGCAACAGAGGATATGACCCAACATTTTGTGTGATGGACGAGTGTGGATACATGCATCCCAGTGCTGTTGCGAGCGCCCTAACATATGCCACCAATCGTGGTGTCAACATCATGTTGCTCTGTAGCCCCGTGGATGCATCACATTGGTTGTCGAGATTGGACGAAGTCACCGATGGTAAGTCTGGTGGAGTGTGTCTCATATCACTGAAATATCTCTGCGGAGCATGTTCTGAGAAGGGTCAAACAGGTGTTTGTATACACGGAGCCATGCAACTTCCATGGCATATCGATGCTGGTGGACAACTCAGTGAAGATCCAGTCAGACAGGTCATGGAGCTTGTAGCACCTGGAACATATCAACAAGAAATATGTGGGTTCAATGACCATACCAGAGAGAGAGATGCAGAGGTCTTCTCTCAGGTAGCACTGAAGAGGCTTGTGAATGAAAACACCATCACCCTAACTGTAGAAGATCAGAGGTCTGCTGATGCCATATACGTTAGTCTTGATCCAGTGCAAGCTGGAAGCAGTGTATCTGGGATAGGACTAGCTGTTGCTCTTTGTATAGGAGAAGTGTTTGTGGTAAGTGTAATTTTGATTACAACAGGTCCGTCACATTGATGGTTGAACTCTTTTTACCCAACATGGTTCGACCTTTCATCTTGTAATATAGTGCCACTTCTGTCCCTGTTATATTCATTTCTGATGAGGTACAATCGTGTGAAAGATGACTTCTTTGTATGTGTACGCTTGTGCCTACTATGGTGGCTGTATGTTTTAACAACGACATAGTTTGAGATCCATTATTCGCAAGAATGAAAGAGGCATCTGCTCCTTGCAATACACCCAGCACCATGGAAGTCAAGTAGTGAATGATCCAGTGGCGAGACTTGTCTGTGTTTGTCAGATAATCTTCTTTGCAAAAGAGAGTCATGTTGCACAATTCAAATAATGTCAACACTTCAATTGCAAATTCATTGCTGTGCAACACACTGTCAACGAGACATCTAGCATCTTTAAGGGGTCCGTGGTGCACAGCTGCCAGAGCTGTACGTTCCAAAGGAGTCTTTGTCTTTTCCCATTTTTGTTCACCCATGATCATACCAGTAGACAGCTCCATATATGCTTTGAATGTGTCTTCATCCTGGTGCAGTAAGACAGCGCTGGTGGGGTGATGCCTACCAAATATCTTATGGATAATCTTTGGGTGCATACTGCAATGCTTCAATCTCCTTGTGTTATTTCTCATATCTATATGTCCCTTGTTGAGACAGAATGATGTAAATCTTTTCAGTAACCATTCACGCTTCTGTATCATTGGATGAAAAGACAAGAGTAACCAGTCATCAATTTGAAATGTCATTTTGTTTTTGTACAGTAACAGCATCCGTGATGTGTATTGTACTATTCAAATATTTTTTATGATGTAAAATTGGTTTTTACAGATCATGTTTTTTTTTTCCGAATGTATCTTTCTCATATCTCTTTTTTGCTATTTTTTTCAGATAATTGGTCTGGAACAGTTCAGTACCAAACCAATTCACCTTGGTAAGCTGAATGAGATTCATGCTGATCTCTTGATTACAAATCTGAAAACACTCTTCCTCCTATACCCCTTACTTTGTAAGAAAGAAGTGAGGGTTTTTGTGGAAGCTAACCTTTCTCATGACCTATCTGCCTATGTGAAGCATGCATTACACAACTACTTCCGCAGTACCACCCTTCGGATCAGATTTGCACAACAACATGATAGCAATGGACATCCCTTACCTGGTGTACTCACCCGACACAAAGAAAATATGGTCTCCTACTTTAAAAGAGCACTAAATGAGGGGGTAGTGTACATAGCATCTCAGATCAGTACCGTTTCCACTTTACTCACTCTGAAGTATGATGACGAATCCCAATTGTCAAATCAAAAAGGCTCCATGTCATTTGGAATGGGAACAATGATTCCAATGACAGAAGATTGTGAAGTCATGGTAAAGACTTTCCTTGAACAAGCTGGCAACTTCAGGTGTTACAGGAGGGGCCAAAGCATCATCTATTCGGGAAAGAGGAGTAGAAAGAACCAATCCAAAGTGGATGACATGGTGATGGCTGTAGTGATTGCAGTTGCATGGGCAAGACTACCAGAACACACATTCATGCTCGTATAAGACATATTTGTTATTTACACATTTTTATGCACATGCAGTAAATAAATCTCTGATATGCCTAAGTTCTTTTCCAAGTCAGCCACAACCACATTTCGTTCAATGTGCAAAGTGCCAAATATGGAGAAGGATACTTGGGTGTCTGTGGTCCTTGCAAGTGTGAATGACCTGGTCCCTCTGAAGGATAAGGTGTTGGGAGTAGACTCGTTCTCCATTAGGTGTTCGCATCCTCATGTATGGTGCCCTTTCCTGGTGACCTGGTCAGGTCGGGATTTGGTAAAGAAGACTATTGCCTACAATGAAATCACATCGGAAGAACCCCAAAAAATGGGTTATGTACATGGGGTGACCGAAGGAAGTGGACATGGTGGGTCATGGGATAGAAGAGAGGCAATTGATCCTATTCTAGACCATAATGTATGGGAATTTTTCTTGTCCGATTTGCATATGTCCTACATGAAACTGATGAATGCACTGTTGCGAAGAGGAACAGAGAATCAATATGCAGAACTCTTTGACTTGGTGCCCAAAGAAATGAGAAAGGTGTTTCGCACAGAAGAACATGAAAAAGTAGAGTGTTTGGCAATGCGAGCCATTGACAATTTTGAAGATAATGATGAGAGTGACCTAAGCGATGATGATATGGAAGGAATGAATTTGGTGGACAGTGGTAAACATGGAAAGTGTCAAGAAAACAATGTTATCATGCAGTTCATGGTTGACTTGTTCAGTTGTGACCACTTGTTACAATCATACCTACAATTACAACAGCCATATATTCAACAGATAGAGGAATTTGGCATCAAGCTGGAACAAAATGAGGATAATTTATATCAATACAATAAAAAATACATTCTGTTTCCTTTACCAGCTATTCGTAAAATATTAGCCACATGTCAAGAATTGGAAGTAAACAACTACATGTATTCGAATGGTGGTGGTGAGATTAAGCCAATTTTGGGCAAAATTCTGGTCCCTGCAGCGAGAGGTGAGCTTACGTTTGTCACCCAACTGAAGGTTCTTGTGGGGACTTCAATTGAGAGTGGATGTTGCATGTCTTGTGTTGAAGGATCAAATGAAGATCTAGTTCAGGATGATGAGAGTGATGACTCAGAGAAAATCATAGACTACCGAGACGCTATAAAGTCACACAAATTTGAAGTGGATGGGGGCATTGAAATGTGGAATAGAAACATCAAAGAATATTTTCTGGGACCGGCCTCAATCAAGAAGCTTGGATACATTCTCTTTAAAGAATGATTAAATCTTCAGCTCCTCACCTATTATTTGTGATTGTGGTTATTTACATAAAACAGCACCAACATTATAGAAAGATGTGTATCTCATTTACTATTGAAGAATTAGGGGCAGACCACAGTGCTTCAGTTGTTGAAGTGGAATGTTCATTGAATGGTATATTTCATGGAAATAACTTTCACCAATCCCTTGTTGAGGATTTACATGGAGTGCACACCGAGGTAGCTGCCACAAGACTTGATGACATTATCACATATGTGGAAAGATGCATGAAATACCAAAGGATGAATTCTATGCAACATCTTGCATTCAGAAGATTGAGAGAATCTCTCTCAGACCTACAAATGTCATGCTCAGATGTTAAAGGCGTTGTAATGGTTCAATGAATAAAGATACAAAATAACATTTTTCGTAATGTGTTTTTATTTCATTATCTTTAAAACATAATTAAGAAATTGACACTTGAGCCAACATGTCAAAGGAGTGAAAGCAATTGTTCTAATCTGTGTATACATTTCTCTCCAAGCTGCATTTGATTGTTGGATAAAACCTCCTGAAGTCTTTTGGTAAAAAAGCTTTTGTTCTCCCCTATAAGATGCTCAATTTGATGACATATTTCTCGTCTTGGTTTTTTAGAAAAGAGCGCATCACATAGGGAAGTTGGAATTATATCCTTTCTATCTTCTTCCATGTCTATCCCATACACACTTGATCCATTGCTGATGGTGTTGTACAAACCTGAGTCTCCAATACCCAATATCCATCGAAAAATGAAATGCAGCCACAGTGTCAATGGTAACGAGGCAATCTCTCTTTCACTCAACTTATGCACTTGTACCAGTCCCAGTTGTTCTCTGGACACAAATGTCACTTTACTCATGGCTCCTCTTTGAATGGCATCCTTGATACATCTCTCCTGTGGCTCCACCCGAGAACCATCTCCTTTTGTGACAAGGGGGAATACAAGGTATTTCTTGTCACCCTTTTTCCTTTCTACAACCCTCAATGTGTGCTGGTCCTGAAACACGTTGAGCATGGTATTGTGATGCTTCACTACATTACTATACTTTCTTGACTTTGGCTTGTAAGGACCCTTGATCACTTCCAATGCATTCAAGTCTACTCTCGTGTACACTTTGGAGGACGAAGTAGGCATTTGCAGCAAAGGGAGAGAACTATCATTCTTTGTGAAGAGAGATGGGAACCTGTCCATCAACACTTCGTAGAATTCTCTTGTCATGTCTGCAGTCTTTTGTCGTGTGGCACCTCTGTACACCTTCTTGGTCATTTCCCAATATGGGTTCTCAGTATAGGACACAGCCTCTTTTGTACCATCAACGAAGAAATCCTCCATAGTTTGTTTCTTTCTAATTCCATGAAACTCATGAAACATGTCCTCGCTCAGAGATACTGGTTTTTCAACAAGAGGAGAGCTTCTTCCATATTTTCCCCTGTATGTGTGCTTATCAACTGCATAATGTGGCATCTCATTCAAGGGTTGAGACTCAGACCAGTGGACTGTTATGGGCAACGACTCCTTTTCTTTGCTGAGATGAGACCTAAAGATCAATTGTGTGACGGGTGCAAACAACATCAAACGATGTGGCATTGCACATGCAAATTTTGCACAGAGGAAAAGATATTTCCTTGTGATTAAGTCCTCTTTACTTGTAGCATTATGCAGAATGGCGAGGATCAATTGTGCTGTGGAATAGCACTTTTGTGGTTTTGTTTCCATTTCCCAGGGCCTAAACATCTTGGTCACCAATGACACACCCTTCTCTGATGGGCATCTTGTTGATTCCACATCTAGGAACATAGATGCTAACTTCATGCTACCAATGAGTAAGTTGAAGTCTCCTTCGCTCCAAGCCATTTCCAAGCTAGCAAAAATTTTTGATGCACTCAAACCTGTGACTGAATCAGCATTTTCCAATAAGTTATCCAAGTGCGATGGAATGACTGATGTTTGGGCAATCTTTTCAAAGACAGTCAACATTGTTTCATGCATAGCAAACACAGGCAAGCAAGCAGATATTCGACAAGTAGAGAGCCTAATTATTGTCTGTATGAAATTGTGTTTGTCTCTCTTCTGGTAGTGATGATACATCTGCATAATGGTATCCAAAGACATCAGTGAATGGTCCTCGAAGAGAAATACGAGGAGTTTGTCCCACGAGAGGTGGTCTATTTTTCCACATTGGAGTTCAAGAGCACTTTGAACTACCAGTTTTGGTTCCTTACGTCTCAGTGACTTTTGCAGCAATGACTTCACCTCATCCAGCATAAAGTTGTGATGGGTCAGGTGACACTTCCCATACAAATACATATTGATCACTGTTGTTTACATGCTTTCTTGTTGGGGCACAAATGACTTGCCTATTGTGGGTGTGTCATGAAAATTCAATTTTACACTGTACCTATATGAGTCATATATTGAGGAGTTTTATATTGATGCAGTGAAACATATACAAAGCACAAACAAAACATTTCAAAGATGCAATTATTGGTCATAATATTTTTCATGTTCATGGTGCAAGGTATGGCTAAGACCATCCGGCCTCCTTGTCAGATTGAAATTCAAAACATCACGAAGGTGGAGAACATGGGAATGATTTGTGCATCCTTCCAGATTGTAGAGGTGAGGGCCTCAATCAACTTTGAGCATAAAATGTTTTCCCTTGTTTATCAACGAGCCAGCGACAACTCTACACACGTGGTTCAAATGTCAGACAGACATTGTGCTATCAGTGAAAAGGAGAGTGTTTCATTTTCTCTTTGTGGAACATTGAATGATCAATCCCATGTGATGGAACAACTCCATGCAGTTATCAACGAAGAAACATATTTTATTGGCAGGGTAGCAGGTGAGACAGAAACCAAGTGTAAGGTAACTTGGCCAACGCCCCAAAGCCAAATTGGGAGTCACAGAGTAGATGAGACAGATACATGCAGGAACATTTTCAGAAACAGGTGCGCAGAGTCTATGTGCAGACCCAATTGTCAGTCAATCATGGTAGGGAGTGGCAAAGAAATTACTTGTTCAAGTCCAATGTCAGAAGAGGAGACATGGACAAGTGGCATCCATGTCTATGTCAATAGACTCTTTGCTATTCCAAAGTGGAGGAGTATTTGCATGGAGGTGATTTCTGACATATCAAATGCAAATGCAACGTACAGATTATCATCAACACAGGGTCTTCTTCTACAGCACAGCATAACAAAAAGGCCACATTTCATCAAAGAAAATGTGAAGGACACGAAGGGATGTATCAACACAGACTCACATCCTTTCCAAAATAAACAGGGAAAATATTTTTGTGCCCGATTCAGTGAGCGAATTCCAAGAGGTTCTAGAATCACTGTCAATAGAGAAGCCACACTTACATATGAGACAGAAACAATGACAGGTCAAACATATACACGCACAGTACCACTTCGCATGAAAAAGAATGCATACCAATCTGCTGTTGAGAAGATAAAGTCTCCAGCCATTTGCATTGGACAGATGAGAGATCAGTGTAGTGGAGGATGCATCAGCTCTTGTGAAGCTGTAATCATGAGATATGGACCAGTTAAATGCAATGATTCCTGGACACACGTGACATCCATACTAAACACAGGCACAACACCAACTCCAGAAATTGAATCACATGTGGAAGATAGAGTTTTAAGACAAGGTTTGAAATTGGTAGATGGAGGCAATGAAACATCTCTTAACAAGCCAGATGATGAAAGCAGGGTGAGGCATAGAGACCACAGAAGGGATAATGCATCACAGCTTGTTGCTACTTCAGGCATCAAGTCTCACGAAAAGGGTTTACAGAGAGGGAATCAAATCAACAACACTACCAATATACCCCATTCCATGCAAACCAAGTTGAAGGACATTGAGATACACTTGGACAATGAGACTAAAATGTCTGACGTCAACATTACATCTAAAAACTCCCACACAGCTTCTGAGACTGAGAATACAAGTGAGTCATTTGATGTTGGAGACGTGACAGTCAGTGACCATGAGGTTCAGTTTGATTCACACAGAGGTAGTAAAACTGAAAATATAACCAAAACATCTTATGCTGCAAACATAACAACCGGAGATGTAAAGGCTAAGTTTGATTCACAAACAAATAGAGGAACTGTGAACACAACTGAAACATTTGATACAGCAAACATTACATCTCAATATACAAATCTGACTTTGGAAACACACCCAGTTGAGGCAACTGAGAAATATGACAAAGACAATGAAATACCCAGAGATGATGTGGATGTTTTTAAAACAGATGTGCAGGAGAAGGCAAACAGGAATGCAACAGATATGATATCTGACACTATCCCCTCCAATTCTGGAGATGACGAGGAGCTTGCAAGATCAGATATCAAAAAAGATGCATTCAATACAATTCAACAGAATGAAGTTGTTGACATAAAATTTGAGGAAGACCATAGATTTGAACCTATACATAATGAGTCTAAGGCCACTACATCCATGACGGATGCCTCTGTGATTCATTCTAGAGATGATGAAGGACATGTAGTGAATGAAAAAACAGTTATAAGCAAACATGAAGACACAAAGAGTGACTTTATACAAGGGAGTGAAAAAGATGGTAATGATGATCATAATGTTGATAAATCTACACTAAAAATGAATCACAGTGTAGAGCACATCACCGACAAGCCATCACTCCAGGGAAGACCCACATATGTAGGCGGGCAACTATCGCCCGTGTTATACAGTACTTTAGCACTGGTATCTATACCTATTCTAATGATAATATGTTTCAGTATGATTTGTTCTAAGAATGGATCTTGCGACTGTTGTTCTTGGATTAAAATAAAAGCATAGAATGAAAAAACACTTGCAGTTGCCCTTTCTACTTTTTTATTTTTGTATCACAAACTGAACATATTCCATCTCGACTTCTCATGTAGGCAATTGAAGGGTAGCCTTTGCAGTTCATATGTCGTCTCGCACAGTCATGACAAATCCATCTGTGGACACAA
Source organism: Amphiduros pacificus (assembly GCA_949316495.1). Taxonomy (NCBI): domain Eukaryota; kingdom Metazoa; phylum Annelida; class Polychaeta; order Phyllodocida; family Hesionidae; genus Amphiduros; species Amphiduros pacificus. The sequence goes on along the minus strand of OX439012.1, from coordinate 11,395,182 downwards.
CGCATTTGAATCATATCCGATTTCTTCGGCACCCAATGACCATCTGAACACCACTTTTTGTTGTAAGGCACTGGAGGATGTCTGATATCTGTTCTGTAAAAACACATAAAGTAGAAACAAATTATTTGGTTATTTTGAGATAGCAATCAGAAGTTTTCAACGATGCAATAGAAGCAGATTTTACAAACCCATAAATTATGCGATGAGATATGCTTTTTCCATGACAAAAACGAGCAATCTCCAGCAAATCTGTCCTTGATGAAATATGTAGAGTGTGATTCAAGACATCCTCTGCAAAGGCAATATGTTTATCCAGTGCATACTGTTTGACTTCTGGAATTCTCCATTCATGTGTTATTGTCAGCTGGTGAGACATCTTCTATTAGCCGTATACAATGCATCTCATTGCATAAATGTCATGATTCTGTTAATATTTCCTTTTCAATATGAAAATCCATTTTAGCACTTCAACCATTTGTTATTGTATAAGTGGATGTATTACAATCTGATGTAGTCAAAACCCACCGAAAACATGTTTATTGCATTGGAAGGTCTGATTGCTTCAGGCAAATCAACTCTGTTGGCAAAACTCAAAGACAAGTATCCAAGTTATACCTTTCTTGATGAACCACTAGATAAATTCTGTCACTATTCCACGGAGGATGGTAGGGACATCAATCCTCTAGAACTGTTCTATGAAGATCCGAGGAATGGCAGCAGCACACAATTGTACATACTTGATATTTTTGAAGAAAGTTTACGTCAACTTGAGAATACATCTGAAGAAGATGTGATTATTGGTGACAGGTGTATGCTGGCTTGTAATGTCTTTTCTCGTGTACTTCGACTCCAGGGACACATGGCAGAATTCAGCTGGGAATATTTCATGTCAAAGTATGGTAGGCTGGCTAGAGAGTACAAGCATGCCATACCAGATGCTATCTTCTTCTTGGACACAGATGTAGAGGTTTGTTTGGAGAGAATGGGAAAAAGAAACAGAAAGATGGAGACACAATTCAAGACCATGGAAGACTACATGAAGCTTCTACAAGTAACCTATGCCAGGACGATGAAAGAAAATCAGAGTCAGATTGTGGTGCACAATTCTAAAGAACAATCATTGGATGGGAGACTGTGTGAGTTTGATGATTTTCTGACAAAATTGCTTCAAAGACGCACAGGACTAAACGAAAAAAGATTTGCAAGGAGTAAAAGTGAACCAGCATCTATGTTTAGTGGCCATGAACCAATTGCTCAGTTCAAAATGGATAGTATACAAAACCTCTATAGTTTTGGTAGTGCTATCCAAAGTGGTATCTCAGCAGTGTATGCAGGAAAGAGAAACTCAGATGGAAAACCGGTGGCCATTAAGGTCGTTGAAAATCCCCCATTGTGTAATGAAGAATGTTGTAAGGGAAAGGTACCAAGCGAAATCTGTATATTGTCACAATGCCAACCAGTGATTGGAGTCATTCGCCTGCTCGAGTTCTTTGATGTTGGGAATGGCAAGTGGATCATTGTCATGAATAGGCCGACAAACAGTAAGGATGCATTTGACATGTTGGATGACATCCCATTCAACTGTCTTACAGAATCCCAAGCAAGAGGGATCTTTACACAGGTAGTTCACACTGTGCTCAACATGGCTGAGATGGGTTTCTATCATGGTGACATCAAATCTGAGAATGTTGTGATAGACATGGATAGCAAAAAAGCCTTGTTGATTGACTTTGGCCTCGCAGGTAGGATATCTGCAAGGCCACTGACCAAGTTCCAAGGAACAGTCAGTTATGCCTCCCCGGAGATGTTACGCAAAGAACCATATATGTGGGAGTCTAATAGCGTGTGGTGTCTTGGAGCCTTTTTATATCAGATGGTGCATGGTGACTTTCCATTTGACATAAGTGAAATTAAGTCAATCAATCCAATCACGATTGAAGGAGATGTATCCAGTGAGTTGCATGATATATTGACAAAATGTTTAGAGAAAAATGCAAAGAAGAGAGCCAATCTTGTTGAACTTATTCATCACCAATGGATGTTTTTTTAAATGTTCACATCCAAATAAAATCTTAAACAAAAAAAAGCAATTTCATAGTTGTTCTTTGATACAATGTATAATCTCAATTAAATGATAAAGTCATATGTGAGATTGATTATTATACCAAAATAATTATTTCAAGCTTTTAGATAAACACACCAGAAAGATCAACTCAAACAATGGTCATTCACTCTCATAATTTATTTCTTCACCATATTTCCTGTCTTTGTCACACACTCTGTCAGACAATGACATGACTTTTCACGGGAAACTCTCTTTCCTCTAACTCTGTCCAAATCTTCCAAAGATAGATTGGAAATGTTTTCCTGCGTGTTTGCCCCCACGAGAAGATCAAACTCGAGTGCTGAGTTCTTGACCTCTGGGAGATTGTCCATCATCATTATGAATTTCTTCTCTTGCTTTGTGGTCATGATTGCTGTTTTGAATGGTTTGATTATCATAGAAGAACAACTCCTTTTATACCAAAAAGGATTATTTAACTAATTATGCACATTTTTAAATGTCTACTCTGATATTTTAATTAGTTAGGCACCATTCCAAACTTGTCCAATCAAGTTATGTTACAGCTTCGAAAAAAAATTATCTATGCACAGTTTTGGATGGTGTACTCTCATTCATTGTATGTCTGTTGATCATATGGTCTTTCAAGATGACTAGTCAACCTGTCACTTTTGTGGTGTGTCAAAAGTGTCAAACCAACATTCTTGTCCACCATGGCCAAGTGGTTAAGGTCTCTTTTTAACTACGCTGCGACTACGTGAAGACAACCTCTTTGCATCTCTCTCTCTCACCATGCACTTTAGGTCACAATACATGAGTGGCCTTATGTCTTCTGTTTTGATGCAAAGAAGTTCCTCTTCTGTCATATCACCAACAATTTTTAAAGCAGCTTCCTTACAAAGAGTCGTCAATTCCCATGCAGCATACCCATGGGTCAAATTGGCTATTTTTTCAAAGTCTTGGTCTGTCAGTCCACATTGATCCCCTCGAGTTAATGTTCTCAGTAATTGTACACGCTCTTGGTGGTTTGGCATTGCAACATGGATCTGCATTGGAAATCTTCTGTGTATGGCATCGTCAAGATCACTAGGCCTGTTTGTTGCTGCTATCACCACAATTTTATCGTCTTTCTGTTTCAGAACTCCATCCAATTCAGTCATGAATTCGGTCTTAATACGCCGGTTCACCTCATTTTCACCATCCCTCCTCATACTGAGAAGTGAGTCTACTTCATCAATGAATATGATGCAAGGTTGCAAAAGACGTGCAAGAGCAAAGAGTGTCTTGACAGTCTTCTCGCTCTCTCCAACCCACTTGGATGTGATTGTAGAAGATGAGACATTAAACATCTTGTAACCTGACTCATTGGCTGCAGCCTTGGCCAAGAGAGTCTTTCCATTTCCTGGAGGACCATGCAGTAGTATCCCTTGAACGGGTGCTCTAAGACCAGTGTATATCTCTGGACGCATAGAGGGCATGATCACAGTGTCTCTAAGTGCCTGCTTAGCTTCTGGTTGGCCTATGATGTCTCTAAACATAGTTCCATCGTTGGAAGTAACCAACTCGTTCAAGATGGTGTGTGCCAGTGCCTCATCTATATGTTTAAATTGATCTGTCTCTGGCTGATCCCTATCTGCATCTTTCAGCTGGCCCACTCTATAATTTGCAGAATTTATCAGTTTCTTAGCGTGGACCTGTATTGATCGATCATTATCGCATGTGGCACTTTGTCGCATAATGTACTTCATCAAAGCCAAAGCTTTGTGGTACTTGCAGATGATGGCTTCCTTATCCTCCTGATTAGAGTAGAGTGCTAATTGGTGTTTCTCTTCTCCTGTTAATTCTGTCATTTTTTCCTCCATGGTTAGTGCTTGATCAAGGATCTTCAGAGATACCTTGTACAGGTGTTTCATCTTTGTTTCATCCATGTAATTAAAATATATAGGTTTTATTTTTTCACCACAAGTACCAAGAACGCAATCTTCTCTGAACAAAAAAATAAAGTCATACCTCAAATATATTTTCTGTATTTTTTATTTCAACATCAACATCTTATTCACATCAGTTTCACTGTCCTCAACAGGGTCTTAGATTGATTCCTTAACTTTTTTGACAACTTTGACACACGATTAACATTGAATTTTAGAGATTCTTTGAAAAGAGCTAATGTTTTTTCACATTGGTTCAACTCATTATGAACAGAGACATTTTCTTCTGCTTTGACATGCCCATCGTCGTCCCCATCATCATCCCCACTGCCATCCGCATCATCTTCATCACTGAAAATTGGATCGTTGTTCAAAATGCGTTCAAATTCTTCTGGTTTCCTATTATCACCTTTGATTGTAGAGTAATCCCCATCTGGAAGTTGGAGAGCTTTTCTAGTGGCCAATTCCATGTCATTTGAAAATACATTAGTGTTCATTTTCTTTATGCCATGATCTGAATTTACTGACATCGCTAAGATGGTTAGAAACGCGTTGGATAACATTAGGCAAGTCGCAATCTTGTGTGTGGACATGACTTTCTCTCTCTTTTTCTAACTTGTAGTACACATGACACTAGTATGTTCAACTAAAATGCAGCACAAGGTTGATCTGATTGATTAGATGTGAATCACTCTCCGGGGAACATCATTCAATATGTGTATTGCCCTCTCGTACACCTCTTTGGCACTATATGTGTCTTTAATCACCTCGCATTTTGTGATACCAAGAACAATCTTGATTAAATTTGACCTGTCGTATGTGCACATTTTGACCGACACAGGAACACACGAATCCACTTGTCTGCTGGCAGTAGGATCCCTACAGGCAACTGTGCTTCTGTCCAAAATCCCGTCAGGCACGCTGTCACTATCAGTCTCGTCAATGTCTGGTCCATCACACTCCCACTGGTCACAGACTGGTTGAAGTTGCCGAAGCATGGGACTTTCAACCCTTGCATCAACCACAGTCAGACGAGTGAGGACCCACTTGGCGTGACGTGGATTGAATGTGTCTATGTGATCTTTAAGCACCACCTCGTCAGGATAGTCTGCTCGATGTACCATGAGTCCAAACTGTAGCAAACCCCTCGTGTTTGATCCAGTCTTTTGGATCTGATCGAATGTCTTGTCCATTTCTGCCACAGACAAATGAACTGCCCCGTTTGAATGGTCCTCCTTCATGAGGTGTGTTGAGTGGGGCCTCATCACGTTCACGCTATTCAAACGTGTCGATCTATCATTTGCTTTCATGTCCAACGCCATACCAAGTGGTGAGAAGTTGATGTGTCGCATAGCATATTCTGTCCCCTCGGTGAACATCGCAGCATAGTCAGCAAACTCTGCCTTTTCATCCTTTCCAAAAAATGCCACACCTTTCTTTGGAACAAGGTAGCATGCATAGAGCGCTGTCTGTGCAGTCTCTGAGAAGAGCACAAGGGCAACCGTTGGAAACTGAACGGCGACCTTGTTCTCGTGGCCACTGATTGAATGAATATGAATGTCTGGAACACCTTTCAGCATCCTTTGAATTTGAGAGTTTTGATACATGTTTTCCATTGTTTGTTTTTATGTGTTGTCCTCATGCTAAAAATATGCATAAGTAGATTATTTGTCTGTGTGCAAAATTGAATTTAGTTTAGCCAAACTAATTCAAATAAGTACCACAATCAAACTGTGGGTTGATACATAAGCATGGGCAAGAAAAAGAATAGAGTATCAGGATTTTTCCTACTCCTTAGGGACATCAAGATCTTGGATCCAGAGTTATGCACTAGATCAGTTCTTTTGAATAAGTAATGACTTTAAAGTGGTCCAAAAACACATTTTGTGCATACTTAATGAGACAATATCTATGGTATTTAAATGTTAGAAGTTGGATGGGTATGGTCAGTCTGAAAAGAAATCTTCATTTGGACACATTGGTTGGATTCAAGTGATCAGCCATAAATCTATTTTCTACTAGCAAGGGTAACATTTATACGTGAACAATGGGCAAGAGAAAGAACAGAGTATCAGGATTTTTCCTACTCCTTAGGGACATCAAGCTCTCGGATCCAGAGATAACTTCCCTTCGACAGGCTGTACCAATGGCAGATTCACTCTGGCAAGGCAAATTTGGTCTCTGCAAGAAAAGAAGCTATAAAGAACTTGCCAACGTGTATAGAAGACACTACACATATACCTGTGATTACCCAGAGGATATGCCAGTGACTGGATTATTGTCCTATGACACTATTAAAATGATGAAGGATCAAGTCACATTTGGGCCTTAACTAATTGAGAAACAGCTGTTGCACAATGATTTATCAAATTGAAATAAACAAAACCAACAATGATTCATCTTTTTGTATTATTTTATTTTAATCTATCCGTTTGTTTGATTTAAGTGTGTATGAGCTTAAATAGAATAGTGTAACATACAAGCAATACTCCTACTGACTAATTTTGTGGTCCTCTTCCCAAGTAAAGTATTGACCATCTAGTGATGATGGTGTTTTGATATGGACATGTTAGTTGGAGCCAAGTGATCACACAGAAAATAATTCATTTTTATCCCGATAGAGACTCAAAAGAGCAAAAGAGAGTACTATCTAGAAAATCCAATTTTTCACTTACATCACTTACTAACATAATATTTTGTGATGGAGACGGACCAAAAAAAGAAAAAGAGTGTAACAGAGATGGAATGTGTCAGTGTCAGTCTAGCTGTTGACGCAATAAAGTATGTAGCAATAGGCTATCCAAGGGACATGGCTTGCCCAAACGAAGCAGCAAGGAAGATTCGGCGAATGTGCAGAGTTTTATCTGAGAGACATCGTTCAAATTGGAAGAGTACTATCCAACAGCTACCAAAGTCAAACGTGAGCGAGACGGTTATGCAAATCATGGCTGGAATGTTTGATGACAATATATGCAGTTGGAGCCGGATTGCTACTCTTTACTCTTTCTGTGGGATTTTTGGTGAGGTATGTGTGAAAGAGTATCAAATGCCAATAAACACACTGGACATGATAGGAGAAATTGCAGGAAGGCAAGTGCACCATAGATTTGCTGATTGGATTCGGGGACATGGTGGGTGGGAGGCTTTTGGAGAAAATTCTCAAAACAGAAGACAGTGCTCTTTGATGTGACTTTGATCAAATAAAATTCTAAACGAAAAACAATATACTATTTTTGTCAATCATTTTTATTATCATAATGCAAACACAAGTAGGAATACCATGACTGATAAGGACGATAAATGTCTTGCAGCAGATCCTCTAAAAGCATGATGTGTGTAATTATTTTGTGTTTCAATATGCTGTTTGTTTTGACCCGTGTGTCTGATCTCACTCCCTCCATACCAATACCATTCATCATTACATGATACATAACCTCTCCCACGAAACATAGCAGAACACGACTCCTTGCATTTGTGGCACTTTTGTCCCAAAGTAGCACCATTGCAACTGGTAATTGGCCTTTTCATTGTATGTTTAACTGTAGAAAAGTACATCTTGTGCATGTTAGTTATGTCCAGTTCCATGTCAAACTTGTTCCCAGACACTGTTACTATTGTATATCTCAAGAATCCATAAAAGCGGAAAGAATCATTGTCTGACAAACGTCTATTGGGGTACCTAATTGGTACAGATGTACAAAACATTATGGGCTGCATCAATTCCAGCTCTGAAGGTCTCATCCAAGGTGACTGGCTGCCAAGGCATATATTGTTTACACTCAATGTCGATCTGACGTTGTGTTTGACTCTGTGTCCTGAGAAAATGTTAACATAGATTTCGCTGGTCTCATTAAGTTTGATAAATTTTATGTCTTGAGAAAGTTCCACAAACAATTGGATGCACACAACATTGTTGCTTTCTACAGTAAGCATTCGTGTGTCGTACACTTTTATGTGGCGAGCTACTCCAAAATCTCTATTGTTTACAACATTCGTTAAATTAGCACAGCCATATTCCATCCCATCACCTATTGACATGGAAGCACACCATGGCTTACAGTGAAATGCAGACCCTTCTTTTGCCCTGTCTGGCAAAGTCTCCATGACTTGATTTGTAGGAATCATATATCCTCTGTCATAGTAGTCAAGATGACAGACCCCTCTCTGCTCTTTTTGTCCACTATTACTAAAAAGCACTGGTGTTTTTGTCTCAGCCAATGTCCTAAATATGACTCCATCCATCTCCTGCAATCTTGCTGGTAGGGAACCACAAAGGTGCACTGACATCTTTGAATCCATTTGACTGCGTTCAATTCCTATGTTGAACTTTCCAAACTCATAACAAACTTGGTTCGAAAGCAACACATTGAAACTATTTTCAGGATACAATGATCTGGATGAGGCCTCTACTGTAAAAGTGATGTTGTCCATAATCACACTCTGTGTGAACATTGGTGTGGTAATGACAAATTCCCCACACAAGAGTTTGTCCCTAGGCACCACCTTGATGTTCTGAAGACGCATTCGACATGGAGAAACCCCCTTGACAAGAACTATACAGGACACGATCCATAAGAGAAAGAACAGCCAAATTGCCATGTTACATTATTCCTTTTCAATAGCTTATCAACATAAATAATCCTTATAAACAAATCCGTTCCATGTGATGTAACATGATTCATATAGAAAGACACAAGACACATGATATATATGTTTTTTATCTCTTTATTTTGAATAAGAAACTATGAATCTAACAGGCAAGCAGGTTTTCTTTGTCACAAAAACAATCCCACAGTTCATCCACCAATTCAGAGTCCATGAACATTAGATCTCGCTCATCTGTTGTCTCATCACATTCTTTGACCTCTTGTTTCTCCTTCCTTTCATCCATCAGCATTGTTAGCTGTTGCTGCATGACACTCAACTGGCCCTTTTGTTCAGAATATTCCTTTTTCATTGATTTGAGGTCTGACATTAGGTTGTCTTGGGCTCGTTGTAATGCCCTCACATCCCTCTTCAGACATTTATTCTCCTCTCTGAGAATGTCTCTCTCCTGAGTGACAACCTCTAACAGAGCAGTCAACTCCTCTATTCTTGCTTCTAATTGTGAATTGTTCTTTTCAGTTTTTTTCGTTTCTTTCAATTTCAAGGCATCTATCTCTCTCCTCATGGTCTCGATCTCCTTCTCTTTGGCCTTCAAAGCTTCCTTGACTTGTTTTGAATTCAGTACAGCCCTATTCAGCAAATCTTTTGATACCTGTGTCTGCACCATACCATTGACCTCATCAAGAGAATTCCACAAGTGATCTCCCCTTTTTAACAAGTGGATCTTTTTACCTTTCATGGTCTTTGTTCCCTTTGCTAGCAAGTTGCTTACAATGCCTGCCACAACAGACAGACCATACCGTCTAAAATTCTCCTTCTCTTCCCAGTTTGGGTGACACCACATGTTTCCGGCTGTGTACATGCCACCCCCTTCAGTAAGACGCATTGGTTCTTGTCTCTTTCCATCCAATCTTGTGGATGGTGAAACCAAAACCTGTGACTTGTGGATAAGCACTTGTCCCTCTTCATCCACTGTCTGAACACCAAACTTTCTTGTGGTATGAGAGGATGGCAGGTCTATGGTCACCTTTGTCAATCCTCCTCCACTCTTTGTCACGCTAAAGGTGTCCTCCAGTCCTCTTAAATTTCTTTTCATATTCTTCGCTTGGACTTCAGTGGTGATGAAGTTCAACTTCTTGTTCAGGGATAGTGACATCTTAACTCTGGTAGCAACAGCTTTTATCCTGTGCTCTTGCCCATTGTTGTACACAAAGAGTTCTGTCAGATGTGCATTGTCGGGCTCAATACCATCCTCCACATCGATACCAAGTCCTGCTACACTATCTCTGATGCTATCAAGCGTCTTTGTCTTATCAAATGTGGTGGGAATGAACAATGTCACTGCAATACATTTTGTGTGTTGGTTCTTGCGCTGTGACACTACCTCCAAGTCCAACTTCAATTGCTTTGCACCAGACGAGGGCCAGACTCGCTCATATTTCGGTAGGTCGCCCACAGAAGTCACACCTATTGGGAGAAAGGTCTCCTTTTTTGATTTTGGGACTTCATAATGGACAGTTCTTGAGCAACCCAAGTCCATCGTCTGTCGATTATTAGCCTCCCTTAGGACAAAGCTTGAAAGATTTTGTAACGTATTGTTACCACAGTTTGAGCAGAGAGTATTCATGACTGCTTCCCTCGTCTGATCTTCATCATTTGGCTTCCAGAGGTGGTTGTGCTCCCAGTGACAAATACTGCAGGCAACATATACTTGATACAAGATGGTGTCTGACCTGCCAAGTGCCATAATGCGTGTGGCTTGGTCTTCGTCACTTACTTTATAAAAAACCCCTGTGCTGTCAGCAGGTTTTTCATTGAGTTGAAGAGCACCACACTGATACAGCTCTTCGAGATAGAAGGCCTGGATCCTAAGAGAAATCTCAGTTGAGCTTGTCAGCAGCATTGGTTTGAGAGCACAGCCCATCATTCTTGTCTTCTCTGTGAAGTCAATCAAATGATGGGTGTCTTCGTACAGTACAGTTCTGCTACTCTCTAGTGCACACATCACTGGAAAATCATTGCTCCGCTTCAAAGCCTTGCCAATCGACTTGATGTCCACTTCTGGTTTCAAACTAAACACCTTTCTGTATGTTCGGTCGCAGGCATCAGAATATGACAATGACCCATCAAATGTGCTCGCTATCCAGTTAGGGTCACCAACCACCACACAGCTAACATCTTTTTGAATGTCGGGACAACTAGTATCTTGATCCACAACTCTCGTATTTCCTGCAGCTAATTTCTGACCTGCAAACATCAAATCAGCCATATCTTCGCCACTGGGCTCGTCTGTAGTGGTTTCAGCCCATTCTTCATCTTTACACGTGTCCAGCCACATGTGTGGTTGCTCCAAGAAGGACAAAAACCAAAGTGTCTTGCAGTCCATCTTGGCAAGTTCATGCCACTCTATGTCCATCAACTTCATTCTCAGGTTTAGATTGTCACTGGTTTGGTGCCACGCAAGCTCCTCTATGTTACTCCTTCGATATATTGGTGTCATGGGACTCAAGTGTTCATCATTCCTGTCATTGAAGATGATCGTGTCACAATTGTACTTTGGTATGGTAGCCACGAGCTTACCCCTTTCAAGTGCCTGCATGGCCCTCTTAGATATCTTCAATTTTCCTTTGTGGGCTTGAGCAATGATGTTATCAGATGTTGTTTGGGGAATGATGCAAGAGTGTTCAAAATTCATAGGTTCTGTGTTTTGCTCTGTGCCATTCACTGCAGTACTAGATGATGGAGTTGTCACACAAGATTCAGGAGCGTTGGTTGTTGGTTGCAGGCAAGCAATGTTTGAATCCAAAGAAGCGCTCAATCCATTGAATTCATCAGTGACAGAACTGGCATTGCATGACAGTTCCCCTCGGGTATCTGCCTGCTGTTCCCTACAAATCCTTTTGGTGGGCAACTTGGTTTCATCAGGTGTCTCCTCTAGTGCTCTCTTAAAATGCTTTGAAGTATTTTCTTTAGTCTTGCGAGCCTTTCTCTTCTTTGCCCTCTTGATCTTAGAAGAACTGTCTGCTTTCATGTTTTGATTCATTATCACAAATTGTTTGTGGTGATAATGATAATACTTTTTTTCTCGGAATGATGAGTTTGAAGTTGTCTGGAGGCTTTATACTTTTCACACGAGTGACATTGAAGTGAATCAACCAATCAAATTCCAGGAAGACTAATTATGTATTCATTTCTTGATCACGAGCCTAATTCTTGGATGACTAATTATTTATTCATATCTTGATCACTAACCAATCAAATTCAAGGATGACTAATTATGTATTCATTTCTTGATCACTAACCAATCAAATTGTAGGAAGACTAATTATATATTCATTTCTTGATCACTAACCAATCAAATTGTAGGAAGACTAATTATATATTCATTTCTTGATCACTAGCCTAATTCTTGGATGACTAAATATGTATTCATTTCTTGATCACTAATCTAATTCTTGGATGACTAATTATGTATTCATTTCTTGATCACTTACCAATGAAATTGTAGGAAGACTAATTATGTATTCATTTCTTGATCACTAACCAATCAAAGTGAGTACGATTAATTATCTATGCACAACCTTTAGAATTCAAATTCAAGAAAAGTATTCGGTTAATCAGTCATGATGATGTATTACTTGGGAGAAGGTGTATTCATTATAAGTGATCAATGGGGTATAACTTTAGTTGAACAAAAGGGGCAAAGTGAAATAAGCCTCAATCATCTCTTGTGGCACGACTTGTGTTTGATTGTGTGTGGTGTAAATCGAAAGCTCACCAGATTATCAAAAGAAGGAATGGTGACCACAAAAGTGAAAAACTCTTCTCTGACACTTCGTGCAGTGAAAAGTAAGAGGAACACTTTTGCTTTGATAGGTTCTTTTGCCTCCATTTATTTGGGTCCACAGGCATGGAAAAATGTAGTAGCCGTTTCACGTCGACACCTCATTCAACAGAGAAAAAAAGACACAGTGTATAAAAAAATGGATGTTCTAACTTCCTTTGCTAACATGACTATTAAATGATTCTGCTATCTTATGAAGATTATCATTTGTGTACACCTGGGACCATCCTAATAAAAAAATGACCTCCTCGATCAACATTGGTAATGAAAAACACATACTGGTCTTGTCCAAGCAGGAGGCATGGACATTTCTGTCCACCATCAGGAGCTCTGAGCTAGGTCAATTTTCATGGTTATCCCTCATCCCAATTGGTGAACCAATGCTAGGGGTTCAATGTTCCCAATTTGAGTGGAGTCACTTCTCTAGCAACAGTCTACTAAAGGCTGTTACACTACTACAGACATGGTCAAGAAAACCTGGCAAGCAAACCATTGTGGTAAGCTGTCTGGCAGGACTGCACAGAGCTCCAGTAGTAGTGGCATGTTTTTTGGCCATGCAAAACAAGTCACTTACATTTGACCAAGCATTTGTAAGAGTAAAAGAATCACGGCCAGGGGCTGTCTTGTTGGCACCATATGAAAGAGTGGCAAGGAAGGCAACATTTACAAAGTGAGAGTAAACCAATTCAGACTGAACACAAGAGGGGTGTTACATTCTGTTTCAAATGGATTAATTATAACATAATTGCCAATACATAGTGTGCATAGTGACAGCTAAACAAGCCATGGAGGAGTATAAAAATGATACTGGGTATAACACATGAAGCAATTCAGGTGACTTTTTACCAGCAATTCCACCCAATGGTTGGGAATGTTATTTGTAGCTCTTTGACAATGAGCACACCAATTATTCCAATAAAAGGCAGAATATGACAAAACTATCGCTCATGTCATTGTCATTTGTTAAAATTAGAGAATGTGTTTTGTTGTGCATCTGAATATTTGTTAATTTTGTGGAATGAAATAAATAACCAAACATACTATGTCCATAATTTTTTGTGGTCATACAAGTGATGCCACTTGTTGTTACTCTAACATGAAATCTCGACAAGGGATAAATGGATGAAAATTGGTTTTTACATCCCAACATAAATGTTCATATAATTTGCGTTATTTGGAAGAATGAAGTTAAAAATATCAACCTCAACATCATGAAGTATATTGTGATATCATATCTGCTCTTTATTTTCATGGCACAATGTATGGCAGCGACTATACGGCCGCCATGTCGAATATCAATCAAGGCTATCAAAAAGTTAAAGGATATGGAAATGATATGTGCATCTTTCCATCTAGAAGAGGTTGCTGCCTCAATGACATTTGCCAAGAGAAGTTTCTCATTCAAGTATGAACTGGACAGTGATTACTCACACCACACACTCGAATTATCAGAGCAAGTTTGCATTGCTGAAGATGTGGCCAATGGATCCTTCTCTCTCTGCAATACAGTGTTAGACGAGTCTCACATGAAACAGAGACTCAACATCCTTCCAGATGAAATCAACTTTACAGTCAGAAAGGAAGACAACACCACTGTGAAATGTGACATTGCTTCCTCCATTGAGGGGAGAATTCCTTCAGTAGAGGAGAAAGTTGTTTGCAAGGACAGACGTGTAAGCAGATGTCATGAGCCTCACTGTCGACCAACCTGTGAATCTCTCATGTTAGACAAAAGAAATGATGAGATGTGCTCACACACAATCACAGACAGAGAAGCTTGGACAAGTGGCATTGACTTTCATGTTAGAAGAATCTTTGTCATACCAAAGTGGAGCAGTGTGTGTATAGAGGTAGTATCTGATATATACAATGCTGATGCCACTTATGTTTTAATGTCAGCGCGTCTACGAGTTCATTTCAGAAGTGGGGGAGACTCCACATTTATCCACCGGACTGTAAGAGACACAGACCGATGCATAAGCACAAGCTCTCGCCGCTTCCGTCACAAGGAGTCAAAGTACCTCTGTGTGTGGTTAGATAAACAATTCCCAACTTACACTCATTTCAATGTTACTGAAAAGCCTACTTTGACATACACAACATGGACCCCACAAGGAAAATCTTACAATCGCAAGGTAATTGTACCCATGAGGAGAGAAGATGCCGCTGATTTTGTTGAGTGGGTGAGGTCCCCCCATGAGTGTAACATAGAGAAGAGTACACACTGTAAGGGTGAATGCACCCATTCATGTGAGGCTGCCATCACAGGGAGTGGTCCATTCAGATGCAACAGGACATGGTCTGGTTTAGATACTGTAGATACTGAAAAGACATCCACTGATGTCATGACAAAGGAGGGTCATGTTCAAAGGAAGGATTATCAGACTGATGTCATCTATCAAGCAAATGGCAGCAGTGAAGGGATAGGAAGAGCTGGACAGTCGGCTGGCATTGTGGCATCACACTTGCTGAATGCCACAACCAAACTCTTGGGCAATGAAAGACCAGCCATTGTGGTTGGTAACATTTGGTCACCATATCTATATTCAATTATAGGTCTTTGCTCTCTCATTTTATGTATTGCTTTGATATGGATCTTGATATGGTACAAACGTGGTAAGAAGGTGTATTGTTGTTCAAAGGTCTATCGAATAAATAACAGACAATAACAAGAAATTGGACTTTATTATATGTTTAGCTTGAGCAGGATTATCCCACTCAAACAGTCCACATTAGGTCATGAGAGTTCATACCCTTTGGTTAGAATATAAATTATGTAATAAATCTCTCAGTGAAGCTTTGTGTCATGAAATCTGTCGAATAAATAACAGACAATAACAAGAAATTGGACTTGTATTATATGTTCAGCTTGTGCAGGATCATCCCACCCAAACAGTCCACATTATGTCATGAGAGTTCATACCCTTTGGTTGGATTATAAATTATGTAATATGTAATATATCTCTAGGTGAAGCTATGTGTCCTAAAATCTATTGATTAGGTAATGGACAATAAAAAGAAATTGGACTTTTGTTATATGCTCCGCTTGTGCAGGATCATCCCATCCAACTGATCACATCAGGTCAAAAGAGTCAATACCATTTGGTTCAATTAACAAAGGTGTTAAATCTCCCATTGAGGCTTCTTACATGCAAAGGATCTATAAAAATCAATTGAATAAATAACAGACAATAACAATAAGTTGGACTTGAGTTATATATTTAGCTTGTATAATTGCATATCTAAATTGAGGTTGGACTGTATCATGATACGAGACCTCATACCCTTTAGGAAGACTGAAAATATGTTTGTGATATATGTGTTTCCCTTGATGCTTATGTCAGTCAAATGCCTACAACATCAGACAAATTACAAGACATGCATTCGTACTTGAAGATCACAAGCAGATATAAATCAATAGCATTAAAATTTATTTTTTTTTGAGTTTCAAAAGTTAGGTCGGGCACACACTAGACCATATCGAGGGGAAATGACACATGTTTTCATGGGTCCAGAACATGGCAGAACATGGCTAAGTCACTAAGTGGCCCTTTTGTGCTACGTACGAATGTCTCACATGTTTTGACTCCACTAAGCTCCAACCGATCATGAAGCATCAAAATTTAATCAATCTGAATTGCATTGAATTAATCAAATTAAGAAGGAATAAGTCAAAGAGGAGATTATAATTTGTCATGTTCATTTATTTTTTTTTTTTCAGCACATGTGCATACACCCATGCACGTACTTTCTCTGTTCTGATTGACTCATCTTTTGTAGTTTTGTGTAATAATTGAAATCAACAATGTCCATTCCTCCTTCTTCACATATGCCTGCCAAGCAATGTGGGCATCGTGGTCTATGTTTGGAGTAAAACTCCAAAGACCACCGCAAACAGTCTTGGTGGAAGATATGGCAACATCTTGTCAAGATGAAAAGTTGTTGATCGTTCAATATGGACGACTGACAAACTGAGCATGAACCATCCATCCATTCCTTGACATGGATATAGCGTTGTTCAAAGTCTTTCTTTTTCAAAGTGAGGATGGTCTCCAAAGACACCTGGAATTTCCCCACCGTATAGCAGCGGCATGAGGGGCATTCGTGAAAGTTATTGTTTTTGTCCAGGTCTTTCAACCATCTCATTGCACAATCTCTGTGGAAGACATGTGTGCATGGCCATAAAAGTACACAAGTGTCTCTTGCACCCAAATCCTCCATGCAGATAGAGCACTCCTCAACCTCGAGAGGTGTGGTTGGCTCGAGAGGGATCAACGTGGTATCCTTTGGACAGGAGCGATGGACTTGTCTGGTAGGATGAACCTTTGGAGGAGAAATACTTTCCAGAGATGGCCATCGGCGAGAGAATGATAAGCAGGAACCCATGTTGGAGATTGAATGAGGATAATTTCCAAAAGAAGCACTTTTATACCATTTTAGTCTCATTATCTAGTCACACATGCCTTTTGAAAAGAGGTGATATTTTTGGGGTTAGACCAATCAGAATGAGGTTTCAGTGGAGCTAATTAAATATGCACAGCAAATGAAGGGTGGGCATCTCATTAAGTATGCACAGCTCATTAGGTAAGCTCTTTGAATGAATACAGCACATATTTGAATATTCATAGCTGGCTCATTAGGTAGGCACAGCTCATTAGGTAGGCACAGCTCATTAAGTAGGCACAGCTCATTATCTAGGCGCAACATTTAGTAATGTCATTGCAACAAAAGGAAATAGATCCAAAAAGGTAACTTCTGTGATATTAAAAATTGTACTTTTGGCTTATGCCACATGAACATATCCTCTCCATTTCTAAGCTTTGTCTAAACACAAATCAAAGAGATAAGAGATAAAACAATATATAGAATTGTAGTGAACTCTAAACTGGCCATTATGGTTTGAGTAATCAGACCATATGCTATCTACATAGACCACAAACCATGTATTGATCATGTCTAAACATCAATCAAAGTCTTAAGAAATAGAACCATAGAAGTAATCTTAGAGAACTCTAAACTGGCACTCTTTGCATAATTGATAAGACCACATACCATTGAATGAAGATGTTTAAACACTGCTCAACTGAGCCATAGAAGTAACTTTAATGAACTCTAAACTGGCACTCTTGGTAAAAAGTACAAGACCACAAACCATGTATTGATCATGTCTAAACATCAATCAAAGTCTTAAGAAATAGAACCATAGATTGAAGTAATCTTAGAGAACTCTAAACTGGCACTCTTTGCATAATTGATAAGACCATATGCTATCTATTGATCATGTCTAAACACCAATCAAGGTGATAAGAAATAGAACCATACAGGGATCTTCTTAGAGCTTCAAACTGGCACTCATAGTATAATTGATAGGACCACATGTTACTCAATTAACATGTCTAAACACCACTCAAAACGATAAGAAATAGAACCATATAGAGATCTTATGAGAGTTCCAAACTAACAGTCATGGTATAAGTGATAAGACCACATGTCACCAAATTAACATGTCTGAACACCAATCAAAGTGATAAGAGATAGACTCATACAGGGATCTTCTGGTTGCTCCAAACTGGCACTCATGGTATAAGTGATAAGACCATATACCATCTAATGAGCATGTCTAAACCCCACTCTGTGTGATAAAAAATAGAACCATATGGGGCACTTCAATGGACTCCAAAGTGGCTCTAATGGTATACACCATTGTCAATCTCATCTGGAAATAAGACACCAAGTGCCACTTTCGTGTGGTGTGAACTCAAAATGTTGTAAATGCCCGTTAGCCCGACGTAGGGTGAATAGTACCATTTCACCCAAAAAGTCTGTGCTGAAACTGGTGTGCAGTGACTAGCGCTAGCCCGACCTAGTGCCTCCGCTAGCCCGAGGTAGCCTTTTAGACGAGACTTGCCACTTTTCATATGCACAAAAGGGCCACTTAGTGACTTAGCCATGTTCTGCCATGTTCTGGACCCATGAAAACATGTGTCATTTCCCCTCGATATGGTCTAGTGTGTGCCCGACCTAACTTTTGAAACTCAAAAAAAAATAAATTTTAATGCTCATGATTCAGTAATAAACAGTGCATGTAAGTTGTTTGCATGAAAATAATCTTTCAGCATCAATATTTTATGTTTTATACTTTGCACATTACATGTACCAATATTAATTCCATCTCTTACAATTACTGTTTTATTTTTTGATTTCATTTGCCTTTTGCGTGTTTCATTAAGATCAGCCAGACGGGGATTTCCCTGAGACCTTGACATTGGTGAGGTGATGACTGGAGGTTTCCCCATACCATAATTTCTGTGCTTCGCTGAGCAGCGAATCATAGAGGGAGTGGGCGTGGTTAAGTCCCAATCGACTCGAGAGTTTGCAAGTCGATTTCCATTTGATTCTGTCATGTTTCGTGTTCTGGGTCGGTTTGTACCACATTCTACATCGTTTACTATGGACCCGGCACAGTTTTGTCCGGCTGCAAGTGCTATTTCCTTCGATTTTGAGCCGATAATGTTTACCTGCTCCATGATTCTGACGTGGTGGGCGGAGCTTATGAGGTCACGTGCCTGGACGTCATTCCCTGATTCGTAGTGTCTCAATCTATTTATATCCTTATTTATGCCTTCGTTAAGTGTAACTTCATTAAGATCAACTTTAAGTGAATTGTTCCGGGCCTGCATTGTGCTATTTTTAGAACATCGTGGGCTATTTTTAGTCATATCGTAGTAGAACTCCGTGTGCTGTGTTGACATAGTAAAATCGTAATAATGGTTCATTTTCACAGTACTGCATAGAACATTTTCTGTAAATGAGAAGGATTTAATTATTTCCACTTTGATTCTTTTATTTTCACGTATATATTCCCAAATGTTCCCCACAGGTAGTCTTTTCACTTTAGTTGGGATATTGTAGCGTGGATAGAGGACTATGTTAATTGATATATCATACTTATTTTTTGGGACCATTATTTTGTCATATATGCAATAGTTCAATAATATGGCTATTAGATGATCATATATTGTGGTGTTATGGTAATGTTCATTTTTAAGATTTATAACGATTTTAACATATTTTTCCATGGACATATAACACACACAAGGTTCATATATAGTCAAAGAAGACAAAAGTTTAAGATACTTTATGATGTTCAGCTTTTTATTCATCTTTATACATCTTTCAAATTCTTCAAGATTCACACTGATTTTGTCAGCTGTATTGTGGTCCGTTTTACACTTATTACATATATGAGTGTCCACCCTCCATCCACTATTGAAATGTCAGAACTTTCGTGGACGTTTCGCCCTGCTGTCTTTCTTAGGGCTCCTCAGAATCTGCTTTTTGTCGGAAGGCCTACCCCTGTTGGCTTTCTGCTTCTTCCCCATGTCATGGGAGAAATTGCAGCAGTTTCCCTTCTTGCATGTTCCATTCTTAAAGTAATAACACACGTCTTTCCTACCACTTTCACGTTCCTTAATGTCCTCCCTGACTACATTCCTGATCTCAACCAATGCTCTGGCTATTCCTAATGGGGTGCCTTTGACCTTCACTTCGTTCTCCTCATCATCATCATCACCATCCAGTTTTTTTATGGATGCTTTCGACTTTAACAATATTTCCTTAATCATTGATCCGCCCGACCCTATTAGTTTGGCTGAGGATGTTGCTGGTATTTTCGTGATTATCTCCTCTCCCTGATAACCTGCATTAAAGAAACCTAACAGTGAGATGTCATCACTATCATCCCCGACTTCATCATTCTCATCATCACTTTTGGTTAGACCATCATCCCACTCATCACTAGATCGTCTATCCAATCCCTAGATGCCCCATCCAACAGGGTTGGATCATTGGATGAGACAACTATGGCAGGCGTAGCACAATCTGTCAGAGAGCTAGGTGTTTCAAAGATGTTAATCTGACCTTGCACTGAGCTCTTGCCTAGTTTGTTCATGCTATGGTTTAGCACCGTGTGAGACATTATTTCCTTACTTTTGGAATCAATAGATATGGGAGGTAAGTTGCAGATATATATGGGGCAATCAGTAAATTTGCCTATTTTGAAAGCTATTCTCTTAAGCTTACTCAGAATAGTTAGGCCCAAGATAAACTCCCGCACTTCACTCAGCCCCAGGCATAGTACCACTGCCACATACTTGCTACGACTATTCCTATTTGTTTCCTTCCTGAGCCACATCGATACATCTGCAATGCTCTCTACATCGACCCCATGTTCCCATGCCCATGGGATGTTTTCATCACAGTAAGTGGTGAGCTTACTGTAAACCTTATTGGAGAGAAAGAGTACTTTTCTTTCTTGTCAACAATGGGTTCTGGTTTACTTACTGGTGATGGAGGAACAGTTTCTGCCTCAGCCATTGCCTCTATGTGCCTGACATGCTCTAGGTTCTTACTCTCTAGGTTCGCTATATAATCGTTGTTCCTCACTACAGTCTTATTCAGCTCTTCTATTTTACTTTCAGCGCGCTTAAGTTTGGCCTTATCATAGGTGTTACTAATCTTCAAGGCGTTATACATTTTTGTAACTTCATCCCTTTCCTTCTCCAATTCCTTAATTCTAGCTACTTTACTTTCAACTTGCTGATTTAATGTCGCAAAACTATTAGTTTTCTCCTTAACAAGCGTCATCAACTCCGCCATGCTAAAGTCTATCTCATCCCCTGGGGTCGGGATGTCATCGTCTGGCTTTCCCGACACTCCTCCACCTGTAGCCCCTGGGGTAGGGACGTCACCATCTGGTTTTCCAGTCACTCCTCCACCTGTAGCCCCTTGGGTGTCCTCCCCTTTAGCTTCCACATCAGGTGGCGCCACTTTCTTGGCAGCCTCCACAGGCACCGGTGGATCTGCTTGAGGTGAATTTTTCACTTCCCTCTCCTCTTCCAGATTCACCAATTCCGCCCAGTCAATATGTGATGACCTGGAGGAGGATCTCGATCGGGACTCTCTTTTCTGATTGCCCTGACGTGTCTTGGTTCCTGTCTTTGATGCCATCTGTAAAGACATGTTCATAACGCTGTTAGATGCCAATTTATCTTCTCCTATTTTCTTACTATTCAGAGTAGGTTTAATTACTTTTTGTTTACTCTGTGGCATTTCCTTAGTCCTACACAATTTGGAATTCATTTTTCTCTGCTTATTTTTATTTTTTTCCATCTTATATTGCTCAATTTGTTCCAAGTCAATATTTCCCTCTGGTTCAAAGGTACATTCCTTTCTACTATATCCTTCCCACCATATTTTGTAGAATCTGGTTTTGGTTGTTCTATCATAGAAGTCACCAACTATTGACTTTACATTGTATATTTGAGATTCATTCTGATCATGCACCATTTCAGATTCACCCTGATCATGCATCATTAAGATACTTCAATTCAAATATATTAATGTTTCTCATAAGATTCTATATACCTGTCTAATGTGCAGTCATAGACCAGGATTATTATGTGTTTGTCACAGTTTTCAATTCTTTTCAATATTCAAGTGTTCACAATGTTCAGAGTATATACAGAGTATATACAGTATTTTCTGCCAAGGGGGTTCAACCTTGGTTCAGATATACAATTTCCTGCCCAGGTGGTTCAGCCTTGGTTCAGGTTTTTCAATGTGTGCAACAATAGTATTCAAGCCTGTATTGGAATTCAGCCCCGTTACAGGTATCAATAGTTCAGAGATGTGTGGTCTATAAGATTCAAGTCACAATAATGCCCTGTTTATGTATATAATCAACTATAGAATAACTTACTGCGATTTCTTATCGATGTAATTACGGCGATGCTTATACGGCAATATTTGTCCGTTTATTCTTGCGGCAACGATGTACAGTAGTTGTAGTAGATAGAGTAGCTTTGGTTCGATTTCAGATCAGCAATACGTCTTATTCCTGCACATGTTGGGCTTCTACTGATTTCAAAAACTTTTGGCGCGGCCAAGGTTTCGTTGATTAACCGTTTTCAGGATTATATTTGAAATCAGACACCTGAGGAAATTTACCTGAGGAGTTTACCTGAGGAAGATTTCTTGTGAGATCGTACCCAGATTGAGTTCAGAGTTGACGAGTTAAGAGTTGTGCAGATCTCTTAACATCGGCGCTTATAACTCGATTATATAATTCGCTCAGGTAAGTTGGATGCTTAGAATATTTCAGACAGTCTTTATATTGTCGGATCTTAATGAAAACCCAGCGGTACAGTTTATGCACAGGTAAGAATTTATAGATCCAAGATGGCGATAATAATGCTTTCACAATACCTCGCCAAACTTTGTTAGAAATAATGTTAGCGACGCGTTCAATGTTCCCAAGTAATGTTCACAACGGCAACACCAATGTTATTTGTTCGAATGTGGATGGTTTTATATCGGGAGAAAACCGATTTCGATCAGATAATAGGTATAATTAATCAAAAAAAGAGACCTCGATTAAAAAGTGACCACCATCGATGTTGCGCACGCGTCCTTCTAAGGCCGTTCAGTATATATTAATGCAGATTATGTACATCTGATTAAGGCCATTCAGTATGTATTAATGCAGGCATGAATGAATGAATGAATGAATGAATGAATGAATGAATGAATGAATGAATGAATGAATGAATGAATGAATGTCAACCAGCCTAATTCCCCCACTCCACTACATCTCACATATCAGCATTATCGTCCTTCTCTTGACAATAAGACTCTGTGATCACTAAATTAAAACCCAGCAACTAAAACATTTTTGCCTGACAAAACCTATAATTCTTATTCTCTGCCGACCACAACAAGCCTAATGTTATATAAGTCTCAAAATTGACCTTTAAGAAAAAATAGATGAGTCTGAGACAAGAAGACAAGAGTGTGGGAAGTAGATGATCTTTGGAGATCTGGACTGACTGATATTTTGATGTATCTAGTTGATGCATTTAGTTTAACGCTCCTAGACTGGATCATGAATATAGGTTTTGGATCATGAATATAGGTTCACTGAGTGGACCTCGGACCCGGTGCTGGCTTAAATTCTTATTCAAGAATTCGGTGACGTCTGTGTTGAGCTGACTGGCAGACGGCCAGTTCTTGTTGATCAGGTCCGTGGCACGGCCACTGAAGCCTATCCTAGCTCCGTGCAGGGCGTTCATGTGTAGCCTATGGGCGAACTCCCGATCAGGATGAGCCTCTAACTCCCTCTTCCAAAACTCAGCGGCCTGGGCGACGCCCACCGGTCGGGGACCGTCCATGAGCTTGTCGCCTGAGGCCACTGACGTTTGAGGGTCGAAAGAGGTCCAAATGTCCGAGACCCGCGCCATACCTGTAGGACAAGCATTGTCCGTTGCCAGGTTGACCGAGGTCTCAGACAGGGATGATGGATGAGTGGTGCTGTCACCAGAGGCCCGCGCCTTGCCCGGGTCACTAGGGATGACCGAGGCCTCTGGATGGCGATGGATGAGGTGATGGTGATCCTTATTGGTGAGTGCCTGCGTAGCCCCCTCATGTTGGGGGTTAGCTGAGGCCTCTGAGTGAGTCACTTGCTTACTGGTGGCTCTGGCTGTTCCTACCGGATGGTGGAGGTCCGTTAGGATGGGCGAGGCCGTTGGCACACTTCCCTTGTTTGGAACATACCTCATAGGGGAGGGATCCCCTGCAGCCCTTACAGTGGTGGGCTCTTCTGCACATCTTAAAGTTGCACCTGAGTGCGTTCCAGTTATTGCACACCTCAGTGCTTTGAGTGCTGACCTTCTTCGTGGACCTAGGCGGTGCCCCTGGCGCCATCTGGGATGGCGCCCCAGGGAGAAAGGGGCATTCTAGGGGAGAGGTGTGGTCGAATTCACGACATCTAGGACACCTAGGCGCTGACAGCCTGACTTGAGTGGCGTCGAGGGTTGTCATTACTGTATCCAGAGGAATAGAGGCGAATTGGAGGTGGCGCCCTCCCATGCCCATGCGATGCTTGGCATCGAGAGCGGCCACGGCCGTCCAATTATACTTCTTACTAAAGTCCAGGATGCGACCTCTATATTCTAGCATATTACCGTACAAATGGACACCATGGACTTTCACCAATAAATGTTCATAGGCGTTCCAGGCTTCTAACCATAGCGTCAGTCTACGAGGACGGTAACGGATGGCCCCATCAGGATCCAGGTAGGTCTGCATCGTCCCGAACTCTTCTGACTGTATACTGAGGTTAGATAAAAAGTCCTCCAGTTGGATATATTCCCCCTTGAGGGCTGCCCTCAGGGTTTTTTCCGGTACATTCGTTACCTTACAGAGGGGTTTCAGATCCTCCATCGAGTCTGTGTTTCTAGTGCCGGGCACTTTTCCGCCTAGCAGAGGCATGGGTTCCCCCACTGATAAGAAACCTCCGGCTGGCTTGAACGTAGCATCAGTCAATACGTCTGCCTGCGTGACTGAGGCACCAGCGGCCTCGATCCCCTGGTCATGATCATTATATGCAATGTTCATATTGTTAGAGAAATCATATGGAAGATTACCTTCTGCTGTGGTTGTGACGGCTGAGGCCTGTTGGCTTGGTCCGTTCCGTGGGTGTGAGCCCTGTTGGGCCGGTTGAACCGGTAGAAGTGCCGGTTGAACTATCGGTTGAGTGGCCGTGTGGGGTCCCTGCTTCTCCATGGTTCGTCCCTGCTGGGTTACCCGCCGGTATCGAGCTTGCTCTGCCGAGAGTGCCTGTATCTGGGTTTGCATCTCTTTCAGTGTGGACAATATGATCGTCTGTGTGTCTGGGCTGCTAGTCGCCGTTTCTAACTGTTCTGATGGCGTGACACTAGCGTTGGCGCCCTGCCCCTGTGTGGAGCTGAGATTATGAGCATAAAGGGGGTGAACTCTACCTTCTGTCAGCTCGATTGGATGGTCCTCTCCTAGACCTCTATCGGCCTCTATTTCAAGCCTCTCGACCTCGGTGATCCAGAGGGGCTGGTTCACACATCTCTTTTTCCCAAACGGGCCCGGGTGGCCCTTGATAGGGCGATCGCAGTGGGTACACGTCTTCTCTGCCATCGTAGAGGATCGAGGCTGGTAGTGAAATGTCTGAGGCTGTTTGGACAGAGCTGTCGGGGCGACTCCCGACCGGTTACTCGGATCTGTGTTGTCGAGGCGACTCCCGACCGGTACACATTAATTATTGTTCATACAGTGTTCATTCAAAATTCAATAAAGACTCACATTAGAGGTCATTGTCCGTGTAAATTCCGTTATTAAAATCCTTATGGCATAAAATCCGTGTAAAAACATTAATCTTATAAAGTAAGTTAAAAACCATCGAATTGTGGTTAAAAACCATAAACCATAAAAACTTTTACACGTCTGCTTCCTATCATGAACAGAATTTGAATGATTCCTAACCTGCCACTGACCGGTGGCCTGAAGGTGGCATGTGACAGGTGAGTCGGTGGCCTGAGTCAGAGCTGCCCCCATGCTGGCCTTGATAGAAAGTAGTGATTCTGTTCACCTCTAACCTTGGTTAAATTAATCTAACCTCTCAAAAACAAGTTCATGCTAACATATACTAATATCATCTTCTTGATCCGGCCAACCAGACAGAACAACATTAGCATTAAATTGAGCACTTCAACCATGACCAGACCTCGGGAAAACAACTAAAAGACAACTGGAATCAAACATTGATGTCACGATTTCCTGAGAATGATCATATCAAACCGCTCATATTAATGTGTTCCTAAAGACCAAAACCTATATTCATGATCCAGTCTAGGAGCGTTAAACTAGATGCATCAACTGGATACATCAAAATATCAGTCAGTCCAGATCTCCAAAGATCATCTACTTCCCACACTCTTGTCTTCTTGTCTCAGGCTCATCTATTTTTTTCTTAAAGGTCAATTTTGAGACTTATATAACATTAAGCTTGTTGTGGTCGGCAGAGAATAAGAATTATAGGTTTTTTAAAACCAAAATTCAATAACTTTTGGACTGATTGTTCTCTCTTTGTTTATGAATAAATGTTTCTTTTTTTACAAAGCAACACACATGTTTACAATAAAAAGACAAATGTAGCAACACCTAAACAGAATCCGTGAGGGAACAAATGAAAACGGTTTTAGGTTTTAACTGAAGAAAACAATGTGCATGCAATTTTGTCCTAAACGTGGATCCTGATCGCCACCCCTTGGACGGTCCGAAATCCCAAGATACAGAATATTTGACAGAAAACTTAATTTTATTTCAAATATCAAGTATGTGAAAGAGAAATACCAGGAGACATGAGACTTGCTGCGTGACGTAGCATATATTGATTGGGGAACTGATTGCACTATTTTCCTGCAATTATACCAGCAAGATCAAAGCTTGATTATAATTACATGGCTTACGGTTCATCTTGTAGGTCATATATGAATATGGTAAATTCTTTTCAGAATCACGGATTGAATCTTGGTGCCATTTGCACTTTTGACAAAGCCTTGCCACTTGTACTTCTAACTGTTTAATATGCAACAAAGATAGCTACAAACTCCAGCATGAGATATTATATTTCTTTTTTTTATTGATAAACCAAACATTATTCCAACTTTCGGCATTTGCATAAAAGAATCATTGAAAGCTTTGGAATCTAATCCAGAAAAATGACAAAATTTCAGTTCCAGAGACTCCACCTCAGATATTCAATTTAGGCATAATTTTGTCACTTGTAGACTCAGAGAAGGATTGAACAGATCCTTCTTTGCCCGTGTGTGATAATGCAATATAATACAATAAGATATAATCAGTTTATATAGGTTTTCACTGCTGCTATACAGATGGCAGTAAGGAAAAAGCTACAGAGGCTTCAGTCACACAGGAACATGTTTATTCCAAGTGAATGCCTGGTAAGTTCCCATTTTTCTTCAGAGCTTTATGTTTATTATTTAGCCTTAGATCATGTGGAAACACAATTATCTGATATTTATGTGTCATTATTTATTGATATTTTGTTTACACATATCACTATCCATATTAGCACTTACCATTCATCCACATTTACAGTATTTAACTAATACCTTAATGACACTGAATGATCTTAATGTTTTAATGTGCCGTGAAGAATTCATTCATTCATTCATTCGTTCATTCGTTCATTCATTCATTCATTCATTCATTCATTCATTCATTCATTCATTCATTCATTCATTCATTCATTCATTCATTCATTCATGGTTTGCAGACATATTAGATGAGCCACTATGTGAGTGAGTATGTGCACATCCCCCCTTGAAGAGCTGTGTTTCCCAGATAAATACCTTTTGTTAACTGAATGTCTTAAAATCACAAACCCCACTAGCACAGTTGTGCCTTTCTTACCTCTTTATATGGCCGAAATAGCTCAGTTAGACTATTCTTCTTGAGACACAAGACTCCTGGCCAGTTACTATCAAGTGCTTTGAGCAGACATTGTCTGGAATCAGTGCTCTTTTTATGTTACATTTATTTTGCACTGGTTAAAAGGCTTGAAAGTCAGCCTAATTTGGCCATTGTTGCTGAAAGGCTCATAAAAGAAACATTACACAAGCAAATAATAGACTTATTTTTAAACACTAACCACAAGTAAAAAGTGATTATAATCGATAGTAATGAACTTTAAAGAAAATTAGAAAATAATTATTTATTCTAGAATTTAAGGCCATGCATCATAATAGTTAATAAAATATTGCCTTGAAATACACCAAAGAGTGAAACCATCCTAATCTTTTCATACTTATTTTGCAGTATGATCTGCAACATGTGCCACCATCTGTTACATAAAAGAACACTAAAGTTGTCTGGCATTTATGTGAGAGAGACCTGCTGAGGCCTGGCAGAATGCCTGCAGGTGAGCAACATGCAGAATGTCAAGCAGCTGCAGGGGCTTTGCACCTTTAGTAGAGTGAAGCTAACAGGATCTAGGTTGTGACATGATGTTTTATTTGATAATCTCACACCACAAAACAACTGATATAACATCAGTCATCAACAAAATGAGACTTTTCTGTGAAACATCACAGAATAAACCACAAATAAGATGCTATTTCAAAATAATACGCATTAATAATACATTCTTAATTTGTAAAAGACAAAATAACAAAATATTATTTTGCCTTTTAAATTGAATGAATATTCAAATTAGATATCGTATTAGCTCTTGGAGATTCAAGTTTAAACGTTTCAAAAACCTGTATAATCTTGTCAATGTTGACATGTCTATATACAAGACAAAATAATGAGAAGTTAAGCAGAATAAATCCCTGGTACGTTTAAATACTGTTGTGCTATGACTAGTATAGATAAGATATGTGTAGTGGGACTTTAGTAATGACGCATGAGATACACCATGGCTGCCATATTGATTATTTAGATGTATCATGACTCCCATATTGAAATGGTAAAATGTAGCATGACCAATGTTGATATGGTACAATGTGGCATGACCAATATTGATATGGTACAATGTGGCATGACCAATATTGATATGGTACAATGTGGCATGACCAATGTTGATATGGTACAATGTGGCATGACCAATATTGATATGGTACAATGTGGCATGACCAATGTTGATATGGTAAAATGTGGCATGACCAATATTGATATGGTAAAATGTGGCATGACCAATATTGATATGGTACAATGTGACATGACCAATATTGATATGGTACGTATACAATGTGGCATGACCAATGTTGATATGGTACAATGTGGCATGACCAATATTGATATGGTACAATGTGGCATGACCAATGTTGATATGGTACAATGTGGCATGACCAATATTGATATGGTACAATGTGGCATGACCAATATTGATATGGTACAATGCGGCATGACCAATATTGATATGGTAAAATGTGGCATGACCAATGTTGATATGGCACAATTTGGCATGACCAATATTGATATGGTAAAATGTGGTATGACCAATATTGATATGGTAAAATTTGGCATGACCAATATTGATATGGTAAAATGTGGCATGA
The DNA here is from genome assembly GCA_949316495.1 of Amphiduros pacificus. NCBI lineage: Eukaryota > Metazoa > Annelida > Polychaeta > Phyllodocida > Hesionidae > Amphiduros > Amphiduros pacificus. Next base: position 11,365,791 of record OX439012.1, on the reverse strand, counting down.
TCAATATTGATATGGTAAAATGTGGCATGACCAATATTGATATGGTAAAATGTGGCATGATCAATATTGATATGGTAAAATGTGGCATGACCAATATTGATATGGTAAAATGTGGCATGACCAATATTGATATTGATTTAGCTTGACTAGTTACTTAGACGTAACTAATATAGTTAGACGTAATATGCTTCCAATAAGGTTGATGAATCTGCCTGTGATATTAAAAAGGTAGATGTGTCATGATGACTGTCATAAAGGATGATATAAATGTAGCTTGACTATTATACAAATGTTTTAGATGCAACATGACTGCAATATTAATGATGCTGATATAATATGACTATTGAATTGATGATGTAAATATAACATGACTATTATGTTGATGAGGTAGATGACTATTATGTTGATGAGGTAGATGACTATTATGTTGATGAGGTCGATGACTATTATGTTGATGAGGTCGATGACTATTATGTTGATGAGGTAGATGACTATTATGTTGATGAGGTAGATGTAGCGTGATTAATAAATAGCAATATTGTATAACATGACTTTAACATTGTCAAGACAGATGTAACATTGATTAGATACAAATGTATCATTACTATAAAATTAACAAAGATGATTAATATTGGAATATGGATAGGATTGGTTTATATAGATTCAGTTCTGCTAAATCACTGTTATTAAAGTTAGCACAATGACAATTGTACCTTGTGGAGGTGATTGCAAATGAGGTTCTTAAATGTACCATTGGTTTGGCCTGATAAACCAGTCAAGGTTGCACTCTGTTTGATAATTCATTAGGATATGACGCAATTTTGAAGCCTTTGTAGTATAATGTGATGAGAGGAGTGCCACGACACCATTGTTACACAAGGATAAATCATGGCAATTCTCTCTTTGTATGATTTAGATATTACTCCAATTATTCTGTTAACATTGATGATAATAACTCTTCTGATGATTATTCAATGTCCGTATTGCACATCACAATAGGCAATTGCCCCATAAATGTGGTATAATTAGTTAGTGATTCTCAATAATAAAAGGTAATAATTCAATGTGAGTGTGTGGTATGCAGTGTTCTGAATGAATAAAATAAAATGAAATAAAATGAAATAAATTTAGGTCGGACATTTTAAAAATAAATATTGGATTATAAGTGTATAGAATACAAAACAATTGTAATTTTTAAAGAGAAATGAAATAATTTACTTTTGGGGAGAGATTCATTTTTAGTAAATGTTCTTGACAACATTATACTTTACATAAATGAAGAGGAAAGTCATCTTTAGGCAAAAACATCACAATCTAGAACTTGATTTATTTCCAACCAAAAACTTTCAAGGGATATTAACCACACTTGTTCTGGTTTAATGAAATCCTTTCCTCCTTGACTACAAGGCCAACAATACTTAAGCTAAAATTATATAAACATAAATAAAAGCTATGGTTGTTCACAATGGAAAGGCAAACTTAATTTGTCTTACAGGAAGGTAACGCCATGCCCTGTCAAATAAATTCTGTGCCTTACAAATATTTATAGAATAACTTAGTTCATTAAGTATTCTTGCCAGATCAATAACATTATATTATTATGGTTCCATAATCAATCCCAACTTGCCATTTTCACAATATTATATCACCTGAATATTAAACTTGTCATTATTGTTATATATTATCCACATAAACATTATATCTTATATATTTTGTTCAGATATATTATGCCTTGAAAAATATACAGCCCAATTCGGCTGTATAGTGTATATATAGTGTATTATTCAAGGTTTGATTGGCTTCACTTTTTTTGTAACACGGATGGTTCCTTTTTTGACAACCATTACCGACCTCACAACAAGCGAGTATATCCCCAAGCCAGAGAGGTTGCAAAACCTTTCCAACAATAACAGCCGTAGCCTTGAGGTCACAATCTTTAAATGTTTGTAAAATCACTAGTATTTAATATTTTTTCATGTAGTTTACATTGCTGAATTCATATTCACTCACAGATTCAAACAATATTGATTAAAGCTGAAGAACTGTTGATTTTCTCAGTTTTCTTTGTTCAAGGTCATATCAAGTTCATTTCAAGGTCAAATATTATTTTCAAAATATTTTGTATTTTAGGCATATATGAGGGTGCTGACATTTCTTTTAGCCTATCCCATGTATTTTTAGAGCTACATGTATATGACATGTCCATTAAAGCTCAGGATGAACAATATATGTATATTGGAATCTTGTAAATCTTACTTTTAATGCAGCATTTTGAAATATTTTTCTCTGTAATTGTTTTATTCCTGTATTCGCGTGCTTTGAGAGGCTGCAAGATTATGTGATTTTCTTTCGGTTCTTTGCCACGGAGGTACAGGCACACTAATTGCCCTCTGGTGGAGTTAAATTCACCACGTCGCCCTCTGGTGGAGTTTGAGATCGAGAACGATAGTCATTGGACATATGGCGCTATTGAAACCAATAATGATTTTTATGACACTAGTTGCTGCTTGTTTCAAATATTGGAATATTGACTTAATTTTAACATATTTTTAAAGAATGTAATACATGTTTGCGTTCAAGAGAACAAAACATAATCAAGATGACATATTAATCGGACGTTCCAATATTTCATGCACGCTTTCATATCACATTGTAGACAGCAAAGATGGCGGAAAAGGTTAGATCAGAGGACGTTTTAGGGGAGAAATGGGACCGGTGTCTCACTGATTCCCTTGTAAAAACAGGTAACTGAAGTCTGTTTCATACGATGGTGTTCTGGCCTTGTCTTTTGTGAGTTTAAAACGATATTGTAAAAGGAACAGGGAGGGTATTCTACGAGTTGCACGTTCATGCGTTGTCAGTCCAGTTTCGTCCAGCGTTTTGTAAGTTACGATTGACGAGAACAGAGCAATCAAGACAGGAACTAGGGAACGAATCCTTGAACACAACGGATAATCCGTGACAACACATTTGTCCGATTTGATGATTTAGACTTTCATTAATTATTTAAAACAAAAATTAAATCGATATGATTGGTCTGTGTCATGTATGGTGAGCTGTACTTTTTTCTGTCAGTTTTGGTCACCTGAATTTCATACTTTTGAATTTCAAACTTATGTCTTGATTTCCTTTCTCATGATACCTGGTCAAAATAACTGCGATACGAAGGTGACTGTAACACCAAGTAGCCAGTGAAATTGACTTTATAGCTTTATTTCCTTCTTAATATCGAAAACCTGAACACAGCTGCCAGTCTTGATATTAATCAGCTACTTTCCGCATTAATTAGACCTCATGTCCGGCATATAATTCTGTGACTATTCTTACTTTTCCCCCAGGCCCCTACATTACAACTACACATCCAAGTTTGGTGGCCATTTTAAGTCCTCCAAAATATAAATAATATGCATCTCTAAGTATTGTTAAACTGACATTTTCTCTAATCTGCAAATTTACACTTGTAGGTAAATTACATTATAAATTTATCAAATGTCGAAATTCAGCAGCTTGACCACTGTCCAATGTGACAGGTCAGTAGCGTGGTCATCTTTATATCACAGTTATTTTAACCATAATACCTCCTAACCCTATCTCATATTTCTGAGTAATTACCACTCGGGATTACTCCTAAATTTCATATTCCTGAATTTCAAACTGCATGATTTTGATACGTCTGATAATCTGTTATGTCTGCTACATCCATACTTTACACACCACCCAGTATTTTAGTTTACAGATGTTTATCATTTATCACACCATTTGACATTCAAGTGTCAAGCAACAATTTTATGTAAATATTTTCAAGAGAACATTTGCAGAGATATTGCCTGAAGAAAACACTGATCAATGTCACATTTGTGTCATTAGAAACTAAAAGTGATGAGACAATAAAAAATTTAATGAGACAATGTATTAAGACTAAAATGTTGTTTACTATTTCTTTTGGAATGTTTGAAATCTGTAGAGTAATTCATTTGTTTATACTTGTTATATTTATAAATACTTATTTATAACTTTAGATTTTCCAGAGATGTTTTAGATTCATTGACACACGGATCTATAATAAATGCACTTACATATTTCAATTTTACCATTTCAGCAAGTGGGATTGGCCTAGGGATTGTGTTTTCTGTAATATTTTTCAAAAGTAAGTATGATTTTATTTTATATTGAAATTTGAAATATTCAATAGGTTTGGAAAATGTGTTCAATCCCTTAATTATTGAAAGTATGATAAGTGATAAGGTTAATCATTTAAAATTGCTTACTTTCTTATCATTGAATTTTCATTTCCTGCCTTATTGTTTGCATAGATCTCCAGTAACAGAAACAGTGATATTGACTCTTATTTACTTTGTGAAAATATGTTTTTACCAAGGTTAACATTGTCTACAAGGGACATGCCCATCAACTATTTGAAGTCAATATTCAGTTATTTGAAATAACTGATGAAAGTCTTCAGGAATTAACCCAAATTCAGGTTTTTTTCTTCAAATGTGAAATTCAAAATGGTCTGAACTCAGTCTGAGATATCCAAAAATGACATTTCTGAAAGGGGGTAGGGGTATCTTCAGGTTAACTTTTAAGGGTTTCAGGTTATCTCCTGAATGCTGACTTTCATCACTGTAATAATTTCTAATACATTTTGAATATATTTATTTCCTTATGAATTATGATATATGTTTTGTTTTGCTCAGGGAAGCCGTGGCCAGTGACGTTTGGTGCTGGATTAGGACTTGGAATGGCTTATGCAAATTGCCAACATGACTTCAATTCTAATGTGTTTCATGGTCAGGTACGAAAGGTGAGGATTCTCAAATTTACTGGATAATTTATTTTTTAAACTTTTTTTGTTTCAGACCATGAAAAATATATTGTAAGCTATATCACACACTTAGAGAAATATTTGGTCAAGGCATATTTAAAAAAAATAATTTTATCTCAAAGTACAACAAATTTTTGTAAATATTTATGCATTTTTAGAATTGGAGCCAAAGATCTCGCCAAACAACGGCTGGCATTTCTCCTTGCTCTGTATGACCATATTTGGTCACGTTCGTGTATGACTGATTAATGTGATAAATGCTGTGTTTTGGACCACCGTTTCCATATATATGACCATATATAGTCATTTTGTGACTGGCTGTGTCTATTAAGAATATCATTAAGTGGCCTTATTCAACTATACTTAACTCTGCTAAACAAAGGTTGGCAATATTCAGCGTACCTCTGCCTGCACTGCCCAAATCCACAGCTACTACTGGCCCCATATCATGAATATTCATCTCATAAAAATATCTATTTTAGAGGTGTATGATCAGACACATCAAACTTAATGGTGCCCACTAATTTCACTTGTATTTCTTGCCTTTCACCAGGCCTGAATTAACTAATTGCAATATCAAAACTGAATGAAGAATGTTTTTCTCCCTTTCCTGATTAGCTTTGTTTAGTCCCACAAGTGCCAAAATGAACAAAATAGTTCCAGTTTTTCTGATAATGTGCATTGGGAGAGGCGCCTTCTTCATGTTTATTTATTAGTAACCTTGGCATTTTCGTATTCCTTCTGAACACAGTGATAGGTTAATGGAGATTGAGGTTGGTGGAATATTGACTACCGTATTTACTCGAAAATAGGACGATCACTGTGTATCATTGATGAAAGTCTTCAGGAAATAACCTGAATTCAGGTTTTTTTCTTCAAATGTGAAATTCAAAATGGTCTGAAACATCCAAAAATGACATTTCTGAAAGGGGGTAAGGGGTATCTTCAGGTTAATTTTTAAGGGTTTCAGGTTTTTTAATGATTGCTGACTTTCATCACTGGTGTATAAGACTACCCCAAACATTGACCAATGATTTGGATCCTAATTCCTCGTCCTATATTCAAGTAAATACGGTACCTCTGTTTGGCAGGGCAGCTATAATTGTGGTTGATCAAATAGATGTTTGACCTTTTTTTAAGGTGAGGAGGCAACAATTGTCATGAATAATCAATCATCCCATTGAAATTATTCAAAATACATATTCATGCTTTGAAATTTTATTTTGCAGGTGGACAATAAACCCCAATGATTGGCCGCAACTATTCCAACTGTACATTTGATGAGAGGGATATGTGACAGAAATTTGAGTGTTGCAAATATTTAAAACACATGATGTTATTTATGATGAATTTAAGCTTATTAAAGTCCAGTTATCATGGATTAAAAGAATGAGTATCTTTTACTCCGAATGTGGATCTCTGGTCTACAAATATGCTTGAACTTGACATGCACAATAATGTGATGAATGTGTATGGAGTAAAATTTAAAGTCATAAATTTCAAATTAGGAAAATTTAATCATGGAAAGTCATAAAAAGAACAAATTGTTTGGTAATTTGACAAACTTGTCCAACAAAAATATTTGAAATCTTTAAGCATACATTAGTTATGAACTAAAAAAAAAGTATGTGAACTAAAAAAAAACAGTAATACATAAGCATAACTTTGTAAATAAAATAAAAATATTTCAAATTCACAAATGGAAATCAGTTATTTTTGTTAATTCCTTAAAGAAGATATATGTGTCAATAATAGTTACAGAAGTATTTGCCAAAACCACATAATTTGGTATTACGGAGAAGGAAATCAAAATTTGTCTAAAAGTTATATTTAATTTATTATATCTTGATAATAGATAATCATTAAAATGATCATACTCTTGCAGTAACTGATCTGTAGATAACAACCAAAATAACTGATCTGGAAATAGCAACCAAAATATAAGTGCACCATAAGAAATTATTCAGCGTTCATGGGTATCTCATATCTCAAAAGGAGATGTATTATATTTAGGGGACCAGTTCTATATATTTTCCATTAGGCTTAGAATTATTTTCCATCTTTTTATGAATTTTGGAAGGAAATATAATAGTTATCACTGAGTAGACAAGAAGGCTGCCATTTTTGATAAAATGGCAAATATCAATGAGAATTCAAGATTACATATTCAATATATAATGTATGGAAACCGTTTTGAAATTATTGGCTGAAATTATTATCTGCTCAAGCCTGCTTTGAGAAAGCATTAAAATAATCATTTATGATTAATATTTCTTTTTGTTTCACCTGCAGTATTTAGTGGAAATATATATAAAATGGTCTTGTTAGAACATATATGCTTGATTATTAAATCACTGAAAAATTTAACAGCTTTATTCAATCCCTATGATAGATAGCGCTGTCAATTTTAATAGGATGATGCGTCTTTATGAGTGTTGATAATATCCCACATGGAAAACCACTTCAGTGATTCTCAGTAAGAATTTAAAATATTAATCAGTGACATCACTATAGTAGAAATAGGTGTGATAATGGTTTTCCATTGATGCTTGTTAAAAATATTCTTGAGTGAGTGATTGATTTATGATTTTGGCCCGACAACACATTTTGATATGTAGAATTGATATTCTAGATGAAATCTTTGCTCCAGTGAGTAGTCATTCACATTAAACACTTTAACAAGAACGTTTCTTAAAAAAACACCAGAAGTGGTAAAACACCAGAAATTTATTTCATGTTTTGCTAGAATGTGTATTGCTCAGCATGTGTGTATAAAAACATGCAATAGTAATCTTGCTTGACAATGTTTACAGGAGCTAGAGTCATGTGGCAGGAGCACACAAATTGTTGACGTCATACACAAAATTGATAACATTTTTCTCACCAGGTGTGCAATTATTAAAGAGCCAGTACCAATACCTAATACGCTGTACACGGATTGGTCTTTTAAAAACCAATTTCTAATAGATTGAAAAATAATATGCACATTATCCAATGACTGATGGAGCTTGAGTTTGAGTAATACACCTTGTTTGATATTGCGATGCCAGATTAATGCCATTGAATAGTAACACAGTGGTATCTTTGGAAGACTTTGTTGCCAAGCACAGAGGGCGCTTTCAGTTGGTTGAATGATACATATTGTTTAGTGTCCGTGCTGGACTACATAAATGCCTCATTGAAAAAGGCCTTGCAATAATTGCTTAAAATCTTAAAATTAATAAACTGCATGACCTTGGTAATAAACTGCATGACCTTGGGAATAAACTCACTGAGATTAATCACCGCATTAAAAGGAGTTTAGGCAAAAGTTTTTATTTTTCTTTATTCAATAAAATACAAATTGTATATATATATATCAAAGCATATCCATTCTGTCTATAGTTTTTTCATATACAAGCATAAATTTACTGAACATTGTGTTGTCTTTGTACATATGGGCTCTTCTATTTTTAGTGTATACTTTAATTCTTCAGCCAAAATTTATGAATAGTTCAAGGATACCCTGCATAGGGCACGTTGTGGAACTTTCCAAAAAAGTAAACTAGTATATTGGCAGGTGAAACAACTTGTAGTTTAACATGCCAAATTCTGTACATATCCCTACCACTACATTACATTGATTGATTTAAACCAGTAATTCTCTTAAAAAGTAGCCCAGCTCTGTTTAGATAAGTGATATTTATACTACTTTGTTAATGATCATTGTTTTATTCGTGACATAATATTAAAAAGAGAAAAAAGGTGATTTCCGTAATGAAGCATCCATATCTTTAGTCTTCGTTTACTTTAAGTTTCATCATGTCCTCATAATGAAGGATTTGTTCTTGGTCAGGCAACAGGTCACAGGGTCACTGGTCGGCCACGGGCCGTGGCGCAGTTGGTTAGAGAGCCAGCTTATTAGCACCAGTTCCTCTGTGGTGATCCAAAGGTCATGGGTTCGATCCCCGGCCATGCCGGGATTGAACTCATGATACAATTTCCCACATGAGCTGAGGCCCGTGCCTAAAGGGTTAACCCGTTGTCCTTGTAAATCTGTGACCGGGTGGGTTGTCATGTCAAGGACCTGCGACATGACAATTCAGTGAAGCAGCACTATATCTGTTTCAAGTAGGTCTCATCACGAAATTACTGAAATAATGTTGAAAGTTATGTAAAACCACAAACAAACAAAAGGGTCACTGGTCACTTAATGGAAACTAGTAATTCAAAGCGTTTTCTCTCTCTCTGACAAGTGCTGTGCAGCTATTCCAAAATCTGTTGACCTGATGGACTCAAATATCATGATTTTCGCTGGTTAAACGTGATTCCCATTCTTACACCTTAATTGGCAGACCCACTTTTCACCCCACTGCAAACAATGGCAAAACGATTCTGACATCAATCAATAAGGCTGTCTTTCTTTTGATCAGCCTTGCAGTCGATATTAAATTGAAGGGAACACAGCCCATTACCAGAGAACTAATTTTATAATTACTGGCTAGTACATGGCATCACTGAAAGCAATGGATTCCAAGGCCATTCTGCCAATAGATTAGTGATCAAATGCGGACTGCACAAAAGGAATATTACACTGTAAAGATTTTACAAAAATACATATTTTTAATTGTATTCTTTTTTCGTTACCTTCTCTGAGTTGTATCAGGTGTTTGCGTAAGTCTTGGAAATTGAGCAGTTACATTTGCCAAATATATATTTGATACTTAATATGCATAAATATAAATCAGCTGCCAATATCTCCCGTATTTCCTCTTAATGCACTTTCATATTGTCAATAATAAGTAATAATTCAATTGATGCAATTTTGTCATTTATTTGTTTTCATTTTTAGCTGTGTTAACAATGTGCAATGAGGGGAGACATTTCCTATCTTTATCTCAGTCTACTTTACGTGTGGGAAATTTTTTCGTGGTTCGTAGTTCGTGTTTCGTTTTTCATTTTTCGTGGTTCGTAGTTCGTGTTTCATTTTACATTTTTCGTGGTTCGTAGTTCGTGTTTCGTTTTTCATTTTTCGTGGTTCGTAGTTCGTGTTTCGTTTTTCGTGGTTTGTAGTTTGTAGTTCGTCTTTCGTTTTTCATTTTTCATAAAAATAATAAAATGGGTAGATCTTTATATAATACACGTATATACTCTATATTTCAATATAGATATGATTTTCCAAAACCAGGAAAAGCCTTTTCATAGTTGGAATTTATGAAAATTAAATTAAAAGGTTTTTGTGTGGTTTTCATATCGCGGGATGACTCAATCTTGTTTAAATCGATACTGTAGGATGTTCTCTATCATAGTTATTAGATTCTCTGCAAAAATTGGACATTTTGGATGAAGATTTGGGGCAAGAAACTGTTCATCTTAAATTTATATGTATTTTACCATTGTAAAATGTACAAAATACATAATTGTCTTCCTCTTGTTCTCACGATTTCAAAAATATTCATATTGCACATTGTAACGAATATGCACATTGTAATGAAATCGGGGTCAATGGGTGCAATTTTCACAACAATTTATTTATACCCTTCATATAAACTTTTCCATGTCAGAAAATTCAATGTTCTATTTGTTTTACGCATATAAAACAATTTCATAATTATCAGCCAATCCTATGGTTGCGCGAATCCTATGGTTGTTAGCTCTACCTTATATTAATTGCTCAAGTCCCATTTTTTTTCAATGAATATTCATTTTTTGGCAAACATTTATATTGGGCTTCTATTTAAGTGATATTCACATCAAAACATACTGTATTTAATTGTTTTTTGCAAACGTAGAAAATATAAAGAATAATGACTTAATACAGAAAACAAAGATTAAATCTTCATACTGGTCTTATATTTGAGCGATATGCACATCAGAACATATTAAATTAAACTATTTTTTGCAAACATAGAAAATATAAAGAATAATGACTTTATACAGAAAACAAAGATGAAATCTTCATATTGGGGTTCAATTTGACTATACTATTTCAATGGCTGCCAGGTATTTGTTTTCAACGCCAATTGGGGTTGCCAGGGCGTGAAAGCACCATATGTGTGAAAGTGCCCGTATGACTGCCCCCTCCTAAAGCTAAGAACCACGAAAAAATTTCCCTTGAACTACGAAACACGAACTATGAACCACGAAAAATGAAAAACGAACCACGAACTACGAAACACGAACTACGAACCACGAAAAACGAACTACGAAACACGAACCACGAAAAAATTTCCCACACGTGTCTACTTTGATATTCTCTGCAACCGCTAGGTGGAATTCTAAGCTATTCGAAGGTAAAAGGTATTTTCAGGGGACCAATTCGCTATATTGTCCATAGAAAATTTCCATGGTACAGAATTATAAAGCATAGAGTTAACTGCATTGCGGAGACGAAAGTTAAAAATAAATCCACGACAATGAATTACCAGGAACTGTATCCCACAAAGTGAAATAATTCTAAATTAAAACTGCAGGCTGTTGTGAATGTAAATCCTCACATTACATTATTGTACAAATAAATACATATGAAATCAAATAATTTGAATTAACCAAAACATGTTAAATTGTTGGTGACTTTAATGCTCACAATTATATTTGGAGTGGTAGGGACAACACAGATGCAAAAGGACGTTTAGTTGAGGACTTTTTGAACAAAAATAATTTATTTTTAGATTCCGCATTCACAGTAACAGAGTAGTAGGGGATCAATGGAGTTGCGGCCAATGGTGCATAGTTCTGAATATTCATTCTCCTCCTCCAGATGAAAGATTTTTTAATGACCCTTTCAGCAATTATATGGCCATATCAGGTCGACTTTCGAGCTTTTTAACCAGTGTGAAAGTAACACTGCCGGCAGTGGGAGTCAAACCCGCCATCTCCCGTCCTCCACTTATATATAACCATATAACCATTAACAAGTGTTGATTTAAAAAAATCAAGCTCGCGTAAGTTTGCAAAATCCCAAGGCAAAAAAACCCAACAAAACCTTCTTACTCTACTACGCACTCACAAACACTTCTCAAACAAAAGCGACATCTGACGGTGTAATCAGAATTATTGAGCCATAACATGGCCGCCATGGACCGATAATCGGGGTAGGCTCCATTGACTTACGGCTTAATCATCTTGAAACCTCGAACATCTAGCCCTAAAGGCAAAACAAACGCGAGCGAAAAAATAACCCCCATTAAGTTGCGTTTATCATAATGGTACATAAAAACGTGTCAGATACAATATTTTTGAAGTCATGTCAAGGACCTGCGACATGCCAATTCAGTGAGCTAACTATATATATATATATATATATATATATATACTACAAGTAGGTCTCATCATGAAATGACTGAAATTATATTAAGAAAGATTAAAACCCCCAAAAAACAAACCACATCTCTGTACTTAATCATACTTTCATGTATCTTTGATTCAGGTAGTTGTACTGCCCCTAATGGCAGGATAAATGTGATGACGTGAGTTTTAACAACATTTTTTTCATGTTCATGTAAATTCCCTCACAATCAATATCCTGATCATTCACCTCCTGTGCCATTTCCTTATGAGATAAATCAGAACATTTTATGCCATTTCTACAAATGAATCTTAGCAGTGATAGTATTGCCATGGAGACTAACTAATTACATCAGGGAGATTCATTCACTAAAATAACCTTGCTAACACGGAGGCTGGGGTGTTGACTTCACATCGTTTATTGTACTATTGTTGTTTCCAGGCTGGCCTACCGGTCAACCAGGGAGGACCTCTTATATACCCTAGGCCCTAGATAGTTGACCGACAGAATTACATAAAAATGACACAAAGACATAATCAAATTACACATAACGCACTAGAGAACTGGCTGAACCTTATTACTTTAACCATTTTCTTAGAATGCTCTCACAAGGGCCAACGTGTGCACTGAGTTCAACCATTCTCCAGGGACAAATCTTAATAATATGGGATATTATTTATCTATTATTGTTTCAACTTTTATTTAGTATTTGTACATAAATATATGAAATGCCATTAACCATTTACATACCTTGATTTTACATATGTTGGATTACACTATGGACACTGGTATTTAAATTTGATTTGTTTGTAGTAACCTTTTCAGCAATGTTTAGGCGATATCAGGTCAGATAGAAACCTGTCATTGAGACGCAATGCCCTGTTCTCTTCAGAAAGTAATTAGGGATTCTTCTTTTGCATTATCATATAGATACTATCACAAACCACACCATTTGACCATACAGCATGATCAAAATACTTGTCCAAACCTGGATTAGAATATTGGACCTTCAGCATGAGACAGATATCTTACCAACTCTCCATGCATCTGTTTTGTGTTTATTATTTCATGATATTGGCTTCACATGTCACATATATGGCCAACATCATAATATTATCAGAACTGGACATCAGCTTAATGACCTAATCATTAATTACTTTTCCACAAAGTGTATGGTCATTATATTATATACTGCATACACAGTTATGTTTACCAGATGAAAAGCATCTACAGTGAACGCATGTAAAGTGTTGGCCATTACCACTATTGGCAAAAGGTCAAGGTTTTCCTTGTGGTGAGTTGCCTGTGGTGAGTGTATGGAGAAGTCCTTTACTAAAATATCACCCATTCAGCTCATATGCACCAGTTGCTTTGTGGTGATCCAAAGGTCATGGGATCAATTCCTGTCTGTGTCAGCATTGAGTACAATTGATGATTGGGTGGAATTTCATGTCAAGGACCTGCGACAATGACAATTCAGTGAGACAACATTACGTCGGCTATAAATCAGTCTCATAACCACAATAAAAAAAAATCCCCCATTAAGAGATTTCATGACAACCTATTTCATGGCTTTTGACAAATCTGGTGAAGAGGGGCCTCACTTTGTGGTAAGGTACACCATGCCGTCTATCACGAACACATCTAAAGAAATAAACTTCACATTTTGATTACTTTGATTTGATTACCTAATTCACTGAAGAGATCCAAATTGAATTTCCTTATCCACCTTGTGAGTTCCACATAATGTTTAGCTGGTGGCGTCTGGGAACAAATAGTACTTGTTTCTCATTTATGTCATGATTTGTATCTTTGGTTTCCATGTCATTCCCAAGTGATGCTCAAATGTAGATTTTGATATGCAAGCATATCGTGTGCAATCCTGACATAGTTACTTTGCCCAAACGTCCAAAGGTTTGGACCAGGGACTGTGATCGTCGTCCAACTCTTTCTTGAGGACCTTTGCCCTTTTTACCGTCCAAAGCTTAGGTTTGCTACCAAGATTATTTTCTACAAGGTCATGAGCAGCTCTCCAGCATTATGGCATATGACATCCTGGCATTTTTATCAGATCATTGTTGTAGATTGCAACAATATTATCTTCTTATACACATTGATTTCGAAAACATTTAACACGTTGCATTTATCCTCTGGCAATATAATTATATTTATACTTATTTAGTTCACTGTCACAACCTTATGTGTATTCTATCAACACCTTTTTACAAGACCCAACTGTCGATGAAATATCCAGGAATGAGAATATATCAGCCTAGTTTTATCATAAGGATCATGTATTTGGCCAATCTGTCACACGTTTAATGCTTGCTTATTTATAAGAGGTGTTAAATATGGGAGCCGGTAGGTGTCTCGATGGTATGGGGGATAACAATGGGGTATTGTAGTCGCTTAGCAACAGGTTGGTCACGTGTGGACACTAGGTTTGGCGGGCAGCCAGTTCAAAATCATTCTGTTGCTAACCACCGCGATCACCCACCATCCCAGCCTTTATCAAGAATCATCTTCCAGTATTTAATGATTAAACGGTCATCCCCCCCTCCCCATCATATCTTGTAGCCCTTAAAAGGATGCAATCATATTAATGGTTTTGGTATATGTAATTGTTTGTAATTGCCTGTAAATATCGTCATTTAATGTAATTGTGTGATTGTACTGTTTACCTAATGCTAATGCCATGGGTATCCGCCAGAGGGCGCGGCAGACGTTAATATCGGCAATTACTTTTACAATGTTACATTAGATAAGATAAGCTTGGTTGTGGTATAGATTTATAGGAAATAAATCGTGTGCAAATATATATACTTGGCTTCCATCTATTTAATGAAGTTTGCTCACAAGTAGCCTTGACTTGCATTTCACTTTCCAATGAAGACCTGGAATAGATAAACTCATGGGTGTCCTTGATTTGATTAGAATAGATATCTGAATTTCTGCTGCCTATATTTTCTATTGACAAGCATAAATGACGTATCATTGCCATAATCTTTAAAACATTCATGTGTTTTTTCCAAACTTTATTTTTTTTAAATTCACATTAATATTATGTTTATGTATTGTTATCTTAAAGATATTCGTGTGTTTCTTTCCAAACTTTATTTTTAAAATAAACATATATTATATTTATCTTATTGTCAGCTTACCAGGTCTTATCAGGTCTGAGGTCTTCACAAGTAAGGTGGGATATCCTGCCATTTGTGCAGTTTTCCCCACATATACACTCAATATGAAGTCTTCTGTTGTAGAGCTCTTTGTAGGTGCAAAATAGGAAATTCCCAATGACCTTGTGTACTTTTCAGAACACCAGTCTGATATGGAATGTAAAATAATCATCAACACATGAACAATAAAAATAGATACATGCCAATGAAATACAGGGGGACGCAACCATCCATGTTAGTTTCAAGAGAGTGATATTGTTTTCTACCATACATATGTTTAAACATCACTTTAAAGATATCCTAAATCATAATGAATATGGTGTCTTACATTGATTCTGAGCTGGCCGATTGAGCCAACTCAACATTACTCCACCCTTAAAAAAGAATTAACAGGGCAATTTATTTTTGAAATGATAAAATAAAATACCATATATTGAAATCAAATGTTATCAAATTCCACAGTCAAGCATGATGTGTGGCTCATTCTTTTTTGTTTTCACTTTCACCATTATTTCAGTCATTTCGTGATGAGACCTACTTGTAGTAGACATAGTGCTGCCTCACTGAATCGTCATATTGCAGGTCCTTGACATGACAACCCACCCGGTCACAGATTTACAAAGACAACGAGTTAACCCTTTTGGCACAGGCCTCAGCTCATTTGTGAAATTGTATCATGATTTCAATCTCGGCATAGCTGGGGCCATGCCAAGATTGAATTAATAACGAAAGCACAGCAAAACAAATCAAACAAAAAAACAGTTCCTTTCTTCTTGTTATTCTCTTCGATGAGATATCCTCAATATAGTTCCTTTATCCTGCATCCTATCATAGGGAATTGTTGTCCATCATAAAGGAAGGCAACAATAACCGCTGTCCCCAAGCCAGGAAAAGATACAACTGATAACTAGTTCTGTGTTTAAGACTATGAAACATATCAGTATTGAGAGTTTGGTCTAGAATCTAGTATCTTTGTACATAAATTTCAGCAATCATATCTCCTTGATTCTGTTTAGATGTTGCTGCAATTGTCTCTCAATTGTAAACATATTTGTTGATTTGCAACAAATATCAAAATCATCAACAAAGAGAGTACAATCAGTTCTAGGTCTGATACAGCTAACAATACTATTAATTTTGACAATTTTTAACAGATAGAATGCTTCCCTGAGGTACAAGCCAGGGTTGTGCGAACAACATATTCGACCTCTATAAAGCCTTCTCTAGCAAATGTCAAATGTACAGATGATCAGAGGTGCTTCGTGTCATCCTAAACCCATTTTGCACAGCTGAAATATATGTAAAAACATATACTAGACTTGGGGACAGCGATTATTGTTGCCTCCCGGTGATGGACGAAAATCCCCTATGGTATGAGGTATAAGCTGGGAAATATCCATCCTAGGTCCCATCCTCAGTCATTATATCTTGTCAGGCATAGGATTTAACCTATTTATATATGACTGACAAGACGATTCATAAACCATGCAGCCATAATCAAGCTATGATCTTACCAGTACTTTATTCAAGTGCAGTAATATAGTGCATGCGTTCAGCTCTCCAATCGGCATGTGCCTCAACACGCATCTGGTTTAATGTCTCCTAGTATTTCTTAATATGTGGAACGAAAGAAGGTTTTCTGTCAAATATAAGACCAGGATATTTAGTTTCTTGGACAACAGGGATTTTAGATTGTTTCTGTCAGATGAAAATGGTTCAAGTCGTCTTTGAAAACAGAGTGCATGCATATTTGTCATAAAGGTGGGGTCCACCCAGATTTTGATTTGTACCTGGAACTATCTAAAATCCCTGTTGTCCAAGAAACTAAATTCTCCCAGCATTCATTGAACAGCCTCTCTTTGGCGTTAATTGGTATTCGGGTCACCAACTCCCACAGTGATGCTGGGCATCTAATTAAATGCTTGTGAAGGTAATTAGCAAGAACTACCATTCTCTGTACATATCATTACATTGATATGTTTTCATCGAAAACTTTAATTATCATTCATTACTGACCACTATGGAAATGATAATTATTATAAGCACCATGTCACAAACTATCAAATTTCAAGCATAACAAAATGAGATGCCATCTCGATAGACGCTATATTAATGTAAAATACGTATCACCATTTCAGCTTGCCTATTGTCATTTCATAACAAGTAAAAAACAAAAACATTTAATATAAAATATATCTATTTATGTGGCAAAGGTCACACCAAATGATGTAACTATATTCTTTGCTTTCCAGGCAGCTTGTTGCAATGAAAGTCAAATTTCCCTCATGTCATCAGATATCCTGTGCTGACCGCATCGAGCGGCTCCACCGTGGGATCACATACTGGATATAACATTGGTACCTCGATTTTAGCTTTTAATGAAGAATGTTTTTTTGTTCAATGTCATTTTTATCGGGTTTTCAATGGACTGCTCTGTTGTAAAATCTCGTGGCAGTTTCACGTCAGTGTGGAAAACGAAACCACCAACTTTGCATTTTAGCATGTAAAATCTAGTCACTGAAATATCAAAATGTTTAGAACTTTTGAGTATGCCTATTGTTATTTCATAACAGGTAAAAACAAAAACATTTAATATAAATTCATCATTCGATCGTAAGTTCCGACTACTAGTCCTTAAATTTAGATCAATTCAATAAGTAGATACCTGGTTGTGATAAATAGTATTTTAAATTTGATTCTAGCGGAATCATCTTTGGGAATATATATAGACACGGATGATGCTTGTTCTATATGTATAAATGATGCTTGTTATATATGTATAAATTTATACATATATGTTATATATGTATAAAAACAGATAAGTAGGATTTTTTGAGAAGAAATGGATGAGGATGAGACAAGGTCAAGGAGACAAAAATGCGGGAAATAGCAGACGACATTGGACACCATGGTTTGACTGATATTTGGGTATATCATTAATAGAAATCAGGTAGTACTGTATTGTTCTTATGATTTGGTCATAAAGAAGAAATTTAAGGTAAGTGGTGTGTTAAAATCTTTTCTTTTTCAGGAGATGAAGATATATTTTGTTCCAGTTATTAGCAGCCAATAATTGCTATTGTGATTTGTAGGATTTGTAGGGTTTGTAGGTCTGGAACAGGATGATGAGAAAAATGTTAGTCATAGTTAGTGGGGGATATTGGTTATCTAGGGGCCTGCACCGGGCAGTGAGCACGAGTGCTACTCACAGATTGGAGATAGTGCGTATTGGATCTCCCCTCTAGCTGGGTAGCCACGCTGCATAAGCTCTGAGTGCCCACGAGACAAAAGTGGAGCGGCCAACATATCAAATCAAATCAAATCAAATCAAATCAATCATCGCCTACTATGTACTAAATTTTATTCTAGCCAATGCAATCTAAACAATATAGGAGAACATTTTAGTTTTACTGGCAACTCTTGCAGGAATAACTAATTCTAATAGAATTGAAGCAGTTATTTTATGATAAGCGATCGATGGAAATGGGTTTACGTTCCTATTAAGTAATTTGTTTACAATGTTACATAAGTTTTAGGATACTTATGATTTTCCTGAATAATATTTATATAATATTCTCCTTCGGCCAATTTGATTAGCACATTATATTTGCTACGCTGATCTTTGTCAATAACTGTTTCAATCTCCAGTTTTAACTTTTTCATTTTTCTCTCTAACCACTTTTTAGATCTTTTTTTTTCAGAGTATTACTTAAAATGAGCGTAGGTTTAGTTACAAGTTGTTCACAATCAAATTAGCCAAGTATATAATTAATTTTATTACACTTGGTGAGCTGCAATTATTCAAGTGAACATCAAAGTCGATAAAACATAAACCTCATGCAAAAATAATTTATGATGAGACAGGAAATTGGAAAATTCTTCAAAAACATTGACCAGTGGTAATAATATTTCTTAGTAGGCTGAAGTCTTTATTTGCTGACAAATGTAATTTTTCTATTTTTGTCGGTACTATTGACCTCAATTTGTCCATAGA
Organism: Amphiduros pacificus; assembly: GCA_949316495.1. Lineage (NCBI taxonomy): Eukaryota > Metazoa > Annelida > Polychaeta > Phyllodocida > Hesionidae > Amphiduros > Amphiduros pacificus. The sequence goes on along the minus strand of OX439012.1, from coordinate 11,346,526 downwards.
TGAAACACTTGCCACTTTATTCTCAACAATTTCAATATCGTATTCTTTGTGAAATAAAACTACAAAATATCCATCAGCCCTGGAAATCTTGTTGATCTTTGGGATCATTTATAATACGTTGATCACTCTCATCATTTAACTTTGTTTCAACCAAAAACATGACATCAGTACTGTTTCATCCCTGCGTGTTGTAAAAGGCTTAATAATAGGGGTTGTATCTGCTTCTGTACCATATTGCATGGTGAGACTCCAGGTCATTTGATGGCAATGTCTCCCCATATATAAATGTTCCTACAGTCTACGGCATTGTCTTTCTTTGGTTACAATAGGTCAGTTAAGGTTATGGCCAAATTTATTGAGTGTGACGTTACACCTAATTTAATTATATACCTTGTAAGATGATGTTTTACCATTATTGGTGAGTCCCTGGGTGGCTTACCAGCCTTGGTGTGTTTCACATTAAACTGTCAGCCTTGGTGTGTTCCTTATTACACTGCCAGCCTTGGTGTGTTCCTCATTACACTGCCGGCCTTGGTGTGTTCCTTATTACACTGCCAGCCTTGGTGTGTTCCTCATTACACTGCCAGCCTTGGTGTGTTCCTCATTACACTGCCAGCCTTGGTGTGTTCCTCATTACACTGCCAGCCTTGGTGTGTTTCACATTAAACTGTCAGCCTTGGTGTGTTCCTTATTACACTGCCAGCCTTGGTGTGTTCCTCATTACACTGCCAGCCAGCCTTGGTGTGTTCCTTATTACACTGTCAGCCTTGGTGTGTTCCTTATTACACTGCCGGCCTTGGTGTGTTCCTCATTACACTGCCAGCCTTGGTGTGTTCCTCACTACACTGCCAGCCTTGGTGTGTTCCTCATTACACTGACAGCCAGCCTTGGTATGTTCCACATTACATTGTCAGCCTTGGTGTGTTCCTTATTACACTGTCAGCCTTGGTGTGTTCCACATTACACTGCCAGCCTTGGTTTGTTCCTCATTACACTGCCGGCCTTGGTGTGTTCCTCAATACACTGTCAGCCTTTGTGTGTTCCTCATTACACTGCCAGCCTTGGTGTGTTCCTCATTACACTGTCAGCCTTGGTGTGTTCCTCATTACACTGTCAGCCTTGGTGTGTTCCTTATTATACTGCCAGCCTTGGTGTGTTCCTCATTACACTGTCAGCCTTTGTGTGTTCCTTATTACACTGTCAGCCTTGGTGTGTTCCTCAATACACTGTCAGCCTTGATGTGTTCCTCATGTCACTGCCAGCCTTGGTGTGTTCCTTATTACACTGCCAGCCTTTGTGTGTTCCTCATTACACTGTCAGCCTTGGTGTGTTCCTTATTACACTGCCAGCCTTGGTGTGGTCCTTATTACACTGCCAGCCTTTGTGTGTTCCTCATTACACTGTCAGCCTTGGTGTGTTCCTCATTACACTGTCAGCCTTGGTGTGTTCCTCATTACACTGCCAGCCTTGATGTGTTCCTCATTACACTTCCAGCCTTGGTGTGTTCCTCATTACACTTCCAGCCTTGGTGTGTTCCTTATTACACTGCCAGCCTTGGTGTGTTCCTCATTACACTGCCAGCCTTTGTGTGTTCCTCATTACACTGTCAGCCTTGGTGTGTTCCTCATTACACTGTCAGCCTTGATGTGTTCCTCATTACACTGCCAGCCTTGGTGTGTTCCTTATTACACTGCCAGCCTTGGTGTGGTCCTTATTACACTGCCAGCCTTGATGTGTTCCTCATTACACTGCCAGCCTTGGTGTGTTCCTTATTACACTGCCAGCCTTGGTGTGTTCATTATTACACTGCCAGCCTTGGTGTGTTCCTTATTGCACTGTCAGCCTTGGTGTGTTCCTTATTACACTGCCAGCCTCGGTGTGTTCCTCATTAAACTGTCAGCCTTGGTGTGTTCCTTATTACACTGCCAGCCTTGGTCTGTTCATTATTACACTGCCAGCCTTGGTGTGTTCCTCATTACACTGCCAGCCTTGGTGTGTTCCTTATTACACTGCCAGCCTTGGTGTGTTCCCCATACACTGCCAGCCTTGGTGTGTTCCTCATTACACTGCCAGCCTTGGTGTGGTCCTCATAACACTGCCAACCGTGGTGTGTTCCTTATTACACTACCAGCCTTGGCACATGAAGGGCATCTGCAGCTTCATAAATCATTGGCCATCGGCTTTGTCACCTTGCTTATATTTTGATATTGAGCCAAGCCAAAATTAATAACAATATCAATAAAATCGATAAATGAGAAAGTATGCTTCGTGGCCTTTTATCCATCAAAGTGGCAAATATATCACGGACAATCCCATCTTCATTTACAAATGAAGCAATGTCCACCTGCTCTTCAGATAAACAATAACCACCCCAACTAGATTTATATTCAGTGTGGGGTTCACGTGTGTATTCAATAGGTATTTTCTGTCTCAGCTCTTTCCTTGGAAGAATGTCAAATAATAATCACAGCTGAATTTTATCTCTTTGCAAAACTAAGTTCAAAATCCAAACTTGATTTATTCAATAATTAATTTTGCAAACTTTAGAGTGCAAGAATAAGCTGATTAGAGTGCAAGAATAAGCTGGTTAGAGTGCAAGAATAAACTGGTTAGACTGCAAGAATAATCTGTTTTGAGTGCAAGAATAAGGTGGTTTGAGTTCAAGAATAAGCTGATTAGAGTGCAAGAATAAGGTGGTTAGACTGCAAGAATAAGCTGGTTTGAGTTCAAGAAAAAGCTGGTTAGAGTGCAAGAATAAGCTGGTTTGAGTTCGTTCACGAATAAGCTGGTTAGAGTGCAAGAATAAGCTGTTTTGAGTGCAAGAATAAGCTGTTTTGAGTGCAAGAATAAGGTGGTTTGAGTTCAAGAATAAGCTGATTAGAGTGCAAGAATAAGGTGGTTAGAGTGCAAGAATAAGCTATTTTGAGTGCAAGAATAAGGTGGTTAGAGTGCAAGAATAAGGTGGTTTGAGTTCAAGCATTAGCTGATTTGAGCACAAGCTAAAGTTGGCCGCCATTGTGAAACGTTTTGAAACTATACCCTTACAGTTTGACGTTTTTTGAGAACAGTAAATGAACCTTTTGGATGAAATGCAATCTTCAAATTGATTCAAATGATTTTTTCCAATGTGGTCGTTTAACAAACTTACGTCATCACATTTATTTTCGAACTTGATTTTATTGGAGTAAGCTTTCTTGAAAAGAAAGTTGTGAAGACAAATAAATCTAGCACAGATCTGCAAAGAACGGTGATTGATGAGAAAAAATAAAAAAGCAATGGTTTGTAATGGTTATGTAATTATCACCATCATGACATTGGGAATAAAATCAATAAACAAAACCATCACATCAACTAAGATAAAGGAAACAACCCATTGGGAATTTGACAATAATTTGAGAGGATGTTATGTGCTGCCAAGCAGAGGCAAGCATTTGTCTCCCATGTGTGTGGTTTGGGCTGGCTTGACACATTGGTGAACGTCAGAAGCCACGGCAGCTGTCAGGCTTGTAGCATCATCTGCAGCATTAAGGCTCACTATTGACAAGTGTGAGATTTTAAAACTTCAGGTGGTATGGTTGATTAATGAAATTCCTTTCAAGGACAACGAAGGTATGTTAAACTGCTGTATTATGAAACTTTGAGAATCTCATCTCAGAATTAGTTTAACTCATCAAATAACTGAAGTGTTAACGCCTTTTAGGTAGATTTAAAAGGCGGTACGGAAAAGAGTGTCAGAATGGGAAAGAGGTAGTATAGGTCTGGATGTAAATTACAAAGGGATATCATGGTGGAGGCTGAATGGAAAAGAAGATATGAAATTACATTGAAATGGAATTCTAGATGGAAAGTGTATGTTAAATGATAAGAAAACTATATCACCTATCCTACACACCTGAGACCAGTACGGTTCGTGCAGGGAGAGCTTTTTATAAATTTCTCCATTTTCTGCACTTTGTTCTTCAACTATCAAGCAAGTTTTTCAGACAAATTTTATACTTTTATTTTTGGATCAATAAGCAACATCTTAGCATGATGAGAGACGCTTTGCCAAGCTTTAAGTTTTTAGATCACGTATTGATATGTTTTAAGGTGGCACGGGTTCTAAATCAGTTCACATACTCAATCAAATTCTCCAGAAAATGAGATTTTTAATTCTCCCGTGTTTATATAGCCATATCATAAGCACACGGGGATATATATATATATATTTATATATATATCCCCGTATATATATATCCCCGTATATATATATCCCCGTATATATATATATATATATATATATATATATATATATATATATATATATATATATATATATATATATATATATATATATATATATATATATATATATATATATTTAGAAGCTGGTACAGATAGGAGGTACTGGAGGTATTTTTGTCAGACCTCATTATGGGGTACCATCTCATTTCTTAATGTGCGTAACAGGAGAGTGCCATCTGGTGTTAATAATGAAATTATTTTACATACCTCACAAATCTAACATTCATATCAACGGCGCTAATGCCATTATCCACCACCAGGGCATTTATTACTACCTGTGACACTAGATGGAAGTGATTTATATAGTTATAGCCTGGTTGTATAAATATGCTTCTCAGACATGTTTGTTCAAAAAGGCCTTGTACTTATGTTACTGTGACTAAGCAGCTGCAGAGTGGGGTATTTTATATGCATAATCGAACCAATAGAGGTAGGGGCTAGAGGAATAATGGAAACAATAGAGATAGGGGCTAGATGCATAATGGAACCAATAGAGATAGGGGCTAGAGGCATAATGGAACCAATAGAGATAGGGGCTAGAGTTAGAATAGAACCAATAGAGATAGGGGCCAGAGGCATAATGGAACCAATAGAGGTAGGGGCTAGAGGCATAATGGAACCAATAGAGATAGGGGCTAGAGGCATACTGGAACCAATAGAGATAGGGGCTGGAGGCATAATGGAACCAATAGAGATAGGGACTAGAGGCATAATGGAACCAATAGAGACAGGGGCTAGAGGCATAATGGAACCAATAGAGATAGGGGCTGGAGGCATAATGGAACCAATAGAGGTAGGGGCTAGAGGCATAATGGAACCAATAGAGGTAGGGGCTAGAGGCATAATGGAACCAATAGAGGTAGGGGCTAGAGGCATAATGGAACCAATAGAGATAGGGGCTAGAGTTAGAATGGAACCAATAGAGATAGGGGCTAGAGGCATTATGGAACCAATAGAGGTAGGGGCAGGAGGCATAATGGAACCAATAGAGATAGGGACTAGAGGAATAATGGAACCAATAGAGATAGGGGCTAGAGGAATAATGGAACCAATAGAGATAGGGGCTAGAGGCATAATGAAAACAATAGAGATGGGGTTAGAGGCATAATGGAACCAATAGAGATAGGAGCCACACCTTAACATCCAAATGTGAAATTAGGTTGTTTTTTTTCTTCTGAACCGTTCATATATATATATTGAATTCTTCTGAACCGTTCATATATATATATTTTGAATTCTTCTGAACCGTTCATATTTATATATTTTGAATTCTTCTGAACCGTTCATATATATATATATATATATTGAATCATTTATGATAATGAAAACTACCTAATTGCACGATTATTTGTATGTGAAGGGATATATCTATGTATACGTGTATCAGCATACAAATATGTTGCATTTTTTAGCATGCTTTACACATGAAAGTGAATTCTCTCAGTGTATTCTGCCTAAGCTGGCATGACACTTTGAGATGATTTCGTTTGAGAACCCATTTTGCCTTGTGGATATTTCCACTTAACTTGAGAAAATAATATTTGTTTTTAATACGCACGTTTCTGGTACAAGCTTATTTTCATCTTCATCCGTCTGTTGCTTGTTTCAGCAGCAACAAGGTTTTGCCTGACAAATGCTGATGAAAAATGCACTACAATCACACTATGGGGTATATCATGACTAGCAATTTGAGCAAACTCTGCTGCTATTAAATCATGAATTTGTCAGCTTTGGAGGGGTTTTGATTGAGGCATGGGTTTATTTTTAGTATTACCTTTATGTGAAATAAATGATTTGTTTTGTTATCAGTTTTAAAATCATTATTATCAGTTCACTATTTCTTATCATACATTTATTACATTTGATAAAATATTTAGGTAGTTAATGTCCATGCATGCTGTGTTCCTTGTACCTTTCTTTGTAGTTCACCTTTTTCTTTCAAATAAGCACAAACATCATGCAGAATGGTACAGCAGATACCGTGCGACTTTCTTGTTCCTATTGATTATTATTATTGTTGTAATTGTTATTATTATTATCGTCATTAGGGAGAATTTATATGTATATAAAGTTGGTTAGAAGTGGTGACAGGCGAGCTGGGGGTCAGACCAGCTAATTGCCCTTGACTAAATGTAAGAATATGTTATGTATGTATTGAGCCAATGGTAAATTGGCCGGGTGATGGCAGATTTATGAAATAAATCATTTGTGACCAATTTACTTGGGCCTTTTGTCTCCTTTCTAATTGTATTTACTACCTGACTACCATCGGGACATGACTGATTAAGCAATGATCAATTTACGAGAAAATGCAAACATGAATCTCAACCCCAAGGAGGTCACACAAATAAATTAATGCAGAATTATAGTGCACAAAATTTGATTTATATAATAGCAGCGTGTACAATTAGTTTTATTTAATTGTACATTAACATGATCAATGTGCAACATATATTGTACAGTTATATCACATTCATTTAATATTATTTATTGATCCATATTTTGATGATATTCCCTTTGTAGGAGTAGTTTGATCAGCTGCAGGTTGATATCAGAGGCCAGCAATATGACAGAGTTTGTCATATATGATAACTCTACAGACTTGACGTGGAATATCTCAGAGTTAACTAGACATGATAATTCTACAGACTTGACGTGGAGTATGACCTTGGCCCCAGGGGGCGCCAGGTCCGAGTTGTATCCAGAGATGCCCGGATCCTTAACAGAGCGTGTCATCGAGGCACTCATTTTGACTATCATTAGCATCCTCGCCATCGTGGGCAACATCTCGCTCTTTCTGATTATCAGCGGGGAGAAGGCCCTCAGGAACAACTCTAATGCCCTCATCGTGTGCATGAGCACGGCGGACCTTCTGGTCTCCAGCGTTAACATGCCTGTGGTGGTGTACACCATCACCCTGGGCACGTGGGGACTCTCTAACTCAGCCTGTGTAGGCCTGGGCTTCTTCACAATGGTAACATTTATTGCTAGTGTTATGTCACTAGCAGTCATCTCTTTCAACAGATATATCCAAATATGTAAATCTCAAATCTTCAAGACTGTTTATACTCAACAAAACACGACTCTCTTTATTCTGGGTGAGTACGTTATTGCAATCAATGTCTATATGTTGATTACATGTATTTTAAATTCTATAATGTCTCTTTTTACCCAGGTCTCTTACTCAGGTTTTTTTCTCTTACTATTTGATATGGCTTGGTCGGATTTAGAAAACAGAACAGAGCTAGTTATATGTACTTTAAGAGCACAAAGACAGCTGGCTAGATTTATAGATTCGTTTAAAATATACACACCGAAGAAAGCTTTGCAATGGCTTTGCATTATCTTAAGAAATTATATCAAAGAGGCCCCTTAACCAAACATGTTCAAAGGTACAAGGAAGTTCCACCCTTCGTCATGACAACCGAAATGAATAACATTACAGAAAATTTAATTTGTTACATATTTCATAAGTGTACCATGGAGTATTATACAAAATGGGGAGTGTACTGTAGACCGGATGTGAATTGTCGAGATAACGAGAGTCTCGTCGCTCAAAGAGATTAACATGCGAGACGTAATCAACCCTCATAAAAATGCGTTGCCATGCCATCTAATCAGATAAATAGATGTAACCATTTTCAATATTTTTAGAGATAATACTATTTTCATGTCATATTTTTGAGCTTAAGGGTCATATTAAGGTAAATAACCAGCTGAGCCTTCTCATAAAAGATGCGTCAATCCTCAAACACCTGAGGTTATTTGTGATTTACTCCCTCATCCATCTTTGCTCTTACTGTATCTTGTCATGTCGGCGGAATGTGTGGTTAACACGTACACAAAGAATTGTACAAAAAAGACGATCTTTGACATGTCAGAGGATAATTGCAGAGGTATCAGAGGTGGAAATAAGGATAGATACTATTTCTATACGAATTGTGTTTCAAATAGTGTTTGTCCAATGGTAAATGCCTAACATCCAGGCAGACCACAATAGAGGTCATATGATTGTATACATGTGGCCACCTGGCGGTCAAAAGAGTACAGGCAGTACTTGGTTGATTTTAGTGAGATAGCTTGCTTTTATCACAGTTTCATGGCCACATATCATATGAGCATACCCCAAACCTCTGTAAAATTGCCTGTGAACTCTGTGGTTTCATGAATGCTTTAAGCCAACATACCTGACAAAAAGAGGAAAGTCTCAGTTCAGGGTACCAACAGTAGAAATTTAAAAAATGAGTTGGCGTCCTGCTGAGAACACTTGCTTGCTGAGATTAGTACTCAGACTAGTGGGGTGTGTGGTCACTTTCACATGTCTGAAATAGTAGGCAAATCACTGCACACACATCTGAGTATTATTGCTACACATATTCTCTTCATTCAAATTGTGGTTTTATTTGACAATCAAAATAATGATTGTAATATTTAAATTTATGTTAAATATAGAACAATATAGAAATTATAATTCTATATTATTAATTCTGTTTAAACAACTGTGAAACTTGAGAACAATTTTGGAGGCATTGACACCATTTCAAAAAAGGTAAAAAACTTGGAATCACAGCATTGTATGAAAATTGAAATTGGTGCTATGTTCCATTTCTTTACTGATATATGTCATTGCTCAAACTTAACCCAAATATTTTAATGCCATCTTTGTTTTCTATATAAACACATTTTATTTATTTTTTTGTATTTTCTCCATATGAAAAAACATAAAACAAAAAAAAACAAAAAAAAAACAAACAAAAAACAAAAAACAAAAATAACAAAAACAAAAAAATAATAATAAAAAAACATTTAAATGTGTTCTGACTTTCATATTGCTCAAAGAAGATCCTAATATGAAGATCTCACCTTTGTTTATTGTGTAAAATCATTATTTGTTATAATTTCTATCAAAACAAAAAATGTCTCAATTCTGCATGTTACGATGCGCATATTGCTAAGATAATTCTTCAAAATGAAGATTTCAGAAATATACTTGTTCCTACCTGGAATTGAACTTTAAGCATGGGAGACAGCTGTCTTACCCACTGAACCATGTTAAATAATATGATTTGACCTTCATCTTCATCACTTTATCAAGTATAAAGGAATATTCAGTAATTTTCCAAAAATATGTTTGTCTGAGATGATATCAATAGTAATGCAAATAGATCAAAAGAAACAGATATCTATAACTCATCTCTCAATTAAATCTAACCATTTCCAAGTTGATTCTCTGGAGGTAGGTATATTAGGTTCGCATGTAATTATTTATATTGAATATTAGGTATGTCATATAATGTCCAGACACATCTTATATATTTTACTTGAACTCATAAAACAGAACATTGTGCCAAAGAAAGTCAGTTATTGGAGTGGTGCAAATTATTCTGGAGAAGTCATATGGAAAGTAATCCGGTAGGATGTTAGTTCCACAGGGAGTTAATGTGTTGATATGTACTCAGTGAGTTCACTCATAACAGAAGTCAAGATGGCCGAATGCCATTGTTTGTTGTATTTTTTTTGGTTATTTTTTTTTCAAAACCAAAGCAATCCTTACCTTAGTACTCCATGTATATTTGTTGATTCTCTGGTGTGGTTTGTTTGTTTGGGGTTTTACATCACTTTCAACATTATTTCAGTCATTTCATGATGAGACCTACTTGTAGCAGATATAGTGCTGCCTCACTGAATTGTCATGTCGCAGGTCCTTGACATGACAACCCACCCGGTCACAGATTTACAAGGACAACGGGTTAACCCTTTAGACACGGGCCTCAGCTCATATGGGAAATTGTATCATGAGTTCAATCTCGGCACAGCCGGGGATCGAACCCACGACCTTTGGATCACCTCAGAGGAACTGGTGCTTATAAGCTGGCACTCTAACCAACTGCGCCACAGCCTGTGGCCTTGATACTCTGGTGTGGATAAGTAATATTTTTACAGTCAAAGTTGTTTATAACTTATTAATAGTTATCCTTCGGAAATTATCATTTTGTGAAAATCAAAGATCAAAGAAAAGTTGTTTGCACAATTTTGAATGTCTATCCTGATTTTTTTCACTCCATATTCCAGGCCTAAACATAAACTGAAGTGAATAAATGTTGACATATAAATGCACACGGAACCTATCACAGCCTGTGGACTATTATGGCCATCTCTGAGCGTGTATCAATTATATACTGCAATAATCCTTAGACGGAATAACCATTCTTCATAACGGTTCTGTATGAGACAATCAATACCAAACAAATAAATAGAAATACATCTTTTATAATTCTGCAGTTCTGGAAAGTTCCAAAGATTTGGTGTTAGCATCTGGATCTTGCAAACGTGACTAGATATAATCCGAGGGACACTCTTATTGATTCTCTTTTCATCAACGCCATCAATAAATCATAATCTTTATGCTCTGATTTCACCAGATGCGTTATATACAAAACCTTGCTGTGAACGTGACCTCACTATAGCTACCACCCCCGTGGGGGTACTCTCATGATTTTAACCAGCGGAGGCCGGGATGGAACTGAAAACCTCAGAGCCTGATTTAGGGAAATATTCTATCATTTTTGGTACCCTGATTTAGGACTAACTGAAATTTGGTACCCTGATTTAGGACTAGCTGAATTTTTGATACCCTCATTTAGGGATGATGCAGAAGGAGATTTGGAAAAGGGGATTGTGATCCCTGTTTTAGGGAGAAATTTGAAAAACAGTACCCTGTTTTAGGGAAAATGATAGAATATCTTAACCCGTCTTTGGGACAATATCAGCGAAAAGGACCCTATTTAGCCCAGCTTCCCCGGTAACGCTGACTGTGAGAGTACCCCCCCACCCCCGGGCTACCACCAACCTATATAAACTGGTCATTATATACAGGCGCAATGATATAAGGACACTTCGTTTGGAAAATACATTGAGTCATAAAATATAAATGACAATAGACTCTTTGGTACATATAATAATAAACTCTAGTTTCCCGGTGGGTGTCAGTGATTTGTGTGTGAACCTTGTAGTTTCTTGTGAATGCACATAGACTTTGACGAAGCCCCTTTCTGATTAAGTACGTTATAGTATCCTTGTTCTGTTCTCACGCGAACTATTGAGTGCGACGAAGTAAGGGCAACATCTAAAACATACTGGTTTATATTCTCCTTTTAGTCTTGTCAGCAATATCATTTGGCTCAAACACTTCCTTGATTATAAATCGAGACATAAGAAATTCACCAAACAAATTCTCCAGTGAAATGAGATGTCTTTTTAAACATAATTTTAAATTATTTGCTTTGGTTTTGAAAAAGTCTAAATCTCTCACTCTTGCAACAAGAAAAAGTGGTGCTCCACATGGTTTTGAAAAAAAACACTGATTTTATAGTGATTTTATGCAAAGAGAGATGTATTTTATAATAGATTATTTTGAAGCTTGATAATTGTGGCTAATAACCGCTTAGCAACATTATAATTTTGATATATTTGACATAGGAGCTAGCAATAATTGTTACCCGCTCTCCATGATATGACATTTAGTGTATTGTCAGAGAATATTGTAGTGGTAAAGAGGTTCAATCCTTATTCAATCATATATTGAGTATACATATATTACATTATTAGGGCTTGCCTTTGCTTTGTCGGAAATAAATTTAACAGTTCTGCATTTTTAACAGAGTGCCAGTAACAAGGCCTATTGTGTTTACCTTTCTCAGATAAAACAACATCTGTAATATGAACAATATTAAATGACAGGTTCCATTGACAAGTCTTCGGATAATCACTAACATTTATTTTCTCCAATTCTCTTCCAAGGAGGTATTTATGATGGCTTAGATGTTGTAAGGCTAGTTCTATCTTACTGTACATCTAAGCTCATTCATTGTTTTACAGTCATTAGTTTGTTGTTAACACAGACTAATCTGACAACCCAAGATATTACAGCACTGAATATAGTCATATCATTTAGTTCATTCAATCCAAATTCAAAAGTAACAAGGCCTATTGTGTCTTCCTTTGTCAGATAAAACACCATCTGTAATATGAACAATATTAAATGACCAGTTCTATTGATAAGTCTTCTGATAATCACTGACATTTATTTTCTCCAATTTTCTTCCAAGAAGGTATTATTGATTGCGTAGATGTTGTAAGGCTAGTTAGAGTAATGGGAGGACTTGATTATTGATATATAATGTACTGCATGCACAGCAGGGGTCTTGCCTGGCCAATGACCTGCAGCCACCTGACACCCCACACAGGCGGGAACTCACTGGCAGTTCAAATAATTCAGGTTTACTATATCATATTTGAACAACTCTTGAGTACTCTAACATCTGACCTGAGCTAGGAATGTGGCTCAGTTGGCAAGCCATCTCCTGAGCTAAAGGTCTGGGGTTCGAATACAGAATGGGACAAATACTTCATACTGCATGGTCAAAATAGGTAATCTGCTACTGAGTTGTATCCAGAGATGCCCGGATGTTGACTCCTTGACTGGTTATCGAAGAGAGTGGTTTGCATTATTATCTCTGTGTGATCTGTGATAATGCAAAAGAAAGAACCCTAGTCGCTCTTCAAAAGAGTAGGGCATTTACTTAAATTTTTGCAATTATTATAGGTTGGAAGGTATAGCACATATGCCAATGAACGTTTAAATGAGGACCTTTTGAACAAAAACAGTTTGTGCATTTGGGATGATGATACACCGATTTATCTTCATCCAGTTCAGGTTCCTTACCTATTGATCTCACTATGTGCTCTTCATGTTTATTGATAGATTTCAATTGGGCAGTAGAGGAGGATCTATGGGGCAGTGACCATTGATTCAATGTTTTAAATGGTCGTTTTCCTCCAGAGGAATGACTCCCAAAATGGCAATTTCATAAGCAGAGTGGATGAAATATCAAACTGTCTGCAATGAGAAAATCAAACCTGAATTATTTAAAGATGGAGATGACCCTTTTATAATGTACTGTATGATATGCTATACAATGTTGCCGATAGCTTAATTTTCACAAGTCAAAGCACAACTCTGAAATAAAAGAAACGTCAAGGTCTAATGAGGAGTGTATGCAAGCTGCCACAGAGTGCAGGAAAGCTCTCAACAGAGCCATCTCAGTTTAATCTATCACATATACCTGTAATTCATTCAGTGTTACAATTATTAGTCATTGTACGTTTCTACACTTATCATTCATCTACATTAAAATTAGTTTTTAATCCATACCATAATGACACTAAATGACCTTAATGTGTCAATTTGCCGTTGAGAATCCATTCAATCATTTATTCTAGAACCAAGTCTTGTATTTATTTGGCAGAGCACAATTATCAAATATATTATACAAAAATGAATATGCATATACACACACATTTTTAGCCCATAACGCCACTAATGTTCCTAACATTGGCAAGTAGTAAACGTTTTCTCCACCTAGGAACCTTGACATGGTTTACTAGCTTTTGTTTGAAGTCTTGGGAAACAATTTCTCTTGGCAACTATTGTACAATACCAAACGATAAAAGGCTGACTCTAATAAGAGGAGAGTACACAAATAGTATTGTATAATATATAAATATATTCTTAAGTTTAAGTAAATACGTCCTTATCTGTATTATACTAAAACAATTGGAAATATTTAGATACGTGACATAGCAATTCTCTACTAAAAGTTCCTTTATTTGCTTATATATATATATATATATATATATATATATATATATATATATATATATATATAGATTCTGCACCTCATAAGAGAGGACGATGACAGACTTAGTACACAGTAGACAATATATATATATATATATATATATGGCTTTATATATATATATATATATATATATATATATATATATATATATATATATATATATATATATATATATATATATATGGCTTTATATATATATATATATATATATATATATATATATATATATATATATATATATATATATATATATTAAGCCTGAAGACGTCCCTTGAAGGACTGAAACATGTCGCAATAAAAGGTTTTAACCTCTTTGTCACCACGGACTTTGTTGCATTACTTTCATCACCATTACACTGTATACAACTACTTTTTTACTTTGGACTATATATATATATATATATATATATATATATATATATATATATATATATATATATATATATATATATATATATATATATATATATATATATATATATATATATATATATATATATATATATATATATATATATATATATATATATTATTACACCCCAGATCAACATCTTTAGGAAATAAAACATATTACAATACAACATTTAGGCTTATACTTATGGATATGATGACACTTTATATGTGATAGAATGCCACGGACATGAAGACGATGACAGGATATTGATATCATACATGTAAGATAATCATACAGAACAAAATGATGCTTTATAGGCATGAATAGGTGTAGTATCATATAGTATCAGATCAAAACACAGATAGCTTAAAGAAAAGGAGGGGTTCTCAAGTACATAGGGTGGCAGTCGAATAACTAAATGATAATATCACATTATCATAGACATCATAGGCAATAAAGACATCTTGTGTGTGTATGTATGTATGTATGTATGTATGTGTGTGATGAAGATGAAGAGGGCAAGACATAAAACCGGTTATTTTATCATCTGTTAACAGTCATGCAGTATACATTTGGTGACATTTAGATTAATTGATTTGCTTTTTGCAATGTTATTGTTAACTGCATGTTTTTTTACATTTACCATAATGACACTTAATGATCTTCACGTGTCGATGTGTCGTTAAGGTGATTCATTCATTTATTCATTTATCCATTTTAGAACCTCTGATGGTGCAGTTTGCTCTGCGACACCATTTACAATAACAAAAACAGCTATTGGCGCTTCCATGTCTCCATCTCATTAATCTGACACCAATGAAACTATTTATTACAAACTTATTTAGACAAGACAACATCCATCCTTTGGTCAAAGAATACCTTTGATGCGGTTCTGTTGCTATGGAAACTACAACATAAAGTCATGTATACGAATGTTATACAAACGTGCAGTCAGGAAAGCATCTGTCCTTTGGTTAAACTATACCTTTGTGTTGATGTTATTTTGTTCCTGTGGCGCCGTAAGTCATGGATACGATTGTTATACTTATTATGACTTCATATTATCAATTTTTTAAACCAGCTTTGAGCGAATTACTTGCTTTGTGCATTGGCAAATATAAGGTTTAGGCTGATCATGATGATAAGACAAAGGGAACAATATCAGAGAGCTGTTTTCATATTTATAAAATGTCATAAAATGATGATGCTTTATTTAAAGCAATTTTTATATTGATGATGATGATGATGATGATGATGATGATGATGATGATGATGATGATGATTAAATTGGATATATTCGTTATCCGTCTCACAACACCTCAATATCACCCTTGCATGGAATAATTCATATTCATATTCATATAATTCATCACTGAGGCTAGTCAAATCTGATGTCATTTTGGTAGGCGTGATTGAATGTTAATGAATTTGAACACATTGTGTTTGGCAAAGACTATATATATTATATATATTCTGAAACAATGAGTTTGTGTTCAATTCATTACATCATACTGACCATACCCTGCTGAGGGAATTGAGCTGATGAATGCAAGGTCCTTCCCTAATAAGAACATTAACTGGTGGCCATACCTTTATAAGAGGTCCTGTGGAGCAATATTCACATTGTATCTTAATGAATGAAGAGTTATGCCATTTTAATTAGCTCCTTCCTGCATTCACTACACATATTACCAGGTTACTATTTGATATGATAATGATACTAAGCCAAGACCATGATATAGAACTTCTTGAATTCATATGTTTACACCATAAACAAATCTTTAAAGAATTATAGGGCATGAATTTGAACCCAATTTCAACTTTAAAAGTAAAAAAACAAAAACAAAAACAAAAGATAAAAAATAAAAAAATACTCGATCGTGAAACCGAGAGAAAAAAAAATACTTGATCGTGAAACCGAAAAGATATTTGTGATGATATCGAGGATTTTTTCTAAGGGGGACCCTATTCAGCATGAACAGGACATTTCGGAATGGAGGTCTGAGTATAAATATTATAGTTAACATTTATATAAGAACATACATGTACTTATGTGATCATTTCTATCGATATCTATCTGACAGTGACTAAAATTAGCCTTTTCCCTGTTTGTGTGAATGTTCATGACCCCTGTGAATTCCTTGTACTTACATATCGGCAAGGCGTAGATTAGCCAATAAGGAGATGGTGCCATTTATGCAAGAACCCCTGAGACTAATCCTAATTTTGCAATTCTATACTCTTTGTGTTTAACACAGATCCTGATAACTTTAATTAGTTCGTCAGGGAACACACATTGTTTAGCAACAGTGAATGAAAGACCTTTGATATCGGATATAGCATTGCAATTTGGGTTGACGCATTTCTGGTAATTACCTCGACTCAAATTCAAAATATTTCAAAGATGAGTAGTTACATGTCGATTTGGGCTTAACTCATGTTACTGTTTTGCTGATAAAATGAAAATAGCAATACTTATTCTTTTTCTTTTCTACAAAAATAAACGTTTTTATTAATTACAGGTTATTATGCCATTATTTATGCCAATTAAATATATTACATTTGTTATTGATTATCATAATGAAAGCGGTGCTTTATTTTTAGATACAAAGATTGAAATTCATTCTCAATGTTTTGAAAATCAGAATACCTTACTCATGGCAGTTCGGATTTTCAGAATCTAAGAGCCCATTTAGTTTTTTTCCCTAAAGCCCAAATACCTGACAAAAAGAGGAAAGTCTCATGTCAGGGCACCAGAGGTAGAGATTAAATATATGAGCTGGCATCCTGCTGAGAATACTTGCTTACTGAGATTAGTGCTCAGATTAGTTAGTGAGTTTTGTGATCACTTTCACATGTCACTGCATTATTATTATATGAGCATTATATTTGAGCATTATTAGTACACATATTTCTTCACCCAAATTTTGGTTTTATTTGACAATTAAAATAATGATTGCAATATCTGCACCTCATTTCTTATTTCAATTCATGACACCATATAACCGCAGCTGGACGAATAAATATATTCATTGCTTGGTCACCAATGGCTTTCTTTTAAGATGAAATCCCGGACTTAATTTAGAGAGGCCTTTCCGGAAAACAAATAAGTATGGAGGATTATGAAGTTGAAGAGGGTTGTGTCAGGGGTGCATTCACAGGAATGTTTTTTGGGCGCAAAACCAATTGTGATTGCGGGTGCCGAACTGTAAAACACTTAAAAAACATGGCTGAAATTATGTTGAAACTTGCATCAAACCTCCGACCAGGCCTGACACAATGATTAGAATGCCTCCTTTGTTTAATAATTTCAATCGTAAAATGGTTAGATTTAAGAAATAATCAGATTTTAAAAATGAAACATGTACAATTATAATAAATGTATTTTTTTGCAGGTACATGGTTGTTGTCTGTGGTTCTTGCCTCTCCACCTCTCCTTGGCTGGGGCAGGTATGGATACATTCCCGGCCAATCATTCTGCTTCTGTCAGTGGAGGTATAGCATTTCCTACACGCTTTTCATGGTTGGCACTTGCTTTGGAGGACCATGTTCGGCCATGATATTCTGCTATGCTAATATACTAAAAACTGTACGTGATAGTAAAAGACGATTGGATGTGCAAAACGATTTGAAAAAGAAAGGCAAATCGGAAAATGGCAGCCTTGATAACAAAAGCAATGTGTTCTCAAACGAAGAACTAAAAGCCAAGAAAAAAAGACAAGATGAGATGAGATTAACATTATCATTTCTTGTTGTTATTTTCTTATTTATCATATGCTGGATGCCATTTTGTATAACGATGTTCCTCAGTGTTTTCAGCACGGAGCCTGTTTCTAGGGTTCCCGACATGGTTACTTTGTTACTAGGTTGTTCTAACTCAGCCTTGAATCCCATAATATACGGTGTGACAAACCGGAAGTTCCGGGCCGGATATCAGCGCTTATATTGTAAGCGATATATGAGGACACAAGTAAATGATAACCTGTCTTTGATAGGAGCAACATCAGTTAAGATATTTCCAAAAACTTCCAAACTTTCTACGCCACCATAAGACTGGCATTTTCAGGACTATTTTCCTTTTGTCTTGATTGAGGTTATGATTAAAAGAATAAATGCAGAGTTTAGTATTTCCAAGTTTTGAAACAACATAGGATTCAGATTTTATATTTTGGTGTCTCCTTATGATGAGGAACATAATTTGTGTTTATCGTTTCTGTGCGACTGCAAGTCTGTGCGACTGCAAGTCTGTGCGACTGCAAGTCTGTGCGACTGCAAGTCTGTGCGACTGCAAGTCTGTGCGACTGCAAGTCTGTGCGACTGCAAGTCTGTGCGACTGCAAGTCTGTGCGACTGCAAGTCTGTGCGACTGCAAGTCTGTGCGACTGCAAGTCTGTGCGACTGCAAGTCTGTGCGACTGCAAGTCTGTGCGACTGCAAGTCTGTGCGACTGCAAGTCTGTGCGACTGCAAGTCTGTGCGACTGCAAGTCTGTGCGACTGCAAGTCTGTGCGACTGCAAGTCTGTGCGACTGCAAGTCTGTGCGACTGCAAGTCTGTGCGACTGCAAGTCTGTGCGACTGCAAGTCTGTGCGACTGCAAGTCTGTGCGACTGCAAGTCTGTGCGACTGCAAGTCTGTGCGACTGTAGCCCGACCCGACTGGCACAGCTGGTAGAGGATAGAGTCTGTGCCATTGTTGGTCATGTCAATGGAGGATAGGAGGTGGTGGATTTGACTGCCACTACCGGGCGTGTTACTTTTACACTGCTTAAAAGGCTTGAAAGTCGACCTGATATGATCACAGTTGCTAAGAAGGTCACACTTTCTAATAGCCCAACTATTAAAACAACTAAACAAGAACTAATTGAACAAAACGTATAGTCACGTCTCCAACCTGACCTACATTTCAAAATTGACTGGGACTATATGGCCTTACTGAAAAGTTATAATCTGCATACAGGAAATACAGGGCCTTCAATGTTCAAAATAACATCCTTGTGTGATCCAGCTAACAGGACATCAGTTAATACCAATATTACCTGATCTTTCATCAACATTTGATAACATTGGTCACCAGGTACTGCTTTATAGTAGATAAGTCTAGACCTGGGCATGAAATAAATATTAATGAGGTCATAATCGATAACTGATATCGAGCCCAAGGGGGATGTGGGTGACATTGGCATCACTTCTGATTTTGACATAGGTACGAAGGCACAAAATCGAAATATTGGCAGAAAGGGACACTACTGCATCCAAAACAGATTTGCTATCAGAACACTCTGGATGGCAAAACAAGTGAAACTTTAATAGGTGACTTTATGACATCTACCCCTAGATTATGGCAAATACCCCCTAGATTATGGCAACTGCCCCCTAGATTATGGCAACTGCCCATTAAATTTCGAGAACTGCACACTAAATTATGGCAACTGCCCCCAAGATTATGTCAACTGTCCCCTAGATTATGGCAACTGCCCACTAGATTATGACAATTGCCTCCAAGATTATGGCAACTGCCCCCTAGATTATGACAACTGGCCTCTTATTACAACAGCTGACAGTAAACAACTACGGTACTGCAGAACTCTGGGTAGCATGGGTTGTAAGGAAGGTCAAAATAATTTGGAATTGCATTGGCTTCATGAGGAATAAATTTATTTCAAAATCCACTTGACCACCTGGAAGACATATAATGGTAAGGCACCACCTTACCTTCATGATCAAATCTAGAAGGTCAAATAGAAGACTGGACCTTGTGATATCCACAAACAATTGAAATCTGTGGGGGACAAGGCCTTCTCGGTCATTGCCTCCAAACTATGGAATGACTTGCCCGATGAGATAAGGACTAGTGTCTCAGTTTTTAATGTCTTTAAGAAACACCTGAGGACGCACCCGCTAGGGCTACACCGGGTGGTCAGTTTGAGTGTTACATACAGATTGGAGATAGTGTGCATTGAGTCTCCCCTCTAGCTGTGTAGCCATACTGCGTAGGCTCTGAGTGCCCACGAGACATAAGTGGAGTGGCCAACTTTTCAAATCAAATCAAATCAAATCTGGAGACACTACTGTGAAAAAGCACTGTGAACAGACACTGTCTAGTATCAGCCAAATATAAATTTTATTATTTTTATCATGAATGAATAAGAAATAGATGTGTAACAAGCAATATATGTTTATTGTTTAGAACATATGAACAAAAATATTTCACAACTTTGATTAACTTTCATGTAACATATTGTTTACAAATTAGAACTATACATATATTCATACCTCCGAACACAATGGTAAGTCCTTATGATAATTTTATCAACTGATGTTTAAATAATCATCTCCTGGATGTCCAGAGTATTTAGCATATCACCTTGTCAGCATGTTGTCTGTGGTGATTGGTGCTGACTCCTCTCACATTTACATAATTCATGATATTTACCTATTTACCCATTATTAGCCCATGATATTTTCAGCTGCCCACTTCAAGTTTGTTTTTTATTATTGTAACGAGTTAATTTTGTTCTACATCTATTGTCAATAAAAAAATGATAAAGATACATCCTGCTGAGAGAAATGGATTTGTTTGAGTTTTTTCTGGTATTTAAATATAATACTGATTTTTTTATTGTTTATTGTATGCTTTTTACACATCATTCAATCAGCTAGAGAGTACTTCAATAATAACTGTTGCAATACCTTGCAATGTCATTGTTCATTGCAAGGTTTTACACTAATCATTCATCCACACCAACAATAGTCTTGATGCATACCATAATGGCATATTAATCTGTCGATATGCCGTTAAAATCAAAACAATTTAAATATCGGGAAGATGAGAAATACAATTCATACAATTCAGTGGCGCTTGCTTTGGAAAGTGCAATTAACTGGGCGGTTGGCTTGACACTTGACATATGCCCCTATGCCCTCGCTCACTTTCAAACAACTTTATACACATCAAGTCTTCTTATATTACTTATATCATAAGCTGAAATCTTGACATAAAATATAACATTATCATACATAAATATTCCAAATTTTTAGTGGTTATTTTCACACAAACTTTCATTTTGAAATATTGCATTAATATATATGTTCTGTAAATCTTTATTTTCACCGACAATACTTTGAATAGTTTCCTGTTTGATATTCTCTGTTCAAATTTAATATCAGGTAGCTTGCAGAGATTTATTGACTATAGCTTCCAATTAAGACATTCTCTGATATCATCAGCTATTCATTTATTTATATTTGTTATTAGATTAAAGACAAACTTTTACCAGTATGATATTATATGATAGCACAGTTTCTTGTCATCTTTAGCGCTCTGCCAAAACAAATATATATCAGAGGGGAGAAATGCATCACAAGTGAAACAGATGACTGAAACAGATGACAGAAACATATAAAATCATGGTTTCAATGCCCAAATCAGTCAGCACAGAATGGTTATAATTGGCAAGTACACCAGGCATATCGCGTCCGGGAAATTCACCTGAACACAATCCATTTTGTTGTATTATGTCTATGGTACAGAGACTTTTGTTTAAATGTCATCTCAAAGGGGCCTTTTTTGTCTGTTGTTTTGATCTATTGTTAGTATGAGTCTGATATGGCCTGAGATGTTGGTATGAGATACGTTTGTAAGTTATAGCAGGTAAAGGTATACAGAACCCAGCTCGATGCTAATTAAGGTGACAGCGATACTACAACATAATTAATACCTGTGAGAAGAGACACATGAACCAGATAATGTTGATTTAAATATAGTGATTAACCATTGAATTTCAAAGATAAAAATAATATTATCTCATATTATGTGATATCTCCATAATTAATTATACATGATACTTTCACATCATTGTAATTTGTGAACAAGCATTGATATTTCCCGTCTCCCCTCTAGTCTAGCTGTGTAGCCATACTGCGTAGGCTCTGAGTGCCCACGAGACATAAGTGGAGCGGCCAACTTCTCAAATCACATCAAATCAAATCAAATCTAGAGACACTACTATAGGAGAGACAGTCCTATCATGCGTTTCACCTGGTGTACATGTCTGCTTTGCTTTTATCTGTGCTCAGTGAATCCATCACACTCTCCAACATCGTAGAGGATCACCTGCTGGTCATCCTGGCACTTCCTCTCGTGGCTGTGGTGCATCCCGTAGCCCACATATATGACAGTCCCTAAAATCACCCATACATTAGTATTAGTGAAGTTTTTTTTGTATAGTATTAGAATATTCACCAAGGACGAATTGGTTTAAATTACTTTGCATGATATTCATTTTGTTAGACAAAGAAGATTATCTGTTTCAATATTAACCTATATCACTAAAATATCAACAAAATCAATATTTGATAATCAACTCCATCTGGATCTTTTTAATATTTTTGTCAATTTAAACTTTTTTTGATGTCTCAGATAAATTTCTAAATGTTCCTTTGAAAACAACACTTAAGTCGACTATTATACCTCAGTGATGGGCGTATTGATGGGATTTCGAATGAAAACGAGCATGCCGATTATTTGTAACGTATTGATTAGTTGGAACTATTTTGCGTCGGCCATCTTTAGACTGGTCCCCCATCGAGTGTCAAGAACATCGTGTATATACACAGATGGCGGCAACCAGTCTATGGCTGTACGCGCCATTTTCGGGTCACGTGACGGGGTCAAATGAGGTGCGCTTTGTTTACAAATGTTTTTAACGATAAATACTGTATACCGAGAAAAATTCGCGCCTAGTTATTTTCGCGCCATCGCCGTTTAAGACAGGTTCGCGCCGTTTTATTTTCGCGAATTTTGGATTTCTAGTACATAATATTATCACAAATTACCCTTTGCAGGTCGAGAACAGAACAAAACAAAAAATTCAAAACACTTTGTTTTGACTTTGTTCTCACTGATTCCAATTATCAGCGTTCACAGTTTTGCATTTCGTCTTTGTTTCCACTGCTTTGAGTCGTGTCTTCCCTTTTTGGCAGAAATGCTTTCACACGTGGATCGATTTTAATTGCGTTTTAAATGATAACTAAAAGTATATACCCAATATTAACACAAAATACGCTTTGCAAGTCGAGAACAGAACAAACAGAAACAAGAGCCTCTTCCCGTCACTTCCGCCTTTCAAAATTGCGACCACGTGTTGAGTCGTGTCTTCCCTTCGTGACAGAAATGCCTTCACACGTGGATCGATTTTAATTGCGTTTTAAATGATAAATAAAAGTATATACCCAATATTAACACAAAATACGCTTTGCAGGTCGAGAACAGAACAAAACCATTCATCCATTTAACATGCATTACGCAATACGAGGTCGTCATTTTAAAAAGCGGGAGTGACGGGGACAAGCTCTTATTTTTGGCGCGAAAACAAATGGAGTGTATCAACTCGCATTGAAATATTAATATATTGCGCAACGATGGATCCCTGGTTTCTCATCGTGTTGCCGCACATCAAATTTACCGTGTTCCGCACATCGAATTTCTGTCCAAGCGGGAAGACACGCGACTCAGAGCAGTAGAAACAATGACGAAATGCATAATTTGTGATAATATTGGGTAAATACCTTTATTTATCTGATCATTTGAAATGCAATTAACGCTTTGTTTCGACTTTGTTCCCACTGATTCCAATTATCAGCGTTCACAGTTTTGCGTTTCGTCATTGTCTCCACTGCTTTGAGTCGTGTCTTCCCTTTTTGGCAGAAATGCTTTCACACGTGGATCGATTTTAATTGCGTTTTAAATGATAACTAAAAGTATATACCCAATATTAACACAAAATACGCTTTGCAAGTCGAGAACAGAACAAACAGAAACAAGAGCCTCTTCCCGTCACTTCCGCCTTTCAAAATTGCGACCACGTGTTGAGTCGTGTCTTCCCTTCGTGACAGAAATGCCTTCACACGTGGATCGATTTTAATTGCGTTTTAAATGATAAATAAAAGTATATACCCAATATTAACACAAAATACGCTTTGCAGGTCGAGAACAGAACAAAACCATTCATCCATTTAACATGCATTACGCAATACGAGGTCGTCATTTTAAAAAGCGGGAGTGACGGGGACAAGCTCTTATTTTTGGCGCGAAAACAAATGGAGTGTATCAACTCGCATTGAAATATTAATATATTGCGCAACGATGGATCCCTGGTTTCTCATCGTGTTGCCGCACATCAAATTTACCGTGTTCCGCACATCGAATTTCTGTCCAAGCGGGAAGACACGCGACTCAGAGCAGTAGAAACAATGACGAAATGCATAATTTGTGATAATATTGGGTAAATACCTTTATTTATCTGATCATTTGAAATGCAATTAACGCTTTGTTTCGACTTTGTTCCCACTGATTCCAATTATCAGCGTTCACAGTTTTGCGTTTCGTCATTGTCTCCACTGCTTTGAGTCGTGTCTTCCCTTTTTGGCAGAAATGCTTTCACACGTGGATCGATCTTAATTGCGTTTTAAATGATAAATAAAGGTACCGGTATATACATAATATTATCACAAATAACGCTTTGCAGGTCGAGAACAGGACAAAACCATCCATTATTGCGCAATATATTAACTATCGTTTTCGCGCTAAAATAAGAGCTTTTCCCCGTCACTCCCGCTTTTTAACATGACGACCTCATATTGCGTATTGCATCTTCAATTTCGCGTCCATTTAATTTCGCGAATGACGTCCTGGCGCGAATTAACGCGAAAATAAAAAGGTCGCGAAAATTTGTCTGTATACAGTATCTTGTTTCATGTATCATTTTTTTTTAAATACAGTAGTTGTCTGAGGTATAAAAACAAAACATGCCTCGTCGGGTCAGCTGTGTGTCGGGTCAGTTCGTTGGTGATGGCGGACGGATACCCTTCGCCTTTGGCTCAGGGTATCCTTCTGCAATCACCAACTCACTGAATCCGCTCACCCAGCTTCCCCGACTCGGTATGTTTTGTTATATTATTTCGTTGACCAGAATTATCTGCAATATATACACTTAGTTTATGTACATTATGTCTATTTGTACCTGACGTACGATACATTTATTATGGTGGTTTATGGCCATCTTTCTTCTCTAAATACTGTTATCTTTCTCTGTGACATATCTCGTATCAATGGAAAGCGTATCCTTTGAGCTAAACAATACTGACGTTAGTGTCAGTGACATCCATCGCACAAGAAACTAATCTCAGAGACAATATAAAACATGTCTGTCTGTCTGTCTGCCTGTCTGTCTGTCTTCCTGTCTGTCTGTGTTCAGTAATTAAAGCTTGCAGCTGGGACCCAATGCCCTACTCTTTTGAAGTGGAAATGGATTTTTTCCAATTATTACAGGTTCATTGACAAATACGGGGTTTTTGATAAAGCAGTTGTGTGCCAATGACTGAATAGTGCCAACCATATTGATACAAGCGTGAAAAAGATATCAATTTTTTAATAGAGCCCGGAATTCGAATAAATATTGCATTTTTAACTCTTTGTGGGATATTTGTGGAGGATTTATATGAATCACATGTCAGATTTCTAACACTTATTTATCCTCTTTTCCTCATTGAATAATGAAAGTTCCAACCAATATTCACAACCTGCCAATGGTACAAAACTCCCTATTCTTAACGAAGTGCGGATCAAGAGAATACTTCTCAATGACAAAATAGTTTGTTGCATTGAGGTTTTGTCTGTTTTACATCTTAAATCAAACGATTTGTAATTACCCGGAAAAATGGATAAAATATATGACTTTTAGTGGTCTTCTGAAAAAAAAGACTGGATAATTAGTTTGATGAGTTGGCCAACTTCCATATTAAAAAATTGTAATTCAAAGGTCACTCACCAACAATCATCCAGATAAAAAATCTCCACCAGGTGGCATCACTGAGAGTCATCATCAGGTAGATGTTGATCATAACGGACGCAAGAGGAATCATGGGAACAAATGGAACGGTAAAACTGAGTCGTGTCTGATTACGAGGCTGACGCGCTAAACACGTGATTAACACAATAATGCAGATCACAAATAAAACCAGTAACAGCATAGCCCACCAGGCCCCGTCGAGGACGTAGTCCAAACCCTTCACACTGAGGGCACAGAAACAAAGCCATACCACTATAATGGCGGCTATTGACCTAACAGCTATCCTCCGTGAGTATTCTGTGGGTTCTTGGACATTTTCTTCTCCCAGATTGAAGAGTTGTCCGATACTGTTGAGGCTGTAATTACTCCCGATGCGCTGATACGTGCTGCCCTCTGGCGGTGTTGTCGGCTGACTATTGGACATGTGACCTGCCATGCGCTTTAGAATTTCTTGATCCTGTTTAGTTCGCACTTCCTCCACCAACTCCTTGCGCGATTTCTTCTCGCCGTTTTCTTCTTTCTCGGTGCTCTCCACTCTTTTGAAGACACTCGTCTTTTCGCTCGGTACATATTTCACAACGTTGACGTTTTCTCCCACCCGCAGCAGCCCGGTATCTTCTGAGAACGTTCCTTCCGCCTCAAGTCTTTGTAAGGTCCCCTCTGATAACTCACTGGTGTCTCTAACCATGCTCAGGTCCTCGTGAATGTCAGCAGCTGCATAGCCAACCTGGTCCTTCTGATACCTAAAAGACATATGTTATCCACCATTCAAATAAAAAAAGGTATTTTAGTGGAGATTGTGGATGATTTGATTTGGCTGAAGAACTTCTGATACCTAAAAGACATATGTGTTATCCACCATTCAAATAAAAAAGGTAATTTAATGGAGATTATGGATGATTTGATTTATTTGACAACTACTTTATTGGGACAAACTACGTGTCACAATCATCCACTTCCTTACTTCTCTTTACAAAGTGGCTGAAGAACATGTTTATTGACATAAAAAAAACAAAGCTTTGGTTTTCTGACAGAATGCGAAAAATGTCATTAGAAGATTTATTTTTGGAATTACTCAAGAGAGAGAAAGAGATAGAGAGAGAGAGAAACAAAAGAGAGAGATCGAACCACTTTTAGAGAGAGAGAGAGAAAGAGAGAGAGAGAGAAAGAGAGAAAGAGAGAGAGAGAAAGAGAGAGACATCTGACCACTTTTAGAGAGAGAGAGAAAGAGAGAGAGAGAAACTGAGAGAGAAAAAAGAGAAAGAGAGAGAGATAGAGAGAAAGAGAGAGAGACATCTGGCCAATTTTAGAGAGAGAGAGAAAGAGAGAAAGAGAGAGAGAGAAAGAGATAGAGAGAAAGAGAGAGAGACATCTGACCAATTTTAGAGAGAGAGAGAGAGAGAGATTTTGTAGGTGAGTGGGCCTATGATGTTTATTATATTGGCTGCGTTTATTACCATGATTAAAAGTTGGCAAAATGTACACAAATCGGTGAATGAGACTGAAACCAACCCACCTGAGGATGAGAACACTGACAGAGACACACGTGTACGCCATCAGAGTTCCGATGGACATCATCTGTACGAGACTGTCGAGCGGAAGCAGCAGAGACAAGATGGCCGCCAGGAGTCCGGAAGTCCACGTAGCAAGAACTGGAATGTTTGTCTTGTTGCTAACCAAGCCTAGAAAACTGAGAAAATATTCGTGGCACATTTATTACTGATTTCTATATACTTTAACCAATTGCAAGAAGCCAAGATTGCTTTTATTGAGACTCAAAGAACAGGATACAACACATACAAAGTATTCTGGTAAAGCTACATAGTACCGTGGCAGAGAACTACTAAATTTTCACAAATCTATGTTAAAAGTACACCAATGGCATCAAGAATGCACGAATTTGTGTAATAAATGCAAAACTATATGATCTAGCTGATCAACAACAGTTGCATGTCTGAGTTGGATGGTGCATTACGCTGACACCTAGTGGCAGACCTGCTGTTTCCAATCTCTGTTTAAATATCTCTCATTTTCAAGTAACATGTATTTGAAGAAGGTGTGCATTTAAGGCATCATACTACTTTTTGTAGTTTTACTTTCCAAAAAATAAAACTAACAAGAAATAAAACTACCTGAATATGAGTCCATCTTGGGCCATGGCATATATAGTTCTTGGTAGTGGGAAGATGGAGCCAAGCATGGCGGCAGTCAGGCCACACATGCCGCCTATGCCAATGATATACTCCGCGCCCCATATTCCCCGCTGTACAAATATCTTAGGTAAGGCAGCTGCGTCTGCCAAATCTGAACTGAAAATATAAGTAACCATCATAAATACATGAACAAAAGCGATGCACTATGAACAGATATTGAGGTATTTTTATTTGTTTTTCTTGGATTTTCTTGGGATTTGTGCTCAGGTTTATGCCAAATGTTATTTTGGCCACACAAACCTGGGTTATGCTAATAAATGTGTTTTAATATTTTTTCATGAGACAAAATAACTTACAAGTGAACCATCAGAGTCATGATGGCTGAGACACTGAAATAGGCACAAAAACACACCACTAGGGTCGCCACTATCGCTTTAGGTATATTTTTACTGGGTTTCTGTGCTTCCTCGCCAGAGGTTGCTATCGTATCAAAACCCACAAATGCATAGAAACAGGTAGCTGCCCCTGATAACACCTGAAATATGTACGCAAACATAATGACATTATGTGCACAGCGCCGCCTACCGTCAAAATAAAATCAGTTGTGCATTTGTAAAAGTGTCTAACTATCAAGACATTATCATGGAAAGTTCCTCCATTCAAAAAAAATCACATAATAGTAGTAATTGAATGTCTTCATTTTTACAATTCAGCATCAAATCTTTAAAAAATGATGGAAATGTCTCCTGTTCTGAGATATTTCCCGACATACCCCGGTGAAGCCGTATGGGAAGAATCCGGGTTTCTCGGTCCAGTTATTCCCATCCACGTAGAATATACCAATGATCACAATACATATGATCACCATCAGATTGATCATAGTGAACACAAAGCTGAGCATGGATGACATCTGCAAATATAACATTTAGTTTAGAATAGACATAGGTTGGATGCTCAATAGCCTCAGCAAATATAACATTCAGCTCAGAATACACGTAGGTTGGATGCTCAATGGCCTTAGCAAATATAACGTTCAGCTCAGAATAGATGAAGAGTGGATGCTCAATGGCCTCAGCAAATATAACATTCAGCTCAGAATACACGTAGGTTGGATGGTCAATAGCCTCAGCAAATATAACATTTAGCTCAGAATACACGTAGGTTGGATGGTCAATAGCCTCAGCAAATATAACATTCAGCTCAGAATACACGTAGGTTGGATGGTCAATAGCCTCAGCAAATATAACATTCAGCTCAGAATACACGTAGGTTGGATGCTCGATGGCCTCAGCAAATATAACATTTAGCTCAGAATACACGTAGGTTGGATGCTCAATAGCCTGGCATTAATCTAGACAAGTGAGATGTTAAGATGCTCTTATATTAATGAAACTTGGTGGATAGTGGGATTTATCAATCAGCATAAGATGCTTGTTTGTTTGACACTAGCATTGGGAGGATCTACACGCCACAGGCCTGATATATAAAGAGGAGTGTTAGATGGTTATATATGGCTGTGTGTTGGATAAGAACAGTTGCAAAGGGAGTCTGTGTTCATTTGGGAAGTATTCAGTTATTCAGTTTGCGATCTGGTTGAGTGACCCCCCTGAAGCAATGATACATTGAGTGACCCCCCTGAAGCAGTGATACGTTGAGTGACCCTCCTGTAGCAGTGATACGTTGAGTGACCCCCCTGAAGCAGTAATACGTTGAGTGACCCCCTGAAGCAGTAATACGTTGAGTGACCCCCCTGAAGCAGTGATACGTTGAGTGACCCCCCTGAAACAGTGATACGTTGAGTGACCACCCTGAAGCAGTAATACGTTGAGTGACCCCCCTGAAGCAGTAATACGTTGAGTGACCCCCCTGAAGCAGTGATACGTTGAGTGACCACCCTGAAGCAGTGATACGTTGAGCGACCCCCCTGAATCAGTGATACGTTGAGTAACCCCCCTGGAGCAGTGATACGTTGAGTGACCCCCCTGAAGCAGTAATACGTTGAGTGACCCCTCTGAAGCAGTGAAACGTTGAGTGACCCCCCTGAAGCAGTGATACGTTGAGTGACCACCCTGAAGCAGTGATACGTTGAGTGACCCCCTTGAAGCAGTGATATGTTGAGTGACCCCCTTGAAGCAGTGATACGTTGAGTGACCCCCTTGAAGCAGTGATACGTTGAGTGACTCCCTTTAGAGGACATGTATGTATGAGATGAAAGATTAACATCTGCAGGCCCCAGCAGTGGCGTGTTCAGAGGTGAGTGACATCCCTGAGCTAATGCTTATGGTACCTCTAACCAAACATTAGTTGGGCTCGGTTTGTCAGTTATTGTATCAAGCCATTTAACACAGAATCTCCCGTGTGGCGTGGCCCATATATGTATGTTGGAATGGGTTAAATTCAATAGAAACTGATAAATCATACCCTCACCCCCTTATTTGGATTGCAGTTCTTTGAATTCTACTATGAAGTTAAACATCTGTTCTAAGCTAGCTGCCACCTCATCGCCCAGAGGCTATTCCCAGTTCTCAGACAAGCTGAGTCTCATATGGAAACAAGCTCTGGATTGTGCATGTCTATCTTTCTAAGGGATGAACCATGCATTATCATGGTGGCATGAGGTAAAAAAAACAAAATTGTTTTTCCTGTGGCACATCACTCCTAATACTTTTCCCCAGACAATGCTAAGACCGACCTTTATGTAACCTAAACCAGGTTATCTTCCGTTTCGTCCTCATTTGCACTAATTAGTGTTCTCAATATTCATTTCTCATTCAAGAGTCATCAAATTAGACCAATCCTCCTCCGAATAATAAATGGACCATTTCTAAATAATGCATAGCAATGTCATATTCGATGGGGGACATGTCTAGTGAAGACTGGCTACCTCCATGGGGACATGTCTATGTAGCTTGGCCGCCTCCATGGGGGACATGTCTATTGAAGCTTGGCTGCCTCCATAGGGGACACGTCTAATGAAGCTTGGCTGCCTCCATGGGGGACACGTCTAATGAAGCTTGGCTACCTCCATAGGGGACATGTCTAGTGAAGCTTGGCTGCCTCTATAGGGGACATGTCTAGTGAAGCTTGGCTACCTCCATGGGGGACATGTCTAGTGAAGCCTGGCTACCTCCACGGGGGACATGTCTAGTGAAGCTTGGCTGCCTCCATGAGGGACACGTCTAATGAAGCTTGGCTACCTCCATGGGGGACATGTCTAGTGAAGCTTGGCTGCCTCTATAGGGGACATGTCTAGTGAAGCTTGGCTGCCTCTATAGGGGACATGTCTAGTGAAGCTTGGCTGTCTCCACGGGGGACATGTCTAGTGAAGCCTGGCTACCTCCATGGGGGACATGTCTAGTGAAGCCTGGCTGCCTCCACGGGGGACATGTCTAGTGAAGCCTGTCTACCTCCATGGGGGACATGTCTAGTGAAGCTTGGCTGCCTCCATGGTGGACATGTCTAGTGAAGCTTGGCTACCTCCATGGGGGACATGTCAAGTGAAGCTTGGCTGCCTCCACGGGGGACATGTCTAGTGAAGCTTGGCTGCCCCCATAGGGGACACGTCTAGTGAAGCTTGACTGCCTCCACGGGGGACATGTCTAGTGAAGCTTGGCTGCCTCCATAGGGGACATGTCTAGTGAAGCCTGGCTACCTCCATGGGGGACATGTCCAGTGAAGCTTGGCTGCCTCCATGGGGGACATGTCTAGTGAAGCTTGGCTACCTCCATGGGGGACATATCTAGTGAAGCCTGGCTGCCTCCACGGGGGACATGTCTAGTGAAGCACGGCTACCTCCAAGGGGGACATTTCTAGTACCCTGGCTGCCTCTGTGAGGGAACCTATCTAGTGTAACTTGGCTACCTCCGTGAGGGAATCTATCTAGTGTAACGTGGCTGCTTCCATGAGGGAACCTATCTAGTGTAATGTGGCTGCCTCCGTGGGGGACATGTGTCAGATGGTGATGAACCTTTCACCTGGCAGCCCGGAAGGATTCCTGCAAAGCCATGAGGGGATTATCTCGGGGAGAAATTATTGAGAAGCAATTACTGCCTTGAACTCCTTGCTATTGCCATCAATTATGTGTCACATAACTCGCAATCACTTGGGTCATATTGGAGAATGCAAAATAATAATCCCTAGCCATTCTTTGTAATGTGTAGGGCATTATGATAATGGCACAAGATTCTCTCTCCAGTTTAATGTTTCCCTTGATTTTATTACAAGAAAGGTGGTGAACACACAAAACAGAGCAATATAAATATGTTTGAAGAACTCATTGTGACCTTTCTAGGATGGCTGAGTGTATGATTGGTGTGGTTTTAGGTGTCAGTTCGGGTGTTACCTTGACGCCAAGGGAGACCAGCAGTGTGACGAATATGAGCAGCACAAAGGCAAGGAAGTCGGGGTACTCCGCCAGACCCTCGCTGTGAAAACCGCCCAGGTTCTCAACAATCGATCTGAAACATATCACACATTTAGATAGTGCGCATGTAGCCATACTGCATAGGCTCTGAGTGCCCACGAGACATAAGTGGAGCAGCCAACTTCTCAAATCAAATCAAATCAAATCACAATACATGCAACACTTTAAATATTCAGACATTGTCTGTCATCATCAAACATCTACTCACTTTCCCAGGACGTTTTGGTGTGCGCTTGTGAAACGATGAATTATTTTCTTTGATAAAATGATTTTTCCAAAATGGTTGAGAGGCAATTCATTGTTTGTCCTTATTAATTTGTCATATGCATGTCAGCTACCTTTGAAACGAGAGTAGGTTGAACAAGGCACAGTATACCCCAGTCCACATACATATTTTCTCATCAATTGCTTTGGAATATCTAAGTGCATTGCCTAATCTATTATCGGGAGACTTATGTTTTGTAAATTGAGCACATACTTTTTAATGGTGTCATTAAGCATGGAGTCAAGGTATTCACTCCACGCCTTGCCGACAGAGGCCGCTCCGATCATATTCTCCAAGATCATGTTCCAGCCAATGACAAAAGCCCACATCTCGCCCACGGCCACATAGCTGTAGATGTAAGCGGACCCTGCCCTCGGAACCCGAGATGCCAACTCCGCATAACAGACGCCTACAAGCACATCATAATCACCAATAAATACACTTCTATAATTATACTTGCATATACTCACGTCATAAGCTCCGGTTTACCTGAATACACCCGCGTGTGTAATTAATTACCTTAGTTTTAACTAATTTTTATTTTACATTGTATACTCTGTTTCTAGTCAAATATGAATGTGTTAATGCGATCATAAAATGGTAACATTTTAGATTAACTTTGCTTGTCATGTCGATGTATTTTGTTTTGAATAACTGAGATATTCACATAACTAAATGGCTACTTTTGAACAGAACTACTCGTATCGTATTTGTTGTAGTTTTGTGTTTGTTGTAGTTTTGTGTTTGTTATAGTTTTGTATTTGTTGCAGTTTGTATTTGTTGTAGTTTTGTATTCGTTGTAGTTTTGTATTAGTTGTAGTTTTGTATTTGTTGTAGTTTTGTATTTGTTGTAGTTTTTATATTTGTATTCCGTGTAGTTTTGTATTCGTTTTAGTTTTGTATTTGTATTTGTTATAGTTTTGTATTTGTTGTAGTTTTTGTATTTGTTGTAGTTTCGTATTTGTTGTAGTTTTGTATTTGTTGTAGTTTTGTATTTGTTGTAGTTTCGTATTTGTTGTAATTTTGTATTCGCTGTAGTTTCGTATTTGTTGTAGTTTTGTATCCACTGTTGTTTTGCAATCATTGCTATTTTGCATAATCTGATGCTCATTCTGGTAACCGATCACTTATAACTCCTACTGAGTTTCAACATCAATTTAAAAGATGTGTAATATAAGAGGTGATGAGCTCAAGCTGTACAACTCATTGTTACTCAGGATTATAAATTTAAGAACTATAAAATGTCACATGATATTAAAACGAATAAGCTTTATTTAGCGGTTAATGACTTTAGAATTATTTTATTTTGATACCCTCTACAATGTGAAACTACCTGTTTCCTTACCCTCTGCACATTCAGGCATATTTTATCAAATTAATCCAGACAAGATAAGGATAAAGACATTTTATCTGGCTATAAGTTGTGTGATACTGACATAAGTAAATTTGTTCTTTGGATTTGTCATATGCTAAATATCTTTAAGCTATATCAACTTAAGAAGGATTTAATGTCTGAACGTCTGATCCTGTCTCTTAAGGGGTTCTTATTTATTAAGAAGCTTATGATATATTGGAATGTTTTATAACAATTAAATACTGGAAATTCAGTGATTTATTTACTTCAAATCCGTTTTTACTTACAGATGACACCAGTTTATGAGATAATAATTTCTCTACAATAATAAGAATATAAATACGGTTTCAAAATACAAAAATATGCTACTTTTATTGTCTTTAATTTTGAATCAGTAGGATTATAACAAAATATAGTCTTGAATATTTCATAAAACATTAAATGAAGTGTTCAATAAAGGCATCCAACTGTCTCTCTATATTTGAAATGAGGGTTAAATGCTTCTGTTTTAATCTATACATCTCCTAAATGGATCGACATCTCCTAAATGGCATTAAACATATCTGTACAGTATGAGGAAGTGCATGACAGTTCTGAACAATACTAGTTCCCCCTCTTCATCTATCATATTAAGAAGCGATTACCATAAACATGCCTTATAATGCCTAACATCCTGTGATTTAATCCTGTGATTTAATCCTGTGATTTACATGAACGCTTAATGTCTTGGGGATCTTTCAAAACATCATTTTCTTTATCAGGAAATTAGATAAAACAGAACATCGATACCATTGCATTGACAGGCCCTATTGTTCATTAAAACAAACAGTTTTGCAGATGACATTCGATATTCCAGATATTGAAGAATAACAAGCAGTGAAAAACAACATAGCCAAAAACGTGTGTGCCAATATATCATTAACCTCTGGAGCAGTGCTATTAAAATGAGGTGTGAAAATCACCTCCTGTCCCCTGCCTTCATAATGGTGAAACACGCCACAGCAAGAAGGAAAAGGCGGGGTGCACCAAAACCTCTCCAAAAAACAAGATGTATATTTTACCCACTCTTTTATTTCCCACGCTTAATCCAAAATCTTGTTTAAAAACAATCTTGGGAATGCTTGGTGGCATTCAGTATCACGGGGGACGATAAGTTCTGTCACGGCTGCTCCATGTATTATCTAGAGGGTGGATAAAATGTGTCTATTTATCGTGCGTTATGGGATGTTTAATGGGACAGCCATGGTTCTTGGCAATCCATTCCTCGTGACCAACAGATATAATACATTACTGGTAGCGTTATTGATTATTTATCAGCAGTCAGCCTGGTCCTTTGTGTCTCCCACAGGAAATGCCTACTAATTATTCAAATAAATGCAATTTAATCATTCTCCCCTTCAGAGCCTGAATAGATAAACTGGATATTTCACTTGGCTCCCTATTTCTCACATGTGAACCTATTTATATTACCACACAACCCCAGTCCTGGAGACATATTGAACCCGAAGCCATATCACCAGGTTCCATCAAATTTCCGCTCACCAGCTCGCCGAATGGCTGTGACACGATTTGTTAAGACGGGTCCACAGATTGACTTTCACTGGGGCTGCAATGTCGCTTGTTGGGGTTTGACAAGGCTTCCGGCTGACACCCAAACATGTTTCTGCGGACCTCTTCTCGCATTACATCTATTCACATCCACGCAATTGACAAACACATCCATCTTTTGGCCAAGTTTCAGAGTTCCCTCATCACACACTCACGCTTTTCACCACACTGACGTCATATGAAGGCCTATCCTAATTGTCTTGTGACGTTGTGAAATTACATATGAATATTTTTACATAATATGATGACAAGAAAAACAGGTATTAAATATGTATCTGACTATTTGGGGGAAATATAAAGAGAAGTAAAAACATTTTAGAACATGACATATCTTTGTTCCAATCATTAAATGAATGATATACTAAAGTAGAGACTTTATTTGATTTACTCCTGTATCATATTTTTATGTTTTAGATGATCAACAAATCACAACACAGAGGTTTTCATAATACCCTGAGGCACAGTGCAAACATGGCCCACTCAAAAAGTACACGGACATTGACCACACCTCCCCTGAATCAAGTTGCCTCTCATGAACTCAGGAAGATTGGTGGCAAAACCTTTGTATAGTCCTGATATATACTATCACTGGTATAGTTCATCTACTATCAGTTTGTATTGTAATTTATGCATTCCTTGACTAGTTCATGCGGTTATGTTTTTTGGAGGAATGGAAAATCGGTGAGACATGTGAAATTGACAATATTGGGTTGATGGGATACTGTTTTTTTCCATTAAAACGAATTTACCCAAAGTTTAAAGTTTTTGACAAGTCTTTATTCATGTCAATCAACGTTGGGTTCGGGTGCAAAAAGGGGTCAAGAGAAGGGATTATATATGACAGTTATAGGCACAGTTGCATTATATTAATTACGATTTAAAAATTTAAACATAAACCAATATTATTTCCATCTCATTAGTTTCAATTGATGTTCATTTGTTATTATTACAGCTGATAACACTATCTCAACTTTTCCGATTCTATGTTTGTTTATTTGTACACAATAATGAATTGTTCAATCTAATGTTTCAAAATCAGTATCTGGTAACCCAGGCATAGATTTTGTTTGTTTGTTTGGGGTTTTACATCACTTTCAACATTATTTAGTCATATCGTGATGAGACCTACTTGTAGCAGATATAGTGCTGCCTCACTGAATTGTCATGTTGCAGGTCCTTGACATGACAACCCAACCGGTCACAGATTTACAAGGACAATGGGTTAACCCTTTAGGCACGGGCCTCAGCTCATGTGGGAAATTATATCATGAGTTCAATCCCGGCACGGCCGGGGTTCGAACCCACGACCTTTGGATCACCACAGAGGAACTGGTGCTAATAAGCTGGCGCTCTAACCAACTGTGCCTCGGCCTGTGGCCTCCCAGGCATAGAGCAGACAGTCTTTACACTATTAGTGTGTGAGGAAATGTATCCTCACTTACATGTACATAGTGCCTCAGCTGTCTGGTAGCCTCTGACAAGGATAACCAGCTTGAGAGAAAACATTCCATTAATACAGGACCATATCTCCTCTTGGGACACGTTTAGAAAGCCTCACCCGGCAATATGTGCTTGTTATGTACTTCTAGGAGCATGGCTCATGAAAACTGCCAATATCGAGTTGGCATTTGAAATGGTGTAGGTCACGTGAACTGTCACACGACCGGAAGTG
The DNA here is from genome assembly GCA_949316495.1 of Amphiduros pacificus. Classification (NCBI taxonomy): domain Eukaryota; kingdom Metazoa; phylum Annelida; class Polychaeta; order Phyllodocida; family Hesionidae; genus Amphiduros; species Amphiduros pacificus. Next base: position 11,308,826 of record OX439012.1, on the reverse strand, counting down.
TCATTCACTTCCTGTCTCTTCTGCGGACATGGGTCTCTCAGATAGTTTTATTAGTCCAAAGAATAACAAATTTATCCCTTCCGTATCTGTTTTGTCCAGTCATCGGTTTAAAAGTAGCAATGGCCGTCTATGAAAAAAACTAGTTATTTGGTTTTTAGAAACCAATATCAACCTTGCAAAGATTTTTTAGTTTCCTGTTAAAATGTCACAACGTCTTGTCGCGTACAAATATTGAAACAAGACTTAGATAAATAATTTGTAGATAAAAGAATTAAGATGAGGAATAACAAAGGGTTTGCAAAGAGCTTCTAGATTTCTGTGTAAATGCCAAAATCTTCCACCCATTCTCTTTATGTTGGATTCAATTTCACATACAAACACATCAGAAGATGTCAGGAAGGGACACAGGAAATGGGGAATCTTTCATGTGAGCATGCGCAATGGGGAGTGTGAAATAGCCAGAGGATTGACAATTGACAACAAAGCAAGTAATATTTGTAATTTGATATGTTATCGTAGCGTGTGTGTCACACAAGAAGTCTGACATTTTGTCGCTGAAGAAAGCTTGGCAAATATGAAAGATACGCAGCATGGAGCATACGTGACTTCAATATGCTAAGTGATCAACAGTGGAATATAGAACTAAAAATAGATCCCCTTCAGAAAAAAAAGAAGAAATAAAATAAGATATAAAATGAAATAAAAAAGAGATAAATTTTTTACTTTGCTGCTTAAAACGATGCTTTCATTAAAAAGAACTAAAAATAGATCTCCTTCAGAAAAAAAAGAGGAAATAAAATAAGATATAAAATAAAATAAAAAAAAGATAAACTTTTTACTTTGCTGCTTAAAACGATGCTTTCATTAAAAAGATTTTTAATAAATTGGATCGATTAATTATTTTTCTAAAAGCAATTTTCGAAATTATATAAATAAATTTATCTTCTATAGGTAATTTTCTATTCACATTTTTGCCAAAAATAAAGCGCTACACAAACAGATAATGTAGAATGCGTGGAGCAGGTTTTAACCCAACTAACCCAATCGCAAAACATTTGCTTAAACGATTACACATTACAGATCGGTATTATTTAACTGGACATAAATTTTAAAATGTTTAAGCCCTGTTATAATGAGGGATTGGTTAACACAGCCGCTGATAAATAGGCGCCACAACTGCTATGAGAAGGGACTGGTGAGGCCACAGCTGCTATGAGAAGGGATTGGTGAGGCCACAGCTGCTATGAGAAGGGATTGGTGAGGCCACAGCTGCTATGAGAAGGGACTGGTTCGCATACCAGCTAATAGTGATACCACAGCTGCTATGAGAAGGGACTGGTTTGCATACCTGCTAGTAGGGAGGCCACAGCTGCTATGAAAAGGGACTGGTGTGCATACCTGCTGGTAGGGAGGCCACAGCTGCTATGAGAAGAGGTTGGTGAGGCCACAGCTGCTATGAGAAGGGACTGGTTTGCATACCTGCTAGTAGGGAGGCCACAGCTGCTATGAGAAGGGATCGGTGAGGCCACAGCTGCTATGAGAAGGGATCGGTGAGGCCACAGCTGCTATGAGAAGGGATCGGTGAGGCCACAGCTGTTATAAGAAGGGACTAGTCTGCATACCTGCTAGTAGGGAGGCCACAGCTATGAAAAGGGACTGGTTTGCATACCTGCTAGTAGGGAGGCCACAGCTGTTATGAGAAGGGACTGGTTTGCATACCTGCTAGTAGTGAGGCCACAGCTGCTATGAGACGGGACTGGTTTGCATACCTGCTAGTAGGGAGGCCACAGCTATGAAAAGGGACTGGTTTGCATACCTGCTAGTAGTGAGGCCAAAGCTGCTATGAGAAGGGACTGGTTTGCATACCTGCTAGTAGTGATGCCACAGCTGCTATGAGAAGGGACTGGTTTGCATACCTGCTAGTAGGGAGGCCACAGCTGCTATGAGAAGGGATTGGTGAGGCCACAGCTGCTATGAGAAGGGACTGGTTTTCATACCTGCTAGTAGGGAGGCCACAGTTGCTATGAGAAGGGACTGGTTTGCATACCTGCTAGTAGTGATGCCACAGCTGCTATGAGAAGGGACTGGTTTGCATACCTGCTAGTAGGGAGGCCACAGCTGCTATGAGAAGGGATTGGTGAGGCCACAGCTGCTATGAGAAGGGACTGGTTTGCATACCTGCTAGTAGGGAGGCCACAGCTGCTATGAGAAGGGACTGGTTTGCATACCTTCTAGTAGGGAGGCCACAGCTGCTATGAGAAGGGATTGGTTTACATACCTGCTAATAGTGAGGCCACAGCTGCTATGAGAAGGGACTGGTTTGCATACCTGCTAGTAGGGAGGCCACAGCTGCTATGAGAAGGGACTGGTTTGCATACCTGCTAGTAGTGAGGCCACAGCTGCTATGAGAAGGGACTGGTTTGCATACCTGCTAGTAGGGAGGCCACAGCTGCTATTAGGAAGGACAGGACGACTGCAGGCCCCGCCTGACTCTTGGCCACCTGTCCGGTGATCACATAGATACCCGCTCCCAGTGTGCTTCCAACGCCTGAAAAGATAGCAAATACACAAATAGGTCAATATTCTGCCTATTTTAAACATAGTCACATATATTTCTCATAAACTGTTCAAAGATATATTCAAGCTCTCATAACTTTATCGGTTGTTGATATCAGCATCATATGTCCCAAACTCTGACCATTTCATGTCAACTAATATTCACCTTAATGTGTTATTACATTGTGATGGATACTGCTCAGGCAGAGTAACAATTATACTAAAAGTGTTGATAATAGCATTTGCCATGAATCATGTGTGCTGTTACATACAATGCTATATATAACATAACTGCAGCAGGTCTGTAAATGTGGAAAAGCCCAACCACAACTATCTATATGTGTACAATTTTATAGTTTCTAGAGCATTTATGTTTTGGTTGGTCATCTGGCATTTGTGGAGGTCAAGGGAGCTCAGACAATGAATGGGCACAGCTACCATCTAGGTCACTCTGAGCTGCTCAATATAGAACACGTGCATTGTTATTCTGTGTGAGGAGGATAGAGGAAGCTGACACGAGGTCATCAGCTGCAGACAGCCCATTTGAAAACTCTCAATATCTAGACTTAGCTCTTCTCACGATTTTATCATTGAAACATTGACCCACATATCAGGCCAGGATAGAAAATGGTGTATTTTTTCATTAATTAAATGTTCACCGGATCCTCTAATGCAGGCAGCCCATTTGAAAACTCTCAATATCAAGACTAATCTCTTCCCAAAATTTCGCCATGAGAACATTGACTCAAACATTAGTCCAGGATAGAAAATGGTGTATCTTTTCACTAACATGTTGCTTAATGGATTAGACAGGGTTAGAGTTTTATTTAATATGATCATATCCATCAGGTTTACAAGCTTGCATTATTACATCGCGCGTTTGAGCTCCCTATAAATGTATACGAACGTGATCCAGTAAAATGTGCTCCCGTCTTTTGTATTTATATCCAGATTGCTCATTTATTTGTCGATTAAGAAATTGCTGCAAATGCATATGCATAAATTGAGGTACAAGTATATTCCTACGCTATCTTATGACCAATATGATATCGTATCACGCATTTAATATTGTACACAGACGAAAAACAAGTGTGGTATCACATTTATATTCAAGAATAGGTCATATCCCGGTGAAAGATCCCATTAATCTTTCACGAAACCTAACATCTCAAGAAAATAGAGCGGTATGCTTATACATGTATGCTATTCTTAAACTGCATCGCGTGATACCATTTTATTTATTTCTGAACATGCCTGTTTTTAAATCGGCTATCTATCATATCCCAATTTTAGATTCACAATCAGTCATCATTCAGCACAATCTGGCCAGGAAGTATTCTGCATATACATCAGCAAACAATCTGCATATTCTGGTCATGTGACAGGAAGCATTCCGCATATTCTGTGTGACAGGAAGCATTCTGCATTTTTTATTCATGTGACAGGTAGCACTCTACATATTCTGGTCATGTGACAGGAAGCACTCTGCATATTTTGGTCATGTGACATGAAGCACTCTGCATATTCTGGTCATGTGACAGGAAGCACTCTGCATATTTTGGTCATGTGACATGAAGCACTCTGCATATTCTGGTCATGTGACAAGAAGCACTCTGCATATTCTGGTCATATGACATGAAGCACTCTGCATATTCTGGTCATATGACATGAAGCACTCTGCATATTTTGTTTGACAGGAAACACTCTGCATATTCTGTGTGACAGGAAGCACTCTGCATATTCTGTGTGACAGGAAACATTCTGCATATTCTGTGCGACAGGAAACACTCTGCATATTCTGGTCATGTGACAGGAAGCACTCTGCATATTCTGGTCATGTGACAAGAAGCACTCTGCATATTCTGATCATGTAACAGGAACCACTCTGCATATTCTGGTCATGTGACAAGAAGCACTCTGCATATTCTGATCATGTGACAGGAAGCACTCTGCATATTCTGATCATGTGACAAGAAGCACTCTGCATATTCTGATCATGTGACAGGAAGCACTCTGCATATTCTGGTCATGTGACAAGAAGCACTCTGCATATTCTGATCATGTGACAGGAAGCACTCTGCATATTCTGGGCATGTGACAGGAAGCACTCTGCATATTTTGGTCATGTGACAGGAAGCACTCTGCATATTCTGGTCATGTGACAAGAAGCACTCTGCATATTCTGGTCATGTGACAAGAAGCACTCTGCATATTCTGGTCATGTGACAGGAAGCACTCTGCATATTCTGTGTGACAGGAAGCACTCTGCATATTCTGTGTGACAAGAAGCACTCTGCATATTCTGGTCATGTGACAGGAAGCACTCTGCATATTCTGGTCATGTGACAGGAAGCACTCTGCATATTCTGGTCATGTGACAGGAAGCACTCTGCATATTCTGGCCATAAGGCAGGAAGCATTCAACAATCTAAGACCTTTTTTGCACCGTCTTTATACGCAACAGGAAAAACTAGGTGGTATACTACATAACCTGATCATGTAACTTTTGTTCAATACTCAATCTTAAAGAATACTCACTTCTTTAGACCATCATCAAACAATGAGAGAGTGTTAGATTATAAACGACGTCAAAGTGATACCATTAATAATATTTCCTGCCAGGAAATCGATGTATTGTCTCAGAACTTTTTCTTATTACCAATTTTGGTACACTGTCTGTGTTATATAGTATTCAATTGTTGCGAGGTTAAAAGAAATGTCTCCAAATATTTATTGTGCATATCTTGAGATTAAAATTAATCGTAGTCGATGAGAATAAATGCACATTACACACAACTGATTGCATACTTTGTGTCATGCGTATGAAATCCATTTTCCTTGGCCTGTAGTTTTTGTCGTCATCTGTGATGGACTTTTTGTGGCAGCCACATTTATCATAACGGTTGACTGCCTCTACTAATATCCAGAATGACAGGGGAGAGTTAACTGCAATTCCTGAATTAAAAGGATTTTGTCAAGCTGAGCAAGTGGCATATCCTGCGTGTAACATGTTCTATAGGACAGGGATAAAAGGGTATTAACCATGAAATAAGTATTGCAGATACTCAGTTAGGTAGAGTGTTGTAGAATCTAAGATACTTAGTGTGGTAGGATGGGATATATTATCTAAGATATATTGTCTAATATGGTAGGATGTGGTGTATAATCTGAGATACCTAATATGGTAGGATGTTGTGTATAATCTGAGATACCTAATATGGTAGGGTGTGGTCTATAATCTGAGATACCTAATATAATAGGATGTGGTGTATAATCTGATACCTAATGTGGTAGGATGTGGTGTATAATCTGAGATACCTAATATGGTAGGATGTGGTGTATAATCTGAGATACCTAATATGGTAGGATGTGGTGTATAATCTGAGATACCTAATATGGTAGGATGTGGTGTAAAATCTGAGATACCTAATATGGTAGGATGTGGTGTATAATCTGAGACACCTAATATGGTAGGATGTGGTGTATAATCTTAGATACCTAATATGGTAGGATGTGGTGTATAATCGAAGATACCTAATATGGTAGGATGTGGTGTATAATCGAAGATACCTAATATGGTAGGATGTGGTGTATAATCTGAGATACCTAATATGGTAGGATGTGGTGTATAATTTGAGATAGCTAATATGTTAGGATTGGTGTATAATCTTGTATATAATCTAAGATACTCAAAAATGTTGTATATAATCTAAGATACTCCAAATGTAATAGGATCTGGTGTATATTTTAGATAACATAACATAAGAACATAAGATACTCAATATGGTAGGATATGGTGTATGAACTAGAATACACAATGGCTGTGGTGTATAATAATCTAAGATACTCAATATGGCAGGATGTAATGTTGGTTACAGTTTAATATGGTACCTAATATGGTAGGATGTGGTGTATAATCTGAGATACCTAATATGGTAGGATGTGGTGTATAATCTGAGATACCTAATATGGTAGGATGTGGTGTATAATCTGAGATACCTAATATGGTAGGATGTGGTGTATAATCTGAGATACCTAATATGGTAGGATGTGGTGTATAATCTGAGATACCTAATATGGTAGGATGTGGTGTATAATCTGAGATACCTAATATGGTAGGATGTGGTGTATAATCTGAGATACCTAATATGATAGGATGTGGTGTATAATCTGAGATACCTAATATGGTAGGATGTGGTGTATAATCTGAGATACCTAATATGGTAGGATGTGGTGTATAATTTGAGATACCTAATATGGTAGGATGTGGTGTATAATCTGAGATACCTAATATGGTAGGATGTGGTGTATAATCTGAAATACCTAATATGGTAGGATGTGGTGTAAAATCTGAGATACCTGATATGGTAGGATGTGGTGTATAATCTGAAATACCTAATATGGTAGGATGTGGTGTAAAATGTGAGATACCTAATATGGTAGGATGTGGTGTAAAATCTGAGATACCTAATATGGTAGGATGTGGTGTATAATCTGAGATACCTAATATGGTAGGATGTGGTGTAAAATCTGAGATACCAAATATGGTAGGATGTGGTGTAAAATCTGAGATACCTAATATGGTAGGATGTGGTGTATAATCTGAGATACCTAATATGGTAGGATTGGTGTATAATCTTGTATATAATCTAAGATACTCCAAATTTAATAGGATTTGGTGTATATTCTAGATAACATAACATAAGAACATAAGATACTCAATATGGTAGGATATGGTGTATAATCTAGAATACACAATGGCTGTGGTGTATAATAATCTAAGATACTCAATATGGCAGGATGTAATGTTGGTTACAGTTTTGATATGATATATCTCTGATATATATGATATAAGATATGTTGATAATGTGGAAGATATATCCTAAGATGATTGTGACAAGATATTCACTGTAATAAGATACAGTGCCCACCTAATGTGAGAAACATTTTATGAGATGTCTTGCAGAGTATCAAATCAAAATATAATATATTGTTTATGTAAGTTGGGTACATTGTGACCTGCATGTACCATGTTTGTATAAAATGACCAAGCCCATTTCATTTTATGTTTTCTACTCGGCCAGTGGAGTTGGCATCAATTTATTAATAGCTGCTTCTTTCCTTTCAGACACGAGAGAGTATTGATTAAGCTTTTACGTTTTTGTATGGTATGGAATATGTTCTGGCTCTATGAAATGCCAAAGAAACAGATGACCCAATAAAAATGTGCACAAGGACATAAATATACCCAGACACACATTGCAATAAAGTTGGCAATAATATTTGTGCAAATCTAATACAAGAAAAAAGTAAGAATTAATCATTTGCAATGCCGGAAATGATGTGATATTAAAACTAGGAGGAGGTATGCATTGCTCAGATGGGGGTTTGGAGGCAGTGATTTCTGCCTATATCAGCACGTGCCATCTGTGATGAATTCAGACCAATCACTTCTCAGAGAAGGTCTCTCTGGTATAACATACAGTGTGATGGTAATAACATACTCCATGTGTTACCATGGTGATAAATACATCTAACATATGTGTCTTTTAAACATAAATTAATTCATTTTGAAATAGCATCCAATAATGTTCACTGTGACCACTATATAACGTTAATAGAGATCTTGAGATATAAAGACAACAACTGTGATGGATCCCAACTATTAAGATTTCATTTAAACCATTTGATAAAATAATTCTTATTGAGATAAACAGTGATATTAAAATCTCCATGGCCTTCTGTGAAATAAGCATTTCTTTCTTTCAAGGATATGTGAATAATACAGAACATGTTGGTGTTTAACAACAAAAGAACATGAAGAAATATCTTCCCTAGAAAGCTTTGGCAAGAAAGCAACTAGACATCTGCATTGGATTTCAATCAACTTGCAGTTAATTGAATCAAGGTTTGATAACACGGAAATACAACAAAAAAAACAATTCATTGAGAAAAAACATGCTTCGGGCTGTGGCATGTGTCTGTGACAGCGAGATTGAGGCAAGAAAATAGGAAGTTGTAAATGCACATCTATTTATTGCCTGAGAACTAAAGATTTCATGTGGTATTTCATATAGCCAATCTTTATGCTCTCCAGGCCCCAATGAAATTGCCCTGCAAATCTAATTAATTTTACATGATAATCTATTGGTGTCTGTGTATTGGATATGTACAAATACATCTCAAGGTAGAGCCTTATCAGGAAGTGTCTTTCACACAAAAACCCTTCACAGCCAAACATTCAGCAGGACCAGATCCTGTAGTTTGAGGGCCATTAATCATCAGGCCTCTTGTGTCCACAGGCAAAACACCAATCATGTTAGACAAATCAAATTGACTTGTGGCTTGTGTGCTCCCGTCCTCCTCGCTGGAGAAATGTGAAGTTAGCTGGTCACACTATAGTCATTGCTAACTAACAGTGCCTTGTCACGCACAGCTGTATTTTACTCATTATAATTGCTAATAGTGTATTGCATGCCACAGATTTAGGGTACATGCTATAGTAGCTGTCATTGTGTCACACTGAAGCTGAATGGTACTCATTATAATAACTACCAGAGTATTGTAACACCACATCTGTGTGGTACACATTTTATGGTTTTCTCTTGTTGTCACGCACAGCAGTATGTTATATATTATTATTAATAATAATAACAACCAGTGTATTATCACACCACAGGGTACACAACGTATTGTATTGTCATATTAGAACTATAAAGTACACACTAAAGTAACTACCAGTATGTTATCACACAGCTGTATGGTACACACTATAGAAGCTACCATTATGGTATCAGATAACTGTATGGTACATACTATAGTAGCTACCAGTATGTTTTCACACAGCTGTATGGTACACAATATAGTAGCTACCAGTATGTTATCACACAGCTGTATGGTACACATCATAGTAGCTACCAGTATGTTATCACACAGCTGTATGATACACACTATAGTAGCTACCAGTATGTTATCACACAGCTGTATGGTACACACTATAGTAGCTACCAGTATGTTATCACACAGCTGTATGGTACACACTATAGTAGCTACCAGTATGGTATCACACAGCTGTATGGTACACACTTTAGTAGCTACCTGTATGTTATCACATAGCTGTATGGTACACACTATAGTAACTACCAGTATGTTATCACACAACTGCATGGTACACACTATAGTAGCTACCAGTATGTTATCACACAGCTGCATGGTACACACTATAGTAGCTACCAGTATGGTATCACACAGCTGTATGGTACACACTATAGTAGCTACCAGTATGGTATCACACAGCTGTATGGTACACACTATAGTAGCTACCAGTATGTTATCAGATAGCTGTATGGTACACACTATAGTAGCTACCAGTATGTTATCACACAGCTGTATGGTACACACTATAGTAGCTACCAGTATGGTATCACACAGCTGTATGGTACACACTATAGTAGCTACCAGTATGTTATCACACAGCTGTATGGTACACACTAGAGTAGCTACCAGTATGTTATCACACAGCTGTATGGTACACACTAGAGTAGCTACCAGTATGTTATCACACAGCTGTATGGTACACACTATAGTAACTACCAGTATGTTATCACACAGCTGTATGGTACACACTATAGTAACTACCAGTATGTTATCACACAGCTGTATGGTACACACTATAGTAGCTACCAGTGTGTTATCACACAGCTGTATGGTATACACTATAGTAGCTACCAGTGTGTTATCAGATAGCTGTATGGTACACACTATAGTAGCTACCAGTATGTTATCACATAGCTGTATGGTACACACTATAGAAGCTACCAGTATGTTATCAGATAGCTGTAGGGTACACACTATAGTAGCTACCAGTATGTTATCAGATAGCTGTATGGTATACACTATAGAAGCTACCAGTATGTTATCACACAGCTGTATGGCACACACTATAGTAGCTACCAGTATGTTATCACATAGCTGTATGGTACACACTATAGTAGCTACCAGTATGTTATCAGATAGCTGTATGGTACACACTATAATAGCTACCAGTATGTTATCACACAGCTGTAGGGTACACACTATAGTAGCTACCAGTATATTATCACACAGCTGTATGGTACACACTATAGTAGCTACCAGTATGTTATCACACAACTGCATGGTACACACTATAGTAGCTACCAGTATGTTATCACACAGCTGTATGGTATACACTATAGTAGCTACCAGTATGTTATCAAACAGCTGTATGGTACACACTATAGTAGCTACCAGTATGTTATCACACAGCTGTATGGTACACACTATAGTAGCTACCAGTATGTTATCACACAGCTGTATGGTACACACTATAGTAGCTACCAGTATGTTATCACACAGCTGTATGGTACACACTATAGTAGCTACCAGTATGTTATCACATAGCTGTATGGTACACACTATAGTAGCTACCAGTATGTTATCACACAGCTGTATGGTACACACTATAGTAGCTACCAGTATGGTATCAGATAGCTGTATGGTACACACTATAGTAGCTACCAGTATGGTATCAGATAGCTGTATGGTACACACTATAGTAGCTACCAGTATGTTATCACACAGCTGTATGGCACACACTATAGTAGCTACCAGTATGTTATCACATAGCTGTATGGTACACACTATAGTAGCTTCCAGTATCTTATCACATAGCTGTATGGTACACACTATAGTAGCTACCAGTATGTTATCACACAGCTGTATGGTATACACTATAGTAGCTACCAGTATGGTATCAGATAGCTGTATGGTACACACTATAGTAGCTACCAGTATGTTATCACACAGCTGTAGGGTACACACTATAGTAGCTACCAGTATGTTATCACACAGCTGTATGGTACACACTATAGTAGCTACCAGTATGTTATCACACAACTGCATGGTACACACTATAGTAGCTACCAGTATGTTATCACACAGCTGTATGGTATACACTATAGTAGCTACCAGTATGTTATCAAACAGCTGTATGGTACACACTATAGTAGCTACCAGTATGTTATCACACAGCTGTATGGTACACACTATAGTAGCTACCAGTATGTTATCACACAGCTGTATGGTACACACTATAGTAGCTACCAGTATGTTATCACACAGCTGTATGGTACACACTATAGTAGCTACCAGTATGTTATCACATAGCTGTATGGTACACACTATAGAAGCTACCAGTATGTTATCAGATAGCTGTAGGGTACACACTATAGTAGCTACCAGTATGTTATCAGATAGCTGTATGGTATACACTATAGTAGCTACCAGTATGTTATCACACAGCTGTATGGCACACACTATAGTAGCTACCAGTATGTTATCACATAGCTGTATGGTACACACTATAGTAGCTACCAGTATGTTATCAGATAGCTGTATGGTACACACTATAGTAGCTACCAGTATGTTATCACACAGCTGTAGGGTACACACTATAGTAGCTACCAGTATATTATCACACAGCTGTATGGTACACACTATAGTAGCTACCAGTATGTTATCACACAACTGCATGGTACACACTATAGTAGCTACCAGTATGTTATCACACAGCTGTATGGTATACACTATAGTAGCTACCAGTATGTTATCAAACAGCTGTATGGTACACACTATAGTAGCTACCAGTATGTTATCACACAGCTGTATGGTACACACTATAGTAGCTACCAGTATGTTATCACACAGCTGTATGGTACACACTATAGTAGCTACCAGTATGTTATCACACAGCTGTATGGTACACACTATAGTAGCTACCAGTATGTTATCACATAGCTGTATGGTACACACTATAGTAGCTACCAGTATGTTATCACACAGCTGTATGGTACACACTATAGTAGCTACCAGTATGGTATCAGATAGCTGTATGGTACACACTATAGTAGCTACCAGTATGGTATCAGATAGCTGTATGGTACACACTATAGTAGCTACCAGTATGTTATCACACAGCTGTATGGCACACACTATAGTAGCTACCAGTATGTTATCACATAGCTGTATGGTACACACTATAGTAGCTTCCAGTATGTTATCACATAGCTGTATGGTACACACTATAGTAGCTACCAGTATGTTATCACATAGCTGTATGGTACACACTATAGAAGCTACCAGTATGGTATCACACAGCTGTATGGTACACGCTATAGTAGCTACCAGTATGTTATCACATAGCTGTATGGTACACACTATAGTAGCTACCAGTATGTTATCACACAGCTGTATGGTACACACTATAGTAGCTACCAGTATGTTATCACATAGCTGTATGGTACACACTATAGAAGCTACCAGTATGTTATCAGATAGCTGTAGGGTACACACTATAGTAGCTACCAGTATGTTATCAGATAGCTGTATGGTATACACTATAGTAGCTACCAGTATGTTATCACACAGCTGTATGGCACACACTATAGTAGCTTCCAGTATGTTATCAGATAGCTGTATGTCACACACTATAGTAGCTACCAGTATGTTATCACACAGCTGTATGGTACACACTATAGTAGCTACCAGTATATTATCACACAGCTGTATGGTACACACTATAGTAGCTACCAGTATGTTATCACACAACTGCATGGTACACACTATAGTAGCTACCAGTATGTTATCACACAGCTGTAGGGTATACACTATAGTAGCTACCAGTATGTTATCAAACAGCTGTATGGCTCACACTATAGTAGCTACCAGTATGTTATCACACAGCTGTATGGTACACACTATAGTAGCTACCAGTATGTTATCACACAGCTGTATGGTACACACTATAGTAGCTACCAGTATGTTATCACACAGCTGTATGGTACACACTATAGTAGCTACCAGTATGTTATCACATAGCTGTATGGTACACACTATAGTAGCTACCAGTATGTTATCACACAGCTGTATGGTACACACTATAGTAGCTACCAGTATGGTATCAGATAGCTGTATGGTACACACTATAGTAGCTACCAGTATGTTATCACACAACTGCATGGTACACACTATAGTAGCTACCAGTATGTTATCACACAGCTGTATGGTATACACTATAGTAGCTACCAGTATGTTATCAAACAGCTGTATGGTACACACTATAGTAGCTACCAGTATGTTATCACACAGCTGTATGGTACACACTATAGTAGCTACCAGTATGTTATCACACAGCTGTAGGGTACACACTATAGTAGCTACCAGTATGTTATCACATAGCTGTAGGGTACACACTATAGTTGCTACCAGTATGTTATCACGCAGTTGTATGGTACACACTATAGTAGCTACCAGTATGTTATCACGCAGCTGTATGGTACACACTATAGTAGCTACCAGTATGTTATCACACAGCTGTATGGTACACACTATAGTAGCTACCAGTATGTTATCAGATAGCTGTATGGTACAAACTATAGAAGCTACCAGTATGTTATCACACAGCTGTATGGCATACACCATAGTAGCTACCAGTATGTTATCAGATAGCTGTATGAAACAAACTATAGTAGCTACCAGTATGTTATCACAGAGCTGTAGGGTACACACTATAGAAGCTACCAGTATGTTATCATACAGCTGTATGGTACACACTATAGAAGCTACCAGTATGGTATCACATAGCTGTATGGTACACACTATAGTAGCTACCAGTATGGTATCAGATAGCTGTATGGTACACACTATAGTAGCTACCAGTATGTTATCACACAGCTGTATGGCACACACTATAGTAGCTACCAGTATGTTATCACACAGCTGTATGGTACACATTTTAGTAGCTACCAATATGTTATCACATAGCTGTAGGGTACACACTATAGTTGCCATCAGTGTGTTATCACACAGCTGTATGGTACACACTATAGTAGCTACCAGTATGTTATCACATAGCTGTATGGTACACACTATAGGAGCTACCAGTATGTTATCACACAGCTGTATGGTACACACTATAGTAGCTACCAGTTTGTTATCACACAGCTGTATGGTACACACTATAGTTGCTACCAGTATGTTATCACACAGCTGTATGGCACACACTATAGTAGCTACCAGTGTGTTATCACACAGCTGTATGGTACACATTATAGTATCTACCAGTGTGTTATCACACAGCTGTATGGTACACATTATAGTAGCTACCAGTATGTTATCATACAGATGTAGGGTACACACTATAGTAGCTACCAGTATGTTATCACATAGCTGTATGGTACACACTATAGTAGCTACCAGTATGTTATCACACAGCTGTAGGGTACACACTATAGTAGCTACCAGTATGTTATCACATAGCTGTATGGTACACACTATAGTAGCTACCAGTATGTTATCACATAGCTGTATGGTACACACTATAGAAGCTACCAGTATGGTATCACACAGCTGTATGGTACACGCAATAGTAGCTACCAGTATGTTATCACATAGCTGTATGGTACACACTATAGTAGCTACCAGTATGTTATCACACAGCTGTAGGGTACACACTATAGTAGCTACCAGTATGTTATCACACAGCTGTATGGTACACACTATAGAAGCTTCCAGTATGTTATCACACAGCTGTATGGTACACACTATAGAAGCTACCAGTATGTTATCACACAGCTGTATGGTATACACTATAGTAGCTACCAGTATGTTATCACACAGCTGTATGGCACACACTATAGTAGCTACCAGTATGTTACCACACAGCTGTATGGTACACACTATAGTAGCTACCAGTATGTTATCACACAGCTGTATGGCACACACTATAGTAGCTACCAGTATGTTACCACACAGCTGTATGGTACACACTATAGTAGCTACCAGTATGTTACCACACAGCTGTATGGCACACACTATAGTAGCTACCAGTATGTTATCAGATAGCTGTATGGTATACACTATAGTAGCTACCAGTATGTTATCACACAGCTGTATGGTACACACTATAGTAGCTACCAGTATGTTATCACACAGCTGTAGGGTACACACTATAGTAGCTACCAGTATGTTATCACACAGCTGTATGGTACACACTATAGTAGCTACCAGTATGTTATCACACAGCTGTATAGTACACACTATAGTAGCTACCAGTATGGTATCAGATAGCTGTATGGTACACAATATAGTAGCTACCAGTATGTTATCACACAGCTGTATGGTACACACTATAGTAGCTACCAGTATGGTATAAGATAGCTGTAGGGTACACACTATAGTAGCTACCAGTATGTTATCACACAGCTGTATGGTACACACTATAGTAGCTACCAGTATGTTATCACACAGCTGTATGGTACACACTATAGTAGCTACCAGTATGTTATCACATAGCTGTATGGTACACACTATAGTAGCTACCAGTATGTTATCACACAGCTGTATGGTACACACTATAGTAGCTACCAGTATGGTATCAGATAGCTGTAGGGTACACACTATAGTAGCTACCAGTATGTTATCACACAGCTGTATGGTACACACTATAGTAGCTACCAGTATGTTATCACACAGCTGTATGGTACACACTATAGTAGCTACCAGTATGTTATCACATAGCTGTATGGTACACACTATAGTAGCTACCAGTATGTTATCACACAGCTGTAGGGTACACACTATAGTAGCTACCAGTATGTTATCACACAGCTGTATGGTACACACTATAGTAGCTACCAGTATGTTATCACATAGCTGTATGGTACACACTATAGTAGCTACCAGCATGTTATCACACAGCTGTATGGTACACACTATAGTAGCTACCAGTATGTTATTAGATAGCTGTATGGTACACACTATAGTAGCTACCAGTATGTTATCACATAGCTGTATGGTACACACTATAGAAGCTACCAGTATGGTATCACACAGCTGTATGGTACACGCTATAATAGCTTCCAGTATGTTATCACATAGCTGTATGGTACACACCATAGTAGCTACCAGTATGGTATCAGATAGCTGTATGGTACACACTATAGTAGCTACCAGTATGTTATCACACAGCTGTATGGTACACACTATAGTAGCTACCAGTATGTTATCACATAGCTGTATAGTACACACTATAGTAGCTACCAGTATGTTATCACACAGCTGTATGGTACACACTATAGTAGCTACCAGTATGTTATCACATAGCTGTATGGTACACACTATAGAAGCTACCAGTATGGTATCACACAACTGCATGGTACACGCTATAGTAGCTACCAGTATCTTATCACATAGCTGTATGGTACACACTATAGTAGCTACCAGTATGGTATCACACAGCTGTATGGTACACACTATAGTAGCTACCAGTATGTTATCACATAGCTGTATGGTACACACTATAGTAGCTACCAGTATGTTATCACACAGCTGTATGGTACACACTATAGTAGCTACCAGTATGTTATCACACAGCTGTATGGTACACGCTATAGTAGCTACCAGTATGTTATCACATAGCTGTATGGTACACACTATAGTAGCTACCAGTATGTTATCACACAGCTGTATGGTACACACTATAGTAGCTACCAGTATGTTATCACATAGCTGTATGGTACACACTATAGTAGCTACCAGTATGTTATCACATAGCTGTATGGTACACACTATAGAAGCTACCAGTATGTTATCACACAGCTGTATGGCACACACTATAGTAGCTACCAGTATGTTATCACACAGCTGTATGGTACACACTATAGTAGCTACCAGTATGGTATCACATAGCTGTATGGTACACACTATAGTAGCTACCAGTATGTTATCACACAGCTGTATGGTACACACTATAGTAGCTACCAGTATGTTATCACACAGCCGTAGAGTACACACTATAGAAGCTACCAGTATGTTATCACACAGCTGTATGGTACACACTATAGAAGCTACCAGTATGTTATCACACAGCTGTATGGTACACACTATAGAAGCTACCAGTATGTTATCACACAGCTGTATGGTACATACTATAGTTGCTACCAGTGTGTTATCACACAGCTGTATGGTACACACTATAGTAGCTACCAGTATGTTATCAGATAGCTGTATGGTACACACTATAGTAGCTACCAGTATGTTATCACATAGCAGTATGGTACACACTATAGTAGCTACCAGTATGTTTTCACACAGCTGTATGGTACACACTATAGTAGCTACCAGTATGTTATCACATAGCTGTATGGTACACACTATAGTAGCTACCAGTATGTTATCACATAGCTGTATGGTACACACTATAGTAGCTACCAGTATGGTATCACACAGCTGTATGGTACACACTATAGTAGCTACCAGTGTGTTATCACACAGCTGTATGGTACACACTATAGTAGCTACCAGTATGTTATCACATAGCTGTATGGTACACACTATAGTAGCTACCAGTGTGTTATCACACAGCTGTATGGTACACACTATAGTAGCTACCAGTATGGTATCACACAGCTGTATGGTACACACTATAGTAGCTACCAGTGTGTTATCACACAGCTGTATGGTACACATTATAGTAGCTACCAGTATGTTGTCACACAGCTGTATGGTACACACTATAGTAGCTACCAGTGTGGTATCACACAGCTGTATGGTACACGCTATAGTAGCTACCAGTATGTTATCACACAGCTGTATGGTACACTATAGAAGCTACCAGTATGTTATCACACAGCTGTATGGTACACACTATAGTAATAGTCAGAGTATTATCATTCCATACTACACGGCTACCATTCTATTTTCACACCACAGTAGCAGACAACCACCTTCCTCGGTCATTGCCATTTGATATCTTTTCCACTCCACTAAAAGCCAACAAATATGTGTACATGTAAATATTGCTTAATCTAATATATAAAATTGTTCTTTTGACTGTAAAGTTCTATTTCTTTTTTAACTAACATTATCCTTTTGAAATTCACCTGATAAATTGGCTTAGATAATATGCTACCATGACATGGGTATTTATGGTTTGCGATAGTTGTAGAATTGATTTGAAATGTAAACAGTTAATCAAGCGTGTACATATTAAATCAACTAAAGCAATAAGGCAGGTGTGGATCTGATCAGCAGAAGCTGCGCGCTGGTGTGTGGCTTGTCCTGCGTGATAGGCTCACCAGACTTGCATGATACTGAAGGATTGTGTATTATTGATAACGTGAAAGCCTCACAAACCGCCAAGAGTGGAAATATTGCCCAACATCTTTATGACCTCAGTCTGGGGCAGACTACAATGCAGCAAGAAACGGGCAACGCTTCGTGCCAATATGACATTCTATTTAGGTCAAGGTCAAGGCCAATTAAATCCCCTTATTCAAAATTCATGACCATAAGTGAGAAAGGAATCTAATAAACTAATATAACATAAGAGAAATGCCTGATGGGTCCCAGAGAAGGCCCCACATCACGCTCCACACAGAGGCATGGAGAGGGAGGATACTATAGGCACGGCACTGCTTGGAGAGTGGCGTGATTGCTGATTCTTCGTTATGCATACTAGAGCGGACCGTGAGTATAACGCATCCAAGGGACATGGCCTCAGAAGAAAACTGTCATTGGGAAATTTACGGCAGCTGCTCCTCTCAGATCGGTGAACAAAGTCATCCTTACAAGCTTATTTGAGCAGTTCTCTTTATTCTTGTGAAAACATAGTAGGCAAACAGAGGGTTACTTTTCTGAAAGCGTTATCGTACGCCACATGGAGGCGAGAAGGGCGTTATCTTAAAACATATTGGGACATGAAGGGTGTCATTTTACAGAATATTGGGAAAAGGGCTTTATTTTGTTAGCATGTTTCTAAAAGAAGGGCTTTATTTTGTTAGCATGTTTCTAAAAGAAGGGCTTTATGTTAAAGCATACTTGGACAAGTAAGACATAATTTGTTCATTATATCAGGACGAGAAGGGCATTATTTCACAGCATATTTGGACAAAAAGGGATATTGAGACCTCAAGGTCTTCATAATACTGAAAGGGTGAAGGAATGAAGTATTATAACATGTTTCAAACTCATCTCATCAACTGTTATTATCCTGAACCAAAACCAAAATCATTGAATTTTTAAAACCTAAGCATTTCCATTAATGTAAGAAGTGATAAAGTATGATATGATAAACTTCCATGATATTTTGACTTACCCAGAGCAGTTAGATCCACCACGTTGAGACATCGCTTGAGTTCCGTGTCGGCAAGCCTATTGATATCCAGGGACTTGGTGCGCGAGACGGAGGTCCATACATACCCCGCCACCTGTTGACAGCGTTCCTTGGCAAGTGTCATTGACATCATGAATAATCAGCCCTCTGAAAATAAAGAAATTTCTTTGAGATCAAATTAATATTCATTTCAAACGATTCTTAGTGTGGCAAAAATCAAACCATTTCATCTCTTTCCAATAGGTAATGTCATTTAAAGATGTCATTTAAAGGTGAGCCCAGCTTACAATTTTACATTTTTTCTATGTTGTGAGCACATAGTGAGTATGTTGTGAGTATGTTGTGAGCACGTTGTAAACTGACATTGTGAGGAAGTAGATCTGTGTACAACAGATAATGTTTTAAACGTGATAAAACGATGTAAGCACGCGTTCAGCATGTTGCAAGCACGTGTATCTATACTGTATATGCATAATACATATATACATTCAGCTGAGAACCAATTGGAGTATCTTTGGCCAAACCTAGTTACTCAATTGGGAATATCCCATCAGCAACCTCTTCTAGCATATCAACTGGCATATTATGCTGATGTTTTGACATTGTCTGAAGTTATATGGATATATATTGCAGTTGATAACATGAGCTGTTTGCAAACTTAATGATAAGAATAGGTGTGATCTCAGTTATATCTCTACATGTATATATAACATTACTATATGTAAACTAAGAGCATGAAAACTCTTGCACCACATTTTTGTCAATCTGATGTTTCAAATTAGATTTAAAATAGTTATGTACATCCTAGAATATAAAGGATATTATCCATTCAATGCTGAGATAACAAAGCATTTTTAGAAAGTGTAGACTTTTCCTAATGCTTTTGAAAAATATTTCATTTGTGGAGTTGAGAATTTAGAAAAAAATGGTGATTGAGTGGTAGAGCACCCTGTAAATAATATTATTCTAAGGGAATTTAAAAATTGTGTGCCCCCCGTTGTTTATTTGCTCATAATATTTGCAAAGAACTACAAAGCTTTATCCCACCCAACTGAGCACCGGATTATAGTATTCTATGGGACACTATTAATTTCCATAATTCCCTCTATTGGACCACAGGTTGTTGTTGGTCGCAATGTTCTGTAGAACTGCAACCAATTTAATTGGCCAATTCAATCACCACAAATATTCTTCGACGTGCCTACCACATTGTGAGCACGTTGTTACAAAAACGTTGTCAGACCACATGCACTTAGAAGGACAACGTTGTTATCAGATCGGAGTACAACTTTGTTCTTCTACGTGCCCAAACAATATAATAATATAATAATATAATAATATAATAATATAATAATATAATAATATAATAATATAATAATATAATAATATAATAATATAATAATATAATAATATACGTGCCCAAACAATATAATAATATAATAATATAATAATATAATAATATAATAATATAATAATATAATAATATAATAATATAATACTATAATAATATAATAATATAATGATATAATAATATAATAATATAATAATATAATAATATAATATTTCACCTTCCTTGGACTAAATGATAATAATTCACCTTCTTTGGACTGAATGATAATAATAGGTCATGTTCCTTTGACTGAAAGAGAACAATGGGTTGCTGTCTCCTGAGTAGGTCCGGGTTTTACATAACAGATCTCTTGCATTAACACAGGACTCTGGTATTTACATCAACTTCCTGTCGCGCATGAAATCAAATGCTGTGCAAGTGACGCGTCAATATTATGTAACTGCGCCATTACCTGCGTCCCTCCCGCCAGCGTCCCTCCCACCAGCGTTCATCCCACATCCTCAAACATTTACCGTCCCTCTCAAAGTCTGAATCAGATACACATTTGTAGGAAATCTGATAAATTTCCATTTGAAAGTAAGCTGTACAGTGAAGGAAGCTACAATATCACTTAGATTTATGAACATTAAGAAAGGTTGAGAGATAGCCTTTAGGTAGAAACAGCCTTAAATGGACATTTTGTATATCTACTATTACAGCAAAGATGATATGAATCTCAGGAAAATCAATATACAAATATACTTCAGATGCACAAAAAGTAGAAAAGAAAATCCCTGCAGATGACGATGACGACATTTAAATGCATTGTAACCTTTTATGCATACTGATTAATGTTTTTATTTAAGTATCATTTTGCAAAATAAAATCCTTTTAATTCAAAGCCTAAACATGTCAGGAAATCTGGTGTTATTATAATACCCTTAAATCATTTATTATCCATATTGTTTAAATCATTTCAAAGCTGTTTCACATTTTGAAAGATAATTGATGCTGAAAAACATATTTATGAAATAATCCACGTTTACTTGGCAGATGTGACAAACTCACACTATAATTATCTGGTTAATATGCAGTGAGTGCTGTTTTGAAGGATTTATGTGCTGAATTTACCTTTAATGTTAGAGAGTTCATGACCTGATGACCTGACCTAGATGCCAGTCCCGACAAAGGAGTGAGTATTTTTATGATTTATATTTTTCACACTGATATTGTGTGTTTGTGACTGTACTTCCTGGTCATATTGAAGTCTCAAGAAGCCTTCATTGTTCATTAACACATGCAGCTTTGATCAAGTCCTGCAGGCCAGAAAGCATGCTTTTAAATAATCAATTAAATTCATCCACTTTGCAACAACGAGTACCCTCCATTAAAACTCCCATTTGCTGGGCAGGCATCCGTAATAATAACATTATTTCTATGCCGAGATATTATTTTCCTTGAAATTATTGAACATTCTCAAGATGCATATGTTTTAAGAATGTTTAATCATTAATATTCCCATTATATTTGACGTAAATGAAAGTAATTGTATGATGTATAAATGTATAATTCTACCAAGTCATCATTTTCGATGCAATATTGTTTTAAGGTCATAGACCTTTTAATGGGATATATGAGGTTTTGTGTACCTGTGAGAAATGAGATCAAAATGCTTAATGAAATCTGTTACAGCTCATAGGACTGAGTAGTTCCGAGAATAACATATCTTATAGGGAATCATTTACAGGTGATTTTTCAAGCTCGATGATTGGCATCAACTGTTAGGCTTTCAGGGTTCTGAAGAAACCCCCCCCCCCCAAAAAAAAAGCCAAAAAAAACAAAAAAAAACAAAAAAAAATAAACAAAAAAAAACAAAAAAAATAACCCAAAACAAAAAAACAAATGCACTGCCATGATATGAATGTTTCAACTATTTTTTCAACAAATAGCTTATATTCCACCATTTTACCCAGAATCGACTCCGGATTTTAAATCATTGACACAGTACGATACCAAATATTGATAAACAAATATTTTAACATTAATGATCAAGATGATATTTCTCCCCCATTGTGATGTAGTCCCTAACAGTGTCTGAGGTATATACAAATTATTCCATCAGTAATAGACTAATCTTTACATAAATGCTTCCTATTCACAGATTCATACATAACTTGGTATGCCAAATATTTATGGATAATACAATCATTGTCTGTCATATGACAGTTCATATTCCGATGAAGATGTGAAGTACATCTTAATCTGAGATATAGGTATGTAAGGGTAATTCCTCTGCGGCTGCCTGCATGGTGTAATCAGTGAATGTAGCGCCTGTCATGGATATCTTGTTTCAGTGGGTCTTATGTTGACTTGATATCTCACTTTGATTATAGCTAAGTCTGGTGTAATTATGTGTATGTCACTCACCGCCTACCCCTCAACACATATATGATATGCGGCTATGTGGTATTTGTTTCTGATCTGTGCTGATTTGTTGTAACCCCCTTCATGTCATGTAACCATCATTTGAGTCAGGATATAAGATCGGCAAAAACGGCTGTCTCATTTTTTGGGGTCTTATATCCTGACATGTATCCACGTGACACTTGAGTGTTACATCCTGTTATACCTCACCGCGATTAGCGCCATTTCCGGTGTATTCTCTAATCACGAGAGTGAAGTCTCTGAACACATAAAGAATATTATGAGAAGTGAGAATGATTCCTCACACCTGCTTGATAAAATAATTATTGGTGTCGTATGTGGGTGTTTGTTTTATGTGTATTCTTCCATAGAATGATATACCTGTCATATCTACTTTTAAGATAATTATAACACGTGAAAAACATGATGGTCTTGTTCTGCCATTTTAATATCATCTGACCTGATTCTTATCAAGTCATTTCACATAGAGAAATATATGATGTACTATGTTATGTTGACACCACATAACACAAGTTATTGATATGATCATTCTACACCATTATCCAACAATTGAATGATAATATGGTAGTCATATTGCAATATTAAGATATATGTGGATTTAGGTAAATATATCATTGGACCTCATATATTTAGATAATGATTTTCAAGATGGAGATTATGTAGTACTGCTTAATTGTAATATGATACCATCCGGCTCTGTATCTCGTGTTCTCATATTCTCGCTCCCCATATATTGCACAGATTATATTAGCTCTATAAATATCAAGTGTCAGTGATTACATTTTATGCTAATTTCCACATAAATATTTTAGGAAGGATGAGGCATGCGCAATAAAATTGATTTCAAAATTCATTGTTACAATTAAAAGGCAATTAAACCTCTATTGTTAAAATTGCCAGTGTCATTTGTGAGAATCAAAATAATGATGGAATAACAAATAAAACATTATTCCACACAATGTTTGTTCAGTTATGCAATAATAGATAAACAGGTTTTATAAAGATGAACAATTCCTCATTCGGTTCTAAGCAGAACACATAATGACCTGTGGACTCAAATAAGCGTGGCAGTGGGAATATTGGGGCTACTTATTGCTTGTGAAGGGAGTCTTCATGGGCTTGCCTCCCATACAAATGGACAGCGTCAAGCCCACTATAGGTCCCTGGAACTACCAAGGAAGCCGCACAGAGAGCATCGCCTGGTGACCTACATCATACAATAACACGGCCAATCAATTATTGAAAACATCCGAAGAATGAAAGAAAGTAGAAATCCTGAATTGCTAACCCTTTTCTCGTGAAGCGTGCACTAATTACAATGGACTGAATCGTAGTGCAATAGATTAGTATAGTCATTATATTTTTTAACAACAATAGTATTGGCATCAGTTTATTGCAAACCATGTTTGATAAACAATATTCACAAGAGGAGAATCCAGACCTTTTGCAGAGTATAAATACCAAAAATTATATTTTAGATTAATTGTGCTCATTAGAAACTAGTCATTAACTCCTCTTCCAAAATACCCATGTGGACACCTTTGAGCGTGTTTCTGATGACTTGGCATTTAGATGAGAAAGTGGTTCTGTAATATTCTAACTTATATAGTGCTGAATAATAGAAGCATATTGCTATGGGATTTGGAAGGTCGTGACAAAGCCAAGCTTATAAATATAAGGTCACCAGTGTGATGTTCTTGCATCAGAGAGACGCTGCGCCATTAGGACGTATGTCACAGATCTGTGAGGCATTGAAGGTCCCCGGTTCCGTGGCCAGACGCCCTCATTAAGGGTGACACAAGTCCCACACATTTCTATTGATTAAGATGGCTCTTTGGTCCCAGTGACACTGAAACCTGCACCCAACAAGGTATAGTTAGTCCACTACTGTAGCCAACTATTGCAGTTATCATGGTGAGCCCCACTATTGTAGCCCACCATTGCAGTTATCGTTGTGAGCCCCACTATTGTAGCCCACCATTGCAGTTATCGTGGAGAGCCCCACTGTTGTCGCCCACCATTGCAGTCTAATATCCAAAATAATCATATCTAAAATAATAGCATTTGGCAAACAATGGTATCCATTATCATTAACAATAGGCTAGGATTTATCTTCCCCATTATAGGTTACACAGGCTATAGAGACTAGCATTCAGTAATTAGGAACCTACCTTAATGTGTGTCACACCGAGAACAACATGATTTCTAATTATCCATCCTGCTTAAGATGGTACAGATGCCGGATGTCACAGGACTTCACAGTAGTCCTCAGCTTCCTTCAGGAACTCTTGATCAATGTGTGCCTCTCAACATATGTTTCTGTCAGTGCCAGATATGTTTCTTATTTGTTTTCTTAATCTGGGTTCTTGTAATGTTTCTTGTTTTCTATACTGTGACATCTCGATCTTTCAGAATCACTTACTTATAGAAATCAAGACAAAAACGGCGCATTATCATGACAATGATTTTCCAATCTTTGCACACCAGTTTCTTTTTTTTTTATTTGGCAGAAATATTTCTGGTTAGCTTTTATATATATATATATATATCTACTTTAATTAAGTACAAAGTTTAATATTATTTAAGTGCAATCAGCAAGATTTATGTAGATAGTCCTACATACGAACACAAGACCTTAATAATATTAAACTTTGTATTATAATAATACTACGGACACAAGACCTCAGTAATGTCAAATGCTGTGTTATACGAATACTATTATTAGAAACCTGACATCTCTGCTCCTAACGTAATGTGATAATGTAATGAGATACTTTTGTCTAAATAAGATTTCATATAGGGATAAGTCTAATTTTTAAATTAAATCCATTAATATATAATGAACAAATTCTTTCATTACTTTGTTAAAACAAAAATGATTTCAACAATGATTCTCAATGCATTGTGAAAATATACCCGTGTATTTTATCCACTGCAGTCACTGCAAGCCATCCCAGTAAATAATTAATGATATACATGTTATATATATAAACAATAAAGAATGATATATATATATATATATATATATATATTTAATATGTACATAATGTGCATGTTCTAAGTTTAATGGAAAGAGATTTTGGAAGATACTTCATTAAGGACTTTGTAATTAAGTAATATTATAGATAATAACGTGTGTGATACAATCCATCCCTGATATCATAATCCAGACATTGATCCCTTCTCAGTACCGGTTATGTTCTGGGAATTACTCAGGCATAATCCACCTTTCTGGACTAATTCACGGGGGAAGTATTGATTGCATGATTTATGATCTATGCAAGTGATAGCATCTTTTGTTATAATGAGCAAATCTGATTTAGGTTGTTCCAAGACATACATTATCAAACATGGCTGATTAGTTATCTGGTTACAAAGGGAAATATCTGGAGTCTTAACAGTCTCTGCCTTGATTCGTATTATACCTACAAAGATAGTGTTAGTGTGAGTGCATTATCAAAATTTAATCTATCTGAGACAACAGATTAACATTATCAGAGAATGGCACAAAGTACAGATGAAATGATCGAAACAGCTTTATAAAGGACTACGGAGAATCTTAGAATATTATGGAAAGGCAAATGAGAATAAAAACTGAGGTTGCGCAGAGACCATATCTATATCAAAATTATTATTTAATTATCTTATAGTATAAAACATGTGAAGATCTATCACAAAAACGTGACATTGACATTTATTCTATCCTGTCACTTGTGCTGTGTCAAAGTAAATGTAAGGCTATTTTGGGAAGCGAATTTCGGCATCACTGCCAATCTGAGGCATATAATTTAATGCACCAGAGATCATATATAAAGAGATTCTATTAATAGTTTGCCAATAATCATACAAATTCTGTATATGGTAATTGTAAATGTGGGTATATATTTGTCAGAAATTGCCGAGATTTGCAAACTGTTTTTCTATGATGTTAGTCTCACAGATAAAACTTTGAGAAGACGCGCTTCTTGCTTTTCAGAAGAAGCAGATAACACCGAGTGGAAATGCGTGTTCAACTATAGGTGCAGAAAATGGCAAATATTGAATGAGCCTGATATTTGACTGGGTTTAACAATCACAAATGCATTGTTGATTCTGACCTTACAGGAGTGCTAAGTAGGTGTTTGTCATAGAAACACAAAGTGATATCTGTGGTCATAGAAACACAAAGTGATATATGTGGTCATAGAAACACAAAGTGATATCTGTGGTGAAGAGACAGGGGAAATGACCCGTACTCCTATACTTAACCCGGTCACATGATCTACTTAACATAATGCCCTAATTTAGAACAAAGGTCTAACATTCCATCTATAATTCTATAGATTACCCAGTTTCCTTCTTAGTTTCATTAATATATAATTTATACCATTTTAACAGGAGTGAATTTATAATGGCAGTCAGAGCTTCTGATTCTTTCGCTAATTTGGTTTTAAAGAATATGAGGAGAAACTAATGAACCTTATGAGAAGAACAAATCTTGATGTTAGTATTTTGACACATATTTTGTTGATGCCAGATTCTCTTCATGTTGATTCCACAATAAGCTTGGAAATTTCACGCTATGTGCATATTTCACGAAGACTGAAGAATAGACTTTATGTATGAAAACAGCGGGCAGAGATTAGATAACTAATCGATCAGTAACAATAGTAGCCAGACATGGAGTGTGCAACATCAATTAGTAGCAATGCGCATGCGCATTGAAACACGACAATATATTACGTCATTATCAAGATTGCGACATGTGGAGATCGCTTCGGCAAACACCAAGAATATGCAACATAACAATTTGCCCTCTGTCCTGCTACTGGATGATTTTATCACTAATAAATTACGTTCTGTTATTACAAAGAAATGACAAATGAATAAAATCTAAGCTCTTTCTATCCATCCATTTATCACAATTATCACAGATATACGATGCTATTATAAGTTGTAAAATAAGGTTCTTTGTTAAATTTGGTTTGTTAGGACCTCTAGATTTGGATTGTGTACTTTTTTGCAATTTGGCTTGATGGTGTGATCAGAATCCTTGCAGTGCTTACATGTATAAAGGCTTATATGTCTATATTACAAAGTTTATGGAGCTGAGGTCTCTCTGCTTACATCCATTAACCTGGCAATCTGTTTCCTTTAAGTCAGGAGCACCTGATCCAACATTCAGACTGTCATTGAGCTATCACAAAGAATGAGTTATCTTAAGCTGTCTCTCTGGGATTACAGAATCTCTCAGCTTGATTACTCTGTGAATGTCAAGTGTGAACCTGCTGTCAATACAGAGGACCACTTTTAACCTCTCAGATATCAGAGTTTGCTGCAAATGTCAGTCACTGGCTTCGTGTCCAAAGACTTTGGTAATATTGGCATCATGGTATATTCAAGAAGACCTGTTTGCTGCCTATCTGGTTTTATTTAAATACTCCAGCGCGGGCCAAGTACACCAATATGACTAGTTATAATATTCGGGATATAACATCAGCCGCCATCTTGTGAAGTGTATTGTAGCTTCAATATGAGCGAAGGTAGATAAATTATGTGATATTATTTTTCAGGGGGTAATTGTCTCCAAGACAACAGTTTCTCTAAGACAATGCTCTTACCGATTTAGAACTACTTTTGAATAATATATAAATCAGTAATGAGGTGTCTGCAGTGGATATTTAGGGGTGTCAATACCCCAACTGGAACACTTCAGGCGACATCGTCTGTTGACAATGAATATCCCAATACGGCACAGCACTGCTCTATTGTCATCGTTACATAATATGGCATGATCGTCTGTCTTATTCTCATTATACAAAATTATATAATATATATATATATATATATATATATATATATATATATATATATATATATATATATATATATATATATATATATAACAGTACTTGCACATTATTGTGGGCAAAGGGGTTGTGAATAAAAGCAAAAGGGACACCCCTTTATAGAAGAGGGACTTAAGAAACATTTGCCCAAGGGTCTGATTATGACCCCATATTTTCTCTTTTCTCCAAGGTTCCACTAACTCCTGTATAAGTAGTGAGTGGGTACAGATATATGGAGGCGTCAATTGCTACCAACCATTTTGCTCTGATCTTTTCATCTCAAATTGCTTATTGATCCTGACTATGCCAGCAAACTTATTCCCCTTTTCAATAATATACCAGACTGCAAGTGATAGCGGTAGGTTTGAAGGTGTAAGATGCGCTGTGTAATATTTGCCCGGATTCCTCTACCGTGACGTCACAGATTGTCACGTGACACATTAGAACGTTATCATAGCAACACAGGGGAGTTTCGGTTGGTCTGTCATTGACCAAAATTCATTAGAGGATTGCGACAGAACCCTGTCAAGGCTTCAGCCAAACTCAGCAGTCAAAAATGAAGATTACAAAACCATTCGTGATACAGAAAAAAAAACGATTTCAGATTATGTGATCTGAGTATTTTTCTTTATTTCTCTCAATGCATTGAAAAAAATATAAGGTATTGAAATAAAACCAAAATGAAAGCAAATACGAAGCTTTTTTTATGTCTCAGTCACATCAGTTGGAGTCTTCACATGGGCCCAGCTCCGGCAGTAAAGTACAATAATCGCTTTATGTGTGCACTAAACGAAATTATCATACTATTGCTATGTACATGTAGGTGTTTATATAAACAAATTTCCAACTCTCATATTCCTGGATCTATTTTTGGGCTGATAAGCAGTGAACAAAAACTGTATTTTAACTGATTGCATCATGTCCATATAAGTCACACATATTTTATTTCTCAGATATTTTTAGTTTAAGATTCTCTGTCACTCTTTAGTGTGTCTCCTTTTCTATAATTAGTTTGTTTGTGAACAAATACATTAAATATAATTACATTTATATATATATATATATATATATATATAAATATATATATATATATATATATATATATATATATATATATATATATATATATATATATATATATATATATATATATATATATATATATTTATATATAGTGTTAATCATGCATATGTGTGTCGTTTAAACATGGATATAAAATAAATGTTTTCCTCAATTCAATTTATAGATGGTAGCGATAATAAAATGCTGCTATTATCGCTCACTAATCATGCTGAGCGCGGTAGCATTAAGAGCATTGTCAATATGTCTAACAGACATCTGTGGTTAGATGGGAAAGGCATTATCATTGTTATGAAACATTGAAAGACAACACGTAATCAGGTCAATAATGTGGTGGCATTTTACATGTTATCTTCTTCCAAAAATCTCTCTACAAACTGAAGTAATTACATGTAAGTCATAAATGTCCTGTTTAAAATGACAGCACAGTGAACGTCTGATCATTTGTCCATTGTGTGATTAATAACACCTGATTGGTCAACACTGAACAGACTCAGAGTGGATACATTGTCCAACAAGGGCATATTGCTGATGAAAGGCTGAGCAGGAAAATTAATAGTTTCAACAAAGGAGACATGCATATCCTGATCATGTAGCTGATATACCTGTGGAACTGCTCAGGAAACAATCTATACAATCAGGGCTCATTATGAAATAATTTACAAATGTATGTACAGTCCTATATTGAAATGTCTTCAGAATCCTATTCTTATTGTGTGCCAGATATCATACATTGTAATTCTGATAATGTGTTTATAAACACCTGTAAATCTTTATGTAAGAGGTCAAGTATTGACTGAGAAAATTAATCAAATGTCTCAAGGACATGCGATTGTCTTTGTAATGGATAGATATCTTGTTTTTACCTTACCATTATGTGGTTGATTCAGTTATGCTAATGTCATGCAAGTGTCCCTTGCAGACATCAATTAATAAACCTCAACTAACTTGAGTATATATTATGCGCTGTTAATTATTAGAAATACATAAAGACATTTATGTGTTCCTGGAACTGTGTATTGTTACTAGATATCATATATCTGTCAACACCACAACCGTACCATACACTGGCAGAGGTAGTATGCGACTCCACCTCGCCATACGGAGTGATACCGGGTAATACTGGCAGAGGTAGTATGTGAATCTACTGGTAGAGGTAGTAAGTAACTCTACCTTGCCATGCAGAGTAGGCAATACTGGCAGAGGTAGTATGTGACTTTTTCTCGCCATGCAGTGTAGTACAGGGCAATACTTGCAGAGGTAGTATGTGACTTTTTCACGCCATGCAGTGTAGTACAGGGCAATACTTGCAGAGGTAGTATGTGACTTTTTCACGCCATGCAGTGTAGTACAGGGCAATACTGGCAGAGGTAGTGTGTGACTTTTTCACGCCATGCAGTGTAGTACAGGACAATACTTGCAGAGGTAGTGTGTGACTTTTTCACGCCATGCAGTGTAGTACAGGACAATACTTGCAGAGGTAGTGTGTGACTTTTTCACGCCATGCAGTGTAGTACAGGCCAATACTGGCAGAGGTAGTATGTGACTTTTTCACGCCATGCAGTGTAGTACAGGGCAATACTGGCAGAGGTAGTATGTGACTTTTTCACGCCATGCAGTGTAGTACAGGGCAATACTTGCAGAGGTAGTGTGTGACTTTCTCACGCCATGCAGTGTAGTACAGGGCAATACTTGCAGAGGTAGTGTGTGACTTTCTCACGCCATGCAGTGTAGTACAGGGCAATACTTGCAGAGATAGTGTGTGACTTTTTCTCGCCATGCAGTGTAGTACAGGGCAATACTTGCAGAGGTAGTGTGTGACTTTCTCACGCCATGCAGTGTAGTACAGGGCAATACTTGCAGAGATAGTGTGTGACTTTCTCACACCATGCAGTGTAGTACAGGGCAATACTTGCAGAGGTAGTGTGTGACTTTCTCACGCCATGCAGTGTAGTACAGGGCAATACTGGCAGAGGTAGTGTGTGACTTTTTCACGCCATGCAGTGTAGTACAGGGCAATACTTGCAGAGATAGTGTGTGACTTTTTCTCGCCATGCAGTGTAGTACAGGGCAATACTTGCAGAGGTAGTATGTGACTTTTTCTCGCCATGCAGTGTAGTACAGGGAAATACTGGCAGTGGTAGTACGTGACTCAACCTCGCCGTGCAGAGTAATTAGTGTAAATGAGTTGCAAAACATATGTTGCTTGTCTCTTTGTAGCAATATTTTCGTTTTCAAACACACATCTTATGGTATTTACACTATTCTACTGGTACTGACACCGCTCTACTGGTATTGGTACCACTCTACTGGTATTGGTACCACTCTACTGGTATTGGTACCACTCTACTGGTATTGACACTATTCTACTGGTATTGACACCACTCTACTGGTATTGACACTATTCTACTGGTATTGACACCACTCTATTGGTATTGACACCACTCTACTGGCATTGACACCACTCTACTGGCATTGACACCACTCTACTGGCATTGACACCACTCTACCGGTATTGACACTACTCTACCGGTATTGACACTACTCTACTGATATTGACACCACTCTACTGGTATTGACACATGCATCTGTTATAAGAGGCCTGTTCGGAACTGTACAGGATACCTTCATCCAATGGATTTGTAAATAGAAACTTACTTAGGCGTCGACTGTGTTCCACTGTTAGTGAAAACGTTAATGAAATAAGTGGCGAAGTCTGAGATGTGGAAACGTTTTTTTCTTCTCTTTTTTCATTGCAAATGTAACGTAGGTGTAAGATTTTTGGAGTTGACATCCTGTATTTTCTTGGCTTCTGTGGAGTCACGCCCCCTAGTGGCTGCCAACTACATATCTGTTGTTCCTGACAAATTATTTTTAAAAAAATCTGACCCAAATGTGCGTTAAATGCCAAAATAGCCAATAGCCAATATTTGAATGTGTTGATATTTGATGAAAAGTCAAATCGATCAAAGTAAAAGACCATCTAATTCATTATCATCCCCACCAGAAATGCTTACATTACAATAACAGTAAGATATGATTAACAAACTGATGAGTATTTATAATGTTGCAAGGTTTGCTGTGAAACTTGCGAAGAAAACAGGAGGCGGAACTGTCACTTTTTGCTTGAATTTAATTATCAACACGCTATTCACAACTTAGTAATAGACACAGTAATATGATACACATTTTCTAATTGCAACTATTATTTCAATTTTGACATTTCCGATTTGATTCACTAGAACCAAGAGACAATTAATTGAAACACTAAACCATGTCAAAATAAATAAAATCGAAATGGGAATAAGATTTCATGTTGATATGGTTTCATGTTGACAATGGTTTTATGTTGATAATGGTTTCATGTTGATATGGTTTCATGTTGATAATGGCTCCATGTTGATAATGGTTTCATGTTGACAATGATTACATGTTGATAATGGTTTCATGTTGATAATGGTTTCATGTTGACAATGGTTTCATAATAACTAAATAATATTGGGTCCCTACCATATATTTGAACACATTAGTAAATATTGCGAAGCACTGGGAATATAAGATGCATTAAAAGGGACAGCGCTATGGTGTAATATACAGATTAGAACTTGACCTTTTAAGTTTTCTGCACCTAATTACGGTTGATGAAAATCTATTCCCTCAGGTGCCTTTGAGGAGCTATACATACAATACATTTGACAAAGAGGAAGCTAGATCTTGGCCTGTGTGTTGTTTAGCAACAGCTGTACCTGTCTTTAAGGCTTCACTGTAGATATGGTAAAATCGTGAGCCAAGTTGTTCACACCTTGGCAACAAGACTAAGTGAGTCAGACAACCTGACCATATTGCCTCCTGTGTGATCAACGTGCGCTTCCCATATCACTGGTACTACTGCTCAACCAAGCACGATATTGTTCTCCCAAGTCTGAGAAGAAGTGATGTGTGATTAACAATTAGTGTAAAACTACCTCAAAGTGAAGGGAGGTGTGAATGTTAATTGATGAAGCCCTGCATTAAGTGGTACATCGTAATTAAGGCCACAATGAACTTGATGAGAAGCGTGCTCAGATATCCAGTTGTTAATAAGTGTTGCTAGGCAAAGCACGGTGTATTCCTCAGTTTGTGAAGGAATGATAAATCTCATTCTAATTTCCTAGCTACTAATTAACTTAGCTTTTATTAAATCAAATACGTCATGTATATGGACTTTGTGGCACATCAGATTTGTTTGACAATCACTTCACAATGGCATTTGGCCCAGTAAGCCCTTCTCTACATCGTGAGTTCCGTGAAAACCATTAAGCTCAATCGCAATTTAGCGTTTAAAGTATATTATTCAAGGGAATTATTTATTTTTCTATTTCATTTTGTTCTAATATCAAAATATCTTCCTTAATCTCTTATCTTATGTATATCCTAAAGAGTCTTAATCTTCTGTTACAAAGACAACAAATTAATAATTTACATGAATGTGGGATGTAAGATTAAAAGGATTTGCCAAAGCACAAAGAACAATAGAACATATATATATATATATATATATATATATATATATATATATATATATATATATATATATATATATATATATATATAAATATATATATATATATATATATATATATATATATATATATATATATATATATATATATATATATATATATATATATATATATATATATATATATATGTAAGAACTCGAATGACAAATAGAATTTCAAATGGAATTTCAAATAGAATAAGAAAACATGCTGTATTATGGATGACAGTGTTTCCTGTCCAGAAATGGCTTTCACGTCTCTGCTTGAAGTATCAACCAAACCATGTTCTGCCCAATCAGATTTGTTGATGCGTTTTGTTTTGACATTAAGTTTGGTTGCTCGGTCGCGACCTCCCATGTATATGATCACATCATGAACTGGCTCGTTCTTGTCGGAATGAAGACATGATTCCATTCACAGAAATTCAACTCGTCCAGATCACACTAAAAGCAAATCAGAGTTAAGCAGGGATTCTGTAGAGTGCACGCAAGCTTGTCGGTGGTTGACGATTGATTAATCTCCCTGCAAGCCGGTTTTACTCAGGAGATAAACAAAGCATCTGGGAAGAGTAACAGGGAAGGTGTACTTACCAGCCTGTACCTCAGCTTGCCATGGTAAGTATGGTAAGTGATGGGGGATTAAAGCTCTCTTCTCCTGCCCGGTCTCCTGTCTCCTCTACGGCTGCTGCCACAAATGGTGAAAGCGATGGAAGCATCAGGTTGTGGGACAATCCCAGCCGGCGCAGCAATCAAGGTACCGTCTAATGCTGTGGCAAGGGTTCAGAGCATCAATCAAGGTACCGTCTAATGCTGTGGTAAGGGTTCAGAGCGTCAATCAAGGTACCGTTTAATGCTGTGGTAAGGGTTCAGAGCGTCAATCAAGGTACCGTTTAATGCTGTGGTAAGGGTTCAGAGCGTCAATCAAGGTACCATCTCATGCTTCGGTAAGGGTTTAGGGCATCAATCAAGGTACCGTCTAATGCTGTGGTGAGGGTTCAGAGCATCAATCAAGGTACCGTCTCATGTTTCGGTAAGGGTTCAGAGCATCAATCAAGGTACCGTCTAATGCTGTGGTGAGGGTTCAGAGCGTCAATCAAGGTACCGTCTAATGCTGTGTTAAGGGTTCAGAGCGTCAATCAAGGTACCGTCTAATGCTGTGGTAAGGGTTCAGAGCATCAATCAAGGTACCGTCTAATGCTGTGGTAAGGGTTTAGGGCGTCAATCAAGGTACCGTCTAATGCTGTGGTAAGGGTTTAGGACGTCAATCAAGGTACCGTCTAATGCTGTGGTAAGGGTTTAGGACGTCAATCAAGGTACCGTCTAATGCTGTGGTGAGGGTTCAGAGCATCAATCAAGGTACCGTCTAATGCTGTGGTGAGGGTTCAGAGTGTCAATCAAGGTACCGTCTAATGCTGTGGTAAGGTGATGTTGCAAGGGTTCAGAGCATCAATCAAGGTACCGTCTAATGCTGTGGTAAGGGGATGTGGCAAGGGTTCAGAGCATCAATCAAGGGACCGTCTAATGCTGTGGTGAGGGTTCAGAGCGTCAATCAAGGTACCATCTAATGCTGTGGTGAGAGTTCAGAGCGTCAATCAAGGTACCGTCTCATGCTTCGGTAAGGGTTCAGAGCATCAATCAAGGTACAGTCTAATGCTGTGGTGAGGGTTCAGAGCGTCAATCAAGGTACCGTCTAATGCTGTGGTGAGGGTTCAGAGCATCAATCAAGGTACCGTCTAATTCTGTGGTGAGGGTTCAGAGCATCAATCAAGGTACAGTCTAATGCTGTGGTGAGGGTTCAGAGCGTCAATCAAGGTACCGTCTAATGCTGTGGTGAGGGTTCAGAGCATCAATCAAGGTACCGTCTAATTCTGTGGTAAGGGTTCAGAGCGTCAATCAAGGTACCGTCTAATGCTGTGGTAAGGGTTCAGAGCGTCAATCAGGGTACCGTCTAATGCTGTGGCAAGGGTTCAGAGCGTCAATCAAGGTACCGTCTAATGCTGTGGTAAGGCTTCAAAGCATCAATCAGGGTACCGTCTAATGCTGTGGTAAGGCTTCAAAGCATCAATCGAGGTACCGTCTAATGCTGTGGTAAGGCTTCAAAGCATCAATCAAGGTACCGTCTCATGCTTCAGTAAGGGTTCAGAGCATCAATCAAGGTACCGTCTAATGCTGTGGTGAGGGTTCAGAGTGTCAATCAAGGTACTGTCTAATGCTGTGGTAAGGGTTCAGAGCGTCAATCAAGGTACCGTCTAATGATGTGGTAGGGCTTCAAAGCATCAATCAGGGTACCGTCTAATGCTGTGGTAAGGGTTCAGAGCATCAATCAAGATACCGTCTAATGCTGTGGTAAGGCTTCAAAGCATCAATCAAGGTACCGTCTAATGCTGTGGTAAGGTTTCAGAGCGTCAATCAAGGTACCGTCTAATTCTGTGGTAAGGGTTCAGAGTGTCAATCAAGGTACCGTCTAATGTTGTGGCAAGGGATTTGGGCGTCAATCAGGGTACCGTCTAATGCTGTGGTAAGGGTTCAGAGCGTCAATCAAGGTACCATCTAATGCTGTGGTAAGGGTTCAGAGCGTCAATCAAGGTACCGTCTAATGCTGTGGCAAACGGTCAAGGGATTTGGCATCAATAAGAGTGACTTGACCTACTGTGGGAGTGCATCAGGCGGTGATAATATTTTCTTGTACCTGCACTTTATGCTGTGGCAAGAGCTCATGGCGTCATACTTGCACATAGGGTTCCGAGGGTACAAGTAGGGCTCTTTCTATAAGACATGATAGAGTTCTGTTTTCAAGACATCAGACCATGTTATTAAATTGTCACTGACCTTGTATATATCATTTAGTTATTTATTATAACGTTTGATTTTTTTTCACGAAAATAAAAATCTTTCCTTTACTCGATTTGAAATGTTCATTTCTTATCCTCGGATTTAAAATAGTTATGCGACTTTTGTTTGCATTTGTACATTGACCAGCTAGATTTAAGATGCTATATAACCTCATTGAGGCTGGAGTGGCACCTAGATTTGGACACAATATCTTCCCATCACCCAGTCTATAAGACTAGATTTTAACTCAATCCCTCCCCATCAACCGGTCTACAAGACCAGATTTAACTCAATCCCTCCCCATCGCCCGGTCTACAAGACTAGATTTAACTCAATCCCTCCCCATCACCCGGTCTACAAGACTAGATTTAACTCAACCCCTCCCCATCACCCAGTCTACAAGACTAGATTTTAACTCAATCCCTCCCCATCACCCGGTCTACAAGACTAGATTTTAACTCAATCCCTCCCCATCACCCGGTCTACAAGACTAGATTTTAACTCAATCCCTCCCCATCAACCGGTCTACAAGACCAGATTTAACTCAATCCCTCCCCATCGCCCGGTCTACAAGACTAGATTTAACTCAATCCCTCCCCATCACCCGGTCTACAAGACTAGATTTAACTCAACTCAACCCCTCCCCATCACCCAGTCTACAAGACCAGATTTAACTCAAACCCTCCCCATCACCCGGTCTACAAAACTAGATTTTAACTCAATCCCTCCCCATCACCCGGTCTACAAGACTAGATTTAACTCAACCCCTCCCCATCACCCAGTCTACAAGACTAGATTTTAACTCAATCCCTCCCCATCACCCGGTCTATAAGACTAGATTTAACTCAACCCCTCCCCATCACCCGGTCTATAAGACTAGATTTAACTCAACCCCTTCCCATCACCCGGTCTACATCACTAGATGCTACATAACCTTGTTGAAGCTAGAGTGGCCCCGGGAAGGAGGCAGGATTCATATTGGCAATTACCATTCATATAAACACTGGCGCAGTAATATCATGTTTTATGCTGAAGGTAATGGGGCTGGGACATTATGAGGAAGTTAAGAAGTGGGGTTATGAAGGTGATAACAAGATCAATCAATTTCAGGCTTGTCGCCAACCTTATGTCTTTTGCCAACTAATCTGCCTGTCACATGACCTAATTGTTTATAATATCATTGTTGGTAACTTGAATATGCTTTGCTTACATTTGTTACCTACCGTAGAAACTTCTCTTTAGCTTGAAGAATTATGTAAAACCAAAACCAACATGACAAAATTATTACAGCATGACGAATTATACAAAACCAAAATAAACATTTGACAATTTTTCTTCCATTATTATGTCTTAAAATTTAATATCATTTGCCAGACCAAGGACTCTGGAAAGTTGGTCAGTTCACAAGGTCGTTGATTCGATTCCCGGCTATGCCGAGATGGCATTCATGATACAATTTCCCAAATGAGCTGAGGAAAGTGCATGAAGTGTAAAGCTGTTGTCATTTTAAAACTGTGATTGGGTTGTCGTGTGAAAGACCTGCGACATAACACTTGGGCAATATACATATGCTACAAGTTGGTCTCATCATGAAATGACTGAAATAAAGTGTCATATAACCCTTCCTCCAAAACAAAACCCATGTTTTTTTACTTGAGTCTATCGACTTTATAAATAAATGTTTTATAGTGCATTTTCTATCTATTACCCGAATAGTTTTTGACAAATTTAATGATATTCAAGACCTCATCAATTCTGGATCAGATTATAACTTCTACTCAGACTTGTAATTCTGTTCAATAAGATTTGAGCCTTTGACACCAAATCCCTCAGGACAAATCCGACTTTGCAAAAAAAACCTTCCATGTTTACAACTGTCTAGCATTGTAATTCAATTTCCCTAAAATAATCAATGTTAGATTCCATGAGAGTGATTCCAATCCAGTTTTTCTACATAATATGATTTAAGAGTATATTAAACTATTCCTAAATATTTGCCATACTTTTCATTTATGCTTGCTTCAATGACAGCTTTGGTCCTCATAATACTGTGATCAACAAGTTAGCATATATAAGATGTCAAGTAAGATAGTAACCTGAAAACGGGATGTAATGCCCTGCGCTTTTCAAAGTGTAAATTGGGCCTTTATTTTGCTTTGTATCATAGGCAAAATAACACAAAACACCTACCTTTGAGTAAGAAGCAATTGAGAAGTAGAACTCTCCCTCTCAGTCTCCCAGCATGACTGAGGCTATAACCTCATCAACCACCCATCAACATATATGTCAAGTAAGATAGTAACCTGAAAACGGGATGTAATGCCCTGCGCTTTTCAAAGTGTAAATTGGGCCTTTATTTTGCTTTGTAACATAGGCAAAACAACACATAACACCTACCTTTGAGTAAGAAGCAATTGAGAAACAGAACTCTCCCTCTCAGTCTCCCAGCATGACTAGGGCTATAACCTCATCAACCACCCATCAACATATATGTCAAGTAAGATAGTAACCTGAAAACGGGATGTAGTGCCCTGCGATTTTCAAAGTGTAAATTGGGCCTTTATTTGGCTTTGAAACATAGGCAAAATAACACAAAACACCTACCTTTGAGTAAGAAGCAATTGAGAAGCAGAACTCTCCCTCTCACTCTCCCAGCATGACTAAGGTTATAACCTCATCAACCACCCATCAACATATATGACATAAACTGAGCCACCAACCATCTGACATGGCATTTCATTCTAAGGAATTTGTTAGGGCAGTGTTCATGACACAGTTCTCATCAAGTACATGGCATCGTGGTTTTGAGGTAGACAAGGGTAGTCCTCATAGCAATGTTTATAGCATCACGTTGTCATGGTTATGCCTGGGCAGGGCTGATAACATTTGTCAACAAATTACAATGTCTAAATTCTGAGTGGAACAAAACAGTGCTCACAAAGTATGTGATATCACACTGTCTTGATTAATATTATGAGTGGGCCATAACATGGTGCCCAGCAAATCCATGACATGACACTGTCTAAATTAACATTCTGAGTGGACCATACAATCGTACTCAACAAGTACATGACATCACACTGTCTAAATTAACATTCTGAGTGGACCATACAATCGTACTCAACAAGTACATGACATGACACTGTCTAAATTAACATCTGAATGGACCATACCATAGTGTTCAGCAAATACATGACATCACACTGTCTAAATTAACACTCTGAGTGGACCATACCATAGTGTTCAGCAAATACATGACATCACACTGTCTAAATTAACATTCTGAGTGGACCACACAATCATACTTAGCAAGTACATGACATCACACTGTCTAAATTGACATTCTGAGTGGACCATAACAACATTGTACTCAGCAAATACATGACATCACACTCTCTAAATTAACACTCTGAGTAGACCATACCATAGTGTTCAGCAAATACATGACATCATGCTTTTAGGTTAACGTTCTGAGTAGATCACAGTACAGTGCTCAGCAAGTATATGCCTGAGGGGTCCAATTAGAATGGGCATCTCCCAAGATTCCTTGCAGACTTCACATTCAGCCCTACACACATCACACTCCATGCCACCAAGCACACTCCGTGCCATCAAGCACTATACATGACCACTTTCCCTTGGTACCACATTATGAAATGGTTGCTATGGTGACCACCGACTCTTTCCTCCACTCAATGGCTACTTGAAATCTATCTGCAGCAACTTGATGGGACCAAGTCCTGAAAAGATTGAGGAAAGTGCATGAAGTGTTAAGCTGTTGTCATTTTAAAACTGTGATTGGGTTGTAATGCGACATAACACTTGGGCAATATACATATGCTACAAGTTGGTCTCATCATGAAATGACTGAAATAAAGTGTCATAAAACCCTTCCTCCAAAACAAAACCCATGTTTTTTTTTAGTCTATCGACTTTATGAATAAATGTTTTATAGTGCATTTTCTATTTATTACCTGAATAGTTTTAATGATATTCAAGACCTCACCAATTCTGGATCAGATTATAACTTCTACTCAGACTTGCAATTCTGTTCAATAAGATTTGAGCCTTTGACACAAAATCCCTTAGAAGAAATCGGACTTCCATGTTTACAACTGTTTAGCATTGTAATTCAATTTCCCTAAAATAATCAATGTTAGATTCCATGAGAGTGATTCCAATCCAGTTTTTCTACAAAATATGGTTTGAGAGTATATTAAAGAAATATTCCTATATATTTGCCATACTCTATGGACATTCATGCTTGCTTCAATGAGAGCTTTGGTCCCCATAATACTGTTATCAACACATATAAGATGTCAAGTAAGATAGTAACCTGAAAACGGGATGTAATGCCCTGCGCTTTTCAAAGTGTAAATTGGGCCTTTATTTTGCTTTGTAACATAGGCAAAATAACACAAAACACCTAAGAAGCAATTGAGAAGCAGAACTTTCCCTCTCAGTCTCCCAGCATAACTGAGGTTATAACCTCATCAACCACCCATCAACATATATGACATAAACTGAGCCACCAACCATCCGACATGGCATTTCATTCTAAGGAATTTGTTAGGGCAGTGTTCATGACACAGTTCTCATCAAGTACATGGCATCGTGGTTTTGAGGTAGACAAGGGTAGTCCTCATAGCAATGTTTATAGCATCACGTTGTCATGGTT
Organism: Amphiduros pacificus; assembly: GCA_949316495.1. Classification (NCBI taxonomy): domain Eukaryota; kingdom Metazoa; phylum Annelida; class Polychaeta; order Phyllodocida; family Hesionidae; genus Amphiduros; species Amphiduros pacificus. The sequence continues at coordinate 11,266,346 of OX439012.1, read as the reverse complement.
ATGCCTGGGCAGGGCTGATAACATTTGTCAACGAATCACAATGTCTAAATTAACATTCTGAGTGGACCATACCATAGTGTTCAGCAAATACATGACATCACACTGTCTAAATTGACATTCTGAGTGGATCATAACATGGTGCCCAGCAAATACATGACATCACACTGTCTAAATTGACATTCCGAATGGAACATACCATAGTGTTCAGCAAATACATGACATCACACTGTCTAAATTGACATTCTGAGTAGACCATACCATAGTGTTCAGCAAATACATGACATCACACTGTCTAAATTAACACTCTGAGTAGACCATACCATAGTGTTCAGCAAATACATGACATCACACTGTCTAAATTGACATTCTGAGTGGACCATAACATATTGTTCAGCAAATACATGACATCACACTGTCTAAATTAACACTCTGAGTAGACCATACCATAGTGTTCAGCAAATACATGACATCACACTGTCTAAATTAACACTCTGAGTAGACCATACCATAGTGTTCAGCAAATACATGACATCACACTGTCTAAATTAACACTCTGAGTAGACCATAATATATTGTTCAGCAAGTACATGACATCACACTGTCTAAATTAACACTCTGAGTAGACCATAATAACATGGTGCTCAGCAAATACATGACATCACACTGTCTAAATTGACATTCTGAGTGGATCATACCATAGTGTTCAGCAAAAAAATGACATGACACTGTCTAAATTGACATTCTGAGTGGACCATAACATATTGTTCAGCAAATACATGACATCACACTGTCTAAATTAACACTCTGAGTAGACCATACCATAGTGTTCAGCAAATACATGACATCACACTGTCTAAATTAACACTCTGAGTAGACCATACCATAGTGTTCAGCAAATACATGACATCACACTGTCTAAATTAACACTCTGAGTAGACCATACCATAGTGTTCAGCAAATAAATGACATCACACTGTCTAAATTAACACTCTGAGTAGACCATACCATAGTGTTGAGCAAATACATGACATCATGCTTTTAGGTTAACGTTCTGAGTAGATCACAGTACAGTGCTCAGCAAGTATATGCCTGAGGGGTCCAATTAGAATGGGCATCTCCCAAGATTCCTTGCAGACTTCACATTCAGCCCTACACACATCACACTCCATGCCACCAAGCACACTCCGTGCCACCAAGCACTATACATGACCACTTTCCCTTGGTACCATATTATGAAATGGTTGCTATGGTGACCACCGACTCTTTCCTCCACTCAATGGCTACTTGAAATCTATCTGCAGCAACTTGATGGGACCAAGTCCTGAAAAGATTACATCTGTGAATGTGAGTCCGTCTCATCATGTGTCTGAAAAGGAAGTTCTACTACATTCATAATACCAATAGACCAAAAGATATTGCTCATCTAATTTGGAATTGTTAACGATGACAAAGATAGATTACTTTGAAGTCAGGACTTTCACAAAATATAGTCTCCATGATAGTTTGTATGTTATATATAAAATGAAAGTTTGTATGCTATATATAAAATGAAAGCAACATTATATGATTACTTTCTTAATTATCAATATTAAAAGTGAAATAATGTGACATTTTCACAGAAACATTTTTAAAATCTCATAATGGCTCGAAATATCTCTAAAGGCATCAAAATCAATAAAGAGTGCAAACATGAATGCACTTAATGTATATATATATATATATATAAAAATATAAAAATATATATATATATATATATATATATATATATATATATATATATATATATATATATATATATATATATATATATATATATATTTGAGTGCCCTCTGGTTGTAAAACTTGGTGCCGGTAACTTGATTCAAAATAGGCATGGACACATTGTATAACATCGTGTGCTAAAACTTTGCTTTGGAACAGATCATCTCTGCGACATTAATATGAGGATCGCACTTTGTGTGATATCTGACATAAACCTTAGCTTTGTATCACTGCATCTCTCCACAAAGAAGTATAATTAGGACAGCTAAATATTAAAAGATTGCTGCAAAAATAACTAAGAAATATTTATGTGGCTAAATTTACCGGTATATTGGCCTCAATCATCCTTCGATGAGGCGTTTTATTTATTTGACGTTCTTATCCCATGAACATTTAACCAATCATATATTTTTCAATTGTATTTTCAGCTATATATACCATGCTCGTGAACCCTGATTCAATTGTTTATAAGGGAGCAGATTGTAGGCCTATTTGTCAAATTGGCACACATAAAATGTTCAAAACATCAAATAAAATGAAAAATAACCCCAAAACCATGAAAATGTGGTGCCTAGAGGTACAGATAGAGATGCCTGATTTGGCATGGACTGTCAGATTAAATTATGTAAACTATATCTATATATGATCTATTTTTTTCACATAGACAGTTAGATTTAAGGTTATCTGGTGTACCCATAACCTGGTCAAATATACAGCAGTTTTGTACCACCCAATATATGGTAATAAAAAAACTTATATGTCTTGACTTAACTGCTGTGTATATGGATGTATAACACAATCGGTAGTCATGTTAGACTTTTTCATGCTTATATTACCTGATTTCCACTGATTTACGGTTTGGAATATATAAAGTATATAATATATAAAATATATAATATATAAAATATATAAAACTGCTCTCCTTGATAAGTTCAGATTCATCACAATATTCTAAAACATTGGCATCTTTTTAAATTCTGCCTCTTAATATGAACCCCTCTGTGTGAGAAGTTTGGAAAGGCAGATTTTACATTCCATCATATCAAAATCCCACTTAATACCTTCAGATTGATTTGGGGCTTACTGAAATTCCTTAAAATGCAATCCCTAAATGTTCATAACTCTGACAGTAACATGATCAAACAAAATCTGAATAAATCGCTCTCTTTCTCTGCACAAAATGCTTCTTACTTGCTCATTCCCACCAGCTTATTGTAGGATTGTCATTTTTATTTACTCAATCAGATTCTTTTTGTAGGTCTCATATGCGTCATTTATAAAAAAAATGAATATTACCAGTGTCCTTCTTCATATATATCTGTCATGCCCTTTTCTGGCCAGAAAGAACACAGCATATTTTAATATTGTCAGTGTTGTAATTAGGATATTGAAATATCAAGAAACTATTTCCTAATTCTCAGAGACAAAACACATGTCAAGATATGAATATAACTCATTTATTCTTGATATATTTATACAGCATTAAAGCTTGGATTATAATAATGATTATTCACTGATAATCGTTTCCACTGTGGATAATGTAATATGGAAAGGGCATATAATAAGTTTAATGTAATTATGTGATAATTACAATTAAATTTTAATCAATACTGCTGACAAGCACCACAATGAAAAAAACAACTTGACATACTCTGTTAAATGTGTTAAGATCTTATCTGATAAGAACTTAAATTCAAATTATTGATTAATAATACAAGATATTGCAACAAAACAATGTCCTGCATGTGACAGTCGAATATACAAGACATTATGTAAAAGAGAGATCCACATTTATAAGATAATATCCTTGGATAATAATATTCCATAAACAGTTCCAGTTTATACTGATTAAATGCTTAGGGGAGCATACATTGACTGAAATATTGTGCAAAATAATAGCACTACATTTAATGTTCACACAATCGCAACATATTACATACTGATATCCATTATTAATCAGAATTTTCCCAGGTCAGCAATATTAGTACCAAAGCTGTAGAATATTGCAGCTAAATATTTATTCTACAAATGATCTTGTCAGAGGAGAACACTTTGTAAGCAACCCCTATTGCTCACACTAATAATAGCCCAAAGCAAATGATAGCTTTGCTGTGGTTTAGTCAATATAATTGATTATTGAGCTAGCTGATACTCAAGATATGGTTTGTCACGAATTTATCAATGATTTTATAATATGAAGACTAACGTATAGTTTCCTATCTTTATAATGAACAACAGTGTTATAATGATACTACATCATTTACTAGTATATAATTAATAAAAGAGAAACCGCTTATAAAATGATCCGTGTAAAAATCTGTGCTAAATAAGGAACATATCGTCCAGGTGGCGCTCTATTTCATGCGTCCAGTCTGCTCTTACAATACTCAATATCCACCAGGTGGCACCATACTCTTCATACATATTGATCAAATGACGCTGTGTCTCACAATTATGAGTCCTGGAAGTATTGTTATGTCAAAATGTTCACTGTGCCAATCAAAGTAACTGAATCATTCATAAACAAGTATTAGTCAGGTTAAACCTTTAGTATATAGCAAAGTTGAGACAGGCAACCTACTGGAACTCGATCTACTAAGAGCCAAAATAATAACAATGGGAGGCATGAAAATTAAATTGAGAGTGATGAAGATTAGATTGAAAAGCAGGGACATTAGATTGAACGTGATGGGAGTAAATATAAATCATTATTTATCTTCCTCATTATCTATAGCATCAATAGATTATCTTCATCCGATCATCATCATCATCATCGTCATCACAATTAGACCAAAATCAAAGGTGAATTAGGTAACATTAAACAATTTTGAATGGTTAAAAATGATATCATACAAATCTTAAATGAAGCGTGTGGTTAACCTGAGTGAAAACAGAGAGTTAAACGAATACTCATAAACAATATTCTGATACATATCCTCCAAATTCTCGGGACTATTAAGGGTAACAAGATGCCTACTCATCCTATTCTTAGCACACGATGCTCTCTCCTGTTCACAAATACAATATTTATCAATTATAGCATATTCCTTCATTTGGTAGGTTGTTCCTTTCAGCCCAACCCATTGGCGGAGGAATAAAGGTTGGCTGAAGTCGTGGAGTTCAATAGTTTTACTTGAAGCGTCCCAGAAACCAAATTTTACCATTTTGTCCACGCCCATCCCAGTAAGATCAATGTCCACGGTAAGATCAATGGTCCACAGTAATGTCACTGGTCCAAAGTAAGATCAACGGTTCACAGTAAGATCAACGGTCCACAGTAAGATCAACGGTCCACAGTAAGATCACTGGTCCACAGTAATCCAAAGAAAGACCAACGGTCCACAGTGAGGTCAATGGTCCACAGTAAGATCAACGGCCCACAGTAAGATCAACGGCCCACAGTAAGATCAACGGTCCACAGTAAGATCAACGGTCCACAGTAAGATCAACGGTCCACAGTAAGATCAACGGTCCACAGTGAGATCAACGGTCCACAGTAAGATCAACGGTCCACAGTAAGATCAATGGTCCACAGTAAGATCACTGGTCCACAGTAAGATCAACAGTCCACAGTAAGATCACTGGTCCACAGTAAGATCACTGGTCCAGAGTAAGATCACTGGTCCAGAGTAAGATCACTGGTCCACAGTTAGATAACTGGTCCAGAGTAAGATCACTGGTCCACAGTAAGATCAATGGTCCACAGTAAGATCAATGGTCCACAGTAAGATCAATGGTTCACAGTAAGATCAATGGTCCACAGTAAGATCAATGGTCCACAGTAAGATCACTGGTCCAAAGTAAGATCAATGGGCCACAGTAAGATCAACGGTCCAGAGTAAGATCACTGGTCAACAGTAAGATCACTGGTCCAGAGTAAGATCAATGGTCCACTGTAGGATCAATGGTCAATGGTAAGATCATATGGTCCACAGTAAGATCAATGGTCCTTCCCCAAAATCAAGCAATATATGTTTATAAATGCTGCACTGTAAACTCGCCAAAGCTAACCACTTTCCCTACATAACATCAGAAGTTAAGCCAATAGTCAATGTGCTTAGGGGTCACTTGCGCAGTCGCAGCAAAACACAGATCTGACTTCCGGTGGTCCTTGGTAATTGTGACAGTCACATAGCATACATCTCGTCCCAGAATGAGACGGAGGACCTCTCAGTCTCGTGACATGGGGCTGGATTGTTATGACTCCCATAGGAACCTGCCCTGGGGGAGTTACTGGGCGATGAACTCTGTGACAGTCACAGCACAGCACCAGTGTTCTGCCCTTGACTTCTTCTTTTATCACCTTCGGTTTGCTTGTTTTTTTCTTGTTTCTCCCACGTGCAGCTTCTGCCAAACAGTATAACCCATAATACTCAGCTTCTACCTCCAGCTTCTCGTACTTGTCAAAGTTGTCATGGGTTACAAGTCTCGTGGACCGAAGGTACTCCAGTATGATACAGAACAGGGAACCATCTCGGTCCAGGAAGAGTCTACCGTGGTCATCCCGCCCTAGCTGCGGTGGGTTAGCACCAAAGATCTCGGCTATTTTGGTTCCTGGTTGAGCACATAGCGTAGACCTTTGAGTTGTAAAGATGACGCCACCTACGTTAACGTGCACAATATCCGAAGACCGGTCCTTACCGCCAAATGAAGACCCTGCAAAGGCCATTTATTTTGGTCAATATTTTGTCAAATAATGATAATAATACCAATAATACTAATAATACTTATACTAATACTAATAATACTAATAATAATAATAATAATAATAATAATAATAATAATAATAATAATAATAAGAATAATAATAATAATAATAATAATAATAATAATAATAAGAATAATAATAATAATAATAATAATAATAATAATAATAATAATAAGAATAATAATAATAATAATAATAATAATAAGAATAATAATAATAATAATAATAATAATAATAATAATAATAATAATAATAATAATAATAATAATAATAATAATAATAATAATAATAATAATAATAATAATAATAATAATAATAATAATAATAAAATCTATATAGCGCTATACCAAGCAAGCCTGTTCTAAACGCTATAAAAATAGTGAGGCGGGAGTATGTATTTTTTATAAAATAGCAACTTCACTCGGCAGGTGATAATTTGGAAAAATTGATGTAAAAAAGAAGTTATGAGGGTAACCATGTAGAGACTTTAAGTTGGAATGTTAAACTTTACATAAGAGAATCATACTTTGTATTAGAACTGCCAGGAGTAGTACATATTTCAGGATAAGTTTCTGAATGCATCAATTTAGTTTTCTGTGGTTCTGGTGCGCTGATCATCGCCTATGAGGTACTACAAAATAACCCCTCTCTCCTCACCTGAACTCTCACAATCACGGAGGTGGTCGGGATGTACTGGAGAATAACCTTCCCGGGCAGACACCACCTGTCTTGAATTGGTCGAGTCCACTCGTTCATATGGGGGTGGAGGCACCTCCATCATCGCTGCTTGGAGATCAATGTCATGAATAAACATCAATGACATAACATATCATGCAAATTTAAAGTAGATTTGCATAGCGATCATTAGTTAGATTTAAATATCAAAATTCTCACTACTATAAATATGGTTCTTGACTTAAATATATTTAAATTTAAATGACAATAAACTAAACCAAATATCAATCAATATAGTTATGACTACCTACAGTATAACGCACCGGTCTTAATCATATCACAAAGTAATGCAAAATATACATAAAGATATGCATTCAACTTGCCTGAATAGTACTAAATGTAGTCAGTGATTTATACCATACACTCAATATTTAACATTTCACATTAATTCAATTACTTAGAAATATTCCACATTGCTTGATCATAAACTCAGTGCAAAAGGGGTATTCTGTATTCTGTCTGGCACTGCTGTTTTGTTCCGCGATAATATTGCCAACCTGTGCCTTGTGTCTACTATTGTTGCACAGGTCATCACCTTTGATGATATTTCCCCTTCAGATGTTTATACCTATATACTTACCCACCTGTCACAAATGGCACTTTTTGTTCACTAAGAGGACATTTGACTATAGATCGCATTTAAATACTAGTTTTGCTGTTTAAAAACGATAAAGAATCCTTTTTGAAGAATGGTATATATGCAAGTAATATATCATATACATATTTATGTTATAAATTAATTAGATTGAAATCATGAGTGTAAATGAAGTTCGTTGCAAATATGAAGTCTAACTTTGCCACAATGTTAGATCAACCTTTCACGAGCAACAAACAACAAAAGATTCTAAAAGTGTAGAATTTTATATCAAGTAGACACATTGTATTAAACGATATGTTTAAGAGAATAGGTTGAAGCCAAAGTTATAAACATGTACTTAACACAATTAGAATACAAACCTTAACTGCCACTCCTGGATCAAACTTATTTTTCAGAACACATGATGAGAGGTTTCCCCGGAGACCTCGGTTGTTCGTGTAATATCTTATTGTGTTGCAGTTTGTTCTGGATTGGCCTGGTTTAAGAAGTGTTCAGCATGTACAGTTTAACAGAGCATGAAGAGACAGCACAACAGGAAAGGATAGATGTATCTAGAAGTTAGAAGACCCAGACTATGTCAGGCATATAATTGTGCTGGCTGAGTCCTGGAATGTCCTGACCTCGATATATTTATATCAACTCTATGTAAAGACATATCTTAATGTGCAACACGTTTTGATCCTCATCTTACTCTTTGTATTGTCATAAGATCCTACTTGTGGCTTATTTCTTTCAAGAAGTTTTAAAATATTATTTTCAGGATGTTTGATGTGACTTATATAAAATAGAAGTCTAATTCTGATTTTTTTGGGGTGTAATTATTCTGCATGGCGAAATCCTGGATCTGCTGTGGAGAGTAAAGTGTAATGTGTTGCACGTTATTTCCATGGTATTTGGTTGTTTGATGTTTGCTAAATCATTTCTTGAATAATATGGATTGTATGATGACAGTTTTGTTACATCCATAATTTTAATATCAAATGGTGGGATGCCCATATAGTTATTCTGTGGTCAAATGCCGCATCTTTTCTCACGCAGACTGATATTTCCCAACCTACTTTTCAAAAACAAAAAGGGAAGTCAAGGTTGAACTCGTCCAGAACATTTCACCAAAGATTTACACATTGAGTTTGAAAGAGGTCCAAGATGTTTTGGCATATCTATTGAGCTTCCAATAATGATACAGACAGTCATACAATTGAGATTATTTTCGGCATGTAATATCACATCCTTGTTGGTGGATTAATGCTAAACCTGTGGTGAAGTTTTTTATGGTCCTGTCTGATGAGTGTATCAATCATCCGATAAAGGCTTCATCCAACATGAGCAAACAAACTTAATGATATTATCCTCAGAAACCAAAAGACAGGATGTTGAATTTCCCTATTCCCTCTGATGTATTACAAGGACCTTTTGTACCAGTAAACTTTCTTTCCTACTAAGGATTGAAGGTCATCTAATATCTCCTTCAACCTGTCTGCTGAAATACTGAGAGTGCTCTCTGAGACAATTGATCACAAAGACCAATACTTTCCATATCTTTATTGGACCAATTGTTTTTTATTCTTGCTGAATATCCAAACCAGTATCTTTTGCAAGCTTTGAGGAGAATGTCCAAATACTCGTCCAGATAATCCTGATGATGTGGAATAAGCCTCCTATTGTCCGGTCCAAATAATGGGATATAAACTGCAATACCCCATGCCTAATGGTTATAATCTGAACTGCTTCTTCAAATGAATTAAACAACTTAGGGGCCAAAAGACCAAAAGGTAACCCTGGCATCCTCAGTGAGTCTGAAAGTATCCTGCCAGGAGAATCCCAGGTGATTCCCAGGAGAATCCCTGGAAAATCCCAGGAGAATCCCAAGAGATTCCCAGGAGAATCCCAAGAGATTCCCAGGAGAATCCCAAGAGATTCCCAGGAGAATCCCAGGAGAATCCTGGGATTTTCCCAGGAGGATTCCAGGAGAATCCCTGGAGAATCCCAGGAGAGTCCCAGGAGAGTCCCAGGAGAATCTCAGGAGAATCCCAGGAGAATCTCAAAAGAATCCCAGGAGATTCCCAGGAGATTCCCAGGAGAATCAGGGTCAATTTGGGGCAGCTGTCGATGGTCTAGCATATTATATAACATGTTACGTCCCTTACATTTTGATGCAATATTCGACCAACTTATGGCCACCATGTGACTAGAGCTATCACAAATGATTTTGACGCCAGTGCAATACGTGCGCATGCAATCTACTCTTATAATGTATCAGTATTCATGTAGCTATATATACCTGTTAGGTATCAATATCCATGCAGTAATGTATTCCTGTCATGAATCAATATCCATGCAGTAATGTATACCTGTCATGTATCAATATCCATGTAGCAATGTATACCTGTCATGTATCAATATCCATGTAGCAATGTATACCTGTCATGTATCAATATCCATGTAGCAATATATACCTGTCATGTATCAATATCCATGTAGCAATATATTCCTGTCATGTATCAATATCCATGTTGCAATATATACCTGTCATGTATCAATATCCATGTAGCAATATATACCTGTCATATATCAATATCCATGTAGCAATATATACCTGTCATGTATCAATATCCATGTAGCAATATATTCCTGTCATGTATCAATATCCATGTTGCAATATATACCTGTCATGTATCAATATCCATGTAGCAATGTATACCTGTCATGTATCAATATCCATGTAGCAATGTATTCCTGTTGTATATCAATATCCATGTTGCAATGTATTCCTGTCATGTATCAATATCCATGTAGCAATGTATTCCTATCATGTATCAATATCCATGTAGCAATGTATTCCTGTCATGAATCAATATCCATGTAGCAATGTATTCCTATCATGTATCAATATCCATGTAGCAATATATTCCTGTCATGTATCAATATCCATGTTGCAATATATACCTGTCATGTATCAATATCCATGTAGCAATGTATACCTGTCATGTATCAATATCCATGTAGCAATGTATTCCTGTTGTATATCAATATCCATGTAGCAATGTATTCCTGTCATGAATCAATATCCATGTAGCAATGTATTCCTGTCATGAATCAGTATCCATGTAGCAATGTATTCCTGTCATGTATCAATATCCATGTAGCAATGTATTCCTGTCATGAATCAATATCCATGTAGCAATGTATTCCTGTCATGTATCAATATCCATGTTGCAATGTATTCCTGTCATGAATCAATATCCATGTAGCAATATATTCCTGTTATTTATTATCATCATTCATGAAGCAATGTATACCTGAGATTTCACATTGTGAAAATTTGTACAAATGAATTGTGAAAATAAATTTGAAAGGTTCTTTACAGACACACGCTTCAACTATCACATTATCGAGTTGTACAAACACTGACTGATCATGATTGGTGTGTTCTGAGAAATCTAATTTGGTTATTTATAACGCAGGAACCAGAGAGAAGCTGCTTGATAGTTATTGCAGTATCTACATCGATCTTGCATCATGGCCGTCATGCTTCATTTACCTGTGAGTATACATTGTATGAACACATCAAAGTATATCTAAAAACGTCTATCATAAGAAATTTGATCATTATTGATATATACATGCAAATGATAGTTAAATGTTTACAATTCTGTTTGAATAGAATTTTATAATTTTATGCCAAAATAGCCAATCGGTAGAGTATTCACCTTAAGATCCAGGGATTACTGGTTCGAGTCCCAGCCAGTAGCTCTCAAGCGCTATGAGCAGATATTATTTGGGGATAGTAACCTTTTATTCTGGGAAAATTTTATTATTTCTAAATTTACAACGGTAATTTGGGGTAACATAACCTTTCAGAAATTGCTCCTCAATATGAATATGTATCCCCTTTATTTTATATTTAGGTCGATAATCGTGTAAACAGTTTTGTAACCTTGCAAATATTTCATGTGGTTGAGCTGGATCTTATGGCACACATACATATTCACATGCACATATAGTCTCACACTCACATATAGTCACACACTCACATATAGTCACACACACGTACATAAATTCACACGCGCACATAAATTCACACACGCACATATTCACACACGCACATATATTCACACACATATATTCACACGCACACATATTCACACACGCACACATATTCACACACGCACATATAGTCACACACACACCTATATTCACACATGCACCTATATTCACACACGCACATATATTCACACATGCACATATATTCACACATGCACATATATTCACACACGCACATATATTCACACACGCACATACGCGTTCATACGCGTAAATCGTATGCACATGCGCCAAAACATACTCACGCGAATTGAACATACCCTCCAATTATATGAATACTTAAATTATTTCAAAATATTTGTCTAATAGATACATTTTTTGGTTCTTGAAGGAAAATTTTGTTTAATGCCATGTGGTAGCTTGAGTCATAAGAATTAGATATCTTATTACATTCAAGTGTACCCATTTTGCAAATTTATTAACAAATTTGTTATTTTTGGACAGCCAGTAATTATCCTATTCAAGCTGGCTTTAGTATCTTTGGGATTTATTATTTGGGTAGATTGGTAGTCATTAGTAAAAATGTCAGACATAGGCATATAACGTTTTTGCTGTGTGAGAAACATCTACAAATGATACATACCTGAATGTGGACCTTTGTAGGCTATTTTATAAAGTATTACCATTGACCTTGAAGTGACCTTTGAATGACTTTAAAAATGAAACTCCTATATCTGTGGATTATACTATATATTCAAATATTCAGTCATCTGCATCTTTCAAAAATGACCTCATAGAGTCTTTATTCATCAAAATCCGTTCAAAATTAACAATATTAGAGCGAATTTTAATTTCCAACCATTCTCCAATGGAAATTAATGGAAATTTTGAGAAACTGAGCTATTTTGGAACGATATCTATAATTACAACTTATTGGTGGTTAATTTATGAAAGTACATATTATACTGCATAGAAAAATGCTTAAATGCTGAAAATAAAATGGAAATAGAATCCGTCAATTTTTGAGATTTATTAACAAGCTAAATTTGGTAAGAAATAGCTTGAATGTGGTAGGTGTACAAAAGATGAAAATCGATCCAATGCAAACTTTTGAAATTTCATACCTTTAAAATTTGTGTATTTCTTAAATTAACCCCCAATAGGTTGCTCTAATGATAATGGTACATATAAAAATGATAATAAACTCTCAAAGTATGTGAAAATATGTTAAATTTGCAATAGAAAAGAAAATCAGATGACAAGAAGTGTATTAAATGTAGGCACAAATGGATGACCTCATTGAAAAGCTGATATCTTTCTGCATATTTCCTCATATTTAATTATTTTCCTCAATAGGTGAAAGGTGCTAAAAGTATTTCTGAATAGCTGATATCTGTCTGCAAATCATTACAAATTTGATTTTTTGTTCAATACAAGAGAGGCTCAAAAATTATTTCTTGAATATGTATATAAATTGGAGAATGCTGGGTGAAAATAATACCATGAACCCATTACAATTGGAAGTTTTCTACTACCCATAGGATGATCAATGTCTCCCATTTCCAACGATGTTTAAATAATATTTAAAACATTAAAAAAATATATTTGTTTCAAGTTGGATCATTGAATGGAAAAATTAATTTTCCAGAAATATAAATATGAAGGGTGTGCATTTTCTTAATGTGAAGCAGTTTTTGAAGGGTGACTCTACAGTACCGTTTATGCGCTTGATAATGGAGACACACCGGCGCAATTTGGTACATTTGCTTGTTTCACAGTATAGATAGTAATACAAAGATATAAGACAAGGATGGCATGGTGTATCGTATCAAACGATATAAATGGAAATGATAGAAGATGACTAAGTTAATTGGGTTTTAAAACACTTTCACTTTTGAAAGGAGGAGAATGATGTAGCAAATAGTTATTTCTAAATGACTATATCACAGAATATTAGTTACTATTATGTTTTAATCATATGAATAAGTTTTATGCAACTTTTTTCACATTATGACCAAATGACATATTCTGCATGATGTCGTGTCAAATATTGACCGTTCCATAAAGTGGAAAAAAGTATGTGATATGAAAAATATGATTTGCATATTATCTTATCAGTGGATTGGCGTCGTTTCTCGGAATACCCTCCATAATTTGTTGCCAGACAAGCTGTCAAACAAGTCCCCTGATTTAGATTGATGTAGTGATATGTTATTTGTATACCTCTCCAAATCTGTCACATCGTGGAAAAGTAATTTCCGTTTGACCATTAAATGAGCTCTTGTTGATGAAATGAAATAATAATTTAAGAACCTTAGAGATATGCTCATTTAGTGACAATCTTTTTCTATTGAAGACATTTTCAAACTATTTTTTAAATCCAAAAAATATTTTATGAAATCAAAAAAAAAAAAAAAAAAAACCACAAACACAGAGAAAAATTCACCGTCCAAAAGGTATTACTCTGGAATTAAAATACATCCTACTGACTAAATCAAATTTAAGTTGAGTTGATCAAGTCATGACGTGGTATTCCTTTGAGAGAGAATATGAAATTTTGAATGAGGTATAGCGGCATATATATGCACATATTTTATTCATTTGTGATTGTGGTAGTCAAGTTCTACTGTTGGATACTTCCACTTTGGGGTGGACAACTTCCACTTTGGGCCAGCCCAAAGTGGAAGCTGTCTGCCCCATAGTGGAACCTTAGAGATATGCTCATTTAGTGACAATCTTTTTCTATTGAAGACATTTTCAAAATATTTTTTAAATAAAAAAATATTTTATGAAATAAAAAAAAACCAAAAAAAACCACAAACACAGAGAAAAATTCACCGTCCAAAAGATATTACTCTGGAATTAAAATACATCCTACTGACTAAATCAAATTTAAGTTGAGTTGATCAAGTCATGACGTGGTATTCCTTTGAGAGATATGAAATTTTGAAACGACGTATTTGGTATGTGACAAACAAGGGAGATTTAAAGTTGAATGAGGCATAGCGGCATATATATGCACATATTTTATTCATTTGTGATTGTGGTAGCCAAGTTCTCCTGTTGGACAATTGTACAATTGGAGTGGACAACTTCCACTTTGGGGCGGACAACTTCCACTTTGGGGCGGACAACTTCCACTTTGCGGCGGACAACTTCCATTTTCTGGCGGACAACTTCCACTTTGGGGCGGACAACTTCCACTTTGGGGATGGACAACTTCCACTTTGGGGCAGACAACTTCCAATTTGGGGTGGACAACTTCCACTTTGGGGCCGACAACTTCCACTTTGGGGCGGACAACTTCCACTTTGGGGTGGACAACTTCCACTTTGGGGTGGACAACTTCCACTTTGGGGTGGACAACTTCCACTTTGGGGTGGACGACTTCCACAATGGGGTGGACAACTTCCACTTTGGGGTGGACAACTTCCACTTTGGGGCAGACAACTTCCACTTTGGGGCAGACAACTTCCACTTTGGGGCAGACAACTTCCACTTTGGGGCAGACAACTTCCACTTTGGGGCAGACAACTTCCACTTTGGGGCAGACAACTTCCACTTTGGGGCGGACAACTTCCACTTTGGGGCGGAGTACTTCCATTTTTCTATTGCCTTGAGAATAATGCTTTTGTGTTTAGGACCCTTGATTTTCTGTTATCCTATTTGTCATAAATGTTTTCTGTTGTTCTTTTAAGACTGTTTCTGTTGTTCTTTTAAGACGTTTATTTGTAATAAACGTTTGTTGTAAATACATTATACATCATTTCAATCGGCATAACAACATTCGTGCCCATGATCTTGGTTGAAATGAAGGATATTTATCTTCATCATAGTGAACATCTTGATTATCTTGATTGACAAAACTTTCCTACTTACCTGTAATTTATTTTCCACAAATATTCTCAAAGATATTTGTGGCAAGAATATTTGTTTAAATAAAAGCTATACAACACCAAAAACACACATTAACTAGATCCACGGAAATGAAGTGATTTCAGCATAAAAATATCCTTGTCAAAACATAAATTGTCATGAACTTAAAGAGGTGCAAATGATTATATACCTGGCTTTAAATGAACTTCAAGGTCTAACTATTTATATCACCAGAAATTATTTTTAAAAAGCCTTTAGTTGTTGAGTGATGTAATACTTTTATTGTTTTCAGTGGAACTTTTACCTGTTTGCGCCGCTGCTGTGCGCCATCATGTTATGGATACTGGCCAGTAATAGTCTGGTCCTGCTGGTCACGTGGCACTTCCCGTGGCTGAGATCTCCCTCTCACGTGTTCACGGTGGCCCTGAGTATCTCTGACGTCCTAGTAGGTCTCTCGGTGCCCTTCCAGATCTACAACATTGCTTACCCGGAAGTGGGTGAGGAGCACTTCCTGGTGTGCGTGGCGCGCTGGTGGAGCACGTTCTTCCCTGCGTCCCTCTCAGTGTTCCTAATTACTGGTACATATACATTCATAAATTACTGGTACATACATTAATAAATCACTGGTACATATACATTCATATTTGAACTGAAGATCATCAATTAATCGATGAAACTGAATGAAATACAGTTTGATTATTATTATTATTATTATTATTATTATTATTATTATTATTATTATTATTATTATTATTATTATTATTATTATTATTATTATTATTATTATTATTATTATTATTATTATTATTATTATTATTATTATTATTTTTTTTTTTTTTTTTTATTATTATTATTATCATTATTATTATTATCATCATTATCATCATCATCATCATCATCATCATCATCATCATTATTATTTTTATTATATACAGCTTGCGACATTGAGTTTTTGAGCGACATGAATGTTGCGATTCAGTTTTAAGAAGAAAAAAAAACGATTCTACCAATATAAGATGCAATTTTTCATATATTGATAATGGTTGCAATAATCAGCAAAACCTACATTATATTTGCTCAACTCTATATATTACTGAGACGTTTTATTTTTCAGGTATGTCACTCGAGAGATTTGTGGCCATCGTGTATCCATTCAAGCATCCCAGTTTGATCACATGCAGGCACGTCATATACGTTGTCGTTGCCATGGCAACCTTAAACATTCTCCTATTTCTGACCCCAATATTTGGCTTCCACCAATGGCTACCCCAGCACCGGTGCATTGTAGTTGCCATATACCCATCTCCTATGGGATACTTCATTGTGGCGCTAATCGTCTCTCTCTTAATATTCAATAGCTCTCTCTATGCAAAAATGTTCTATGTTGGTCTTAAGCAGAGGAACCAGATTGCCTGCATGGAGGAAGCAGTGAGTAAGTCTCACAGATCTAAATTGCGCTCAAACACCAGGGCTTTCAAAATTGTGTTAGCTGTCTATGCAACTTTCTTCGTCTGCTTTATACCATTTCTTACTGTTTTTTCATTTAATCTTTATCTTAACTTTACATATGTTCTGCTCATGGAGAACCTAGTTGGTTTTAGTGGTTGTTTTGTGCTAGCCAACTCCGGTATGAATCCAGTGATCTATTCAATAACATCGAGGCAATATCGTCATGCTTATAGCAAACTGCTCTGCTGTCATGGCGCCAAAGTGGAAACTTCAGATAGAGCGCCTAAAACCAGTGACAATAATAACTAGTTGACAAATGATATGATGTGTGCACGAAACCATAAGAGAGGTACATCAACACGTTTTGCTGATGACTTGTTCTGAACTAAGGATTGAAAGGGTGGAATGTGGCTCAGTTGGTAGAGGTTTGGGGTTCGAATCCCGGTTGGAACGGGAACTTGCTGCGTGGTCGAGAAAGGTAGATATTTGCTACTGAATTATTTCCTATTCTAGCCAATGATCCACAATTGGTTATCAATGCGTGTGGTTTGTGGTATCATGTCTATGGGATGATGCAAAAGAAAGATCCTTCGTCATTCTTCGCAAAGAGTAGGGCATTGAGTCTCGGTCACAGGCTTCCACCTGACCTGATATAGCTTCAACAGTGCGGAAATGATGGTTAATACAAACAAATCATATAAATACGAAATGAGGGTCGATCAAGACATTTGGCCCTTTGTTTCCCATTTGTTGCCCATTAAAACCAAATTACAATGCAGCTTTACATGTCATATATGCCGGAATTGTTTATGAGCTCAACTATCAACCAGCAGAATTCTTCCACTTGTTTAATTACAGTTTAGAGTGCATAGATTGCTTTGCAATGAGTCATGTTTGTACAAGTGTAAATGGTGAAATCCTAAATGGCAGACCTGTTAACTGATTATGTTGTATCTAACCTACAAAACATTCTTTTTTGGCTTTGGAATAAAAAAAAAATCATTGAAAACATAATTGAGTGAGCTTTGACAACTTGGTTACGTGTCTACTGCCTGTCACATAGTGGTACATTTCTGTTTAAACAAAACAAAACTCCATTTGTACATACAAATCCAGACGTATTCAAGTATTAAGCTTATTAAACCTATAAATTTTGGCATTGAGTTCTGAACACACTGAATTGAATGTATTTGTAATTTTGGAATTTAAGTGATTGCAGTAGTACTTCAATGTGTCTATTAAAATCATTTTATAATCAATGCACAAAGCTGTGTGACTATTCAATGTTTTGTTATAACACACAAGTATTTTGTTCTAATACACACCTAAGAGCTAATACACACCAAGCATGACAACCTAAGACCTAATACACACCAAGCATGACAACCTAAGAGCTAATACACGCCAAGCATGACAACCTAAGAGCTAATACACACCAAGCATGACAACCTAAGAGCTAATACACACCAAGCATGACAACCTAAGAGCTAATACACATCAAGCATGACAACCTAAGAGCTAATACACGCCAAGCATGACAACCTAAGAGCTAATACACGCCAAGCATGACAACCTAAGAGCTAATACACACCAAACATGACAACCTAAGAGCTAATACACGCCAAGCATGACAACCTAAGAGCTAATACACACCAAGCATGACAACCTAAGAGCTAATACACGCCAAGCATGACAACCTAAGAGCTAATACACACCAAGCATGACAACCTAAGAGCTAATACACGCCAAGCATGACAACCTAAGAGCTAATACACGCCAAGCATGACAACCTAAGAGCTAATACACATCAAGCATGACAACCTAAGAGCTAATACACATCAAGCATGACAACCTAAGAGCTAATACACTCCAAGCATGACAACCTAAGAGCTAATACACTCCAAGCATGACAACCTAAGAGCTAATACACACCAAGCATGACAACCTAAGAGCTAATACACTCCAAGCATGACAACCTAAGAGCTAATACACTCCAAGCATGACAACCTAAGAGCTAATACACTCCAAGCATGACAACCTAAGAGCTAATACACATCAAGCATGACAACCTAAGAGCTAATACACTCCAAGCATGACAACCTAAGAGCTAATACACTCCAAGCATGACAACCTAAGAGCTAATACACACCAAGCATGACAACCTAAGAGCTAATACACGCCAAGCATGACAACCCAAGAGCTAATACACACCAAGCATAACAACCTAAGAGCTAATACACATCAAGCATGACAACCTAAGAGCTAATACACACCAAGCATGACAACCTAAGAGCTAATACACATCAAGCATGACAACCTAAGAGCTAATACACGCCAAGCATGACAACCTAAGAGCTAATACACACCAAGCATGACAACCTAAGAGCTAATACACACCAAGCATGACAACCTAAGAGCTAATACACACCAAGCATGACAACCTAAGAGCTAATACACACCAGGCATGACAACCTAAGAGCTAAAGATTGAAAAGCCGCGCTGAACAAAATTTATTTCATTTATTTATTTGTAGTTACAACCATATATCATGTTAATTTAATAATTACACATCTTCAGTAATATTTCAACAAGTCTTGGGTATGAAGTTCTATGATAAAGACAATCTCCCCAAAGAGTATCACGATATTGCACAATATATTTATTTGTGGTATTTAGTGGCAAGCAATGTTTATTATCACGATTCACAACATATTCATATTATCGCTGAAATAACTTCAAGAAGAGACATTTTATGTTGGAATATAGACTGGACAAACCTATCCAATTTACCTAACGGTCTTTCTCTATTTTCCAAAGTGCCTTATACTATTGGCCTCAGGGAATTGTCCTCTTTATGTACAATCAGTCAATGGCATTTACACAAATATATGCATGCACGATAATGATATTATGACTATTCTTGTAGTATTTACATATTAGATAAGATATTCCATTTCTATTTGATGACGTGTGCAAAGACTCGGATGATTGGACGGGAGCCACAGGTTTGACAATGATTGTAACATTGTCCAGTGTTAGAATGATAATGAATGACAATGATTTGGATCAGAAATTTACAGCTGCATCTGATGTGGAAAAACTTCTATTTGTTTGTCCAATATTGTTTGAATAAGCGTCTGTAAAAAGGCTTTCACCCTTTAAAACATCAGAAGGATATCCATTGGGTAACTCGATAGGTCTTTGACCTTGAACTTGGCGACGAGTGCTATGGTGATACTCTGAATTCTGATTGGTTGTTTCAGTGTGTCTTTCACAGCAAGGACACATTGATTGACTTATGTCCTTTACTACCAGCCCAGTCCTCTTAGATATCGATGCACATAAAGTATTTGGCAGTGTCTGAAATACAAATCACAGATTAAATATTTAGTACAGGGCATAACATGAACATAGCATGATCATACGGGCAGTGACTGCAACATGCATTGTAAAATACCAAGCAAGATATCATCTTTATGGTGATTTCCCTTGTTAAAGACTCAATTCAACCTTCAGCTGAGCGATCCATGACTGATTCGATAATATTATCTTCAAAGGCCGAAAACAGGACATTCTAAAGCGATGCATGACTGATTCCATAATATTGTCTTCACAGGGCCACATACAAAGGAGATCTATTTTTTTTCATTTCTAAATTTAACAGATCAAGTTGGAAATTGAATTAAACGTTCCCATTTGAATATGAAGTCAAATAAGTTAGGCGAAACATATGTACATATTCATTCAAATTCAATAAGAAACCTGCAAAGGTATAGCACATTTGAGCTCATGTTTGCAGCCCACCTTATTATATCTGCTGGCTTTGACATCTCTCACAGCTGCTAAGCAGCATTCACAGAGAAGTGCTAAAATGCTGATCACGATACCAGCTAGCATAAAGTAGAAGACGCCAGCCATGCTGAGAAGGGTCGCCTGCTCACCCGTTGTTGTGGCGCTGTCTGCAAAAATAACTATCATTCTCTCATAGCTATGAAGCTCTGGAGGTATCATTCGTGCTTCGTACTTCGCCCCTAACTTCGCCCTTCTACTTCGCTATTTTTGCCCTTCTACCTCGCTATCTTCGCCCTTTGCCTTCGTTATCTTCGCCTTCGCTATCTTCACCTTTCTTATCTTCGCACTTCGTATTGCATTGCCAAGTAGTCAATCAGTGAGCAGCTTACTGTAGTATATAAAGTTTGCTAAAGGCGAAGGGAGAAGATTAGAAGACGAAGGCTGAAAATAACAAAGTAGAAATGTGAAAATAGCGAAGTAGAAGGGCGAAAAAGCAAAGTGGAAATGCGAATATAGAGAAGTAGAAGTGCGAATATAGCGAAGTAGAAATGCGAATAAAGTGAAGGTGAAAAGCGAAGTGCAAGGCACGAATGATTCATAACTTCGCCATATTCACACTTCTACTTTGCTTTTTCACCCTTCTAATTCGCTATTTTCGCCCTTCGCCTTCGAATCTTCTCCCTTCACCGTTAGCAGTTCAATAACAAACATTATAAAAAACTATGATATGAAACTCTGGATATATCATTCGTGCCTCGCACTTCGCTTTTCACTTACGCTATATTCGTACTTCTACTTCGCCATTTTCGCAATTCAACTTTGCCATATTCGCACTTCTACTTTGCTTTTTTACCCTTCTACTTCGCTATTTTCGCCCTTCGCCTTCGAATCTTCTCCCTTCTCCTTTAGCAGTTCAATAACAAACATTATAAATAAATATGATATGAAGCTCTGGAGATATCATTCGTGCCTCGCACTTCGCTTTTCACCTATGCTATATTCTATGAAGCTCTGGAGGTATCATTCGTGCCTCGCACTTCGCTTTTTAAGTTTCGCTATATTCGTACTTCTACTTCGCCATATTCGCATTTCTACTTCGCTGTATTCGCACTTCTACTTTGCTTTTTCGCCCTTCTACTTCGCTATTTTCGCATTTCTGCTTTGTTATTTTCGGCCTTCGTCTTCTGATCTTCTCCCTTCGCCTTCAGCAAACTTTATATACTACAGTAAGCTGCTCACTGATTGGCTACTTGAATATGATGTGCGAAGATAAGAAAGGCGAAGGTAGCGAAGTAGAAGGGCGAAGATAGCGAAGTAGAAGGGCTAAGTTAGAGGCGATGTACGAAGCACGAATGATACCTCCAGAACTTCATAATATTCATACGTCTACTTCGCCATATTCGCACTTCTACTTCGCCATATTCGCACTTCTACTTCGCCATATTCGCACTTCTCCTTCGCTATATTTCTACTTTGCTTTGTCGCACTTCTACTTCGCTATTTTCGCACTTCTACTTTGTTATTTCTGCTCTTCACCTTCTAAGCTAACTGTGAAGCTCTAGAGAAGTGTGAAAATGGTGAAGTAGAATGGCGAAATAGAGAAGTAAAAGTGCGAAAATAACGAAGTAGAATGGCGAAAATAGCAAACTAGAAGGACGAAATTAGCGAAGGCAAAGTCCGAACTTTAGGGTTCAGTGCGAAGAAAGAATGACACTTCCAGAGCTTCATAGTATGAAGGGCGAGAATAAAGAAGTAGAAGTGCGAAATAGAGAAGTAGAATGGTGAAATAAAGAAGTAAAATGGAAAAAATAAAGAAGCAGAATGGCGAAATAGAGAAGTATAAGTGCGGAAATAATGAAGTAGTAGAGCGAAAATAACGAAATGTAAGGACAAAAATAAAGAAGAAGTAGAAGTTTGGGGCGAAGAACGAAGTACGAATGATACCTTTGGAGCTTCATGGCATAACAATGTCCTGCCACTTAGGTAATTATTTATCATAAACATGTGTGGTCAGGAAACAATAATAATCAGAGATAAGACTAGACCTGCAGTGGAGGGAGGACATGTCCCGCTGAACCAGACATTGTAGAGTCGTTCCTGGAAGCCGCTCTGTCTTAGCTGCAGCACTTCTAGGCTGAACATCTCCGTGAAAGGCGAGTTCTTACCCAGAGCAATGCCATAACCAAAGTTGTGAAATATCCGGCCCACCACTGTCGAATCACAGGGCTCGGCATGAGATGCGTATTCCAAAGGTGAAGAATCAAATATGAAGGCGTACCTTTCACCTGAAGATAGACACATCAGTTAACCGGGGGATTTATTGCAGACTAAATGCGCAGGACAATAGCTATACATATATATAATCATGATAATACTCTACTTTTTATTTCAAAATGAAGCCAAAATATAAATACTTCTTTAACATTTTATGAACCAGGCTTTTGGGTCAGAAAAAAATAGTTGATTTTCATCACCGCTCTTCTTTTCCTTCCCAGGCATGTATTACAGCCGACGACAACAGAGCTGCGGACGACAACAAAGCTGCGTTTCAGTTTATCCGTTGATTGCCGATGTTTATCGCATCATTTGACCTTGTTGGTACATGCAAGTGTCAGAGAATGCCCTGATGTGAATATTTTCTAGAGTACAGAGGTACATTGAAAATGGAACCGCAGCTCTGTTGTCGTCCGCAGGTCAGCTGTCGTCGGCTGTACTTACCGTTGGGTTTGCCGTAGCCGTTGAGCACGCGCCGGATTCCCTCGGTTGTATTGCTAACGAAGGTGTCTCGGTCCCTCATAAACGCCCACATCACCCGGTAGGGGTCGTTGTCTTGCGAGGAGAAGTAGCTCTCCGGTTCAGAGTTAGCCACTGTGCCATACTCAATAGTTGTCTGTTGGGATAAATCCTCCAGAGAAGAGATACCTGTAAAGTGTTAAGAAATCGAGAATTTCTGTTTTTATTTTATAATCACTGAGTTGGATCTTTTTTCCTTGATACATATAACTGGGATAATTTTATTGATATAAACTAGCAGAGTTAAATCTTTCTTTTACGATAAGTCATGTGTGGTAACTTTTAAGAGAATTTTAGCGGAATTTTATGATTCTACTTCTAACATAAAAAGCACAAAAAATGCACTATATATTTCCTTCTGCAATACTGTTCTTGACGTTAGTCATACCTTGGAGTGATTACTCCAAGGTCATTCGTGATTGCAGTGGACTTTTCTCAATTCCATCACAAATAGTGTTGTACGGTAAGTCATAAAAATTCTGATTATTTTGGGGGAATCGTGAAAAGATCCCTTTATCCGAGAATTTCCAGGTCAGTCATATTCAATATAGTTCAAACCTTTCGTTATAAATCCCTTCCATTCATCTGGCCTGGTTATGGAAACTGACACAAGCCTGAATCTGATCAGGCTGTGGTGAAATATAGACCTGAATCTGATCAGGCTGTGGTAAAATATAGACCTGAATCTGATCAGGCTGTGGTGGAATATAGACCTGACTCTGATCAGGCTGTGGTGGAATACAGACCTGACTCTGATCAGGCTGTGGTGAAATATAGACCTGAATCTGATCAGGCTGTGGTGGAATATAGACCTGACTCTGATCAGGCTGTGGTGAAATATAGACCTGACTCTTAACTTTACATATTGTGAGATACTGACATTAATATAGCGGTGATATACAGACCTGAATCTAATCTGGCTATAGTGAGAAAGGCAGCCAGGTTTGCAGTGTATGTAGCAGATATCACCATCACTGTGAACCACCAGAAACCATGGATGAGCCGGCCAGAGAAACTCACAGGAGCTACATCAGATCCCTGAAACACACAGGAGCTACATCAGATCCCTGAAACACACAGGAGCTACATCAGATCCCTGAAACACACAGGAGCTACATCAGATCCCTGAAACACATAGGAGCTACATCAAATCCCTTAAACAAAGAGGAGCTATCACTGAAATACACAGGAGATACATAAGATCCCTGAACACATAGGATCTACATCAGATCCTTGAAACACACAGGAGATACATTAGATCCCTGAAACACATAGGAGATACATCAGATCCCTGAAACACACAGGAGCTACATCAGATCCCTGAAACACACAGGAGCTACATCAGATCCCTGAAATACACAGGAGCTACATCAGATCCCTGAAACACATAGGAGCTACATCAGATCCCTGAAACACACAGGAGTTACATCAAATCCCTTAAACAAAGAGGAGCTATCACTGAAATACACAGGAGCTACATCAGATCCTTGAAACACACAACAGCTACATCAGATCATTGAAACACACAGGAGCTACATCAGATCATTGAAACACAAAGGAGTTACATCAGATCATTGAAACACACAGGAGCTACATCAGATCATTGAAACACAAAGGAGTTACATCAGATCATTGAAACACAAAGGAGTTACATCAGATCATTGAAACACACAGGAGTTACATCATATGATTGAAACACAAAGGAGTTACATCAAATCCCTGAAATACACAGGAGCTACATCAGATTATTGAAACACACAGGAGCTACATCAGATTATTGAAACACACAGGAGCTACATCAGATCCCTGAAACACACAACAGCTACATCAGATCATTGAAACACATAGGAGCTACATCAGATCATTGAAACACACAGGAGCTACATCAGATCCCTGAAACACACAGGAGTCAGGTCTATAAGATCCCTGAAACACACAGGTCTATAAGATCCGTGAAACACACAGGAGCTACATCAGATCCCTGAAATACACAGGAGCTGCATCAGATCCCTGAAACACACAGGAGCTACATCAGATCCCTGAAATACACAGGAGCTACATCAGATCCCTGAAACACACAGGAGCTGCATCAGATCCCTGAAATACACAGGTGCTACATCAGATCCCTGAAACACACAGAAGCTACATCAGATCCCTGAAACACACAGGAGCTGCATCAGATCCCTGAAACACACAGGAGCTACATCAGATCCCTGAAATACACAGGAGCTACATCAGATGCCTGAAACACACAGGAGCTCTATCAGATCCCTGAAACACACAGGAGCTACATCAGTTCCCTGAAATACACAGGAGCTACATCAGATCCCTGAAACACACAGAAGCTACATCAGATCCCTGAAACACACAGGAGCTCTATCAGATCCCTGAAACACACAGGAGCTACATCAGATCCCTGAAATACACAGGAGCTACATCAGATGCCTGAAACACACAGGAGCTACATCAGATCCCTGAAATACACAGGAGCTCTATCAGATCCCTGAAACACACAGGTACTTTGAGGACCTTAGTGGCACCCAGGTTTCTTCACTTCCTCAAGCAGCATGACGGGTCACGGTTAAAGCGTCAGTTCCTCTGTGGTGATCCAAAGGTTGTGAGTTCGATCCCCAACTGTGCCAAGATATTTAAATTCATGATACAATTTGACATATAAGCTGAGGCCCATGCCAAAGGGTTAACCCATTGTCCTTATAATCTGTGACCGGGTGGGTTGTCATGTCAAGGACCTGTGACATGACAATTCAAAGAGGCAGCACTGTATCTGCTACAAGTAGGTCTCATCACGAAATGACTGAAATAATGTTGAAAATGATGTAAATCCCAAACAAACAAGCATGGCTCTCGCTTACCTGTTGCATCCACGAGGCGAATGAGAACCAGAGGCTGTCTATAAGGCTGAGTGTGTTGCTCTGCTCCTTCCACTTACTGCTCTTCACGTCCCGCCGCTGCACGTAGCGCCCTCTATACCCAAAAGGGCTCACGTAACTGCAAACAATCCTCTACAAGTCAGAACACTGGCAACAAAGACAAATTTAATTGATTATATTTAATTATAATTGAATCCTGGTTGAATTTTAACAGAAATGATTAAATGAAAATTTTGTTTTTAAATTCATTGATTTGAATTGGTTTATTCTTTGGAATGCCAAAATGCGAACTGGCAAAATTACAAAAGCTACAGAATGCTGCAGCCAGAGTTGTGGGAAATTTAAGAAGAAATATCATATTACACAAAAACTTGTGGACCTGCACTTGGAAGATACAAAATGGCTTTGCCCCCCACTATTTATCAACTTTATTAATACCAAAAAATGGTGAAAAGGACCTTAGGTCAAATGAGAAGAATGAATACATAATTCCTAAAACAAACTCAAAAACATACGGTGATAGGCCTTTTTGTGCATATGCGCCACGAAACTGAAATGCCCTACCCCTTATAGTTAAAAACTGCAAAACGATAGATACCTTTAAAAAAACACAATTGAAAACACATTTATTTAGAAAACATTACCATCATAAGCGCCATGAGCAGACCCAGATACTATTACTCCATTTACAGATACTATTTTTACTCAATTTAGCAACTAGGGACGAGGATTTCTCACTTAATACAAAAAGCTATACCTGCAAAAAGTTGTCGCAACTGCTGATACCACAAAAGCAGCTCCGACGGCGCACCACAGTTGCCACTCAAACGGCTGCAGGAAGGCCATCAGGTCATTCTGGCGGTGCTCCTTGGACATCAGGATAATCAGGCCAAGGTCCTGGTATGGCTTGGTGAAGTCTATTACCTGGAATTGGAGGGATTATAAGGTTTTCTTGTAAAAAGAATCATTAATGTGGTGAACTCTATCACCTGGATAGTTTTAATATGACATGACATGATTTGATGTGATCAAATTCGTTATGATCTGTCTTAATCCAGTCAAAAGATTTATCAAATTTGTTAAAAATTTAAAATGATTAAAGTGGGGTTATAAGGTTTTCTAAAAAAAACCATTAATGTATGATTGATGAAGGGCTAAATTACCTCACACTGACCGATTGCTTTATTAATATAAATAAATAGATTCTTCAATGCAAATGTCAAGATCAAGTACTCCTAAAATTATTTTGAATTGTTTTCTATGTATACATTAATTGCTTTGATTGAATAAAACATTCAAATTACTTTACCTGTTCCCGTTCATAACTTATGGTTAAAGGGGATACAGATATATCTGCTTTCTGAAAATATATGGAAATAATATAGTTATTTTCCCTAGGGATTGCATTTGATAAATGCATCGGGAATTACATTAATAACTAGATACCCTGTGACAAATTTGTCTCACAAAAGGTACTGTAATAATCTGTGGGGTCAACAAAAATAGAGGACATAAGTTATTATCTACCATGCCAAAACTGGAAGACCTAATGACCTATATCTGAAACATAAAAGATAGCCACTGCCTTAACTGCTGTTTGTATCAAAAGGTGTACTGTATAAGATAGATCTCATCAAGGATAAATTCATATCAGAGGTGGACACCAAGCCAATCTTTATGATGTTCTGTGTTTTTCAAAAGAAAATCATTACATAGTTCATTTCATTTTACAAATATGTTTTCTTAAATGTCCAAATAAATCATTAGATGAATCTAATTGGTCAAAAGCTGTCACTGTTCAAATGCATATGGTCTGAAATAACCTTTATGTTTTCAACTATAACCTGTAATATCAAGGATGCCCAAATGGATCAAATATCTATAAACCCAGACCCTTAGAGAATATAATCGCATTAGAACAGGTGAGCGGATATAATGAATGAAAGATGGATGGAAGGAAGGAAACCACGCACAAGACAGACAGGTGATTACTAGTACCTCAACAAGGCGATTACCAGTACCTCAACGACAGGATATTCACTGGGTTACATACATTGTAGTTAACACGGCAACATATCAAAAGACAAAGATTTTCATCCATAATATAAACTTGGTATATAAATATATAAAGAATTAAGTTGTGACGCCATAATATTAAAGGTGTAATGTGTGTTAGGACCAATCCATTTATTTTTATGATGCCATATGAGCCGAAAATTTAAAAAAAATGTTTTTTTTTCAACTTCATGACGATTTTGACTTACTTGACTTGTAAGGAGCCATTATGACAAATAATCTGATTGTTTTGTAAGGAGCCATTATGACATATAATATGATTGTTTTGTAAGGATCATTATGACTTATAATATGATTGTTTTGTAAGGAGCCATTATGACATATAATATGATTGTTTTGTAAGGAGCCATTATGACATATAATATGATTGATATGTAAGGAGCCATTATGACATATAATATGATTGTTTTGTAAGGAGCCATTATGATATATAATATGATGTCTATATAAGTAGCCATTATGTCATATAATATGATTTCTATGATGGAGCACTCACGCCATAAATGAGGTCCCCAACTATTCCATTCCAGAACCTGGACCCATTGACTGTCTCCAGAGCTCCATAGTTGCCATCCTCCACCACGTAGAGTTCATACTCAAAGCCCAGTCTGGACCTGAGCTCCTCCAGTAGGTCCATGCAGTATCCCTTATACAGCACATCCGGCTTAATCTCTCGCTCCTTTGCAGTTGTTTCCATTATATATGGTTCTTCCTGGAATAAATTTCCAATTTCATAAAGGAATTAAACATTCAGAGAACAAGTCACAAAAATGCAATCTTTAAATGCTAAATAGCATCAACTATATATCGTTCATTTTTTTAATTGCTCTCAGGTATTGAGTATTTATATTTGAGAGACAAATATTTGAGAGACAAATGATTTTTAGAATCAAGCAACACTGACCAATATTGTCACCACTCTGAGGCTGATATTCCTGAGATCAGAAGTGACATCTGGCGGAGTAATGTAGGTTTGGCCAGGGAACATGATGGCTTCATGTGTGGACAGGTGTGGAGATTCCCGCTCAACCCAGTCACCAACCTGCGAACCATCAAACTCTAATGAATCACACAGTTACTGGGTATCTAATGTTATTCTGATATATCACAACAAAATAAGGAATACAAGAGATGATAAAGAATCAGACCCCCACTCACAGTAAACCATCCTTTGGCTTGTAAATTGACGAACTCAAATTCTTTCAGCCATGGAGTGCGCATCGCGGTGAAGTTTATATGATTCATGGATCCAGGACCATTCACCTATCAAATAAAAGATAAAATAAATATGAGCCACACATATTTTGGAATCAATTAATGTGTACATGAAACCCTGTGGAGCGCTCTTTGTGTGATGTTCCTGCTTTGGATTTTTCAGCACATTAAAGCGTTGAATGCCCTACACTTTCTAAAGAATGGCTAGGGATCTTTCTTTTGCATTTCTATAGAGTGATATGGCATACAATCACAGCGCCTAGTCACCAATGGTCATACAGTGATCTGAGTGGCAAAAATATTTTTTATTCAGTCAGAAAGTTTTGCACACAACGTGTTATTCTCTTTAAATAAATTATCCAACATTGAGAAGAAAGTATTTGGTGTGGAACCAGAGTGGGAGATTGCAAAATAAGATAGTATATATCATATCTTTGAAAGATTATTGGAATTGCATTGGCCTTATACCTAAACAAATTTTAGAATCATCCTTACTACTTCAAAGTAGTGTATTCAAGCTGGTAGTCATGCTATGAAAGCGTTAAAAATTGATGGCTGAAGTTGGTCGAGAAATGCCATAAAATTTCTTAAGGGTCTAACATCTAATGAAAATTGTAACTTGCTTTTTTATTACACAATTGGTATACATATATCAAATGAAGTGAGGAAGTAAGATATTTAACCCAAAATTTACTTTGTTTACCTTTTGCATATGGTTCATGAGTTTTCTTCCATCTATCCATGGCTCCACTCCCTGAGTGGAGCATATGCCCTGGGGGAACTGAGTAGGGGACAATGTGCCTTCTTCCTGCAGATAACT
This sequence comes from Amphiduros pacificus, assembly GCA_949316495.1. NCBI lineage: Eukaryota > Metazoa > Annelida > Polychaeta > Phyllodocida > Hesionidae > Amphiduros > Amphiduros pacificus. The sequence continues at coordinate 11,235,588 of OX439012.1, read as the reverse complement.
GTGGAGGCCGTACGCCACAGTGAGGACAGCGTCAAATGCCTGGCTCTGAGACACGCTATTCTGGAAGCCAATCATCCACAGATAAGCGTCAAGTCACGGGAAATCTCGCGAGAATATCGTTTGAAAAATCTCGCGAGAATATCGTACAATTGGTCCCAGATTATGGGTCTTGTTGTGACAATGATTAATCACAACCGATCAATCACGGTATGTTGATGCCCATTATAGGCGATACATTCTGTTTCCAGAAACGCTTATGTCTCTGCTTGACAATCGCTCAATCTGAGGAGTTTTAATAATTTAAGAATTGTGTGCATATTGTTTGACAAATTCCGAATAAAAGACAATAAAAAATATAAATATTTGGAATAAATTGTTATTATTGCTAAATTATATGTTCAAAGATTGAATAGATGTAGTTGAAATGCAAATAAAACTTGACGATAATATCGTTGATAACATATTGAATGTGAGATCAGTCCATTTATTTTCATGTTAAATCAACAATTTAGGGCCCAGAAAAAAGTAAGACCAGTAGTCCGATAAAACCTAAACAAGCCCATATAATGTAAAATTAAACCTTTTCCAATCTTTTACAACATAAATGTTTCTGAGTCCCTGATATATGTACATAAATGGACCTGGACTACCGTAGTAGCAAATGAACACACAAAAGACATTTCTCTGATTTATAAAAGTTTGCATGAAAAGATGGTTCAATGGATCAGATTTACAACTACACCATATAAAGCAACACTCCAAAATTAAAAATTATATAATAAAATAATGTTAACAAGGATTTAAAGGAATGAAGTTTATCCAAAAATGAAAGAAACACATTTAAAACTTGAGCAAGATTTTGTAACTTAAAAAATAATCTTTTGAGTTGAGATGCGTCCATCCCAAGTATTCACAAGGATCACATTTAACGACTAGTTCGCCCTAAATGCAGAGAAATTGTACCAGGACAGCACCGGAAGTGGAAATAATGGCTATAACTAAGTTTCCACACTTGAATGTAAATGTATTGAAATATATGTACACATATCACATAGAAAATTAGAAATGTACAGTTTAAATAAATTAAAGTTTTCTAAGTGATCTTCAGAATTATTAATCATTACAAGATAAGGAATGAAAAAAAATCCTAAAGCCGACCAGTACCGTAGAGCATACCATAGAGATGTTCCGTGCCGCATTCACTTCCGCCCACATCTGCTCAAACACTGGGTAGAGCAGCCCATTGGCCTGTGTGGGGCGCGAACCCAGCACACCCTGCAGGTAGTCAGGCACCTCAGCACAACCCTCAAACAATCCATCCTGGAGGAAGAAATATATCACGGGATTAATGATGTGTGATGACTTCTAATCTTAATGATGTTACATTAATACTAAGACATTGATAACAAAAAGGCATTCATTCTCACGAGGAGGAGAGTTCACCCCATGAATGACCACAATTACAAAATAGCTGTATTCCTAACTATGTTCCGGGTTTTGTGAATAGCAAGAGAGCAGGGACATATCCATGTGAGGAAATCCAAACTGAAAATCATGTACTATGTGTACCTTTACACAAACACTTAGAAACCAGTACCGAAACCTAGATCTTTTTCTTCAGTGCAAAATTTGATGAACACCAATCATATAAATGATCTTGTGAGATATTGTTATAAAGTATTGATGAAAATAGACAGTTATAATTGATTCTTGTGCAATGTTGATTAATGTCCTCAACATTTAATTTTGATTGTTTTACTCATTTTCCTCATATCAGATGTTTATTTATTTAGAGTTTTAAGTTGATGTCAATAAAACGTCTACTACTACTTCACGCACCTGGTCACCTACATATCTTTATTTACTGGACATTCTCTGTTATTCACACCTAGCCTTTTCATAAAAGTCACTTATTGTGTCAGTGGTGACCGTTTTAGGTACACATTTCTAACCACTGCTCTTACACATGATAATGGCTCCTTACACAGCAATCATATTATATGTCATAATGGCTCCGTACACAGCAATCATATTATATGTCATAATGGCTCCTTACACAGCAATCATATTATATGTCATAATGGCTCCTTACACAGCAATCATATTATATGTCATAATGGCTCCTTACACATCAATCATATTATATGTCATAATGGCTCCGTACACAGCAATCATATTATATGTCATAATGGCTCCTTACACAGCAATCATATTATATGTCATAATGGCTCCTTACACAGCAATCATATTATATGTCATAATGGCTCCTTACATAACAATCATATTTATATCAGAATGGTGACTGTCTCTGGTTTAGTAACCTATGTCACTTACCAGAGTGGTGACTCCATCTGATACCATCCACGCCCACCCTGCTTCAGTCATCCCATGGAGTTTAGCTTGTCTGAGAATCACCCTGGCATAAGGCGCATGTGTAAACAATAATATAACTCTTGCTCCTGCAATATAATAATAATATCCGAAGAGTTGAGTCCAAATATTTCAAGTACATTCAATGATTCAATTTCAATGACTTATTCATTGCTATTATAGCCGAGAGCGTATCTTTTGATTTTTTTTGTATACAAATACTGTATACAAATTCTTGTTTATAATAAAGAATCTATGATGACATGTCAGATACTAGCTACTAGTCGGATGAAATGTTGGATACTAGCTACTAGTCAGATGACATGTCGGATACTAGCTACTAGTCGGATGAAATGTTGGATACTAGCTACTAGTCGGATGACATGTCGGATACTAGCTACTAGTCAGATGACATGTCGGATACTAGCTACTAGTCAGATGACATGTTGGATACTAGCTACTAGTCAGATGACATGTTGGATATTAGCTACTCCTCAGATGACATGTCGGATACTAGCTACTAGTCAGATGACATGTTGGATACTAGCTACTAGTCAGATGACATGTCGGATACTAGCTACTAGTCAGATGACATGTTGGATACTAGCTACTAGTCAGATGACATGTCGGATACTAGCTACTAGTCGGATGACATGTCGGATACTAGCTACTAGTCAGATGACATGTTGGATACTAGCTACTAGTCAGATGACATGTCGGATACTAGCTACTAGTCAGATGACATGTCGGATACTAGCTACTAGTCAGATGACATGTCGGATACTAGCTACTAGTCAGATGACATGTCGGATACTAGCTACTAGTCAGATGACATGTCGGATACTAGCTACTAGTCAGATGACATGTCGGATACTAGCTACTAGTCGGATGACATGTTGGATATTAGCTACTAGTCAGATGACATGTTGGATACTAGCTACTAGTCAGATGACATGTCGGATACTAGCTACTAGTCAGATGACATGTTGGATATTAGCTACTAGTCAGATGACACGTCGGATACTAGCTACTAGTCAGATTACATGTTGGATATTAGCTACTAGTCAGATGACATGTCGGATACTAGCTACTAGTCAGATGACATGTCGGATACTAGCTACTAGTCGGATGACATGTCAGATACTAGCTACTAGTCGGATGACATGTCAGATACTAGCCACTAGTCGGATGACATGTTGAATACTAGCTACTAGTCGGATGACATGTCGGATACTAGCTACTAGTCGGATGACATGTTGGATATTAGCTACTCCTCAGATGACATGTTGGATACTAGCTACTAGTCAGATGACATGTTGGATACTAGCTACTAGTCAGATGACATGTCGGATACTAGCTACTAGTCAGATGACATGTTGGATACTAGCTATTGACATCGGTCTCGACCATTTATGATGTATATACGTCATCAATCTCTGTGTATAGGGGGATGACTCATTGAGAAAGAAAGAAAAAAATGAAATCACGAAATTATCCTATTTTTGAAACTATCTGGTTACTTTTTCCCACATTCCATACCATTAACCGGCAAACTACAAACTAGCGGATCACCATTGAGATTCGTTTCGTGGATTTCAAGCCACTTTTTCTGTTAACCGGACCCGCAACTTTTGCTGATCAGCGATAAATATCTGTGCAGTTATTACACAAAATCATCCATTCTCATGTCAGTGATGTTTGATTAACATAGACAGGTGCGTAGTAAATAGTTCTCTTTAATATTTCTCCCAATACATATTTTTTCAGGTCCGTGAGTCCTCGAATCCGGATCCGGGTCCGGATTATAGTATTTACCTTAACTTTTATCTTCGAAATGCAAATTGAAGACAGCTTCTTTTTTTAGTGAAAATGCTTTTTTTGCTAATACTATAAACATATAATGTGAGTCAGAAGGACATTTATTGCAATGCCATATTATCCTTCATAATCTCACTTCTAGTGAATCTGGAGATGTATGGATAATAATTTATGTTAATTACCTTTATGCTTGACTGCGGTTAAGATATGATTTATCCCTTCTATATTGAGATCAGATACATTGACTGTTGGGTAGAAATATTTTGTGATGAACAGCTCCCAGTTTCTCATTGTGATACGCTTACTCATTGCCTGAGCAAAATTTATACCTGGAAAGAAACCATTTATTAAAAATTTATTTCATACTCATTATTATCATTTGTTCTCATTAAGACTAAAAGAAGAGTTATTCGGCACAAAATATTTAAACAGAGGGGAAACGGAAAACTCACCGTAATCATCAATTGAGGCAATTATAGCAAATCTCGTCCAGCCGAGACTTTGTGCGAGATCAAGAAGAGCCTCACTCTGGTATGTGTCAGGAACATTCATCTTCAGTAAGATAATCGTTAAGATATCAAAATGATTAATTCAAATTATACGGGGATATACACATAATTGATTGACAAAAGCATCATTTTAATCAGGTGATAGAGTAACTGCACAGGTTGACATGATTAGATGTGTAGGAAATATTGTCACCTTGATGAGGTATGGAAACTCCTGTGGAGAGAGAGACAGTGTAGGGTCTGTTGCCGAGGGAGCTATCTGTGGGATGTGAAGGAATTGAGGAACCGCTGATGTGGCCCTGACTGAGGAAGAAACCTCTGGTCCTATGATGATCTGAGCACCATTTTCCACCTGGTAGCACACTGCAGCACAAACATATATTCATAAGCTTCACGCTGGAAACTAACCAGTGTGAAATCATCACAAGCTTCACATTTGAAAGCAACCAGTGTAAAACCATCACAAGCTTCACATTGGAAAACAACCAGTGTGAAACCATCACAAGCTTCACATTGGAAAACAACCAGTATGAAACCATCACAAGCTTCACATTGGAAAACAACCAGTATGAAACCATCACAAGCTTCACATTGGAAACCAACCAGTGTGAAACCATCACAAGCTTCACATTGGAAACCAACCAGTGTGAAACCATCACAAGCCTCACATTGGAAAACAACCAGTGTGAAACCATCACAAGCCTCACATTGGAAACCAACCAGTGTGAAACCATCACAAGCTTCACATTGGAAAACAACCAGCATGAAACCATCACAAGCTTCACATTGGAAAACAACCACTATGAAACCATCACAAGCTTCACATTGGAAAACAACCAGTGTGAAACCATCACAAGCCTCACATTGGAAAACAACCACTATGAAACCATCACAAGCTTCACATTGGAAAACAACCAGTGTGAAACCATCACAAGCTTCACATTGGAAAACAACCAGCATGAAACCATCACAAGCCTCACATTGGAAAACAACCACTATGAAACCATCACAAGCTTCACATTGGAAAACAACCAGTGTGAAACCATCACAAGCCTCACAATGGAAAACAACCAGTATGAAACCATCACAAGCTTCACATTGGAAAACAACCAGTATGAAACCATCACAAGCTTCACATTGGAAAACAACCAGTGTGAAACCATCACAAGCCTCACATTGGAAAACAACCAGTGTGAAACCATCACAAGCTTCACATTGGAAACCAACCAGTGTGAAATCATCACAAGCTTCACATTGGAAACTAACCAGTGTGAAATCATCACAAGCTTCACATTGGAAAACAACCAGTATGAAACCATCACAAGCTTCACATTGGAAAACAACCAGTATGAAACCATCACAAGCTTCACATTGGAAACCAACCAGTGTGAAACCATCACAAGCTTCACATTGGAAACCAACCAGTGTGAAATCATCACAAGCTTCACATTGGAAACCAACCAGTGTGAAATTATCATAAGCCTCACATTGGAAACCAACCAGTGTGAAACCATCACAAGCTTCACATTGGAAACCAACAAGTGTGAAACCATCACAAGCTTCACATTGGAAACCAACCAGTGTGAAACCATCACAAGCTTCACATTGGAAACCAACCAGTGTGAAACCATCACAAGCCTCACATTGGAATACAACCAGTGTGAAACCATCACAAGCTTCACATTGGAAAACAACCACTATGAAACCATCACAAGCTTCACATTGGAAAACAACCAGTGTGAAACCATCACAAGCCTCACATTGGAAAACAACCAGTGTGAAACCATCACAAGCTTCACATTGGAAAACAACCAGTGTGAAACCATCACAAGCCTCACATTGGAAAACAACCAGTATGAAACCATCACAAGCTTCACATTGGAAACCAACCAGTGTGAAACCATCACAAGCTTCACATTGGAAAACAACCAGTGTGAAACCATCACAAGCCTCACATTGGAAAACAACCAGTGTGAAACCATCACAAGCTTCACACTAGAAATCAATCAGTGTGAAGCCATCACAAGCTTCACATTTGAAACTAACCTGTGTTAACCAATCAGTGTGAAACCATTACAAACTTCATATTGGAAACCAACCAGTGATAACCAATCAGTGTGAAACCATTACAAACTTCACATTGGAAACCAATCAATGTAAACCATCACAAACTTCACACTGGGATGAGTGAATGAATGGATTTTAAAGGTGTCTTGACACATTAAGGTCATTCATTGCCAATAAGGTATATATCAAACATATTGTAAATGTGGATACTCAATAAACAAGGGCATTGCAACTACATATAACAGTATATATAACAGTTGAATCAATGATAATGGAAATCAACTAATGTGAACTATGACAAGCTTCACACTTCGCACTAGAAATCAAATGATTCACACCATCACACGCTTCTCTCTAGAAACCAACCAATTAACAATTTGCAATTATCATAATTGTAAACAACACTCCTCTTGGTAAATCAGCAAATTAATATTCCAAAACAATAATATTCATGATTTTCAAGTTGTGATATTGTCAACATTTGACCATGTCAGACATGTTTAAATCAACAAGTCACATGTCACCTGTATGTGAAATTAAAACTTTCACAATCGTCACACTGGACATCAACCAATGACACAGGCTTGAAAATGACATCACAAGCTTGAAAATGAATGAAATAAATTGGGAGAAATTTCTTTTCTATTTTGATTGTTTTTTTACCTGTAGATGTACGCTTTAAATCGGAAGAATTAAAGTATCCAATGCATAGATATATTACGGATAGCAATTTGCATTTGCACCTTGATGATCTATAATCTGTGAGAAATTCCAGAGTATTTGGAAGCACTTATTTTGGCACATATCACATTCATGAGGCTTGAAACAGTTTAATGTAGAGCGAGTGGGGGGTCATCAGTGATGAGAGTAGACACTGGGAATGGCCATATGTTTACTCTTCCCCTTTGTCAAGGAAAAAATGAGTCTTTCAATTATTCATTAATTGCATTATGTCGCCATGAGCTTTTATAGGTACCCCACCGATTGCTTGGACTATTGCCATTAATATGAAAAGAATATGAAAAATGGATATATTAATTCTGTCCACTGAGTCATCACCACATTATCGCTCCCATTAAGTCAACGTATTACCACAAATAGACATTCGCCCTGTTGTTCAACTTATGAAATTACACTGATACAGAAATACAATGGAGAGTATTAGCATAACGTTATTGTCGCTGGACAGCGATGAGAATAATAACTGAAGATATACTAGTCTATCTATTGTCATCAGTTTGTCATCACTTGCCCCATTCTTGGTCCCAGGCGTCCCTAATCACCTAATAAGAGCATCTCATATACTGAGGACCCAGAATGGTTGACCGACAGAATTGCTAAACCTAAAGAAAGGGGTTGCACTATATGCTATGTTTAACAACTGGAATGACTAACAGAAACAAATTTAACAAGACTAGTATGATAACATGAGAATGTATAAGCATGCAATGGAAGTAAATAAAACTGTATGAAAATGAACCAAACAGATGATTATAACTAGCAGGGTGTAGGCTTCATGTACCAACACATGATCTGGCCCGGGGATTATCGTGGGTGACTGAATCATGGTATGATTCTGTTGGGTCACAATATGGAGACTTAGCATAAAGTTGTTTGTTTGGAGTTTTGCATCACATTTGAAATGTTTCAAAAATAAAGACAATTGGACAAATATTCAGATTGGTATCCATATTACATATTACATACATACAGACTGGTATCCATATTGCATATTACATATATACAAACTGGTATCCATATTACATATTACATATAGACAGACTGGTATCCATATTACATATTACATATATACAGACTTGTATCCATATTACATATTACATACATACAGACTTGTATCCATATTACATATTACATACATACAGACTGGTATCCATATTACATATTACATATTACATACATACAGACTGGTATCCATATTACATATTACATACATACAGACTGGTATCCATATTACATATTACATACATACAGACTGGTATCCATATTACATATTACATATATACAGACTGGTATCCATATTACATATTACATATATTCAGACTGGTATCCATATTACATATTACATATATACAGACTGGTATCCATATAACATATTGCATATATACAGACTGGTATCCATATAACATATTGCATATATACAGACTGGTATCCATATTACATATTACATATATACAGACTGGTATCCATATTACCAGACCTGCAGTTATCGCCATACCAGGGTTTAAAGATATCACATAACTCATCGACCTCACTGGAACATGACAGAGGCACCTGACTCAAGCTTGGCAATCCATACCTTGCTGTGAAATGTTTACAAAACAAGCGTCTTATGTAAATATGTCATGAGTTCAACCACTTATCGCCTTATCGCGAAGGACTTTTTTCTTAGGGACGGACCATTATTCATTCAGGGGGTGAAGGAAAATTATTTTGCCAATTTTTTTTTTCCTGGCACTCAGCCATCCTCATTTTTTTCCGGAACAAAACATATCTTTATATTTTTTTCTCAGTCGGTTGGGCCACCAATTCTTATTTTCCTATGGTGTATTCATCCTAATGTTTATACTTAAATGTGTGTTAATAGAACACACATATAATTTACCAATAAATGATACGTTGCTTTATTTACACTAATTTATAGTTAATATAACTATTTCAAGTACTCATTTATTTAAGTATAGCTTCATCTTTAATGTCCTTGTCTCATTTGCCATGAGTGTGGTCACACTAGATGTAGGAACTGCGCACATTTTTCAGCATTGGTTTTTGCTGACTCGAAAAGTCATTGGGTGGTACTAACATAACTAACAGAATTTATAAATTACAGAATTTTATGAAAGTCTGTTTCGTCCATTGATAAATGTTAAGTAAAGTTATCAAGATGAACGTCTTGTAAATATGAAAGATAAAAGATGCTTGCAATTTATTGAATCTGACAGGAATACAGCATTTATCATTGCTCTCATATTGTATGTTGCCCTAAAATTTATGTTGTAAATTGTATTTGTTGCTGATGCCTTACAATTGACTCTCTCAAACATGTTTTGCGCAGATTGTATCTATTTTTTTATTTTGGTTTTCTTTTCTAAAACTGACTTCTAAAAGCTTGAAACTCTTTTTTTTTTTTTTTAAATGACCCTTTAAACAATTTTTATTTTTCTGCAGATGTGCGGGTCTCAATTGCTTTTTTCTCGAGGTTGGCATTCTCAATACATTTTCCCCTTCAAGTGGTCTCACTAATAATTTCATTTTCAATTTTCCTTCTCCCCCCGAATGAATAATGGTCCGCCGCTAACTTTATGTAATCAGGTATAAACAGTTGAAGTCAGAGGTCCTTTGAGAAAGCATGTCCCTTCAATGTTGTCACTCAATTCTTGGTGTCTTTTGCTCTCCTCAGCAACTCCTGACATATATGTTGCTTTAATGAAGTTCTGTAGCGTATACCAAGGAAACTATTTGGAAATGCTATAATTTCATTATAAATAAACAAAGAATAATTTAACTTTTAACAGGATGATTTACAGGACAAAAAAAATATGACTTAAATGACAAAAAATATTTATTTGATAACAATGTTTAAAGCATTCATGAAACCTGGAAGGTTCCAGGCAATTTTACAGTGGTTTAAGGTATCTGAAAACAATATATGATCTTAAAATTGACATACATACAGGCTATCTGTCTGAAATCCACAAAAGAACATCTGCCCTGAGAATTATGATTTGTTGTGACCACCAAGTACTGCCAGTACTAAACAGGAAGTGTGTTGTGTGACCTTGACCTTTGAACTATCAGGGGGCTTCGTAAGTCACAGGAGGTGTTTTTTACCAATTGTCAAAATTGGAGCAACACATTTTTGGCCATTTTTTTCTACTATTTAAAGAATGAATTGAAGATAACACTTATCACGATGATAGTGCCTTTCCTTGGCTTTCTTTTGGTGGTAAAATGATTAAAAAGGGATGAATATTTATGAAGTTATAAATGAAGAAAAATCATTATTTTTTATATTATATATGTTTGCCAAAAAAAAGTTTTTAAAAATTCTATACAGCCCAGCTTTTAAGGTGGAATCCATGCAGCCTTTGATGTCTTCCCATTCAGTGGTGTGAAAAACCCCAAATTTCATCAAAGAGGGTCAAATCATAAATTTTATTGATACCAATTATCAGCATTCACAGTTTTGCCATTCAAAGTCCTTGTGATTTAAGGCCAAACCAGTGATCAAAGGGATTCCATGCAGCCTTTGAGTCATGTCTTGCCTTTTTGACAGAAAGGTTTTCACATGCGTAAGATATTTTCCAAATAAATAGTATACTTTTCCCACAAATGATTTTATATCTTTCACAACCATAAGATATTTGTCACAACCATGACAGTATTTCAAATAATATTAAAATAATCTTATGTTGTTCTGAAGTATACTCCTGGCAATAAATTGTACAAAACATCTCCACCCTGTTTCCCAAGCTGGACAGGTGCCCAACTGGTAACTCATTAGGTGTTTACATGGGATCACAAACCAGCTAAACAAAACTTGTTGACAAAGTGTTCAATTGCTGGTTTAACCAGACAACTGATCAACTTTTAAGTGCCACAGAAAGTTGTTTACATGGAATATTTTGGGTCATACTACATAAAAGCACTGTTTAGGGTATAAACATTCATGTTATGTAAAGAAAATGTGTCTGAAAGTCAGGTTTCATGAATGCTTTAAATCTTGTATGGAGATGTATGTGTTATTTTGGATGCATAGTGACAGGACGGACACATCTATAATACATATTACACCTGTGTGAGTGCATAGTGTCTGGTAGAATTTGTTTGTCTATTTGGATTGCGTTTGTGTGCATCAATGATAAAGCGTACTAAGTACTTGAATTTCTCCTTCGCAATTACTATTGATCCGGCAATACTATAGGCCTCTTCCGATGTGTTGTGCGTGCGCATTCACAGAGATCTTCTGTACAAAAAACGTTACTTGCATTGGGCGATAATACAGTATCTGGACCTCAGAGAAACATATAAATATGTACAATATACCCTTGTTTTAATGATATTCTGGTATATAAATATATATATATATATATATGTGTGTTTTTCGCTCGCGTTTGTTTTGCCTCTAGCGCTAGATGTTCGAGGTTACAAGATGATTAAGCCGTAAGTCTATGGAGCCTACCCCGATTATCGGTCCATGGCGGCCATGTTTTGGCACCGTCAGATATCGCTTTTGTTTGAGAAGTGATTTGTGAGTGCGTAGTAGAGTAAGAAGATTTTGCCTTGTGTTTTTTTGCTTTGGGATTTTGCAAACTTATGCGAGCTTGATTTTTAAAAATCAACACTTGTTTTGTATAATATTTTATCTTACTGTTGCATTTTGATACCTTACAGCAACAGTGCCGTATTCAAATTTATCTCCGAAAATAATCCTTGAATCAAAGTTTCAAACATTCTCAGATATCATATTATCGCCAGTGGAGGCCCTGTAAGCATAGGATACATAGGATATCTACTTTTATCATATCAGAAGCATCAAGTTGTAATAATAGCAACAAGTTGTAATAATAGCAACAAGTTGTAATAATAGCAACAAGTTGTAATAATAGCAACAAATTGTAATAATAACAAGTTGTAATAATAGCAACAAATTATAATAACCTCCCATTCTGTCAATATTTTCGGTCAAAAATTGTCAAATATTGGGATGTGCCACATTATGCCACTGCAAATCAATGCAGCTTATGAGAGTTTTGAAATAGGACCGATCATGCTTTGCATATAGCCTTTATTTGTTATATCAAGAATAAATTTGTTCCCAAGAACAATGTCACAAATCTCCTTCAAAGATAGATATATGCCAAATGATTACATCCCGAGGATGAGTATGATTGATCTCGTGTGTCAGGCGAGAGTTGGCAAACGAGAGTTGGCAGGTGTGCCAGTCTCAAAGCATGAAACAAGCTTCACACAGGCAGATCATGATACGACCTAACCGACAGGCAAGCAAAAGGGAACAACAGAACTATGTCTCATTAGCCCAAGAGAAATCAGCCTCAAAGGGCTCATTTAAGTACAGGAGCACTATTAGAATATGATAAAAGAAATGAAACTCCCCAAACTCATGAGCTGCCTGATCAAGTGTAATGGGTTTACATGATATATCTTTAATGGGAATAGAATCGGCTGTCGCTCATGTTTTCTATCTTGACAATTATATAAAGCAAAGCATATATAATATTTTGTTTAAAGGAGTCCTTTCCGCATCTAATCGAGTGACATCTTAACCCAAATTAAATTCAATCTTTTTAGATCTAGAAATTGCGGCGAATAAAGAAAACAAAGAATTATACCTATTTATGCTATGTTTAACAACTGGAATGACTAACAGAAACAAATTTAACAAGACTAGTATGATAACATGAGAATGTATAAGCATGCAATGGAAGTAAATAAAACTGTATGAAAATGAACCAAACAGATGATTATAACTAGCAGGGTGTAGGCTTCATGTACCAACACATGATCTGAAAACACAGATCAATGGCATGCATGCTGGAACATTACTCGTACACCTTCATGGTCATGTTCATGATATCTTTCAAGTATCATCGTATATTTATGTATGGACATAACAGTATTATAGCAACTGAACCCAAGAAAAATATGGCTTTGTCCGCAGTGAATAATATACAATTGTGGAGCATGCTGTTGGTGGTGTTTGTCAGATTGGTCAGTGTGGTAGTGGACCCACCCTGTAGGTGATAACCTACCATTCTGTACATACTGTTGGTGGTAGACCCACCCTGTAGGTGATAACCTACCATTCTGTACATACTGCAGGGTGTGGAGCATGCTGTCGGTGGTGGACCCACCCAGTAGGTGATAACCTACCATTCTGTACATACTGCAGGGTGTGGAGCATGCTGTCGGTGGTGGACCCACCCAGTAGGTGATAACCTACCATTCTGTACATACTGCAGGGTGTGGAGCATGCTGTCGGTGGGGGACCCACCCTGTAGGTAATAACCTACCATTCTGTACATACTGCAGGGTGTGGAGCATGCTGTCAGTCGTGGACCCACCCTGTAGGTGATAACCTACCATTCTGTACATACTGCAGGGTGTGGAGCATGCTGTCAGTGGTAGACCCACCCTATAGGTGATAACCTACCATTCTTTACATACTGCAGGCAGTGGAGCATGCTGTCAGTGGTAGACCCACCCTATAGGTGATAACCTACCATTCTTTACATACTGCAGGCAGTGGAGCATGCTGTCCGTGGTGGACCCACCCTGTAGGTGATAACCTACCATTCTGTACATACTGCAGGGTGTGGAGCATGCTGTCAGTGGTAGACCCACCCTGTAGGTAATAACCTACCATTCTGTACATACTGCAGGGTGTGGAGCATGCTGTCGGTGGTAGACCCACCCTGTAGGTAATAACCTACCATTCTGTACATACTGCAGGGTGTGGAGCATGCTGTCGGTGGTAGACCCACCCTGTAGGTGATAACCTACCATTCTGTACATACTGCAGGATGTGGAGCATGCTGTCGGTGGTGGATCCACCCTGTAGGTAACAACCTACCATTCTGTACATACTGCAGGGCGTGGAGCATGCTGTCGGTGGTAGACCCACCCTGTAGGTAATAACCTACCATTCTGTACATACTGAAGGGTGTGATGCATGCTGTCGGTGGTGGATCCACCCTGTAGGTAACAACCTACCATTCTGTACATACTGCCCATGCTGTCGGTGGTAGACCCACCCTGTAGGTGATAACCTACCATTCTGTACATACTGCAGGGTGTGGAGCATGCTGTCAGTGGTAGACCCACCCTGTAGGTAATAACCTACCATTCTGTACATACTGAAGGGTGTGATGCATGCTGTCGGTGGTGGATCCACCCTGTAGGTAACAACCTACCATTCTGTACATACTGCAGGATGTGGAGCATTCTGTCGGTGGTAGACCCACCCTGTAGGTGATAACCTACCATTCTGTACATACTGCAGGGTGTGGAGCATGCTGTCGGTGGTGGACCCACCCTGTAGGTGATAACCTACCATTCTGTACATACTGCAGGGTGTGGAGCATGCTGTCGGTGGTGGACCCACCCTGTAGGTGATAACCTACCATTCTGTACATACTGCAGGGTGTGGAGCATGCTGTAGGTGGTAGACCCACCCTGTAGGTGATAACCTACCATTCTTTACATACTGCAGGGTGTGGAGCATGCTGTCGGTGGTGGACCCACCCTGTAGGTGATAACCTACCATTCTGTACATACTGCAGGGTGTGGAGCATGCTGTCGGTGGTGGACCCACCCTGTAGGTGATAACGTACCATTCTGTACATACTGCAGGGTGTGGAGCATGCTGTCAGTGGTGGACCCACCCTGTAGGTGATAACCTACCATTCTGTACATACTGCAGGGTGTGGAGCATGCTGTCGGTGGTGGACCCACCCTAGAGGTGATAACCTACCATTCTGTACATACTGCAGGGTGTGGAGCATGCAGTCGGTGGTAGACCCACCCTGTAGGTGATAACCTACCATTCTGTACATACTGCAGGGTGTGGAGCATGCTGTCGGTGGTGGATCCACCCTGTAGGTGATAACCTACCATTCTGTACATACTGCAGGGTGTGGTGCATGCTGTCAGTGGTGGACCCACCCTGTAGGTGATAACCTACCATTCTGTACATACTGCAGGGTGTGGAGCATGCTGTCGGTGGTGGATCCACCCTGTAGGTATTAACCTACCATTCTGTACATACTGCAGGGTGTGGAGCATGCTGTCCGTGGTGGACCCACCCTGTAGGTGATAACCTACCATTCTGTACATACTGCAGGGTGTGGAGCATGCTGTCGGCGGTGGACCCACCCTGCAGGTGATAACCTACCATTCTGTACATACTGCAGGGTGTGGAGCATGCTGTCAGCGGTAGACCCACCCTGTAGGTAATAACCTACCATTCTGTACATACTGCAGGGTGTGGAGCATGCTGTCAGTGGTGGACCCACCCTACAGGTGATAACCTACCATTCTGTACATACTGCAGGGTGTGGAGCATGCTGTCTGTGGTGTTGGTCAGTGTGGTCAGTTTGGTAGTGGGCAGCAGGTCATCTCTGGAGTTCACATACTTCACAGCCAGCTCTACACCTAGTACTCTGCCGTCTACCGTATTCTCCGATGCTGAGATCACACCTGAAACATAAACATGCCATTTACAAACTTTGTTGTTTCAAAATATATTATTTATATTTTTTTCTTCCAAATAACCCTGTGAGAGGTAGATCCTACAAGGTAATGGTAATTTCTGGTACAGTCTGGTATTGTCTTAGAAGGTCATAATAGAGGCAACGTCCGGGAGATCATATATTTAAAGACATTTTTAATAGACTGTATCATGTAAGAAAGACAGAAACCGGCTACAAGGACCAAATGACCTTTTCGAAGAGTGTTTTTGTCACAGAGGCATGGCAAACAATTGCGTTTGATGACCAAATGTGGCAAGTAGAGAAAGGTAAAATGACCGAAAATGGTTTTAAAATTTCTCAACCCAATCTTCAAAACAAACAATTAAAAACGTGCTTTATATTAAAAAAACTATAATTGGATACAGGATAATATGTGACCACTGTACAAATTCCTGTTGTAGCGAAATTATGCCCTCAACCAAATTACCATGGCCCATATCTTTGTGAAATCCTATACATTTCCGATGATCAATTCTTGTGAGTTTTGTATCCTGAAAAGTATACATGTTTTATAAATTCCAATGACGTATATAAAAGATTTTTACCAAATTTGTTTCTCGCTAAGTCTAAATGCCTCATTTCCGTGGCAGTTGATAAAAGCGCAAGCCTATTTAGCCAAAATAATCCATAAAATCCTCTCAGGTAGGTCTACAGATTCTAATAATTTAGCCTTTATTGAGCTGTATCTGTGTTTTCTTTACTTGGAGAGTGATACATACATCTAGCCACTAACAAAAGGTCCCTGTTAGATATACATAACTCATAATATCCTTCATCATGTCTTTCTATAACTGATTGATTCCCCTAAATGATCATTATCCACTATTGCTTCTTTGACCCAAGAATGCATGGTCCCTCATTTCTATAAAATTGATTTCATTAAGTTTTGATAGAATCAGGATTTCAAATGAAAGGATAAGTTATGAAGCTAATAGAATCTTGGGGGTTCCATTTTGTATTTTGTATTGATAATGGACCAAACACATTAATGATAATGGCAGTGGAATCGTGTGTCCAAAAATCATTAGCTTTCACTTAATCCAGTGACATTATCCAAGATGGCAACTGATTGGTCAAAGGTCCGTGACATTTTGAACTTCCGGTCTGACATTTTGAACTTCCGGTCTTCCGGTCAATATTCGGTGGGTTCTCGCACTGGATAAAAACGGTCTCAGCTCATCACGCATCAATTTGAGGTCAATTAGACAGAGTAGAAACACCCCCTCCCTCCTCCTCTCCAAAGTCTATGAAAGAAATATATTTATGTTAAAATGTATTTATTTCACTGCATCGTCGGATGCATGTGCTTGTATGACACGAAATCTAACCATTTTAGGCATTTATAATTTAAAGGTACGTTTGTTTTAATGTAAATGGAGAGAACACGCGAAAAACGCACTTATTTTGTGTAAAATAAGCAAGTTATTACGGTCTTTATATGTGTTGCACCTGTCACTCAGTCTTTACAAATCATGGATGGTTTATCGTTGGGTAAATGCATTTCACTTTTGATTGTACTAACGTGCCAATATAATTATGCCTTCAGTGTTTATCAAGCCTGTGTTTACAAAAGCCTGGGCATTTCGCATTCTTTGAAACTGGAAACTGGATTGATTGAGTTATATCTCAGTGGCAAGTTATTTATCATGAAATGGTACATGCAGTATTTTTTTTTAAATGATATCTTTATGTTAATCCACATGGGTTGTGTTAAATGTAAACTCATTTCTTGGTTTTACCAGTGAAGAAATTAAATTGGGATGTTTGTTCTTTTTTTTTTACTTTTGGTGTTATTGAGTTCAAAGTCAAAAGCTATAATTATTTAAAGACTAATTTAATTTGTAAACAAAGAAATCAAAGAAGTGATAGCTATCCGGTAATTACAAGTGTGTAGAGTATGTAGGAAATACCGTATTAATAAGGCACAGTTAGTCATTCAATGAGATACAAGAATGCCTCACACAAGGGCATAGCTCTGGTGGACCTTTTATATAGTATGCTAACTCTGGAATGTCCCCTTTATGAATGGACCTCGAGGTCAATAGGTCATTTCCCTCAGCAGGGTTTGAGCAAGTGTCTGCAAAGCAATGGAAGAGTCCAACTTGCTATATATCACTCATAGAGAGTGATTTCAACTATTTTGGGGGTGACATGTTTTAATATAAGAATAGCATGTGTACAAAATACACTGAAACCTCCTTATAAATGCAAGATATTCTATTCATGGGACAGAGTATTATCATGCATGAAGCTTCCTCTGGACACATTAGATTTGATGCTACTGACCAGTATTATGAACGCCATGGACATAATGCATTATGTCATTATATGCTCTGACTAGAAACCTGCTGCAGATGTTCCCATTAATGTATTATGAAACTCCTCATAGACCACATCAAATTACATTACAAATGCCACAAAAGTTACCATAATAATCTGTGGTGTCAACAATAATAGTAGACATGACCACAGCTGGATTACGTCATACTATGTACATTGCACTGGTTGATATCTGACCTAATGACTTAGTTCTTGCATTCTTGTTGCAGTCTGTTGAGTGTATTTGAACTCTACTGTTTGACGTAATTTATAGATACCGTCAAATATCAAGACCCCTGTCCCATCCCCATGCCAGTGGCCTGAATAAATAACAACGTAATCTTCCATGTGCCTTGTATAACATATTATATATTGTCATTTCTTCCAGGATTGGTTTCAAGAGACTCCAGAGTGCTATGTTAGCAATTAGGATGGCATCATTGCCTCACTTAATGACAGTTTCTTAGCAACCCAACAGATCAAAGGACCATTTCCATGAGTCCCTTAACATAATACTATTTCTCTGAGTATGTCCCCTGATATAGCGTGCATTCATGTAACCAGCAACCAAGGATCAAATGATTAACCCCATGCCCCCCAATATTATGTAACCTTATATAACCTTATGTAACCTTATATAACTTGCTATCAATTATTCAAAAGGCCAATAGATGAAGTCCAAAACATTTCTTTCTGGAGCATACCAAGATATGCAAGTCTAAGAACATACAATAAATATACAAGTTTGAAATTGTAGGTTGGAAATTTCCCAAAATATTGACTTGATGTCCACATATGATATGGAATTTTACTCAAGTGCGGAATTTCGTTTCCATTTAGTAATATTTCAATCTGATATTGCCATATGAGGACAGTACTAGTACTGCACCAAAAAACCTCTCACAAGGGGTAATTTCACATCATGTGGTGACAACAAGTCAATCTTACTTTCTGACATTCTGGTCACAAAGAGGCTTTGTAAGATGTCAAAATAAATCACTAAATGGCTCCAATTGCTCGAAACCATTACTCAATTGCATATGGTAAAATAAGTTATATTTGGCCAAATACAACCCATAATCTCATGGATTATAAATAACCCAAAACCACCGTATATAACAGTTAAAGTGGACAGACAACGGTGAGATGAACAGATGAATGAACAAACCAATGGACACAGGACAGAAAGAGCGATTACTAAGAGGTAACAAAAGTTACCTTTCATTACATCAATGCTGTATAATGTACAATTATGCATTATATGTCACAATGTTGAACGATGCATTTGAATTTAATTGACATACACATGTGAAATGTAACCTCTAAATGAGCGTGCACGTTGATCCTTTATTTGACAGAGTCCCTCCCTAAGAAATAAAAAGCGTGTATGTTGATCCTTTGTTGTTTGACAGGGTCCCTACCTAAGAAATAAAAAAGCGAGCTGGCACTTAACCACAATCGACACTTTCCATACTTCTCATAAATCTGTTCCCAGTGTGGAGAGTTCTATGATCTTTATTGGCCCTGATGTGGGTTTTAGCTTGGCACAAATTAAGAGTGTAATTCATCATGGCATATTTAATGGAAAGCTTTAATGAAACCTTTATAGGCCAATAAAGCAATGGTGTTCACACCATTACCTTTCTGATTATTTACAGTGTTCTGGGAAACTGGAGGATCCTTTTTATTATTTCCTGATATTTAAAATTATATAGTTGGATATTTGGAGCCCTCTTTCTATTGTTTTTCCCTGGTGTAGGTAAGCTCATTAGTGGACAAAAACTAGAATAAGAACAAAATGTCGAATATATATAAAAATATGCCATATGTATGTGGGTTTATCAGATACAGAATAAAATGTATCAGTTTGTAATAATTAAGGTATTTTTTCACCTCTTGCTCGATTGTATCTTTTATTGCCTATGATGATTTAATTTGAAAACAATAAGTTCAGCATCGACTCTACTTTCCTACTTTCTAGATGCTAAATAAATTATAAAATGTATTCTAAGGAGTGATTTATGCTTTGTTAACAAAGCAAATAATTTGTTTTTGATATTCTATTTAGTTGCCTTAATGAATATCTTAGTTTATAAATTATTGTTGGGGAAAGATCAAATTAATCTGCTGAACATTTCCGTATCAGCAAAAGAGCACACATCTGCACCCAGAGTCTGATATATATTAAAACCAGATATATATATATATATATATATATATATATATATATATATATATATATATATATATATATATATATATATATATATATATATATATATATATATATATATATATATATATATATCTGGTTTTAATATATATCATACTCTGGGTGCAGATGTGTGCTCTTATATATGCATTTGTCAAAATGGTTACCCATGTTAAGTCGGATTATAATATATACTTTTTAAGCATTTCTAATACTTTTGTTTAAGTATGTTATTATACAATCAATGCCTGTTCATAACATGGAAGATAATAATTGCCATGAGTGCAGTATGATTGAAATATAAGGGGAGATTTGATTTGATTTGTTGCACACTTGGTTGAGAATCTAATATCAAACTAATATATTCACACAAAAAAAATACATTTTGAAACTTTTTTCACACAGTAGATATGCTCTTTCAAAATGACATGTACAAATTGATGATCCACACTTTATTTAAGGCCATTCTATTAATGTGATATTAAAGAATATACACCATGGATAAATGACCAGGGCGAATATTATTGCAAACATTTTTCTATGGACTAATATTATGAATATCACGCTCATGTATTATACCTTCTCAAATAGTAATATCATCACCCACGCTTGGATCCCTTCATATGCTGTCAACATGATGTTCAACAAAGTTCTCATATAATTTAAGCAGTTTATATATATATATATATCTGGTTTTAATATATATCATACTCTGGGTGCAGATGTGTGCTCTTATATATGCATTTGTCAAAATGGTTACCCATGTTAAGTCGGATTATAATATATACTTTTTAAGCATTTCTAATACTTTTGTTTAAGTATGTTATTATACAATCAATGCCTGTTCATAACATGGAAGATAATAATTGCCATGAGTGCAGTATGATTGAAATATAAGGGGAGATTTGATTTGATTTGTTGCACACTTGGTTGAGAATCTAATATCAAACTAATATATTCACACAAAAAAAAATACATTTTGAAACTTTTTTCACACAGTAGATATGCTCTTTCAAAATGACATGTACAAATTGATGATCCACACTTTATTTAAGGCCATTCTATTAATGTGATATTAAAGAATATACACCATGGATAAATGACCAGGGCGAATATTATTGCAAACATTTTTCTATGGACTAATATTATGAATATCACGCTCATGTATTATACCTTCTCAAATAGTAATATCATCACCCACGCTTGGATCCCTTCATATGCTGTCAACATGATGTTCAACAAAGTTCTCATATAATTTAAGCAGTTTAAGTCTAAGCAGTTTTTTCTCATATCACTATCAAGACCAAGAAGTGCACAACATTTATTCAGCATTCTTATTCATATACAAACAGCGTGTCAATCAGGCTTTTTGTTGCATCTCTTTTATGACTTTTGATGGCAAGACTTGTTTACTGGCATGGCTCAGACATAACACCAGATTTGCTTTGACAACAGAAATATTGATCTAAAAAATGCAAAGACAGGACTAACATTGCAAACAACACTTTGAAGACGATAACTTCACAAATATCATAAAATTAAAGAAATGACAACAACTGCACAGGTTATGTTAAGCTGCCAGTGCAATTACAGGTAGTTTATTTGAGACAATATCTGTTGTGATTATGGTTACTGATATGTGAAAGTATTGGCTAAGAGTTGATTGAAAGTTGGCTTAAAATTGCCTCGGAATGTCTTCAGGGCCTAAAGCTTGATGTATTTGTTCATTTTGGCTTGTTCAGCATTCTCTTTAGATTATATTGTTACGACAGGGGCCTGTTGTAACAATGAGATTTAATATCCAGCTCGTTTGTACTTTCTATCTCTTCTGTGGAGTCATAAAATGGTATGAAATCAAACCTGTCCGTAAGATGTTTTTGATAAGGCGCCTTCAAAAATAGGTAGTCCTCTTTCTAATTTGGCATACACATTAATTCCGAAAATGTCGTTCATTCAGCAAATCATCATCAAAGGTCAAATTTATAAGATTGCTAGAATGGGAAATTTGTCAAAAAGGTCGTATAATTTCATCAATTCAAACAAAATATTCTTCTCCATTTGGATTTCCCTTATAAGAATAAATAAGACTTAGTAACAATTACATATTCAGAAAAGCTTTTGCCAAACTCAAGGTCTTTGTGAAGTTAATGTCAAGGTCATGACCTCAGTTTAATGATAAATTGTTCACAAATGTGTACTTGTATCATTATAGCATCTAATATACAGGCACATATGCATGGCACATTCTCAAAAGAATGTTTGTCCTATGTGAAGGTCATTTCAAGGTCAATATTCAAAGTCATAATCCCCTTTTATTTTAAAGTTTAAAAAAAAACTGAACTGAATTTCCCCAATGTTTAGAAAAGTTTTGCAAAAATCATAAATGTTAAATTTTCAAGCACATTTGCAAAAGATTTGCTTTCATTTGAAGAAATCCTTGTATCATCTCAATACAACATATGATGGGTTTCAGATTCGAAGGCTTTTATTAGTCATCTCATACATATCGAATATGTATGTAGCTTAGGTAAATTCATGAAATTCAAAACAGAGTACGCAGATCCTGGATATATACAAGAGTGGTGTGTAACTCTACCTCCACACAGAGTACACCAATAGGAAATAAAAGAAAATCATGCGACATCAGAATTAGATGGGAAATGATGTTTGTACATGTCAATGAAATATGATTCTTTTAATGATCTTGGAACATGTCTTTACATTAAGGATAGACGTATTGTAGATTTGTTTTCTTCGATTTTATGTGTGCCTTAAATCAAACCTTACAATGTAAATCATTATTGTATATAGCAAGGTAGAGTCACATACTACCAAACTCAAACTCACTCAAACTCAAACTCAAACTCAAACTCAAACTCAAACTCAAACTCACTCAAACTCAAACCCAAACTCAAACTCAAACTCAAACTCAAACTCAAACTCAAACTCAAACTCAAACTCAAACTCAAACTCAAACTCAAAATCCATTTATTCGGCCATAGAGAAATATATTTATTCAGTATAATCATATTATATCAAAAACAATTTGGATAGGGAGACCTTTACAAAGGTGGGAAATCCCACCGCTATCATAGAGGCACAATACAGTCAGATATAAATATACACTATAATTGAGTGATTCCAACATGGTTAAGTTAATTTTCTCTTGAACAGACATAACAACCATTAATGTTGCATACAACACTGTAGGAATCTATATAATAATTTTTTTTATACTTGGAATAACCTTGTAGAGAATGAGTGTTTATTTTGTCCAGTATACAGGTTGGGTGTCATTTACCGTATCAGGAATAGTATATCTTATACATTTTCTAGCATATTCATAGATATATATTGGGGGGCTGAGGTATATTGCAGGCTGGCTGGTATAATGGAGACTTTACGGTAGGTAAAGGTGGTTAAAGCAGGGGAACGCACTGGGAATCAGGTACCAGCATGACACGACCCCCCAGCCTGCAGTGACGCAGGGTGGGTCTGGGTACTTAAAGGCGAGCCCGCCAATTAATATCATTGTTCAGTATCAAGGCGCTGAGTTTTCCCTCCATCCCTCCCATTTTAGCTAATATGTCCTAATTTATGTCCAAAAAAAAAAAAAATATGTCCTAATTTATGTCCTATTTAAATGCCGCATTCGCCTCCTGGTGGGTGTTCGGCCAGGTATAAATATATCAATTTGTTATTTCAATTATCAATTGTATCATTTAATTAATTAGCAGCCAGGACTGCTTGTACATATGATGGTTTGTAGACTATTTGATTTATTTAATGTGAATTTATAATAATTAAGATGTATGGTGTAGGCAGATTTATTTTGTTAGGAGAACATAATAAATCATTTATGTGCATTTAAGAAATGGCTCGTTTCCTTATTTTAAGAAGGTTTTTGGTCATAAAAGATATCATTGATAATTATTCTTTTTCACTTTCAAAATTATATCAGTCATTTCATGATGAGACCTGACTTTTAACCATAAGAAAAAAATATTTTTTTTCTTTTCACCCTCACCCTTTGGAAATTAATGCTCCATCCACTGGTTATTATTTTGTCTGAAAAGTTTGGTATAGTGTCACTAACATCTTAACTTATTGCTGTGCTCATTTTCTAGCCATAACAGTGACACCAATCGGTCATGTGTAAAATATCTGACTCCATGCTTATTGGCTGCTAAAAAGAAGCTTGTACTGGGTGTGGTCTCCCAGGTCTGACTTGAAAATACATTTATAGCCTTTTACTTGCAGAAACTTGGTATAATATCAGGCTCTGCAAAGTTGAGTAATCAATCTTGCCATACACAATAGGAGTCTCTTTCATATCAATGCCGACAATGATGATTGGTTCAGGGTCGGTAAAGCTAAGTATATTAAATCAGGTGTGAGTCAGAACATATTGCTCCATGTTATCATGATTGCTTTATTGATCTCACATCTTTAATTTCATCTAATATGTTGAGGGTCAGGCAAAACAAATCTACCACAGGCAGTAGGTGTATATTAAGATAACCCATGTCACACACACACATGGTAACGTGATGCACTTAATCAATAGTTATGAATCAAATACCAAAATATACCTCTGCTCAAACTAATCTCACCATACTCTGACAGAATATTGTACCGCTGAAAACTAATTTTGAAATATAGATAAGCTTCATATGCAAAATTGGACAAAGTGTTAATATGAAAAATTCTGTCCCTTATTAGATATTATATTGAATAGAAATATTCATTTCCGTCACAAAACAACTTTGTCTGAGACTGATTATATATTAGGCTGTATTGTTTGTATGGACCTTTTCAATAGCGTTTTTGATCTATTTGCTACTGGTCTTCTTGAACTTATTCATCGTTAGTTATATTTACATTGATTGGTTTGATTTTTGTCTTCAATCTTATTTAAACCATTCTCAAAACGACTTGACCTAAGAGCTCTTTATTTGAATCGTCTATTGAGCAGGATATGATATAAATTGGCCCTAACAACTTTTCTGCTTTTTATTAATTAAAATTGATATAGGTATCCCACAGGTAACAATATTACATGTTAAGGTACGATTGACACTTAGTTTAAGGACGCTGCTTTTGACTGATAAAAGAAACAAAATTTCAAAACAATGGTTAGATTCCCGAATAGATGGTCACATACCACGAAGTTATCTGCACCTGCTGTGTACTCATGATATTGTAGTATTAGGAAGGTCTTATTTGCTCGCTGGTAAATCATTAAGCTTTTGATATCAGCTTCCAAACTTGTATGTCTTTTTGTCCATTATGCCTTGTATGTATGTGACTAGTGCGCCAAGGGAAATCAAAGTTCCAAACCCCCCTCGGATATGAGTTATTCTAAATCGTGTGCCGTGCTTGTGTAAAGAATTCATGAATTCAATGTTATGTTCTTGTTGCATATTTTATGAATTGTATTAATATTCGTATTACTAGTAAAGTGAATTATATGTTGTATTAGTTTTACTTATATAGTGGATTAAATGTTGTATTAGTATAACTTATATAGTGAATTAAATGTTGTATTAGTTTTACTTATATAGGGAATTAAATGTTGTATTAGTATTACTTATATAGTGAATTAAATGTTGTATTAGTATAACTAATATAGTGAATTAAATGTTGTATTAGTATTACTTATATTGTGAATTAAATGTTGTATTAGTATAACTTATATAGTGAATTAAATGTTGTATTAGTATTACTTATATAGTGAATTAAATGTTGTATTAGTATTACTTATATAGTGAATTATATGTTGTATTAGTATTACTTATATAGTGAATTATATGTTGTATTAGTATTACTTATATAGTGAATTAAATGTTGTATTAGTATAACTAATATAGTGAATTAAATGTTGTATTAGTATTACTTATATAGTGAATTATATGTTGTATTAGTATAACTTATATAGTGAATTAAATGTTGTATTAGTATAACTTATATAGTGAATTATATGTTGTATTAGTATAACTTATATAGTGAATTAAATGTTGTATTAGTTTTACTTATATAGGGAATTAAATGTTGTATTAGTATTACTTATATAGTGAATTAAATGTTGTATTAGTATAACTAATATAGTGAATTAAATGTTGTATTAGTATTACTTATATTGTGAATTAAATGTTGTATTAGTATAACTTATATAGTGAATTAAATGTTGTATTAGTATTACTTATATAGTGAATTAAATGTTGTATTAGTATTACTTATATAGTGAATTATATGTTGTATTAGTATTACTTATATAGTGAATTATATGTTGTATTAGTATTACTTATATAGTGAATTAAATGTTGTATTAGTATAACTAATATAGTGAATTAAATGTTGTATTAGTATTACTTATATAGTGAATTATATGTTGTATTAGTATAACTTATATAGTGAATTAAATGTTGTATTAGTATAACTTATATAGTGAATTATATGTTGTATAAGTATAACTTATATAGTGAATTAAATGTTGTATTAGTATAACTTATATAGTGAATTAAATGTTGTATTAGTATTACTTATATAGTGAATTATATGTTGTATTAGTATTACTTATATAGTGAATTAAATGTTGTATTAGTATTACTTATATAGTGAATTATATCTTGTATTATGATTACTTATATTATGAATCATATGCTGTTATATATTTTATATACTGAGTTGCAATGTGAAGACAAGCCATGACCTCGCCAATCTGCCTCATTAGTATACTGATATCCTTCAACCCAAGATGATCAATTGGTTTTTTCAGGTTAGAAACATTAATGATATTTGCTGCTATTATCACTCCCTCCTCCTAGCAAGACATCACATTTACACTAATAATACAGCCTACAGAGCGTTCCAATATTAGAAAACAATGCATGGTATAGTTAGGAAAAGTTGTCAAATGATATGTTCCATCTGAATGGATTCCCATGACTAAAACATCAGTCATATGTCAAGTGTTCATAAAGACTTCTAAAAGACTTCCATATACATACTAAATATTGACATGTTTAGTAGGAATAAAATACTCACCAATGAGAAGTTCACTTGTCATATCAGCCGATGCTATTATCGAATTCTGATTTTGGAAAATAAGTGAAATCCATGGGAGCAGGGAGGTCATGTATGAATACATATCTGCAAAATATACAAAATGATTTATTTCCATTCGAATATCATGTAACACATTACAAAGCATCAAAAATGAGTTACAATACAGAACAGGTGCAATGCGTTTATAATCAAGTTCATTCACAATTGAATAATATCCAAATCATCATAAATAGATAATCCTATGTGTTAAACATTTCAATACAGATATCATTTGAACATAATTTCAATTGTCCCCTTTGAGTGTGAAAATCCTTAATATCATAATATATCCTCAATAGTATAATAATGATTTATAGAGTATCCTTAGTGTATCCCAGAGAGTTAGAGAAGCAAGCTTCTGAAAGAGAATAACTCAATCCTCAACGGTTGGTTATCGAAACCAATTCAGATCAACGTATCCATCTTCCATTTGAGCGGGGCAAATGCTGTGCACACATATATATGGTAGTCTACCATACATATGTGTGGCTGTGGTCACCACATTCATTCAGTTTAACACAATGAAATCTTAAACAGCTTTAATGAAAGTGTACAAATAGCCAGGATATGCGGATAGCTTACCTTGCAGCTAGTATGGACCAGATTGCTACCTCAGAACAAAACCCATAACAATGCTGCAGCCAGCAAGAGTAGATCACGTGACACATGCAGGATTTCACGTTCAGCAATCCAATACAGATAACATTTGGTCAGTCTCACATCAATGTGTGCACTTAGGTCTGGTTAAACCGGTGTAATTTACACAAGCAATGTCATTAATGTGGCAGAAATGCCTGATATTGGGTGGCAGCGTTCACGGAATTTTCACTGTGCCCATACATATATATATACTACAAATGTACAAATAAATAAATAAATATATATATATATATATATATATATATATATATATATATATATATATATATATATATATATATATATATATATATATAAATATATATATATATATATATATAAATATATATATATATATATATATATATATATATATATATATATATATATATATATATATATATATATATATATATATATATATATATATATATATATATATATATATATATATATATATATATATATATATATATATATATATTCAAGAAAGAAAGAAAGCACTCAGTTGATCTCTGGTAAATGATTTCTCAAGCCTGATCTTTAGTGAGACCACATCCAATATTTCCATCCAATATTTCTAAATTCATAAAAATCCATTCTATATATCTGTGGCCTTTCTTTATCACATGAGTAGCTGTCATATTTGACACCATTCTTGTATCAACCCTTACAGCATATTCTTTTCTACATGATAATTTAATAATATTAACAATAATAATAATAATATTAATAATAATAATAATGATAATGATAATGATAATAATAGTAATAATAATGACAATGACAATGACAATGACAATAACAATAACAATAAAAATGATGATGATGATGATGATATTGATGATGATGATATCAACAGAAGCATTTGTACCCACCATGGTATATACCCTAAGAATGCTTTCGAAGGCATTTTTTAATGTAACAATTTGTAATAACCTGTGAGCATATTTGTCAGCTATTTTGAAATTTTGAGCTCTTTGTTCAACTAAGTAAATTCCCGCGATTTGATTTTGCAGGGTGCATTGGTACATAATATGATTCTATAAATTGTCACCTTCTCACACATACACTTTGTTCAAGACAACAGTGAAACATGTGTCCCAAATGTGTCACTAATCAGTACAATTCTAAAACTTATTCTCTCCCAGTCTAACAGGGTTCTGTGTCATATAATTTCTGTGTGCATCCTAGTGGGACTCTATACATTTAGTTTTACTTGCATTAAAAGTTAAATTAAACTAATGCTTAACGCAAAGCGATTTATTTACATATATTTATATTATGATATGCTTTACAGCTTTGGAGATAGTGAGTAAAGGGGATTTGGGGACTGATGAATATATGGTATTGGGAACATAACAAATAATGCAAGAACAGTCCACCAGAGGACACTGTTCTCAAGGTAAGTCTGGAATAGTCGGGATGCAGACAACATTCTCCAAAAACTGCATCGAACTGTAAGTAAAAGAAGTCTGTTCACCAAAACAATGGCTCCCGAACCAAACCAATCTCTGTGTCCATGGGAAAACACTTTAACCCCTTTGTCAAAATAATCCTCTTGCTACTATAGGACATGAGAGACTTCATTAAAAAGATAAAACATATTAAAAAGTGAGAATGAAAGAGTTCTGGTCACAATGGATATCGCCTCACTTTACATAAACATTCCCAACACAGAAGGAACTGTAGCTTAGAGTAATATTTGGGGGAAACATTGAAATATGGCTACTATGGCAAGACCAGCAATAACATTCTATTGAACCTACTTTGGGGTGTTTTCCTCCAATATCAACAATCTAACCAAAACTATATGAAAGTGGGAAGCACCGTGATGAGTACTATCATATGTAAATCTCTTTATTGGAAATCGGGAGACCAACTTTCTTGTCAATCAATTCTCTGTGAAACCAGATATTTATGTTCGCTTCATAGACGTGTTCATAGACATATTTATGGTACTTATCGTGTTTGCAGACAAGTTAGACATGGAGAACAGTTAAAAAAAGTATATGAATAGCGCTCACTATTTTAAAAATTCACATTGAAAATATCAAATACAGAATTTGGTGAAAATAAACCTAAACACGAACCAAATAAACAAAGATTTCTACCATAAGAAAATGAGACATTTTCATATCAAAGGTACACTTCTTGTCACCCACTTCATGATGGCAAAACTGAAGCACCATACGGTGAATATCTGAGAATAATAAGAAGAGTTTGCTTAGCATTACACAGAACATCTCAATCGCTATCTCAATAGAGGTGTCTTTTTCTGGAGAAACAGAACATGCAAGGACAAAGCAACCTGTGTAAATAGACTCGTACGTGGCTATCAAAATATCCAAAAAAAGAAAAACCTTACAAACAGAACATCGTTAGTTCTGACATTCAACCGTGCCAATTCAAATGTGAATAAAATTATCAACATATATTGACCAGTTCTTGAAAAGACAAAAATATATTATATAGCTTTATCAGAAAAAGCCCTTAGTAGTATATATATATATATATATATATATATATGAGGACTTTATAGGTATAAAGTTGCTTAAAGGGAGCGAGGTATGGGTGTGACTCCAAGTGTCAGGCATAGCTGCCCAGCTAAGTGCAGTTTCAAAGCAAGCGCACCTAAATAAGATGCTGCATTCTCCTGGCTCTGCCTCTTAGTCTCTCCTGAACGTTTTCCCACCATCCCACCCTATACGAGTCGTCTTGCTTTAAATATTTATATTATGATATGCTTTACAGCTTTGGACATAGTGAGTAAAAGGGTTGGATCCCCAGCCATACAGATACAGTCAGACTAAATTACGACGACGAACAATCCAAAAACAACCACGGTTGCGATCTGATTCGATCTCCTCATTTTGTAAATCCCATATTATATATTCAAGATATACTTTACATTTCTATACTTTCTACAAATCGGATGGCATTATGTTATAATCTAAATTTAAGTGTGCATGATACAAACCACTTATTTAATGTCAATGTACCCACATGAGAACCTCTATAAGTCATGCTGTATCATAACAGTTATTTCAAGTTATTTATCACTGGTATATGACCGACCCCACTAGCACAGTTGGGAGAGTGTAGGATCTGTGCCTTTAATGGTTATATAAGTGGAGGACGGGAGGTGGTGGGTCCGACTCCCACTGATAGCAGTGTTACTTTCACACTGATTAAAAGTCTCGAAAGTCGACCTGATATGGCCATTGTTGCTGAAAGGGTCGTAAAAACACCATTTCACAATTTCATGTTTATCACTGGTATGAAGACAAGATAATAAGAATTGACGTATTGTTATCACTGATATGACAGTTATTTTCTTATCTTATACAAATTTCAGATGTGACTGTCATTATCACGTTTAATGTTTCATTTTCATGAGAAACACAAACAAAACTATTGAAACAGTGGCACATATATTGATTGGAAATCAATAATTGGGACAATTTCAAACACCACAAAGACCAAAGAGAGAGTAAATGTTATATGTAGTCTGCAAACGTTCAAACCTGAAATATTTAGTGTGTATTCACTAGAAACTGGGTCAAGAAAATACATTCTACTCCGGGTGCATCTTACATGTGAACAGGCCTTGAGTGTTAACATGGACAAGGTACGTCACTTTCACTATTATATAAGAATTGTAGAAGACATTGCAATATACCCATTATAGCAGAATAATTATACTCTTATATCATACATATCTATCATGTAAGTGATATTTGAAATGATCATGCATCAGCAATATTACTCTTGTAAATGTAGGGTACTAAATTCCATGTACAGGTTTTTACCTTATTTCGTTCAGCCATAGAGATATTGATTACATACTGCTATCTCTATGTTACTAAGAGATAAGATAAGAGATCAGATTTTATTTATTAAAGTGACAGTTGGGTATTTACAATGTTCATTAAAATCAACAACATGCATATATATATATAGTATTATAAACAATGAGTTTCCCACCCAGCCTTTCGACTTACCAGTCACTTACCCTCCCGCTGTATATAATAGGGTTTTCCTTATATTAAAAGCATCTTTTATGAATAATGCAAGTTGGGTATTATCAGTTCATTTGTAAACATATAATTAAGCTGCTCAGTATGTGATTTATCTAAGTATGTATTGTCCTTCATTAAGCAAGTTGGTTCTGTTCTCTGATGTAAGCTTTACAGTAAAATATAAAATGAATTTCTGTTTCTGAGCCATCATTGCAAATTGGGCATATTCTCTCCTCTGGAGGGAGCGGTGTTTGTCCATACCGTCCTGTCTCAATGCGAAGTGGCAGGATGCCACACCGCAATTGTGCAACATATGATCGCAGTTGTCTAGGCAGAGAAAGGTACTTCTCCTGCCCTACATCTGCTTTAAATGTAACATAAGTTCTAAGCTTTGATGAGTTTGAGGTATCTGTTTTCCAATTTGCACACTCAATCTCCATTCATTTCTTTTCTGCTTCCTCTAAAAGTTTTCTCACAACAATACCTTCCAAATTGTCTCTATAAATGTAATCACCAAGCCCTATCATATTTAACACAGATTTAAGCTCTTTGAACCAGTTATTTGCGTTAAGGCTTCTCTCCCAGAAAAATATTCTTTTTGTGAGTCTAGAGTTTTCCATTTTAAGCATTCTGCACTAGAAACGGAGCATGTCCACTCTCTTTCTCACACAGGGGGGCCTCCACCCTGTATCACCAAATATTGTCAGATTGGATGCATAGCAGTGTACACCTAGGAATGATCTCAGGGCACGATGCTGAACAGTATCACATTTGGGATATGGTTTAAAACCCCATATGGTGCCACAATAAGCCATTATGGGCACTACACATGTATCATAACATAAAAACAGAATGATGTAGACCACCACAAGCCTTGTGTTTATTTATCAGTGATCCAATTGCACAACCCGCAGCATTGGCCAGGACAGTGGCAGTTGTTGTAAAATCCAGGAATTCATCAAACTCACAACCTGGGTATCTGTATGAGGTTGCAATGCTAACACTATCACTCCCGATTTTGAATTCAAAATCTGAACGTTGCACATTTTGGCATCTAAAGTGAATCACTTTTGTTTTGTCCACATTAATGGTGAGCCTCCACTTCTGAGTCCAATTATAAACTATATCTAAAAGCTTTTGTAAATCCTCTTCATTCTCACATAAGAGGACTATATCATCAGCATAAAGTAACACACAAAGTAGCTCATCTCCCAGGTGAACGCCAATCCCAGCTTCCTTCAGCGCTGTAGTCATTCACAAAAAGTGCAAACAAAGTAGTTGAAAGATTATCTCCTTGTCTGACACCTGTTCTGACAGGAAACCAGTCAGTCACTGAGCCATTTATATTAACAGATGCAATGGGAGTATTGTATAAGCTCCGGATGGAATTATAAAGTTTCCCATGGACACCACACTTCAATAACTTATAGAACATACAGGTCCAATCCACAGAATCAAATGCTTTGCGCATGTCTATAAAGCAGGTGAAGGTTTCTTGTTTCTTGTGTTTTCTATTTCTAATTGCAGAAGTTAGTGTATATAGGTGATCAATACCTGCTCGCCGCTTTCTGAAACCATTCTGCTCTTCCACATCAATCCCATTGTCCTGCATTACTAGCATAGATTGCATGTTACTATTTGTTACTAGCATTGATTGCATGTTGCTATCTGTTACTAGCATTGATTGCATGTTGCTATCTGTTACCAGCATTGATTGCATGTTGCTATCTACCTGTTGCCAACATCGATTGCATGTTGCTATCTGTTATCAACATCGATTGCATGTTGCTATCTGTTTTCAGTATTGATTGCATGTTGCTATCTGTTACCAGCATTGATTGCATGTTGCTATCTGTTTGCAGCATTGATTGCATGTTGCTATCTACCTGTTACCAGCATTGGTTGCATGTTGCTATCTGTTACCAACATTGATCGCATGTTGCTATCTACCTGTTACCAGCATTGGTTGCATGTTGCTATCTGTTATCAACATCGATTGCATGTTGTTATTTGTTACCAGCATTGATTGCATGTTGCTATTTGTTGTCAGCATTGATTGCATGGTGCTATCTGTTACCAGCATTGGTTGCATGTTGCTATATGTTACCAGCATTGATCGCATGTTGCTATCTGTTACCAGCATTGGTTGCATGATGCTATTTGTTGTCAGCATTGATTGCATGTTGTTATTTGTTACCAGCATTGATTGCATGTTGTTATTTGTTACCAGCATTGGTTGCATGGTGCTATCTGTTACTAGCATTGATTGCATGATGCTATATGTTACCAGCATTGATTGCATGTTGCTATCTGTTACCAGCATTGATTGCATGTTGCTATATGTTACCAGCATTGATTGCATGGTGCTATCTGTTACCAGCATTGGTTGCATGGTGCTATATGTTACCAGCATTGGTTGCATGGTGCTATTTGTTACCAGCATTGGTTGCATGGTGCTATTTGTTACCAGCATTGGTTGCATGTTGCTATCTGTTACCAGCATTGGTTGCATGGTGCTATTTGTTACCAGCATTGGTTGCATGGTGCTATTTGTTACCAGCATTGGTTGCATGGTGCTATCTGTTACCAGCATTGGTTGCATGGTGCTATTTGTTACCAGCATTGGTTGCATGGTGCTATCTGATACTAGCATTGATTGCATGTTGCTATCTGTTACCAGCATTGGTTGCATGATGCTATTTGTTACCAGCATTGATTGCATGATGCTATCTGTTACTAGCATTGATTGCATGGTGCTATCTGTTACCAGCATTGGTTGCATGGTGCTATATGTTACCAGGATTGATTGTATGCTGCTATCTCTCTTTGTTGCCAGCAAGGATTGTATGCTTCTTTGTCAGTATTGGTTGTATGCCCCTCTGCTAATGATAATGATACCTCTGCAACTGGTTATATGTTGTTATAAATACCTATATATATATTTGTATCATATTTCATGGGATGTAAAACTAAGATTAAAGTGAATGCCTATCTATGGAGGGAAAACCAAAAATGTATTAAACCTTCTGATAATGCTTTCAAGCAATTTTGAAGAACTTCTCCCTCAATTCTTATAATGGATAAAAGAATGGTATAGTTTTCCTATTTCAATTCACATCAAAATCCTGTTTTTGATAGTTGCTATGCAAATTTTAAATTATAACCATAATGACTGATTTATTTTTGATGTTGTTTATTTGGCAGAGCCCGCTGTTGGTGCGCCTGGCCACTAGGGCCGATTATGAAGCCCTGCTGAACGTGAGGAGAGATGAGGAGGATGGGGATGATTACCTTAAGAAAAGTTTTAACCATCTTATGAACAATAAACACGTCTCCATATTTGTCTTACAAGAAGGAACCACAGTGGTAAAATATATTCCTGTTTACAAAAGAAGTCCTAATTCGATTTGTTCTTTGTCAACTTGATGATTTGTGGTCAATTACAGGTAAAAGATGGTTATTCTATGAGCTAATTACAGGTTAAAGATGACTATTCTACAAGTAAATAAAAGGTTAAAGGGATTAAGCAGTGATTTTGAAAAATATGTATAATTATCATAGGTTAATGATAAAGATATTTGCCTTTCTATCTAAATATTGTTTTGGTTGATGCACTCCAGTAAATGTCTGTAAAACCTATTTGAAGAGGAACCTAATTTATATCCCCCTTTTAAAAGCACACTTCTTTCTTGGCGTTATTGTTATGTGGAGCGTGATCATAGAGGCACTGAAAGGTAAAATGACGTCATAAGCATATTGCCATACTCTTATGACGTCATGAAATGTATTGTCCTTTGGAAAGTGCCAGAATGACATCAAACAGTGCTACCCTACTTTGAGCCTCAATTGAGGTCAAACAAAGTTCACGCTACCCGTATTTACCCGTCATGTGTAGCGCATGGCTGAGACAGATCTCTCCTGGGAGTGCAGCTTTTATGCCTTTTTGCAACTTTTTACTCTATAATAATTTCAATTTGTCATGATGTTCATATGTGGCTAATCTTTCAATACACCAAATTGTAGAATTGATGTTTGATACCTTTAAAGATGGCTATTCTATGAGTTAATTAAGCAGCAGTCTCACTGTAGCAAATAGGCCAAGCAGATGAAAGCAGACAGGAAAATTTGGGTGTTAGGAAAGAGTACGGGAGTCTACGCAATGCCTTATTCATAATGGAGCAGCACAGGTAAGACTGCTTTGTCAAAATCTTGAGAGGAGATTAAAACTGCCAGGAGGCCACAGGCCGCGGCACAGTTGGTTAGAGCGCCAGCTTATTAGCACCAGTTCCTCTGTGGTGATCCAAAGGTCGTGGGTTCGAACCCCGGCCGTGCCGGGATTAAACTCATGATACAATTTCCCACATCAGCTGAGGCCCGTGCCTAAAGGGTTAACCCGTTGTCCTTGTAAATCTGTGACCGGGTGAGTTGTCATGTCAAGGACCTGCGACATGACAATTCAGTGAGGCAGCACTATATCTGTTACAAGTAGGTCTCATCACGAAATGACTGAAATAATGTTGAAAGTGATGTAAAACACCAAACAAACAAACAAAATCAAACTGCCAGTAAGCACTGCCTTCGTTGCTCATGCTGAGTGGGTCAGTAGTGCATATTTGTTCATATTTCATCCTGAATGTGTCCTGACTTTGTTTGGTGATATTCGCTTAAAGGTATTAAGCATCAATTCTACAATTTGGTATTTCTGAAAGCTTAGCCACATATGAAGACAATGAAAGAATGAAATTATAATAGAGTAATAAGATATGTTGCTATGAGACATAGCAGTTGCACTCCCAGCAGAGGTCTGTCTGAGCCATAAGCTGCGCGTGACTGGTAAACACGGTAGCGTGAATTTTATTTTACCTCAACTGAGGCTCAAAGTAGGGTAGCACTGTTTGACATCATTTTGATACTATTCAAAGGACAATACATGTTATGACGTCATAAGCATATTGCCATACATTTATGACGTCATTTTACCTTTCAGTGCCTCTATGATGACACTCTACATAAAAATGACGCCAAGAAAGGAGTGTGCTTTCATTAGGGGACTACATATTAAGGTCTTGTTCAAATAGGTTTTACAGACAATGATGGGGATGCATTTTTCAAAAAATTTATAGACATGAAAGACAAATACATTTATCACCAATATGTGAATTTTAAACGTTTTTTCAAATTGGTGCTTAAGAGAAGAAACAAACAGGTATGGAGAAGACAAGGAAACAAGGAAAAGAGTTGGTCAGAATAAGACGCGAACAGAAGACGAACATCCTTATTCTTATTGTTCTGTCTGCAATACATCCGTCTTGTCTGTGTATATCCATATCTGTACACTTTCTGTTCATATTTACTCCTGAATACTTTAGTTCTATATCAGTGTTCATCCGCGTTGTTTGCTTTGGTCTTGTCCACTTACTTTTTTTCAACTTGTACGCTTCTCATTCGTTCTTTCAAAGTGCACAAAAACGTACAACAGTGGACAAAAGCGACGTGCAAAACGTGCAAAATATTTTCAACTCCGCAACTCGTCTGCTTGGCCTGTTCACTATAGTGAGACCAAGCCTTTACAGCTTAAAGATGACTATTCTATGAGTTAATTATAGGTTAAGGATGACTATTCTATGACTTTATTACAGCTTAAAGATGACTATTCTATGAGTTAATTACAGGTTAAGGATGACTATTCTATGACTTAATTACAGCTTAAAGATGACTATTCTATGAGTTAATTACAGCTTAAAGATGACTATTCTATGAGTTAATTACAGCTTAAAGATGACTATTCTATGAGTTAATTACAGCTTAAAGATGACTATTCTATGAGTTAATTACAGGTTAAGGATGACTATTCTATGACTTAATTACAGCTTAAAGATGACTATTCTATGAGTTAATTACAGGTTAAGGATGACTATTCTATGACATAATTACAGCTTAAAGATGACTATTCTATGATTACAGGTTGGTCTGCGGATACTTGTGGCCCTGAATAATGAGGACTGCCTGGGTCTAGATGCCAGGATAGCTAAACATTGTTCCAACAAAGGCTATATGACCATTCTAGACTCAGAAGCAATGAAGATTTTCAAACAGACTTATCCCAAAATGAAAAATGTGTTGTGGGCTGTTATCAATAGTGGCCGATACCAAAAATGGCTTAAAGATCCTTCTCGAAAGCCGGAATGGAAACTCTTGACAAGAAGGGTAATAATGATTTGCACATTTCTGACACAACTTATTGGCAAAATTAGGCACTTGAGGCATTCTCTTGGCAAAACAATACCAGAGGATGGTCATGGGAATTTTAGTCTTTTCATTGGCTTTAATCAGATATATGAAACAAAACAAATCATTACTGAAGTATTGGTATAAAGGGTGCTATCTAGTCTTATGTCATTTTAATTTCATTTTACTATGAATATTCAAACTTTATCATAATTTTCTTGAGTGCAAGACATTTTTACATAGGAGGGAACATAAGACGTAACTCTATTTTTAAAACCTGCGAATATAGGAATTTAATCTGTTTTTTCTTTTTTTTCATTTGAAGAATTGTATCTTGTTCTTTCCGAACAAAAAAGACCTGCAAAATCTAATCATTGGAATGAAAGAACCTCGTAGAGCTGTGAGCATCGAGACTGGAAGCGAACTCCTGACTGAAAACCCACAGCAGGTCAGGAAGCTGTTTCCAGATGAGGTCTATCTTGACACTTTATGGTGGCTTCCAAGAAAGGTCAGCAATGAAAACTTGTTGAAAACAATGATATCACACCATACATTATCGACAAGGTCAACAGGAGGTCAACTGGAGGCATTGAGTTTTGCCGATGCTAGTTACGGAAATAATGTCACTTTGTATGATTTGTTTTTCCATGGACATGAGAAAGATGATATGATGGATCACATCCTACATCAGCTGAAGCACCTTGTCACCATCATGCCTGATGACCAAAATGCTGAGGTGGAATTAGTGTTTCCCCTACATATAGATTCAGCAGACATCAAGGAGACTCTACAGCCCTACTTAGGGACTACCCACCTGGTAATTCAGACCGCTGATACAGTAAAGGAGGAGGTCTTAGTGCTCCAGACTCATTTCGGGAGCTTTTTAGGTCTGAGCAGGTTGTAAAAATGGAGGGAAAGAAGATCCATTTTCCAAATATTCCATCAAAACCTCTTTTATCGACATTGTACATATTAGTCTCAGAATGGTCAAAAACGTATTGATTATATTCAGAAATTCAGCATTGTCTGATTCAAGACAATACATTTGAGAATGCGCATATATATTTAAAAAAATGGAGGTTTTGGTGGGAACAACACATTTCAAGACCTTATCATTGTTTTACAGGGATTAACTCTCCAAATAACTTTAATGCATTCTTATGATATAACGTGTATTAAATGTGGGTATCTCCGAAATATACCACAGCAGAGATAGTTAAACAGAGATTGGAAAGAGCAGGTCTGCTACTAGGTGCACTATCCAACTGTCACATGGTCTTGCAAAAATGTGGCATCAAATGTGGCGTCTCCACATGACCACGCCATTGCTAGGGTATGACAATGCCTTGCTGTGAGTTCCTATGTTTAAAGCGACATCTAATGGCTCCCACATTTAAATTTGCACATTTATTTTTTTCCAATAAATCTACTACAATGGTTGTTACGTACACATATACAATTACATACAGCGACCGCCACGCCATGTGGTGGAAACCCAGAGTATGTTTGTTTGTTTGTTTGGGGTTTTACATCACTTTCAACATTATTTCAGTCATTTCATGATTAGAACTACTTGAAGCAGATATTGTGCTGCCTCACTGAATTGTCATGTCGCAGGTCCTTGACATGACAACCCACCCGGTCACAGATTTACGGGTTAACCCTTCAGGCACATATGGGAAATTGTATCAAGAGTTCAATCTCAGCACGGCCGGGGTTATAACCCACGATCTTTGTATCACCACAGAGGAACTAATGCTAATAAGCTGGAGCTCTAACCAACTGTGCCATGGCCCATGGCCCCCATGGTATGAGACCAGGTAAGTACAAATATCAATATCATACAGTTTCCTTAGTTATGGTTCATGATTAGCATTTGTGGTTCATGATTAGCATTTATGGTTCATAATTAGCATTTTATTATTATTTTTGAGCTGCAATACATGATAATAAACTTAACCCCCAGTTATCAATCATATCAAAACATGTCATCTGAGACATTGGGTGGTATGGTGGTTGATTTAAGCAACCAGGAACAGCATAGACTTTCATCCACTCGAACCTGTGTCATATATAAACTACCATAATATGAATCAAAATAAAATATTGATTTTAATCCAGACCAAAATCATAATTATATCACTGGACAAAATGGTAAAAAGGTGATAAGATAATACTTGATTAATAAGCAAAACAGAATAATATGCACTTTTAT
This sequence comes from Amphiduros pacificus, assembly GCA_949316495.1. Taxonomy (NCBI): domain Eukaryota; kingdom Metazoa; phylum Annelida; class Polychaeta; order Phyllodocida; family Hesionidae; genus Amphiduros; species Amphiduros pacificus. The sequence continues at coordinate 11,194,792 of OX439012.1, read as the reverse complement.
AACATCACCTTTATTATGAATAAATAAATATTATCATCCCATTGCATAATAATCATAAATGTTGTCTATCCATACATCGAGATCTGAAAGTGTGACTAGGTCATAATAAGTAAAGATTTCAAATTAGTCCTAAATTCACATGCAAGATTTCAAGACGAATAATTCAAGATTTTAATTAGACAGCACCAACTGCATGTGTGAGCAAGGATAAATGTTTTTATGGTTAAGTTTCACAAAACTAAAATGTCAATTTAAAACTGTGTTTGTTGACCTTTTAACGTTGATTGGTCATTTCAAGTTTTCCCTATAAAATGCACCTATTGGTGACAATAACAATATCTAATACTATAGTAATCAACATATAGCAATACAACTATATTAATCAACATATAGCATTTCCCCGGGTGTGACAAGATGGTAAGTACCAAAAAATGCAATAAAACATTACATATACCCTAAAGTGATGTTCTATGAATTTCTGTCAGACTAAATTGTAAATGTGTAATTATTCCTAAATTCATATGCAGGTCCAAGGTTTTGTGATTAAATACCAATTTATAAGTATGCAGTTTTATTCACTGAGTATATCTCTTTTCATACCAGATTTTATATGCATGCAGTAAAAACACATGCATGCAGTAAAAACACATATTCATAGCAACCTGTGCCATGAGCAGACATAGTCTGGAATAGCGCTACACAAATCTTTATTGTTGTTATTCTTATTCTTATTATTCTTATTATTATTCTTATTGTTATTATTATTATTATTATTATTATTATTATTATTATTATTATTATTATTATTATTATTATTATTCTTATTATTATTATTATTATTATTATTATTATTATTATTATTATTATTATTATTATTATTATTATTATTATTATTATTATTATTATTATTATTATTATTATTATTATTATTATTATGCATGAGATGGCAGTTGATGTAAGCAGTAGCAGTAGGGTCTGAGATGTGGTAATTTGTCCATGACACAGTGGGGCTCAAGGCCATACTTGTTGAGACGGCTTATATCAGACTTACTGATGGCATATTTGGCACCTTTCGGATTATATTCTAGCGTGGCTTCATATCTAGCTAATCCTGGCTGGGTTATAATTGAAACTTGTAAAAAGATTGGACAGTTACCAGATGCAAACGATAAATCTGGTGTATACCCATCTCGGTCAGAACTTTGTTTAAATTTAAGTAAATGTTTATTTTGTTTATGTTGCACTGCAGCTGTGATATTAAAAAGAGAAAGTATTGAACATTTATCTTTATGATCCTTTGTTTGGTCGTTAATGGTGTCAACAAGAGCCTGGGCAGCTTTCTTTATAATGATATCATTAAGATGTACAGGATGCCAGCTGATGCATGCACACCAGTGTGGGGCAATATCTGCATCACTGCATTGTCTATCTGCTGGGATCTGCTTCAACAGACTTATACCACGTTTGTGTTTATCTCCTTTTCGAGAACCACTGAAATTTAATACGTCCAGAAATGTTGCATGAATGTCAAAAGGTGTGGTGAGTTTATTGGCATTTTTTTGAAGATTTTCTACATATGATGGATATTTCTTCCTAAACCACTGTGGAAAACGTAGTCCAACATATGGCATGCGTTCTTCATACTTGCCTTGTAAGGTTTTACGCATAACATGAAATCTAGCTCCATGATCAGACATCAAAATCAAAAGGGTATTATCTAAATGTCCCTCATCATTCATAAACTGCAAAAACTTTTGCAAATCATCATCCACAGCTTTTATTTCACTGTATCTTTCATGACTGATCTCTGTATGAAACAGAAAAGAAAACTTTGGCTTGTTTGGATACATTTTGTAAAAGTCACTACCATAGTTAAACATGTTAATATGTCTTGGCATAGATCCTAAACAATAAAGCTTGTGTTGATCATACACCTTTTTTGCCTCAATATAGAATGGTCTCATGTAATGATCAACTGGCTTATTTTTGAATCCCAACATTCTATATTGAAATGTGCCGACCTGTGGCTCATCTTCTGCCCACTGTGTTACATAACCCATTTTTTGAAATTCTTTCCATATCCATGGGTGTCCATCAACAAATGTAGCATTATCAATACCCCTTCTAGCTTCTGGCAGTTCCCGTTCAGTCTTTCCAGTCAGTATTGGTAACAAGGCAGCCGGAGTACCATCACCAACTATATTATAGCCCTCTAATATTGTGGCACCCAGTTTATTTACAAAGTATTCATGAGATTTGGGTAAATTTCTCATCCACGTCATCCTTGACATTGAATCAAATCCAATCATCAGAACATTAAGTCCAAAAGTATTTTCAGACAATCGTAAACGTCTTTTATGGACAGAAGGTTTGTACGCAATTCCAGAGTGAATATTTTTGTATTGACTTTGATTTTTTTCAGAGGTACAGTTTATAGTAAAATAGTCTTGCTTCAGAAATATTCCATCTTTTGCATTTTTTACTTCATCTCCTATAGACACATAAAAGTCATTCTTTTTTCGAACATAGGGTGTATAATCACATCTGATTTGGCCATGGGCTTTGATTGCCCTTTGAGATATCCTTAACCTTCCATCTTTGACATATATCCAGTTCTTCTCTTCTTCACAGACTATAGGTGGCACATCCACAAAATAATTTTTCAGATCTGGATGCCACATCTGCAGCTCTGGATGGATGCATGTTTGTATTTCCTTATCCGATTGAGAGAGAACCTTTGTAAGAACTGATGCACTTTCACAATTCTCATCAGCATCATCCTTATATTGTAATTTAAAGCACACTATGAATAATGTACCAGCAATTACCAACATCATGATAATCTTCCGAAATCGTCTTGGAAATGAATACATTTTTGCTCCTGAAAAGAAAAAATAGAATTATATCGTATTTGATGAGGCGCATTGTTTTATGTGGATGGTACAACAGGTGTGCTATACCTTACTTTGACAGTGTGGATGATTAACATTTGAAAGAGTCATTCATTTTATTTGGGGGCGAAGCCCAGCGGTAACAGATGGGGAAATGTAGGTTAAATACTGCATCTGATTCAATGCCTTTTATGGCCCTAAAAGTACTGACTTCGATAACACAGATTTCATAATAAAAAATTAATGAATTAATAGTTAGGGGATGTACAAGTTTATATCATCAATGTTGAAACTATTGAAAACTGATGTGAATATTGACAATAATGTTATTAGCATTCTGAAATGAAGCTTCACAAAAAATAAATAGAGCTACTCAAACACCAGGCCAGTGGTAGACGCAGGATTATTGATTGACACAAATACACTACCCACCACGTTATAGTGCATGATATTATCTTGGAATAATTATGTATGGAGTTGTGACATTCGTTATGTGAGAAAATGTGTTAAAGCAATACAATGGATTTAAAATCATTTGACCCCATCATGGTTGCCGACTCTCATTAACACAACAGAAATTTCATTCATGTGGTATTTCATGTTATGAGTGAGTTTGATTCTCAGACAACACTCTTGAACTCGTCTTCACATCAATATATGTTTCGTCACATTTCTTAGTTTTAATAAATGTGCTTTCAAATTGCCAAAATACAAAATATCATCACATGCAGAATTCACAATGAGTGTAATGTAGCCAAACATGTGGCTGGAAAAAACAGCATGAGTGAAATAACTTATTTGGATGATTCAGTGGATTCGTAGAGAGTAGCTTGCGTCACATTCCAATATGTTGATTTATGTTCTGTAGACATTGTTCTACAAATATCTGTGTGCTGATAATGTCATAAAATGACTCAGTTAACTTTGCGATGGTGGGCATGAGAATAGACAAAGGATATTTTATATCATCATTCACCTGGTATTTCCTTCCCCTGTTGATTCTCAGGTGAATTACTTGCCCATATCCTTAAATATATAGCCAATCCATAATTGACAAATATCTGGGAGAAAGAATGCTAAGCGTAACCCCATATATATACCCTCTAATATGAAAGGTTCTGTTTTTAGTATGGACTGTGTGAAGATGGAAAATAAACACACAAGTCTGATGGGTTACCAGCTCTGTTAGACTTACCTCACTGATTCAGGCAAAGATGAAAATAATGTATTTGAAAAGGTGGATCTTATTCTGTCTGTTTGGAAAGGAAAATGCCTGCTTGTGTGTCTCCTTGATTTCTTAGCAGAACAGCCCAGAGCCAGTTGGATGTCAAGACAGGTATGGCGATGAGCCAAGATATACATAGAAAAAGTGACTATCTTCCCCTTGTGGCTTATATTCTGCAAATAGTATCAAATAGTAAAGAAAATCAAATAGTAAAGAAAATCAAATAGTAAAGAAAATCAAATAGTAAAGAAAATCAAATAGTAAAGAAGTTATAAATGTATAATTTGGAAATATAAACACATGAAAACGAAGTTACTTACTGCCATAAAGTATCTATGCCAATAAGATCATGCTCCGGTGAACATCTTGGTTTTTTTTAAGCATGCCCACAAATGCACTGTTCCGTCAAATGAAGGTCGCCATCTCCCCTTAATATCTCGAGTTCCTTACAATAATGTTCCACAGCAAATAGACCATGCTAGTCCAAATATCTATATGTGGGACAGTTATTAGTGTCAAGACAGCAAATGTTGAAAAACATATGCACAGCAGTAAACATATTTTCATCACAATCAGAGATAAATGAGTAATTTATCCTATTTGATCGAACTTATATTATCTCAATTTATATATGGTTACATCACAATATTTATTGTATATGTAGACACACTTTAAAAATGCCAACAAGTCAGCAATTATGAGTCTTCAATGGTTTAAAAGAATGTACACAACACCTGAATGAATGAAGTCCAGTGGTGCTTGATGACTCACGGTAACCACCAAAATCCGATAGGGGGAGATATGTGCTGGGAAAGCAAAGTGCATATTAAGAGATATGCAGGAATGTACAAAGTGCAGACTTTCACTTCAGGGCTCCATGCCGTTCATTCCGTTTTGGATCATGTTGAAACCTCCAGTATAATCTTTTATACAAAAAATCATCAAGCACAGAGACCCCAAACAAACTGATATATAGATGATTTAGTTTTTACTGATTTCCAACCAGATATTTACAATATCCACCTCCTTAATCATAAATGAACCATTCCAAATTGCATTCGAACATATGAAACCATGTAATCGTATTGTGCATTGAACATGTGCAAGAGCAAACCAATTGCACAGCTGGCTGTTTGGTAGCTGCATGCAAATGTTAGGAATAAATGGACACAAAGACAATCTTATATTTGTAGAGGTAGTATGTGACTCTACCTCACCATGCAGAGTTATGTAATACCTTGGGTCATATAATTCGAGACTATCCTTTCTAATAATGACCATAATTGATGTTAAATGATTTATGTGTGCCCTGCACCTTAATGTGGGCGTGTTTGGTTTGGTCCTGCTCTCTGAATATGATATCATAACAAACTAATAGAAGACGTTCCTGATTTTCGGGGTTCAATTACTAATTTCATAACTTTGATGTGGGATTGTCGATGTCAGAAGAGTGAACAAATATATTATTTCCATATTTATTCTATGTCACAATCATATATTATCAAAAAGGTTTTGATATGCACATAAAAAATTAACGTTTTGTCAGGTTTGAAGTCAGGTGCATGAAGGGGCAAACTATACCTGGAATTATACAGGTCATTAAGCAATTACTTTCAATATACAGATACAGACATATAGTTTAACATCTTCTGTGGCACCTAAGGGCACTTTTTCTCAATTATAAATGGATCGCACTCTGCATGTTATAGCCCATAGTTGGCTGTCAGCATGCTTCATCATTTAGCTATCAGATAAAATGAATATTTGATGATTGACTCAGAGTTGACACAATTCTATAAATTTAAATGCTAAATACAAAATAGGACAAATGTTTGTAAGCATTTACACGTATTCATTCAATAGCTTCCATCTACAATTCATGGAAATAGGAGTATTAGCTACGGGTATGGATGTGGAAGTAACATTTTAAACTGACCAAGCAATGGGTAATCTATTGGTTTGTTAATAATGTTTTGATCCCATATCAGAAGCAATTTCCAGTGAATCTAAATAGCCAGGATAAGTACATGGAAATGTGAGTTTCTATTTCTAAGACGAATGCATCTTGATAAGGTTGGTGTCAAGGACAAGTATATTTTTGTAAGGTGGCTGGCGAGGACAAGTATTTGAAGTCAGGTAAGTGGCAAGGATAAATATAATTGTGTAAGGACAAGTATTCCTTTGCAGAGTGAGTTTGTATGGGATATATCATTTTTCATGTCAATATATTGCCATTTGAAAAATAGTATTTAAAAGAGTAAAACTACACAATCCATAGCAATCTTAACCACACGAGTAGATCAGACATCTCAGATTATTGAAACTAATGTGATAAACGATCGACCATGGTATAAAAATATAGGAATATGAGTTGATACAGTGTCAAGGGGACTGTTTCAACTTGTTGGTTCAGGATGACACTCCTTGTTAAGTCTCAAGAAATCCCTCTACCTGACCCAACTAGTGAGATCCCTATATCTGAACGAACTAGTGAGATCCTTCTACCTGAATCAACTGGTGAGATCCCTCTACCTGACCCAACTAGTAAGATCCCTATATCTGAACGAACTAGTGAGATCCTTCTACCTGAATCAACTAGTGAGATCCCTCTACCTGACCCAACTAGTAAGATCCCTCTACCTGGACCAACTAATGAGATCCCTCTACCTAACCCAACTAGTAAGATCCCTCTACCTGAGACAACTAATGAGATCCCTCTACCTGAGACAACTAATGAGATTCCTCTACCTGAGACAACTAGTGAGATCCCTCTACCTGAACCAACTAATGAGATTCCTCTACCTGAGACAACTAATGAGATCCCTCTACCTGACCCAACTAGAGGGATCCCTCTACCTGACTCAACTAGTGAGATCCCTCTACCTGAGACAACTAGTAAGATCCCTCTACCTGAACCAACTAATGAGATTCCTCTACCTGAGACAACTAGTAAGATCCCTCTACCTGAACCAACTAGTACAATCCCTCTACCTGAGACAACTAGTGAGATCCCTCTACCTGAGACAACTAGTAAGATCCCTCTACCTGAGACAACTAGTAAGATCCCTCTACCTGAACCAACTAGTAAGATCCCTCTACCTGAACCAACTAATGAGATCCCTCTACCTGGCCCAACTAGTAAGGTCCCTCTACCTGACCCAACTAGTAAGATCCTCTACCTGAGACAACTAGCACGATCCCTCTACCTGACCCAACTAGTGAGATCCCTCTACCTGAGACCACTAGTAAGATCCCTCTACCTGAACCAACTAGTAAGATCCCTCTACCTGAACCAACTAGTAAGATCCCTCTACCTGAACCAACTAATGAGATCCCTCTACCTGACCCAACTAGTGAGATCCCTCTACCTGAACCAACTAGTAAGATCCCTCTACCTGAACCAACTAGTAAGATCCCTCTACCTGAACCAACTAATGAGATCCCTCTACCTGACCCAACTAGTGAGATTCCTCTACCTGAGACAACTAATGAGATTCCTCTACCTGACCCAACTAGTAAGATCCCTCTACCTGAGACAACTAATGAGATCCCTCTACCTGGCCCAACTAGTAAGGTCCCTCTACCTGACCCAACTAGTAAGATCCTCTACCTGAGACAACTAGCACGATCCCTCTACCTGACCCAACTAGTGAGATCCCTCTACCTGAGACAACTAGTGAGATCCCTCTACCTGAACCAACTAATGAGATTCCTCTACCTGAGACAACTAGTAAGATCCTCTACCTGAGACAACTATTACGATCCCTCTACCTGAACCAATTAGTACGACCCCTCTACCTGAACCAACTAATGAGATTCCTCTACCTGAACCAACTAGTACGATCCCTCTACCTGACCCAACTAATGAGATTCCTCTACCTGACCCAACTAGTAAGATCCCTCTACCTGACCCAACTAATGAGATTCCTCTACCTGACCCAACTAGTAAGATCCCTCTACCTGGACCAACTAGTAAGATCCCTCTACCTGAACCAACTAGTGAGATCCCTTTACCTGAACCAACTAGTGAGATCCCTCTACCTGAACCAACTAGTGAGATCCCTCTACCTGGACCAACTAGTAAGATTCCTCTACCTGAGACAACTAGTAAGATCCCTCTACCTGACCCAACTAGTAAGATCCCTCTACCTGAACCAACTAGTAAGATCCCTCTACCTGAGACAACTAGTAAGATCCCTCTACCTGACCCAACTAGTAAGATCCCTCTACCTGAACCAACTAGTGAGATCCCTCTACCTGACCCAACTAGTGAGATCCTTCTGCCTGAACCAACTAGTAAGATCCCTCTACCTGACCCAACTAGTGAGATCCTTCTGCCTGAACCAACTAGTGAGATCCCTCTACCTGACCCAACTAGTGAGATCCCTCTACCTGAACCAACTAGTAAGATCCCTCTACCTGACCCAACTAGTGAGATCCTTCTGCCTGAATCAACTAGTGAGATCCCTCTACCTGAACCAACTGGTGAGATCCCTCTACCTGACCCAACTAGTAAGATCCCTCTACCTGACCCAACTAATGGGATTCCTCTACCTGACCCAACTAGTGAGATCCCTCTACCTGACCCAACTAATGAGATCCCTCTACCTGACCCAACTAGTAAGATCCCTCTACCTGACCCAACTAATGAGATCCCTCTACCTGACCCAACTAGTGAGATCCCTCTACCTGACCCAACTAGTGAGATCCCTCTACCTGACCCAACTAATGAGATTCCTCTACCTGACCCAACTAGTGAGATCCCTCTACCTGACCCAACTAGTGAGATCCCTCTACCTGAACCAACTAGTGAGATCCCTCTACCTGAGACAACTAGTAAGATCCCTCTACCTGGACCAACTGGTGAGATCCCTCTACCTGACCCAACTAGTAAGATCCCTCTACCTGAACCAACTAGTAAGATCCCTCTACCTGAACCAACTAGTGAGATCCTTCTACCTGACCCAACTAGTGAGATCCCTCTACCTGACCCAACTAGTGAGATCCCTCTACCTGAACCAACTAGTGAGATCCCTCTACCTGGACCAACTAGTGAGATTCCTCTACCTGAGACAACTAGTGAGATCCCTCTACTTGAACCAACTAATGAGATCCCTCTACCTGACCCAACTAGTGAGATCCCTCTACCTGAACCAACTAATGAGATTCCTCTACCTGAACCAACTAATGAGATCCCTCTACCTGACCCAACTAGTAAGGTCCTCTACCTGAGACAACTAGTAAGATCCCTCTACCTGAACCAACTAGTAAGATCCCTCTACCTGAACCAACTAATGAGATCCCTCTACCTGGCCCAACTAGTAAGGTCCCTCTACCTGACCCAACTAGTAAGATCCTCTACCTGAGACAACTAGCACGATCCCTCTACCTGACCCAACTAGTGAGATCCCTCTACCTGAGACAACTAGTAAGATCCCTCTACCTGAACCAACTAGTGAGATCCCTCTACCTGACCCAACTAGTGAGATCCCTCTACCTGACCCAACTAGTGAGATCCCTCTACCTGAAACAACTAGTGAGATCCCTCTACCTGAACCAACTAATGAGATTCCTCTACCTGAGACAACTAGTGAGATCCCTCTACTTGAACCAACTAATGAGATCCCTCTACCTGACCCAACTAGTGAGATCCCTCTACCTGAACCAACTAATGAGATTCCTCTACCTGAGACAACTAATGAGATTCCTCTACCTGAGACAACTAGTGAGATCCCTCTACCTGAACCAACTAATGAGATTCCTCTACCTGAGACAACTAGTGAGATCCCTCTACCTGAGACAACTAGTGAGATCCCTCTACCTGAAGCAACTAATGAGATTTCTCTACCTGAGACAACTAGTAAGATCCCTCTACCTGAACCAACTAGTAAGATCCTCTACCTGAGACAACTATTACGATCCCTCTACCTGAACCAATTAGTACGACCCCTCTACCTGAACCAACTGGTGAGATCCCTCTACCTGACCCAACTAGTAAGATCCCTCTACCTGACCCAACTAATGGGATTCCTCTACCTGACCCAACTAGTGAGATCCCTCTACCTGACCCAACTAATGAGATCCCTCTACCTGACCCAACTAGTAAGATCCCTCTACCTGACCCAACTAATGAGATCCCTCTACCTGAACCAACTAGTGAGATCCTTCTACCTGACCCAACTAGTAAGATCCCTCTACCTGACCCAACTAGTGAGATCCCTCTACCTGACCCAACTAGTAAGATCCCTCTACCTGGACCAACTGGTGAGATCCCTCTACCTGAGACAACTAGTAAGATCCTCTACCTGAGACAACTAGCACGATCCCTCTACCTGACCCAACTAGTGAGATCCCTCTACCTGAGACAACTAGTAAGATCCCTCCACCTGAACCAACTAGTAAGATCCCTCTACCTGACCCAACTAGTGAGATCCCTCTACCTGAGACAACTAGTAAGATCCCTCTACCTGAACCAACTAGTAAGATCCCTCTACCTGAGACAACTAGTAAGATCCCTCTACCTGAACCAACTAGTGAGATCCCTCTACCTGACCCAACTAGTGAGATCCCTCTACCTGACCCAACTAGTGAGATCCCTCTACCTGAGGCAACTAGTGAGATCCCTCTACCTGAACCAACTAATGAGATTCCTCTACCTGAGACAACTAGTGAGATCCCTCTACTTGAACCAACTAATGAGATCCCTCTACCTGACCCAACTAGTGAGATCCCTCTACCTGAACCAACTAATGAGATTCCTCTACCTGAGACAACTAATGAGATTCCTCTACCTGAGACAACTAGTGAGATCCCTCTACCTGAACCAACTAATGAGATTCCTCTACCTGAGACAACTAGTGAGATCCCTCTACCTGAGACAACTAGTGAGATCCCTCTACCTGAAGCAACTAATGAGATTCCTCTACCTGAGACAACTAGTGAGATCCCTCTACCTGAGACAACTAGTAAGATCCTCTACCTGAGACAACTATTACGATCCCTCTACCTGAACCAATTAGTAAGATCCCTCTACCTGAACCAACTAATGAGATTCCTCTACCTGAACCAACTAGTGAGATCCCTCTACCTGAACCAACTAATGAGATTCCTCTACCTGACCCAACTAGTAAGATCCCTCTACCTGAGACAACTAGTGAGATCCCTCTACCTGAGACAACTAGTAAGATCCTCTACCTGAGACAACTATTACGATCCCTCTACCTGAACCAACTAGTGAGATCCCTCTACCTGGACCAACTAATGAGATTCCTCTACCTGAGACAACTAATGAGATCCCTCTACCTGACCCAACTAATGAGATTCCTCTACCTGAGACAACTAATGAGATTCCTCTACCTGAGACAACTAGCACGATCCCTCTACCTGACCCAACTAGTGAGATCCCTCTACCTGAGACAACTAGTAAGATCCCTCTACCAGGACCAACTAATGAGATCCCTCTACCTGAACCAACTAATGAGATCCCTCTACCTGGACCAACTAATGAGATCCCTCTACCTGAACCAACTAGTGAGATCCCTCTACCTGGACCAACTAATGAGATTCCTCTACCTGAGACAACTAATGAGATCCCTCTACCTGACCCAACTAATGAGATTCCTCTACCTGAGACAACTAATGAGATTCCTCTACCTGAGACAACTAGCACGATCCCTCTACCTGACCCAACTAGTGAGATCCCTCTACCTGAGACAACTAGTAAGATCCCTCTACCAGGACCAACTAATGAGATCCCTCTACCTGAACCAACTAGTGAGATCCCTCTACCTGGACCAACTAATGAGATCCCTTTACCTGACCCAACTAATGAGATTCCTCTACCTGAGACAACTAGCACGATCCCTCTACCTGACCCAACTAGTGAGATCCCTCTACCTGAGACAACTAGTAAGATCCCTCTACCTGAACCAACTAGTGAGATCCCTCTACCTGAACCAACTAGTGAGATCCCTCTACCTGGACCAACTAATGAGATTCCTCTACCTGACCCAACTAATGAGATTCCTCTACCTGAGACAACTAGCACGATCCCTCTACCTGACCCAACTAGTGAGATCCCTCTACCTGAGACAACTAGTAAGATCCCTCTACCTGAACCAACTAGTAAGATCCCTCTACCTGAGACAACTAGTAAGATCCCTCTACCTGAACCAACTAGTAAGATCCCTCTACCTGACCCAACTAGTGAGATCCCTCTACCTGAGACAACTAGCACGATCCCTCTACCTGACCCAACTAGTGAGATCCCTCTACCTGACCCAACTAATGAGATCCTTCTACCTGACCCAACTAGTAAGATCCCTCGACCTGACCCAACTAGTGAGATCCCTCTACCTGACCCAACTAGTGAGATCCCTCTACCTGAACCAACTAGTAAGATCCCTCTACCTGGACCAACTAGTAAGATCCCTCTACCTTAACCAACTAATGAGATCCCTCTACCTGACCCAACTAGTGAGATCCCTCTACCTGACCCAACTAGTAAGATCCCTCTACCTGACCCAACTAATGAGATTCCTCTACCTGACCCAACTAGTAAGGTCCTCTACCTGAGACAACTAGCACGATCCCTCTACCTGACCCAACTAGTGAGATCCCTCTACCTGAGACAACTAGTAAGATCCCTCTACCTGAACCAACTAGTGAGATCCCTCTACCTGACCCAACTAGTGAGATCCCTCTACCTGACCCAACTAGTGAGATCCCTCTACCTGAAACAACTAGTGAGATCCCTCTACCTGAACCAACTAATGAGATTCCTCTACCTGAGACAACTAGTGAGATCCCTCTACTTGAACCAACTAATGAGATCCCTCTACCTGACCCAACTAGTGAGATCCCTCTACCTGAACCAACTAATGAGATTCCTCTACCTGAGACAACTAATGAGATTCCTCTACCTGAGACAACTAGTGAGATCCCTCTACCTGAACCAACTAATGAGATTCCTCTACCTGAGACAACTAGTGAGATCCCTCTACCTGAGACAACTAGTGAGATCCCTCTACCTGAAGCAACTAATGAGATTTCTCTACCTGAGACAACTAGTAAGATCCCTCTACCTGAACCAACTAGTAAGATCCTCTACCTGAGACAACTATTACGATCCCTCTACCTGAACCAATTAGTACGACCCCTCTACCTGAACCAACTAATGAGATTCCTCTACCTGAACCAACTAGTACGATCCCTCTACCTGACCCAACTAATGAGATTCCTCTACCTGACCCAACTAGTAAGATCCCTCTACCTGACCCAACTAATGAGATTCCTCTACCTGACCCAACTAGTGAGATCCCTCTACCTGAACCAACTAGTGAGATCCCTCTACCTGAACCAACTAGTGAGATCCCTCTACCTGAACCAACTAGTGAGATCCCTCTACCTTAACCAACTAATGAGATCCCTCTACCTGACCCAACTAGTGAGATCCCTCTACCTGACCCAACTAGTAAGATCCCTCTACCTGACCCAACTAATGAGATTCCTCTACCTGACCCAACTAGTAAGATCCTCTACCTGAGACAACTAGCACGATCCCTCTACCTGACCCAACTAGTGAGATCCCTCTACCTGAGACAACTAGTAAGATCCCTCTACCTGAACCAACTAGTAAGATCCCTCTACCTGACCCAACTAGTGAGATCCCTCTACCTGAGACAACTAGTAAGATCCCTCTACCTGAACCAACTAGTAAGATCCCTCTACCTGAGACAACTAGTGAGATCCCTCTACCTGAACCAACTAGTAAGATCCCTCTACCTGACCCAACTAGTGAGATCCCTCTACCTGAACCAACTAGTAAGATCCCTCTACCTGACCCAACTAGTAAGATCCTCTACCTGAGACAACTAGCACGATCCCTCTACCTGACCCAACTAGTGAGATCCCTCTACCTGAGACAACTAGTAAGATCCCTCTACCTGAACCAACTAGTAAGATCCCTCTACCTGAGACAACTAGTAAGATCCCTCTACCTGAACCAACTAGTGAGATCCCTCTACCTGAACCAACTAGTGAGATCCCTCTACCTGACCCAACTAATGAGATTCCTCTACCTGAGACAACTAGTGAGATCCCTCTACTTGAACCAACTAATGAGATCCCTCTACCTGACCCAACTAGTGAGATCCCTCTACCTGAACCAACTAATGAGATTCCTCTACCTGAGACAACTAATGAGATTCCTCTACCTGAGACAACTAGTGAGATCCCTCTACCTGAACCAACTAATGAGATTCCTCTACTTGAGACAACTAGTGAGATCCCTCTACTTGAACCAACTAATGAGATCCCTCTACCTGACCCAACTAGTGAGATCCCTCTTCCTGAACCAACTAATGAGATTCCTCTACCTGAGACAACTAATGAGATTCCTCTACCTGAGACAACTAGTGAGATCCCTCTACCTGAACCAACTAATGAGATTCCTCTACCTGAGACAACTAGTGAGATCCCTCTACCTGAGACAACTAGTGAGATCCCTCTACCTGAACCAATTAATGAGATTTCTCTACCTGAGACAACTAGTAAGATCCCTCTACCTGAACCAACTAATGAGATTCCTCTACCTGAGACAACTGGTGAGATCCCTCTACCTGAGACAACTAGTAAGATCCTCTACCTGAGACAACTATTACGATCCCTCTACCTGGACCAACTAGTAAGATCCCTCTACCTGAACCAACTAATGAGATTCCTCTACCTGAGACAACTATTACGATCCCTCTACCTGAACCAACTAGTAAGATCCCTCTACCTGACCCAACTAGTGAGATCCTTCTGCCTGAATCAACTAGTGAGATTCCTCTACCTGAGACAACTAGTGAGATCCCTCTACCTGAACCAACTGGTGAGATCCCTCTACCTGACCCAACTAGTACGATCCCTCCACCTGAACCACCTTGAGATCCTCCACCTGGACCACCTTGTGAGATCATTCCTCCTAAACCACCTTGTGAGATCATTCCTCCTTAACCACCTTGTGAGATCATTCCTCCTAAACCACCTTGTGAGATTTGTCTCCCTGAACACTTAACGCACATGCTCCTAATGTTTTTGTGAAATCATTAATCAGTCAGAAAAGCTAAAGCTCATGTCGGTTGGGTGCTATATATTTCTATGTTTTTGTATATATACTCCAAAGAAATGCAATAAGAATAAGGTTGTTTATCTTCCAATTACTTCATTTCTCACCAGCATGAATTATGTATTTTCCATTTTAGTTTCCAACATGAGGATGCGCTTCATTTTCAATAGAAGAAAGTTGGTCCATCTTTTATGGCCCAGACATGCCATTGCAAAGAACATTTTGCTTTTTATCACAACGCTGGGAATAATCTCACTCATGAGCATCTATATTCCATACGAGGGAAACTGTGAAACTACCGCAATTCTGTCCAAAGTTTTGTCAGGACGTAGTGAGATGCTGGCATGTATTCCGCCAAAGCTACAACTCTGGCACAAAGGTTTGGAATCATACTTCTTTGATGTACCACCGATAAAATGTGATGAAGGGAAGAACTGGGTTTATGTAAAAAATGGGACTCTTAAAATATCATCGGATGCACTACAAGCCCATGGTTATTTTAGATGTGACTACACCCCTTATATAAGAAAGGATGACTTCACTGCATTGAAAGGTAATACTATTCATGACATTCAAGATGGAATCCCTCTCACTGAAGAACAATTCAGCATAGACTGCAAGCCAAAGGATGGAAAAACCTATACAAATATTCACTCAGGTATTGCATACAAAAAAGATATACATGAAAGACCTTCTACACTTTCAAAGAATTCACTTGGACTAAATATTCTGATGTTTGGATTTGATTCAATATCAAGGATGACCTGGATGAGGAATTTACCCAAATCTCATGAATACTTTGTAAAGAACATGGGTGCCACAATATTAGAGGGCTATAATATAGTTGGTGATGGTACTCCGGCTGCATTGTTACCAATACTGACTGGAAAGACTGAACAGGAACTGCCAGAAGCTAGAAGGGGTATTGATAATGCTACATTTGTTGATGGACACCCATGGATATGGAAAGAATTTCAAAAAATGGGTTATGTAACACAGTGGGCAGAAGATGAGCCACAGGTCGGCACATTTCAATATAGAATGTTGGGATTCAAAAATAAGCCAGTTGATCATTACATGAGACCATTCTTTATTGAGGCAAAAAAGGTGTATGATCAACACAAGCTTTATTGCTTAGGATCTATGCCAAGACATATAAACATGTTCAACTATGGAACTGATTTCTATGACATGTATCCAAACAAGCCAAAGTTTTCTTTTCTGTTTCATTCAGAGATCAGCCATGAAAAAACCAGTGGCATAAGAGCTCTTGATGAGGATTTCAAACTCTTCTTGCAGCACATAAATGAAAATGGATATCTGAATAATACATTGTTAATTATCATGTCAGATCATGGAGTTAGATTCCTTGGTGTCCGTAAACATCTACAGGGCAAGTATGAGGAGCGCATGCCATATGTTGGTCTACGTTTTCCTTCATGGTTTCATGATAAACACCCAGATATTATTAGAAATCTAAAAATAAATGCAAACAGGCTAACAACACCTTTCGATATTCATGCAACCTTTCAGGAAATCTTGAAGTTTACTGGTGCAGGGAAAGGAGATAAACGTAAACGTGGCATCAGCTTAATGCAAGAAGTGCCAGCAGATAGACGATGCAGTGATGCAGATATAGCTGAACACTGGTGCTCTTGTTTGAGCTGGCAACCTGTCAGATTTGATAATAGTTTTATGAGGAATGTAGCTGAGGTGCTTGTGGACAATATTAACTCTGTGACAGATGCATATAGAGGTAAATGTGCTCTTCTCACCCTTCATAATATAACTGCTGCATTGATGCATACTCAAAATGAAAGGTTGCTCATGTTTAAGAAAACGGCCGATCACAATTCACGGGCACCTGATATGACAATGCAAATTGGCTTCTGCCCTGTTTTCTATCAAATATCAGTCACAACCAAACCAGGACTAGCTGCATATCAAGGAACAGTGAAATATTCTCCAAAACAGAAAGATTTCTCTGTTAGTTTGAAGGATATCAGTCGGACTAATAAGTATGGCAATCAACCTCACTGTGTCATGAATACATTGACTCATTTACGAGCTTATTGTTACTGCATTGAGCAAATATAAAGTCTAACAGTCTATCAGACTCAGAACGCCAGTATTCATAACAATTCCAAAGCCTTTATTCTGATAAGAGGGTATTTTATTTTTTTTTTTGACCTTTTTTGCAGAGTATGTGCTTCATTCCGATGATATTATCAGTAGCCACCCATTGGAAAATGGTTTCTTTTTCAATCTACTTTACTACATATCTTCCAATTCAATTTGCCAAATATATTGATGTTTCTGGTAACAAATAGGGGCATTATTCTTGCAATAAGACAATTATCGAAATAAATTTTAGTATAATTGAGTAATATATGATGTTACCCTTATTTTGAATGAAGCCTTTAGGGATGAAAGAAAATGTGTTCCTTCCACCTTTCTGTATGTATATAACCTTTTCGTTTATATGGTCCATGATCAAGCCAATCTGCACAGGGGATTTTGTATATGAATCATGGATTTTAATCATTCAATTAAAGGTAATCATAAGTTAGTCAATATGACTACCATTTGGGCTCGCCAATAGTGATTACATAGGTAGTCAGGCCACAAAATCGAACCTATGATAACTATGTAGTCACTTTTAGAACCATTTGCAATCTCCATTTCCTGGTGGGTATTACTACCTTAGGTGATTTTGAATCCGTGAAACCTCTCAATTCACCCATGTTAATTATCTGTATTGAATCTGTTATATTTTCCTCTAATCAATCATTTTTATTGTCACTGGAAATGTTTCTATATCATTATTTCCACATCTACCATGTCCACTTGACTAGAAACTTCATGATTTTTGGAAAGTTCACACGTGATTGCATTAAATACTGTTTCTCTGAACCCATCCTCCTCAAATGTCTTTGCATTAACCGTTTTATCTGTAGTTAAGCTGGAATGCCTACGTAGCTGAGTATTGTTCTCACTACTAACATTATACACGTGATCACTGTGTTCACACTTAATACAGAGTGGATATATATCTTCTCTGATCGCCTGAAGTCGACGCTTGAGATGAAAAATCATTCCTCTTTCTTCAATCTGAAAATTGATTTTTTAAACAATTACTTGCACAGCTAAGATTTGTCAAATATTTAGAATTCCATCAAAGTATATATAGCTCTCTCTCTCTCTCTCTCTCTCTCTCTCTCTCTCTCTCTCTCTCTCTCTCTCTCTCTCTCTCTCTCTCTCTCTCTCTCTCTCTCTCTCTCTCTCTCTCTCTTATATATACATATATAATTTTTATTAAGATATCATTTATATATATATATTTATATATATATCATTTATATTAAGATATCATTTATATATATGATTTAATATCTCATCTAGTGAAGTAGACAAGACGCACCCCTTCTGCTATGTCCATGGCTGTGTCGTGCTTGGTGGCTATTATGTATTCACAAACAAGAGACACCATTCCTATGAGAAGGCCGACTGCCATCATTATGAATATTCCCGCCATCTTGGACAGTGTGAATTGGGTCCCAAGTGAAGATGCACTGAGAGTGTCTGCAACAAATGTTCATTATCTACTGAAGCGTAATGTTCAGGACCAACATTGGGGATTATTTAGCTGGGATTATCTACTGAAGCTTAATGTTCTGGACCACCATTTGGGGATTATATAGCTGGGATTATCTATTGAAGCTTAATTTTCTGGACCAGCATTGGGGATTATATAGCTGGGATTATCTACTGACGTTTAATGTTCTGGACCACCATTGGGGATTATATAGCTGGGATTGTCTACTGACGCTTAATGTTCTGGACCATCATTGGGGATTATATAACTGGGATTATCTACTGAAGCGTAATGTTCAGGACCAACATTGGGGATTATATAGCTGGGATTATCTACTGAAGCGTGATGTTCTGGACCACCATTGGGGATTATATAGCTGGGATTGTCTACTGACGCTTAATGTTCAGGACCAACATTGGGGATTATATAGCTGGGATTGTCTACTGAAGCGTGATGTTCTGGACCACCATTGGGGATTATATAGCTGGGATTATCTACTGACACTTAATGTTCTGCACCACCATTGGGGATTATATAACTGGGATTATCTACTGAAGCGTAATGTTCAGGACCAACATTGGGGATTATATAGCTGGGATTATCTACTGAAGCGTGATGTTCTGGACCACCATTGGGGATTATATAGCTGGGATTATCTACTGACACTTAATGTTCTGCACCACCATTGGGGATTATATAACTGGGATTATCTACTGAAGCGTAATGTTCAGGACCAACATTGGGGATTATATAGCTGGGATTATCTACTGAAGCTTAATGTTCTGGACCACCATTGGGGATTATATAACTGGGATTGTCTACTGAAGCTTAATGTTCTGGACCACCATTGGGGATTATATAGCTGGGATTATCTACTGAAGCTTAATGTTCTGGACCACCATTGGGGATTATATAGCTGGGATTACTAGTATCTACTGAAGCGTAATGTTCTGGACCACCATTGGGGATTATATAGCTGGGATTATCTACTGACGCTTAATGTTCTGGACCACCATTGGGGATTATATAGCTGGGATTATCTACTGACGCTTAATGTTCTGGACCACCATTGGGGATTATATAGCTGGGATTATCTACTGACGCTTAAAGTTCTTGACCATCATTGGGGATTATATAGCTGGGATTGTCTACTGAAGCTTAATGTTCAGCACGCCCACATAGTTATCAATTGCTTGCATGTTATAATCATTCAAACTGGTGGTACTCCCTGTAGTTATACTCGATCACAAGCATTGCCTCAAACAACAAACTCACCATATTGATTTATATCACATGGTCCAGTGACCCACTTTGCCCTGAGCTCATCCAGGAAGCCACTTTCTCTCATCTCCAGTATTATACTGTTTACAGAGCGAGTGAAGGCAGAGTTCTTTTGCAGTGCTATGCCATATCCTGCAATATAATATCATATATATTTTTCACACTTATCATTCATCAACATTTACAAGTTTATATTTCATACCTTGATGGCACAGAATGACCTTAATATGTTTTGGTGCCATAAAGAGTCCATTCATTCATTCATTATATCATTTATATTCATCATAGGGATATACTCCTATGATGTGCCATAACCTGCAGTATTGTATTATTCATCATCGGAGTTGACTCCAATGATGTGCTATATTATAACCTGCAATGTTAAATCATTTACTCATCAGATAAGTAGGAATAAAAACAGACTATTTTATTTTCAAATGAGCTTTTATAAAAAAAACTTTAAGAATAAAAAAATCAGCTTTAATTAAAAACCTAACAAACCTGCACTACCAAATCCGGTCTTTAAAAGCTGGGTGTTACAGGGATATGCTTTGGCTGCAAACTCCAGCGTTAGAGAATCATAGATTAGTGCAAATCGCCCAGGTTTATCTGAAATGTTTCAATGGCAACAATCAATAATATATACATGTATTCATTCTCAGTGTTACCTCTGCACGTATATATGGCAGTGACTCACCTAAAATGATTGTGACCTCATTCTGGGAGTCTGTTGACACCATTAATAATTATTTATCTGTGTCATGAGAGTCTGTTGACACCATTATCCAGAGCACATCTTCAGATGCACATGTATCATGTCTTATAACATTTTGATAATTCAGGCATTCAAATCGAATATTATTCTCTTCAATATAAAATCACACAAGAAAAATAAACATGAAGACTAAGGATATTGTTTGGTTGAACAATATATTAAACAGGTAAAACTGACATAAACGATCACTCATTCATTTATTAATGTAGACTTGTCAAATATTTATATATATCATTTCAAATGTGATTAGCATTAGTTTAACGCACTCAATTATTAGAAATAATCAGCATTGTTTTATTTATTTATTTTTTTTTGGATAAAATATTAATTTTCCCCAACAAATTATTTATCCGCTGAGTATAGCCTTGGAGTAATTATGAATGGAGGCGCAATGGCGCAAGATCAAAGGGGGCGTCATAGTTGCCGCCATACCCATTGTTATGATGAGGCCATTTAGGTGCAAGATATGAAAGTTTTGACGTATTTTTTTTCAGAACTATTTTAAGTTATCAAAACCACAATTTAGAGCTTTATCGCAAATGACATGTTTGTTTATTTATATAGATTATGGGGATATAAATTTTATTTCTCTGCTCCAAGTTTAGACGATTTTATGAAGAGATTTTCAAATTCATATCATATTTATGAAAATGGGTTAAAATTTGCGTTTTCCTCTCAGATTATCAGGATATAACATACTTTATTGTTATTTTTGTCTTTCCAGTTTATTTTCATTTATTGACGCATCTATCGGCAGATCAGAAAAATATACCATGTTGTTCAGTAAAAAAATACTATCAGAAAATTCAATTTATATCCCTGCCAATAGATGCGCCATCAGAACTAAATTAACTTATAAAATGTAATGTCATCATTTAAAATCAACAAAAATAACTATAAAAAAAGCAACAGGAATTTTACAAATGCTATATAATAAACAATATTTTGTTTTAAACATTTGTTCGATGTAACATGAATAGTGACACATTTTTCAAAACATGTATAAAAAATAAAAGGTTTGGAATATGTATTTTTCTTTTTTTCAGAATATTTATTATTAAAGCAATTAAAACAGAAATGAACAGATTTATTTGAAGTAATTTTGAGTGGATAGTATTGTAAGTCTGAAAAGAGCAACTATTCGGATTTTTTCTTTTAAAAAAAGAAACCAAAATGTGGTATAAAACTATGATAGGATCAAATGATGATAGGATCAAAGGATTTTGAATCCATTGTGTAAAACAATGCGTTGCCATGACGACATATCTCATATAACGCCCGTCACGCCTCCAGCATAATTACTCCAAGGTATAGCTAATCAAAAGAAGAAATATCAAAAATTAAATGTAATTTAATAAGATTTCAGTCACCTTTTGGTAATATTGAAGAATTCCTGACTTTCTCCACACCAATGCGTAAATCAGGGACCCAGGTGTCGTACATATTCATGAAGTTGAACATTTTAGAATAAGGCATGATGGACTGTTCTGAGAAAAACGTCTCGGCAGATGTGCCTTTTATTGCCCCATAATATATCCCACTTTGGCTTGCTAAGTCCACTATATCTTGTATGCCTGAAAAACCATCGACTCTTCACGTGACTCATCACGTGACTCATCGCGTGACTCATCACGTGACTCATCGCATGACTCATCGCATGACTCATCACGAGTTATCGATACTCATATTCTTTTCCACACATCACGCTTTGTTTATTATATTCTTAACTTTTCATTGCCTTGTTCTAATCTAAATTGTGAATATTGATTAATGGTACACATAAAATAATGTCATATTGTCCAAAATAAAGAATATTGTTGCTAGAATATTAAGAATATTTAGAAGTATTACAAGATTTAAAAAAAAATTAAAGTGGAAGGGATTTGAGTAACCCACTTTGTATTTTACTAATACGAGTACTTTACCTGAATCTAATCTGGAGACTGTGATGAAAGCTGCCAGGTTAGCTGTGTAGGTGGCGCTAATTATTACAGACACACTCCACCAGAAACCCGTCAGTACTCTGCCAGAGAAGGAGTGAGGCCCTGTCATGTTACCCTGTCATGTCAACCAATATAATAACAGCTGAATCTGAGAATTAATATTCATTTGAATTATTTCTACATTTTAAATTAATTCCAAACTCCATAGGATACCAACCATGTGGCCTTGTAGATTAGATTAGATTAAACTTTTATTATAGTGTCACCATTTTTTTTACATAATCCTTCACATAAAATATCAATTTACTAAAAATGCCACTCTGAAAAGAGTTACGAGACACTGTATAAATAGATAATACTTTTAAAATATATAAAAATGACTAGCTTTAAAAATGTTTATAATTCTTAAATCCATTACTTGTTCTTATTATGATTTCAATAAAAGTGGTATCACAGTCTTAAAATAATTACATATGCAAATATAAACATTGTGAGCGACGGTCCAATATCTTACGGCAGGTTTTGACGATAATATTTACAGTATCCTTATTACTAAAAATAAAAGCAAGTTTCTCAGAGTCATTCAGTGTTTTCCTGTTTTAGTGAGATTTCTACAATGGCTTTATACAGCATTTGACTGCTTTATGATGGATTCAGTGAGATTTTTACAATGGCTTTATACAGTATTTACCTGTGTCATGAGGGATTCAGTGGGATATCTCCCATGGCTTTATGCAGTATTTATCTGTGTCATGAGGGATTCAGTGGGATATCTCCCATGGCTTTATACAGTATATTTACCTGTTTTATGAGGGATTCAGTGGGATATCTCCCATGGCTTTATGCAGTATATTTATCTGTGTCATGAGGGATTCAGTGGGATATCTCCCATGGCTTTATACAGTATTTACCTGTGTCATGAGGGATTCAGTGGGATATCTCCCATGGCTTTATGCAGTATTTATCTGTGTCATGAGGGATTCAGTGGGATATCTCCCATGGCTTTATGCAGTATTTATCTGTGTCATGAGGGATTCAGTGGGATATCTCCCATGGCTTTATGCAGTATTTATCTGTGTCATGAGGGATTCAGTGGGATATCTCCCATGGCTTTATGCAGTATTTATCTGTGTCATAAGGGATTCAGTGGGATATATCCCATGGCTTTATGCAGTATTTATCTGTGTCATGAGGGATTCAGTGGGATATCTCCCATGGCTTTATACAGTATTTATCTGTTCCATGAGGGATTCAGTGGGATATCTCCCATGGCTTTATGCAGTATTTACCTGTTCCATGAGGGATTCAGTGCGATATCTCCCATGGCTTTATGCAGTATTAATCTGTGTCATTAGGGATTCAGTGGGATATCTCCCATGGCTTTATGCAGTATTTATCTGTGTCATGAGGGATTCAGTGGGATATCTCCAATGGCTTTATGCAGTATTTATCTGTGTCATGAGGGATTCAGTGGGATATCTCCCATGGCTTTATGCAGTATTTATCTGTGTCATGAGGGATTCAGTAGGATATATCCCATGGCTTTATGCAGTATTTATCTGTGTCATGAGGGATTCAGTGGGATATCTCCCATGGCTTTATACAGTATTTATCTGTTCCATGAGGGATTCAGTGGGATATCTCCCATGGCTTTATGCAGTATTTACCTGTTCCATGAGGGATTCAGTGCGATATCTCCCATGGCTTTATGCAGTATTTATCTGTGTCATGAGGGATTCAGTGAGATATCTACCAGGGCTTTATGCAGTATTTATCTGTGTCATAGGGGATTCATAGGGATTTATCCCATGGCTCTATGCAGTATTTACCTGTTCCATGAGGGATTCAGTGGGATATCTCCCATGGCTTTATGCAGTATTTACCTGTTCCATGAGGGATTCAGTGGGATATCTCCCATGGCTTTATGCAGTATTTATCTGTGTCTTGAGGGATTCAGTGGGATATCTCCCATGGCTTTATGCAGTATTTATCTGTGTCATGAGGGATTCAGTGGGATATCTCCTATGGCTTTATGCAGTATTTACCTGTTCCATGAGGGATTCAGTGGGATATCTCCCATGGCTTTATACAGTATTTATCTGTGTCATGAGGGATTCACTGGGATATCTCCCATGGCTTTATACAGTATATTTTCCTGTCTTATGAGGGATTCAGTGAGATATCTACCATTATCTCATACTTGGTGCTTCAAGAGAGTGTTCTGCACCTATGAGATATTCTTTTGCAGATCACCCCTCTGCCGAACTACTTTCGCAGATCACCCCTCTGCCGAACTACTTTTGCAAATCATCCTTGGTCCAAATGACGACTGAGATCCTTCCACCAGAACCAATAAAAGAGATCTGTCAGGCTGAACACTGCATGAACCCATGCTCTTGACTTTATCTCATATTTATCTACCGCAGATGGTTTATATACCAGACCAGTGTTAACATTGTAAAAAGTACAGATCTTAAGAAATGAACATGTGAGTGCAGTGTTCAGGCTGACAGATCTCTCAAGTTGGTTCTGGTGGAAGGATCTCAATGCCCACCTCTCAATGACGTCATTACATAGTAAAATATATGTGGCAATGACGTCATTGAGTGTGACGTCATTAAAACGGGGGCGTGGCATTGTTTATGTTGTTTGACACACACAACATAGGTCGGTACATAGGTCCATGCAGGCTGCAATATTTTCCACACAGTTTTGCTTTAAATAGATTGGACATCAAACCAAAACTTTATCTCATACCTATCTGCAGGAGTTAAGTATGAGATATAGTCAAGAACATAGGTTTGTGCAGTGTTCAGGCTGCCAGATCTCTCACGTTGGTTCTGGTGGAAGGATCTCACAATATAGAGTGGCACTATGCCCACCTCTCAATGGCGTCATAACATAATAAATTATATGTTATAATGACGTCATTGTGACGTCAGTGTGACGTCATTAAAAAAGGGGGCGTGGCATTGTTTATGTTGTTTGACACACACAACATAGGTCCAACATGCTGCAATGTTTTCCTCTCTGTTTTGCTTTAAATAGATTGGACATCAAACCAAAACCTTTATCTCATACCTATCTGTAGGAGTTAAGTATGAGATAAATTCAAGAACATAGGTTCGTGCAGTGTTCAGGCTGACAGATCTCTCTCGTTGGTTCTGGTGGAAGGATCTCAAGAGTCCGAAGGACGAGTGAGATCCTTCCACCAGAACCAACTTGAGAGATCTGTCAGCCTGAACACTGCACTCACATGTTCTTGCCTTAGGGTTTTATACAGTATTTATCTGTGTCATGAGGGATTCAGTGGGATATCTCCCATGGCTTTATGCAGTATTTACCTGTTCCATGAGGGATTCAGTGGGATATCTCCCATGGCTTTATGCAGTATTTATCTGTTCCATGAGGGATTCAGTGAGATATCTCCCATGGCTTTATACAGTATTTACCTGTGTCATGAGGGATTCAGTGAGATATCTACCAGGGCTTTATACAGTATTTACCTGTGTCATGAGGGATTCAGTGGGATATCGCCCATGGCTTTATGCAGTATTTATCTGTTCCATGAGGGATTCAGTGGGATATCTCCCATGGCTTTATGCAGTATATTTTCCTGTTTTATGAGGGATTCAGTGAGATATCTACCAGGGCTTTATACAGTATTTACCTGTGTCATGAGGGATTCAGAGGGATATCGCCCATGGCTTTATGCAGTATTTATCTGTTCCATGAGGGATTCAGTGGGATATCTCCCATGGCTTTATACAGTATATTTTCCTGTTTTATGAGGGATTCAGTGAGATATCTACCAGGGCTTTATACAGTATTTATCTGTGTCATGAGGGATTCAGTGAGATTTTTACAATGGCTTTGTACAGTATCTACCTGTTTCATGAGGTATACAGTGGGATAGCTTTATGCAGTAAGTATTCACCTGTTTCATTAAGGAAGCAATGGTAAACCATCCTGCATGATGGTAGCTCAGGACATTCCTCGTGGCCTTGAACTTGGTACTGTCCTTGCTGTGTCTCTGGGTATATCGGCCCCTCCAGCCAAATGGACTACAGCAACTGCAGAACGCTAACATATGGGGCAGAAACACCAACATATAACCATCTGTATTTATTCTAAGATGCAATATTTGCCATTTATTTGACAAATTTGCTTTTATTGTATCTTATAAACCTTTTTTATGCTATTCGTGCAGAAATAAGGAAAAGCATTTTCATAATTAGTCAAATGCATTTTGTCTGTCTCCTATTTGTTGAGCATTTTTTAACCTTCAGTGAATGAAATTCAGTCATTAGTAGCATTATTAACGGTCTGCCTGTCTAATCCTTAAAAACTATTGTGAAGAAAGGAGATAAACTCAGGCATATAGCTAACAGGCAATGTAATAATAATAATAATAATAATAATAAAAATAATAATAATAATAATAATAATAATAATAATAATAATAATAATAATTATAATAATAATAATAATAATAATAATAATAATAATAATAATAATAATAATAATAATAATAATAATAATAATAATAATAATAATAATAATAATAATAATAATAATAATAATAATAATAATAATAATAATAATAATAATAATAATAATAATAATAATAATAATAATAATAATAATAATAATAATAATAATAATAATAATAATAATAATAATAATAATAATAATAATAATAATAATAATAATAATAATAATAATAATAATAATAATAATAATAATAATAATAATAATAATAATAATAATAATAATAATAATAATAATAATAATAATAATAATAATAATAATAATAATAATAATAATAATAATAATAAAGGAGGTAAGTGAGGTACTAGTCCTGATATTACTGGGCATACCATTCCATAATTTGGGACCAATGGACGAGTAAATGTATTGAGATATCAAAATGTGGTCCTGAAGTGGTTCTAAAACACAGCTTACCAATACAGAGGCCTATGAGGATGGTGCAGACGATCACTGCTGCCCAGAGGTAAGGATGGAAGGGGTCCAGGAAGCCAAACATGCCGTAGTGGTTTCCGGTAAGGGGAAGCAGGGCAGTTAAGGTGATGTCCAGGTAGGAACTGGTGAAATCCACGTAATCCAGACGATGCTTTGTTATGGTTAAAGGTGCCACACCCAATGAAGCTTTCTGGAAAATAATTTGATAATCTTACAGGTATATAGAACATGCAGTGGATGTCACTTTATTGGAATTTAACAAGTAGTACTGCGATCAGTACAGAGGTGAGTTAAAATGCAAATTTGGAACACATATACAAATATCTGTGGAATAATTTTAGGTTTGAATGTACTGAATGTGCAGTTCCCTTTATTGAAATTTAATTAGTAATACTGCGATCAGTACAGATCTAGAGGTGAGTTAAAATGCAAATTTGGAACACATATACAAATATCTGTGGAATAATTTTAGGTTTGAATGTACTGAATGTGCAGTTCCCTTTATTGAAATTTAACTATTAGTACTGCGATCAGTGCAGAGGTTAGTTAAAACGGAAATTTGGTTACTGCATGAACACATATACAAATATCTATGAAATAATTTTAACTTTGACTGTACTAGATCTGCAGTTCACTTTATTGAAATTTAACTAGTAGTATTGTGATCAGTACAGAGGTGAGTTAAGATGCAAATTTGGTTACTGCATGAACACATATACAAATATCTATGAAATAATTTTAACTTTGACTGTACTAGATGTGCAGTTCACTTTATTGAAATTTAACTAGTAGTACTGTGATCAGTACAGAGGTGAGTTAAGATGCAAATTTGGTTACTGCATGAACACAATATACAAATATCTGTGAGATAATTTTAACTTTGACTGTACTAAATGTGCAGTTCACTTTATTGAAATTTAACTAGTAGTATTGTGATCAGTACAGAGGTGAGTTAAGATGCAAATTTTGTTACAGCATGAACACATGTACAAATATCTATGAAATAATTTTAGGTTTGACTGTACTGACACCTGTTATAATATCGCCCATCAAGCCATTCCATTCTCCTGTTGTGGGATGTTTAAACCCGACTATGCCATCCTCAACTACGTACATCTAAAACAATAGTGACCTCTATTGTAATAACTGTAAAACGATGAGTTAAAGATTCCTTTTTGTGACTGGTACTCAGGCTAGTCATGTCTTCATCGTGTTATTAACTGGAAAGCCTGTCCAATATAGTGTCATTATGTAATGACCTTGAACCTTGGCCTTGTAAACGTTTGCACATTATTTTCTATTTTAACACAGATTCTGATTCAATACAATACACAGAACATGGGATTCACTAGATATCTTATAACTGGTAATTGCATAAGTTACCATGGTTTTTGCTGTCCCTGTTCAGGGACTGAGTTACCTGATAATGGATTTTGCTGTCCCTGTTCAGGGACTGAGTTACCTGATAATGGTTTTTGCTATATACTGAGTTACCTGATAATGGATTTTGCTGTCCCTGTTCAGGGACTGAGTTACCTGATAATGGATTTTACTGTCCCTGTTCAGGGACTGAGTTACCTTATAATGGTTTTTGCTGTCCCTGTTCAGGGACTGAGTTACCTGATAATTGAAGTGAAGTTGTTTGCTGAGTTGATCCAGCAGGTCCACACATAAGCCCATATAGGGCTGTCCTGACATGTCAGGGAAGTTAGGATTGACCATTACATAGGGATCCTCCTAAAAAAACGTCTATCTCAATGTTATCTGAGTTACATTTATATTGTCAGATGTTTTAGATGTTACTCATAGAATCATTAGATGGATTTGTTTTTTGTTTTTATGTTTGTTTTTTTGTTTGTTTTTATTTTTTATTTATTTATTTATTTTTATTTTTTTGATTGACGCACCATTTTATTTGTAGAAATATAATAGATATAAATGATGAAAATGGTAAAATTGGTATATTTGGTAAGATTAATAAATGATTAATAGTGATGTGACATATCTAAACAAGGAGATTGCAATATGAAGGCATTAAATTGGTGATGTGACATATCCTAACAGATAACAGCCAGTATAAAGGCATTAAAATGGTGATGTGACATATTTAAACAGGGAAATTGCAATATGAAGGCATTCAAATGGTGATGTGACATATCTAAACAGGGAAATTGCAATATGAAGGCATTCAAATGGTGATGTGACATATCTAAACAAGGAAATTGCAATATGAAGGCATTAAATTGGTGATGTGACATATCCTAACAGATAACAGCCAATATAAAGGCATTAAAATGGTGATGTGACATATTTAAACAGGGAAATTGCAATATGAAGGCATTAAAATGGTGATTTGACATATCTAAACAGGGAAATTGCAATATGAAGGCATTAAAATGGTGATGTGACATATATAAACAGGGAAATTGCAATATGAAGGCATTCAAATGGTGATGTGACATATCTTAACAGGGAAATTGCAATATGAAGGCATTCAAATGGTGATGTGACATATCTTAACAGGGAACAGCCAATATAAAGCCTTTTAAATGGTGATGTGACATATCTAAACAAGGTATTTGCAATATAAAGGCCATTAAAACGTGATATGACATATCTTAACAGGGAAAATGCAATATAAAGGAATTTACATAGTGATGTGACATATTCATAAGGGGGTATTCCCAAATGTAAGCATTGACATGTTGATGTGAAATATCTGCAATACTTACCTCACAGATGACTAACCCATACCATTTTAATGTAACTACATTGTATTCACCAGAAATGTTGCGACGTTGAGACTGAAGTTGAATGTCATGGACTGCAGGTCTGCCGGTGCATTGAGGGCGTCTCCGTGATAACTAATCTGCTCCGTTAAATGAAGGCCCTCGGTGGCGAACCAATCTCCTACCTGCGTTAGTTTTAAATGTACTTCATTATTCATCTATAAATTCAGTAAATTATATATATATATCATATTCATCAGGACATGTTTTATTCCATGAATTGATATATCTGACTTTGGAGGTGAACCATTGGAGTATTAAGAAGTAGTCTTAGGAGATTGTAATGTTGAATAGGGGAGAGCGGCGAAAGCATTCGCGCCTATTCTATTACTGTGAACAGAAATTGTTTGCTCAAATAAACATTGCATCAGAAAGGGCCAAACATGTAATGTTTCTGGAAAACTAGGGTATATGGGATCAAAATATTCTACTTAAATTCCGCCATTTTGTGCGGGGAAAAGACTATTCCCCAAAAAACCATAAAAAGTGTTAAACTTGGTGAGTATGTTTAGATATAAGACATTTTGCAAAATATTGGAACAGACAATGATATCTCACTAGATGTACAATCCTATGTACATAGCTCAGGAGATATTAAGTACAAATACATGGATCATCTCAGGAGAGTGGATAGTATAAAAGCTGGTTGAAGGCCTGGACCTGTTATGAGAGAATATTGGCCCATGCTCATGGATTATACAAAAATGACCAGATGACTGATTATAAAGCAGTTATAATCTTGATTGGAAAAAAACAAGATATATATTAATAGTATGAAAAATTTTACAAGATTTAACCTGACAGATAAGTCCTCAGGGGCTGGGGTACTAATGTTCACTTTACATCTTGCCATTATATTTTGATATCCTCTCAGTATAATAAAGATATATAATGCAATACAAAATATCGCTATACTGGATATGTGCTAAAGAATGGTGTTGGCATAAGTCCCAGTAGAATTTGCTCAGGTGGATCTAGTTTTCTCAATATTGGATGTTACAGCTATCAAAGCAAACAGCCAGATTTTGTCCCTGGTATAAAGGTTATAACCACCTTTTCACACCTCTGACTGCCAATGTGTCCTTGATACTGTGGCAGACAGCACAGAAACAGCACAATTGGCCATCAAGAGCTGTACAAAACGTCAACCAATGCAAGACTCAGACGAGACCTCTCTTAGCCAACCTGTAGAAAAATAAAGGGTGCGATATAATTCCCCCTGGATGGGTAAAACTGACCTTGCTGCACGTCCCAAAGAGTCAAAGTCTCCCCGGAAAAATACATATGTTACCATTGGCATGGGTCTGATGCCAACTGACAGAAAAGGCTATATCAAATATCATGTTTAATATTTCAGACACTCAGGAGTGTCCCCAATCTTTTTGATGATTTTGCTATTGACCTTGAGTACATGTACTCAAAATCCATTATTTGGAGAACATGTTGATAGTATCGCCCACTGTAGCTGGCATATAAAAATTCACAATACCATTGTCAAAACAACATGTAAAATAACAGGGTGCAAGGCAGCAAGACATTTTAGTGTCTTGGATGAGTAGATAGCAGACATACAAGAGGAAATATGTTAATTATGCGATAGATGCTATGCAACAAAGCTATGCATAAAGCTAGGCAAGAAATAATGGTGGAAATAATGCTTCACATTACATACTGAGGTAGGCTAGTTTCCCACAGACTGGTGCGTGTCAAATTTATATTTTGTCAACTGCGATGTTTAGGAGATATTTTCACCTGTTTCCATCCTGTTGAAGCAAGGTTCACTACATTAAACTGATAATCCTTGGGTCCATTCCTCTCTGTGAATTCCAAAAATCCCATAGTGCCCTCTGTCTGTACACTGCGGATGTACTGAAATAATTTTTCTCCAGTCTTCCAGATTGCACCATCATGTTGACTTCCACACATGGAGCTAAGATTGTACCTGAAATTTTCATTGAAAATGAATCAGTAAAAATGTCAAGGACATGGTTTTTCAAAGAGTATCTCATCAACATAAAGAATCCAATGTGTCACTTGTGGCATTGAGGGCATAACAATCATTTAGGTAAGGAGATAATCGCTAGGTTAACAAGACAATCACGTGAATAGATAAACAATCACAAAAGTAGAGAGACAATCACTTGAATAGATAGACAATTACTAGAGTAGGGAAAAAATCACAAAGGTAGAAATATATTTAATAAGATAGAGACACATTCACTGAGATGGAGAGACAATCACCAAGGGAGACAGACAATTACCAAGGTAGAGAAACAATCATTATAATGGAGAGACAATCACTAGAATAGAGTTACAATCAGCAAGGTTGAGAGACAGTCACCGAGGTTGAGAAACAATCACTAAGATAAAGAGAGACAATCCCTGAGGTATAGAAAGACAATCACTAAGGTAGAGAGAGACAATCACTAAGGTAGAGAGACAATCATTGAGGCAGAGAGATAATCACTAAGGTAGAGAGACAATCACAGAGGTAGAGAGAGACAATCACCAAGGTAGAGAGAGACAATCACTAAGGTAGAGAGAGACAATCACCAAGGTAGAGAGAGACAATCACCAAGGTAGAGAGAGACAATCACTAAGGTAGAGAGAGACAATCACCAAGGTAGAGAGAGACAGTCACTAAGGTAGAGAGAGACAATCACCAAGGTAGAGAGAGACAATCACCAAGGTAGAGAGAGACAATCACTAAGGTAGAGAGAGACAATCACCAAGGTAGAGAGAAACAATCACCAAGGTAGAGAGAGACAATCACCAAGGTAGAGAGAGACAGTCACTAAGGTAGAGAGAGACAATCACTAAGGTAGAGAGAGACAATCACCAAGGTAGAGAGAGACAATCACTAAGGTAGAGAGAGACAATCACTAAGGTAGAGAGAGACATATTCTCCATGCATACGTCCTATAGTGACGAGGCACTAAAGTGACGAGGGTCAAATGGGCAGGCACGTCCATATGAGATGTGCTGACGTAGGCCCCCATCGTAGTAGGCTATATATCATGTAATGTCTGGTCACGTTTTTTAATGAACTTTTTTTCTTTAGTCCTTTAATTAATAAGACTTGACCTATGGTTCTAATTTTCCCGACAATCACCTAGCAGTAGGCTACTGTAAACTATCATCAATCAGGCTAATTGATGACGGTTTAATTTGTTCTGGTGTACTCGTCCACATGTGACGAATGTTGCCGTGTTGCCTCCCAGTACGTCAATTATTGACGTGATTAGGCAGTACATGCTCGTCACACTGTTGACGAATTGATGGGAGAATGCACTCGGTTG
Organism: Amphiduros pacificus; assembly: GCA_949316495.1. Lineage (NCBI taxonomy): Eukaryota > Metazoa > Annelida > Polychaeta > Phyllodocida > Hesionidae > Amphiduros > Amphiduros pacificus. Next base: position 11,160,901 of record OX439012.1, on the reverse strand, counting down.
AGAGACAATCACTAAGGTAGAGAGACAGTCACTAAGGTAGAGAGAGACAATCACCAAGGTAGAGAGAGACAATCACCAAGGTTGAGAGAGACAATCCCCAAGGGTGAGAGAGACAATCACTAAGGTTTAAAGACAATCACTAAGCTAGAGAGACAATCACTAAGCTAGAGAGACAATCACTAAGCTAGAGAGACAATCACTAAGGTTTAAAGACAATCACTAAGCTAGAGAGACAATCATCCCTTGCACTGTTTGTATCCTGTCAGGTTACAAGGTAAAACACAGAGATTCCTAGTTGTATATTTTGACTACCTGAGACACTTTTACTTTTTGACAACCTTCGCTGAGGTAGATAAAAAGAATTCTAACCTTAAGTGTGAAATCAATATCTTTTTCCTATAGTAGGGAGAGACGTTTACCTTTGGCGTGTGAGTTCATTGCCATCATTGAGGAAGTTGTGTATACCATGGGCAGCTACAAGCACTGAGTCCACAGCCCGCAATATATAAGCCTGACAAGACAATGAAGATATTATCTCATTATACATCAATGCTGTATTCTATCAATCTTCATATTGCAAAACCCACATAATTCAGACAGTTACTAAGGCAGAGAGAGACAAACTCTGAGGTAGAGATAAATTCGCCTTAAAAAAGACAGAACAAACGAAACTGTTTGCAACAAAAGGTCCTGCTAACTGGTTAATGGCGATTTTTGTAGGGTCTAGCTAACTGATCAGAGTGGATACATCAAAGGCAGGTACATTGCCTGGAACATAAGAGTCTTTGGAAATGTTATAGGTTATTGTATTAAAGATGATATTGATGTTTCATTAATATGTCAATAGATTATGAAAAAGCATTTGACTCTGTAATTCGGTACTTTATGTTGTCAACTTTGAAAAAAAATCAATTTTGGTAAGCATTTTATTAAATGGATAGAGATCTTATATACAAAAATTAAGATAAGCGTGAAAAAAGGGGCTATGTCTCAGAAACATTTTTAGAGGAATCAGAAAAAAAGGATGTCCTTTTAGTGCTGTTCTTGCTTGTTGTTGAAATAATGGCCATTGAAATAAGAGCAAATATAGAAATTACAGGTTTTAAGGTGTGCGAAAATGGGTGGCAAGTCTAGCCCACGATAAAGACCAAATGGACATATTTTATGAGACATTTTCTCGCCAATATTGGACACTGTTAATGAACTTCACTTCAATGAAAATGTTTGCTGTTATAAATGCCTTACCAATATTTTATAGAAATAATTTTGTTGTCCTCAATGACACAATTTTAATGTAGAATCACAGAGTAATGATAACTTTATGCAAAGAATATATGGGGAAACAGACTGGTTAAAAATCGTGGAGAGTGCTTATTCAGTAAGGCTTGAATTTCTTCAAGGATGGTATTTGTAAAAATTTGTTTGGTGAAAATTTCCTGAATGAAGATACTATTTTGTTGAAGCTGGTCACAACTAGGTATTGGATTTCTGAGTATACTTTTAAAGAAACATGTATTTAAGTTGGCCAAGAGATTTAATACAGCAAATGTTATATATATTGACACACAAGGGATATATTGATGATATACCAACTATTGTCTGTATGATGAACATCTTAAGATTGACAAGTTATCAGCAAAAGTGCTTTATAAGATATTTGTTAGAGAAATATCAACTTGTAGATTTACACAACACATGTGACAACAGACTTTCAACATACGTTTGTATGAATCTGAAAGGAAAGAATTATGAGAAAAAGTATGGAATGTAACTTTGAAAATATAAAATTATAAAAGTACTCATCAAGTTATTAACTGTAAATTGCATGTTAGCAAGTGGATAAAAGTGTAAGTGTTGAAAATTTGATATTTAAATGTAAACAAAATGACATTTGACCATAAGGTTTCCATTTTTAGAAACATAGTTATCAGTGTTATATCCTGTTGTATATATTAGGCAAGAGTGTTAAATGATATTAAAGAACAATACAAACAACAATAAATACAAACAACAATAAATGATATTAAAGAACAATACAAACAACAATAAGAAAATTGTGAAAACACAATATTACAAAAAAATATTCATTCTAAAATATGTTCCTAGCATAAACTACTTCCATCTACGAGAAAAAGTATATTAAGTTTGGTAAAATTAAAATGAATTGTAGTTAGGCAGATGACATGAAGGAAGGCTTATTAAAACAAATAAAAAATAAATTCTAATAAAATTCAAAATGAAGTGACAGTTTACTTGTAGAATTGATAATACCTGGGAAATTTCTCCATCTTGGATCATTTGAAGGTGACTAAGATATGGGAGTAGCTTTTCATGTAATCCTCCTTTGTCGACCATGGGCGTCACCCCAACTAACCCCCTATATGGCTGAGGAATGTACCAATGATCTGGGGATTCACATTGCTCCTTTAAATAAAAGAATGTCTTAGAATGATTATTTCTACCATGTCTTCATGCTGTTTTCCTTTCCGAAAATAGACTAGAATTGAATTATGTTTAAAGTGAGTTTCTTTAGTGAAGCAGATTACTGCAGGTTACTTCTTTCATGTTACTTTTTAGTCATTATCTGAATGGGTCATGTCATGAATTAATTTGCTATTCTTATCACAAAAATACAAATAATTATCTGTCCTGAAATTAATCATTTCAAAAACACATTTATCTGTATACAGCGGACGACAACAGAGCTGTGGTTCAGTTTATCAATTGATTACCGATGTTTATCACACCATCTGACTTTCTTTGCACATGAAAATGTCAGATAGCAACTTGGTGTGAATATTTTCGAGAGTGCAGACGCACTTAAAAGGCTTTGAAATTGAAACCGCAGCTCTGTTGGCGTCCGCAGTTCTGTTGTCGTCCACTGTATATATATAAATTTGTTGTATTTTTTTCTTCTTTTTTTTTCCTTTTTTTTCTTTTTTTGTAACACTATCTGTGTTATTCTGTGATCGGTACGATCGTGGGAAATGGGTAGTCGTTTCCTGTGGGTTGTAATTCGGTTTTTTCTGTGGTCATTATTGTTCAAGCAACTTACGCCACTGTGGAGTGTTCGTCCGTGTGCATGCAAGATTCCAATTTGCGCATGCGCCCTGGCATATGAATACTTCAATAAAAGAAGTGAACAAAAGAAAAGAAGTGCGTCATGTAAACAAAGCAGAACGTTCAAAACGATGTCATCGTGTTCCCATCATTGTATTAGATTATCTCTTTAAAATGCTTCCCAATCGCTATTGCAAGGAATTTTCAGTAAGTTTAGTTCAAATTTGGTCTTTGCCGATGGGTATTTGCAGAACACTAAAGTTTACCGGCTCGGCAAAGCCAATAGGCATCCCGCCGAAATGACAACATCGTCATCGCCCATCGCTGCACAAAAATATCCCTTTAAATTGCTTGGAAATGCTTCCCAATCGCTAGAACAAGGAATTTTCAGTAAGTTTAGTTCAAATTTGGTGTAAATCGGACAATTAGAACAGAAATGACATGCAAAAGTCTGATCGATGATTTACGATAGCGCCTGAGCGATAATAGAGCAACTTACGTAATCGATCCTGAAAACACACATCTTTGCATAAAGTTGTGCTGAAAAATTTGTTCATATACCAAATTAAATGTTTTAAAAGGATAATTTCAACTACCCCATTAGTTTGCAATGATTGTTTCATTTTGTGTGTGTTTTTTTTTGTTTATTTTAAATTTTGTTTTGTTTGTTGTAATTTTTGTTTTGTTTATTTTAATTTTTGTTGTGTTTGTTCTTTTTTTTCTCATCCGTGTTACATGTGGAGCACCACTTTTTCTTGTTATATGCTAACATTATCTTCAACATTACACATTTCAATTGTTGCTAATGCTTAAATTACCAACACTATAACCATCTTTTATTTCTTAAAGGTTGTAGTTCTTTCAACCGCAATTAGATGTATATAAATTATCATGACATATAAATAATTATGACGCTAGAAAACAGATATAATTGTGTTTTATTTCTTTTTTTCTTCAATCTTTAGGCATTTCTTAAAAATATTTTTGTCAATTTAATAAAGCCAAGATGCTTTTTACAAATATTTCTCTGAAACTTCTAAAAGTGAATGAACATGTATGTTTTAATGTGGACTTGTGAAATGATATAACATCGTGGGGAATGTATTTGGAGAAACATACTGTCATAGTTTTGATGAGGCTGAGCGAGCCTTGTGTGACGCCATCCAGGGTAAGCCACGCCCATCCAGCGTCCGTCATCCCAAGCGAGGCTGCCTGCCTCAGGATCGACCACGCATGCCCAGACATTCCAATCAGGATAATTATTCTTGTTCCTACAAAAAGATCAGTTAATAAAATATGAAAAGTATTTCTAAAAACACATTAGTCTTCTATTATTTTAATATCAGATTTGAATTTTTTTAAATGACATCTTCATTTTTCTATTCCCAAAGACATCTTGAACTAATCTGGACAAGTCGTGTCATATCTGGACACTAAATTGTAGCCAATCTGAGTAAAATCTGAGCTTTGCAGTTCAGTGAACAATGCGGGACTGAAAAAATTGTTTTAATTGCCATGTGTCAATTATAGCATCCAATTATTCGAGAATTTAACACGCTCATCAGTTACAGATATAAGAATATAATCCCCAAATACTGCATTTTTATTAAGATTTTTGCATAATTTAACACAGGATGGTCCATTTTGCCAATGTCTTTGGGGATAGCTATCTAATTATCAACACATTTGGACTCATCTTACTGTCTACTTTTTCATTCATTCATTTATTTCTTTTAACATAAGAGTATATTTTTTCATATCATAATATTTATTTGTCAATTCATATGTTGTGTAAAATCCACCTGTTTTTCTAATGGTTTGGAGCTGTGGGATGACGTACAGCGTCTCTGGGGCTCCGGAAGAATCAAACATTTCCTGCGCCATGACAGTCCAGCGGTTCTCAGAGGCGATGGCCAGCAGCTCCATCAAGGCATGGCGACCTTCAGCAACACCATTGTATCAACACACACATTCAGGCCAACATTTAAACAGTTTGTTTCTCAACACCGCCCTCCCATATTGTTTACTTATAAGAAATTATAAGCGCCTACTAAAAATAAATGATCTGTCCCCTGATTTCATACAATTTACATAAGAAAAAGTAGTATTGGGTCCATATAATAAAAGGGTAATGTGCTTATTCAAAAGAATATGTTCACAACCAAATTAAATACCTCCTGCTGACTGATCATTTTTTCAATCACAGTGAGAAATAATAATATTTTGTCCACGTCCGAAAAAGGCATCACAGCATACATCCAAATAGGTCAAGAAATATCCAGGGTCAAAGTTCAAATTACCGGAAATGGTATTTGTGACCCATTTGAAATATCCATCTTTTACACACAAGACACGCATCAGTCAAAATCAATGACTTTAGGCATATCTAATTGAACTAGGAAAGAATATTAGCATGGAATATGCTGAGACAAAGATTTTGAGCTACCTAGGAGGTGGTTCTCATGATAGCGGCAAGTAATTACCTCAATGGGTATCTCCTGACCTCAAACTGTATATTTGCAATAAGTAATATCTGTATGTATTTATGTACCTCATTTATGGTCTAATAAATCAATCTTGAATCTTGAATCTTGCATCTAAGAAATGGAATTGCATAACGTTTTGAGCAGAAATAACCACTTGCTAATGCACAAAGCCTTGTAATTGCACTTCATGCTTTCAACACATTGATTCAGCCAAGATCCTTTAAAGTGTAGTTATGAGTGTGTTAATTACCTTTGCTGGGACAAAATAAAATGAAAGTGCAAATGCCTAAATACTATAAATTAATACTATGGCGGCTACAAAGAACTTATAATTATTCAACATTTTATCTTTGCACACGTAATTGAGTGGGCCAGCATGCACAATGTGCTCAAATTTTGCTGAGAGAGAACCAGTCTTAGTCAAATTTTTAAATTGACGGAAATGCTATTTGTAGGTACCCTACCCTTGCCCCATCGGCGTCAATATCCAGTGGATATTTCCATGACGGTCCTGGAACCATCAAGAGTCGCACAAAAGCTGTCACGTGCCCAATCTCCGTCAAAAGTTGTGGATATTGATTTTGGGGACGTCACGGAATTGGGTGCAGCATTTTATGCATATTTCTCGAAGATAAACTCTTACGTTCAATATAATCCTTATGGAATAAGATATATGCATGGTTTTGTGGTGGAATTGAATATTTGCTAAATTGTTAAGGTCTGTGAAATATTATCTTTCAATTCTTTTTATTTATATATATATTTTGCTCAAATTAACTCCAATATGTTTTTTTTTGTTTTTTCAATGTTTTTTATTTGTTTTTTGTTTTTGTTTTTTGTTTTTTTAATAAGGTAAGGATGTTTATATGAAGATCGATCAAAGGCTGGCTGTCACGGCATAGTCAATGCAAAATAGAATTTTAAAAAGCAAGGAGAGCCAACCCACCATAGTCGCTGTTGGAAGCCAGTGTGGCCATATGTGTCCATCCCATATGCTTGATAACAGACACCAGAGCCAACGTCTGCACCTTATCTGACGAACTCATCTGTAAACACAAAGAACGCATAGAAGCACGATAGTAACTGAGTGCCCACGAGACATAAGTGGAGCGGCCAACACAGCAAATCAAATCAAATCAAATCAAATAACTAATCAATAATTGAACTTGGCTGAGCTTCAGCCCTCTATATGGACCCTTACAGCACAGGTAACTTCAAAAGGGATAGTGCTAGTCAATAATTAAACATTTTTTTAATTTTTAGATAAAATAGTAAATATTGTTAGTGTGCAATTTTCAATATCTATATACATGCCTTTCTCTTTTCATTAGAGCATAATTAATGCGGATAGTTGTTCATAAGGGATGGTGCTAGTCAATAATTGTACATTTTTTTGGATAAAATAGTAAATATTGTTCCTATGCGATTTTCAATATCTATATACATGTATTTCTCTTTTCATTAGAGCATAATTAATGCAGATAGTTGTTCATAAGGGATGATGCTAGTCAATAATTGTACATTTTTTGGATAAAATAGTAAGTATTGTTCCTATGCGATTTTCAATATCTATATACATGTATGTATTTCTCTTTTCATTAGAGCATAATTAATGAAGATAATTGTTTTATATAAGCCTGTTCTCCACATGGTCTCCAAATATATAAGCACGTTATTCACAGAGATAGGTGTAGGACCTGCCTTGATGAGATAGGAGTAGTCCTCGTAGCTGGAGAAGAGGGAGGGTTCTGTGGCCGTGGGTGTAATCTGAGGGATGTGGAAGGCACTGCACACGGCGGAGGAAGACTTCACCGCGGTACTGGTGAAAGGACCTAGCATAATACTGCTTCCTTCGTCCAGTAAGGAAAACGCTGAAAACAAGCGTCTCCATAACGCACAATTTGAGGACAATGGAAGACTTACATTTTCTGTATTTTGTATAGAAATATATCATTTAATACTCAGACATCTAGCTAACCTTTTCTCCTTTGTTTATTACATTTTATTTCTAGAACACACTAAAATATTGAAAAAATACATATCATTATTTTTTATGAAACATTCCGAAAATAAGATGGTACCCATTTTTTAGATCATTTATTAGGACATCGGGATGATAGTTTCAATTTTTTTCCTTTTTTTTGGGGGGGGGGGGGGGGGGTTCTTTGGATTTTTTGCGTGCTTTAACTTGTTCTCATTTATTTGTTCTTTTTTATTTGTACAAATAGTTGTTTGTTCTCATTCATTATTTGCCATCTATGTGACACTCATAGTGGTATATGACCTTACTATTCTGCATGTTGGCGAGCCTGCTGAGCGGGTCACAGCTCCTGTACCTGAGCAGCAGAGTCGTGTTTGGAAGGAGGTAGGGGTCCTGGTTCACCAGGTCGGCTGTGATCTGTATGGCCTCGGCTACCGCACTGTCCTCCTCCGACTCCCCCAGTAACACTCCTGCCAAGAACAATCAACAAATACTCTAATATACTCTGGACAAATACTCTAATATACTCTGGACAAATACTCTTATATACTCTGGACAAATACTCTTATATACTCTCGACAAATACTCTAATACTCTTTGGATAAATACTCTTATATACTCTGGACACATACTCTTATATACTCTGGGCAAATACTCTTATATACTCTGTACAAATACTCTAATATACTCTGGACAAATACACTTATATACTCTGGACAAATACTCTTATATACTCTGGACAAATACTCTAATATACTCTGGACAAATACTCTAATATACTCTGGACAAATACTCTTATATACTCTGGACAAATACTCTAAAATACTCTGGACAAAAACTCTTATATACTCTGGACGAATATTCTAATATACCCTGGACAAATACTCTAAAATACTCTGGACAAATACTCTAATATACTCTGGACGAATATTCTAATATACTCTGGACAAATACTCTAATATACTCTGGACAAATACTCTAATATACTCTGGACAAATACTCTAATATACTCTGGACGAATATTCTAATATACTGTGGAAAAACACTCTAATATACTCTGGACAAATACTCTTATATACTCTGGACAAATACTCTAATATACTCTGGACAAATACTTTAATATACTCTGGACAAATACTCTAATATACTCTGGATAAATACTCTAATATACTCTGGACAAATACTTTAATATACTGTGGACAAACACTCTAATATACTCTGGACAAATACTATTATATACTCTGGACAAATACTCTTATATACTCTGGACAAATACTTTAATATACTCTGGACAAATACTCTTATATACTCTGGACAAATTCTCTTATATACTCTGGACAAATACTCTAATATACTCTGGACAAATACTTTAATATACTCTGGACAAATACTCTTATATACTCTGGACTAATACTCTTATATACTCTGGACAAATACTCTAATATACTCTAGACAAATACTCGTATATACTCTGGACAAATACTCTTACATACTCTGGACAAATACTCTAATATACTCTGGACAATTACTCTAATATACTCTGGATAGAGTCCAGGCGTCCTCTGGAGGTGGATGTAGTAATTAAAAAGTCCAAAATGGAATTTGGTGTCTACCGAAGACAGTTAAGTACGGAAACATGAATGGTCGATAATGTTATATTGAATCTGATATCTATAGCATAAAAATCAGCGGTTTTACACCTTTTGGCATGGGCAGTGTAATATCGTATGCTTTTGTTGTGACAGCATTAATTAAGTTTTATTGCGTAAGTCATTTTACACTCACGACTGTGGTCCGATATGAGATAGAATATCCCTTATCACATATCCAGAACGACGATTAGCAATAATAGCATTTTTGACAAATTGACTAAAATAGTTTTTTTTTGACAACATGGCCAAAATAACATTTTTGACAAATTGACCAAAATAAAATTTTTGACATATTGATCAAAAATAGAATTTTTGGTAAATTGACCAAAATAACATAATTGGCAAATTGACCAAAATGTCCTTTTTTTTAGAAAAAGAGTACTATGAGGTATTTATTGATTTGTATAGTGGACAGAGACACTGGAAATATCATTCAAAAAGTATAATACCGTGTATGACATTCAGTGGGTGTAAAGTCTGATTTGTTTAAACATGGGCATGTCAAATCATGTCATCCACGGTTAGATCTGCTTATCATTCATACCCTAAATTAGTTATTGCTGAAATGTTGTGTGCTGCCCTATATTTATGAATATTTATGATTATGAATAAGGATACCCATCAACACAGTCAAACAATCTCACTTAATTTATTCATACTGATAAACTCACAGGTTAATGTGCTCTGCAATAACATTGCACACTGATTAACCTTCAGATTTTTGTTTATTTTTCTTTTTTTTATTTTAGGTTATCCAAACCACCAGTCATATTATATTTGGGATGTCAATATCAAGCATAGTGCTGAGGTTTCTGTGACAAAGCAACATATTTGCACGTCCAAGCAATTAACAGCCCCTGATAACCTATACTATTGTGTGATATAAACAAGCTTTTAAGCTACTTTGTGATATGATTAGTGCAATACAGTCATGGTTCAGATCATCCCTTTGTTGGCATAACATTCCAGTCTGGACAAAAATAATTAGTTTTGATATTCAATAAAATACGCTGTCCTACATATTTTACCTGCACAATATAATTCAGGTAAGTCATGGTCTGCACCAAGCACAATCGAGGGCAATCATCCTGGATATTGGTCAAATATTATGGCAGTCAGTATGTTCCGGTTAATGGAAACGGACAGTGAGAATACCTGGTCCCAAGGTTACTGAACAAATGGCTTTGTCTAGTTTCTACTCTACATTTATCACGGTGACCCTAATTTACAAGAATGACGATGCTGAAGATGATGAGCATACCTTTGTCATAAACACTAATCACGTTGTCAATCCCAGTATAAAAGCCGATGTAAGGACTAGCTCACGCATATCATTGGGGACCTATGCATGAAATCGTGCAGATTACTAAAGCTAAGGCATTATTGAATGCAAAGGATTGGGGACAATGCATCTAATCGTACAGCTTGTTTGAGCCTATATAACAGAAACAAGTACACGCAGAACATTACACTTGGTGACATAGACAATATATTATAAATGCCCTTGTTTCAGGTAGTTAAAAACATACAGTCCTTACCTACAATAAGATAGTGAGACACATTGGTGGGATAACCAGCAGATGTTGTGGTTTGACAAGTGATGCTGCATGCATAGAGACATACCAAGAGGATTACTGCAGGAAAAGCCACTCTCACCATCCTATCCAGGAAAGCAAACATCATATATTCATTGACTATTCTCAAATATATCCCGATGTCCTTTATTCCATTCGATATATACCTGCCGATCCTAATACCGCAGTTGATGGAAATGTGACAACGATGAAGCCTTAAGACTATAGACAACAGATGATCATCCTTATGGTTATAAACCCAATATATTCTGATAAGAAATCATGAACCTTGCTTAAAAATCCAAACTAGTAGTGTCTGTATCTTTAGAGTGGTGATAGTCTGAATATGAATGAAGCCTTGCTTGAGAGAATGCTGCCTCTCTCTCTATCCACACTGTACATATGAACGTAGCTGCTTTGTCTTTCTCGGCTTTAGAAGCGTGGATTTACTCCTATCTCTATGCGAGGCTGCTAGCCCCAGTGCTCTCAATATATCAAATCCTTATGTCATCGCTCAATACGCAGGTAATTATTGCACTATAATAAAGTGGTCACTTAGTATCAGGGCTAAATCAAAATAAACAGGCAGAGTGGTATAAAGCCGTGTCCATGAAACATTCTAGCCCTAATATGTGTCAAAGTATTTGTTACCTTTAGCATTTGGCATGCGATATATTCCACATTTTTCAATACGTGATTTGTTATTTTTGACACAACACCGGTGTGTATCTGATCCCTAACCTGTCATCATATTTTTTGTCTTGCACTTTGAGCAACCTTTATCCATGTTGCTAGAGTAACTTAGCTATCTAAATGTTTAGCACTACCTTGCATAAGAAGACTGGTAGAATCGTCTTTAAGTTAGAATATATAATTTAAAAGTGTTAGAAAAGTGTAGAGGGGATCTATAGTGAGAACGGTTAAATTTAACATGAATGAAATACAGTATATGATATAATGCAACAACATTAAGAGTGTTAGTGCTAACTTGTAGGATGGTATAGGTCGCCTGCCAATCTCTCTGATCGATTATCAAATTTAGATGAGTTGTACAGTTCTAGTTCCGGTAAAGTTGGACAGTTCCGATATGGACCTTCCAAAGGGGAAAAAGCAACATGGAGATCGGCAATCGGCTAATGTAATAAAATAACGGGTGTTAGATGTATCAAGATGAGAATAATAGAGAAGACAACGCCGAAATGTATTCATTTATATTTGAATGCCATTGGAAGAGAGAGAGAGCCTGAGTGATACAAAACAAAGGGGGGACTGGGATGTAGCAAAAGATGGGGAACTAGGATGTAACATAGCATAGGATGGGGGACCAGGATGTAATATAGCATAGGATGGGGGACCAGGATGTAATATAGCATAGGATGGGGGACCAGGATGTAATATAGTATAGGATGGGGGACCAGGATGTAATATAGCATAGGATGGGGGACCAGGATGTAAAATAGTATAGGGTGAGGATCAAAGAGGTAACATAGGTAGTTAACCAAGATGTAGCATAGGTAGGGAACCAAGATGTAGCATAGGTAGGGAACCAAGATGTAGCATAGGATGGGGGACCAAGATGTAGGATAGTATAGTATGGGGGACCAGGATGTAGGATAGTATAGTATGGGGGACCAGGATGTAAAATAGTATAGGGTGAGGATCAAAGAGGTAACATAGGTAGTTAACCAAGATGTAGCATAGGTAGGGAACCAAGATGTAGCATAGGTAGGGAACCAAGATGTAGCATAGGTAGGGAACCAAGATGTAGCATAGGTAGGGAACCAAGATGTAGCATAGGTAGGGAACCAAGATGTAGCATAGGTAGTTAACCAAGATGTAGCATAGGTAGGGAACCAAGATGTAGCATAGGATGGGGGACCAAGATGTAGGATAGTATAGTATGGGGGACCAGGATGTAGGATAGTATAGTATGGGGGACCAGGATGTAACATAGCATAGGATGGGGAACCAGGATGTAGCATAGCGTAATGTGGGGAACCAGGATGTAACATAGCATAGGATGGGGAACCAGGATGTAGCATAGTATAGTATGGGGGACCAGGATATGACATAGCATAGGATGGGGAACCAGGATGTAACAAAGTATAGGATGGGGGACCAGGATATGACATAGTATAGGATGGGGGACCAGGATGTAACATAGGAAGAGGAACTAGTATGCAAGATCGCATAGGATGAGGAACCAGGATGTAAAGTGGGAAGGGATCCAGGAAAAGAATATATTATACGAGAATGGTTTCAAGCCTTGCCGTGATTGAGTTATCCAAACATGTGAGTACAAGTCATGTGAAAAAGCCATCTGACAGACGACTACCATAGATAAACATACATGTAAGAGAAGGCGTTTGTCAACATGATTGACAAATAGTGTCTATAACTCAGCTAATGCCGATATCCCCAATTCACTACCGTGTTTCCTGAGACATTGAAAAAAAGTGAATGTATGGAAACGGTTTGAATAAGCCAATCAATGGGCCAATTCAGTTAGTTCCGCTGTAATAAAATATACCTTTAATCTGGTCCTCAAATGCCTTTAATAGGAATTTCCCATTATATATAAACTATAACAATACTTCGTTCCATGTGTTTCCGAGCACAATAACAGAATTATTTTTTTCAAAAAGAAATACTGTGTCATCTGGATACTCATTTAGTAGATGTTTCATAAAAATATCAAAACTATCTAAAATCAAAAATCATATAAATTGTTATGTACTCTAACATTCATAGATTTCTATAATTCAAATCTTGTGCTAAAATTTGACTGCCATGTGCATACAATCTTATGGCATTATGTCCAGTGCAAAAAGGTTAATACCAACAGTATGCACCTGGTATATTGTTTTGTTTGTTTGTTTAGGGTTTTACATCACTTCTAACACTATTTCAGTCATTTTATGATGAGACCTACTTGTAGCAGATATAGTGCTGCCTCACTGAATTGTCATGTCTCAGGTCCTTGACATGACAAATCACCCGGTCACAGATTTACAAGGACAACCCTTTTCGCATGGACCTAAGCACAGGTATGACATTTTATCATGATTTTAATCTCGGCATGGCCAGGGATCAAACCTACAAACTTTGGATCACCACAAAGGAACTGGAGATTATAAGCTGGTGATCTAACCAACTGCACCACGGCCCGTGGCCGAATGTTACCAAAACTGTGATTTGTTAGTTTATACAGTAATTAGAGCATCTTAGATTCTTTGACAGAGCAATTAAAATCATATCGAAATTAAAATGAAATTCAAAAAATGTCATTAGGTATTTCCAAATTTTAATTGTTACCACGATCTCTTAAAATTACCTTCTATCGCTTTAATGATATCATTTAGATATTTCATTTTTAAAAACTGTTTTATTCTTATTCTACTACAAGAAGTTTTATAGACATTTACTGGGTTATTGAATAATCTTTTGTTTGACATCTTCAATTCAATTCCAAATAAAACTATATCTGAAATATACAGGAACATATGGGCTCCATTTTTTATTCTCCAACAGCATTATATTGTGATCATCAAACTTTTGCCCACAATTATGACCATCCTGAGATAGCTCAGCGTTTCTGAGCAGACACTCAGTGATAGTTCAGTGTCTGCTCAGAAATGCAGACACTGAACTGGTAACCCAAGTTTTCTACCGCTGGAAAACACATTCCCATTCATTTGCCAAATATTCTGACGAAATATATCAATATACCTTAATTGTGTTGCGTAAGGTCGTAAAGAAAAATGTTTCAATAACATGTAGCATTACCCAATTTGTTCATTGCATGAATCATTAAATGTCATGTAATTGGTTGTGCTATCATCCCTCGATAGCTCAGTTGGTAGAGCGGAGGACTGTAGATGGAATACAATATGGATATCCTTAGGTCGCTGGTTCAAATCCGGCTCGAGGGACAAATTTTGGTTGGCAATTTTTTTTTTCTGATTGAAATGATGATAACAATATTTATTTGTTTTGTTTGTTTTGGGTTTTACATCACTTTCAAAATGCACAATGATTTTGTTTGTATTAAAGACTTTTTCCACACTGTTTACGGTATATCAGGTAAGATAGAAGCCCGCCATTGGGATTCAATGCCCTACTCTTGTGAAGAGTGACTGGGGATGTTTCTTTTGCTTATTTTCTGTTGATAGTACAACTCGTGGCCTTTTACAACCAGTCATGGCCGGAGCACTGTCTGGGGTGAGACATAACTCAGAAGCAGAGAACCCCGGACCAGAGATATTTGAAAAGAGATTGGAAACAACAGGTCTGCCACTAGGTGTCAGCGCGGTGCACCATGCAACTCCGACCCTGCTACTGTTGTGGACCAGCGATAAATAGTTTTGCATTTATTACACAAATTCTTCCATTCTTAATGTCATTGATGTAAGATTAACATAGATGTGTGAAAAGGAAGTAATTCATATAAAAATTTCTTGCAAAAAAGACATACTTATACAAGTCCGTGAGTACGTGAATCTGGATCCAGGTCCGTGTTATAGGTATACATATAGTATTTACTGTGGCGACGGTGAGATTGGCTCGCCTGAGCGATAATGCAGAACTTCAGCTTGTTTCCAATCTCTGTATTAAATGTCTCTGCCCGGACCTATATCAAGGGAGATAGATGTCCTACCAACGAAACCACGTATTGGTCAACAGATATGTTCACACACACACACACAAACACACACACACACACACACACACACACACACATACATACATACATATATATATATATATATATATATATATATATATATATATATATATATATATATATATATATATATATATATATATATATATATATATATTATTTTATATACATGTTCATCTCCCATTTCAATGTAAGACAATAATACTGAATAAGCACAGATAGACGGATGAACTGAATATCTCAACGAAATGAATAAGACAAGAATTAGATAAAATATTTGTATCATTTATTTACCATACATTATTTATATAAACATCTAAAAAACCTTTTTATGTAACCTCGTTTGATTAAATAAATAGAATATTATATAGATCATTTCTTCCATTACTTATGCACCGACAATATAAAGTGAATCAGTGAAGAAATTACAAGTGTAAAACTCATAGACAAGAAAGTTGCTTTGGATGGAATGTCTACATCCAGACTTTTATAATCACCATTCTTGCTGTGGCGATTGCTACATAGAGACTTATCACTGCCAACACAAGATGCATACGCCATCACGTGGGCAATGTAGTTCTGTTCATGGACGCCGTGGAATAAGTGCGCCCAGGGCCCCCTGGCGTACACGGATACATCCTCTCCGCCGTGGGTCTCCAGATCCATAGGAACCAGCGACTCCTGGCGGTAATGCATCGTATCTGCACAATACAACAAACATACATAGATTTGATCTAATCAAGCATTCAATTTTTTAACTTTTAAAATTCAAACGTAATGTTATTTACACAAAAATTATATTTTGCACTGACATTATTGAAAACATATAAATATAAATATGCCTATTAATTTGAATATGATTATTTTATTTTTTGGAGATTTGCTTAATATATATTCTTCTTATATATATGTTTCAACTATGATATGAATCCAGGGTGCTCTGCCGACCAACCAAGAATTGCCTCTAACTAAGAACCAAAAATGGCCGACCGGAAGTATGGCAAAAACTTATAAAGAATACATGTATACCTGGCTAAATCTCATTACTTGAACCATTTTCTTAAAATGCTCCTTCCTTTCTGTTTGGTAAGAAAAGGGTCTCCAAAGATCAAACGCAGTTTCATGAAATTCTAGTAATATTTAAACTTAGATTTGATATCTATTGAGTTTCAGTAATCCTCTAATGACTGTGTGATGCCTATAGTCCTGACCTGTGTTGACGCCAGTGAGATTCCTGCGCCCTGCTGCGGGACCGTTTGCATACATTAGCGTGGTGATAGGCATGCCATCTAGCGGCGGCTGATACTTCTGGTTGTGCTGAACACCTGCATGGACAAGAAATTATAATAGTCATCTTTTTATTATCATTTTTTAAAAACAATTATTCGATTTCACATGATAGTCTTGAAAATGAAAACGAAGATCAAGACCGTTTTTTTTACTTGTGGGCAATTCTTAAATTCTCGAGCTAATCTAAAAAACAGGCAGAAAATACATATATTCTTATGAAGCTACCTTTCCTTCACTTGGCCAAGAATGAGAGTAAATGTACAATTCGCATCCTTGGACATCTTACATGTTTTTATGTAACTACTTCGGTGCTCAAGTTAGAGCAGTTATTTTCCATCACCAATATGTATGGCTTCCACATTTCGCTGCCATCTTAGATCCAAAATGACGATGTAAAGATGATTTTCAGAGTTCAGACATAAATATAACATGTCGGAGTTCACAAGATTTTTATGGTACTAAAACTAGCTCTTCATGTAATACTCCAAACTAAAAGAGGCGGTAATTTTCGACAACAAAGGCATTTGCCTGAATGGGACAATTTTTATTTTATATCACTTTAACAAAATTCAATTTTTGTCAAGGACAAGTTTGAATTAATCAGAAAAAATTCTGCAGTAAAATGAAGTGTTCCGAAAAATGTTTCCCACCAGATATATTTCCGGGTTTCTGTCAACGCTACTGGAGGATTGTGGGAGCTTAGGAACATTTGGGCCTTAAAAAAACTATAATATGGAGACTAAAAAGCTGATGATTTCAAGATTAAATCAAGTATTTTAGACTTCAAATAAGTTGGCCGCGAAGCCAATCTTGAGCATGTTTATGTTCATTATTCAAAATCATACGCTAGATATTCGTAATCACAACTTCTAGTCGCTCAATATATCTATATAAGGTGATGTCAAGGCATTTGTAAAATTATATATGTTCAAAGCATTGTCACGTGACTAATTTGCCTTCAGATGGCGATTGAACATATTTGAGTAGTGTCATCTGGTGGCAGCGTTCCACCAACCTGAGGTTACAATTACGCGGGTGGTGATACCTTCAGGACGTACCTGCTATAGGGTTGCCGTGGGCTGGGATACCTTCAGGACGTACCTGCTATAGGGTTGCCGCGGGCTGGGATACCTTCACGACATACCTGCTATAGGGTTGCTGCGGGCTGGGATACCTTCAGGACGTACCTGCTATAGGGTTGCCGCGGGCTGGGATACCTTCAGGACATACCTGCTATAGGGTTGTCATGGTCTAGGATACCTTCAGGACGTACCTGCTATAGGGTTGCCACGGGCTGGGATACCTTCAGGACTTACCTGCTATAGGGTTGCCGCGGGCTGGGATACCTTCAGGACCTACCTGCTATAGGGTTGTCGCAGGCTGGGATACCTTCAGGACCTACCTGCTATAGGGTTGTCGCAGGCTGGGATACCTTCAGGACATACCTGCTATAGGGTTGTCATGGTCTAGGATACCTTCAGGACGTACCTGCTATAGGGTTGCCACGGGCTGGGATACCTTCAGGACTTACCTGCTATAGGGTTGCCGCGGGCTGGGATACCTTCAGGACCTACCTGCTATAGGGTTGTCGCAGGCTGGGATACCTTCAGGACCTACCTGCTATAGGGTTGTCGCAGGCTGGGATACCTTCAGGACCTACCTGCTATAGGGTTGCCGCGGGCTGGGATACCTTCAGGACCTACCTGCTATAGGGTTGCCGCAGGCTGGGATACCTTCAGGACCTACCTGCTATAGGGTTGCCGTGGGCTGGGATACCTTCAGGACCTACCTGCTATAGGGTTGCCGTGGGCTGGGATGCCTTCAGGACGTACCTGCTATAGGGTTGCCATGGGCTGGGATACCTTAAGGACGTACCTGCTACCTTCAGGACATACCTGCTATAGGGTTGCCATGGGTTGGGATACCTTCAGGACGTACCTGCTATAGGGTTGCCACGGGTAGGGATACCTTCAGGACGTACCTGCTATAGGGTTGCCGCGGGCTGGGATACCTTCAGGACGTACCTGCTATAGGGTTGCCGCGGGCTGGGATACCTTCAGGACGTACCTGCTATAGGATTGCCGCGGGCTGGGTAGCCTCCTATGGTCATTGTGTGGGAGTGGTCAGCAGTGACCACTATCAGTGTATCTTCCTGGTCGGTCAGCTGCATTGCTTTCTCTATGGCACTGTCCAGCATTAATGTTTCATCTAAAGCTTTCTTGCCGAGGTTCTTATGATGGGCATGGTCAATACGGCCTCCTGCAAAGATAAGATATAATAATAAAGCAGGCCCTTCTCTTTACTTATATATATATATTATATATATATTTACTTATATTCTCTTTACTTAGATATATATATATATTCTCTTTACTTAGATATATATATATATATATATATATATATATATATATATATATATATATATATATATATATATATATATATATATATATATATATATATATAATCATCATAGTTTAAAGACACATTATGGGTCTTGGAGTGAACATTTGAAATATGTGTCTTTACTGACCTTCAACCAAAAGGAAAAAGCCATTTTTATTTCTTCTTAGGATCTTTATGGCTTTTTCTACCATTTCTAGTAAGGATGGTTCTCCTGCAAAGTCTTTGTGTCGGTCAGCCTCAAAATGCATATGACTTGGCTCAAATAAACCTACAATAGAATTATAAGCAGGTGTGTTTAATACACTTATAACAGGTCGCTTTTAATTCTAGATCCTTGTTTATAGGCGTAATTATGTAAATATAAAGGCTTAGCAACAATACAGCATTTGTAAACCACAACAAATATCACTGGAACAATGTGTTTGCTTTATACAACATATGTGAGTGATCTACCTAGAAGGTACTCTGTATTATCGACGTCGACCCCATTCAATGCTGTCTTGTTCCATACATAATTATATGAAACCTCTGCTTCTTTTTTATTTTTAATCCATTCCTGTCAAATATAAATATAGAATCATCAAAATAGTTATTTGTCATGATATCATTATCACATCTTCATTGGCACGTACAAGGAATCACTAAAATTGGCAAATTTTGGTGCTCACAATGTTGATTAAGAAAATGAGGTTATGTCTTACGTTGATAATATTCCTCCCGTCTCGCCTGTGTCCAGGTGAATTATAATATTCTGGGTCTTTTTCTGTGGTCGGTAAAAAGTTTCTTCGTCCTCCACCCATCAACACCTTTAACATTCCAGATAAATTTCTTATCACCCATTCATGTAAAAGATGTAGTATTTTACATTTTACAAAAATGGTGGATCACTCTTGTTGTGGTACAGCTGACGACAACAGAGCTGCGGGCGACAACAGAGCTGCGGTTCCATTTTCAGAGCATTTTAAGTGCGTTTGCACTGAGACAAATATTCTCGTCTTGTTGTTGTCCAACACATGCATGTACCAATAAGTCAAATGGTGCGATAAACATCGGCAAACGATTGATAAACTACATTGAAGCTTTGTTGTCGCCCGCAGCTCTGTTGTCGGCGCCTGTAGCCTTGCTTCTGTGTTAATTTGGAGATGTTTTCATGATAAACCTGCAGGAAGAAATTTTGACTCCCACGAGTACAAACTGATGGCGTTTAACACGTTGAGTATGCCAGGAGTAGGTGTTCTATGAAAGGCCATCCCTGTCATTGAACAACCAATAAGAACACAGGGATTTTTGCTAACGCGCTCCCAAATCTTACTTACGCGCTACTTCTCAGCCAATCAGATTGCAGTATTAATTTCGAGCGCGCTCGAAAAAATTTCGGTCGCGCTGGGAAAAATTTCGGTCGCGCTGGGCAGAGCCAATCAGAATACAGTTTACAACTAAGTAATAAATGTAAATAAACATCAGCACGTGGCTGCTACAAGATATGTAATGATTGTCATTTCCAAATGCTAACAAAATTGAAGAATGAATCTTAACATTGTTACAATATTTGATACATTTGCCTTTGAACTTGTTACATGCACACTTCACGTCATGATGTCTGCTTCTTTACCTGAGCAGAGCGTCAAATGAAATATATTGTTTCAATTTTTGATACATTTGCCGATCTACTTGTTTGCATTTGACAGATTGATAACTGAGTGGCACCAGCATTGTGCAAATAAACATCTCCACGTTTACAGTGAGTATATGACGTGATTGGACTGGACATGTGAAACTATTTCCAACAGTCAGGAAAACATTAAAAATGGTACGTATTTGACACTTACATTTTAGGTTCTACAGTATATGTTGCACAAGTGATAGGTCAAGCATCCCGTCCCAAAATAAATAGTGTTTCCATGTTTGCAAAAACAATTCAATTCTGTTTGTATGTCTGCAGATGGCTCGAACCCAAATATTTGAAGATTTCATCTGACTTTGTGAGGCTGGTCATGTATAGTGTGAACAAGTCAACATCATGCATCACTCATCATCACTGGTGAGTGTGGCCAAGTCAACACCATGCACCATGCATCACTCATCATCACCAGCTGGTATGGACAAGTCATACTAGTAGGTCATATATAACATGTCTGGGGTTTGACATCATACTGGTAGGTCATGCATAACATGTCTGGGGTTTGACATCAGACTGGTAGTGCATTGTGAAATATGGAATATTTAATCATTTTGGGTATCATGTTACTTGATCTTTGATATTTTGCAACAAAACATATTTGAGAAATTTGATACATTTTGAGAAATTTTGGCAAATTTTGAGAAACAAGGACTGACAGTGTGACAATCATGAACATGCCACCTCTGTTTTGACCTAAGATGGTCCCATAGATTTGGAACATGGATGATCTGGATAGATTTCTCAAGAACATATGTTTATTTGGTTAATTAAGTGGTCAGGGTAGTAGATAATTAAATTCTTCTCAGTTTAGAAGATGTTACCAAATAATTCCATGATGGTCTCTTACTTTTATGAAAGGCTGAAATTTGGCAAAGTTTAAGAGTTTTTCTATCACAGAAAAATTCATCCAAATGGATGTATAATAGGATAGACTGGGATGTATATTGGGATTGACTGGGGTATGTATTGGGATAGGCTGGGATATGTATTGGGATCTTAACATACTTAACTCACTCGGTTTGCCATTCATTTGATATTGCACACATGCACTACTAGGAACCTTTCTCTGATTTGATCAAATATCTTGTCTTACTTAACTCACTAAACTTGATTTAATATATTAGTTGTCAATTTCTTTTTCAAAATTGTTTTATTTTTCAGATTTTCAAATGTGTTGTTACACTGTGAAAAAGAATTTACAACAGTTACATTATGAGATGAGTAGTAACAACCAGTATCCCTCATCGTAATAGTAACCAACTAGTATGGACTGGTGGGCACCAAGCATCACTCATTGTAAACAGCTAGTTCGGACTGGTTGGCACCAAACATCACTCATTGTAACCAGCTAGTATGGACTGGTGGACACCAAGCATCGCTCATTGTAACCAGCTGGTATGGACTGGTGGACACCAAGCATCGCTCATTGTAACCAGCTGGTATGGACTGGTGGGCACCAAGCATCGCTCATTATAACCAGCTAGTATGGACTGGTGGGCACCAAGCATCGCTCATTATAACCAGCTAGTATGGACTGGTGGGCACCAAGCATCGCTCATTGTAACCAGCTAGTATGGACTGGTGGGCACCAAGCATCGCTCATTATAACCAGCTAGTATGGACTGGTGGGCACCAAGCATCGCTCATGGTAACCAGCTAGTATGGACTGGTGAGCACCAAGCATCGCTCATTGTAACCAGCTAGTATGGACTGGTGGGCACCAAGCATCGCTCATTATAACCAGCTGGTATGGACTGGTGGGCACCAAGCATCGCTCATTGTAACCAGCTGGTATGGACTGGTGGGCACCAAGCATCGCTCATTATAACCAGCTGGTATGGACTGGTGGGCACCAAGCATCGCTCATTGTAACCAGCTGGTATGGACTGGTGGGCACCAAGCATCGCTCATTATAACCAGCTGGTATGGACTGGTGGGCACCAAGCATCGCTCATTGTAACCAGCTGGTATGGACTGGTGGGCACCAAGCATCGCTCATTGTAACCAGCTGGTATGGACTGGTGGGCACCAAGCATCGCTCATTGAAACCAGGTAGTATGGACTGGTGGGCACCAAGCATCACTCATTGTAACCAGCTGGTATGGACTGGTGGGCACCAAGCATCGCTCATTGTAACCAGCTAGTATGGACTGGTGGGCACCAAGCATCGCTCATTATAACCAGCTGGTATGGACTGGTGGGCACCAAGCATCGCTCATTGTAACCAGCTAGTATGGACTGGTGGGCACCAAGCATCGCTCATTATAACCAGCTAGTATGGACTGGTGGGCACCAAGCATCACTCATTGTAACCAGCTGGTATGGACTGGTGGGCACCAAGCATCGCTCATTATAACCAGCTAGTATGGACTGGTGGGCACCAAGCATCACTCATTGTAACCAGCTGGTATGGACTGGTGGGCACCAAGCATCGCTCATTGTAACCAGCTAGTATGGACTGGTGAGCACGAAGCATCGCTCATTATAACCAGCTAGTATGGACTGGTGGGCACCAAGCATCACTCATTGTAACCAGCTAGTATGGACTGGTGGGCACCAAGCATCGCTCATTTTAACCAGCTAGTATGGACTGGTGGGCACCAAGCATCACTCATTGTAACCAGCTGGTATGGACTGGTGGGCACCAAGCATCGCTCATTGTAACCAGCTAGTATGGACTGGTGGGCACCAAGCATCGCTCAATGACAGACAATGAGAAGTTTATATTATTATTATTATATTCCATCAGTATAAATGGAAGTTACTAGGGGGATTCCTCGAAAATATTTGGAAGAAAAGGAGTAAGATATTGTATTCATAATGACCAGAGAATAAACTTGTATTGTACTATTTGATGTATAATTACATACAAACTGTGGTGTCCTGTGTCTGGGGTTTGACATGTGACTGAGGGTGGGATATATATATGTGTGTGTGTGTGTGTAATGTAAATTGTCTGTCACAAGTCAACCAAAATATCTGAAATGAGATTCGGATATATTTCATTTATTTGTATGGATTATCTTAATGACTATGATATGCATGTTATTACAGAAATAAAAGTTCTATATTTAAATATGAAGTCATATTGCACTTTTTTCTTTACATGGGTTATGCATTTAATCAGATTTTGGTGTTATGATCTTGACTCGTATATAAAATTACTGATATATATAATATTTGGACTACCAATTAATTTCATTCAATTAATAGCAAATCCTAAATACATAATTATTTGTCACCTTGTCACCTGTTTTCCATATATTATTTTATTTAAAAGACCTTATTTCTGACAATGGCACTTTCTCAATTTAAATTTGCTATTATGAGCTAATTAATTTGCCTGGAAGCATGCCAATCAAAAAATAATAAACATAGGCATCAGAGATGCATCAACCCTCAGCCCTGGTAACATATTGCACAACATTCGCTCCACACAATATTTGTGAACAAAACATCACTGCACCACATAATTGTTCCTGTGACCTTGAAAAGTAGGTGAAGGTCTTCACTGAGGTCTTCACCAGATGCTTATGTGTGTCAAGTCTCATAAAGCTGCCATCATTCGTTCTCGAGTTATAGCAATGATAGGGATTTCACATAATTGTCACTGTGACCTTGAAAAGTAGGTGAAGGTCATGTTCCATAGAAAAATGTCTGAGGTCTTCAACAGATGCTCATGTGTGATCTTGCCATCATATACAGGATGTGACATCTTGCCAGCTAGTATGGACTGGTGGACACCAAGCATCACTCATCACAACCAGTAAGTATGGACAGGTGGACACCAAGCATTGCTTATAGTAACCAGCTTATAGTAACCAGCGAGTATGGACAGGTGGACATCAAGCACTAAACATCACTCATCGTAACCAGCTAGTATGGACAGTATGGAACAAAATGTGTGACTGGTAGGCCATTTGTGACGGGTAGGCCATGTGTGACGGGTAGGCCATGTGTGACGGGTAGGCCATGTGTGACGGGTAGGCCATGTGTGACGGGTAGGCCATGTGTAATGTGTGACCGGTGGGCCGTGTGTAATGTATGACTGGAATTTTAGGAACATGTGGAGAGTATAAATAAAATTCACAAGATTTTCAGAGATGGAGTTCCTTGACCTTGACTTATAGGTCAAGGGACCCCATCTCTGAAAATTTAATATTATGCATCCATAGTTTAAATTTTGGTGACGCTCTCTTTATTTGATATCAACTTATCACACATAAGTTTTTCAGAGATGGTGCCCCATGGCCTTTAAATATGGGTCAAGGTTACCAAGAAGGACACCATTTTGACTCATTACCACAATACGCATCCCACCCTACCACAATACATATCCCACCCTACCACAATACATATCCCACCCTACCACAATATACATTCCACCCTACCACAATACATATCCTACCCTTCCACAATACATATCCCACCGTACCACAATATACATTCCACCCTACCACAATACATATCCCACCCTACCACAATACACATCCCACCCTACCACAATACACTGCTGGAGTTGTAACAACCGGTGTAAACAAGTGGTCACCACGTCATGTGACTTGTAGGCACTGTATTTTGAGTCTGGTACAGTCATGAATTATATTTTTGCATAATCTTTTTTGTCCCCCACATTCTTCGCAAAGCAAAAAGCCCGTCCGTGCTAAATTACACGATACAGTCATTTACCTTTGATGTTACACACATGCACTCCTGGTATGACTTGTAGGCCATGTTTAATGTGGGATTTGATGTGTGACTGTCAGGCCATGTATGATGTGTCTGGGGTTTGAAAGTTTCGTCAAAGTTATCAAGTTTCTACAAAATTATCAAATTTCTACAAAATTATCAAATTTCTACAAAATTATCAAATTTCTACAAAATTATCAAATTTCTACAAAATTATCAAATTTCTACAAAATTATCAAATGTTGAAAAAAAAATCACATTTCTTAAGAAATATCACATTTCTTAAGAAATATCCAATATTTTGAAAAATATCCAATATTTTGAAAAATATCCAATATTTTGAAAAATATCCAATATTTTGAAAAATATCCAATATTTTGAAAAAATATCCAATATTTTGAAAAAATATCCAATATTTTGAAAAAATATCCAATATTTTGAAAAATATCCAATATTTTGAAAAATATCCAATATTTTGAAAAATATCAAATATTTTGAAAAATATCCAATATTTTGAAAAATATCCAATATTTTGAAAAATATCAAATATTTTGAAAAATATCAAATATTTTGAAAAATATCAAATATTTTGAAAAATATCCAATATTTTGAAAAATATCCAATATTTTGAAAAATATCCAATATTTTGAAAAATATCCAATATTTTGAAAAATATCCAATATTTTGAAAAATATCCAATATTTTGAAAAATATCAAATATTTTGAAAAATATCAAATATTTTGAAAAATATCAAATATTTTGAAAAATATCAAATATTTTGAAAAATATCAAATATTTTGAAAAATATCAAATATTTTGAAAAATATCAAATATTTTGAAAAATATCAAATATTTTGAAAAATATCAAATATTTTGAAAAATATCAAATATTTTGAAAAATATCAAATATTTTGAAAAATATCAAATATTTTGAAAAATTGGGTGCAAATGCTGTTGTTTAGCATGACATTAGAATGGCCTTTATTTGACCTTAAATTAATAATATAATTAATATTTGTCTGAGTCTGTGGAAAATGGTGACCTGTAACAACTCAGTTGTAAGGTAGTTCAAAGTTACAGTGAATTTAATGGACTAGACGTAGTGTTCTGAATGAATAAAATTAAATAAAAAACTAAAGGATCATGTCTTTTGTTGCGATACAAGTTTATTGTTCTCATAAACTTCAATATATATATATATATATATATATATATATATATATATATATATATATATATATATATATATGATTTCAAACAATGTCAGCAAATCAGCTAGAAGAGGTTGCTAACTAAGTAACTGGATTTGGCAAAATATTTTGTTGATAGCTGAATGTTTATGTACCACATGTGCTTGCAACATACTGAGTACATACTTACAATGTTTTATCACAACATGTTCTGGTGTTTGATATATGACTGTAGGCCATACTTCAATGCTCATGATCAGGAATCTGATGATCTGGTATCATTCCATTCAGGTAACATGAAGATTTGACCAGGCATCATGATATTTGATCATGATCAGGCAATCGATTGATTTGATCTGAAACCATGACAATTTGGTTAGGCAACCTGAAGATTTGCAATAAAAAATCCATTTTATTTACCGTATTTACTCGTGTATAAGTCGACTCGTGTATAAGTCGACCCCCCAAAATTGAGGTTATTTTTCTTGAAAAAAAACAATTTCCGAATATAAGACGAGTTGGTTTTTCTTGACATATCGGCTCTGCTACCATTCAAGCTTCAGCTGAAGCTTGGCGGTCATTTTAAAAGTGAAACTTAAATATGCTTACGATATAAGATCTTAGCAGTCTTATACACGAGTAAATACGGTAAAACGTAAATACGATGTTCATATTTTCGAAATAACTGATATCAGACGTAGCGGGTCGATTTTAATTGCGTTTTAAATGATAAATAAAGGTATTTACCCAATATTATCACAAATTGTTCGAGAACAGAACAAAACCATCAATCCATTTAAAACGCAATTAAAATCGATCCACGTGTGAAAGCATTTCTGTCAACAAGGGAAGACACGACTCAAAGCAGTGGAGACAATGACGAGATGCAAAACTGTGAACGCTGATAATTGAAATCAGCGAAAACAAAGTCAAAACAAAGCATTTTGAAATAATATGTTTTAAATGATATATAAAGGTATTTACCCAATATTATCACAAATTATTTTTCGCAAGAATTTCTCCACGATGTAGAACGTAATACGATGTACATGACGTCCTTAATCTTAGCATCAAAACCAACACGTGGGAGAATATTTCTTTGTGTATTATAAAGCCAACGATATTCATTATATCGCTTTTAATTATTATTGTTTATATCGTTTTTAGCATCAAAACAAAGCGTGTTAATACACAAAGAAATATTCACTTCCGTCACTTCCGCCTTTCAAAATTGCAACCACGTGTTGAGTCGTGTCTTCCCTTCTTGACAGAAATGCCTTCACACGTGGATCGATTTTAATTGCGTTTTAAATGATAAATAAAAGTATATACCCAATATTAACGCAAAATACGCTTTGCAGGTCGAGAACAGAACAAAACCATTCATCCATTTAACATGCATTACGCAATACGAGGTCGTCATTTTAAAAAGCGGGAGTGACGGGGACAAGCTCTTTTTTTTGGCGCGAAAACAAATGGAGTGTATCAACTCGCATTGAAATATTAATATATTGCGCAACGATGGATCCCTGGCTTCTCTTCGTGTTGCCGCACATCAAATTTACCGTGTACCGCACATCAAATTTACGTTGAAATAACAGAAATGCTTTCACACGTGGATCGATGTAATTGCGTTTTAAATGATATATAAAGGTATTTACTTAATATTATCACAATTACGCTTCTTAGGTCGAGAATAACAAAGCGTTTTCATTATTTTTACATTAAAACGCAATTAAAATCGATCCACGTGTGAAAGCATTTCTGTCAAAAAGGGAAGACACGAATCAAAGCAGTGGAGACAATGACGAAACGCAAAACTGTGAACGCTGATAATTGGAATCAGTGAGAACAAAGTCAAAACAAAGCGTTTCGAAATAATAGACCAATAATATTGGGTAAATACCTTTATTTATCATTTAAAACGCAATTAAAATCGATCCACGTGTGAAAGCATTTCTTTCCAAGCGGGAAGACACGACTCAAAGCCGTGGAAACAAAGACGTATTGCAAAACTGTGAACGCTGATAATTGGAATCAGTGAGAACAAAGTCAAAACAAAGCGTTTCGAATAATAGACCAGTAATATTGGGTAAATACCTTTCTTTATCATTTAAAACGCAATTAAAATCAATCTGTTGCGACTGATATTCGTTATTTCGAAAATATGAAGATCGTATTTACGTTTTACCGTAATTACTCGAGTATAAGACTGTTAAACCGACCCGCTATGTCCGATATTCGTTATTTCGAAAATAAGAATGTTCGTAATGAAAACTCATAGTGTCGTAATTTTTTGGCGTAAATCCTCGTCCACAGGTTGCTCTCGTGTATAAGTCGACCCCCTAAACATTAACTAAGAGTTTTTGGAAAAAAACCTCGACTTATACACGAGTAAATACGGTATTTCCAATGTTGATAAAATTTTCAATTTTCTTCCATATTTTCAATTTTCTTTCAAATTTTCAATTTTCTTCCAAATTTCATCCAATTTTTCAAATTCTTTCAAATTTTCAAAACTTTTAAATTTCTTGCAGATATTGTCAAGTGGACACACATACTTGTAAAAATCTGGAATGTTCTGGTAAAATCAGTTATATAACATTTTTTTATCTGACATAATAATGTCTTGACAAAAAAGATGTTGGATGACTAGAACATAAGGAAGACAGACAGATGCCAAAAATACCCTATGCCATCAGATATGGCAAAGGGTAAAAATGGAATACCATTATGGGGTTGTAACAAATTATTTATCTGAATATTAATTAACAAAACACTTATTCAGTGGACACGTCAAATATTTATTATATTCATCAGCAACAGTTCCATCAATTTCTAACAACATCTGATAGAGTTTTCAATCTTTAACTAATTGATACAAATTATAGTCTTATTCCAATCATACAATTCACAGCTTTATCTATTTCATACTGGTTCACCTGTGAGTTTTGATAGTTTGTGAGTAAAAATTGAAGTCACCACAGAATAGATGCATAAAAGGTTATGCACTATCCAACTCATACGTCAATCTCTTTTGTGCGATAAGGTCAATGTTACCAAACTATGAACATACAGTATAGGATACATGAAGTGGCAATAAGTGATATTTGGTGTGATGTAAAATATAGTATTCATGTGATTTTGCAAATTCACACCTCTGACCTTGAAAGCAACACCAAATGTTCAAATCCTATTTAGCCTTTAAATAGGTCACTGTGACCTAGTTATATTAATAACCCTTCCATGCCAACCTGATTTCAATAACATATGCCAAGTTACATCATGATGATATATTTTATGTCATCTAGGTCATGACCATTTGACCAACAATGATAACACACCTTTTAGCAAATCTGTTTTGTGTTAAGTCTGGAAATAGACATAAAAAGGTCTGGAGAGAATCTCGAAATAATTCTAAAGTGAATTACAAATTATTTTGTGTTTCAATTTAGAAAGTTGAAATTGCACAATTTCATAATATCCATAACTGGTCAATTCTGAGTGAGGTCAGAATGTACATGGGTCTTGCCACTTATTTTGATCTTGACCAAATTGGAAACATCACCTATGTCAGGAAATATAGTCAATGTGAAACTTGTCCAAGATAGGGTAGCTTGAACTTTCTTTGACCTCAGATGAGTGATGCTTGGTGTCCACCTGTCCATACTAGCTGGTGGTGATGAGTGATGCATGGTGTTGACTTGTTCATACTAGCTAGTGACGATGATTGATGCATGGTGTTGACTTGTTCATACTAGCTGGTGACGATGAGTGATGCATGGTGTTGACTTGTTCATGCTAGCTAGTGACGATGATTGATGCATGGTGTTGACTTGTTCATGCTAGCTGGTGACGATGAGTGATGCATGGTGTTGACTTGTTCACACTAGCTGGTGACGATGAGTGATGCATGGTGTTGACTTGTTCACATTAGCTGGTGACGATGAGTGATGCATGGTGTTGACTTGTTCATGCTAGCTGGTGACGATGAGTGATGCATGGTGTTGACTTGTTCACACTAGCTGGTGACGATGAGTGATGCATGGTGTTGACTTGTTCACATTAGCTGGTGACGATGAGTGATGCATGGTGTTGACTTGTTCACATTAGCTGGGGTTGCACCATAACAAAGTCAAGGATTGTCTTACAATACGAGCCCATGATTAGCTGTAAGCTGAATTCTGCAATCACAAAGGAATCAAATTTTACTCAATGATATGAAAAGATCAACCACAATCTTACATTTCACTTTAAATGTTCATACAGAGGAATTGTACCTGCCTACCTGCCATGGCCTACCAGTCAGATAATTGCATCATCATTGCATCATCATAAAATATGAAAAAAAAATGTTTTGTTGCAAAGTATCAAAAATCAAGGTCACATGATCCAATAAATGCCTAATTCCTATTCAGGAGTAACTCCTATTACATATTTCACAATTAAGAAATTTGGACTAAACACATCCCAGTCTAGCTCAATACACATCTAAGCCTAGTATTACATGTGTAACACAATATGAATACACATCCTGTCAAACCCCAGACACATTATACATGGCCTGACAGTCACATGTCAAACCCCAGACTCATTATACATGGCCTGACAGTCACATGTCAAACCCCAGACACATTATACCTGGCCTGACAGTCACATGTCAAACCCCAGACACATTATACATGGCCTGACAGTCACATGTCAAACCCCAGACACATTATACATGGCCTGACAGTCACATGTCAAACCCCAGACACATTATATATGGCCTGCCAGTCATATGTCAAACCCCAGACTCATTATACATGGCCTGACAGTCACATGTCAAACCCCAGACACATAATACATGGCCTGACAGTCACATGTCAAACCCCAGACACATAATACATGGCCTGACAGTCATATGTCAAACACTAGTCTCATTGTCCATGGCCTACCTGCCATGTTTGATGGTCCCAGCTGTCAGCCTTGATGTTCCCAACTGTCAGGCTTGATGGTCCCAGCTGTCAGGCTTGATAATCCCAGCTGTCAGGCTTGATGGTCTCAGCTGTTGTGCTTGATGATCCCAGCTGTCAGGCTTGATGGTCTCAGCTGTTGTGCTTGATGGTCCCAGCTGTCAGTCTTGATGATCCCAGCTGGGTGGAATATTGACAATTAATATATTGAATCAAGTTTAGCATGTTTAGTGAGTTAAAGAAATATGAAAACAACTTCCCTGTTGACTTAATACAGAAAACACAGATCGAATCCCATTTATACCTGTCAGACTCTGAATTGTAAATCTTGTAAGAATTTTATATTCGATCATTGCTTTATAAGATTAAGAAATGTCAATTGTTACTGGTGAGTACATCCCATTATATCATGTATATCGTTAGGGCTAACAACCATAGGATTCGCGCATTTTGGTCTTTGTCAATCATTATATTATCCAACAAAACATGGACACTTGAATATACATTGTAGAACATTCTGTTGGGATAGTTGTATAATATAATGATTGACAAAGACCAAAATGGCAAAATTGACGGTTGTTAGCTCTATCTGCAATGTTGTCAGAAAGGTAGAGATTTTGAGTGTCAATTAACAAAGTTTGTAATGTATTGAATTGTCAAGCTTACCTTGTGTTGTGTATATATTGTATTTATGGAATGAATGACACGTGGTGATGTTTATTTACATTGCTGATGTCATTACTCATGTCTGTAAAACACAATCTGATTGGCTCTGCCTAGCGCGACCGAAATTTTTTCGAGCGCGCTCGAAATTAATACTGCAATCTGATTGGCTGAGAAGTAGCGCGTAAGCAGGATTTGGTAGCGCGTAAGTAAGATTTGGGAGCGCGTAAGCAGAAATCCCTGTGTTCTTATTGGTTGTTCAATGACAGGGATGGCCTTTCATAGTGTTCTACCGTCTCCATCACAATTTGTCATAGTGGGGCATTCCTTAAACTAGATAAGGCACTTTTTGAAGAATTAATGTACCATAAAATTAAACGATATCATTTCCAATGTTAAAGAGAACTGAGCCCATAAGAATATGGTGAGATTGAGATCAGTTCATCTTCTTCCAATAAAAATGGAAATGAAATGAAATATTTTGCAGAATTGTATATATACTGTACATGTTGATTAACTTTTAGTCAAATTCCCTTAAAATGCATAAATTTCTTTTGAATAAATAAAGAATGACAAGAATGAAGATGATGAAAATCATTTGAAAGTAGCCCCAAAAGGAACCTCCCCCTTTTCAGTAACCATGGACTCTCCCAGCTTAGCAACCTAAGCTAAACAAGTTCATCATGTCGACAAACCTTTTATCATATTGTGATACATACCAATTACTGTATATTTAAGTACCACATTACAATCTACGTTAATAGGATGATAACAAAATTGCTTTGACAATTCAGAGCAAAAGCTCTCCATTTTGATTCTTTTCCGAATTCCAATGAGTTACTCCAAAAATATATAAAAAATCTCGGAAATAACATATATTCTACATTTGTTTGTGTTGTGTCCTGCATGTGTCTTTTATTACATCACTAATTTTGACCTGGTAAAGTTGGCCATTGTGAAGTTGGCCCAATCACTCAAAATTGTAACATAGTCGTAAAACGTCTGTGCGGTTGTAACATTTTTTACAACATTGTAGACCGATATTCTGAAACAAACATATTGGATGCTTATATGAGACCCAAATAATCATGATGAGAACACCTCAACTGAACTTATCCTTCATTCAGTGAGGAGTAATAAGACATCACTACAAGTCAAAGGAAGGTTATTTTCAAGTCAGCTGTTAAAATGTGAGTGTTGTAGCCTTCAGATTCTGCATTTAAACACAAATATATTGAGAGCAGATAAGCTTTTTATAAACTAGATAAGATTTGGGACCAATCTAATTGATAAATATTTTGCTTAATCTTTTATATGTTTTACATTCTTATACACAATATGGCTGACCTTCAAAAAGGGGAAAAGTCAAAATTTTCAACTTATTTCAAGATTTTCAAAGTTGTATTACAATTATCAAGTCAGCTTTTAAAATGTGGGTGTTGAAATTTGAGACTTTCTGATTAATCAAAATGTTGTTTAATCTTAATGTTTTACATTCTTACACACAATATGTCTTTAAAAAGGGAAAAATTCATAATTTCCAACTTCTTTCAAGATTTCAAAGTTGTATTACAATTTTTGTCTATTCTCAATCATCGTTAATTCTGATCAATCAGATTAGTAAGAAATTTTATTTTAAAATATCTTATGTTGCCATATGCACTTTGATGAATTTTACAAGTTTACATTTGCAGGCTACAAAACGTACCATTTTTGGCAATTTAAATTATATTAATCAGAAATGATAAATCTGAAAAAAATCATGCTTAAAATTTTGAGAATTCTACCCTTTAAATTAACAATGTTAAAACGTATTCAAATTCACATGTCACTTTATCAAAAAAAATCTTTAGTTTCAAATTGGCCACCAGGACCAGAATTGGCTCTGGGCATTCTACACTGAGGAAAACCCTGAAGTAAGCCAGGGGTGGTATCTACTCAGGTTGTCAGCTTAATCTTCCAATGCATGTATATATAATGTGTACCCCGCAGCTAGTGTCAACTGAAAGGGATCTTAAACTCTTGCTCCTTTGCAGCATTCATTCCCTTATCTCATTATACAAAACTATTAGATATGCATTTCCTTCCACAAAGCTAAATAAGGCATTTCGTATATCTAATCAATCAATTATATATGTATAGAAGAATACATATATGTATATATATATATATATATATATATATATATATATATATATATATATATATATATATATATATATATATATATATATATATATATATATACATCTTGACCTTATGTTGTTACCGAGTCAGCGTTTTCAAAGTGTAATTCATATCGCTTGTCCACTAATAAGCATTCTTACATTAATGTGGTTGCCATGGGTGATGAGCTGAGAGGCTATATCCGGGCATGTTGACTGGTCAGCTTCCGGAATGTGAGCGTCATTCTCCCAGAACCTATCGGCCGAGTGAGCATAGGTCGTGGCCGGGGTCGCGTGGGTCACTCTTGTTGTGGTAACAACCCCTGTCCATTTTCCTAATCGGAAGACAGAAATAGCTTGCAGGTCATGTTCAGAATATGAATAGATAATTTCACACTAAAAGCTTAAAAGGGACTTGATATATTTACACAAAGAAGAACTTATACCTTACCAGCCTCATGTGACCAGTTCAGGATGTTGTCTATCTCGTTGCCCTTGACCTTGTCACACTCTCGGTACGCCACCTGTTGGTCGACCCCGACAGTGTAGAATTTGACCTTGACCCCGGTCAACATGGCTGTGGCAGAGGCTGCTGAATCGGCGACCTGAGCATCCACATTGTATGTCTGAAAATATGGAGAATAAGCTGAA
Organism: Amphiduros pacificus; assembly: GCA_949316495.1. Taxonomy (NCBI): domain Eukaryota; kingdom Metazoa; phylum Annelida; class Polychaeta; order Phyllodocida; family Hesionidae; genus Amphiduros; species Amphiduros pacificus. The sequence continues at coordinate 11,125,770 of OX439012.1, read as the reverse complement.
CAGAAACAAATGAATAAGATGATAGGCTTAATAAGAGATATAAGGAAAGGGAATATACTGACTTGAAAAAAAAAAAATATTGATTAGAGTTAAACTGTATGCTGAAAGGTGAAGGTGAAAAGGCGATATGAGGAAGGGTAAATGTTGAACAGGAAGAGAAGAAAGGAATAAGAAGAGTAGATATATAAGGGAAGAAATATATGGAAAGAAAATAAAAGAATAAAAGGATGAAAGACAAAATAAGTAAACTTAAAGGTAAGGTTGAACAGGAAGAGAAAGGGGGAATGTAGGAGTAGATATATATAGGAAGAAATATATGGGAAGTAAAAAAAATATAAGTGGAAGGACATAGTAAGGATAAGGTTGAACAGGAAGAGAAGGATGGAGAATAAAAGCAGTAGATATATGGGAAGAAATATTTGAAAAGTAAATAAAAAGAAAGTGAAAAGACAATACAGTCACTGAAATAGGTTTAGATATAAATGCGAAGAATTAAAAATATATTATGTCAAGTATGAAATACAAGGAAGGAAATTCGCCTGTATGAAAATGAAAAATGCTGATGATAGAAAATGGGATATCGTAAAAAATATAAATATGGGCTTTGAAATTAGAATTTAATGAGAAAAATCCGACCATCCGTATATCATTTGCCACTGATTAGCAACAAATGTTCAAGCAGTTGACTGTTTTAAGTACAGTAAGTTGACAATTGGTATTTGAATCACTTGATCAGGTAATGCGATGAGTTTAAAGAGGTTCCCATATGGGTACATTGACATGGATAAACATTGTTGATGTCATCCCATTTTATGCCTCCGCAGAAGACGATTTTCTTCAAAGTTTCATATATGTTTCATATATGTTTTTGTACATTGAGAAATTTGCATCGATAGCACAAAGAATATCTTTTGTTATCTATTTTCATAATAAAGGGGGTATTTCTCAAAGACCTTGGAGAGAGCTACGTAGGGGAAGTTGTCAAATACGAGGGAGTCTTCCTCTCCCGGTCGCCCCTTCCTTTGCCCCTTCAGTATCCGCGAAGCCGTCACCGTCGGTATGCCCATACCTTTAACATTAGAAAATACATGAGGATTATTTAAGTTTCAAATTAATCCACAGTTAATGTTTCATTAGGAAAAAAAGGTCCTTTATAAAATAAATCAAATAGGGTGTACGCTTTCAAACAGAAAATAATAGAAAATTTCTCTATGAATAAGATAAGCATTGATTGGTCGATTTTGAAATTATATTTTTAATTCTTATTATTTAAAAGTAGGGCTACAGTCCACATGTTTTGATAAGATAATAACAATTGGTTTAATAGTGAAATGATAACGATTTTGGTATTTCAAGATAACAACATGATAAATTCATCATTTGCAACATACCGTCTCCTATGAAAAAGATAACATTCTTGGCGACTCCTGTGTTCTGCTTTAGGTTCATGGCAATATTCAGCTCTGATTTAGCGATCTCATTCCAATCCACATTTCCTGGTAAAACATGAATTTATATTGGAAATGTGATCGATATTAATTAATGATGAGAATTCAACATCTGTTAAGTGTCTAGTATGTACATTGTGTGGATAAACTGAATGGAACTTCTCAAAGACAAATTACAAAGAGAAGCAGTAATATCATATCATATCATATCATATCATATCATATCATATCATATCATATCTTATCATATCATATCACCTATCATATCATATCATATCATATCATATCATATCATATCATATCATATCATATCATATCATATCATATCATATCATATCACCTATCATATCATATCATATCATATCATATCATATCATATCATATCATATCATATCATATCATATCATATCATATCATATCATATCACCTATCATATCATATCACCTATCATATCATATCATATCATATCATATCACCTATCATTACATATCATATTATATCATATCATATCATATCATATCATATCATATCATATCACCTATCATATTATATCATATTATATCATATCATATCATATCATATCACCTATCATATCATATCACCTATCATATCATATCATATCATATCATATCATATCATATCATATCATATCATATCATATCATATCATATCACCTATCATATCATATCATATCATATCATATCATATCATATCATATCACCTATCATATCATATCATATCATATCATATCATATCATATCATATCATATCATATCATATCATATCATATCACATCATATCATATCATATCATATCATATCATATCATATCACCTATCATATCATATCATATCATATCATATCATATCATATCATATCATATCATATCACCTATCATATCATATCATATCATATCATATCATATCATATCATATCATATCATATCATATCATATCACCTATCATATCATATCATATCATATCATATCATATCATATCATATCATATCATATCATATCATATCACCTATCATATCATATCATATCATATCATATCACCTATCATATCATATCATATCATATCATATCATATCACCTATCATATCATATCATATCATATCATATCATATCATATCACATCATATCATATCATATCATATCATATCATATCATATCATATCATATCATATCATATCATATCACCTATCATATCATATCATATCATATCACCTATCATATCATATCATATCATATCATATCATATCATATCATATCATATCATATCATATCATATCATATCATATCATATCATATCACATCATATCATATCATATCATATCATATCATATCACCTATCATACCATATCATATCATATCATATCATATCATATCATATCATATCATATCATATCATATCATATCACCTATCATATCATATCATATCATATCATATCATATCATATCATATCACCTATCATATCATATCATATCATATCATATCATATCATATCATATCACCTATCATATCAATATCCAGAAAATTACTAAATATTTACTAAGTATTTATATTTATATCATTTCATTTTTAGGGGTGATTACAAAGAATCATTTCTCAATCATATTTTTCAAGAGGAAAGAAAATCAGGGCTTCACCACTTCATTAGTCTACCAGCATATCTTTGCCAAAGACAAACTCAATACAGCTTTTATAGCGAGGGGGATATTTTCCTGTCATTCTGTCTGTCTCAATCCCCTTTTTCACAGAACTTGGGACATCTGGCATCATATGCTGTCTTGCAGCCAGGAAAATGTAGACGTTAAAATTGATTTACCTTAAAACCCAGCCATCTTTTATCCACCTGCATATGTATTCACCTGCATATCCACTGATCTGCATTGATTATGTTTTTCATAAAATTGTTTATCCATTTACTTCAGAATGTGCTAATCCGTAAATTGGTTCCGTTTGTTTTAAATCCATTTGTTTTCGTTTTCATTAAAATCATATAAAGATTGCCTTCTTTATCAATTGGTAATTCTTAGATTTACCCATATGGGTTTTATGTACCCATTGATTATCCATATTGATTAATGTAAAATATATATTTAATAATCAAATATATGTTTACACCACATTTGTTTCAGTCAGCCTGATACCTAAGTCGTGCAGCCAACTTATCAAATCAAATCATTGACATTTCTCACCTTTCAAAAATCTCAACTGCAAAGGAGGAGGGCATAATTGAAGAAAAACAACTGATAAAATGTGTCCTTTGAAAATACTAAAAATGTGTCCCCTGAAAATACTAAAAATGTGTCCCCTGAAAATACTAAAAGAAACTACCGGTCGAAATAACATAAGTAACTTCGACCGGTAGTTTCATAGTAGAAGATCAACGTTGACGGACAGACAGAATGTAGGAAAGGTCCCCCAATCCAATTGTTATGCAGATCAGTGGATATGAAAAAGGGAGACAGAATGACAGGAAACGTTTCCCCCTCGCTACAAAAGCTGAGTTGGCTTTGTCAGCTTATTTGAAAACATAAAAAAAACTTTGCTACGGGTATTTCATAAATACTTCTTGCAGTGCAGATGAGGGTTAAAAACAGCCTTTTCTTTTGGATGTTTGATTTCCATGTGTTTTTTTATTTATATGATGTTGTTTCTTTTTTGTTTTGTTTTTTTTTCTTCTTTTTTTCTTTACCAGAAGTTATTAGGATATATTTCACACCATCCAAGAATGTTGAATGGTATGTCCCTGATATCATTCATGGAAATGGTTTGTCACTCATGGACTTGTGTGGAATATATACAGAGTATGCAGAAACCACAGCCAGGCCCGTATAGACAGCGCGGCAGGCACGGTCCTGGTGCGATAACATAAGAGGTATACGGTAAGCGGTGTACACCAAGACCTATATACAACAGATTATCGTGAGTGGAAAGCACTGAATCTGCTACAACTTCTCCAAATGTAATATTTATCTTTCTTATGAGAGTTAACTGACACATTTAGAGGTTTGTATTGTGGTTAACATAATATGTTATTGGGGTACTCTGGGTGGGAACATTTTGATATTCATATATCCTACATCAAATTGACTAGAAACTAAACTTGATATTCTATTTGCTTTTTGGACAGAATCTTTTGGTAAAGGGTATTTTTTAAATCATCCAAAAAAAAAAGCAAATACTATCAAAAATGGGGTTATTAAGGTTTTAAGTCAAGCACAATAAATGATTTTTCACATTTTGTTGGGACATATTGGAACTATATTCAGTTTTGGGATGGTTCTATTTTTACTTCTCTGTCTAAAAACGTAAAGTTTACTCATGACTCACCTACTCACTGTATACTGTGTGTACATTGTCAATGGTCAATGAATGGTAAAGATAAGTCTAGATTCATTACCAAGGAAACTGGGATATGTTTTATCCTCTTAAAAATACTGATTCGCATTATCATGTAAAAAAAACAAACCTGTGCCTAAAACTGTCCCTTAATAATTTGGACATTTTTTTCTGAATATACTGAAAGAAGCCAGATACCAAATATATCTCCATGGATCTAAATGACTCTAGTGGATATTTGCTCTGGTAAGGATACTCAATATAATGTTTATGAAGATGCTGCAAGAATATTGCGTCATGGATGATAAAGGTAATCGGAACATTGCGGTATGGGTATACACCCACCGCACACTATCAAATACACCACACATTATCATTTTTGATAGTATTTTTGATAGTATTTTTGATAGTATTTTTGATAGTATTTTTGATAGTATTTTTGATACTATTTTTGATACTATTTGCTTATCTATATATATACTATATATATATATATATATATATATATATATATATATATATATATATATATATATATATATAACTATAATTGATAGTTACGGACCCATCTCATATTAGAAAAGTGATAGTTACGGAGCCACCTAAGTTACGGAGCCATTTTCGTGGCGCCGTAACTTTTAGCCCCCATGTATTTCTAAAATAAGGAAATCTGGTAGCATTTTGGCTTTTAAAATCTAAACTGGATGGCAATAGCTTTATTTTGGAGAAGTGTAAAGTTGTAAAACTGCCATGGAAACACAACAAAAATCTAAGTGAAATTTAGGCATGTATATACCATGTATATATATATAATCTAAAACAGGTAGTTACGGTGCCATCCAGTTTTTTGTCCATATCTTTTTAATTTCATATATATATATTTATTTCCTTGCCAGGAAAATATTTTCCAAACTGTTTTACACTGTTCCTGTTATTTTTAAGGCAATCTGTTCAGTAGCTATAAAAATATAGGATTTTATAGGTTTTGATGGCACAGTTTTTCAAAAGTCAACAAAAATGCAGTGCCCCCTGGTGAAAAAATCTTGTATATGTGCAACTGGATGGAAGAGAGAAGAGAGGACATGAAAAAAATTGATTATTATTATCATTATTATTATATTTTATAACTAAAATATTTTCCTGCCAAGGAAATAAATAAATTATATATATATATATATAAATATATATGAAATTAAAAAGCTGGGAGCGTCAGGTGATCATCGTACAGAGCCTCAAGACAGATTTGCTGAGTGGTGAGGAGGCACTTCCAAGGTTGCCTGTGCCAGTTGAGGAAATGGCCCAGAGGTTTTGAAATATGTAAGTATCAGTGTTTATAAGTTCTATGTACATTATTCATGAATGTTATTTATCCAAATGTGACATGAAATTGAGATATCAAAACCAGTTACTGTTTGAGTACAGATACATGTACATATCGATCGTTTTCATGTTAGGATGTCCACGAGTTGTTTGTCATGTATGCAGTGCTCTTCTGCAGTATATGGGGAGTCTGTAGGTTTTTAAATTTTTAAAATCCATCCATTATTAGCCGAGTTAATCTCTGTATTGGTGAGTGTCATTCTACATGATAAAAAAACAAAGAATGCTAATCCACGAGTGAGAGTAGTGTGGTGGACCCTGACCCTGGCTGGCTGCAGTCTCGAGTGAGAGCTGTCCAAAGTAGGTCACTCAATTGTAAACAATGGCAGACTACCCAGCTGATACATGTGGTTGTTGTTGTGAAGTGAATATCTTTGTAAATAAACGTCTTATGGATTAAACAAAGACATTTTCTGAAAGGTGAGGATCGGGAGAAGAGAATGTGTGAATATGAAAACGATTACGCAATAACAACACATCGCGATATGCACTTCATATAAAACAGTGACAATATAAGAAATCTACAGGGCACCCAAAATGTCAGTTTTCTCAAAGATAATGCAATCATATATGATAATTATCAACAATGAGTGATAACAGCATATAATATTATTCACATTTGTTGGTTTTGTGCAAAAATATTAGAAAATTATCAAGATTTGGGGCAAGAATCTGTTCATGTCAGATTTCAATACAAAACAGTAACAATATATAAAATCTACTGGGCACCCAAAATGTCAGTTTTCTCAAAGATAATGCAATCATAAATAATAATTAACAAAAATGAATGATAACGGCATGTAATATTATTCATATTTGTTGCTTTCGGTCAGAAATATTTAATAATTATCATGATTTGGGGCAGGAAACTGTTCATCTTATATCTTTTAATATAAAACAGTGACAATATAAGAAATCTACAGAGCACCCAAAATGTCAGTTTTCTCAAAGATAATGCAATCATAAATAATAATTAACAAGAATAAATGATAACCGCATGTAATATTATTCATATTTGTTGCTTTCGATCAGAAATATTTAATAATTATCATGATTTGGGGCAGGAAACTGTTCATCTTATATTTTAATATAAAATAGTGACAATATAAGAAATCTACAGAGCACCCAAAATGTCAGTTTTCTCAAAGATAATGCAATCATATATGATAATTATCAACAATGAGTGATAACAGCATGTAATATTATTCACATTTGTTGGTTTTGTGCAAAAATATTAGAAAATTATCAAGATTTGGGGCAAGAATCTGTTCATGTCAGATTTCAATACAAAACAGTAACAATATATAAAATCTACTGGGCACCCAAAATGTCAGTTTTCTCAAAGATAATGCAATCATAAATAATAATTAACAAAAATGAATGATAACGGCATGTAACATTATTCATATTTGTTGCTTTCGGTCAGAAATATTCAATAATTATCATGATTTGGGGCAGGAAACTGTTCATCTTATATCTTAATACAAAACAGTAACAATATATAAAATCTACAGAGCACCCAAAATGTCAGTTTTCTCAAAGATAATGCAAGAATAAATGATAATTAGCAAGAATAAGTGATAACGACATGTAATATTATTCACATTTGTTGGTTTCGATCAGAAATATTTAATAATTATCATGATTTGGGGCAGGAAACTGTTCATCTTATATCTTAATATAAAACAGTGACAATATAAGAAATCTACAGAGCACCCAAAATGTCAGTTTTCTCAAAGATAATGCAATCATAAATAATAATTAACAAGAATGAATGATAACGGCATGTAATATTATTCATATTTGTTGCTTTCGGTCAGAAATACTTAATAATTATCATGATTTGGGGCAGGAAACTGTTCATCTTATATCTTAATATAAAACAGTGACAATATAAGAAATCTACAGAGCACCCAAAATGTCAGTTTTCTCAAAGATAATGCAATCATAAATAATAATTAACAAGAATGAATGATAACCGCATGTAATATTATTCATATTTGTTGCTTTCGATCAGAAATATTTAATAATTATCATGATTTGGGGCAGGAAACTGTTCATCTTATATCTTAATATAAAACAGTGACAATATAAGAAATCTACAGAGCACCCAAAATGTCAGTTTTCTCAAAGATAATGCAATCATAAATAATAATTAACAAGAATGAATGATAACGGCATGTAATATTATTCATATTTGTTGCTTTCGGTCAGAAATATTTAATTATTATCATGATTTGGGACAGGAAACTGTTCATCTTATATCTTAATATAAAACAGTGACAATATAAGAAATCTACAGGGCACCCAAAATGTCAGTTTTCTCAAAGATAATGCAATCATAAATAATAATTAACAAGAATGAATGATAACGGCATGTAATATTATTCATATTTGTTGCTTTCGGTCAGAAATATTTAATAATTATCATGATTTGGGGCAGGAAACTGTTCATCTTATATCTTAATATAAAACAGTGACAATATAAGAAATCTACAGAGCACCCAAAATGTCAGTTTTCTCAAAGATAATGCAATCATAAATAATAATTAACAAGAATAAATGATAACCGCATGTAATATTATTCATATTTGTTGCTTTCGATCAGAAATATTTAATAATTATCATGATTTGGGGCAGGAAACTGTTCATCTTATATCTTAATATAAAACAGTGACAATATAAGAAATCTACAGAGCACCCAAAATGTCAGTTTTCTCAAAGATAATGCAATCATAAATAATAATTAACAAGAATGAATGATAACGGCATGTAATATTATTCATATTTGTTGCTTTCGGTCAGAAATATTTAATTATTATCATGATTTGGGACAGGAAACTGTTCATCTTATATCTTAATATAAAACAGTGACAATATAAGAAATCTACAGAGCACCCAAAATGTCAGTTTTCTCAAAGATAATGCAATCATAAATAATAATTAACAAGAATAAATGATAACCGCATGTAATATTATTCATATTTGTTGCTTTCGGTCAGAAATATTTAATAATTATCATGATTTGGGGCAGGAAACTGTTCATCTTATATCTTAATATAAAACAGTGACAATATAAGAAATCTACAGAGCACCCAAAATGTCAGTTTTCTCAAAGATAATGCAATCATAAATAATAATTAACAAGAATAAATGATAACCGCATGTAATATTATTCATATTTGTTGCTTTCGGTCAGAAATATTTTATAATTATCATGATTTGGGGCAGGAAACTGTTCATCTTATATCTTAATATAAAACAGTGACAATATAAGAAATCTACAGAGCACCCAAAATGTCAGTTTTCTCAAAGATAATGCAAGAATTAATAATAATTAACAAGAATAAATGATAACGACATGTAATATTATTCACATTTGTTGGTTTCGGTCAGAATTATTTAATAATTTCATGATTTGGGGCAGGAAACTGTTCATGTCAGATTTCAATACAAAACAGTAAGAATGTATGAAACCTGCAGGGCATCCAAGATATCAGTTTTCTCAAAGATAATGCAATCATAAATGATAATAAGCAAGAATGGATGATAACGGCATGTAACATAATTCATATTTATTGGTTTCGGATAGAAATATTTAATAATTTTCATGATTTGGGGCAGGAAACTGTTCATCTTATATCTTAATATAAAACAGTGACAATATAAGAAATCTACAGAGCACCCAAAATGTCAGTTTTCTCAAAGATAATGCATTCAAAAATGATAATTATCAACAATGAATGATAACGGCATGTTACATTATTCACATTTGTTGGTTTCGGTCAGAAATATTTAATAATTTTCATGATTTGGGGCAAGCAACTGTGCATCTCAGATTTCTATACAAAACAGTGACAGTCAAATGACGGTCATATATTCAATAATTTTCATGATTTGGGGCAGGAAAATGTTCATCTTATATCTTTATATAAAACAGTGACAATATAAGAAATCTACATGGCAACCAAAATGTCAGTTTTCTCAAAGATAATGCAATCATAAATGATAATTAGCAAGAATGAATGATAACGGCATGTAATATTATTCATATTTGTTGGTTTTGTGCAAAAATATTAAGAAATTATCAAGATTTGGGACAGGAAACTGTTCATCTTATATCTTAATATAAAACAGTGACAAAATATGAAATGTACAGGGCACCCAAAATGTCAGTTTTCTCAAAGATAATGCAATCATAAATGATAATTAGCAAGAATGAATGATAACGGCATGTTACACTATTCACATTTGTTGGTTTCGGTCAGAGATATTTAATAATTTTCATGATTTGGGGCAGGAAACTGTGCATCTCAGATTTCTATACAAAACAGTGACAATATATGAAATCTACTGGGCACCCAAAATGTCAGTTTTCTCAAAGATAATGCAATCATAAATGATAATTAACAAGAATGAATGATAAAGGCTTGTCATATTATTCACATTTGTTGGTTTCGGTCCGAAATATTTAATAATTTTCAAGATTTGGGGCAGGAAATTGTTCATCTTACATTTTAATACAAAACAGTGACAATATATGAAATCTACAGGGCACCCAAAATGTCAGTTTTCTCAAAGATAATGCAATCATAAATGATAATTAGCAAGAATGAATAATAACAACATGTTATATTGTTCATATTTCTTGGTTTCGGTCAGAAATATTAAAATACTATCAAGATATGGGGCATGAAACTGCATATTATATTTCAATACAAAACAGTGACATAATATAAGAAATCTACAGGGCACCCAAAATGTCAGTTTTCTCAAAGATAATGCAATCATAAATGATAATTAGCAAGAATGATTGATAACGTCATGTAATATTAATCACATTTGTTGGTTTTGGGAACAAACATTAAAAAATTATCATGATTTGGGGCAGGAAAACCACTTCTCAGATATTATGGAAAATTTTTGTCATATTACAGGTGAGGAAAATGCTGTACACCCAGATACTGACAAGGACTTTGCTGAGGTCAAGGCTAGGAAGTTGAAGGGGTGTGGCTGCAAGAAGCAGGTCTGCTTCTCTTCCTTCACCGAAGATGTCTATGAGCATAGACTCTGCATGTAGCAACCCCCCATAAGAGCCTTATATATATGTGGCTCTGTAACTCTTCATTTTAATATACATTTAGCCAATTGGTTCATTTGGTCAATTGGCTCAATTACCTAAATCTTGTCAATGTTCATGAATCCCACTGATTGGCACTTTTGATGGCTATTTTATTGTCTTACCCATATATACAGGGCCCATTACCAATAAATATATTGACCAAATGTACCAATTGGCTAAAAACGATTTCAGGTTTTTTTTCATAAATAAGGGAAATCACAATAGTTACGGAGCCACATATATATATGTGTGTTAGGTTTATGGGTAATGGGCCCTATATATATGGGTAAGACAATAAAATAGCCATCAAAAGTGCGATTAATGAACATTAACAAGATTTAGGTAATGGAGCCAATTGACCAAATGAACCAATTGGCTAAATGTATATTAAAATGTAAAGAGTTACGGAGCCACATATATATATATATATATATTTATAGATGTGGCTCCGTAACTCTATAAAATATATATATATATTTGAAAACTATTTGCTATTTATATACCTGGCCTCGTGAGACTAACATCAGGTTCATCCTGGATTTGTCATAATATTGTCTGGACCTGTGTAATATCTGGTATTTGATCATTGATATATTTCTATAAAAGATTTTCCCACCAACTTACCATAACCTGATAAATGAGAACTGATTACCATCAATTTTGATCTGTATATACTTCTATAAATCGGCAATAAAATTATTTATATTTACAATGACTACTTTGTTATTAATCATTTTGAGTCGTATAGCTATAGACTGCCCATTAGGGCCCACTATCCATAAACCTAACACATATATATATATTGGCTCCGTAACTTTCACTTTTCTAATATGAGATGGGTCCGTAACTATCAATTATAGATATATATATATATATGTGGCTCCGTAACTCTTTGCATTTTAATATACATTTAGCCAATTGGTTCATTTGGTCAATTGGCTCCATTACCTAAATCTTGTTAATGTTCATGAATCCCACTAAGTGGCACTTTTGATGGCTATTTTATTGTCTTACCCATATATACAGGGCCCATTACCCATAAACCTAACACATATATATATATTGGCTCCGTCACTATCAATTTTCTAATATGAGATGGGTCTGTAACTATTAATTATAGATATATATTTTGCTCCGTAACTCTTTACATTTTAATATACCCTTAGCCAATTGGTTCATTTGGTCAATTGGCTCCATTACCTAAATCTTGTTAATGTTCATTAATCTCACTTTTGATGGCTATTTTATTGTCTTACCCATATATATAGGGCCCATTACCCATAAACCTAACACATATATATATATATATATATATATATATCGGCTCCGTAACTTTCACTTTTCTAATATGAGATGGCTCCGTAACTATCAATTTTCTAATATGAGATGGGTCCGTAACTATCAATTATAGATATATATATATATGTGGCTCTGTAACTCTTCATTTTAATATACATTTAGCCAATTGTTTCCTTTGGTCAATTGGCTCCATTACCTAAATCTTGTTAATGTTCATGAATCCCACTAAGTGGCACTTTTGATGGCTATTTTATTGTCTTACCCATACATATAGGACCCATTACCCATAATTAAACCTAACACATATATATATATTGGCTCCGTAACTATCACTTTTCTAATATGAGATGGGTCCGTAACTATCAATTATAGTTATAGCTAAATGTATATTAAAATGTAAAGAGTTACTGAGCCACATATATATATATATCTATATATAACTATGATTGATAGTTACGGAGCCATCTCATATTAGAAAAGTGATAGTTACGGAGCCATCTCATATTAGAAAAGTGATAGTTACGGAGCCATCTCATATTAGAAAAGTGATAGTTACGGAGCCAATATATATATATATGTTAGGTTTATGGGTAATGGGCCCTATATATATGTATATATATCTGTATATATCTGTATATAACTATGATTGATAGTTGCGGAGCCATCTCATATTAGAAAAGTGATAGTTACGGAGCCAATATATATATATATATGTGTTAGGTTTATGGGTATTGGGCCCTATATATATGTATATATATCTGTATATATCTGTATATAACTATGATTGATAGTTGCGGAGCCATCTCATATTAGAAAAGTGATAGTCACGGAGCCATCTCATATTAGAAAAGTGATAGTTATGGAGCCATCTCATATTAGAAAAGTGATAGTTACGGAGCCGATATATATATATATATATGTGTTAGGTTTGTCGGTAATGGGTCCTATATGTATGGGTAAGATATGTATATATATATATGTGGCTCCGTAACTCTTTACATTTTAATATACATTTAGCAAATTGGTTCATTTGGTCAATTGGCTCCATTACCTAAAAGTAGTTGGCACTTTTGATTTCTATTATATTGTCTTACCCATATATACAGGGCCCATTACCCATAAATATATTGGCTCCGTAACTGTCAATTTTCTAATATGAGATGGGTCTGTAACTTTTAATTATAGATATATATATATGTATATATATGTTGCTCCGTAACTCTTTACATTTTAATATACATTTAGCAAATTGGTTCATTTGGTCATTTGGCTCCATTACCTAAATCTTGTAAATGTTCATTAATCTCACTTTTGATGGCTATTTTATTTTCTTACCCATATATATAGGGCCCATTACCCATAAACCTAACACATATATATATATATATATCGGCTCCGTAACTATCACTTTTCTAATATGAGATGGCTCCGTAACTATCACTTTTCTAACATGAGATGGCTCCGTAACTATCACTTTTCTAATATGAGATGGCTATTTTATTGTCTTACCCATACATATAGGACCCATTACCCATAATTAAACCTAACACATATATATATATATATATATATATATATTGGCTCCGTAACTATCACTTTTCTAATATGAGATGGGTCCGTAACTATCAATTATAGTTATAGCTAAATGTATATTAAAATGTAAAGAGTTACTGAGCCACATATATATATATATCTATATATAACTATGATTGATAGTTACGGAGCCATCTCATATTAGAAAAGTGATAGTTACGGAGCCATCTCATATTAGAAAAGTGATAGTTACGGAGCCATCTCATATTAGAAAAGTGATAGTTACGGAGCCAATATATATATATATATGTTAGGTTTATGGGTAATGGGCCCTATATATATGTATATATATCTGTATATATCTGTATATAACTATGATTGATAGTTGCGGAGCCATCTCATATTAGAAAAGTGATAGTCACGGAGCCATCTCATATTAGAAAAGTGATAGTTATGGAGCCATCTCATATTAGAAAAGTGATAGTTACGGAGCCGATATATATATATATGTGTTAGGTTTGTCGGTAATGGGTCCTATATGTATGGGTAAGATTTGTATATATATATATGTGGCTCCGTAACTCTTTACATTTTAATATACATTTAGCAAATTGGTTCATTTGGTCAATTGGCTCCATTACCTAAAAGTAGTTGGCACTTTTGATTTCTATTATATTGTCTTACCCATATATACAGGGCCCATTACCCATAAATATATTGGCTCCGTAACTGTCAATTTTCTAATATGAGATGGGTCTGTAACTTTTAATTATAGATATATATATATGTATATATATGTTGCTCCGTAACTCTTTACATTTTAATATACATTTAGCAAATTGGTTCATTTGGTCATTTGGCTCCATTACCTAAATCTTGTAAATGTTCATTAATCTCACTTTTGATGGCTATTTTATTGTCTTACCCATATATATAGGGCCCATTACCCATAAACCTAACACATATATATATATATATCGGCTCCGTAACTATCACTTTTCTAATATGAGATGGCTCCGTAACTATCACTTTTCTAATATGAGATGGCTCCGTAACTATCACTTTTCTAATATGAGATGGCTATTTTATTGTCTTACCCATACATATAGGACCCATTACCCATAATTAAACCTAACACATATATATATATTGGCTCCGTAGCTATCACTTCTCTAATATGAGATGGGTCCATAACTATCAATTATAGTTATATCTAAATGTATATTAAAATGTAAAGAGTTACGGAGCCACATATACAATGTATATATATATATATCTATATATAACTAAGATTGATAGTTACGGAGCCATCTCATATTAGAAAAGTGATAGTTACGGAGCCATCTCATACTAGAAAAGTGATAGTTACGGAGCCATTATGTATATATGTGTTAGGTTTCTGGGTAATGGGCCCTATATATATATATGTATATATATATCTGTATATATCTGTATATAACTATGATTGAAAGTTGCGGAGCCATCTCATATTAGAAAAGTGATAGTTACGGAACAATCTCATATTAGAAAAGTGATAGTTATGGAACCATCTCATATTAGAAAAGTGATAGTTACGGAGCCAATATATATATATGTGTTAGGTTTGTCGGTAATGGGTCCTTTATGTATGGATAAGACAATAAAATAGCCATCAAAAGTGCGATTAATGAACATTAACAAGATTTAGGCAATGGAGCCAATTGACCAAATGAAACAATTGGCTAAGTGTATATTAAAATGTAAAGAGTTACGGAGCCACATATATATATATATATTTATATATGTGGCTCCGTAACTACCTGTTTTTGATAGTGGCTCCGTAACTATCACTCTGTACTCGAAAAAAGTTACGGAGCCACATATATATTAAAAAATCAAGAGTTACGGAGCCACCAAAATATATATATTTTATTTATGGACAGAATTAATTCATATCCATAAAGTAAATAGAATATGTTTCCTGTGACCTTTTCAGTCAAAAGAGGATATATGCCAGATGAGAGTTTTCTGAATAAATCCACTTTAAACATGTGGCTCCGTAACTATCACTTTTATAACGTGGCTCCGTAACATACAATCCATATATATATATATATATATATATATATATATATATATATATATATATATATATATATATATATATATATTGAAAACAAATATTTAATTTCGATTCTTACAGTGAAGAAATTGGGACTTTGCCTTATCGACACTCCCTTGAAAAATAAATGATGTATCCTTTATACTTTATTTAAATTGTATGATTATTTGTTTCTTACAAACATCGATGAGCCTATCAAAAGTCAACATTAACGACTTTTGGTTATCACAACAAGAGATAAACAAAAGAAAGTCCAATGTTAAACCTTTGATCTTGTGTCCCTCATCAAACTTTCATCATCTACACATAGCTTCAGGCTACAAGTTCAAATGAAAAGCCTGCCGCATGTTGAATGTCTTCTATCACCCAAACACGTAGTGAATACCCCCTTTGCTCAAGCCCATCCCCCACCGCTCCCCCCCACCGCATTTGATAGTTATAATGAATATAATTAACTTGAAACAAATATCTATTAGAAAAGCCGAGATTTATTGAATTATCGGGCGTGTCAAGGAATGTAGTGGCAATTGGGGGTGGGTTATTTAATGTAGCAGAGATGATAGGAGGATTAATGGAGGCGAATGGAATGATACGGGCTGGCACTGTAATTACCCAGTCTGTCTACTCTCTCGGGACGCAACGTGACGTGCAACCGAACAATAATATCCACCCCTCTGCGCATGCTCGCAATCATTTGTTAACTCCAACCATAGAAGAGTTACACATGTAAACTTACTTTGTTTTAGAGTTAGTAGCGTGTGTAGCAATGTGACATGAAAGAAAGGTCCGACCTGTGAGAGGTACATTATCAATACACTGTACATTATCAAATACACCAAACATTATCAAATACACCGAACATTATCAAATACACCGAACGTTATCAAATAGATGGTACATTATCAAATACACCGTACATTATCAAATACACTTTACATTATCAATACACCGTCCGTTATCAGTACACGGTACATTATCAAATACATCGGACAATGATATTCCGATCGAAAATATGGTTCATTTCTGCTTCATAAACTGAAGTAGAATTATAGTAAGCAATTAAAATAAGTCATTACCAGAGATATCTAAATGTTTCTGGTATTACAAACCAGAAAAATGTAATAATAATTTCGCCTTTATGTCAAATGCCACTGTATGATGACTGATTGGTTTTCATGACAAAGACTAACTATGATAACATAACATCGCATGACTGACTCATTGACATTCTCAATTATGTGGAAAATAAGTGACTGCGAATCGTAAACATTCAGCTACTTCACGCTGTGATAATTCATATATGATTCAATAACTCCTCTAACCAGTGAAGCGTGGACGATGAATAATAGAACAAAAATTTGTCTACGAATATAGAGTTTATATTTTGATGCGTATATTTTGTCTTAATTTCTCACTCACGGTTGTGAGGTTAGTCTAAAGTGGTTAATAATATTTTAAACTTTAATCTCATTCACTAATAGCAATATATTTTGAAGGCCTGCTAATACATGTAGTATGTTTCTGATTTGATTCCACTTGATCAAGTAAGGAAATCTAAGGATATATATTTTGTTGTCCAACATGATTTCAAAGAAACTAGTTTTAAAACAATTTATTTAATAAAATGAAAAGCGAATTTAGTAAAGCCTAACTTACCAACACTTGCACTCTCAACCATGTGGTCTGGAAGTAAGAGGAAGGCTAAGAACGTCCAGACCATTTTTGTGAAAAGAAATATAGGATGTGTTAAACTCATAGTGGTTGAGAACATATCTGCCCTACACTTGACTTACCACTAAAGTCACCCCAGAGAGCACGCACTCAGACGCAGCTCATTTGCATAATTAACTGTCCATCACTTTCCTGCAGCAGACCCGCGTGGTACTTACCATTAATAACACATGAAAGAGAATACAAACAGATAAGCAGACTGTTTTGTGTACTTTGTACTTGAACCTTGATGTTGATATTAAAATTGTAATTATTTTGATAGGATAACTGCGCTTATGATGTATATATTGGAGGGACTGATTGTCTATGTCTGATATTTTTTACAAATGAACTGCTCAATCTAAATGCAGTTTATACTTATATAAAATAGAAGATATTCCTATTAAGATGTGAGTACAGCATATTTGGTGTTCAATCTGAAGCCAAGACATAAATAATTAATATATCTCCGTTGGTAAAGTCAGTTTGAAATGACTTTGGATTGAATGTGCTTGTTGTATCTAGGACTGAGAATCATTATGTTGCCAGGTTGTATGGAGCATGTTCAGTACAACATGCGTTCTGAGGACCCAGGTGGCAAAATCTAACATCAAATGGCAACAGCAACTTCTTAATGGCTCAAGTCATTTTTCTAGCGTGCCGTTTATGGAAAGCAAAAGGTCAAATTTGTCATGATAACTATAGGGACCACCAAGAATGTGTGGTGGGGAGTGTTGGTTTGTCTCATAAGAACAATTACAAGCCATAATACACAATTATCTGAAGAAGCAATCCGTTTTATGGTCTCTAGAGTGATTGAAAGAGCTTTATTGAAAAAGTATCATATTTGACATGAATCAATGTCAGTTTTTAAAGTGTTGACATTAACAGTATTTCTCATTTACAGTTTATGTGTGGGCATTGGGTCAGTGCAGTGGTTTTTTTAGGAATGAGAGATCCAAAGGACTGGGGTCTGGGGTTTCTAAAATGCCAGAAGGGCTTCAAACTGGAAACAGAGGCGTCTTATTGGCGAGGGGGGCGTTCCTCCATAGTACGGGAGTTTCCAACTTAAAAGGGAAGGTTCAAACGGGAGAGAGGGGCTAAAACTGGATAGTCGATTCTAACTGGAATGAAGAGTTCTAAACTCATGTAATATCCATATTTATATACAATTTTTTCACTCATCAAAACTAAACTGATTACATCTTCTAAGACATCGAGGAAATACAACTCAACAATATAATTTAGTTATGTAAGAATTTGTAAAAAATCTGAATGAAATTTGAATGAATCTGATCTTGTTATATCAATTTTCCATAAAGGCATAAAAATAATTCTGCACAAAATATTGATTAATTATTTAAAAGTTTTGGATATACTTAATCAATAAAATGTTCCGAAGAAGAAACTCCACATGTATACCGCATGGTGGTTACTACACAGCTCGGTCAATGAATCCGATGTTCAAACTTTGAAGCTTTCAACTGTAAAAGATATCGTAAAAGGCATGAAATATGTTTGGTGTATCACATATAAACCTTTGTAGAGCATGAACAGTGTACACAAAGTGGCCAAGCACAACACTAAGAACAAGGCACATATTAAAATGATAATGCCGAATGAGCCGTTTGTTTTTATTGTTGCTTTGTATTGAGAGCTGTATTGTGTTTTATAGTGATCATCTATCAGTAAAACAGGGACCCTGTGCTAACCGTACATATATATAAAATGCATTGCAAACAGTCTGGATAGGATTTAAAATGGTACCCTGTAGGTTGTAAAAAGGTCCCAGATAGGTTATGGGAAGGTTCCAGATAGGTTGTGGGAAGGTTCCAGATAGGTTGTAGGAATGTGCCAGATAAGTTGTGGGAATGTTCCAGATAGGTTGTGGGAGTGTTCCAGATAGGTTGTGGGAAGGTTCCAGATAGGTTGTGGGAAGGTCTCAGATAGGTTATGGGAAGGTCCCAGATAGGTTGTGGGAAGGTTCCAGATAGGTTGTAGGAATGTGCCAGATAAGTTGTGGGAATGTTCCAGATAGGTTGAGGGAAGGTTCCAGATAGGTTGTGGGAATGTTCCAGATAGGTTGTGGGAATGTTCCAGATAGGTTGTGGGAATGTTCCGGATAGGTTGTAGGAATGTTCCGGATAGGTTGTAGGAATGTTCCAGATAGGTTGTGGGAATGTTCCAGATAGGTTGAGGGAAGGTTCCAGATAGGTTGTGGGAAGGTTTCAGATAGGTTGTGGGAAGGTCCCAGATAGGTTGTGGGAAGGTTCCAGATAGGTTGTGGGAATGTGCCAGATAGGTTGTGGGAAGGTTCCAGATAGGTTGTGGGAAGGTTCCAGATAGGTTGTAGGAAGGTTCCAGATAGGTTGTGGGAATGTTCCAGATAGGTTTTGGAAATGTTCCGGATAGGTTGTAGGAATGTTCCGGATAGGTTGTAGGAATGTTCCAGATAGGTTGAGGGAAGGTTCCAGATAGGTTGTGGGAAGGTTTCAGATAGGTTGTGGGAAGGTCCCAGATAGGTTGTGGGAATGTTCCAGATAGGTTGTGGGAATGTTCCAGATAGGTTGCGGGAAGGTTCCAGATAGGTTGTGGGAAGGTTCCAGATAGGTTGTGGGAAGGTCCCAGATAGGTTGTGGAAAGGTCCCAGATAGGTTGCGAGAAGGTTTCAGATAGGTTGTGGGAAGGTTCTAGATAGGTTGTGGGAAGGTTCCAGATAGGTTGTGGGAAGGTTCCAGATAGGTTGTGGAAAGGTCCCAGATAGGTTGCGAGAAGGTTTCAGATAGGTTGTGGGAAGGTTCTAGATAGGTTGTGGGAAGGTTCCAGATAGGTTGTGGGAAGGTTCCAGATAGGTTGTGGGAAGGTTCCAGATAGGTTGTGGGAAGGTTCCAGATAGGTTGTGGGAATGTTCCAGATAGGTTGTAGAAATGTTCCAGATAGGTTTTGGAAATGTTCCAGATAGGTTTTGGAAATGTTCCGGATAGGTTGTAGGAATGTTCCGTGTAGGTTGTGGGAATGTTCCAGATAGGTTGTGGGAAGGTTCCAGATAAGTTGTAGGAATGTTCCAGATAGGTTGTAGAAATGTTCCAGATAGGTTTTGGAAATGTTCCAGATAGGTTTTGGAAATGTTCCAGATAGGTTGTAGGAATGTTCCAGACAGGTTGTAGGAACGTTCCAGATAGGTTTTGGAAATGTTCCAGATAGGTTGTAGGAATGTTCCGGGTAGGTTGTGGGAATGTTCCAGATAGGTTGTGGGAAGGTTCCAGATAGGTTGTGGGAAGGTAAATTTATGATAATTTTATATTGTAATTTCACTACATAGTTAAGTTTCTGGTAGTGTTATTTTTATCTTACCACACGATAACTACGTATATTAATGACATACCATTGTTTGCTGGGTAGAGGCTCAATAAATTATAAATGGTTAAATATTTTTCTTAAATAGAAATTATAAAGTTCAATGGGGTAGTCTCACGAATGCATTCACATATATTTTGTCAGTAGCAAAATCGTTTGTGATAGTGATAGCTCAGCTGTGAAAGCACTAAACACATGCTGGCTGAAAGTCTGTCAAGGAATGCGCCTGGAGGGCCAAACACATATTGAAATATGATATCTTCATCAGTTACCTTCATTTTTATAGGATGAATTGTATCTGGAGATCATTATTAGCAGGAAAATGCACAAAAATAGAGAAGAATGCACCTTTCCGATCTCAAAATACAACTCTATTTGTATGTTTTGAGATAAAAAAATCCCAAAGTAATTTTCAACACAGCTGACATCAGGGTCCAAAAGCCAAATCCTACCTGTAGAGGCGCTGCAGTCGCTATTTGCTATGCAGTCGCTATTTAACAGCAACAAATGCTGTATATAGGATCATTTTTTAACCATTAAAGTAGTTTTTATGGAATTGAACTTTGTATTATCCATCATAAATTTGTAAAATACAATATTTATAAAAAAAACCTTTGATTGACAAAATCAAACTTTAGTTACAAATAATTTATTGCAAGAGTATACAATTTCATGCCCTTTCCATGATATATTTCTCAATGTATTATTATTTTTGGTGTGCAAAAAAACTGACGCTCTGTTTGACTCACTCCACATATGGAAACACAGCCTTAGACTTGCAAACTATGAGAAAGGTTCTGCGTCTATTCGCTCACTGACGTCATGATGGACAGCTAAACGCATACATAGAAACACCCAGATTGCGATAGTGTAGTGAGCGAGAAAAAAATTGTACGCATTGCATGAATTGCTGCA
Organism: Amphiduros pacificus; assembly: GCA_949316495.1. Taxonomy (NCBI): domain Eukaryota; kingdom Metazoa; phylum Annelida; class Polychaeta; order Phyllodocida; family Hesionidae; genus Amphiduros; species Amphiduros pacificus. The sequence goes on along the minus strand of OX439012.1, from coordinate 11,103,556 downwards.
TGACACACTGCACATATGGAAAAAGGGCTTTTTAATGAATTGCCAGAAAACATGATTAGATAAGCACAGTTTTTGACTATGAAATAAATACAAATTAAGCTTATAATCCCAAATTACTTACAAATCAACACTAATATTCTACATTATTATTAAGTAGTTTAATACCGTATTGATGATATTCCTTTTTTTTACATAAAATCTATAAAAAAAATATTAATCAACAGCATCTACATCACCGGCTATACATCTTGCTCGTATTGCACAAATTGTTTCTTTTTCTAAACTTTAAATGATAAGTTTCAAATGAGAGGTCAAGGAACAATTATTCATTTATCAAAAACACAATCTTTAAACAGTGGAGAATGGACTGCTTCCATGTAACTTCACTGCTGTGCAGATATAAACATGTTATTGTTGAGCTTGGCGCTGACGATTTCAACAGATATTTAATGTACAAAGTAAATTATTTTAAAATTGTGAATATTAGAAATATGAGTGTCAATGAGGCAAAGCTGTGCTTGAGCTTTCCTGCTCTGTTCCCAGGTGGCGCTACCGGTTTATCACAATTATCCTTATAAGGTCCTATGCAAGATGCGTACATGACTGCGTGCGCAATATAATGTTGTTCATAGACGCCATTGAACAAGTAAGAGGACGGACCGACGGAGTACACAGCTACGTCCTCCCCGCTGTGGGTCTCTGAGTCATTAGGAATGCCGGCATCAGATATGTAGTCCTCAGCCGCTACAAAAAGAACACTCCAGAATATTACAAATATAATACATTCAAGTATATAACACGTAGAATACACTGAGGTACATTACAAGCAGAACACTACAGAATATAACAGATAATAGAATACATTCAAGTATATTGCAAGTAGAATACACTGAAGTACATTACAAGTAGAATACATTGAGGTACATTACAAGCAGAACACTCTATTACAAATAAAAAACCTTTCTTTTTCTTTTTCTTTTTTGACCACCATATTAGAAATCTTGAAGACAAAAAGGTCTATTTTTATCTCCAAAAAGTAATAATTCAATAGAAATTAGCAAGTAAATTAGTTCGTTTGCAACTTTGGTTCTGCAGAAATGGATGATTTAATCTCCACAAGAAACATGATTTCAGTTTAATCGAGATAGTAGGTTTAATCAAATTGGAATGGGACATTTTAGGTCAAACATTCTATTTTTTTCAGAAAAACTGATTTTTTAGATGCAACATTTGTAAAAAAAATCAATATATTTCACCTTAAAAAATCACATAATTTATACATGTATCACCTTAAAAACATAAACACATGATATAGACTGATATACAGGTCACGTGGTCTACCTACCAGTATCTACCTCTGTGAGGTTTTTCCTTGATATTAGAGTATTGATGCCTGACGCATTTCTCTGTATCAAGTTTCCAGCATCATCAAGTCTGTGCACATACCTGGTGAAAACAGCGAGATCTGCTTATTACAAAGGCACAGTGGGTATTTTGAATTAATTTATACTGGTTAATTCCAAAGAATGAAGGAAACAGACAAAATTCCTTGAAAACAATTCTATGTATAATTGAATGATGCATAGTAAAATGCAATTAATCATTCATACGACTTTGATCTCATGAGCATGTAAACCATTTACATATAAAATATAATAAAACAATAAAAACAGGGAAAGGTATTTAATGTTTGGTGAATATAAATATTAAATAACTAAGAGATATTTTGGTTGTATTTTCTGTTCTGTTTACATACCATCCTGGGCCGTTCAAGTAACCGATGTTGGAGTAGGGAATCTTGTCTGCAGGTTCCCACTGCATATCCAAATGTGTCCCTGAAACACCAATAATGTACTAGTATCTCTGTTTCTCCTGCAGATGCATATATGTACGTCCAGATAAAGTTTTGCTTTTTATCAGCTATGTGTTGCACACATTAAATAAATATAAAATCTATAGGAAAATGACAACATCTCAAAAAGTGTTCCTGCCAGGTATAAGGTAATGCCAGTCAATCGTTCTTCAGAAGGAGCAAGGCATTGTGTCTCAGCAGTTTTAACTAGGTATATGATATACTGTACAGATAATACTCATAACCAAGCGAGGCACACGTTTGTTACCATACCGAGGATGGAGTCGGTCATGAGAGGGTACCCGGCTATGCTCATAGCGTGACCGTGGTCCCCGGTCACAACGATTAAAGTCTCGTCCGCAGCTTCCGTCAGTTCTCGCGCCTTCTCCACAGCGGCTGCCATGGCAACCGTTTCTGCCAAAGCCCTATGCGGTTGGTTGTCATGGTGGGCAGTGTCTATACGAGCTCCTATGGCCAAAATTAAAAAAATACATAATTCATAACATCAGTTGAAATGACAGACATAGGCATATACCGTTTTTACTGCGTGGGACACATCAGGTGACAAATTTAAAATTTGTATTAAATGTAGAGACAAATGGACTATCTCATTGAAAAGCTGATTTAGTTCTGCAAATTTTCATTTATTTTATTTGTTTCCTCAATAAGAGGAAGGTGCTAAAATTAGCTCTTGAATATGTATATAAATTGGAGAGTGCGTTCTATTTTTGGCGCCATTTTTGCTTGGTGAAAGTGACACCATGTACCCACTGCAATAGGAAGTATTGAACTAACCATCTCATGTTCAATGTCTCCTATTTCTAGTGATGAGGATGCTACAATATTTACCCCATGATTTTTCTTTCAGTTTGAACAGCAAAGAAAAATTAAATATTGCAATATCTTTTATGTATATTTTATTGTCGCTGCAAATGGTATCATTAACTTTTTCTGGACAAAATATCCTCGAAAAATAATAATTGCAGATGAAAATTTAGCAATGTACTGAAGCAAAGAATTTGCACCGGTTTCCAGTCTATTTGACTAAACATATAAACATATATAATTCTTTAAAGTTCTCATAAGGTCATTAATTCTCAGACAGAGTTTTATGAATGAACAATGTACTTCTGATGTATTATGTTAAATACGTTGCAGAAATATTTTTTTCAAAGTCTGTCAAATCTTATGTCTTATTTTCGCAAAAAACTTCCATATGAGCGGTTTTGATTTTTTTGGTGACATGAGCAGTCTTGAAATCATGGCGATATGATAAAACTCTGTGCTGCCACTACTTCCTCTTTTTGTAGCCACCACTTCCTCTTTGTATTGCCCCTTCTTCTTTTTGTAGCCACTACTTCCTCTTTGTGTTGCCACCACTTTCTCTTTGTGTTGCCACCACTTTGTCTTCGTGTTGCCACCACTTTGTCTTCGTGTTGCCACCACTTTCTCTTTGTGTTGCCACCTCTTTCTCCTTGTGCTGCCACCACTTTCTTTTTGTGTGGCCACCACTTCCTCTTTGTGTTGCCACCACTTCCTCTTTGTGTTGCCACCACTTCCTCTTTGTGTTGCAACCATTTTCTCTTTGTGTTGCCACCATTTTCTCTTTGTGTTGCCACCACTTTCTCTTTTTGTTGCCACCACTTTCTCTTTGTGTTGCCACCACTTTGTCTTCGTGTTGCCACCACTTTCTCTTTGTGTTGCCACCTCTTTCTCCTTGTGCTGCCACCACTTTCTCTTTGTGTTGCCACCACTTTCTTTTTGTGTTGCCACCACTTTCTTTTTGTGTTGCCACCACTTCCTCTTTGTGTTGCCACCACTTTCTTTTTGTATTGCCACCACTTTCTCTTTGTGTTGCCACCACTTCCTATTTGTGTTGCCACCACTTTCTCTTTGTGCTGCCACCACTTCCTCTTTGTGTTGCCACCACTTTCTTTTTGTGCTGCCACCACTTCCTCTTTGTGTTGCCATCATTTCCTCTTTGTGTTGCCATCATTTCCTCTTTGTGTTGCCATCACTTCCTCTTTGTGATGCTGGTACGTCCGGGTACAAAAGTAAACATTTGGATTTGTGATCTAATCCTTAATGGCAACGACAGGTGAATTTTATCCATACAAAACTTCTCTAGTGTTATGTAAATAATAAAATCATATCCCAGAGAGGCCCCCTCCCCTCATGACTTTTGACCTTTCACTTTGCTGACGGCTGACCTGTGTGATGGCAGAATTTCAAAACAATAACATGAAATAAATGTCTTGCGTGTTAAGTCTGTTGCATGTTACAGCCCACAACAACAAAGCTGCAGACGACAACAGAGCTGAGGTTCCAGTCTTTTAAGTGCATCTGCACTTTTGAAAATTTTCTCGTATCTGATTGTTGTCAGATACGTAAATGTACCAACAACTTTAAAGGGTGTGATAAACATCGGTAATGAATTAAACAGCTGAAACGCAGCACTGTTGTCGTCGATAGTTCTGTTGTCGTCAGCTGTATATATCTTTGATTCTATTAAATTTTGATCTGTCGTGATCAAATCATGATCTGTCGTGTTCAAATCATGATCTGTCGTGATCAAATCATGATCTGTCGTGATCATAATTTAATAGAAAGATGAAAGATTTACAACATCTGTTGTAGCCAAGTAGATAGTATGTTTGATGTCATGAGTCCAAGATGTCATACACACACACACACACACACACACACACATACATACAAGAACCTTTCCTCACTTTTTACCATTGTAAAGTATTGTAACACTAAATCATCCGACTGGTATCTGGAGTGAAACAGTATATATATATATATATATATATATATATATATATATATATATATATATATATATATATATATATATATATATATATATTCACAGTTATCCATTGTAAACGAAGTTTGCTAGAACTTTCGATTCCAAAGGATAAGGAAATAATGCATCGCACATTTCATCAGCAAAGATATTATATTGATATAAATAACCTACCTTCAACAAAAAGTACATAGCCATTGACGCTGCTTCTCTGTAGAATCCGTATGGCTTTCTCTGTCATCTCGGTCAATGATGGTTCAACAGGTGGCGCCACTTTAGTCCGATCCACTTCATAACTCATGTGACTCGAACTGAACATGCCTGAATATTGAAACATGCCTGAATATAAACATATGCCTGAATATAAACACATGCCTGAATACAAACACATGCCTGAATATTGAAACATGCCTGAATATAGAAACATGCCTGAATATAAACATATGCCTGAATATAAACGCATGCCTGAATATAAATACATGCCTGAATATAAACGCATGCCTGAATATAAACATATGCCTGAATATAAACGCATGCCTGAATATAAATACATGCCTGAATATAAACATATGTATGAATATAAACACATGCCTGAATATAGCAACATGCCTGAATATTGAAACATTTCTGAATATAAACATATGCCTGAATATAAACATATGCCTGAATATAAACGCATGCCTGAATATAAACGCATGCCTGAATATAGCAACATGCCTGAATATTGAAACATTTCTGAATATAAACATATGCCTGAATATAAACATATGCCTGAATATAAACGCATGCCTGAATATTAACACATGCCTGAATATAAACGCATGCCTGAATATAAATACATGCCTGAATATAGAAACATGCCTGAATATAGAAACATGCCTGAATATAAACACTTGCCTGAATATAGAAACATGCCTGAATATAAACATATGTCTGAATATAGAAACATGCCTGAATATAAACACTTGCCTGAATATAAACACATGCCTGAATATAAACATATGTCTGAACATAAACATATGTCTGAACATAGAAACATGCCTGAATATAGAAACATGCCTGAATATAAACACATGCCTGAATACAAACACATGCCTGAATATTGAAACATGCCTGAATATAGAAACATGCCTGAATATAAACATATGCCTGAATATAAACGCATGCCTGAATATAAATACATGCCTGAATATAAACGCATGCCTGAATATAAACATATGCCTGAATATAAACGCATGCCTGAATATAAATACATGCCTGAATATAAACATATGTCTGAATATAAACACTTGCCTGAATATAGCAACATGCCTGAATATTGAAACATTTCTGAATATAAACATATGCCTGAATATAAACATATGCCTGAATATAAACGCATGCCTGAATATAAACACATGCCTGAATATAGAAACATGCCTGAATATTGAAACATTTCTGAATATAAACATATGCCTGAATATAAACATATGCCTGAATATAAACGCATGCCTGAATATTAACACATGCCTGAATATAAACGCATGCCTGAATATAAATACATGCCTGAATATAGAAACATGCCTGAATATAGAAACATGCCTGAATATAAACACTTGCCTGAATATAGAAACATGCCTGAATATAAACATATGTCTGAATATAGAAACATGCCTGAATATAAACACTTGCCTGAATATAAACACTTGCCTGAATATAAACACATGCCTGAATATAAACATATGTCTGAACATAAACATATGCCTGAATATAAACATATGCCTGAATATAAACGCATGCCTGAATATAAACATATGTCTGAATATAGAAACATGCCTGAACATAGTAACATGCCTGAATATAGAAACATGCCTGAACATAGTAACATGCCTGAATATAGAAACATGCCTGAATATAAACATATGTCTGAATATAAACACATGTCTGAATATAAACACATGTCTGAATATAAACACATGTCTGAACATAGAAACATGCCTGAATATAAACACATGCCTGAATATAAACACATTAGAACATTCCTTTTGTTCAATTTATTGTTAACTCCTAGAAACCATTTTCTGGCAACGTTTGTCTTGATTCTGACATCCTTTAACAAATTTCACAGATACAAAGTATGTTATCTGATAACAAATATCTAAAATTAACATCTGAAAAGTGCAGACAGGAAAACAGAGAGAATGATGAAGAAAAACATGTTTTTTATAATACATGACAAAAAAAAGTTTGCGTGACTTGAAACAGAGTTGTATCTAAAATTATCACCAAACAGGAAGTCTGTTGTATCGGGGTTGATGTCATCAAATTCTTGTTTATTGGAGACATATTGGTAGCTGGACTGTGTCAATCCTCTGTCTGCCTTGTCATCAAGCCATTCCTTAAAGAAACAAAAATAATATATGGTGTATAAACATCTTAAAACAACTGAACATCTCCTAGGTTTTCAGTCATTTCATAAACTGTTCATCCACAATAGGTTTGAGCCATTTGTCTATCAGAAAGGTCAATAATATTGTAGGTCTGACTTAGTGAATTAATAATGTATATGTACACATTTCAACAGAATCCATGTTATAGTTCCATCAAATATATATCTTGGTTCATTAAAACGTATATTGTGTATGATATGATATATTTGTCAAGAGATTTATAAAGAATAGAAAATGGACGTTAAAATAATGAGGTTGAACATAACAGATTATGAGAAATATCAATGAGCAATATCTGAATGAGCAATATCTGAATGAGCAATATCTATGAGCAATATCTGAAGAGGACCAACAGCAAGGTGAAGCTATCGAAGAGTCGATTATTTGGCAATCCCTGTTTTGTAATCACACAGTAGTCCTTTAATATCAGGAGTCTCATTATAGTTTAACATTATCATTGTTATATAAAAAGAGTAGGAAATATCACATACAATGCATATAATCGTGTATAATTTGTTTAAATAATGGCTTATTTAGGCTCAATACCTTTTCCATTTTATCATGATTCGGAAATCTATTACCATTAGCTAGAGTTGTTAAGGATGCTGCCATTTTGAATAATATGACACATATTAACCAGTGAGAATCGAGATAACAAGTTGGGGCCAAGTTCAATATGTAACATGCATTTTGATTGGTCAGAGAATTATCTGCTCAAAAGGAAAGAATTTAAATGATCATTTATGAAGCAATTTCCAGAAGATGTTCACAAATATTTACAAAAAACAATGATCAGCATAGCTCTGAGGCCATTGACCTATGTATAAACTTCAATGATGTTCTTTATAAATTATATTTTTGTCTGATAGATTGTTTACCGATCTAACAAATGTATCAATAAATGATTTTAAAAATTATCGTAACAGGTAACATCATTGAATCCATCTTTATGATGAAATATGGATTTAACAGAGATACAATTATAATGCCTGAAGTAAAGTCAAAATGAAAATAATCAGACTTGTATTATCCTACATCTATAACACTATAATAATGTACTGGCAAGATAACAAAATCTTACGACAAGTAAAATATGCATATATATATATATATATATATATATATATATATATATATATATATATATATATATATATATACAGTGTATTCTTATCGAGTTTTTGTAAAAGAATTATTAGAACAAGTGAGCATTTCAAATGTACTATTATTTTATACATGGCAATTTATCTTAAAGTATTGTATTTACATTCGGTCAATATATTTAGATTCTATTTTCCTGGTAATCAAGCGTATTTGTCAACTATGATGTAAATGTATGTCAACCACACTGCACGCGCTTCCTTTTAACCCAGAAACTTGCGGACCTAAGCTCGATTCACTCAGATATTTAATCAAAGCAGATAGCAGTATATGTGTAATAACAGGATCGCTATTATCACACACAAGACAAAAAGAAACAAAAATAATATTGCCAAACACAATACCAGGAGGGAGCAGATTTATATAATTTATCAGATATAAGATATAAGTAGATTGGGAGAAGATCTGAGAGAGGAATAATGTCACTGGTCCAGATGTGGTATAGAGACGGCCTGCACTATGGTTCTGACGTCACCACCGCCACTGACGACAGGATAGTCGTCTGTGACGTAGAAGACAAAAATATCAACCTCTATAGCAGCAGCGGTATGACTTGCTCTTACTATACATATTTCATATTTTCCAGTGGTATGACTTGCTCTTACTATACATATTTCATATTTTCCAGTGGTATGACTTGCTCTTACTATACATATTTCATATTTTCCAGAGGTATGACTTGCTCTTACTATACATATTTCATATTTACCAGCGGTATGACTTGCTTTTACTATACATATTTCATATTTACCAGCGGTATGACTTGCTTTTACTATACATATTTCATATTTTCCAGCAGTATGACTTGCTCTTACTATACATATTTCATATTTTCCAGTGGGAAGACATGCATTCATTTTTTTGTAATATTCCAGTTCCTTCTGCTAGGAAACCAAAGCTTATGACATTACCAATTATTTAAATCTTACCCTTGTCAATATTTCTATGTATGATGTTCTAGGGGACCTGCTCACAAGTACCTCCAGTATGGGTATAGAGTTTGTGGGATATCCCTGGGGTGTGACCCATGACCCCGTGGAGTCTGCTATCATAGTGACTGACCATACTGGGGCAGTGACCTTCCTCTCTGACACTGACCTCTCTCTGGACAGAACTGTCGACCTGGAGGACATCAAGGACCTGGGAGGTAAGGATCTCGCTGACCAACCAAGTTTATAATTCATATCTTAATGGCGCTGAATGACCCTAATGGGTCGATGTGCAGTTAAGAATCGGTACTGTAGCGGTCACTCTGCTAATACTCCTGGCACTAACTAATACTTACTTGGCTATTTGACATCTTTTGTCATGGTGACAATACTAATACTAGATAGTTCACAGCAAAATTCAAACCGATTGAATTCGGCCACTGAAAGTTTACATTGAGACCATCCATTACAGTCAGGGTATAGGCATGTTATAAAATTGGTCATGCCTAAAATATCCATATAAAAATATTTGTGTAATATTAATGAAATCTGAAAAACAATTACATTTTTTTCTAGGAATTGGTGTTTTGCCGGATGGAAAGATTGTCGTTGGAGGTGTTAAAAATCCAAAGGGTATATTCATTCATGACAGAGATGGAAAACGGATAAAAGACATATGTGGTTATGAGTACATGGACCAAGATAATAAGGTCACGTGGCCATGGTACGTCACAGTGGCACAGGGTGATACAATTGTTGCATCTATGTGGCAGAACAGTCATGTTGCTTTCCTGACACCCTCTGGAGATTGCCTGAACAATGTGGATATTCCTTGGCCAGGAGGCCTCGCTATTGACACGCACAATGACGTCATAGTAGTCAGCCAAGCCCAGAACAAGCTGTACAAAATCATATCTAAGGATGGGATCAACAGAAAGCAACTGCTGCTTGAACTCTCGGACACCGAGGTAGAGGAGTATGGCAATATGGTGTCTGTGAGCCAGGCAGGACAGGGTGTAGCAGTCCTCTTTGAGAAAGGCATTGGGATGTACAAAATGTAGGACTGGGAGAAACAATTAAGGTTCACAAATCAATGAAAATATTAATTAATAGGCATCCAACCAGCATACAGATATATCAATGGTGCCGATGTGTTCCCTGTCAATATTAAACTCTTTTTGGACATTTAAAGATTGATTTCTGTTGAAATATAAATGGCAAGCTTGTGGATTGCTTGGGATTCATGATATTGCAATTACAAGTGATTATGTCCTGTTTCTTGCACTATTATGTAATAGTTGAGAAGCCATAATTAACTTTGACGTGAAGGTAATGATGATCTCACCTTAATTTAGTGAACATTTTTCATACAGACTATTGACTTTTATAATAATAGATGAGATAATGAACACAAATAACCGTATTATTCAATCTGTAATCATGTGATACATCATATTATTCTATCCATTTGTATTAATTCACATTTATATATGATATGCATATATCCCAGACTGAAATTTATGTAAAATGATAAGCGAAGCAAGACAAGAACTATGGACAGTATGTGTGAAGATGAATTTGATTAAATGTACTTAAACCATTAATAATAATTACAAAAGCAAAATTGAAAAATTCTCATGCATGGACCTGGATCATCCAGTGCCTCAATTTGCTGATCTAAATATAGCCTCAGTTTGAGACCTTTGTAGAAGGGAATGTGGGGCTGATGGAGTCAGTTGGCCATATTGTGCAAACCGCTGTACATGTACATTATTTTTGCTCGGTAAATACTTATTATTATTATTCATAAAGCACTTTTCAGGCATTTACAGCAATAATCTGCACAGCTGTTAGGGCTTTGATAAATACTTTCCAATCTTTCCTTTGAACCTGTTCAGACGTTTTCAGAACTGGCATAATATTTTGTCTAAAATGTATGCCTAAAGTGCATTGTGTTGTGCAATATTTTGTCTAAAGGGCATTGTGTTGATAGTCGACAGTCGAAACAATAGTGGGAGACAAAAGTCAATTTTGACCAATCAGAGAGCAGTTAACAGAGTCAATTTTGACCAATCAGAGAGCGGTTAACAGACGATTACACGAAGTGTCCATAGCTACTAGTTTATAATAGAGATCAAGGTAAAGCATGGAAAACGGTGCTCTAAGTGATTCATATACTGCAAAAATGTTAAATGGTCTCTTTTCTAAAGGTTGATGAACGTCCTACAAATATGTCACCGCGACAACGGCCATTTTGGTTTCACAATATCTGAACAATCTAATAATTAAATCTCCAAAAACAATCAATTTAAAAATTAATTTGAACAGATCAATTATATATGTAAACAAAACAATTAGATGATTATGAGAGTGCTCCTGCATGGGAAAAGGAGAGATTAGTTAGCTGACCTTGACGAGGTTGCGCCCATCAGTTCGCCACCCCGGGATGTTATCATCGGGGATCGTCTCATTGCTTGGGTAGAAATTGCCTCTCCCTCCTCCAAGGAAAACCTACAATATACATAGATATGAAAAATTCCAATTTGTAGACCTTTGATTTGAATAAATAAGCATGCATATGGATTTCTTTTAAGCAAATCACATTTTGATTTTAAAAAATGTTTTTGTCTTTCATGGGATAACTTGGTTTTCCGATTGAAGTATGTGTGCACCTTTTTCAAAGAAATAACTGTATTTATTTATTTAGAAAAAAAACACTACAATTAATGAGTTATTATCTAAACTTTTGAAAAAGAGACAGTATATCCATGACCAAGGCAGCAAAAATCAGAGGTGACATCTAGTGTTTTAATTTGTCAATTCGTTACTGTTCTCCTCAAACCAACGCAGACACAAACAATATGATATGGAATTTAGATATGTTATTTGCACTATAAAGCATTTTAATGACACTGTGTCATGGTTATTGTATGGTTATGGAAGAATCTGCAAATATCTATGAGTTGTAAATACGATAGCACGTATCCTTGGTCAACCTCTGCTGATATTATGAATGACAAATGTATTCCATGCTCTAATTGGGTAATCTATTTGTGAATCATTTCAAATGAACCTTTACTGTGTCAGCCAGAGAAGACAAGACCCTGGTGATACGCGACGGCAAGAAAAGAAAGTAGTGTTCCTGGCATTTTAAAATTTAAAACAAAACATCACAGTTGACAGTAGCTTCAATGATCTTCCTTTTGTCCATCATTGTTATAATATTTCTATTTGAGCAAACCATAACAATCGTTTTATGTGACTGCATTATCCAAGCAATTGTGCTGAACGAATTCAGGATAATTTTAGTTCACCGTAACTCTCTAGATGCACATTTGTTATCCAAATATATTGCGATATGCCTTATGGAATGTCTGAAAATATAATCCTCCTTTATGTAGTGTAGTGTCATCTGGTGGTATTCACAGTGGTACCATCTGGTGGTATTCATAGTAGTGCCATCTGGTGTTATCCAAAATCTGCTGATATATTCATAATTGAATAGTGCACCTATATCCTTATATGTAAAGGAATATGTAATTGTACGATATGTCATCAACAATTACTGGATCAGGACGTCCCCAGTTGCAGTTCACATTGTATGACTGTGAAAACAAAGAGTGCACTCAGCTATGCTTTCACCAGGGTGTTTTAAAGCGTTGTGATTTGTCTACCAAGTAGGATCTTGAGTTCGAAACACCTAAAGAAAAATCAGTCTTCCTGGTGTTGTGGCCATCAGCCGATACGTTTTTAATCAACAATATGACACATTGTTTGGTATCCGTGTCCTTGTGTATGTTAGTGTTTATAACTGACGTGTTTAAGATGATTTTACCAGCTTATCATTAATATATGCAAGATAACCAGGAAGAGTGATCACAACTTGCACGTTTAATGAAATGCTACCCGTGTTTGTCGTGGGACTAATCACTATAACATGATATAGATTTAGTTCTTGGAACAATATTATGATCCCCTTCTGTGTGTTGGAAGATTTATATTCTACGTTAAGATCATGCTATAAATGGGACGATTTCATAGGGAAAGCTTCGAACCTGTCAGAAGCAAGATTTAATGTTTAGGGCTCTAGGTGTAGGGTAATGATTTCATCCCTGAAATTATTCAATTGGTTGTCCCTCTGCCTATTTCAAGTATAAGGATTCAATTGGTCGTCCCTCTGCCTATCTCAAGTATGTGGATTCAATTGGTTGCCCCTCTGCCTATCTCAAGTATAAGGATTCAATTGGTTGTCCCTCTGCCTATTTCAAGTATGTGGATTCAATTGGTTGTCCCTCTGCCTATCTCCACTATGTGGATTCAATTGGTTGTCCCTTAGAGTGTTTCACTTTGATGCATGAATGATTTTTGCTGGGAAGAATATCAGGGCTGTCATTACACACTATACGCTCGTCGTCCCCGAAGATAACATGTTTAATGACTTTAACATAGATCAACATTATGAGGAAGTCAATATATCTATACATATGTAAAGCCCAGTTTGACATACAGAGATCATCTCTTCCGATATTGCAGCACAAAGGATGCTGATACTATTTACACAGTTGAGACGTCAATAACATGGCTATTGGTCTGGTAGTTCTACATGACTGTCAAATCAATATGGTGGAAAAACTTCTGTTGCTAAAATCTCTTAAAGGTAAGATCATAACTTAATTTTATTTTGTAATATTTTTTTTGTCGTTATTCCAACACTGAGGAAGATATGGTGATTCCGGAAGTGACGTATGTTTCATGTTCCGGCACGTGCTGACTGTCGTGTGTGTTCTTCCCAATGTGTCATTATTATTCACCTTTGTACCTGGAAATAACCGCTCATATTGAACTGAAGCACACCTGAACACCTGGTTCACACACCGTGCAGTCCACAGACCATGAAATATAGAACAAGTTTACAGTTTTGGGGGACAGCAATTTTTGAGTTATCTTTGCGATGTTATAGGCACCATTGAGTCATTTGTGAGTTATCAATAAATTGTTTTTAGGACCAGTAAGCCATTCGTTTGTTACCTTGGCAACGTTGGAGACTTTGTCCCAAACATAATACCTATAAACGCACTTATGACTCAACACTTAACAACTTTTTAATCCCACGTGCCGTTCCTCACCTCCAAAGTCAGGTGTTTTCTTGAGGGAAAGATGCGTCCTTTTGACATAGTAATGGGAAACTTGGAAGAATTAAGCACAAATTTTAAAATATTCAGCAACACAGAATCGTTCTCCTGAGAACAAATTTATGGGATTTTAAAATGGATGATTTCTCAATCCGACATACCCTCATATTCCGTGCATAATCGTCATGGACTAATTGTTGGGCTATATCCGGACATTCTGTGGCGCCAGGGGCTTCCGGTGGCGTGGAGGCCTCCCAGTTCCGGTCTGCAGAGCTAGCATACGCGGCTGCCGGCGTGGCATGGGTAACCCGGGCGGTGGTCACCACACCGGTCACCTTACCTGGGGAAAGGTCAATTTGTTAGTTTGGGGTTTTATATCACTTTCAACATTATCTCAGTCATTTCGTGATGAGACCTACTTGTAACAGATATAGTGATGCCTCAGTAAATTGTCATGTCGCAGGTCCTTGACATGACAACCCACCCGGTCACAGATTTACAACGAGGGTTAACACAACGGGTTAACCCACGGGCCTCAGCTCATGTGTGAAATTGTATCATGAGTTCAATCCCAGCATGGCCGGGGATCGAACCCATGACCTTTGGATCACCACAGAGGAACTAGTGTTAATAAGCTGGCCCTCTAACCAACTGCGTCACGGCCTGTGGCCTGGGAAAGGTCAAATAAACTACTATTGTAATTAATTTAGGAGAAAATCCAAATTCAGGGTTTAAACTCATCTAAGCGTACCTGTATAACGATTTCTTAAAAATATTTTTGCAATTAAAACTACACTTCATATCACCTGACAAAATAAAAATAAAAATAATAGAAGTAATCATTCAACATATGTTCAACATGTTCAAGTAAAACCTTTGTTACAGGTATAGGATTATCAATTCGATAACTATATTTTACAGCTTAATATATTTTGAGATCTCGGGATAGCTTTACCTGCATCCATAGCATGCTTGAGAGCAGATTTCAGTTTGTTTTCTGCCACATTGGAACAATCGCTCATCAGCACATTATCGTTGACCCCCACCGTGTAAAAGTTGACCTTTTCACCACACAAGACGGCAGTGGCAGTTCCTGCTGAATCGCCCACCATACGATCTGAGTTGTAGGTCTGGAACAGAAGACATATTTCAAGTAAACAGATTATCCCATATGTAATTAACATTATCTTAACAAGAAATACTCTCTTTTGCATCGGGCTGAGTATATAACATTATATTGAAGAGGCCTAGTAAAGCTGGGAAAACAAGAAATGATTCTGTAAAAAAAATGCAATATTGGACTGGATTTTTTTTATTTGCCATTGCACGACGTGCTATTCCCTTACCAAACTTTGAAAGTCTTCAGTGTGGAACTTGAGTGGGGGGATTAACAAGAAAGTCTTTAAAAAAAAAAAGAATTTGCATACAGTTTCCTTTTTGAAAATGATATTCATATTTTCTCATCAATTCGAAGTTGTCGTAAATAGACGTCATTGACTAGCATATGCTGTGAGCAACAAGTAAACAATACACACACGCAGGAACTAAGATCACGAGAGTACGAATCGAATGCATCTACACAAATAACTGACGTACACACATTAGCCCTCGTCATGTCTGATCAATAGAATATGTTATGATATAGTCTATATTATAACATATATTTATTACTGCTCTAAGAGCTGTGTACAAAAAGTTGAATGGGAAAGAGCGGTGAAAGCATTCTTCATAGATTGATTCATAATCTTGTGATATTCATTTCATTGGTCATGTGATACATATTTAGAATCTAGAAAGCACGTAATACATCAGTATTACTGAGTGACACTATTTTTCTTTTGGTAAGTTTCGTATTATCCAAATATTAGACTACGCTTGTCCAAATATCTATATTAGGACTATCAAGGAACTCTCGTTGCAATGGGCGAATAATGTCACTATTCTTGGGAGATTGCTCTGATTGGTTGACATAAATATATAACAAGAATACCCCAAACAACGACCACATATTTCCGGATCCAGGGGGGGGGGGGCTTTGGGACCTGAAGCCCCCCCAGGGGTCTGTGGGTTTTTTTCAGAGCACATTTGATGCCCCCCGGGGTAGAAAAAATCCTGGATCCGCCCTGGAGGATTGGATTATATGCGGAGACGCGTGTGGTGATTAATTCCTGTCTTGTTTCAGACTGACATTGATCTTCAAGATCTTATAAGAAACCAATAAAGGAACAGTAAAAAGAAGCGTGCTTCTGGGTTATTTATTAAGCCAAAAAAATGAAGATGAGCATATCTCTCTCTATATGGCGTGAATATTAAAAAAATTCTTTCACACGAAGAGCATCATTTTAAAAAAGAATATTAAACAAGTAATCCAATAAAATCTACATATCAATCGTATTTGCAGTCACTGTAAATGTTTGTGCAGAAATGCCATGAAATGGATCAGAGGTTTAATTTTAGCGTATTGACGAGCATGAGGAGAGATCCGAGGCTGTTGCAAGCGCTAACACAGCGCTAACACATGTTATAAATCATTTATAATGAATAAATACCAATTAACATACATTTCCTATCTTGTTTAATGAAATACAGCGTATATTTGCATACCTTTGATAGGCCGGTGTTTGGGAACTGTTCCCAGGAGAGGGCTTTCTCACTGACGTGTACCCCATCCTGCTCAGCAGCGTAAAACCTGAACCAAACGAGAGGGAACCCGACATTCAATCTTTTCACACTAAACACATGTATTTTGATGTTGATTGAACATGGTTTAATATGCATTACGCAAATTATGCTCTCAGGGTGAAAAACAAGTTAGCATTCAAATAATATACACTCCAAATTTATTACATAAATTGTTAAATACATTCTAAATTTGTCAAAGACATATGCCTTAAATCAAATGAAGTGTTTACCACATGCTGATCTCTACCCTTTATTCCATTGTTTTCCTAAAATAGGTCCTGATTAATGTCATAATTCATAATTCTCACCTTGCTGCCGTGACTGTTGATGGCCCCAAACCGTCGCCTAAAAATATGATCACGTTTTTGGCTGTACCTATCTGCAAAAGTTTAAATAAAATTGAAAAGGAAATCTTTTACAAAATAAAACAAGGGAATCAAATAGCTTAGATAATAAAGATTTCGGATATGTACTACAAATAGATGGTAGATAGGGAAATCAAATAGGTCAGAAGATCCAGGATATGTACTATAAATAGATGGCAGATAGGGAAATCAAATAGGTCAGACGATCCAGGATATGTACTATAAATAGATGGCAGATAGGGAAATCAAATTGGTCAGAAGATCCAGGATATGTACTATAAATAGATGGCAGATAGGGAAATCAAATAGGTCAGAAGATCAAGGATATGTACTATAAATAGATGGCAGATAACGAAATCAAATAGGTCAGAAGATCCAGGATATGTACTATAAATAGATGGTAGATAAGGAAATCAAATAGGTCAGAAGATCAAGGATATGTACTATAAATAGATGGTGGATAGAGAAATCAAATAGGTCAGAAGATCCAGGATATGTACTATAAATAGATGGCAGATAGAGAATCAAATAGGTCAGAAGATCCAGGATATGTACTATAAATAGATGGCAGATAGAGAATCAAAAAGGTCAGAAGATCCAGGATATGTACTATAAATAGATGGCAGATAAGGAAATCAAATAGGTGAGAAGATCCCGAATATGTACTATAAATAGATGGTAGATAGGGAAATCAAAAAGGCCAGAGGATCCAGGATATGTACTATAAATAGATGACAGATAAGGAAATCAAATAGGTCAGAAGATCCAGGATATTTACCATAAATAGATGGCAGATAGAGAAATCAAATAGGTCAGAAGATCCCGGATATGTACTATAAATAAATAGATGGCAGATAGAGAAATCAAATAGGTCAGAAGATCCCGGATATGTACTATAAATAAAAAGATGGCAGATAGAGAAATCAAATAGGTCAGAAGATCCCGGATATGTACTATAAATAGATGGCAGATAAGGAAATCAAATAGGTCAGAAGATGCAGGATATGTACTATAAATAGATGGCAGATAGGGAAATCAAATAGGTCAGAAGATCCATGATATGTACTATAAATAGATGGCAGATAGGGAATCAAAAAGGTCAGAAGATCCAGGATATGTACTATAAATAGATGGTAGATAGAGAATTCAAATAGGTCAGAAGATCCAGGATATGTACTATAAATAGATGGCAGATAGGGAAATCAAATAGGTCAGAAGATCCGCGACATGTACTACTCTGCGTCCATATTATCTGCATTCTTTGGTCTTCTTATATGCCTGAATATATCGAAATGATAAGAGAGAAAAAACAGAGCACTGGGTTGACCTTGAAATGCGCCCTTCCTTGCCTGATTGTACAACAAGGCAATATGAGATTACTCTTAATGTCTGGTATAAATGTTCAAATTACAGCGGATGTATAATATTTGTGTTTATCATCAATGATATATTACCTGATGTGTTTGTTTGTTCGGGGTTTTACATTACTTTTATCACTATTTCAATCATTTCATGATGAGCCTGCTTGAAGCAAAAATAGCACTGCCCCACAAAAAAATGTCATGTCGCAAGTCCTCGATGCTACAGTGTATC
Organism: Amphiduros pacificus; assembly: GCA_949316495.1. Lineage (NCBI taxonomy): Eukaryota > Metazoa > Annelida > Polychaeta > Phyllodocida > Hesionidae > Amphiduros > Amphiduros pacificus. Next base: position 11,084,601 of record OX439012.1, on the reverse strand, counting down.
CCTGTGTGGAAATGGAAATGGGATTTTTCTTGTTACATAGTGTGCTGTGGTGCAATTGTAATCGCGCCCTTGTGGTGATAAAAAATATCTAAAATATGTACCCACCCGGTCACAACTTTTCATATATTGAATCAACTGACTTTAAAGCTAACCCCAAGAGTGTGCTATGGTACTAGTGTAATCGTGCCCTTGTGGTGATAAAAAAATATCTAAAATATATACCCACCCGGGCACAGATTTACAGAGAAATATAAATAATAGAAATATAAACCTTTACAAATTGGGGAAATCATTCCGGATGCAACCTGTGAGAGTAGCTCACCTGGGGAAAGTTGACCTTGGCCTTGTCTAGATACTGCTTGGCCCCGGCATTCCAGTCTATACTCGCCTTGCCCTGACTGTGGTCAGCCGGGCCCGGCGGGGGGTGAATCCCGTCCATATCGTATCCAGGTCTCATCAGGTACGGCGATCCTGCACACACATATAATATATATAGCGCCTTGCTCAGGATTGAAACAAATTATCTTAGGCAATTGCCATTTACAATAGGCAATTGCCATTTACAATATGATGTAAATATGAGTATATTGTAAATGGCAATTGCCTATTGTAAATGGCAATTGCCTAAAATAATTTGTTTCACTCCTGAGCAAGGCGCTGCTTCAAACGATATTATTGCAAACCAATATAACATATTAAAACCAATAGATTGATAGATTTGTGATATGAGTATCGAGGGCCTTAAACATCTTTTCTGGATATTAATTTGCGTCTTTCTTTCAAGGTAAAATAGGTTTGATGGGGATATATAAGTAGACAGTCCTTCTCCAAATAACACACGTTGCAGATGATTCTCTAGTCACGTGTGCACCACCTGACTGCTGTGTGTTGTGAGCGATATTAGATCATCTTCACATAATTCTGAATACTCCACGGTATAGCTACGTTTATCTTGTATTAACGGTTGAACCGATAAAACATAAAGTGGCAATATTACGTACCTGTAGCACATTTTGCTAGATACACGCTGAATATCAGTAGAACAGCCTGCATGTTGCCCGGATGTTGATTGAGAGGAGCTGATTCTCAGATCTCAGAGCTATTAAGACCAGCTTATATAACACTGATAGCGGACTGTAACCTAAGATAGCACCAGACACGACCCCAGCCACCAGATCATCTCCGCCGTTATCTTATAGTCCTTTGACCATCCTCTGAGCCTCCAGTTATCTGGTGGTACTTCTGGATTAAGAATAGCATGTGATCGATATTGAATCATTTATTTAATAATCAACACATGGTGTATTGGTTAAAAGTGATAAGCAAATGTCCGTTTTTCCAGTTTATCTAGGAATTTTCTAGGAATTATAAATTAGGGCACCCATCTCATATTCGAAACTACATTATAGAATAAATAGTTTTGATTGTAAGAATTAAATGTTTAGGATTGATTTAATCACATAAATATATGCATGTTGCAAAAGTTATTTCAGCTTATCGCCACTAATCAATCAAACCTTCACCTAAATAAAACACTTCAAAACATTCCCAGGTTATTTGTATAAATTAGGCATCCTTATGTAGGATCCAATAGATGTCGCCTTATACCCAGGTTCATACCAAGGTATTGTTGCTCCTTAGCAACCAAAGTGGCCATACCAAGGTATTGTTGCTCCTTAGCAACCAAAGTGGCCATAAGGAATTTTATAACAAGGATGTCTGGATTATCTATGTTAATCACACCTTAATCATTAATTGCCATGTATGTATCGAGTATACATCAGGTTTCCGCCAGATGGCACGTCGGCATACAATGTTAATGTAATTGAATGTAATCAATAAACAATGTCTAATGTAATAAATATATATGTGTAGACCAGTACATCAGTACTGAATGGGTTCCCCTGCATAAAGAACGTATATCTTATCTTATCTTATCTTATCTTAAGATGGGGTAGATTTATAGGAAGTAAATCAAGGTGCAAATATTTAACATTACTCGGCTTCCCAATTATCTAACGAAATCATGAATTCGTCCAGGTTGGAAAACTCTGTGAATGAGTGATCATTTTATCCAATAGATATGCGATATTCTTCCGAAAAAGGACTGTATAAGATCAAATCACATCTAAATAATAACAATAGAAAAAAAACAATAGAAGATGATTGAAAAAAAGGCGATAAGTGATAAAATGTCTCAAGAGGAAATGGACCCATTGTACTTTGAACATGTGATCTGCCTTTCCCAGTTATATCATTCCAAACCTTGCATTTAATTAGATAGAAGATACATAGATATATGACCGAATATATAATTTTATGTAATCAGTTAAAATATACTATTATCTTTTATTAGATACTCTATATTTGATTAAATGTGTTGTTGTTTATGCTATTAGAAGATTTACTTTGCACAGACCTTTTAAAGCTGCACCGTTGTATGCTATGTAGGTAGGTATTGTACTATCGGCTATACTTTCTCGATAATGATAGTTAATCCTTCGAGATGTCACTTCAATAAGGGTCATGTTATTGTATACCAAACAATGATATCTTAACTGTTATCTCTTGATATATTTGACAGTATATATCCAAGAGAGGCAATACCATAGTGTAAACAAAATAATTTCTTCAAAATTAATATTCTGAGCTTAAAAAACAATCAAATATAATTTAAAAATTGAAGTGTGTATCTTGGTTATACTACACAATTCAATATTTGATGTATTCATCACTTTTAATGTAAGTTGTGTTTTAATTTCTCAGAAATTGGCAATATGTACCGTGGCTTAATGGTAGTCATTGGAAAAAGCATTTGAATATATCTGTTTTTTTATATTTACAAGATAGTTTCTATATCTAGAGTTGAAGGAGTCCAAAACATTTGTCAGTTCCCTTAAGGAACATGGATTTTGACACCCTCTTATTAAATATCCTTTATATCTAGGAAATGTCCAAATCCATTAACTGCAAGAATACGACGGGACATATGAGAGCAATCTACCATAACCAGCGTTAAAATGTTTGACTCCCCAACTGCTGTTTCAATGCGAATTAGATTTGCTTCTCGTTTTTGATATTGCATATGTTCCTTTGTAAACATTTACTGATTGCTTGGTGAACTTTGCACCAGAATGTCCACATTAATAGATAAGAGGTACTATGAAGAGCGACTATGGGTGTTTGTTTGTTCTGCCACACCTAGTGTAGATGGCCATGTTCTGACTCTGAGTCTCACTCAGTTTGAATATATGCGTTAGTTAAGTCGAGGACGAGACCCAGACGAGACTCAGACCCTAATTAAGGATATCACACTGAGATACAGTTTCATGATGGAGAACTTTGTAACTGCATGAGGAAGTATGGGTAGAAAAGGTATTTATTTTAAAACTCATAAATTGGCCATATCATATATCACTAAACATGTTCTTTTTAGCTATTTTAACCATAATTTCTTGGCTTAATGTTGCTTACATGTGTTGCCATGAAATCAGGTAGAAATGATCTGGTATGATTAACATCAGAGACGACGTTTGAAGTACAAAGTACAGGTGTATAACTGGAAAATAAACCGGGTCGGCAGCTCAGTTACAATATATATTTTGTTAATGTCCAATGCACAAACCACCATTGTTTTTTTTTGCTTCTTTTAATAATGATTTATAGCGAGAGCGGTTACGTTAATATTTCTGGGATATGGTGTGAAAATTGACTACTCTATAAAGCTTAAGTACCATCGGGAATGAAAAATTTGTCTCAAACAATACAATATGGTGTGTATATCGTGAATAAAACCGCGTAGGTAAAAACGTCAATAGATTACAATATGTCGATAGATCAAACTCACAAAGCAAACAAAATAATGTAAAATTTCCACGTGTATTTTCTCATGTTTACATCGATGTCAAGGAAAGGGCAGGAATTGGAGACCGATATTTTGTGTATTTGGCTTTTTCACCTACGACACATAGAGGTTTTTACTATGCATATCATTGTTACTGTTTATTGGGTTGCAGGGCCTAACACGCTGATGCTGGTAGCCGACACAGAGAGGTTTTACTATGCATATCATTGTTACTATTTATTGGGTTGCAGGGCCTAACACGCTGATGCTGGTAGCCGACACAGAGAGGTTTTACTATGCATATCATTGTTACTGTTTATTGGGTTGCAGGGCCTAACACGCTGATGCTGGTAGCCGACACAGAGAGGTTTTACTATGCATATCATTGTTACTATTTATTGGGTTACAGGGCCTAACACGCTGATGCTGGTAGCCAACACAGAGAGGTTTTACTATGCATATCATTGTTACTGTTTATTGGGTTGCAGGGCCTAACACGCTGATGCTGGTAGCCGACACAGAGAGGTTTTACTATGCATATCATTGTTACTGTTTATTGGGTTGCAGGGCCTAACACGCTGATGCTGGTAGCCGACACAGAGAGGTTTTACTATGCATATCATTGTTACTGTTTATTGGGTTGCAGGGCCTAACACGCTGATGCTGGTAGCCGACACAGAGAGGTTTTACTATGCATATCATTGTTACCGTTTATTGGGTTGCAGGGCCTAATACGCTGATGCTGGTAGCCGACACAGAGAGGTTTTACTATGCATATCATTGTTACTATTTATTGGGTTGCAGGGCCTAACACGCTGATGCTGGTAGCCGACACAGAGAGGTTTTACTATGCATATCATTGTTACTATTTATTGGGTTACAGGGCCTAACACGCTGATGCTGGTAGCCAACACAGATAGATGTTACTATGCATATCATTGTTACTGTTTATTGGGTTGCAGGGCCTAACACGCTGATGCTAGTAGCCGTGGCTCTGGGCTTGCTGATATTCTTAATATGGAAGACTTCAGTACGCATCTCTGTACACAGCATCAGTACATCTCCTTCATCTGTGTACTCATCAAAAACTCATATCATTCTGGATCAATTAAAAGGTGAGTTGCTATCGCCTCAAACCCTGCCTCATGATTAACCTCAGCCATATGGCAAAGTATTCAAGTAGCCATCTACTTAAACCAAGTGACCTATTTAACGTATGACCTCAACAAAATGGCAAAGTATTCAAGAAGATGTCCACTTAAACCAAGTGACCTATTTAACCTATAACCTCATCCATATGGCAAAATATTCAAGTAGCTATCTACGTAAATCAAGTGGCCTATTTAACCTATAACCTCATCCATATGGCAAAATATTCAAATAGCTATCTACTTAAACCAAGTGGCCTACTAGTATATTAACTATAACCTCATCCATATGGCAAAGAAGCTAATTACACAAGCCATGAGGTCCATCTGAGGTCTAACCCCAGCTACATACAAAGTATGTGAGTAACTCAAACCAATTGGTAAAAACCTAATGTTGGCTGTATGGCCTTTTCTGTATATTTCTTCAGTACGATTTTCTGTAGAACTGAAAGGAGTCGACTTTCTGCTATTTTCTTCATATTTCTTGTTCCCCGTGCACTGATTCATTTCACTTTGGCTCTACATTGACTTCATCATGGGGAAGAGCATAAACTTCTAGCTGGAAGTAATTTGTAAAAATCGAAAAAATCATTGATTGCTTAAATGCCATTTAAAATGGTGGATGAAGCCTAAAGCCCCGCCCTCTTTTTCAAAAGCCTTCTGCACACTTAATAATTGTCAGATTAAATTTTCCGATTGAAAAATTAGAATAACCTAGAATGTTATTTAGTATCAGAATTTCATGTCATAACTGACTTTACTTTAACTGTAAAATTTCTTAATGTATTCATAATTTAAAATTCTGTATATTAGGTCATGGTGATAAATTTTCTTGGAATGATTCAGAATCTGGACAATCCTCAGATTTTCATCAATGTATTGCACCAGATGTAGTAACGAACATGTTGATAGTGCAAGTTTTAGAGGAACTATGCTCAGAGATATCTAGAAAGAGGAAGTAGGACCTGAACGATGACAATCCTGGGTGGAAATATTGAGGATGACTTGTTCATGTGTGTATAGACTAGCTCCTGATATGAGGTCAAGTATCTGTAAAATCTGATCAGATTAAGAAACTATTAAGGACAGATAGGATTGTTCACGGTGTGGCATGATTAATCCGCCAGCACATTTGTCACTTTCACATTCTATCTCGAGTCTGAGTTCACCTTTGTGTTGCGTGTTTTGTGACCAAGAGGAATGTTATGAGATTATATTTTGAGATTGGGCGAAAATTGCAAGATTTGAGAGATCCTTGCTTAGTTCAGTTCTCAATATATAGTCACTCTTAATTATCATCAATTTACAGTAATGAACAATACATGGACCTTTCAATATTGCCTTTATAAGAAAATAAGCAAAATAACCTAAATGCGACATTACTGTGGCGAATAAAAGAGCGGGAACTTTAAAAATTCTGAGTTGTTGGTTTATTGTAATTATTTGGCTGGAATATCTTTAAAATTATAATTTACATTAATGAAAGTGATATCAAACACATCTCATGACTATATATAAGATGCGGTAGGCGTGCAAAACGCCTTGCTTTGTATGGAAAGGTACAATATGCAAACAAAATACCCAAGTGGAGGTGTTAATATGGTCGTCAATAAGAGTTAGCATAACAGCAAGGTTGAAAATAACATGTCTTACCTTCCAACGGGACATAAATTAATAGATGCTAAAAAGATATCAATGCAAACCAAAATTCAAAAAGATCATTGAGAAAATACCGAATAGCTTATTTAAGTGAACATTTAATTTTAATTTAAGATGTATTGCATACTTTTGTTGACAGTTCCAAACTCCTTGCCTACCCTACCTCATGGAATGGACCAGACCGTTGCTAAGTGGGTTTCCTCGTGGCAAACGAGTATCCAAGAGGAGTTCAAGTTGCTATGCGACAGTGGTGTCAAAATGGAAGACAACAAATTATTAGATAACATCAAAAAAGTGGTTCTACCACCTTCACCGCACCCCAAAGTTAAATTCAGCAGGTTTGCCATGAAGACCCCACAGATCCAAGAAGTATTACACATATTAGGAGATAAGGTGGGTAAATATGCAGGATAGCATTACATATTCTCTCCATCTTGTTCATATATTTTTGAATGAACACATTTGTTTCAAATTTTGTTTTGAATGAAATCTTGAATGGCGAACCTTATGCTCCAGTCACACATTAGCGATATTTATTATGGACTCAAGAAGATTTGTTTTTTAATGTGGCTAGTTTTACCAGAAATATGAAAGAATGTGAACATATGTAGAATTAATACAAATGTGAACATATGTAGAATTAATAAGAATTAATAAGAATTGATACGAATTAGTTCATAAGGAAATGTTACGAATTACAAAGAATCAATAATTTTTGTATCATGTTACTACTATGTGTGGCGAATCATTTGATATCTTTAAAATATTCCTTGGGCTTGCCAGTCACCAGACAATTTATGAAGAATAATAAACAACCACAAATACTACCGGCGGTAAGACAACCAACGACCCAACCGATTTTTCTGGTCTTTTTAGTTCCCCATACAATTTCACTGCTGTGTGACTGGGGTGTTAATTACAATTGAAATATAAGCCAATAATGTTAAATAATTGACGACAGAAATTCATAGCCTGAGTCTGAATTAATTCATTTGCTTCTTGCAGAGGAATGGGGTATTTGTTGAGGCAGGTGCTTTGGATGGAGAAAGGTCATCAAACACACTTTACTTGGAGACTGAGAAGAAGTGGACAGGGCTACTGGTTGAGGCTGATCCTTTCTTCTTCCTGCAGGTCTTAGGCAGAAGCAGGAATGCATATAGCATAAACGCCTGTCTCAGTCCCAAGAGGTCACCCTCAATGGTGAGTAAAACAAACGCCTGTCCTAAGAGGTCACCCTCAATGGTGAGTAAAACAAACGCCTGTCTCAGTCCCAAGAGGTCACCCTCAATGGTGAGTAAAACAAACGCCTGTCCTAAGAGGTCACCCTCAATGGTGAGTAAAACAAACGCCTGTCTCAGTACCAAGAGGTCACCTTCAATGGTGAGTAAAACAAACGCCTGCCCTTAGAGGTCACCCTCAATGGTGAATAAAACAAATGCCTGTCTCAGTCCCAAGAGGTCACCCTCAATGGTGAGTAAAACAAACGCCTGTCCTAAGAGGTCACCCTCAATGTTGAGTAAAACAAACACCTGCCCTAAGAGGTCACCTTTAATGGTGAGTAAAACAAATGCCTGTCTCAGTACCAAGAGGTCACCCTCAATGGTGAGTAAAACAAATGCCTGTCTCAGTACCAAGAGGTCACCCTCAATGGTGAGTAAAACAAATGCCTGTCTCAGTACCAAGAGGTCACCCTCAATGGTGAGTAAAACAAACGCCTGCCCTTAGAGGTCACCCTCAATGGTGAGTGAAACAAACGCCTGCCCTAAGAGGTCACCTTTAATGGTGAATAAAACAAATGCCTGTGTCAGTCCTGATAGGTCACCACAATGGTGAGTAAAACAAACGCCTGTCCTAAGAGGTCACCCTCAATGGTGAGTAAAACAAACGCCTGCCCTTAGAGGTCACCCTCAATGGTGAGTAAAACAAATGCCTGTGTCAGTCCTGATAGGTCACCACAATGGTGAGTAAAACAAATGCCTGTCTTGGTCCCAAGAGGTCACCTCAATGGCGAGTAAAACAAACGCCTGTCCTAAGAGGTCACCCTCAATGGTGAGTAAAACAAACACTTGTCTTGGTCCTAAGAGAACACCTCAATGGCGAGTAAAACAAATGCCTCTCTTAAGAGATCACCTCAATGGTGAGTAAAACAAACGCCTGTCTTGGTCCTGATAGGTCACCTCAATGGTGAGTAAAACAAACGCCTGTCCTAAGAGGTCACCCTCAATGGTGAGTAAAACAAACACTTGTCTTGGTCCTAAGAGAACACCTCAATGGCGAGTAAAACAAATGCCTCTCCTAAGAGATCACCTCAATTGTGAGTAAAACAAACGCCTGTCTTGGTCCTGATAGGTCACCTCAATGGTGAGTAAAACAAACGCCTCTCTTGGTCCTGATAGGTCACCTCAATGGTGAGTAAAACAAATGCCTGTGTCAGTCCTGATAGGTCACCTCAATGGTGAGTAAAACAAACGCCTTTCCTAAGAGATCACCTCAATGGTGAGTAAAACAAATGCCTGTCTTGGTCCTGATAGGTCACCTCAATGGTGAGTAAAACAAACACCTGTCCTAAGAGGTCACCCTCAATGGTGAGTAAAACAAACGCCTGTCCTAAGAGGTCACCCTCAATGGTGAGTAAAACAAACACCTGTCCTAAGAGGTCACCCTCAATGGAGAGTAAAACAAACATTTGTCTTGATCCTAAGAGATCACCTCAATGGCGAGTAAAACAAACGCCTGTCCTAAGAGGTCACCCTCAATGGAGAGTAAAACAAAAATTTGTCTTTGTCCCAAGACGTCACCCTCAATGGTGAGTTAACGAAGCGCCTGTCCTAAGACCTCAATGGTGAGTAAAACAAATGCCTGTCTTAGTCCAAAGAGGTTACCTTCAACGGTGAGTAAAACAAACGCCTGTCCGAAGAGGTCACCCTCAGCGGTAAGTAAAACAAACGCCTGTCCGAAGAGGTCACCTCAATGGTGAGTAAAACAAATGCCTCTCTTAGTGTTACGGGGTCACCCTCAATGGTGAGTAATATGAATACCTGTCTTTTCCTTAAGAGGTCACATTCATCAAGTAAATGATGTGCTGCAATACTGTATAATCGAATAGGAGACAAATAAAAACACACATGACTCTCTGGAATGGCCTTGTGCTATTTTAAATAATAAATTACTGGAATGATAAAATTCTTGCAATAAATATAAAAAAATGTTCTATGTACTGATAAATTTCATCCCATTTTTGTTTTGTAGTTTTCGTTTTATGAAGATGCTGGCGGTAGAGGGCGCCTCAACATGGGAAAAGGAGAGACTCAGATGCAGATACCTTGTTATCCATTGTTTTCCATACTAAAAGCTATAAACATGACCAAAATAGACTACTTTAGTCTGGACATTGAAGGAGTAGAGCTACCAATTTTACAAACCATACCATTTGATAAACTGGACATTTCTATGCTGTCTGTGGAGTATGGACATGGTAATAAGGAACAACTTAAAACGTTTATGGAATCGCAAGGATATGTAGTTCATAAAGACATCCATTCTGCTGATATCCCACAGGTGCTTTATGTGGAGGACTTCATATTTGTCAAGAAAGAAATATATGATGAAGTCAAGAGAAGACCGAAAGTGTAGCCGCCATATGCTAGTCACATGTCATACGCATACATTCCACATACATATTTTTAATATTATTATATTATGTATATTTTAAAACATATTGTTTGATATGATATATAATGTATAACACTTCACACTTTCAAGCATCTAGTCTCCATGTTCCCATCTGAAACAAAAATAAAATTCTAACCCCTTAGTGTCTCGTATATAAACAAATAATAAAAAAAACAAAGAATAAAAATAATGTGCCATATATTGTAGTCAGTCTTGTTTAAGTAACATGTTTTAGTTTGATTTAAGATAAGTGAAACAGGTCTGGCGAGATGGTTTGTTACCTGCCTGGAAAATCACGTGACTGGAACTACCCTTTATCGTCTGCTCGAAATCCTCTGCTTGATACAAGGTGGCAGCACAAGTCTGCAAAGATAGAACATTTATCATTCATGGTGGAGAGAGTAGAAAAAAATCCGGACTTTTCAGAAGTAAAGTTGTTACTTGCTCATTACGCATGAGGGAGACCAACATATATGCCCAGTTCCTAATTATTCTCACATTATCAGACAAGTTGCAAAGAGAAATAACTTAACATTTCAAAATCGTGATGGTATTACATTTTAATATCTTGGAAATGATTTCAGATAGAATAGCTATAGTATATCACGATGCTTGGCAAGAGAATACAGTCAAAAATATAAATGTAGAAATATACCTTTCCATGCTATATCTGGTTCCCATTTGTAAGCCTCAAGAGTATATCCTTTGTTTTTCTTTATAATCGCCCCCCCCCCCCCCCTTTGGCCTAACTGACCATATTGGTATATCATAAGATGGGGAAATTAAAAAGGTCTATTTTGTAACCGGGCCATGTAATAATAGTTAAATCAAATCAAAATCTCAATATTTGGACAATTAGTTGTTTAACACAACCTGTTCAAAATAATTGGTTGCTAGTAAAATAGTGTTAATTGAAGATAACTTCTGAATAAGAAGTCTGATATATTGTCTAACACTGGAAGATAGTAGCCTCTGAGATTATGTCTCTAAATATAGCCTGTGTACCCTTTTCTCCATATTCCGAGATATAATGTGTCAGTAATATTAGCGGGAAGGGGGGTAAATTGATCTCTCATTGAAGGTATTTTGATGAAAGATTTGTTATTAATATGCTCTTGGTTGAAATAAAAAGTACTAGATATCATCTAATGCATTCAGAAATATTTATTACTTTGATTGATGTGAAGTGTGTGAACCTGGTCTAATTAAACCTAGGTGGATGAGTGTAAGGGGAGTCAGTAACAGGTCCTTCGTTGAGGATCTGTGGACTGATTCCTCGGACAGGTCCCTTGCTACATCCAGTTATCTGTCAGTACTATTTCAGTACTGGTGAGCATTTGCTTCTAGGCATGTGAACCCAGCAGATGGTGTGCGTGTTGCCTGCTTGTCGCCTACATCTTTTTGGCGATAAATTTCAGCTAAATCTCAACTCTGTATTGGAGAACTGAAAACGTTCATCAAAATGATTTACTTCCTGCCAAAATAAATCTTTGTTCCAACCTTTTTAACCTCTTCACTTGGCAGTGGAATTTGACAATATAAATAGGTAATTATCTGGAATATTGTAAGCACAGAGTTTAGGTAATAATTATGAGTTGTGATGCACATAAGACTGCTGTGAAGGGTTGGTCTAATTCAAACAGGATTTTTATCATTGATGATATCATCTAATTTCTAAAAAATGATATTCTTCCCTTTCATTTCATCAAAGGAATGTCTTTTTTCAATAGCGCATTTCTCTTCTTTAGTGCAACATTTTCCAAAATTGGTGCAAGATTTTAGTCATTACATTCGCCAAAGAAAAAATACCTGAGGTGGTTACATTTTCTTGCCTTGTTGGCCAATGCTGCGTGTAGCGTTGGTACCTGCACAGTCAAATAGGGTAGTCAGTCATACAAATGTGCACAATGAAAAAACTGACAAATGGAATTGTTGTTCTCAGCCAAAAGGGTTAACATGCTCAATATAAGATGGCCGTTGTAAAGTACATTGTTAAATCAGATAAAATTGCAATGCATGACTTTAAAGATGTGCAAGGATAGAGAAATAATGTGTAAATGCTGGTTTTGCAATGCATAATTCAAGGTCAAAAGCTTTTGAGAATAGAAGGAAGCTTTATTTTTTTCAGATTATCTCATTCGGCTTTCCTACCAACACAAGAGATACAAATTATTGATATTATTATTATTATTATTATAATTATTATTATTATTATTATTATTATTATTATTATTATTATTATTATTATTATTATTATTATTAATAAAATCAGCGAATCCCTCAGGTAATTATAGGAAAATAAATACAATGATATAATAGACTTTTGTGAACTAATACAAACACAATCAGCTATAAGTTGTTAGTAGATGAAAGAACATATCATACTGAATGAAAAACACATTGACACTTTTTCAGAAACTGAAAGTAAAGCGTGTCAATCTAAAAAAAACCATTAGCAATCATTTGTTGTGTTAAAGAATTATCAATCTATAAGACACTACACAAAGTCAATAATAAGCTGAAGGAGAGTAACGTCCCATAAACCTTTGACCGAGTGCGATGTGTTTCCAACCAGATTGATATCTATAGTCTACCTGTAATAGCAGCCAGAATATTATTTGTGGACTGAATGGGAACATTACTCAGTAAAAATGTATAGAATAATTCTATCCTAATATCTTGTTTCGCAGGTATGTAACTTCAGTAATGTCTGATTTTTAAAGATTTATCATGTAATCCATTAGGCTGAGTAGATATTATGAGATCTTGATAGTTAATATAACCTATTTAGAGCTGAGTTTCCGCAATCAACACAAATTACAAGGTGTGGCAAACTATGGTATCAATGTGATTCTACTAATGATCATATCAATAGGTTAATATACAATTATTAGAATACGGGAACAGTCGTCTGAAACTTTAGAACTCAATATTGTGTCTTGTCTTTGAGTGTCTACTGTATACATTACCACAAAGTATAATGATACTTGTATTGAATTTAATAAAGATAGACAGCTTGACTGTAACTTAAATATTATAGATCTTTGTTTGACAGCTGTATGCTCTTAATCTTGGAAATCACCATTTAGTTGACAATCTTTCACTTTTCGTCTGTCCATTTCTTAACAGTTGTAACATAACTATGTGAGGTGGCATTTTGAGTTTTATCCGTCACGTGACCATGTTGACCCCAGGATGGAAGTCGCTGACAGTGATGACCTTGACCTTGTCAGCGACCTTGTGTGCCTTACTGTCGGTGACATTACCTGGTTGGTTGTATATTGGTGGAGTGTGGTATGGACTATGGGAAGAATGTGATGGAAACCAATGCAGCAAGCTCAAATTTGTTGGTAAGTACTTTTTTGTTTAAAGCATTCATGAAACCACAGAGGCAAATTTACAGAGGATTGGGATTTGCTAAAATGATATGTGGCCACAAAATTGTGACACAAGCAAGCTATCTCACTAAAATTACCCAAAATACCCTGACCATGGTTATTGTGTTTTTCTTTCTGAAAGTGGCAAGTACTTTCTGTACTCTTTTGACCACCAGGTGGTCACATGTATACAATCATGTGACCTGTAATATGGTTTATCAAGGCCTGTACCATTGGACAAACATTAATGGACAAACATTTATGGACATTAATAGCTCTGTAAGACATATTACTCCATTGTCCCAATCTAAAGGTACCCCAAGGTAAGCAAGAATTACTAAGCAGGTGTTTGCACAAGATCACTGGTCAGCAAAACAGAGTATTTTGACAAAATGTCCAATGGATAATTTGGATTTTCGTAGAAGACTAATCCATTTTTAAATGGCAAAGGAATTTACATAGGGGAAATATGATGGGCAATAACTTTTGATCACATAGTTTGGAATATAAACATTTATATTATACAAGGATAAAGAGCTTGAAAACCTCATTTCATGAATGCTTTAAATATTTTTAGCACATAAGTAAAAGGATTGGACCATAATTTATGTTCCCTCATTTTTGAAAGTATTTTTACAGATGTTAAGATCAGAACTTTATCTACATTTTATTTGAAACAAATCTTAATAGTCATTTGATTTTCAGGATTTCTGCAGGTTGTCCGAGTCTTGATGCTTTTAGGCACAATTCTTCTCTTCCTTTGCTGCGGAGGTGTTGTGTCACATGACTTCCTGTTGACCGCTTATGGACGACTCCAGAACATGTTGATTATAAGCGCTATGTCAACCCTGGCAGGTAAACAAAACAAATCACCACGTGAATAGCTGTTCATGATTTTGACTATATTTATTTTTTTTAAAAAACATTTTAACAGAGACATTTAAAACAGAGATTGGAAACAAGCTGAAGTTCTGCGTTATCGCTCAGGTGAACCGATATTGTGGCAGCACCACCGTCGCCACTTCCTGTTTCACACATTTGGCCATTTGGCCAGCTTGTTAAGGGAATTTTCACTGTTTTTTGTATAAATGGATCATGTTATCGTCTTTGGATCACCATGTTGACATGATGTGGATGCAGTAGATTATAAAGGTCCTGTACATGTGTTATAGCATTTAGATGGAGAACTATATTGTAGTCTGTGCAAAAAAACGATTGCGCGAGACCATGTGAGAGTTGGATGGTGCACTGTGCTGACACCTAGTGGCAGACCTGCTCTTTCCAATCTATGTTTAAATATCTCTGATTTTAATAATATTTTATGACGAAGAATTATATTTGTTCCATTTAAACCTAATGCAATATGATTTCACTTTTGGTAATAATTGTGGTTTCATAAGAATTATAATGTCTCATTGCATATAACAACATCAACTCATGTGATGTTTTGTTTTAGGTTGTTTCGTGATGATGGGAGTAGTGTGTTATGTTGTCCTTTATGCTGAAGGCTTTCACTATTGCTTTGGTTTGGCTATCGTCTCCAGTATCTTGTCTCTTGTTCTATGTAGTGTAACATTCTCTGAGGTTATCAAGAATACACATTGGAAATTATCATCTGCAAAGACATCGAAACCAATCGAGTCCAAATCACCATCTTACACAATGTCCGCCAGATGGCAGCAAGAGACTATAATCGAAATGCCCACTAGGTGGCAGCACAATGATTCTGAAAATTTGCAAGAAGTTGGGTTAGATAACGAAGCATTTAATGTAGACAAAGAAGAACATGAGATTACTACTCAGGTTACTGAGATACACAAGGATCGCTCTGAGTTAGCAAAGAAAGATCATATCATAGATACAATGCCGGAGACGGGTATAATACACTCTGAACCACAGGCAAGCACATCAACACATCATGCTGAAGGTGCCTCAGGGTTGAGAGACGCCAGACAATGTGTCCATTGCAGAGGAGAGATGTCTCACTATGCTTCAAACAAGGGATGTCCATCAAAGATAAAATCATCAAAGAAAAAGCACAAAGATATCAAACAATTGGCTAAGGTTTCAAATCACTGCAGATACAATGATCGCAACAGTATTTATAGATTGAGCGATAAAAGGACAATTTGTAATTTATCCAATGATCTTCCCCAGACAATTATCAAAAACAGCAGTCAGAGCACAGTTGCAATGGAAGATTGTGATTTTCACGGCGAGCAATATTATCCTTGTACAAAGCCAAGCATTATGCAGGTCACAGCTGATCATGATGAAAACCAGGACAGATATATGTTAACTACAAGATTATAAATGTTCATGGTTTGGATAATTATTAACTAACTTATACATTCAGCAATTTACATTTGATTAATAAAAGAGCTAATTAACCAAAAACGTTCTCATTTCAGCGTGTGTGTATAAAATGTTGTTAAAAAAGGACAGATACAAAATCCTGTCTAAATATTTTGCGCCAATTTTCCTTTAACATGAGTCTTTCAGTATTTCTATGAAGTTTACATGTTGGCTAGTGGGAGAAACATTATGTTACCTAACCATATTATAAATGGCCAGTGGAGGAAATATTTTATTACCTAACCATCTCTAACTATATAGTTATAAATGGCTAGTGGAAAAAACATTATGTTACCTAACCAAATCATTATAATTGGTCAATATGAGAAACATTATGTTACTGAACCATATTGATATCTTCATAATTGGCAGGTTGGGAACGTTATCATGTTACTTAACCATGCCACTACAAATGACCGGTGGGGGAAAAGTTATGTACTCGTTTGTGATATAATTTCAATCCATTCTCCATTTTAATTCATTCAAAACTACCACAACAGATTATGTTGGAGAGTGCAGACATGTTTTAATGGAGCTCCAGGGGATTACTGTTTTAAACATCATTTAAAGTGTCTTAAAGTTTATTAAATCTACCTCTTGTGGATAAAAGAGTGCAATTGGATGCAATTGGATTCTATAACTTTGAATGGAATTTTTAGCTGACTTTTGACATAAAATAGGAACTTTGTTTTCTAATCTGCTGATTGCCCAGCAGCTTCCCTGTGGAGAGTAAACAAAACCAAAACAAATATGGCTGATGAGGAAACCTTGCCCAAAGCCTTGGCTTTGCAGGAGGGACCTATGTGTTTAGCAGAGGGATGTACCTTTGACCGCATGGATGTGGACAATGATGAAGGCCCTTCCCTACAGTGCAGATGGTACATGCAGAAATACCACCTCACCTGTGTTGGGGTAAGCAAGGAGCAAAAGGATGCCTTCTTCTCATGTCCAGACTGCAGGACTGTGCCCTCACAGGTCAGAAACATGTACAAGGAATTAAAAGACATTCAGAGAAGCAGCATGAAACGGTTCCAGGAGCTACAGAGTAAACTGAAGCTGAGTAAACTGAAGCTGAGTGTGACAAACTGAAGGAAACAAACACTGATCTCAGATCCAAAGTTGCGGAGCTGGATGCTGAGATCAAGGCACACAAATGGAATGTTTACAGGAATGGAGTACCCAAACAGGATCTATTAGCAGGGGACTCTATGATCCGAGACACAGACAGTGCCAAACTTGTCAACACCAAAGTCCACTGCCACAGAGGGGCTGGTGTTCAGGAGTTAACAGCAGATCTTGAGGGTCTGGGAGAAGAGGCAAACTATGACACAGTGACTCTTGTTATTGGGACCAACGATGCTGACAGCAACCAGCTGGATATGGATGGGCTCATGGACAAGTATAAGAAACTCCTGGAAAAAGCCAATGGGATTGCTACCAAAGTGCAGGTGAGCAGTGTATGCCCACGCAGAGACAATGCCCAGGAGAAGGTGGGTTTGATCAATGCGGGACTGGTGCACCTGTGTGAGGAGCTAGAGCAGTGCACATACATTGATAACAACCCCGCCTTCACCCTGCAGGACGGGAGCATCAATGATGGATATCTCATTGGAGATGGTCCCCATCTTACCAGATCTGGGTCAAACAAGCTGGCCAGAAACTTGAAGCTCAGGGTGGAAGCAAACACCCAGGGTGTGACCAAGTTAGCCAGGAAGGGGCCCAGCCAGCAAGGACAGGAGGCAGGAAGTTTTGGGTGCTAACCGCAGAAACAACACCAGATACACTGGAGAGAAGCCCACAAAAGACAGACAGGGCTGGACCACAGTCAGGAGTAAACACAGACCCCAGCAGGGAGGCCAGGGAGACCGGTACAGCCGGCGGTATGACAGCAATCAGCACTGGACTGACCACAGACAGGATGGCACCCATGACGGCCACACACGTGATTCCTATCATCACAGGGGCCCTGTGAAGTGCATGGGTTGTGCAGAAATGGGACACAAAGTCAAATTCTGTGAGGCCCATCACCATGGATACCCCACTAGATACCAAGTATACTACTAGAGTGGTGGCCATGATGGGATGGCCGGCCATCCCATCAGCTAGCACTGAGAAATGGTCACTCACACCACTGCACATCAAGCCTCCAGCAGTGTGTGAGGTGCCTGATCCATATCAGTCGCTCCCACCCGGACACGCCTCCAGTGATGCAGATGACGTAATTCACCACAAGTCAGCTGACATGAGCTGCCACTCAGGGGCCCCATCTCATGACTCTGAGGCACTGGCTGGCAGGTATGACAATAAGCCAGTATACAACATACCAATAGTGAAAGCAAAGGCAAGAAGTACATCTAAGTCCCAAAATAAGACCGGCTCAGTTCGTGACAATCTCATTAGAATAGAAACCTGCAAGTGGAACTTACCCCGCATACTAAATACAAATTTAAGATCTCTCCCCCAAAAAGTTGATGAGCTCAGTGCCATATTACAAATAAATCATATTGATGTTGCTGTCATCACTGAGTCATGGCTTGATGAGGACATACCAGACTCCTCAATCAACATCTCTGGCTACAAACCCATACTCAATGACAGATATGGCAAAAGAGGAGGAGGGGTTGTCGTTTTTGTGAGAGAGTCTGCCAACAGAACTGAATGGACTGAGATGCAGGATGAAGACTTTGAGTCTGTTTGGATCACACTCAAACCTGGAAGGATGCCAAGAGACCACCCTAACATTACCATTGGAGCAATATACCACCCGCCCAAGGCCAATAATTACTTCTTAACACAGCACATAAGCAGATGTATTGACCAAGTAAGACTAAAACATCCCTAAACTGCAATAGTTCTAGCAGGCGACTTCAATACATTCAAAGATACTTATTTGAAACGTTCCTTCAAACTCAGGCAAGTTGTTAACCAACCCACAAGGAAAGACACTATACTCGACAAAGTCTACACAAACATACCAGATCTCTATGATAACATAACTGTTATCCCCCAGGTTGGAACTATACTAGGATTGTCAAAGAAAGATTCTTTGGAGAGCTTGGCCAACTCTTTATTCGATGGAGACTGTCAAAGTCTTGCTGATGCCATTAATGTGTTTCTTCAATCTGTGAGTTCTGACCTGCCACCACTGATATGCAGCCATGATAATGAGATGACTGTCCAACCAGCTGCATTTACTGTCACAACAGATATAGTAGAAAGCATTCTAGGCCACCTAAATGTACACAAAGCCCTTGGGCCGGATGACATCCCCAACTGGCTGCTGAGGGATTTCTGCTGGTTACTAGCTACACCTGTCACTGCAATCATCAACACATCACTCAGCCAAAGAAAAGTCCCAGCGCTATGGAAATCTGCTAATGTTTCATCCATCCCCAAAGTTTCACCCCCACGGCCAGTAGAAAGTGACCTCCGCCCCATTAGTCTGACTCCAAACCTATCAAAAGTGGCAGAAGGATTCGTATATGCATGGGTACTGGAAGTAGTGAAACCCAAGCTCCACTGGAATCAATTTGGAGCTCTACCAGGCTCTTCCACTGTTGATGCCTTAGTATACCTCATGCACAAGGCTTTCTCTGCTACTGACAAGCTGGGAACATATGTAAGGATAGTGCTAGTTGACTTCCGGAAAGCTTTTGATCATATTAACCATAACATTGTGATCCAGAAGTTATTGTACCTTGATGTGCCAAGATGTCTAGTAGAATGGATAGCATCCTTCCTAAGTGGTCGTCTGCAGAGAGTTAAGATGGGAGACATATTTTCAGAATGGGTCAATATCAATGGTGGTGTCCCCCAAGGTACAAAACTAGGACCTCTTTTGTTTCTGATCATGATAAATGATTTACAGTTCACGGAGCCCTGTGAGGGCATAAAGTTCATAGATGACACTAGCGTCTTGGAGATTGGCCACAAGGTGTCACCACAGGGGAGCATAATGCAGGGAGCAATGGACACCCTCCAGGGTTGGACTGGCACCAACGATACACAACTTAATCCAGTCAAAACCAAAGAACTTGTCATAAGTTTCTCAAATGAGCCACCTGAACTGGGTCCGCTGCATATTGGAAATGATATTGTATCTCAAGTGGATAATGCAAAGTTACTGGGCATCTTCATTTCCAATGACCTGAAATGGGACATGCATATATCTAAAATAGTAAGCAAGGCTAGCCAGAGACTGCACTTCTTAACTGTTTTACGCCGCTGCAAAGCCCCAAGTCACCATCTGGTCAAAGTCTACACCTGCCACATAAGGTCCATTCTGGAATATGCATGCCAAGTGTGGCACCCAGGGATTACTAAAGCTATGTCTGAAGATGTTGAGCTAATACAGAAGCGTGCCCTAAAAATAGTTTTCCCCAATCTTTCATATGAAGAAGCATTAGTAGAAGGCAAGCTTTTACCACTGAAAGACAGAAGAGAAAGACTGTGCAAAGCATATTTCAATAAACTCTGCGATCCATGTCATAAACTCCATCACTTGATCCCAAAGCAAAGGGAAACACATCATGATTTAAGAAATCAGTTTCCATTTGAAATCCCCAAAATGAGAGTAGACAGGACTAAAGGAAGCTTTATTAATCATGCACTATGTCATCTACAGAACAGTAAAGTTCCAACCAGAGCAATTCCTGACAATCCATATCATGACTAGACTATGGTATAAATATGATGCTTTGCTTGTATATAGATTTGCTATAATGTTCTTGCCATTATTGTAAATTTTGTCTGATATTGTATAATATTTTTTTTTTTTTTGGTTACAATATTTATTTATATATATATATATATATGTATCTCTTCAATCTTTGGATTGCCAATAAATACCCTTCTTATTCTTATTCTTATTCTTATTCTTATGTTGAATAGTGTATATGGTCATTAACATATCAGGTACGTTTTACTGAAATCTGGGTTGACAAAATTATATAGTAACTATTAACACAAGGAAACCAGCTCAAAAGATATTTAAATTTGACCAGGAAATCCTTGGAACTTATAGCAGATTAATGGTGGCACTACCAGTCTTAGGGACTTTAAGGCAAAATAAAGCCAAAATCAAACAAATAGGTAATAATTTCCAATAAAAAAGGCGATGCTTCACAGTATATGTTTGACGACGATCGAGGTCCTAACTACCCAGTTTTACTAGGCCTCTTCAATATAGGTGTTATATACTGAGCCCGATGCAAAGGAGAGTAGGTCCTAACTAATACAATCAAATTTGTTATCGTCAGTTGGATGGGGACTGATTGGGTTATCCTAGGTCTTGTTTATATTGGGTTTGGTGCCAGCAGCCCCACTGTGACCCCTTCAGTGGGGAGGTGTTATTGTCTTTATTCAGTTCATATGTGGAAAAAATTGATTTTACGTTTCCGGAAAAAGTTTTGATTTTAACATATTTACCATATATGTTGCACATTTCCTGCATTTTTAGGGAATTGCGGTGACATTTTTTAGCCGTTTTGATCTCATTTATTTTTTTGATTTAATATTTTCAAATTTAAGGGCCCTCTGTCTGAAAACAAGACGAATTTTTCGAAAAGCACATCAAACTGATAAACATTCTCGATAAAATTATACCATCAAATGAAAATAGTTTTGCCATAAGAAATACATGTATCATGGTATTATTATCTTACCCTATTTATCATGGTATGAGGGTTTTAGCCTTTGAATTCAATATATATTAGGAAAAGGGAAAGAGAAAAAAATGGTATAGCTGCATTTGAGGGAAATAGGAAAAATACAGACTCCTTGGATTTGTTTTTTGAAAAGAATAACTGATACTAACTAACAATATGAAGATAAATGGTTGTAAGATTGAAATGATGCTGTGTGAAAAGGATTCACATATAACGAATGGTATCACACCAACCTTTATCGTCATATTGTTAACATTTCAAGGTCCAAGAAGGTCAATGATTTAGGAATAAAAATAGAACCGAGATTTACTCTGAAAGAACAAGAGAAGAAAATGTGTAAAAATTGATTTATTCATATAATTATTAATTAGGGGTTGTCTAGATGAGAAAACTGCCAATGCCCTACCTTATGGACTTATTACCTTAGCATTGAACTTGATTTGAAAAGAGTACTTACCCATATTACATTGCAATTTTTCTCGTGCTATTATGCACTTTTTATTTGCAATATTTTATAAAAAAAAATCTTTATTTATCACGACACTGTTAATCAACCTTTGAATGTCTTGACAGTCACATGATGTGAGAATGGTAAGATGATAATGCCTGGATATCTTCTCATATCGCCTTATCAGTCCCCCCCCCCCCAAATAATCAATAGGTTATATAGAACTTATACCTCACAAAGACAGTAATAAACATATGTATTGTTGTCACACCTTGGATCGTAGAAACAATCAGGTACTGTGGTTTACTCTCTATCCAGGTTAAATTCTGTGCTGGAATGTTAATATAAAAAGCAAAATTATAATTTACAGTATTGGTCATAGTCAAACTTATGGCACTAATGAGACCTACCTGTTTACCATTAAGGTTTTATGAGATATTTTGCGATAAATATTTAAAGTAAGCTGGATTATCTCTATGTCTTAAGTTAGACAAATATTAGAATCAGGAATTAACATATATGTCTGAAGAAAAGGTTCAGAATAACATACAGAGTTACCAGATTACATAGTGTAAACGAGATTGCATAGTGTAAACCACATTACATAGTGTAAACCAGATTACATAGTGTAAACCGGATTACATGGTGTAAACCAGATTACATAGTGTAAACCAGATTAGATAGGGTAAACCAGATAACATAGGGTAAACCAGATTTGCAAACCAGATTACATAGTGCAAACCAGATTCCTTAGTGTAAACCGCATCACATAGTGTAAACCAGATTACATAGTGTAAACCAGATTACATAGTGTAAACCAGATTACATAGTGTTAACCAGATTACATAGTGTGAACCAGAATTCAGCATAATATACATGTATGGAAAATGTAAAACAGAAGCACCTTCACCGTTATCCAAATAACAAAAATAGCCCACAGTACAATTTCAATATCTATATGTCACATCACTTGAAAAGGGAGATATTGAACATAAAATGGGTAGTACAAAACGTCCTGTATATTTCAGTGGGTACAAGGTCTCACTTTTACCTAACTTTAATGGTGCCAAAAATAGAACACATTCTCCAATTTATGTATATATTCAAAAATGAATTTTAGCCCCTTCCTTTCATCTTAGAAAAGAAATTCAGAGAGATATCAGCTATTTAATTAGGTAATCTATTTGTGTATATTTAATATGTTTCTGGTCACCTGATTGTTTTTTCTATTGTAAATTTGACACATTTCCTTGTACTATGGCAGTTTATTATTATTATTTATGTAATATTATGATTAGAGCAGCTTATTGGGGGGTTATTTTCTGAAATTACACTTATATATCATATGTACGAAACTTTAAACGATTGCATTGGATGAATTTAAAGTCTGTCAATTTTCATCTTTTGTACACCTACTATATTCAAGTTATTTCTCCCCAAATTTAGCTTGTTGATAAATCTCAACATTGACAGACTTTATTTCAATTTTATTTTCAGCTTTTAAGTTTTGTCAATCCAGTATAATATGTACTTTCATGAATTAACCACAAAAGGCATCTAAGGGTTACTTCAAATTCACTGATAATATTATCTAGAAAAAGCCTTCAAAGTTTATATTCAGTCATGTATCATTTGTAGATATGTCCCACACTGTAAAAGCGTTATAGTCTTATTTATATCTGTCATTTCTACTGATGCATGCAAGAAAATACTGATACATTATATCGATTATGCAATACATTTGGGAACAAGACATGTGACCAGGCAATAGATATACGTCCAGTTTTCCAAGGTGTCAAAATCCCACATTATAAAGTCGATTCTTTGTGGGTATTATGTAAATAAATATGCATAAAGTTTATCAAAGCACCATTCTGCTCTGCATCTTGTAATAGTTCACAAAGAGTGCAAGCAGATGTGCATATTTCTACAAGCTGGTATACGTCGGAAGAGTCCAAGCTTGGAAACTGACATAAACTGATATCCGTGTTTTCCCATAGGTGAACATATCTGACTTTGGAGGTGAAACACTAAGGTAAGAAACCGGCGTAGGGGATTAAAAAGTTGCATAGTGTAGAGTCGCGAGTGCATTCACACGTAATGTGTTAACAGCAAAATGTTTTATGAGAGTGATAGCTAAGCTGTGAAAAGCTAAACCACAGTCGTTGAAATATGATGGAGATATGTCTCAGAATATTTTAAATGCCTGCCACGTTATGACTTTTTGTTTAATGTTTGAGAAATATTTTTATCCAGAGTTTAATTTTCCTATATGTGAAATATAAAAAAGTGCAACATCGTTTCGATATCGATATCGTGAGATGAGGACATATATTAGAAAATGCATGAATGAGTATAAAACTATTTATTTCTAAAATAATTGTGTACACTTAACACTATTGATTTCTGTGAACTCATTGATAACTATCAACTTGGTTGCCTCTTTGTTTAAATAAATTCTTCTGTAATTGTATAGTTGCCCTTTTCTGATCTTATTTGAGTTGTATTACTGAATATGCATAGTAAATTACGGCCTTAACAGATTTGATTTGATTTGATTTGATTTGGCCGCTCCACGTATGTCTCGTGGAGATAGTGCAATGACAATAGGGACGTTGGCAAGTGGCTGGAACTATTCTGTACTTTTTTATTTACAACATATTGTCTTTTTATATCCTTCACCTAAATCTTTATATCCTTCACCTAACATTCTAAAGAGGAGGGCATTTGGTCCCGATTGCAGGTTTTAATCCTAACTGATATAGGCTAAACTCTACGACCACATCATATTAAGTCCAGCCTGTGGTAGTAATCTTGCACACATCATGTCTTGTATTTCTAAATATTTAATTGTTTAGTTCCCAGCAAACATGGCCGAGTGTAAATATTGGTGGTGTCTTGCCCTGACCATCGTCACTTTCATCGTGGCGGTGATCGCCATGGCAACACCTTACTGGGTCGACGGGGGAGACTTCCGGTATGGCATGTGGCAATACTGCTATGGCTGCGGCGTCGACAACTGCGTCGGCTGGGACGCTGTTGGTAGCCTGTCGAGTACGTATAGTTTTTAATTATTTTGTTTTAAGAATACAAAATAATTTGATTTTGGAAAGGCAATTGTCTAAAAATGAATCGATAAAACTATTTCAAGTGTTGTTTTGTTTTGTTGTTTTTCCAATTTCAAATAACTTTTTCAATTAACTTTTTCAACTGGAGGGGTTTGTGGAACATGCAGGGTCTCTACCAAGAGACCCTGCCAAGGAAAAGTTTGGTGGAGGTGATAGAGCTCTAGTGGAGTTGATAGTCACCAGCTGCAAAAACCGAGCCAAACCTATTTAAACAACCAAATTGAACCTGTTTTAGCTACCGCTCAGTTTTTGCAGCTGGCGACTATTATGGAATGTGTTTTTTTTTCTTTATTTAATGTCATCTAAAGAATTATCAAGCTTTTTGAGGTACTTTAGATACGATCATACATAAAATATGATTTACAACTGAAAGAGTTGAGTTTTTTTTAAATCTCATGCAAACGGCATTTGGCATAAAAAGCAATAAACTCAAACTCCTCCACATCACCTATCATGGCTTTGCCAATTGGTGATTGGCGAACACTATAATAACGTTCCGGGATAATGATAGTTGCTGACTTCCGGTTGGGTTTTAGCGTGGTTCCGGTTTGTGCAGGCATTCCAGGTGATCGGCTCAGTGTTGCTTCTTGGTTGTCTGATCTCGGTCAGCATTCACACACGTCTCACCCCATCAGAGCAGATCACTAACATGTTCTACTTCAGCACAATGGCCACCATCACAGGTATCAGACACATTTTGCCCTCCATAATATATTTTATATATTTGTTTTAATTTCTCAACAAAACAGCATAAATGGATTAATATAATATAAGCTTCGTATGAGTTATTTAATGAGAAATGTGAACCTTGATATGAAGTAATAATTTGGGCTTTTTTGTTGTTGTTTTGTTTTTTTTTTGTTTTTTTTTCTTCATTTTTTAGCAACCGTGACCACAGCTAGTTTGACCATTTTCACATGGAAGATTAAGTCAGACTATGCGTTTGCCTATTATTTGGCCGTCATTGTGTGCCCTCTGGCGGGATTCATTGCAGGTCTGGCTAAGGTGATTATCTATTCTATTATCTCGGAATACTTTAGAGAAAAAATATTAAATATCGAGACATCGACCTATAAATAGTAAAAGATAGCAACAATATGCCTATGTTGATATATATGATGTGTGGAACACTCAGTATTGAAATGCAATATGGAGTAACAATTCCAGTCCCTGGAAATCACAAAAAATTGCATATATTTTTTTACTATAATCTGTTTACCAAAAAACTACCAGTAAAAATAATTTGTTAATTTTTAGGTTGAGGAAAGGTCAATGATAAAGAGGCAAGAAGCACTAACAAGACTGGCCGTGAGTCAATGTGAGTTCGGACATCCGGTGTCTGTCAATAAAACAGCCAAGCCAGTCACCGATGGATACTTCAGCCAAGTGGTATTTGACCCGCTCCCTTCAAAGCCTGGCATAGATGAAATTAGTCCAATGGGTGTCAAATCAAGCAAGCCATATTGACTGAAATGATAGTTATGTATGACAGATGTAATTAATTAATATACTAAAATAAACGTTGTGATGATTAAATAATGGAAACATTTATCAAATTGATGTAATGATAACATGAGAGCAGTTTGGTTTTGTTACTATTGTCATTCCTGTATTCTGCATGACAATTGCTACCTTTACAACCATTGTCCTAAATTTGATACCATTATGAACTTGATTTGGAATTCCAAAAGTTATAAATACTTGCCTTGCTCACAAAAATATCATCAAATCTGAATTGACCAACATAAGGTCATAGACACTGTAATAAGGTGTCTGACACATAAACTGACTAAATAGTACAACTGCTGGTATAAAACAAATATATTTATATTCTTTCGACAATCAATGGACAGCCAGTTTTTATGAATACTGATGACTTGCGGTTGATTCTGTGCACCCCTTTATACCTTTAGAAGTCCTGTTATGGAGGGTATCATTCTTGTTGGTATACATGTCATCAAAGGATAAGGAATGGAATTGAGATAATATTTGACTATTCATTTATCATGACATTCCTGGAGAGAAATCAAGCACATTTTCAACTTCTATTTGGCCATCTTGATTTCTATTAAGAGTGAACTCATTGAGTATATTAAAGTATCAACCCCCTATGAAACCAACATCCCACCAGGCTACTTTACATATGGCTCAAGTTAGATCTACAAACTGTGTGCCAAGACATTACATAATTCACTTCACTTTCAGTATAATGTAGTGTTCAGCTTATATACCCAATTGAAGATGATCATATAAACGTTTTATAGGGATTTAAGGTCTCCCTCGTTCCCAGTTCTGACAAGGCAGGTTAAGACCAAGACCCCTACTCGACCATAACAAGACCACGGCGTGCTCAACACGTCCTTCCCTATCACATGACTTTCTGTACATCTAGAAGTCCTTAGAAGTCATCTAGAAGTCCTTAGAAGTCCTCAAAAGTCATATGTCCTCTGCTGACATCAGCCATGGTTGCCAAGTGGGCAGAAAAGATCAGCAGGTTATATTATAATAGGCGTATGGCACACATCATACACACATCGTAGAAAAATACCTGTACGACCATGGAATATAGGAATATCATGATATATATATATATATATATATATATATATATAGATATATAGATAGATAGATAGATATATATATATATATATATATATATATATATATATATATTTATATCTACCTATATATATATATATATATATATATATATCTATCTATCTATCTATCTATATAATAATAATAATAATAATAATAAATTTTGTATAGCGCTGATACCAGACAAGTCTGTTCATAGCGCTGAGCTCAGGACATGCATCCCGAAGAGATGAGTTTTCAGCCTATTCTTAAACGAGGAGACTGAAGTACTTGTCCTAATATTAGTAGGCAAGGAATTCCATAGTCGTGGACCTACAGATGAGAAGGCCCTGTCACCTACTGTTCTTAGCCTAGTATTAGGTACCTGTAGGTGGGTGCCATCATTGGATCTTAGACAGCGTTCACCTTCTTTAATCAGGAGTAGATCCCGTAAGTAAGGCGGAGCCTTACCATTAAGGGCTTTCCAGGTTAATAGAAGAATTTTAAAATCAATTCTCGCGTGAACAGGAAGCCAGTGCAGTTCCCGTAATTTTCCTGAAATGTGATCAAATTTCCTGATTTTTCCAACTACCCGTGCTGCAGAGTTTTGGAGGTATTGCAGTTTCCTGATGTCAGTTTTAGGAAGACCCGCCAGAAGACCATTACCATAGTCAAGGGTGGATGTAACAAAAGCATGGGTAAGTGTTACCTCGGTCTTCTTGTCTAGACAATGTCTGATGGCCGCCAAGTTCCTGATGTGATAATAGCCTTTCTGACACATTTTCTTGATCTGGGCCTTCATGTCCAAGTTGGTGTCAAATGTGATACCAAGGTCAACCACTGACTGACTAGGAGCAATATCAGAGTCACCCACTCTGATTGTGGTTGGGATACTGCTATGGGTGGTAGTACTGTACCTGTCAGTACATATGAGCATCTCAGTTTTTCCATCATTTATCTTCATCTTGTTTGATATGAGGAAGTTTCTGACCTCACTGACACACTCCTCTAGTTTGTGTCTGCTCATATCCACATGATGGGGAGAAGCGTGGTCAACAGGGATGTAGATCTGAGTATCATCTGCATAAATGTGATAGCTCAGACCATATTTGGCAAGTATATCAGATAGGGGTGTCATGTAAATGGTGAACAGTATAGGACCCAGGACTGAGCCTTGGGGTACCCCATGTTTTAAGGATTTGAGACGGGATCTATGGATCCCCACCTTCACACATTGCTTCCTGTCCATTAGGTATGACCGAATCCAGGAGAGTGCATGACCTTTGACGTTGCATCTATCCCTCAGTCTGTCCAAAAGGATTTGATGATCAATAGTGTCAAAGGCAGCGGAAAGGTCAAGCAACAGCAAGATAACTGACTTTCTATTGTCTAGACAACCCAAGATATCATTTTGCACTTTTAACAAAGCGGTTTCAGTGCTGTGATATTCTTTGTAGGCTGATTGAAACTTGTCAGTAAGACCATTCCTTACAAGATGGGGGACTAGTTGGTCTGCAACCGCCCTCTCAGTTAGTTTAGAGACAAATGTTAGGTTGGAAACAGGCCTATAATTTTTTTCAACCAGTTCTAGACCAAGTTTCTTCAGCAGGGGTGTTATGATGGCTATTTTCATATTTTCCGATACTGCTGATTCCATCAATGATTTATTTATGATGGAAGTAATTATTGGTAGGAGGTCATCTAAGAGGTCAAGTAAGAGCCAGGTTGGAATTGGATCCAGGTCACATGACTTCTTTGCAGACCTTTTGACCAATTTCCGTACGTCGTCAATGGTTAAGGGTGTGAACCTTTCCAGACATGTAGTACTATTGTTCGCAGTGTCACCTGGTGGCGAAGTTTGGCAGGATGGAGCATTATCAATGTCCAGGCGGATTCTCTCTATTTTTTCAAGAAAGAATGTGTTAAACTTCTCAGCTTGAGTGATCTCACAGTCAGATTGGGGCATAGGTATGTCCTTTTTCTTGTGCATGACTGTGTCAATGACTCTAAAGAGCTTTTTAGGGTCATGTTTGTTTTCCTCAACCAGGTTGGAAAAATATGCTGATTGAGCAGATTTAAGCATTGAGTTGTATTTGTTCCTCTGAGAGTTATACAGCTCCTTGTCAATGTGAGAGCCAGTCTTGCTCATTTTTCTCTCAAGTCTCCTCTTGAGAGATCTTTCCAGCTTTAATTGGTCACTCATCCAGGGTACAGGTTTGCGTTGGGTGACCTTGGCAACTTTGATAGGTGCATGTTTATCCATGAGTGATGTGAGTTCCCTATCATAGTAATTTACCATGTCCTCCAAGGATAAATGTTCCCAAATTGTGTCTCTATCAGTTAGGGATTTGATGTCCCTTCTTAGGGATTCAAGATCTAATCCCTTGAAATTCCTAAATTTGATAGATTTTTGGGGGGGTTTAGGAGGTATAATATCAAGGTAAATCTTAATCATTTTATGATCAGATAAGTATTCATCTACCAGGTGACTCTCCAGGAACTTATTACCCCTAAAGGTAATGATTAGGTCGAGGGTGTTCCCTAACTTATGGGTTGGTTCCTGAACCCATTGTGTTAGATCAAAGGTAGATAGGATGTCATTAAACTTAATGACATCAGGCTTTAAGGGCAGGTTGACATGGAAGTTGTAGTCACCAAGGAAAATGACCTCATGACTAAAGGAACCATAGTGTGCAACCAACTGGGTGAACTCATCATAGAACTCAGAGTAGGTATATCTATTCCGATCAGATGGTTCAGGTCTGTATATCACCACAAATGTTATCTTTTTTCCCTTCAGTGTGATGGATGACTCCATGAGTTCCATGGTGGTGACTACTGGTTGGTTGGCCCTATTGGTTGTGAAAGGGAGTTCAGATTTGTATAAAATCCCTAATCCTCCCCCTGTCCGACCAATCCTAGGAAAAGACTCAAATTCAAGTGAGCCTGCTTTAAGTTCACTTTTGACTTTGTCAGATTTTGAGTCATGCATCCAAGTTTCAGTCATGAACAGGGCATCAAGGTCATGCTCAGTAAAATAATCTTTTACTGGCAGGATCTTGCTAGATATGCTCTGTACATTGCAACATCCAATGTTTAATGTTTTCTTCCCGTTCCTATTAAGATTCTTAATACGAGAATGTTGTTTGTTTACAAACCGTGGCTGACCACGTGGCGTAGAGCGAGCACGTGTAGTTGGAGCCGGCCCCGCAGGTCTTGCCACATTGTGATTGGTCAGGTCAGACCATGTGGTATAGTTGGGCGTGGCTTGTTCATAAGATGATTGTCCACTATAACGTAAACAATTGAACCGATTACTGTTGTGAGCACGTGTAGTCGGAGCCGGCCCCGCAGGCCTATTATTGGCTGGTCGAGCAGACGAATGTGTATTATTTACATTCCTACCACGAACAGCGCCCCCTCTGATAATTTTGCCATAACTGCATGATTTTGACGAATTGCATGGACTTTCAACATATTTGTTGTTCAGTCTATGTTTTTGTGGCCGAGGAGGCAGAATAAATATGTTTTCCCAATAAAGATGTTTTGGGTGCAATATTTGTGTATATTTAACAAAATTGAACTGACAATTTTGCTTGCTCACTCCATGTACAGATAGTAGCGTGTCCGATTTTATGCAATCGCAGGTATCGAGCACCAAGCGAAATTGAGCAGGGAACAGTTCAATTTCATGTTCAGACTCAAATATATTAATATTTGAGATGGCGATAATGTCCTGCAGTGACCTGTAGTGGGCACGTGACAAAATATGAAAATTAATATTTTCCAAAGAAAGATTCTTTCTGAAGGTGCTCATATGATTGTCACAAAGCAGAATTTTTTTCGACCCTATACCATTGTGGGGCAAGGAGAGCGTCTTTGTGGTTTTGTTACTATTCTTATCGTATATGTTGAAGCAGGAACATATACAAACAAAGCCATGATGGTGTAACATTGAACAGGTAGGTAATCTCTTTGTATATATACGGGTCAGCTGCTATATGAGCGATTGACACGTTCTGTTTTTTGAACTACGTATATTGCAGATTATTTACCCAATATTATCAAATGATACCCCAGCTCGTAAATATTATTTCCAATGAATAGAAATAACTGTCATAGAACAGTGGGGTTTTTTGCCTCGTAAAAGGCAACTATAACTGATACTATGTATGTTTTATTCTTTCAACAAAACACCTGAAGGCCTGGCAGAAGGCTAATGTTAGATAAATGCACCAGAAGGCCCAGTGTGGGCTGGCGACTTGGATATATTACACTCGAGGGCCTGGTAGGCTAGTGTAATATGGAATTTCACCCGAAGGCCAGAGAGGCTGGTGAAAATAAAGGGATTTTAGAGATATTACACCCGAAGGCCTGTAAGGCTAGTGTAATATAGAATTTCACCCGAAGGCCTGTTAGGGCTGGTGAAAGAAAGGAAACAGTAGGTTAAATCATAGAGAAATAAAAGATAGAGGAACATCCAAACATACTTCAAAGGTACAGGGTGCGTTGCCAACAACTGCTGTGAAAACAATCTGACACTTGGCACTAATTGCTCTTAATTGGCTGACAGATTAGCTCCCTGTGGGTTGCTGGCAGCTCTATGACCTACAATAGCACAAACTGGCCACTCCATTGGTCAATCAGTCTTTAGCATAAACACACAAGCATGGCAAAATCTTTGGGGGATTTATTGGAAAATATTGATGAAGAAATATATACACAAATTTATTGTTACTGTTGCCAACCTGAGGGGGATGAACCAATGGTGGGATGTGAAAACAGTAAATGTGAATATGAATGGTTTCATCTAAGTTGCTTAGGAATTACTGAGGATGAAATTCCTGAAGGGGATTGGTTATGTCCTGAGTGTCAACCTTTTGAGAAAAAGCAGAAAGGTAAATATAAATATTTCTTGATTTAATGAATTTTCATATATTTCAGTGTCGGATGAGTGCTATTAATGTCTCAATAACTTGATAATCTGGATTTCTTTTATTTTCAGATAATCAGCCTAAACCTCCATCAAAGAGGCAAAGAGAATATTCAGCTACTTCTAAATCTACTTCTAAAACGAAAGTACCAAAAAAAACAAAGAAGTCAGGTAGAATTATTTTATTGATACACTTTTCATGTATTTCATTATTCATATGTATTTCATTATTCATATTGCTTGACATTTAGAGGTAAATAACTACTGGAAATTATATAACATTGCTCATTAAACCATTTTCTCTTTTAGTGCCTGAACCTGTATTTTCCTACTCAGATAATGACATTATTACGGATGCAAGAGAGATCATTATGCTAGCACTTGAGTCCTTGTCAAAAAGTGAATCATGTGTCATTGATGATGAACTGCTGAATGATGTCATCAGTTTTCAGGATCTTCTGTCGGAAAATAAGGGTAATCCTGAAGTAGTGATTTGTGTCAGGCAATTTGTTTGCTGTATTTGGAAATGTATGTCTCCAATCCAGTCCAGGCTGACTTCTGAAAATTTAGAAAACATGTGTGTCATGTTCAATCAATGTTCTATGTCAAATGACACAGAAAAGTTGTTTGAGAACCTTGCTACTGCACTTGGGATCAAGTTTAAAAAAAGTGCCATATTCATGCAGTTTTTACTGGATGACCTTGTGCAGGCCATCTTTAAAAAAATATGCAATGACAAAATGAATTCTGTTTTCATTCCGAATGAGCAGTCCGAATGTATGGATGAAAGTGAAGAGGCAGTGCTCCGTTACATTGCTGGGTTCATAATACGGAAGCTAAATTCTAGATTGAGGGGGAGCAAGAACTGTTTATATGAAGAGGCAGCTGAGATCTTGAGAGATGTTTCTGCAGTGGAGGGAGATGCACCTGGTAGTTTTCTATCCTACACCAGAGAATGGATTGAGATAAGGGATAGGGGTGGTTTGCACCATGTCACAGACAAGATGTTTCTTGTATTCCGTTCAATGGAGAATGTGGTAAAACCGTTGCTTCAAATTGGTAAAATATCAATCATATATGATGAAGTAAATGCAGCAAAACTTGAAAGCATTCTGATTTCAAATACAGAGGTCATTTCAGCATGGGATGTGGTCACTGGTGATATTAGTTCTGCAGCTGTGAAGGAGAAACTTCTTGAAAAAATAATTGAATTATATGTCAAACTCAGACTACGCTCATTTGTGACAGCATATATGTTTGAGCAGAAAAGAAAGAACAGTGTAAATGGAAGATACAGGAAAAAGGCATTACGCAAAAGTTTGCAAGGAAAAATGAAATAAAGACACTAAAACAAAACTCACCTCATCTGTACCTGGGAAGTGGTCTATTGTTTATTTCTCCTGGATCATGACTAAAACCCTCACAGTTTCCACCACGGACAATGCCCATCATACTAGATCCAACATGTAAGGTACGGAGGCTATTTCTAAATTGGAGTGCATTTGGGTTGTCATTTCTGCCAAGGCTACCCCGATGATGACCAAACTCATTTTCCAATGGATCCTGATTAAGCTTTCCGCTTAGGACAAACTTCACACCTGGCTCTTGTAAGAGCTCTCTACACAGCCTCACAAAAGATTTAACTGAAAGATATGAACATTATTGTAATTTATTAATATTTTTCTAAAGAAAAATATGTTTGCAATCAAACAAAATGTATAATCAACACTTACTCATCAACTTCATCAACATACCTGTGATGCGGAAACCTTCCAATGTCTGTAGACTAAGACACAACTTCTGTCTCTGTGATGCAGGTAGAGCTGTATTTGAAGCACTCTGCTGCTCCCAGTTCTGTAGGAAAGGCAAGAAGTCATTCTCCAACCACTGGAAATGAAATGAATGTATTAAAGTAATAAATCCAATAAATTATAAATGGTTTTATGATATTTGTTTTATGTTGAATATAAATACTGATAGATAAATGGCAAAAATATAACGATTACTTACATCAAGCCTCCAGTCATCCACAGATGTGTAAGGTGCTGTTGCAGGCTTGGTTTTGTCATAATTCAGTGAACTCACATTCATGGCATCAAAGAATGTGTCCATGTAGATCACAAATTTCTGTGTAGACTTGGTCATGTCACGCAATCTGGCATTTGACTTAAATGCATCTGCAATCCTAGAGCTAAGAACCTAGAAAATAGCAAAGATTCATTTTGATTATTACCAATTAAAACATAACTAGTCAACATTTTATCATGCATGTGCAAATAAATGAAATAATTACCTGGACTGCCAACTTCACTTTCATTCTAAGACTTGGATTCAGGTAGAGGTGGTCTGCACTAACTCTTGGTGTCTTGTGTATTCCTCCTACACGTGAAGCATCATTGTGTCTGTAGCCCATGCCTTCCTGTACAAGTTGTATCAACTGTGGCCATGCAATTGATTGTCCATCAAACTGGATTGAGAAAATAAAACCAATAATTATTATAAGTAGCTACCCATATTTTAAGGTAAACATTATTATTCAAGATGTACACATAATGTATCAATTTCATTATGACAAAATATAATTTCTAATCTTTACAGTTTTAGATCCACATACCTCAAGGTGACGAGTTTGATTATTGAACTTTGAATTTTCCCAGTTGTTCCTTGTTGTTTTCATCAGGTGGGGTGGATCACAAATAAAATAAATCCTACGATCAGGTGCAAACCTGTTAGGTGTGCTGTAGACAACAGTATTTGGTTGATCAATTTGGGTTCTGTGAATCCGGTAGAATTTTCTGTTAGGGCTTGCCCCATTACATACGAATACTCGCACTCTGAGTCCACCAGATTCGAGAAAACGAACTGCTCTCCAAACTGTCCAGTATAGTTGTTGACTAGTGAACCCCGTACAAGGGAAATAGCCAAATATTTCTTTTAGTGATGAAAAGAGTCCTCTGACCATGAATGCAATTATGTGTGTGGCTGTTGCAGGCTCTAATTTTCCATTTACAAGCAAATCTATTTTTTGTATCTCGTGATTAACATCTCCAAGCTCTACAAATCCGAGCAGCTGGCCAGTTTCACTTGAGTACACCAATCCTTCTTTAATTTTCATTTCATCCCAAACTAAGCTTACATTTTTCTTGAAATCTTCTTTCTCCTTCAAATTGTCAATTGAATTTTTCAGGATTACCGGAGAAAAGCCTGGCTTCAGATCAAAACATTTATATGCATGTAGAGTGTTCTCATGTGGCAGTGCAATCCCTGAATTTCTTAGAATCTGATATGCACTGCTGGACTTTGCCTGGATAGCTATGGCTAGTTTTATTAATCTTGGATGCCAGCGCATTTGGCGTTTGTCATTGAGACCATTGTATTTCGTTTGGTGATCCCACAATAATGCTTGTATTGAGCCTTCAGGCAGATGTTCAGAGGCTTGTTCAAGGACAGTTGTGAGAGATCTGTGCATACCTGCATCCAAATCAACCCCACCATCCTGAAGCACATTACTGAGCTTTTCTTGCAAGCTCTGGTTTTTTCGCTTTAGACTAGTATTTTGATTTTTTAACAATTTAGTTTTTTCCAAAAGCTGCTGTGGGGATAAACAGTTATTTCTCACAGATGAACTCAATGTGACTGGTTTAGCACAGATAGCATTTGCCCTTTTTTGCATTATACCCAAATTCTTCTTGTATATAACACAAACTTTACACTTTGAGCTTTTCTGGTCACAAACAATATGACAATTTTCATGTCGGACAGTTTTTTTACCCATGTAGTTCATTTCCTTGGCCACAATTGAACCCCTCTGATCTTTGAATATACAGAAATTATCCTGAGATCTATGACGGCATAAGTCTTTGAAGTCCTGGTTCCCTGGGCATAATTTTAAATGCAAAAGTGCATCCAGCACTCCTTGTGGAGACAGATTTTCAATGTGAACCTTATGTGTAATATCGATCCCACCAAACATAACACTGTAATTCCCCTTTTCAGACATAGTCAACTCCCATAATTTTTCAGTATCAAATCGTTTTGCCACTTGAACACAATCATCACATTTGTTTACAGATAAATTTTTTGAAACTGCTTCCAAAATCAGTTCTTTGAGATCAAACTTTTGAGTCATTTCTTCCCTTGGCCAGGACACAATTTTAATATTCACTGGCAGTGTTTTCTTCCGATTTTTGCTTTTACGCCATCTGACCACCTTCTTCTCACACGATATGCATATGAATTGTGGGTGGAATTCATTATCTTGTTCAACATCTATAGAGAAGATGATATTCAGATCTCTACAGTACTTTGTTTTGGGTACAAGAATCCCTCCATTCCTGTTTTTCAAAGAACTCTCCCCGCACAATCGACATTGAAGGGCCAAGCCTGTAAATGAGAGCAAAAATAATTATTTTTGGTAATTGTTAATCTCATTAATTATCCTTCTTAAATTGAAGATCATCATTAAAATATCTTGCACAAAATTTTATTTTTACTGAGAAAATAACTTGAGAAATAAGGACATTAGAATTAAAATAAGGACATTAGAATTATTTTTTTTACTCAAATAAGACCCTTTCAGACACTTATGCCTGCCAGAAACTTCCATTGGGAGGTGCAACTTTGCCCTCAATTTTGACCTATCCGCCACAATCCGCCATCAATGAAATTCATATGACTTTAAAGCACATGTTTTGTACTTTCACATTGTTGTTTAATTATGTTCAGCATTTATCAGCGGAATTAATTATAACAAGTTACCTTCTGGTTGTTCTTTGTCCATGTCTGCAGTATTGTGATCACTTCTAGGCCGCAGATTTGGTTAAAATCATCGTAGAAAGATGAAACAAAGTACCACTTTCTCAGCAAACAACAACACATGCACCGGAAATGACCTAGATCGTCTGAGCCTCATTTTAAAGCCTGTATTTGCATAAGTGGGTCATGGGGGCCAGTGAGGTTTTCTGTCTATTGAGTAAGCAAACACAGCAAACTTGCTGCCTGTTGGCAACGCACGTATAGGTCAAAGGAGGTAACACCACACTGCTAGCTAGGCTGCTCTTGCCCAGCGCTAATTGGTAGGTAATTGGATTAAAGCGGCGATGTTCCTCTATCTTATTATTTCTCTATGGTTAAATGTATCAAACTCAAGCACTCGACACAGGCAGCACAGAGTGGATGCTCGTGAGCGCGGTGCCTCGCAAAGACAACACAGTATGATCCCACCCTCGCGAGCGGATTTCCAATCAAAACTGCCGTCAGAGCCTGCAAAAAGTCTGGTATCAGATAGACCACTGTAAGGTTCGGGTTCTTAGCGTGAGAGTGTGGCAAAAGACTAGAGATAGATACCTTTAAAACCGACAATAAAGACGATTTTATCGGAGCTCAAACTTAAGTCGCCATTCCACTCGCGCGCATGCGCAGAACCCCCAATATATATATATATATATATATATATAGGTAGATATAACATAATTGTATATTATTATATATTTGTCAACATTTATCCCATTAAAATGTGATATTCTTTTATGGACACATATTTCAATTTCTATACAAACAAAAAAATGCATGTATGTAAGTATCTAGCTACTAGCTTTAATATATTAAAATATTTTCTCTATTTGGCTTCAATATATCAATATATTGTTTAACGTTTATATATATATATATTAATTATATATATATATATATATATAAATATATATATATATATATATATCACTCTTTTTTCAATACTCCTGGCGTAAATACATATATGTTGATGACTTATCTGATTTCATATTTCATAAACTGATCAAAATACAGCCAGTCTTGATAAAGCTTTCATCCACTCGTACACAGTCCTTATTCAGATCTCTTCTATCCACTGTGCTTATTTACAAATCATCCACTGGTACACGGCCATTCCTTATTTAGATCTCATCCACTGGTACACATGCTGTCTTTATTTATATCTTATCGACTGGTCCACAGTCATTCCTTATTTAGATCTCATCCACTGGTACATGGTCATTCTTTATTTAGATCTCATCGACTGGTACACATTCTTTATTTAGATCTCATCCACTGGTACACGGCCAGTCCACCGGCCACACAGCTGACCACGATGCTGATACAGGCGAAGGCGTAAGAATAGTTCATCCCAGACTTGTAATGAGTTCCATATATGGTTACTCCTATAGTCAGGAAGATCACTGTAAAAAGACCAAACAAATCGCACCATAATATGAAGTCAATCTTGGAATGTAAATAAAAAATTAAAATAGATAAAGAATGATAATAGTAAATGCCAATTTATATCTGAAGTCACTGTGTTAAACATGAATAATATTCAAGTGATAAATCTGGAGGATCATATCTGCTAGTGCTTCATGAACAGTTCAACTTTACAACTTAAGCATCTTCAATTGGAAAATCATTAAAAAAAGCAAGTTAGTCACAATCAAGAACGTCTGGCCATACCATGATGTTATTATACAAGAAGGTAGCAGACAGTTTGGATGTGATTATCCTGCTTTCCTTTGTGCCAATGATCATATAATACATTGGAATATATATCACACATTGGAATATATATCACATATGACCGGAAAAAGGAGAGCTAACACATTTACCCTATATTGACTAACCCTTCTGACCTCATATCTGTTATGTTGACTTCCCCTTTGACCTCATATAACCTTTATTGACTTTACCCTCTGACCTCATATAGTTTTTTTAACTTCGCTCTTTGATCCCATGAAGCCTACTTGAATTTGAATCAATGCCTTTATACAGTCTATGAGGACTTCATCATCCGGCCTGATATAGACATTGTTAATCTCAATTTGCGACCTGAAATAAACTATGCTGATTTCAACCTGTGATTTGATATAGACTATGTTGACCTCAATTATTAGTATTATTATAAGTAGTAGTAGTAGTATGATATATGCGGACTGATGCCTTTGTTCATGTATATCCCAAGTTTACTGCAATCTCTGACCTAACAAAGCCTAGAATCTAGTCTCCTGATGTGGTCCATAATGTGGTGAAAATTAACTAACCAGGTAGCAAATTGATACATACCAGTTGCAAAGGATCCTATGATGAGGAGAATTAGAGTCAGTGATTTAGGTATGAAGTGTACCACTTGGTAGCAAATTGCCAAAATGAAACAGGCGATCAGTAAAATAAGTGCAATAGTTATCATGGCCTGGGTAGCCTTCAACCAGTCTGCAAATAGAAACCAAAGAGATCAGGAGACACATTGATATATAATGAAAATCATTGAAAATAAGAAAAAGCACCGCACTTTGAGAGGCTTAATCAGGTTGCCAGCCAGTCTGGGGGATCAATATTTTCCACTTTATTCTAATGTTGCCTCTACACTTGGATCAATGTGACCCTATGGCTGAATGGATTTTCTATACAGCTACTATTAATAATACCAAATCAAATTGGTGGTTAGCGTGTTCAGGTTGCAAAAATCAAAATGTTTTTATTACTACTACCATAGCAATGTATTTGGTTAAAGTGTAAAACGCACATAATACCTGAAAAAACATTTATGTACAAAGAATATTCCAATATTATGTACAAAGGATAAATATTCAGTTTACCTTCTTCATTTACATGTTCGGAACAGGTACATCGTTCCCATAGGCCAAGGTGTGTGATGTTGTTGACATACCAACCAGTAGTAGCAAAAGCTATGACACATATGAGTCCTGATGCTAGGGTTGTCCAGAAGATGGCGCCACTGATACCATTCCAATCTATGTGATGAGAACTGATCTCAGTTCCCTTCGACTGGGTGACTGTCATTGGCATCGTGAAGAGATTATACTGAAATTACAATCATGACATGACATAATCTGAAAATATCCAATTCACTAGGTGTGATGTCCCCAATATTTACTTAAATATGAAGAGAATATTATAATTTAAAAACTCTTTTGTGTGTTTTGCCCCTAGGATTGAATGTGAAAATGAAATCAGTCGAGACTATAGCTAAAATGAAGAAATGGGCTCATTTGGTCAGCAATAGAACTCAGTATATCGTCTATATACGTACCACAAATATTAAATAATTTCTGTGGAATGTATTTGTGAACAATTTAGAATGGAATAAAACCACTGAACATACCATATTGTGTGAAAATGAAATCAGTGGAGTCTATAGAATGAGGAAATGTGACTCAATAGAAAGAGATGGCAATAAGTTGTGAAATATATAAACGCTGCCACTATCTAGTACATATATTAACTGACAGGCAATATCAACGTGGTATGTTAAAGAAGAACCCAATCCTTTAGTAAAGCATTGACTATCATATCATTATTGCTGTCATTATATGATCCCTGTTGGCTTTGTCCTGTGACACAGTGAGATTTTGCCATTCTAATGCTCAACTGAATTTAAATACAGTAATCATTAAAATGTTATTTTACTCACCTGTATTTAATTAAAACCATAAATCGGACCAGTCTCTCAACTGATTTAAATACGTTAAATATCGTGGAGTACAAATCGTTCTGTGGTGTTTCCATACATAGAATATTAAGATAAAGAGACAGGCAAGTCAGGTATGCCGGCATAGCACACCCACAGTGCAAATATGGACTTTGACATTGATAACGTGATTAATTAGAATTAGGAAGAGTCACAAGGAAACTCAAGATACCACGGTCTAATATCACGATAAGCTGTACATGGCCTACTCAAGATTTCCTGCCAGAATTGTGAAGTAAACTTCTCATTTCCATTTGATAGTCTACAGCTTCCTTCTTGAGCGTCTATGTATTCTTTTCCAGCAAATGTTTGATAAAACTCTCAATTTATGCATTTAATCTTCCGAATCATATAAGAAAGATATTATATCTCAGTGCTTTCCAAGACCACCCTGGTTGAATATAGACAGACATAATATCTGAGTGCTTTCCAAGACCACCCTGGTTGTATATAGATACAGATATTATATCTCAGTGCTTCCCTAGACCACCCTGGTTGAATATAGACAGACATTATATCTCAGTGCTTTCCAAGACCACCCTGGTTGAATATAGATAAATATTATATCTCAGTGCTTCCCTAGACCACCCTGGTTGAATA
This sequence comes from Amphiduros pacificus, assembly GCA_949316495.1. Lineage (NCBI taxonomy): Eukaryota > Metazoa > Annelida > Polychaeta > Phyllodocida > Hesionidae > Amphiduros > Amphiduros pacificus. Next base: position 11,042,700 of record OX439012.1, on the reverse strand, counting down.
TAGATAGATATTATATCTCAGTGCTTCCCAAGACCACCCTGGTTGAATATAGACAGACATTATATCTCAGTGCTTCCCTAGATCACCCTGGTTAAATATAGACAGACATTATATCTCAGTGCTTTCCAAGACCACCCTGGTTGAATATAGACAGACATTATATCTCGGTGCTTTCCAAGACCACCCTGGTTGAATATAGATAGACATTATATCTCAGTGCTTTCCAAGACCACCCTGGTTGAATATAGACAGACATTATATCTCAGTGCTTCCCTAGATCACCCTGGTTAAATAGAGACAGACATTATATCTCAGTGCTTTCCAAGACCACCCTGGTTGAATATAGACAGACATTATATCTCAGTGCTTCCCTAGACCACCCTGGTTGAATATAGACAGACATTATATCTCATAATATAGACCACCCTGATGGAATATAGACGGACATTGTATCTCAGTGCTTCCGTAGACCACGCTGGTTGTATATAGAGACAGACATTATATCTCAGTGCTTCCCTAGACCACCCTGGTTGTATATAGAAAGACATTATATATCTGTGCTTTCCAAGACCACCCTGGTTGAATATAGATAAATATTATATCTCAGTGCTTTCCTAGACCACCCTGGTTGAATATAGATAGACATTATATCTCAGTGCTTCCCAAGACCACCCTGGTTGAATATAGACAGACCTTATATCTCAGTGCTTCCCTAGATCACCCTGGTTAAATAGAGACAGACATTATATCTCAGTGCTTTCCAAGACCACCCTGGTTGAATATAGACAGACATTATATCTCAGTGCTTTCCAAGACCACCCTGGTTGAATATAGACAGACATTATATCTCAGTGCTTCCCTAGACCACCCTGGTTGTATATAGACAGACATTATATCTCATAATATAGACCACCCTGGTTGTATATAGACAGACATTATATCTCTGTGCTTCCCAAGACCACCCCAGTTGTATAAAGACAGACAATATATCTCAGTGCTTTCCAAGACCACACTGTTTGAATATAGACAGACAATATATCTCAGTGCTTCCCTAGACCACCCCGGTTGTATATAGAGACAGACATTATATCTCAGTGCTTCCCAAGACCACCCTGGTTGAATATAGACAGACATTATATCTCAGTGCTTCCCAAGACCACCCTGGTTGTATATAGAGACAGACATTATATCTCAGTGCTTCCCTAGACCACCCTGGTTGTATATAGAAAGACATTATATATCTGTGCTTTCCAAGACCACCCTGGTTGAATATAGATAAATATTATATCTCAGTGCTTTCCTAGACCACCCTGGTTGAATATAGATAGACATTATATCTCAGTGCTTCCCAAGACCACCCTGGTTGAATATAGACAGACCTTATATCTCAGTGCTTCCCTAGATCACCCTGGTTAAATAGAGACAGACATTATATCTCAGTGCTTTCCAAGACCACCCTGGTTGAATATAGACAGACATTATATCTCAGTGCTTTCCAAGACCACCCTGGTTGAATATAGACAGACATTATATCTCAGTGCTTCCCTAGACCACCCTGGTTGTATATAGACAGACATTATATCTCATAATATAGACCACCCTGGTTGTATATAGACAGACATTATATCTCAGTGCTTCCCAAGACCACCCCAGTTGTATAAAGACAGACAATATATCTCAGTGCTTTCCAAGACCACACTGTTTGAATATAGACAGACAATATATCTCAGTGCTTCCCTAGACCACCCCGGTTGTATATAGAGACAGACATTATATCTCAGTGCTTCCCAAGACCACCCTGGTTGAATATAGACAGACATTATATCTCAGTGCTTCCCAAGACCACCCTGGTTGTATATAGAGACAGACATTATATCTCAGTGCTTCCCTAGACCACCCTGGTTGTATATAGAAAGACATTATATATCTGTGCTTTCCAAGACCACCCTGGTTGAATATAGATAAATATTATATCTCAGTGCTTCCCTAGACCACCCTGGTTGAATATAGATAGACATTATATCTCAGTGCTTCCCAAGACCACCCTGGTTGAATATAGACAGACCTTATATCTCAGTGCTTCCCTAGATCACCCTGGTTAAATAGAGACAGACATTATATCTCAGTGCTTTCCAAGACCACCCTGGTTGAATATAGACAGACATTATATCTCAGTGCTTTCCAAGACCACCCTGGTTGAATATAGACAGACATTATATCTCAGAGCTTCCCTAGACCACCCTGGTTGATTATAGACAGACATTATATCTCATAATATAGACCACCCTGGTTGTATATAGACAGACATTATATCTCAGTGCTTCCCAAGACCACCCCGGTTGTATAAAGACAGACAATATATCTCAGTGCTTTCCAAGACCACACTGTTTGAATATAGACAGACAATATATCTCAGTGCTTCCCTAGACCACCCCGGTTGTATATAGAGACAGACATTATATCTCAGTGCTTCCCAAGACCACCCTGGTTGAATATAGACAGACATTATATCTCAGTGCTTCCCAAGACCACCCTGGTTGTATATAGAGACAGACATTATATCTCAGTGCTTCCCTGGACCATCCTGGTTGTATATAGACAGACATAATATCTCTGTGCTTCCCTAGACCACCCTGGTTGAATAAAGACAGACATTATATCTCAATGCTTTCCAAGACACACTGGTTGTATATAGAGATGGACATAGTGTAGGATATAGATTACCTACCCAGAGACTCTTAAGAATATATATAGACAATCATGGACAATCACGGTCTCTGGCAGAACATCATGCATGGATATTGTGTGCCGCGTGAAGTCAACGAGTGCAGATTGATGCATCGCCTTAACCACCGGACCTGGAGATGACTCACCGGGCATAAGAGATCATGTGCAGGCAGACGAGCCCATGCAAAACCCCGTGTCGCAAAAGGAAGCCATGCAGGCAAGACGAGTCCATGTGAAACTCAGTGTCGCAAAAGGAAGCCATGCAGGCAAACCCCACACACATGATGCTCAACGATCCTTTAAAAGGGCCCGCAACTGTTGGATCCACGGAGACAGGAGAGCAGAGAAGCAACGTCCACTTGCCTCGAAAGATCCACGACTCTCAGCATCGTGACCGCATAGACTTGGGTGTTTTATGTATTCTCAGGACTCTATAAGTATCATGCATTTGGGTATTTCATATGCCTCGCTCATTACCATGCCGGCCTAGCCAGACAAGGATTCATAGCACCGAATAAAGGTAACTATTGTGCAGTGTATATCCTGTGTCTGCAGTCCTTATTACCTCACATCTCATATGGGTAGATAGGGTTGCTAGGTTCCATGCCCCGCCTCACAGCGGGCAGGTAAAGTAGAGTAAGAGTGTAGTATTGATCCCCCGTCCACGTCCCCCAACGATGGATACTCACAAACCATGGGTAACAATTATATCTCAGTGCTTCCCTAGACCACCCTGGTTGAATATAGACAGACATTATATCTCAGTGCTTTCCAAGACACACTGGTTGTATATAGAGACAGACATTATATCTCAGTGCTTCCCAAGACCACCCTGGTTGTATATAGACAGACTTTATATCTCAGTGCTTCCCAAGACTACCCTGGTTGAATATGAGCTGGCCGAAATAGCTCAATTGGTAGAGTATCTGCCTTGAGTTTCAGGGATTCCCGGTTCGAATCCTGGCCAGTCACTCTCAACCGCCTTGAGCAGACAATGTCTGGAATCAGCGGTATATAAATGTCAGCTTTACTTACTAGATAGACATATCTCAGTGCTTCCCTCGACCACCCTGGTTGAATATAGACAGACATTATATCTCAGTGCTTCCCAAGACCACCCTGGTTGTATATAGACAGACATTATATCTCAGTGCTTTCCAAGACCACCCTGGTTGTATATAGAGACAGACATTATATCTCAGTGCTTCCCAAGACCACCCTGGTTGAATATAGACAGACATTATATCTCAGTGCTTCCCAAGACCACCCTGTTTGTATATAGAGACAGACATATCTCAGTGCTTCCCTAGACCACCCTGGTTGAATATAGACAGACATTATATCTCAGTGCTTCCCAAGACCACCCAGGTTGTATATAGAGACAGACATTATATCTCAGTGCTTTCCAAGACCAGCCTGGTTGTATGTAGAGACAGACATTATATGTTAGTGCTTCCCAAGACCACCCTGGTTGAATATACACAGACATTATATCTCAGTGCTTTCCAAGACCAGCCTGGTTGTATGTAGAGACAGACATTATATATCAGTGCTTCCCTGGACCACCCTGGTTGTATATAGAGACAGACATTATATCTCAGTGCTTTCCAAGACCACCCTGGTTGTATGTAGAGACAGACATTATATGTTAGTGCTTCCCAAGACCACCCTGGTTGAATATAGACAGACATTATATCTCAGTGCTTTCCAAGACCAGCCTGGTTGTATGTAGAGACAGACATTATATGTTAGTGCTTCACAAGACCACCCTGGTTGAATATACACAGACATTATATCTCAGTGCTTCCCAAGACCACCCTGGTTGAATATAGACAGACATTATATCTTAGTGCTTTCCATGACCACCCTGGTTGTATGTAGAGAGAGACATTATATGTTAGTGCTTCCCAAGACCACCTTGGTTGAATCTAGACAGACATTATATCTCAGTGCTTCCCTAGACCACCCTGGTTGAATATAGACAGACATTATATCTCAGTTCTTCCCTGGACCACCCTAGTTGAATATAGAGACAGACATTATATCTCAGTGCTTCCCAATACCACCCTGATTGCATATAGAGACAGACATTATATCTCAGTGCTTCCCAAGACCACCCTGGTTGAATATAGACAGACATTATATCTCAGTGCTTTCCAAGACCACCCTGGTTGTATATAGAGACAGACATTATATCTGTTTTCCTTTCCAAGACCACCCTGGTTGAATATAGACAGACCTCATTTAAAGTACTGATCATTGTCTGTCTTACATCCAATCAGAGCAAAAGTAAAATGTTATATTTGTCTGTGCTTTGTCAATTTCAGGTCGTATCTTTTTAGAATAATTGTTCATCCTAAAATGTCTTTTTTGTAAATTTCTCTTTGATGTAAAGAAAACATATCTACATAATAGAGAGTAAACAAGAATAACATCAGAAATGCAATTAATATTGTATTTTTTTATTCAATAAATATTTTCAGAATTAATAAAAAAATTTATCAATATGATTATGAAAAGTTAACCAAATGCATTTACATGATACAAAGCAGGTTGTATCCTCTGAGTGTGGGAGGAAATAGCATACCAATATTCTGGCACAATTCTATCGATATTTCATTTAATAAAATTGTGAAACATTGTGTGGCAGAGACCTTACATTACATTATGAGAAAGGTGAAGAGAAAAGAGAATGTTTAATTCCATGTTTACTTTCTTCACCAGAGAGTGGGTAATTTATATTGATGTTTAGAACTCATCCTCTTTGTGACTGCCTTTCATCTCTATACCTTTCTGGATGATCTATAATCTGATCCTTAAATGTGTTACCTATCATCCTTTATTTTCTATCTGTTTACATGAAATGATTTCTCCTTCCACTTATCTTTGATTCATAAATGGTTTATTTTGTGGAAACCATTTGATGTGAGTAATAAATGTTCTTTGCTTTGGATAATTATATAATTGGTTTAATGTTTCCATTTACTTCACATTACTATATGATAATTATCCTCCTATCATACAATTACTTAATTAGTTATTTAATTAATTATTGTATTTATCCAAATGTTTCGTTTTAAAACAAGACTGTACTAATTACTTTTCCTTTGCAGAAAGATGTTCATACATTTAATATTTATCATTGAATGGTTAACCAATAAATATATTATTGTTTTACCCTTTTAGTACATTGATACTGAAATATTTTCCATTTGCATTAAATCAAACTGTTACCCTGGTGATGCATTTGTGTTAATATTAGTCTATTATCTTTGTTACAAATTGCAGACGAAACTTAAACAGTGCATGTTTAATGCAATCTACGATTCTAAGTTTTGGGGCATTAAGGAGGTTTCATTTTCCGTTTGACCAGAGAGGAGCAGTCTCTGTCTAGCCCGGGGGTGCAGGTAGCTCGGGAGAAGTGGTTCACACCCTGACGAGGTATCAGAGACCCACACGATGTGAACCTTGAGTGGAAATAACACTTCTGCTCCTTGTAGTTGAAGTCAAACGCTTGGCACACCTAATAACAATAATAATGATAATAATAATAAGAAGAAAAAGAAGAAGAAGAAGAAGAACAACAACAACAACAACAACAACAACAATAATGATATTTTATTATAATTAAGATTTATATAGCGCTGATACCAGACAAGTCTGTTCATTGCGCTGAAATGCACCTAAAATGCACAATAATCAGGTGTTCATGAGTAGATAATTAATATTTGATAATTGTTATTAGTCCTCATTATTTTTTATTTTTTATAATTAAGTTGTGTTAGTTAAACAAGGCATCAGTTATTCATTCCTTTATTGACAATAGGTTTAGCTTGGTGTCTCGCTAGCTTGACATTACTAATTAGTAGAAATTACTAATGACGACTATTATTGGAGGAATGGTCGACACAAGGTGGAAGCTGATACATTATCATATACATGTACATACACCCGTGACATTGCAGCAGTATCGCTTACATCTCAGGGTAAAAAAAAGATGAGTGAAATTTTTTAAGATCCCATTTTTTAATCAAACTTGTTTGTATTCGTCAAATGTTAGTGTTTAAAGCGCATGGTAAGTCCTGTTTTGTCTCTTATCATTCATTATCTATGATCCAAACCAGGGTTAAAATAAGCTGACAGGGTTAAAATAAGCTGACCGGGTTAAAATACTCTGACCGGGTTAAAATAAGCTGACAGGGTTAAAATAAGCTGATCAGGTTAAAATAAGCTGATCAGGTTAAAACAAGCTGACAGGGTTAAAATAAGCTGACCATGTTAAAATAAGCAGACCAGGTTAAAATAATCTGACCAGGTTAAAATAATCTGACCAGGTTAAAATAATCTGACCAGGTTAAAATAAGTTGACAGGGTTAAAATAAGCTGACCGGGTTAAAATAAGCTGACAGGGTTAAAATAAGCTGATCAGGTTAAAACAAGCTGACTGAGTTAAAATAAGCTGACAGGGTTAAAATAAGCTGATCAGGTTAAAACAAGCTGACCGGGTTAAAATAAACTGACAGGTTAAAATAAGCTGACAGGGTTAAAATAAGCTGACTGGGTTAAAATAAGCTGACTGGGTTAAATTAAGTGACTGGGTTAAATTAAGTGACAGGGTTAAAATAAACTGACTGGGTTAAAATAAGCTGACTGGGTTAAAATAAGGTGATCGGGTTAAAACAAGCTGACTGGGTTAAAATATGCTGACTGGGTTAAAATAAGCTGACATTTCAGTTAGTTCTTGAAGCACTCAACAACTATCCTGGCATAACATCACTACAGTAATAGATAATTGATGGTTAATCTGCACAACACCACCAAATTATATGTTCCAATTCCATTCCTACGCAGTTATTGATGTTAATATTTTCACCCAATAAAGGAGTATTCAAATATGGAAGCACCAAAATTACTTACACCAAACCCAGCCTTCTCACAGGCAAATCTGCAACCGCTCTCTGTGACAATCTTAGAGATAGGGATTCCATTAAGGATGTGATGGTTCCCAAGAACACAATATTTTCCTGAAAAAATATAGTCTGCTAATATCTTGTCCATGTATTTACTTTACATTATAGATTGATTTGTATCTATTGAAGATAAACCCTTTGACAAAATTAAAATATCTATGTCCAGTAAATATTATAAATAAATTAATTATAATATGTATTATAAAAACAATGAAGAATATGTCAAAATATAAGATGTATGTTTTTAAATAATCGTACATGACGTATCATGTGACAGGTATCTGATACAAGCAACATATTATGTGATAGATATCTGGCCCTGGTGACTCATTATGTGATAGGTACCTGACCCTGGTGACTCATTATGTGATAGATACCTGACCGTGGTGACTCATTATGTGATAGATACCTGACCGTGGTGACTCATTATGTGATAGATACCTGACCGTGGTGACACATTCTGTGATAGATACCTGACCCTTATGACTCATTATATGATAGATACCTGACCCTGGTGACTCATTATGAGATAGATACCTGACCCTAGTGACTCATTATGTGATAGATACCTGACCCTGGTGACTCATTAAGTGATAGATACCTGACCCTGGTGACACATTATGTGATAGATACCTGACCCTGGTGACTCATTAAGTGATAGATACCTGACCCTGGTGACACATTATGTGATAGATACCTGACCCTGGTGACTCATTATGTGATAGATACCTGACCCTGGTGACACATTATGTGATAGATACCTGACCCTGGTGACTCATTATGTGATAGATACCTGACCCTGGTGACTCATTATGTGATAGATACCTGACCCTGGTGACTCATTATGTGATAGATACCTGACCCTGGTGACTCATTATGTGATAGATACCTGACCCTGGTGACACATTATGTGATAGATACCTGACCCTGGTGACTCATTATGTGATAGATACCTGACCCTGGTGACACATTATGTGATAGGTATCTGACCCAAGTAGCATATTATTTGATAGCATAGTGACACATCGTGTGATAGGTGCTTCACCCTGGTGACATATCATGTGATAGGTGCATCACCCTGGTGACATATCATGTGATAGGTGCATCACCCTGGTGACATATCATGTGATATGTGCATCACCCTGGTGACATATCATGTGATATGTGCTTCACCCTGGTGACATATCATGTGATAGGTGCTTCACCCTGGTGACATATCATAGAGATTTCTCTCAGATTCTGGTGAACGTCCCTCACATTAGTCTCATTATACTGAAACTGAACCCTTAAAACCAATCAAAGACAAACCTCCAGCGAATGTTCCAATTTGTTGGTCACAATTCTCTAGTTTTACATGCAGGTTGTAAGCGAGAGGATGGGTGGGTAGACAGGCTGTATCCTCTGAGTGATGCCAACAGGAAGTAAGAGAAGTGTTCTTAAAGGAGAAGTCCAACGCCTTGCATCTGCCTCTGTCTGCCCAGCAACTTCTAATGCAGTCCCGCACCGACTTTATATTTTTTTGTGGAACGCCTCCAAAGACATTTATGCCATATTTTATGTAGAAAACTGAAAAGAAAAGAATTCTATCTCATATAAGATATAATTCATTCGTCTCTCTTTCCTCTCGTTTCTAAATTAAGCTTAACTGAGACATCTCAGAAGTGGAAATTACAATAATGTATCCTTTTTACCTATTTGAAGCAAAAGCTATTCATATGGTATTGAATTTAGCAATGGAAACTTTGTCATCTTTGTCACAGACAACTGAGAGCTCCATTCATCCAATTATCTCTTGTTTTGCAATGTCTTGATACAATCTTGACATTCCACACAGTTACAGTAACAGTAACAGTAACAGTACAAATTCTTTGTACTACCTTTTGCTGGGAGGGAAGGGATTCAAAACGATAGAGGTGTCAAGAGTTATGGGGGTAAAATGTATCAGTTACCTCAAAACTTTGAAATGCTAGTTTCAAAATTAAATTTTAAGCAAGTGGTAGCCATCCAATGTTTTTGAGGAGGGGGAAAGAGAGAGTTTCAATCCCCCTTTTTTGACAGGGGTTTATATATAGAGATGATATTTAAGGGTAGTGCAACGTGTGCAACGTGTTTCAGTTGATAATAGTCTGTCTCTTATGATACAGGTCCAGGGTTTGAATCACAGCTGGGACAAGTATGACGGTGATGCTGCAATGTCAAGAAGGTTGAATTTTTGTTTCCCATTCCACCCCAGTGCTACATGACTGGCCGTGGTTTGTGTCATCATGTCTATTTGATAATGCAAAAGAAAGGTCCCAGTTACTCTAAAGAAAAGAGTAGGGCATTGCGTCCTGGTGACAGGCTTCTGACCCGATATAGCCTAAACAGTGCTGAAATTGCCGTTAATACAAACAGATTAATATGTACCGTCTGGGCCGGGTGTTGGGGCTACGGTGGTGGTGAGCCTTGCCGTGCAGTTGCGGAGTTTGAAGTGGTTGACGGTGGGCCGGGAGGTGAGGGGGTTACATGTGGTGAACTCATTGTGCCAGAAGCATTGGTTGGTGTTGCTGTCGTAGTCAGCCGCCAGACACTTGGTGCTGTTGACTGTTTTGCATTTGTGGACACAGTTGTACTGGTTGGTGATGTTTGGCTGAAGACTGCCCCCACTTCCAGAGCTCTCCTTCGCTGAAGAGAAAAGCAAAATTTAATATAAATATATACATGATTTGATAATGCTACATACATGTAAGACAGCAAACTACTGCTATAGATATTCATATGATAAATGCTTTGTGCGTAGTTACAATATGAAGATGTCACAAACTTATACTGTCCAATGGGGTAGTATTTACATCATGTTAAAAACTGATAATGAGATGCAGTCCTATGGGGTAGTATTTACAGCACGTTACAAACTTATAATGAGATGCAGTCCTATGGGATAGTACTTACAGCATGTTACAAAATTATAATGTCCTATGGGGTAGTATTTACAGCATGTTAAAAACTTATAATGGGATGCAGTCCTATGGGGTAGTATTTACAGCACGTTACAAACTTATAATGAGATGCAGTCCTATGGGATAGTACTTACAGCATGTTACAAACTTATAATGGGATGCAGTCCTATGGGGTAGTATTAACAGCACGTTACAAACTTATAATGTTCTATGGGGTAGTATTTACAGCACGTTAAAAACTTATAATGGGATGCAGTCCTGAGTGATAATACTTACCACATGTTACAAACTTATAATGGGATGCAGTCCTGTGTGATAATACTTACCACATGTTACACACTTATAATGAGATGCAGTCCTGTGTGATAATACTTACCACATGTTACAAACTCATAATGGGAAGCAGTCCTATGGGGTAGTACTTACCATATGTTACAAACTTATAATGGGAAGCAGTCCTGTGGGGTAGTACTTACCACATGTTACAAACTCATGATGGGAAGCAGTCCTATGGGGTAGTACTTACCATATGTTACAAGCTTATAATGGGAAGCAGTCCCGTGGGGTAGTACTTACCACATGTTACAAACTTATAATGGGAAGCAGTCCTGTGGGGTAGTACTTACCACATGTTACAAGCTTATAATGGGATGCAGTCCTGTGGGGTAGTACTTACCACATGTTACAACCTTATAATGGGAAGCAGTCCTGTGGGGTAGTACTTACCACATGTTACAAACGTATAATGGGATGCAGTCCTGTGGGGTAGTACTTACCACATGTTACAAACTTATAATGGTATGCAGTCCTATGGGGTAGTACTTACCACATGTTACAAGCTTATAATGGGATGCAGTCCTGTGGGGTAGTACTTACCACATGTTACAAACTTATAATGGGAAGCAGTCCTATGGGGTAGTACTTACCACATGTTACAAACTTATAATGGGAAGCAGTCCTGTGGGGTAGTACTTACCACATGTTACAAACTTATAATGGGAAGCAATCCTGTGGGGTAGTACTTACCACATGTTACAAACTTATAATGAGATGCAGTCCTATGGGATAGTACTTACCACATGTTACAAACTTATAATGAGATGCAGTCCTATGGGATAGTACTTACAGCATGTTACAAGCTTATAATGGGATGCAGTCCTGTGGGGTAGTACTTACCACATGTTACAAACGTATAATGGGATGCAGTCCTGTGGGGTAGTACTTACCACATGTTACAAACGTATAATGGGATGCAGTCCTGTGGGGTAGTACTTACCACATGTTACAAACGTATAATGGGAAGCAGTCCTATGGGGTAGTACTTACAGCATGTTACAAGCTTATAATGGGATGCAGTCCTGTGGGGTAGTACTTACCACATGTTACAAACGTATAATGGGAAGCAGTCCTGTGGGGTAGTACTTACCACATGTTACAAACGTATAATGGGAAGCAGTCCTGTGGGGTAGTACTTACCACATGTTACAAATGTATAATGGGAAGCAGTCCTATGGGGTAGTACTTACCACATGTTACAAACGTATAATGGGAAGCAGTCCTGTGGGGTAGTACTTACCACATGTTACAAATGTATAATGGGATGCAGTCCTGTGGGGTAGTACTTACCACATGTTACAAACGTATAATGGGAAGCAGTCCTGTGGGGGTATTACTTACCACATGTTACAAACTTATAATGAGATGCAGTCCTGTGGGGTAGTACTTACCACATGTTACAAACGTATAATGGGATGCAGTCCTGTGGGGTAGTACTTACCACATGTTACAAACTTATAATGGGATGCAGTCCTGTGGGGTAGTACTTACCACATGTTACAAACTTATAATGAGATGCAGTCCTGTGGGGTAGTACTTACCACATGTTACAAACGTATAATGGGAAGCAGTCCTATGGGGTAGTACTTACCACATGTTACAAACTTATAATGAGATGCAGTCCTATGGGATAGTACTTACAGCATGTTACAAGCTTATAATGGGATGCAGTCCTGTGGGGTAGTACTTACCACATGTTACAAACGTATAATGGGAAGCAGTCCTGTGGGGTAGTACTTACCACATGTTACAAATGTATAATGGGAAGCAGTCCTATGGGGTAGTACTTACCACATGTTACAAACGTATAATGGGAAGCAGTCCTGTGGGGTAGTACTTACCACATGTTACAAATGTATAATGGGATGCAGTCCTGTGGGGTAGTACTTACCACATGTTACAAACGTATAATGGGAAGCAGTCCTGTGGGGGTATTACTTACCACATGTTACAAACTTATAATGAGATGCAGTCCTGTGGGGTAGTACTTACCACATGTTACAAACGTATAATGGGATGCAGTCCTGTGGGGTAGTACTTACCACATGTTACAAGCTTATAATGGGATGCAGTCCTGTGGGGTAGTACTTACCACATGATACAAGCTTATAATGGGAAGCAGTCCTGTGGGGTAGTACTTACCACATGTTACAAACTTATAATGGGAAGCAGTCCTGTGGGGTAGTACTTACCACATGTTACAAATGTATAATGGGAAGCAGTCCTATGGGGTAGTACTTACCACATGTTACAAACGTATAATGGGAAGCAGTCCTGTGGGGTAGTACTTACCACATGTTACAAATGTATAATGGGATGCAGTCCTGTGGGGTAGTACTTACCACATGTTACAAACGTATAATGGGAAGCAGTCCTGTGGGGGTATTACTTACCACATGTTACAAACTTATAATGAGATGCAGTCCTGTGGGGTAGTACTTACCACATGTTACAAACGTATAATGGGATGCAGTCCTGTGGGGTAGTACTTACCACATGTTACAAGCTTATAATGGGATGCAGTCCTGTGGGGTAGTACTTACCACATGATACAAGCTTATAATGGGAAGCAGTCCTGTGGGGTAGTACTTACCACATGTTACAAACTTATAATGGGAAGCAGTCCTGTGGGGTAGTACTTACCACATGTTACAAACTTATAATGGGAAGCAGTCCTGTGGGGTAGTACTTCATTGCAGATTGTAGTATGGTTGTGAAATGTACAAACGCTACCAAAGGTTTCAAAGGTGAAAGCCAAGCAGGACTCCTGGTTGATGCACATCATGATGCACTCCATTATGCCAACCTGTGACGTATGGTTCACACCCCCGGGAATGTAACGGCCCACCTCATTGGTCAGAAGAGGAACGTACCGGTGACCCTTCACTGCGCAGAACAAGGCAATAATACATCAACATAAACCTGACTGTTCCACTGACAGTAAATATCATTATCATGTAAGATTTTTTTTATGAATTATCAACTATGCTTTGAGTCATTTACACCAACTCTAATAGTCATTGAATAAAGTGTATACTTTCAAGAAAGACTTTCCACTGCATGGCTTGCAAGAAAATAATGTACTCTCAAAAATAGTTGTCCTTGTTTCCGTCACAGTGCACATATTATTTCATAAAGAGGGAAATAAGAAATTGATAGCGGACTCAATGTGTTTAATTGGCTCTATCACATTTTAGCTTTATCAGAGACATTTAAAACATATTTAAATATCTCTGGCTATATAATTGGAGCCAAGCTACTGAGCCCTCCACTTAATAGATTACTGGTTATACTTTGCAGCAAATATTATAATTAACATTTTGAAAAAAATCTGGAATGTTCCAGAATGTTTTGGGTTTTTTTAAGGGGGCATACTGACATGGACATATCGTTTTTTCTCAATGTTAATCCATTATTGGAATGTTCTAGAATGGCTTTTTTTTTGGGGGGGGGGGGGTTGTGCATACTGACATTTCATGATGGCTTGAGGTGGACATATGGTTCTCCTGTAGTGGATCCACTGGTACTGGCGGTGGAACATCTCGCAGGCGGTGTGGTATGTGTGCTTGTAGCATGTGCTGTTCTTGCGGCTCCAGTCTATGGCCACGCAGCTGTTATCGCTCCGGCAGAACTCGATACACCCGACCTCTGTGGTGACATTCGGTACCATCACCGACCCCCTCACCAAGTACTGAGGCCCTGATAGGTGAAACACATGGCAAATATATTATGTCTGGAGACAATAAAGTTTTTCTTTTTCTTTTAAACATATGTATTGTTCACCAAATAGCAATACATGCTAACAAGTGGTTCACATTTTTGTACGTAAAATATATCATGAAAATGGGGTTTTTGTTCATTCACCGTACCTATGGACGATTTCTGTCCAGATATTTATTTAAATTATTCCTTATAGATAACATAAAATAATTTCAAAAAATCAAAATGACATTATTGTGTTGATAGAAAATCAGACTAAAGGAAACTGGGTAACGGATACAAAATAAAATTGTTCTTTATTGAAGACGCTCTCAGTCACAATTTAGACAATTACAACTTGCTCTTAAATACCAAAATAGTTACCAAATAAAGGATATATTTGTAAGATTCTATCAAAAAGATTTGATTTGATTCTTATATGTATGTTAATATATGTTTTACATAGCATCCGTTTCGTTAATGATAGTTATAATATTGATAATAACAATAACAATAACAACAACACCAATAATAATAATAATAATAATAATAATAATAATAATAATAATAATAATAATAATAATAATAATAATAATAATAATAATAATAATAATAATAATAATAATAATAATAATAACAATAATAATAATAATAATAATAATAATAACAATAATAATAATAATAATAATAATAATTAAATAACAATGATGAATAACAATAATGATAATAATAATGATAATAATAATGATAATAATAATTACAATAATAATAATAATAATAATAATAATGATAATAATAATAATAATAATAATAATAATAATAATAATAATAATAATAATAATAATAATAATAATAATAATAATAATAATAATAATAATAATAATAATAATAATAATAATAATAATAATAATAATAATAATAATAATAATAATAATAATAATAATAATAATAATAATAATAATAATAATAATAATAATAATAATAATAATAATAATAATAATGATAATAATAATGATAATAATGATAATAATGATAATAATGATAATAATAATAATAATAATAATAATAATAATAATAATAATAATAATGATAATAATAATAATAATAATAATAATAATAATAATAATAATAATAATAATAATAATAATAATAATAATAATAATAATAATAATAATAATAATAATAATAATAATAATAATAATAATAATAATAATAATAATAATAATAATAATAATAATAATAATAATAATAGTTATATAGCGCTGATACCAGACAGGTCTGTTCATAGCGTTTTTATGATGTGTACTCACTGCAGATGAAGAGGCGGTAGACGTTAGTGTTGGGTCTGGGCGTGGGCATCCTGCAGGACTCATTCAGGTGCAGCCTGCAGTCAGAGGGTGGAGCAAAGTCGACGCTCAGACATCCTATTGTGCTCTCACACCGGTCCACACATGCCACCGCTGAGTTCACAGACACCCGCATCGCTTTGTTATTGTTGATGGCCATATCCTTGAAAAAGGCTGAAAAAATGTTATCATATCAGATAAGAAGAGTCAGATGTTCATGCGTTTCATGTTATCTCTTGGATTTTTTATCGCCTTGTACAGAGGTTGCTTTGTAACTTCAGATTCATCTTTTTAGACATTAGGATTAGTCGGTAATAAGGAGACTTTAGATAAATATTTAAATTGAGGGGTAGAGCGTGTTAGACAGGCCAATTGCCCTGGTCAGTGTCGCATGTCACCAGGGGGTCCCCCCAGGGGGAATATATAAACGGGACCTGGGTGTTCTCATATATGCAACCCACACACAAAGTCTGAACACAACATAAAACCACCTCTAAACTCACTATGGGTAGGTCCCCCTTTGACAATGCCTGGTTAAATTGTCCCCCAGCAAGGTTATTGCTCGCCCGCTCGGATTGGGCGTAAAACGTCGTGGTCCCGTGTATCTGACCCTATCCCAGAGCACGTTAAAGAACCCAGTAGCACTTATCGAAAAGAGTAGGGGGAACCCGGTGCGAATGGTCTCTGAAAAAAACCTTTCAGTTAACCAACTCACAACAACAACAGTCCATTTGTCAATAGCAATAATCAATGACCAAATTTAACAATACATGATTGCAATTCACAGCAATCACACTGCAGGGCCGCCTCTCCAGGCTACGGCCCTCTTGCAATTTAATATTGCATAGATTTCATTCATTCATGTTGCCGCCGTATTCCAGCCATAAGCCGTGCCGCGAAGCTCTCCCACCATCCCGCCCAAAAAACAAATAAAAACAAAAAAACCCAAATATTTTGCGTTTCGCATATGGCCACCATATGGCCAGGGCATATGGCCACAAACATGTAAATATAATGTTCCTGTAAATCAAGTATTTAATATAATTTCATAACATGAGAGACAGAAGTAGGCAAGGAAGATGTTCCAATATTATGTTTAAATACTTTATTTTAGCAGCATTCTTACATATAAGCTTTGGATACATAAAATGAATATCTGAACATTTTAGTTACATGTATTTGCAGTTGAGGAAGAAAATCGGCTGTTGTCCAAATGTTATGTTCTCTCTGGTCAAAGCTGAAATGCTATTTCAATTTGGCTTTATTGAACAGACACTAATTTTGATAACAAGTGATAATAAATTTACATGTATCAATTATCACGAAAATTTTGTGATAAATTGAAAATGTTTTTCGCACATGACAAAGGTTGGTTTCATGACCAACTCACTTGATGATTTAATCGAGTTGAGTATAGCATGACATGTACTTCTTCCCTTAAGAGAAATCAAGCACATTCTCAACCAGCATTCGGCCATCTTGATTTCTGTTATGAGTGAAGTCACTGAGCAACACATTAACTCCCGTTGAAACTAACATCCTACCGGACTACTTTCCATAAATCTCTACCGCTGGTCCCCTGACCTGAGACTTTCCTCTTTTTGTCAGGTATTTTCGTTTCAGGGAAAAACACTTAATGGACTTAACATTTCAAGATTTCTCTGTTCGTTTCTTGGGAATCTTCGTCCTGCTCCCGCAATTACAAAAGCACTTAATTCATTAATATAAATGTATTCTGTGTAAATAGTAATAAATACATGCTAGTCTGATGGATGGTAAATTTGACCCAGGGTTATGTACAGGTATGTATTCAGGTTTAATGAGCTGTCATAACATATAGTGTCAGTGATGTCGGTGTATGTGCCGGTATTTAGATTTCAAAAAGAGTGAGAAATCTTGTCATGTGTGAAGTTGGTGAGGTATGATTGGTTTATTCCCATTTCACGCCACATGTCACAGCACCATGCTATCACACAAAATACTTGCACAAACTACAAGATTGTCAATTCAGGGTTACATAAAGGTCTCTGATGTTACATGGCCTTCTCGGAGAAGATTTCTTGAGTTTGTAGAATCATCAACAAATAGTGTGTTGAATCATTGACAAATACCTAAACGCACAAGTAATGTTCCTGTTTTTGCATGTGGTACATTTATGGCACCATGGCACTGTGGCGCTGAGACGCTGTGGCACCATAGCACTGTGGCGCTGTGACGCTGTGGCACCATGGCACTGTGACGCTGTGACGCTGTGGCACCATGGCATTGTGACGCTGTGGCACCATGGCACTGTGACGCTGTGGCACTGTGGCGCTGTGACACTGTGGCGCTGAGACGCTGTGGCACCATGGCACTGTGGCGCTGTGACGCTGTAGCACCATGGCACTGTGGCGCTGTGACGCTGTGGCACCATGGCACTGTGACACTGTGGCACTGTGGCGCTGTGACGCTGTGGCACTGTGGCGCTGTGACGCTGTGGCGCTGTGACGCTGTGGCACCATGGCACTGTGGCGCTGTGACGCTGTAGCACCATGGCACTGTGGCGCTGTGACGCTGTGGCACCATGGCACTGTGACACTGTGGCACTGTGGCACTGTGGCGCTGTGATGCTGTGGCACTGTGACGCTGTGGCACCATGGCACTGTGGCACCATGGCACTGTGGCACCATGGCACTGTGGCACCATGGCACTGTGGCGCTGTAACGCTGTGGCACCATGGCACTGTGGTGCTGTGACGCTGTGGCACTGTGGCGCCATGGCGCTGAGACACTGTGGTACCATGGCGCTGTGATGCTGTGGAACTGTGGTGCTGTGGCCCTGTGGCACCATGGCACTGTGGCACTGTGGCACTGTGGTGCTGTGGCGCTGAGACGCTGTGGCACCATGGCACTGTGGCGCTGTGACACTGTGGTGCTGTGGCGCTGCGCCTTGTGGCATGAACTGGGAGTAAGCCGACAAAATGAGACTTTTGATATATTGCTTGGAAGTATTGCCTCAGTCCACACTCAGAAATCATATCACTGCATTTTGATGTCACCATAGCTAGGAATAAATTACATTCTACCAACTGAATAATCTTAAAAGTAGACAAAGGGGAAGTTAGTCTTTTTCCATTTCCGTTTTATTTACATATATTAATAGATTATTTGTCCATGTTTAATCATGGCATGTACCAGAGACATTTAAATTTCTCTGCATATACATGTAGTTTAGCCATAATATGTGCATGGCTCTTTGTAGTTGATCTTAACTACCTCACAAAGTGTAATTTGCAACATATTGCAAAATAGAGGATTCTGTAAGGATTCAAGAAGGATACATCTTTTCTGTTGAGGCATATTTTGGGATGACATCAACAATATTATGCCATAAACATCTGCCCACATTAGAAGTTAACATTACATCACACGGACAACTGATTTAAATAACAGTTGTCAACTAGGCGTACTCTTTGTCAGCTAAATCAATTTGACCCAAAGTTATAGCATAGTAGAAAACCCTATTTAACCTGACCTGATGTCTGCTTAGCCTGACCTGATGTCTGGCTAACCTGACCTGATGTCTGCTTAACCTGACCTGATGTCTGCTTAACCTGACTTGATGTCTGGTTAACCTGACCTGACGTCTGCTTAACCTGACTTGATGTCTGCTTAACCTGACCTGATGTCTGGCTAACCTGACCTGATGTCTGCTTAACCTGACCTGATGTCTGCTTAACCTGACCTGATGTCTGCTTAACCTGACCTGATGTCTGCTTAACCTGACCTGATGTCTGCTTAACCTGACCTGATGTCTGCTTAACCTGACCTGATGTCTGCTTAACCTGACTTGATGTCTGCTCAACCTGACCTGATGTCTGACGCAAGCAACAGTTGTGTGCTATTTTGCCTTGATTTTTATGCTTGTTAGAAGTAATAAATCTCATGCAAGAAAATAAATCTGATCACATTTGAGCATGACATAACTTTATACCTATAATGAGCGTCTATCCTGGGAAATGACATTGCTTGCGGGTTAATGACCGTGACCAGGATAGTACCCATAAGGTAAAATTCAACCCATGAAATTGGTCAATAAATACTCTACGCATTGTTTGCCTAGATCACAAATTATTATATTATAAAACGTCACTGGTATGTGCATGCATAAAGGTCAATGTCATGACTTCATACCACACCCTTGTATCATTTATACACAATTACATCAAATTTAAAATTTGTTTTTTTTTAAAGAGGTTTGTAAATGTTTCAAATATTGCATCATAAATATAGTTTCTGTATGTTCCTATGATGAGCATTGTATTTTGGAATAAGGATTTTTAACGAAGCGTGAAAACTTGTGTAAAACGGGTCTGATATAGCCATCATAGTCAGGACGATTATGAGGAGAATCTAAGATGAGTAGACCATAATGAAGTCTGTTATCTGGTTTATTTGCCTTTGATTTACATTCATTGATTGATTTGATTGTTGACATCAAGCTGACAGAAATGAAATGGCCATGCAAGTCTCATTTCAAGCCTGAAGTGATGTTACATAGGCTATCAAAAAAACATTATGTTGAGCAAACATGCGGCTAAACAATATTTCTCCATCATCTGACCATAAAAACTCGGTCATATTGTTTTTCAAGTTCATATGCATACAGTGGTCTACTTCTAACAAATCATGTAACAGAACATATATGTTTCTTGGTTATGAAATTTAAGCTGTGTCTCACTTCATTGACAGTTTATAAAATATCTCTGACTTTATCTTTTTAGTGTTGATATACAGAAGTTACATGGCAGGTTTGAAACAATAATATTCCTCTAAATATTTGTTTTAATGCATGAACATAAGTGATTCCATTATTCAATTTTAATAAAATATCAAATCTGATTCAAATATTTTGATTTGTGTACTTTTGATTAATAATAACATATTCTGACCCAAGACATTAAATGTTCACACATACTGTTGTTTTGGCAGACATCCCGGAAAATGATTCTTATCATTAACAAGAATAATGAGCTTAAGAGAACACATGAACTGCTTGACAAGGTCGTCATAAATATGCCATGCTTAAAGTGAAATAGACACTATATTCTCTTCACCAATCATATTCTACCACTGCGAGTTTTGGCAAGAAATGCATTACGTGTTTTTCCCTTAAGCCAACATACCTGACAAAAAGAGGAAAGTCTCAGGTAAGGGTACCGTAGTTAGAGATTAAAAATATGAGCTGGCGTCCTGCTGGGAACACTTGCTTACTGAGATTAGTACTCAGATTAGTGGGATGTGTCGTCACTTTCACATGTCAAAAATAGTGGGCAAATCACTGTACACACATCTGATCATTATTACTACACATGTTTCTTAATTCAAATTCTGGTTTTATTTGACAATTAAAATAATGATTGCAATATTTGAATTTATTTCAAATATAGAAATTATAATTCTATATTGTTAGTAGTGTTTAAATAACTGTGAAACTAGAGAACTATTTTAGAGGTATCAACACCATTTCCAAGAGGTGATCTTTGCACATATGAGTACATGCATTGTTGGCTGATCTCACTGGACAACAGAGAAATGCACATACAGGTGACATGTGACCTGTTGATTTCCATCCTGTCAGTGACTGATATGGTCAAATATTGACAACTACACATTTTGAAGATCTTGAAAATTGTTTTGGAATATATAATATACCAATCTGATTGAATGTATTTAACAATGAGCATTGTTTGCAGGTATGTTTTAAGCGTTAATGAATTGTAACAACACCTTAGATAGGTACAGTCCATGTTTATTTTTAAATGTGGATCCAGGCGAAATGTTGAGTGAGCAATCCTGCCATGAGAAAAGGTCAAAGCATATCATCAGACCTGTGAGACACATAATAATGCTGAAACATTGGGAACTATTGCATCGCACTGGATTTATTCAGAGATGCTCAAGGTTGGCCTCATGATCAACTTACTCGAAGTTTAAAGTCTATAATAAATTCTTGAAATTGGATCCTTGTTATAATTCGTTTTATTCTAAACTGAAATAAAATTGGAATATGAAGATTTCATATTTGTTTTCTGCATATAATTACTATTTTTTATATTTTCTATGTTGGCAAAAAACACATTCAATTCTATATGTTCTGACATGCATATTGCTCAAATATTACCCCAGTATGAAGATTTTATATTTGTTCACTATATAAAGTCAGTATTATTTATATTGTCTATCTTTGCAAAATAAAATAATAAAAATTATATTCTTCTGATATGCAAATTGCTCAATAAGAACTCCAATATAAAGATTTCATTTTTTGGGGGGTATCAAATCATTTTTATTATTTTATATTCTTCTGCATTTGCAATAGACAAATCAATTTATGTTTCCTGAAGTACATATCAAACAGAACCCCAATATTAAGATTTCACCTTCAGCATGAAAATAATACTTTTCCCAACCAGGATTCGAACCCTGGACCTTTAGCATAGAAGACAGACATCTTAACCACTGAGCCATGTATCACCCTGTATCAGTACTGTAGAAAACTTGGAGTCACAGCATTGTATGAAAATTGAAATTGTTCCATATCTTTGCTAATAAAGACATTTTATTTTATTTTTTTGTATTTTCTCCATTTGCCAAAAAAACAAAAAAAAAAAAAAGAAAAAACAAAAGAAAAACACATTTTATGTGTTCTGACTTTCATTCTGCTCTAAAAAGACCCCAACATGAAGATTTCACCTTTGAAGATTTCACCTTTGTTTATTGTATCGTCATTATTTTTTATAATTTCTATCAAAATAAAAAATGTTTCAATTCTATATGTTCTGATGTGCAAAATGAAGATTTCAGTTTCAGCATGAATAAAAAAAAAATATTTTGTTCCCGGTGGGAATCGAACCCCAGACCCTTAGCATGGGAGACAGATGTCTTACCCACTGAGCCATGTTGATTAGTATGATTTGACCTTCTCACTGGTAAATCACACAAATAGTCAACATCTTTATCACTTGATCAAGTTATTTTTATAAAGGGATATTCCGTTATTTCACACAACAGCCTAAATTAAATTTGTAGAGTAAAATTTTCCAAAAATATGTTTGTCTAAGATGATATCAATAGTAATGCAAATCGATAAAAAGAAACAGATATCTATAACTCATCTCTCATTTAAATCTAACCATTTTCTAGTTGATTCTCTGTAGGTAGGTATATAAGGTTAGCATGTTATGATTTATATTGAATATGAGGTGTGTCATATAATGTCCATACACATTTTATACATTTAACTCGAACACATAAAACAGAGAATTGAAATTAGCCAAAGAAAATCAGTTACTGGAGTGTTGCACATTTTTCTGGAGAAGTCATATGGAAAGTAGTCCGGTAGGATGTTAATTTCATAGGGAGTTAATGTGTTAATATGTACTCAATGAGTTCACTCATAACAGAAATCAAGATGGCCGAATGTTGGTTGAGAAAGTGCTTGATTTCTCTTAAGGGGAGTACACGTCATGGATTGTGTAAGTGGGTTGTAGAGACCACACCACTACAACTTATTGCTAATATACAATTAGTACACAATTTAGTCACATGTTATAAACGTGGTAAATTGGTGTTATCATCGTTTTCATTAGTGAATAGTGAATACTAAAAAATTTATATATGCGGTCAAAATAAGTTAGGACCGTTTATCAATGATGAGAAAAGATATCCAGAGTTCTCTGTCTTGGGGAAAGTCAATCTCAATATTAATTTTTCTAATTTCAAATGTTGTTTTATCCCCTTGGTTCACTAATGGTCCGCCCTTTCTGACTTGGCACATATGACAGACATGCGCACATGTATGGAAGTGGTAAGTTGCTTTGGTTGCAAAGAAGGCGGATGATGTGCCTTGGCAATCTTCCAACTGCATACCTGACTGTTAATTATGTTAATGAAAAGCGACCAAATCCAACGCAAATTCAAGTCTATTCTGGCAGAGCCTGGTTTAGATCCAGGAACTGTTACTCGTCAGTTACCAGTGTAATTATCTCATTTGATTGCTATGGTCTCATATTATATTTTGATTGCTTCAAATAAAGAATGACATAATCCTGTGATAACTTAAGCTTTTATTTTTTTTTATCTTGAAATATAAAATATAAAACCACAACAGACTAATCTGTCGATAAAATCTTCAGTTCTTCAGCGTCTTTTAAAATGAAATACACAATTTAACGGAACGTTTTGAGACATGACGACGTATAGAATATAGGTTAAATTTAATTATCACGCATGCATGATGATATGAGTCAAATTATGCCTCCCTGCATTAACTGACTGACACAATACATAATTTTTCACAGAAAAACTAGAGGAAACTTAATAAGCTACAGCTATTTGATACATAGCTATTTAAGTTGGATAAACATTATACAATTAGATGTGCCCGGAGAGTGATATTTATTGCTATATGAGTAATAAATGTAAATATCATTTAGCGACGTAAAAGCGGCGAAAACTAGTGTTCTCTCTGTGGCTAAAACTAGTATTGTATAAGCATAAATATATTGGTGTTTTGAGGAATACCAATAGGTTAGAAATAAGTATATCTCTATAAGTATAGTAATGAGTATACATTGGTACAAATATCCTATTTCAACTAGTTTAATTGGTTGGAGCTTGGTGGTTTTTGTCAAGAAGTAATATGGGTGTGACCATAGCCTATGTTTCATGAAATCATGATGAAATAGAAATGTCATGGTTCAAGGTTCATGTAGTTTGTGATCCATAAAATAACTAATCAAAATAACAGTTCGATAGGTTACCTTCCTAAGTTGACCTTTGAACTCGTTATGGCATTGAATGAAACAACTTTGCTGGCTTCTAATACTACACCCCATCACGGTCAAGGTGACCTTTAGGTTATTGCTCCCAACCATACGTTTCTGTGTATTTTATATTTTATGTATAAATAGTCAATATTTGAAGAGAAAATCCCTTTTGAGGAGAAATTTCCAATCAGTGTTTGATCATATGTTGATAGATACACGTAGCTTACCAACTATCCTGGTGTCATTATGAGGGAAAGTTGACTGGGTCCATCCCGTATCCCAAACCAGGAAACTGAGGTAAAGAAGGAAGATCGGCTGGGCCCCCATCGCAGCTGACCGAGTCGCCCTCTAGTGTAGAGTACTTCCAGCCGAGACGACCACCTCTTGAATCATCTGATCTAACATCTTCTCCAAACAAAAAAAGTAAATGATCCTGATCACATATATATTATTATATACGTGTTATATTTGCCAGTAACATATCCCATATGAGAAGCCACGTCTTGTGACCTGAGCTAATTTGCATGTGTGTAATTTATGACATTGCAGGTGGAATGCATAATTCGCATGCATGTGGGGCAGTTTAATGTGACAGCGAGTGAAGATAGAGAGAGTAAGTGTCAAAGCTTATGTGACCTCTCCTGACTACACCGTATACTCTTATGACCTCAGAAAAAACTGGTATTAGTGTTCGAGATTGTCATTATATTCACACGATAAAGACAGAAATAAATATAATGGCACTACTTATTGATGAACAAAAGAGTTTTTATTGTTTTATTTTCAACAACAACAAATAAATCGTAACTATAAATTAACATTTGCACATTAATTCTCCGTCATAATTTGCAACTATAAACAACGTCTTTCAGAATAAAAAAGACAACTTAATTTACAATGAATATAATATGAATTGCTCCATAATTAGAGGTAAAGACAATAAAACAATGGTTACTATGCTATATAAAATGTCACTGTTATGTCCGAATCTGATCACGGCTCAATGGCCTCGGGGCAGTCTTAAAATGTGAAGTACGTGAGAAGCCCCACCAGAGGGCGCATCCTTCACCATGGCAACGTAAGATCATGTGACCTAATCTTCTCATCATGTCTGCACCTTTAATTAAGGTATCAACAGAATGTTTGACTTCTCGGGAACATTTGTGCCCATTGGACTCTTTTGCCATGATATTTCATAATTAGATGAAATAGGGTAAAATTTTAGTAGAATTTGACAGCAGTTAAAACATCTGTCAGTCTTCTTGGTAATACCTGTTTAATTTGGTTAAGCTTAGAATATAAAAAACACACAACCGATCAAATATTAGATACTATTTCTATGCTTTCCAATACATTATTTTCATATGGTATAGCTTCAGTGCCCCCTGCTGACAAATGTTAACTTTTTTCAGTTCAACAACATCAGGATCAAATCTGTTTAGAAAAATAAAGATAAGAAAGAAATTAGAATAGGTTTTATAAGATGAAGATAGATTAGATTGGAGTAGAATAGATCAGAATAGAATAGATCAGAATAGTTTAAATTAGAATATATTTTAAAGCATCAGAATCTATTGGAATAGATTAGACTTGAATGGAATAGATTAGACTTGAGTGGCATAGATTAGAATAGAGTGGAATAGATTAGAATAGAGTGGAATATATTAGAATAGAGTGGAATAGATTAGAATAGAGTGGAATATATTAGAATAGAGTGAAATAGATTGGAATAGAGTGGAATAGATTAGAATAGAGTGGATTAGATTAGACTAGAATGGGATAGATTAGACTAGAGTGGAATAGATTAGAATAGAGTGGAATAGATTAGAATAGAGTGGAATAGATTAGAATAGAGTGGATTAGATTAGACTAGAATGGGATAGATTAGACTAAAGTGGAATAGATTAGAATAGAGTGGAATAGATTAGAATAGAGTGGAATAGATTAGGAAAGAGTGGAATATATTAGAATAGAGTGGATTAGATTAGACTAGAGTGGAATAGATTAGAATAGAGTGGAATAGATTAGAATAGAGTGGAATAGATTAGAACAGAGTGGAATAGATTAGAATAGAGTGGAATAGATTAGAATAGAGTGGAATAGACTAGACTAGAGTGGGATAGATTAAAATAGAGTGGAATAGATTAGAATAGAATAAATCAGAATAGATTGCATTAGAAATAGATTATATTAGAATAGATTACATTAGAATATATTACATGGGAATAGATTACATTAAAAGAAAAAAAGATTTGAAAAAGAATGAAAAAACTAGATTCCATAAATATCTTTGCAACGATTACACTCATAGCATTTGGAACAAGAAGATCTCCAAGCTAACCTTAATTATATGGGTGGATAAATGGGAGGCAAAATAGCAGATCCTAAAAGAATGAAGTTCTTAGAGAAGAAGGTAAACACCACTATATTCTTCCAGGTGTGAACTGTCTGAGATGGCAAAGGAAAACACCAATATGTCAATTTGTTACTAGAATAAATGCATATTCAAATATCAAATATTTCAGCCATTGCTTCACTGAGAATTGCTTCGAGGACGTCAAAGTATTATGAACACTAAGAAAGTGGTAAAGAAGTAGAAAATTGGACCAAGGTACAGGTAAGGTATTTTCACATAAATCAAAGTTCTACAATGATATCGACTCATTCAAACAACAAAACTCATCTCAGCACCGGGGGGTAAAGTGGTATAACCTGCGCGCGCACACTCCCGGAAGCACTCCCTCAGGCCATGGTTTGTTTTTCGTATTGTCTGGTGATAAAATTGTAGCCCAGTCTTCGCGTCTCCTGTCTGGTACTCCAGCTAAAATGATCTACTCACTAACAAAAACCCGTGGTGCAGTGACAGTCGCTTATACAACCAGACGACAAAGTGCTAATTACATTTTCAATGACACCTGACTTTTTTTCTTTTATCATTGACTACTTTGTTAACAAGCAATATACAATCTTGCTAGAAAGTACAAACCCTGTCATGTAACATTGTAAATGAGACAACCACGTGACAAGCCGTGATTTCAATTGAGATGTAGTTGTAGACAAGAACCATGCAACATATTAACATTATACAGCTACTAACTCAGTAGCTAGGTTGAGTGCTCATAGTTCAGAATAAAGTTAGTAGGTTAGTCAGCTGCTGTAGTATAGCATTATTTTAACATTATATGCAGGATGCAAAATACCCACAGTAAGCTCTCTTTAGAATTCATGAAACTTCATTATAGCAGCAGCAGTCTTTATTAAAGTCTTTATTACAGCTGCAGCAGTCTTATTACAGCCTTTATTACAGCTGCAGCGGTCTTTTTACAGTCGCACCAGTCTTTATTAAAGTCTTTATTACAGCCGCAGCAGTCTTTATTAGTCTTTATTACAGCTGCAGCAGTCTTTATCAAAGTCTTTATTGCAGTAGCAACATTCTTTATGGCAGCTTACATCTTATATTTTTGCAGACTGTCTGATAACAACAGCACTGTGCTGGAGAAAAATGAACAGCACTGAGCTGGAGAAAAATGCTTCAACATAGATCTGCCACTGCGTGACAGCCTCACTTTCCACGGCCATCAGCAACTGTATGCTAATGCCATCAACTAATAAAATCTTTATTATTAACATAAAGATATAATCACAAAAAATATTTTTTTTTTTGAGGTGTTGGGAGTGATTTCTGATACTTGCTGTTTATTTTTAAATTTTAGTTAGGTTTTCTGTCAGGTTTATGGTATTCATTATTTTGTTATGAAGGCGAATACTTTATTTTCAATGCATGACACATAAGTATATTTTGCACATGCAGACATTATATTACTTGTAACGATGGCATGTTGTCTGGGTAGGCTGCCAGCGTTAAACATTAAAACTTAGCTATGCTCCGCACATTAAGATATGCATTGAAGGGAATTAATTTCAAACATGACGCATAACACACATACAGGTGAAAAGTGATAAAGTTGACATTCACATGGCGGCGGCAGAGAGGCGGACAATTAATCAAATGAACAATATGGTCATTACAGGAACAAGACTATATCAGTCATATAAATGACATTTATGGACGGTCAATATTGTTTTAATCACTTAACTCGCTCATTTATGTTCAACCGTTTTTTTTGGGGTTATGGACACGCAGTAAAACATCAGCAATATTTTAAATGTCATCATTTATATATATATATATATATATATATATATATATATATATATATATATATATATATATATATATATATATATATATATATATATATATATATATATATATATATATATATATATATATATATAGTTTCTCTAAGTTATTCAAAATTCAATAATTTTCATGTGCACAAACATCACATGTGACTATCTTGATTTTTCATATTTGTCAGATAAGCTTATGCAGTAAATAGGGTGGGGAACGTTTTTCTCATCTCTACAGTAAGTGTGTCCATAAAGCTTGGTGGGATGTGGTTAAGGTATTGTTTGAAGAGGAATCCTGGTTTTCAAGTGACAGCTCAGTTTGAGACTTAAGAGGAAAAGGGTTATCTAGGTGATGGAGTATGCTGCCATATCATTGCCATATTGATGGAGTATGCTGCCATATCATTGCCATATTGATGGAGTATGCTGCCATATCATGGCCATATTGATGGCGTATGCTGCCATATCATTGCCATATTGATGGAGTATGCTGCCATATCATTGCCATATTGATGAAGTATGCTGCCATATCATTGCCATATTGATGGAGTATGCTGCCATATCATTGCCATATTGATGGAGTATGCTGCCATATCATTGCCATATTGATGGAGTATGCTGCCATATCATTGCCATATTGATGGAGTATGCTGCCATATCATTGCCATATTGATGGAGTATGCTGCCATATCATTGCCATATTGATGGAGTATGCTGCCATATCATTGCCATATTGATGGAGTATGCTGCCATATCATTGCCATATTGATGGAGTATGCTGCCATATCATTGCCATATTGATGGAGTATGCTGCCATATCATTGCCATATTGATGGAGTATGCTGCCATATCATTGGCCATATATTGGCCTTATTCACGGTTCTCGACCTGCATAGCCGGGTATACAGCCAACGACAACAGAGCTGTGGACGACAACAGAGCTGCGGTTCCAAAGTATTTTAAGTGCATCTACACTTACAAAAATATTCTCCTCGAGTTGTTGTCTAAAACTTGTATGCGTCAACAATATGAAATGGTGTGATGAACATTGGCAATAAGTTGATAAATTGAAACGCAGCTTTGCTGTCGTCTGCAGCTCTGTTGTCGTCGGCTGTACACTAAAATGTCCAGGAAATAATCCTAAGCAATTCCAAAAAGCGCCTGATATATCTGGGGTTTTTTTTCTCCACAAAAAGCGTAGCTGTGAACACAATATATAATTGGTGACAATGTATTTAGAATATACAATATTGATCCATGGTTCCCTTTGAATTTTTTTTTTCAAAAATAAACAAGAAAACGTGGCGCTTCACGGCCGGCAAAAATAGAAGCGAATCATCAGCAATTTCTTTTCTTTCTTTTTTTTTTACTTTTGAATTGTTTTTACCAACTGTAAAACGAAATTTCACTCTACACATTTGAATTTTTGTTTTAATAGGGGCAATATTGTATGCACAGAACAGAAGTGTAAATTACTTTTGTAAAGAACATGTAAATTACGCTTGTAAAGAATGTGTAAATTACACATGTAAAAAGTATGTAATTTACGCGTCTAAAGAATGTGTAGATTACGCGTGTAAACAACGTGTAAATTATGCATGTAAAGAATGTGTAGATTACGCGTGTAAACAACGTGTAAATTATGCATGTAAAGAATGTGTAGATTATGCGTGTAAACAACATGTAAATTATGCATGTAAAG
Source organism: Amphiduros pacificus (assembly GCA_949316495.1). Taxonomy (NCBI): domain Eukaryota; kingdom Metazoa; phylum Annelida; class Polychaeta; order Phyllodocida; family Hesionidae; genus Amphiduros; species Amphiduros pacificus. Next base: position 11,011,978 of record OX439012.1, on the reverse strand, counting down.
AATGTGTAGATTACGCGTGTAAACAACGTGTAAATTATGCATGTAATGAACATGTAAATTACGCTCGAAAGAATGTGTAAATTACGCGTGTGATGCCTTTCAAGCTTGACCCATGTAACGTAAAGCCTCGAACTGAATCTCATCTGCAAATACATCTTCCCCTTGGTGAATGTGTGGCTTTAGGGGCCACCTGGTGTGTCCAAATGTCAGTGGCATTCTGAACACACAACTGTGCTTAAACTGTGAAACTTGTTTTGCCCAATCACCGTCACATCTAAAAGGTGTCACGGCAAATATCCAAATAGGATAAGAAATATCCAGGTTCAAAGTTCAAATTGACGGAAATGATATTTGTTGGTACCCCATCCATATATTAAACCGGAAATACTATTTGACAGTTCTCCCATCCATGGACTTTTTACATTAGAGCCATTTTGTTCCTAATTTTGCATTTATTGACGTTTGACACAGCACATTGCTGCATCTTGACTTAGTGCTTGGTCTCATGATACCAAACATATTTGAATTATTTCTATACATGTATCATAAGCAGAGACATTAATGTGAAATCTTTAGAACTACCATTTTAATATTCTCACTCACGGCAGTTATTTTAGGAGCCAAAACGTCGTAAAACCCATGTTTCGTTCATATAAATGGCTATTTTTTCAACCTTCCGTAGGAGTGAAGATAATATTATTTGACTGGTAACCAATCATTTTCTTAATTTTAAATGATAGGGGACCAGTTGATGGATATTAGGACCAGTTGATGGATATTGATTTTGGGACCCCTAGCCCAATCGGTGTCAATAGTCAATCCGCTAGATGTCACGGCAGTAAAAAGTCAGTCGTTATCCAGTGGATATTTCCATGACGGCCCCGGGACTTTCAATATCCCCCCACCCCGCCTGCCATCTTCATATATAGCTATCTTATAAGGAACATGGCATATCACCAAAAACCAATAAATGATATAAAACAACTAATTATTGATTATATACCCCATAAAAAATCAAATGCAATTATGATATGACTTAAAAAACAAAACATTTAAAAGGATCAATGGCTGAAATATAGAATTCATGTGTAACAAACATCAATATTGCCACTAATATCCAAGATTTCCAGCTCCACTCCTCCAATTTCAAAATTGAATGATTTTAGGACGGCATTACTCTCCCTTGCATAGGGTTCAGTATGTAACAATATATTGAAGAGGCCTAGTAAAGCTGGGTAGGACGGTATGAAATCCCTAGAATTTAAAAAAAGTCAGATATCTCATGAAGACACATTATTTTTTATCTGTCTGGTATATATATGCCAGGTAATGTCCAGGCAAGGTTTTGAGAATTACGAGGTAATGTTTGGGAATTACCAGGTAGTGTTTTGGGAATTACGAGGTAATGTTTGGGAATTACCAGGTATAGTTTTGGAAATTACCACGCAATGTTTGGGCATTACCAGGTAATGTTTGGGCATTACCAGGTAATGTTTGGGCATTACCAGGTAATGTTTGGGAATTACCAGGTAGTGTTTTGGGAATTACGAGGTAATGTTTGGGCATTACCAGGTAGTGCTTTGAGAGAAGCCAGGAAATGTTTTGGGAATTACTAGGTAAGGTTTGGGAGTGGCTATGTAATGTTTTGGGAATCACTAGGTAAGGTTTTGGAGTGGCTATGTAATGTTTTGGGAATCACTAGGTTAGGTTTGGGAGTGGCTATGTAATGTTTTGGGAATTACTAGGTTAGGTTTGGGAGTGGCTATGTAATGTTTTGGGAATTACTAGCTTAGGTTTGGGAGTGGCTATGTAATGTTTTGGGAATTACTAGGTTAGGTTTTGGAGGCTATGTAATGTTTTGGGAATCACTAGGTAAGGTTTTGGAGGCTATGTAATGTTTTGGGAATCACTAGGTAAGGTTTTGGATTGGCTATGTGATGTTTTGGAAGTGGCTACAGAGTATTCTGGGAGTGTTCTGGGAGTGTTCTATTATTTATTCATAAGCTGCAATATTGACGGAGATGTTTTCGGAGGGATTCAACATTATGAATTTATTGCAGTGTGCTTCAGAAATTCCGATATGATTAACAGAGAGCATATCTTGTCTGCACACAAAATAAAAGAAAAATATGATAAAGAAAGATATTTTGCCTTTGGAAATTTTAGAAACATGTTTTAATTCTTGAAATAACATACTGAAATGCTAATTTGTAGAATGCAAAGTATGCAATGGTTTCTCTATATATTGTTTTATAAGAGACAATTCATTGAAATTCAGATAATTCTATTTTTATTTGGATATGTTTAGTCATGTTTAGTGTTCTTTTTAATATTTTAATTTATTTGTATTTGTCGCAAATGATACAAAATGTTCACAAAGATGCCATAATGCTTTCCATAAGTATGGTGTGTTTTTTTCAAAAGGTGGAATATACATGACTGAGATGCGAAACACTGGAGTAAGAATGAGTCATGGGGGTTTAAAATGCATTCAAATCGGTAAAAAAATATGTGACTGCTATAGCCAAGCCGTGAGAGCAATTAAAACATGGTGGCTGAAAGGTGGTCAAATATTGCATCAAATTTGTAAGTGCTTAACACGTAATGTAAAGCATTCAGCAGTAAAGCATTCAGTGGTTGCCATCATATGAATGTATCATTAATAAGTTGACTTCAGTGAAGGCTGTCTAAACTGTATGCCTACATGTACAGAGGTCCACAACATTTCTGTTAAATGAGATAATCGATGATATATTATTTTTCTGACTTACAGCTTTATCGATCACACAGCGTCTGGTGATTGCTTTCCTCAAGTCTCAACTGGTGGTCAAAAGCTAAATGGCCAAAAGCTAAAATTGTCTAAAGCTAAATGGTCAAATACTAAATGGTCAAAGGAAAAATCGTCAAAAGCTATATCTTCAAAAGCTAAATGGTGAAAAGCTTAATGGTCAAACGCTAAATGGTCAAAAGCTAAATTTTCAAAACTAAAGCATTGAAATCTAAATCGCCAAAAGCTGAAATGGTCAAGACTGAAATGGTCAAAAGCTAAATGGTCAAAAGCTAAAGCGTCAAAAGTTAAATTGTCAAGAGCTAAATCGTCAAAAGCTAAATCGTCAAAGGTTAAATCGCCTAAAGCTAAATCGACAAAAGCTAAATTGTCAAAAGCTAAAAATATAAGAAAGCTCTGCCAACATATTGCCATTCAACAAATGATTAATGCTCACACCGGTATGTCAGTCAGGTGCTTTCCAAGAAAACAAAAAAGTCATGTTTGTAGCCTATGGTGTTGCCATAACAATCTCTGTGAGAAAAATAATTATTTTAGATGAGATAATTTTTTTCTTCTCTACTACCAAACACTCGATACAACAGGCTCAACACGAAGATGCGTTGGGAATTATCATCACACAAATAAATTGACTTTTGAGTGGGTGAACTAGTTTGTATTATAAGTCGATATTGATTGTATCACGATACTACTATATATTTAATGACATTAAAAAAACGCAAAACAAACTATTGAAAAATATATCTTGGAGTTCCATTCAAATGGTATTGATTCTATCATTCAAACATATAGCTGTACATTTGCACAATTTCCGTGTCGATAATATGCACGCATGCATCTTAAAGTGCGTGCAATATGATATTGATTGCAAGTTCCCGAAGAGAACTTTTAACTATATCTATTAATAAATTAGTGTCTGCATTCAGCGGATATGCAATGAAAAATGTAAAGGTTGTAGTTGATGGTATCTGCATTAGTGCTATACAATGAGCACACATATACATCAGAAATGGGCTATACACAGTGATCTTGAAGTAAACATCGGAAACAGAGTACCACCATAATACCATGGTTGAGTAAGTCTAAGAGAAAGATGTCACCAAAAAGGATATCATTGATTCTCTTCTATGTAACTGCTTTCGTGGCTGGGTGTAAGTATTGATTGTATTTCCAGTCAATAGTGATTTGTAGGTTGATAGAGGCAGGTAAGATAATTACAGCTTATTTGTAGCGTAATTTAGTGGTGAGAGTGGTGAACAAATGGTGTAATAGGTATAATAAAGTTGTTAGTGCCATATAATTATGTTGTAGATATATCAAACAAGGGTGTTGAATGTGTCATATCAGGCAACGGTCATGTGCCATTTGTGTTATACAAGAGGTATAGAAATTGGTGAGATTTCTGTCAGTTTTAGATGGTTTAAACAAGGTTTTTCCATCACATGATTAGGTTTTTCATTTTAAAAATACTATCGAGTCTGTACAATAGATTTGCATGTACCTTTGGTTAACTTTGACCAATATTTGACCAACCTCTTGCATCTTTAGGACGATACTTTAATGAGAAAAGCTTTGTTAGCTGATTTCATATATTGCATATAGAATCGAGATCTGGCATTGTGACAGTGACCTTTGAAATTATAGTCATTCACTCCTTCCCATTTCAATTCCTAATAATGCGTTTCAATGTTCTATAAATAGGCTTCCAGATGTCTTACTGGGCAATAATTGATATAATGTGAATCATTATGTTTTACCTAATGGAGTTATGGATAATTGTATGTTAGCAGTTTATAATATCAGGATAATTTCAAACCTATAATTGTCTATTCATGTACTCATAGTTGTATCACCTTTACCTGATATAATTAGCTGGGGATTGTACTACATTATGCATGTATGTCGAAGGTTTATGATAATATATCGCCTTTGTGTCCTGCGCATTTGTTCTGTCTCCGTCCACTAACTCCTGGTGGAAAGCACTATGGCCTTACAATCGTGAACGTAGTTTTATTGCGTAGGCTCTGAGTGCACATGAGACACACGTGGAGTGGCCAACAAGACAAATCAAATTATATCAAATGAAATCACTCAGGATCAAATCATGGAACACCATGAAGGCACTGTCATAGTTATTTTGTATTATTCGTTATTTTAGTTTCTTGATTTATCATAGGTTTTAAGGTTTATCATAGTTATTTTGTAATATTCGTTGTCTTAGTTTCTTGTTTTAGTTTCCCAGGAAGGTTTTAAAGCATTCATGAAACCTGGAAGGTTCCAGGCGATTTTACAATGGTTTAAGGTATCTGAAATCAATATATGATCTTAAAATTGACATACATACAGCCTATCTGTCTGAAATCCACAAAAGAACATCTGCCCTGAGAATTATGATTTTTTGTGACCACCAAGTACTGCCAGTACTAAACAGGAAGTGTGTTGTGTGACCTTGACCTTTGAACTGTCAGGGGGCTCCGTAAGTCACAGGCGGTGTTGTTTACCAATTGTCAAAATTGGAGCAACACATTTTCGGCCATTTTTTTCCATTATATAGAGAATGAATTGGAAGTTATCATGATGATAGTGCCTTTTCTTAGCTTTCTTTTGGTGGTAAAATTATTAAAAACGGATGAATATTTATGAAGTTATAAATGAAGAAAAATCATTATTTTTTATATAATATATGTTTGCCAAAAAAAGGTTTTAAAATTCTATACAGCCCAGATTCTAAGGTGGAATCCATGCAGCCTTTGATGTCTTCCCATTCATTGATGTCTTCCCATTCATTGATATCTTCCCATTCATAGCAGGACTTCTCTATCATATCAGTCCCTGCCACCAAAGGTATAAATTATATAAATATGTGCACAGAATCCAGTGCAAGTCATCAAGATAATCAGAAAAATCTCACTGTCAACGCAGTGGTGAAAGAATATAAATAAATTTGTTTTGTACTGTGCCAGACACCTGGTTACAGTTTATGACCTAATGTTGGTCAATTAAGATTTGATGATATTTTTGTGAGCAAGGCAAGTATTTATGACTCAGGAATTTCCAAACTTTGAATGAGATAAAAAACAGGGCAATGACTGCAGAGGTAGTAATTGAATACTGCCTATGTAATGCAGATTAAACTTTGGTAGAAAATCTGAAGAATGGGCATGATGGATAACACAGGGCTCAGTATTTAATTCCACATCGTTCTGATGCACATGGAACTACATTTCAATACAATTATCAAGTCAACTGGCCTGAAGGAAGTAGATATGACATTACGCAATATCAAAATCGACAACAACAACTGGGCAATAAGAACCATAGGGAATCTGAAAGGCTAAGATATTGTCGAAATTGTGTGATCAATGCAATGTCAATTCTTCCTTTACTCATATACATCTAAAGGGATGAAAGCTATCAAGCTATAAAGTTATCAATTTTACTTTAATGACCTTGAAGTGTAGATATTTCTTATTTGTACCATCCAATCCTTAAATTCAATATTTCAAAACTTAACCTAGCCTTGCTTTGATTAATATTTCTATCCAAATCTGAGATCACTTGTACAAAATTTATTCCTATGATCCAATAGAGGGAATTATGGACATCAATTGTGTCTCATAGAATACTATAATCTTGTGCTCAGTGGGGTGTGACGATGCTTTGTAGTTCTTTGCAAATATTATGAGCAATTAAACAACAAGGGGTACAAAATTTGCAACTTTCCCAGATAATAATATTATTTACAGGGTGTTCCACCACCCAATCACTGTCTTTTTCTTAGTTTTCTTGGAACACAATTTTCAACTCAATGAAAGAAATATTTTTAAAAAGCATAAAGTAAAGTTTTCACTTTCTAAAAATGCTTTGCTATCTAAGCATTGAATGGATAATATCCTTTATATTTTAGGATGTACATGAGTATTATTTAATCTGATGTGAAACATCAGATTGACAGAAATGCCCTTAGTGTATATAAATGGTTATACTATATATAGACACATGGCTGGGATCAAACATATTTTTATCATTTGGTTTACAGACAGTTCATGATAAGAACAACATACAGATGGTTCATTTCCATCATGGTTGTTATTGTCAAAGTTGGACCACTTTACATTTTGCAAATCTTCAATATAATTGCTTTGTGATAAAAAATATGTGATAAAAACTATTGCATTCATGGACACATCCATGAATCATATCAGATAATTTCAATATAAACCTAATATAGAAATAAAACGTATTTTATCAATTGCAAAATCTACAAAATTAGCATAAGGGAAGTGGATGTTTATTGATTTTCTGTCATATATATATATATATATATATATATATATATATATATATATATATATATATATATATATATATATGCTGTATTGTGGGACAATATATTTAGCACTGGTTAATCCATGGTTTCTACACAAGGTCAATCCCAACTTTTTTATCATATATAATCGACTATATTGCAAAACTAAGGATTCTTTGAAGTTGAAATTTTAAGAAAAGATCTTCATGTGAATGCATTTATTGTAGTACTTAGGTGTGACATTGTATGACATTGTATTGTAACAGATTTTACAATATAGATATAAACTGTAAGACCTTGTTATGCATTAACATGGTAATCATGAATAATCACTTCTTCTGTCATACAATTGACGAAATGGTCCATCAAGGACATAATAATGGCAATATGAAATGTTAAAATACAATATTTAGAGATATGTGCAAGTACAAATTGAAGTTATCGATATTTTATTTAAGTTCTATAGTACATCTAGTTTTTCTTGTACAACACGATTAAAACATAACATATATTTATTGCTTGAGACATGTCTTGAACTTTATTATATGGCCTAATAATTGTAAAAAAAATGGGGGGGTGAACCCTGAACCCTGATCAAAATGGTTCTGTGATATATAAATTTATTATAATTTCACTTTATTAAAAATTAATTTAAGTTACACAGAATCTATCTCAGGGATTTCGCTTTACCTAACTACTCCACAAGCTCTCTCTCTCTCTCTCTCTCTCTCTCTCTCTCTCTCTCTCTCTCTCTCTCTCTCTCTCTCTCTCTCTCTCTCTCTCTCTCTCTCTCTCTCTCTCTCTATATATATATATATATATATATATATATATATATATATATATATATATATATATATATATATATATATATATATATATATATATATATATATATATATATATATATATATATATATATGCATACATTTCAAGTGTTTTCTTGATGGTTTTGGGATGCTTAGAACATATAGATTAAGCAAATGAGCATGCTGAAGTCCATAGAAACTGCAATGATCTTATGAATATTTCACTCCTTTTTCTCTGCTCAGAATGTCATATCAAAGCCATATTTTGTTTTACTCTTAGACTAATAGAATAGAGTGTACACCCAATCACTAACTTAGAAATAATATTAGCTTTGAAAGCTTTGAAACATTTTAATTCCGAGGAAATCATGAAACATAACCAATCAATGTGTTCTTGCAGAAACTGCACACATTGTGTGTCTGTGGGGTTTTACCTCAATCTAAACATTATTTCTGAACAAGATCATGACAAAACCTGCCCATCGTATAGGAATAAGTGATTTTGTTGATAAATATACACTCTGATCACTTAATATGCATCTGCGCTTGAGGAAGGTTGACATTTTCCATTAAGTTCTATCCAACCCCGAAGACTGCCCAACAAATGAATTTCTATGGCCGTGGCTTGTGGAGTAATGTTTTTTTAATGTGATGATGTAAAATATGTCTGGCTGTAGGATACTGATCATATTCAAGCGATTACACTGTTAAAGTCATGAGAGAAGTTAGGGCATTGGAAACCTTCTGGCTGCAGAATACTGATCATATTCAAGCGATTACACTGTTAAAGTCATGAGAGAAGTTTGGGCATTGGAAACTGTCTGGCTGTAGGATACTGATCATATTCAAGCGATTACACTGTTAAAGTCATGAGAGAAGTTAGGGCATTGGAAACCTTCTGGCTGCAGAATACTGATCATATTCAAGCGATTACACTGTTAAAGTCATGAGAGAAGTTAGGGCATTGGAAACCTTCTGGCTGCAGAATACTGATCATATTCAAGTGATTACATTGTTAAAGTCATGAGAGAAGTTAGGGCATTGGAAACCTTCTGGCTGCAGAATATTGATCATATTCAAGCGATTACACTGTTAAAGTCATGAGAGAAGTTAGGGCATTGGAAACCTTCTGGCTGCAGAATACTGATCATATTCAAGTGATTACATTGTTAAAGTCATGAGAGAAGTTAGGGCATTGGAAACCTTCTGGCTGCAGAATATTGATCATATTCAAACGATTACACTGTTAAAGTCATGAGAGAAGTTAGGGCATTGGAAACCTTCTGGCTGCAGGATGATTATCATATTCAAGTGATTACATTGTTAAAGTCATGAGAGAAGTTAGGGCATTGGAAACTGTCTGCCTGTAGGATACTGATCATATTCAAGCGATTACAAATGTATAATTATTTTTTATATCTTATATTTTCCTGACATCCATTATCTTATTCACATTAATTTCAATGTTTTGTACGCATATTCATACGATTTCTGGACTTACAACAATCTTAATACATGACGTGTTGTTCCGATATATTATTGAAGTCATATCCGAAAATAAATTCTGTTTCAGTCTTTCTGGCAAAGAATATATTTAAAATGAAGGTCAAATGACAGAATAGCTATTTGTTTACAATGTTAATGTTTGAGCCAAAATAAATTACTTCTTCAGTTATCCACGAAACAAAAACAGTGTGAAGAAAATTGTTTAAAAATCGAATAGTACCTCGGAAGGATTCGAACCTGGAATCCCCAGGTCACATGGCAAATGCTCTTCCAATTGAGTTATTTTGTCCAAGTCGATATTGTCTAAAATGTATTCATAAGAGTGCTTTTTTGAGGGCCATAATTCAGAAACCGTCGGTGTTAATGAGGATTTTCTAGATATGAGCCTTACCTCAGATCAAGTCTTCATTTTTTTCTCTTCAAAATGGTATCACAATAGAAACAATTAGATGATGAGAGGGCACTGGTCCGAACTAAACTGTTGGAACCTAACGTAAATATAGATATTTTGACTCTATAGAGGATTTTAGAAACAGCCTTATCTGTATTCTATACGTGTGATTTAAGTTGTTCTCGAACTCAACTATAGACTAGCGGCATCATGCATGTCACAAAGTACCTCACGCTTTAAAATACATAAACCAGATGATTGTTTTTGAGATGGCCTCTGATATATCTTTATACTGACGAAGAGAATCATCTTTGATTAAGGCTTTTTAAATCTAAATGACACCAACATAAAAAGAATAAATTAGGTATGAAATATTTAAAATCAAAACATATTTGTCCAGATCAGTACTTTTTATATGTAGATAAAACACAAACATAAAAATAATAAATTAGATATGAGATATTTTAAATCAAAACATATTTGTCCAGATCAGTACTTTTTATCTCTAGATATCATATGCCCTTATATGACAATGCATTTATGACAATCCACTCTTAGAAGAGTTAAAGAGACGGGCATTGCTGGCACGCTTCAACAGAACGACCTAACAAAATTTACCTATAAATTATCAAATGAATTCCTCATCTGATATTCACCTTTCCCTTTCCAAACTAGATGACATCTTATTGATGTTGTTTAGCGCAAGCAAAATCCATTGTTTATAATTCATGCATTATGTATGTATCTGTATACGAGTATAGAACCTCGGTAGAGCCGGTAGAACCTCATGTGTGGCAAGTCATTATTCACACATCACAATGTATTTTTTTTTTGCCGCACAATAGAATATCTGATTTCAGAAGTGAAACACTGGAGCAAGGAACAGTCATAAGGGATTTAAAAAAATGGGAAGGGCATAGCAGTGAATGCGTTCACATGTATTGTGCTTAAATAATTCATGATTCCAGTGGCCAAGTTGTGAAAGCACTAAAAACATGGTGGCTATAAGGGCCGGGTCATTATTCAATCGGGGGGGGGGGGCTGAGGAAAGTCGAAAAAAATATCAGTGAGACCATTTGGTGGAGAAAAGAAATATTGAGAATGCCAACTTTAAGATAAAAATTAAATTGAGACTCTCATATCCTCAGAAAAAAGTTCCAAGGGTAAAGATTTTCGGGAAAATGGAGTTTCAAGCTTGTAGAAGTCAATTTTAGAAGGGGAAAAGGAAACTAGAAAAAGATTCGCTCGCCACTACAATATGTACAATTTCCCCCACAACATGTTTTGGGAGCTAAATTTGAGGCATCAGTGACAAATATAGTTTACAACATAACTGTTAGGGCAACGTACAACCTGAGGGCAATAATAAATGTTATATTGCTATCTTTTACAAATATCTTTCTATCTTTTACATTTATAAGATATTCAGTTTCAGTACTTTACTTAATATTCATTATTGGGCAAAACACAGACTTTCTTAGTCTTGATTTCTTAACTTAACATCGATTATAATATCTCAATAGTGATATTTGCTGAATAACACATATTCAACAGTTATATCATTATTTTTTGTAGTTTGTTCAAAGCAATGGTATGATAATCAAGCTGCCTCCTGTCCCACTCCTTGTCTACAACACTGGGCACACTTTTATGTGGCTCTTGTCCTGCATATATTAGGGCAAGCTGATTAGCACCAGTTCCTCTGTGGTGATCCAAAGTCATAGGTATCATCCCTGGCTGTGGCGAGATTGATTTTAAGATACAATTTCACATATGAGTTAAGGCCTGTGGCTAAGGCTTAAACCATTCATGAAATCACAGAGGTCACAGGGAATTTTACTGAAGTTTGGGGTATGCTAAAATAATATATAGCCATGAAAATGTGATACAAGCAAGCTATCTCACTAAAATCATCCAAAATACACTGACCATGGTTATTGTGTTTGCTGAAAGTGCCAAGCACTGGCTGTACATGAATACAACCCTGACAGACCCCAGTGTTAGGCCTGTAGGTGGCCGCCGTGTAGTATCCAATGTGACCACACTCATGACAATTAGGACTTTATAGGCAGAAGTATACTTCAATAAATGACTACTTGAAATAGTCGTATTAACTGTCAATTAGTGTAAATAAGGAATTGTGTCATTTTCTTATAACTCATACATCTATATACACACATATAAGTATATAAATTAGGATGTGTCCACCCAGGAAAAAAATTGGTGCACAAAAAACTGAGAAAAAATATATCCTTTGGTTTGGGAAAAAATTGAGAATGACCGAGCACCGGAAAAACATCAGCTAGGTCTTTTCCCTCTCTAGAGAATGGTAATTGGGCAATAGGACTAGTAAGAGGCTGTCATGGGGCTACTAGGTCAGTTATAGGTTGGTAATGAGGCTATAGGACGAGTAAGAGGCTGTCATGGGGCTACTAGGTCAGTTATAGGTTGGTAATGGGGCAATATGACTAGTAAGAAGCTGTCATGGGGCTACTAGGTCAGTTATAAGTTGGTAATTGGGCAATAGGACTAGTAAGAGGCTGTCATGGGGCTACTAGGTCAGTTATAAGTTGGTAATTGGGCAATAAGACTAGAAAGAGGCTGTCATGGGGCTACTAGGTCAGTTATAAGTTGGTAATTAGGCAATAGGACTAGTAGGAGGCTGTCATGGGGCTATAAAGCCAGTTATAGGTTGGTAGTGAGGCCATAGGACTAGTAAGAGGCTGTCATGGGGCAACTAGGTCAGTTATAGGTTGGCAATGGGGCTATAGGACTAGTGAGATGCTGACAATAGGCTACTTGGCCAGTTATAGGTCGGTAATGAGGATTTAGGACTAGTAAGAGGCAGAGGCTGTCATGGGGCTAATAGGCCAGATATTGGTTGGTAATGAGGCAATAGGACTAGTAAGAGGCTGTTATGGGGCTACTAGGTCAGTTATAGGTTGGTAGTGAGGCCATAGGACTAGTAAGAGGCTGTCATGGGGCAACTAGGTCAGTTATAGGTCGGTAATGAGGATTTAGGACAAGTAAGAGGCAGAGGCTGTCATGGGGCTAATAGGCCAGATATTGGTTGGTAATTGGGCCATAGGACTAGTAAGAGGCTGTCATGGGGCTACTAGACCAGTTAGAGGTTGGTAGTGAGGCCATAGGACTAGTAAGATCCTGTCATGGGGCAACTAGGTCAGTTATAGGTTGGCAATGAGGCTATAGGACTAGTAAGAGGCTGTCATGGGGCTACTAAGCCAGTTATTGGTTGGTTGTGAGGATGTAGGACTAGTAAGAGGCTACTGGGTCAGTTATAGGTTGGTAATGGGGCCATAGGACTATATTGAGGCTGGTAGTGGGGCTGGTAATGGGGCTACTAGGTCAATTATAGGTTGGTAATGAGGCTTTAGGACTAGTAAGAGGCTGTCATTGGGTGGTCAGTTATAGGTTGGTAATGAGGCTTTAGGACTAGTAAGAGGCTGTCATGGGGCGGTCAGTTAGAGGTTGGTAATGAGGCTTTAGGACTAGTAAGAGGCTGTCATGGGGCGGTCAGTTATAGGTTGGTAATGAGGCTTTAGGACTAGAAAGAGGCTGTCATGGGGCGGTCAGTTATAGGTTGGTAATGAGGCTTTAGGACTAGTAAGAGGCTGTCATGGGGCGGTCAGTTAGAGGTTGGTAATGAGGCTTTAGGACAAGTTAGAGACTGATAAACATCTCTTTCATGGCATGACACATGCAACATACGGAATCAATAGAAATTGATAACTGCTCCAGGTGCTCATGAATAAATAGAAAAAAAATATTGATTGAGCTCTGCATTAAATCATAGATGAATAGTAGATGGTTTGAGTGAGGCACCTTTCTGTCCTCGATTCGCATCGCATCTACAGATGAATCCTGTTTCTTGCATCTGTACATCTGCACCATCAATTGACAGGTTTCTTTGGGATGTTTAGGCACCAAAAATAGTTCAATGGATTGCAATAAACTTTCTGAATTACATTGAAAAACAATGCAGAGGGATGTCTTAAGTGTATGTTTATTGGAGGTCACCATGTGATTTTACTTAACAAGATCACACATCTCAATTGTTCTCTCCAGTCGAATACTTAATACTTTCCAAACATTTTTAAAACATCTAATACCTTTATTTGTTTGTTTGTTTAATCTACTTTGTGAAGATATCCTCTTGATAAATACAATGAAATAAAATGTGAATAATTAAACCTTACATGAAATGCTTAACCTGTAAAGGTTGTAAACATGTCTGCTGAGCGTTAAGGGGCCTTTTGATAACAAAACCAATGCATTACAAAAATAGTTTCATGGCATTTAAGTGACATACTTTTTGCTCTAAAATCTATATTCATATTACAATTATGTTAACAAATTACACAAGACCTGATATTTCCCAGGGATAAATTATGCACAGATTTATTGGACATGGATTCATGTTGTGTCGGTAACTAGGGACAGTCTCATCAAGCCATCCACCTCCATATATATATATATATATATATATATATATATATATATATATATATATATATATATATATATATATATATATATATATATATATATATATATATATATATATATATATATATATATATATATATATATATATATTTGCGCCTGGTGAAAGGGCAACTCCAACATAATGTCATCGTATTATAACAAAGCGAAATGAATTCCTTTTCACTCTGGAATAAACTGTATTGATTAATCCAAAAAGGAATCAATGAATATATAATGAATCATAATGGAAAAGCTTGTCCTGTTTGGTCTTGCACTGGCAATGAATACAGATTCATGGAATTCTTCATCCATTTTTTCTCTTGATTTGTGATAATAATCTTTCCAAAATATTGATGATCTGCGCATGTTGTTTGTCAGTCTCCTTGTGAAGTAAATGTTAAATATTTAGGTGTATATGCTCGTAATTAAATATTCATGACGTCACTAACCCCGATAGATAATAGCAAAACAAAAGCTTGAAAAGTTGAAGATGCATCTAATCACACTGTCGACCAGAGGCACACGCAAACTATTACATCTGCCCAACCCAGATTAGTATTCATCCGGTCCTACTTTTACTGGTCATGTGCTCAATAACTGTCAATGTGTTGTAAATGTGATTGACATGTCAACATCTCTTAATATCAAATATGAAGTTGCCTGGAGATGTATTTGAGTTCATTTGTTAGCATTTGAACATTTTTTGTTTGTTTAGATTAACCAAAAGTATAAAAGATTAAATCAATTCAAATTATAAACAAAGCGGCCATCTTTGTAGTGGTTCTGCCTTATCACTACCCCAGAAAATGGCTCCTCAGGTTGAGAAAGTAGTTTCAAGTTTTATTTCTCTTAATAGTTGTTTCTATATGCACAAACCTTTGTCTCAAGGGTGAAATATATAATAATTTACCAATCTGAATACAATTTAAGAAAACAAATAAGTAAGACGGACAGTTACATGAAAATTGGTGGATGTGGTGAGCCAGCACCAAAAGGCACCCTGTGCAGAGGTGAAAGGTTCACCATGTCGCCCTCTGGTGGAGTTTGGCATCTAATCTTCAGCTCAATATCACGCAACTTTCTCGCAGAACTCTCTGGAAAACCTGACTGTGTTATGAATGTTATACGCTATAAAAAATGCTTTTAAAAATATTTTTCAGGTTTTGGTGGGTACATATCCCAGGAAAAAAATGGATTATGGTTTAACCCAGGATTTACTCAAATCACTTTACCTGGTATGAAACGTTCCTTTTCTTACTGACATTAGGAACATACTTCTTATCATTAAATTGATATTATTATGTCATTTATAATACATGCTGTAGAAAGGTTTCATAAAATGAATCCACATTTCCAAATATCACAATATAATTTATTTTTTTAATGGAGAAATATATTTGTATTCAAGGGGTATGCGAACTTTGATATCCAGCCCTTAGGGGCGATCCATTTGATTTTTGTGGGGTGGGGTGGGAGATTTTGGAAAAAAAATTTATTCACCCACCCCACACCAGAAAAAAAATTTATTCACCCACCCCACACCAGAAAAAAAAATTATTCATCCACCCTACCAAAGAAAAAAAAATTATTCATCCAGTACTGCTGTCCCACCCCACCCCACAAAAATCAAATGGATCGCCCCTAACAAGAAAAAAAATTTATTCACCCACCCCACACCAGAAAAAAAATTTATTCACCCACCCCACACCAGAAAAAAAAATTATTCATCCACCCTACCAAAGAAAAAAAAATTATTCATCCAGTACTGCTGTCCCACCCCACCCCACAAAAATCAAATGGATCGCCCCTTATTAAATATATTCAAAGAAATCATTCTGTAAAACCTTTATCAAACAAACATCAGATTACGAAATCAAGATAATAGTTTTTCTTTTTATCAGAAGGATACATTTATGTTTTGAATAGAAGCGAATGTTACAAAGAAACCTTTGTTTAAGTTCTCAGAAAATACATAACAGATTTTCTTATTTTGTCAGATTGCCCGGCATCATGGGTGCCACGGCCAGGGAGCAGTCTTTGTTATTTTACTGATACTGGGGTACAAGGGATGTCATATGGACAGGCATCTACATATTGTTCCTCCCTCCAAGCTGGAGCCAGACTCATCACCATACACGATCCAGAAACATTAGCCTTTATCAAATCGTAAGCTATCGTACGCATGTCTTCGTCAGCACAGACGCTAATCAAGTTTCGCAGGGAGCGTTGAGTCTATTTAATATTTGGCAAATTTCATTTAAATATATCTGCATGCTTATGCCACATTCCTCAATACAATTTAAGTAAAAAATAACTCTAACAAAGAATATGCGCTGTAAAAACCATCTAAAAGATGCTCTACACAGACACACATTTGCCCATATTAATAGTGACGTCAAAATGTGCTCAAGAGCATTTGAGTATTGATCAGAATGGATGTCGTTGTTTATGAATAAAAACTTTGATATTACTTTTCTTTATATTCCTGGACCACAGAATGTAAATTGCAGGTCAATGTAAAATGTACTTTATGTTCAAAGTAGGTCAAGCAGATATTTGTTTCAGGTCCTTGACGGTGATGTTAAATGCGCCTGCGTGGGTTGGCGCAAAAGCAGTAGTGAGCTTCAATAATTTTGAGTGGTCTGATGGATCTAAGGTGTCCTCGGAGTTGTGGGATGCTCAACATGCAAGTATCACGGACGCCGAGGATAAGGACTGCGCAGCCGTTGTAGTGCATTC
Organism: Amphiduros pacificus; assembly: GCA_949316495.1. NCBI lineage: Eukaryota > Metazoa > Annelida > Polychaeta > Phyllodocida > Hesionidae > Amphiduros > Amphiduros pacificus. The sequence goes on along the minus strand of OX439012.1, from coordinate 10,994,930 downwards.
CTGGAGGCTCCTGGGGCACCAATGCGCTGGACCATTGCATGCCATATGCGAGTTCGACCGCTCCAAGGCTGCAGGTCAGCGCTATGTTTTTAAAATCATTGCTAAAAAAACTCTTAATAACAGTCAGTGTATATACTTTCCTGATCCTAAATATTGAGTAAAATATCACTTAAGGGTGTATACGCTTTCCGAGTCATTGCAGAGTGAGTGCAGCATGATTGTGAAACAGTGCTTATTGCAGAGGGAGTGCTGCATGATTGTGTGGCAGTGCTTATTGCAGAGTGAGTGCAGCATGGTTGTGAAACAGTGCTTATTGCAGAGTGAGTGCAGGATGATTGTGAGGCAGTGCTTATTGTAGAGTGAGTGCAGCAAGATTGTGAGGCAGTGCTTATTGCAGAGTGAGTGCTGCATGATTGTGAGGTAATGCTTATTGCAGAGTGAGTGCAGCATGATTGTGAGGTAGTGCTTATTGCAGAGTGAGTGCAGCATGATTGTGAGGTAGTGCTTATTGCAGAGTGAGTGAGGCATGATTGTGAGGCAGTGCTTATTGCAGAGTGAGTGCTGCATGATTGTGAAACAGTGCTTATTGCAGAGTGAGTGCAGCATGATTGTGAGGCAGTGCTTATTGCAGAGTGAGTGCAGGATGATTGTGAGGCAGTGCTTATTGCAGAGCGAGTGCTGCATGATTGTGAGGCAATGCTTATTGCAGATTGAGTGCAGGATGATTGTGAGGTAGTGCTTATTGCAGAGTGAGTGTGAGGCATAATTGTGAGGCAATGCTTATTGCAGAGTGAGTGCAGCATGATTGTGAGGTAGTGCTTATTGCAGAGCGAGTGCTGCATGATTGTGAAGCAATGCTTATTGCAGAGTGAGTGCAGGATGATTGTGAGGTAGTGCTTATTGCAGAGTGAGTGCTGCATGATTGTGAGGCAATGCTTATTGCAGAGTGAGTGCAGGATGATTGTGAGGTAGTGCTTATTGCAGAGCGAGTGCTGCATGATTGTGAGGCAATGCTTATTGCAGAGTGAGTGCTGCATGATTGTGAGGCAATGCTTATTGCAGATTGAGTGCAGGATGATTGTGAGGTAGTGCTTATTGCAGAGTGAGTGTGAGGCATAATTGTGAGGCAATGCTTATTGCAGAGTGAGTGCAGGATGATTGTGAGGTAGTGCTTATTGCAGAGTGAGTGCTGCATGATTGTGAGGCAGTGCTTATTGCAGAGTGAGTGCAGCATGATTGTGAGGCAATGCTTATTGCAGAGTGAGTGCAGGATGATTGTGAGGTAGTGCTTATTGCAGAGTGAGTGTGAGGCATAATTGTGAGGCAATGCTTATTGCAGAGTGAGTGCAGCATGATTGTGAGGCAGTGCTTATTGCAGAGTGAGTGCTGCATGATTGTGAGGCAATGCTTATTGCAGAGTGAGTGCAGCATGATTGTGAGGCAGTGCTTATTGCAGAGTGAGTGCAGCATGATTATGAGGTAGTGCTTATTGCAGAGTGAGTGCAGCATGATTGTGAGGCAGTGCTTAGTGCAGAGTGAGTGCTGCATGATTGTGAGGCAGTGCTTATTGCAGAGTGAGTGCAGCGTGAAAGATAAAATATAGATAGATAAACTAAAATTATGAACACGGTTAGGCACCAAGAAAGAGGCAAGATATAAGTATGAACCCTCTTTGGCAACAGCAAGAAAGAGGCAAGATATAAGTATGAGCCCTCTTTGGCAACAGCAAGAAAGAAGCAAGACATAAGTATGAGCCCTCTTTGGCAACAGCAAGAAAGAGGCAAGACATAAGTATGAGCCCTCTTTGGCAACAGCAAGAAAGAGGCAAGACATAAGTATGAGCCCTCTTTGGCAACAGCAAGAAAGAGGCAGGACATAAGTATGAGCCCTCTTTGGCAACAGCAAGAAAGAGGCATGATATATGTATTAACAAGCAACAGTTGAAGAAAGAACACCAGTCGCAAACCTGAAAATAAAACCCCGGATCATGTCGCAATATCACAAAGATTGTGCCTTTCATTCACAAAATTCACAGAATTCAGGTTTAATTGTTCTCTTACCCATTGCAGGTGCAACGTGCCCCCATGGTTACTTAGCTATGCCGGGAAGTAATTCGTGCTTCAAACTTTACTTAACCGCGTCTATGAGGGGCCCTGCTAGGGAGAGATGCCAACAAGATGCCAATACCACTGGCGTTGGGCATGGACACCTGGCCTTCATCAAAACTTTACATACCTGGGACTTCATCAAATCTAAAATGTCTGGAACGTAAGATTTAGTTTGTGGATTTAATATTAGTTATTGGAAGGGTTTTGTTCTAAACAAAGATTGAAATTGGGTCAGTTTAAATACGAAATTAGTCATATTGGATTCAATATTGAATATGTTTTATCTCTATAATATATCTTTCACGTGTTTCAATTGTTCATTGAAAAGTTCATTGAAAAGTTACAGAAACTGCTTGGTTGTACTTTATGGGTTGCTTCCCGTCGAAGTATTGATTTCATTTTATTTCATTGGCCATTATTTCCTTTCCCAGTTTGGGAGAGGCCTCTTGCCAGTATTGGGGATTCAGTAGTTGGATAGCGTTGCATCGTGAGCGCGTTCACACTTTTTTTTGGTAGAAATCCTCATCCATGTAGGAAGGTCAATCCTCATCCATGTAGGAAGGTCAATCCTCATCCATGTAGGAAGGTCAATCCTCATCCGTGTAGGAAGGTCAATCCTCATCCGTGTAGGAAGGTCAATCCTCATCCGTGTAGGAAGGTCAATCCTCATCTGTGTAGGAAGGTCAATCCTCATCTGTGTAGGAAGGTCAACCCTCATCCGTGTAGGAAGGTCAATCCTCATTCATGTAGGAAGGTCAATTCTCATTCATGTAGGAAGGTCAATCCTCATCCATGAAGGTAGGTCAATCCTCATCCGTGTAGGAAGGTCAATCCTCATCTGTGTAGGAAGGTCAACCCTCATCCGTGTAGGAAGGTCAATCCTCATTCATGTAGGAAGGTCAATCCTCATTCATGTAGGAAGGTCAATCCTCATCCATGAAGGTAGGTCAATCCTCATCCGTGTAGGAAGGTCAATCCTCATTCATGTAGGAAGGTCAATCCTCATCCGTGTAGGAAGGTCAATCCTCATCTGTGTAGGAAGGTCAATCCTCATTCATGTAGGAAGGTCAATCCTCATCCGTGTAGGAAGGTCAATCCTCATTCATGTAGGAAGGTCAATCCTCATTCATGTAGGAAGGTCAATCCTCATCCATGAAGGTAGGTCAATCCTCATCTGTGTAGGAAGGTCAATCCTCATCTGTGTAGGAAGGTCAATCCTCATCTGTGTAGGAAGGTCAACCCTCATCCGTGTAGGAAGGTCAATCCTCATTCATGTAGGAAGGTCAATCCTCATTCATGTAGGAAGGTCAATCCTCATCCATGAAGGTAGGTCAATCCTCATCCGTGTAGGAAGGTCAATCCTCATCTGTGTAGGAAGGTCAACCCTCATCCGTGTAGGAAGGTCAATCCTCATTCATGTAGGAAGGTCAATCCTCATTCATGTAGGAAGGTCAATCCTCACCCATGAAGGTAGGTCAATCCTCATCCGTGTAGGAAGGTCAATCCTCAGTCATGTAGGAAGGTCAATCCTCATCCGTGTAGGAAGGTCAATCCTCATCTGTGTAGGAAGGTCAATCCTCATCCGTGTAGGAAGGTCAATCCTCATCTGTGTAGGAAGGTCAATCCTCATCTGTGTAGGAAGGTCAATCCTCATTCATGGCAGATGTGTAGAAGGTGATAGCCAGTTTGTTATAATTGAACTGTGTCAAAGTTTGAATTGCTTTTTCATGATTTTGTGGAATTGTAACAAACTCTTTGAGGATAGGAATAAAGCATTTTATTGTGTAAAATAAATGTCCCGCGCTTGTGAAGTGCATTATTTTTTGGAATCATTCACGATAAATTAGTAGTTAAGAAAAGGCAGTTTTCATCTCACATTTGAATCATGATGCGGTATGATGGCAAACTTTGATATAAATGCGAGTCAATACTCATAAACTGGTTGTGGTACCGATTGAAAATTAAAGCGTTGAGGGATTTAAAGTGTAAGATGGTTTTGAAAATTGACATTGATGTTAACATCTTTTGCTTCAAACAATATAGATAAGCATGATCGTTTACATTTCAGTCCTGCTTCTGAGGCGCATATTGGCGCCGAGGATAAAACCGCAAGTCCCGAAAGTTCAGTTATATTGGCAAATTTAATATGGGACGATGGACAGGCGATGAAATCCGAATATTTGGCAGATGGTATTGATGTGTCGGCATTTACAGTTGATCAACCAGGGTCGTGTGTGAAGTTATCAGGTATAAATCAGGCGATGCAACTTACACGCACCGAGGCGCCACCTGACTGCGGGTCCAGTCCCTATCTCTGTCAATTCTCTTTATCCCATCCCACAGGTAAAATTATTCTTTCATATTTTTTTGTCACAAAATGAATGGACTGGCTCTGGTTCCGGTTCCGGTACTTGGAAACTGTAATTCTAATTATACTGAATCGCCATCTGGGTGACGTAAATAATCTGCAGAACTCTATGTGTTGGTTTGTCAAATTTATCATTGAATAACGACACGACTACGGGTTAACATTATAATTAGAATTCAATGGTTTACTTGGTAAAACTTTCCACAAATATAGTAATCATCAAGTTAAAGAATCTATACAGAAATGGTCAGGAAATGAATAAGCAGTCTGTTTTTATATTTGTTCACACTCTCGCTAAAAGTCTAAACACTAACCTGTACTAACTAAACAGTGCAACACTAAACATTGTCATTTAGAAACTAATCGTATTTGTTTAGAAAATTGTTTAGAATGGTGTTTAGGGGAATGAGTGTATAGGTGCTAAACTGAATCACAATCCAATAAATATCAGGTGAAAGTTTTTCATGAAAAAAGTGTGAATAATAAAAAAATGTTATATCACGTCAATGTGTCTTTACCAAAACAAAGAGAAAATATATCTTCAAATATCTTTCATTCAAATTTCAGATTTTTCTGAGAATGTTGCCCTTTTATCCAAAGGAGCTACATGTTCTTTTCAAAACAGCAGCGGGCGAGTTGAAGACCATTCCCTTCTTCTTAGAGGGAACCCTGTCATGGCGCCGTATGCTGATAGAAACCTCCAAATAATGATACAACTCGCCACCAGATATGACCTTCATGCCGTACTCATGGAAGCTAAAGGTCTTCTGTTCACTTCTGTATCAGTCGTCATCTCTACAGAAAATACAGAGGTGTATAGGGTAAATATATGCACGATAATGGAGGGAAACTTGGCCAGTAAAATCTCAATTTCTTTAAAATCATTGTTTGGGGTATATGTATGCACGATAATAGAGGAAAACTAGACAATTAAGATCTCTAATTATTTCAAGTCAGAAGTGTATATAGTAAATATATGCACAATGATAGAAGAGAAACAATGTCAGTATGATCCTTTCATGTTCTTTCAAGTTAAAGGTGATAAGTATGTTCACGATAACAGAAGTATTACCAATATCACCATTTTATTTCAGAATGAACATCAAAGCAGTTATTTTGGAGAGAATAAAGTGTCCCCCTTCGTGTTCCCAAATTCAGCTGAGGGGTCCTTGGTCACTATTACCTTAACACTCACTGATGATAACCACGGATTTGAAATATACAGAATTCAAGTGGTTGGAACAAATAAAGGTACTTAATTTCGTGCATCGGTACTTAAGGTACTTAAATTCATGCATCGGTAATTAAGGCACTTACATTCATGCATCAATATTTTAGGCCAGCGTTTGTATAGTATCAGGCTTGTTTGCTATGATTAGATCATAAGGGTACAATAAAAATTCTGTTTTTGACTATTTTCTCTTTCCCCATATAATGAATAGAATGCTAAGTGAAGAGCGTTAATGTCTATTGAAATGTTACCAGTTATCAGTTAAACTGATGTGGAATCTTAATAATCAAATAATGTGTTTGGGATGATTAAAATAAACTATGCACCCAAAGTCATGTGTAGTGTGAAAGGTGAACAGGCTGGGGGAGAGAGGTCAACGGACTAACAGACTGGGGAGTGGGGAGAGAGGTCAACGGATTAACAGACTGGGGAGTGGAGTGAGAGGTCAAGGATTAACAGACTGGTGAGTGGGGTGAGAGGTCAAGGACTAATAGACTGGGGAGTGGGGAGAGAGGTCAACGGACTAACAGAATGGGGAGTGGGGAGAGAGGTCAACGGACTAACAGACTGGGGAGTGGAGTGAGAGGTCAAGGATTAACAGACTGGGGAGTGGAGTGAGAAGTCAATGGACTAACAGACTGGGGAGTGGAGTGAGAGGTCAACAGACTAACAGACTGGGGAGAGGTGTGAGAGGTCAACAGACTAACAGACTGGGGAGTGGGGAGAGAGGTCAACGGACTAACAGACTGGGGAGTGGGGTGAGAGGTCAACAGACTAACAGACTGGGGAGTGGAGTGAGTGGTCAAGGATTAACAGACTGGTGAGTGGGGTGAGAGGTCAAGGACTAACAGATTGGGGAGTGGGGTGAGAGGTCAACAGACTAACAGACTGGGGAGTGGAGTGAGTGGTCTAGGATGAACAGACTGGTGAGTGGGGTGAGAGGTCAAGGACTAATAGACTGGGGAGTGGGGAGAGAGGTCAACAGACTAACAGACTGGGGAGTGGAGTGAGAGGTCAACGGACTAACAGACTGGGGATTGGGGTGAGAGGTCAACGGACTAACAGACTGGGGAGTGGAGTGAGAGGTCAACGGATTAACAGACTGGGGAATGGGGTGAGATGTCAACGGACTAACAGACTAGGGAGTGGGGAGAGAGGTCAACAGACTAACAGACTGGGGAGTGGGGTGAGAGGTCAACGGACTAACAGACTGGGGAGTGGGGTGAGAGGTCAATAGACTGGAGATTGGGATGAGAAGTCAGTTCAATCAGGATTGTATTAGAGGTCAGTTGACTCAGGAAGGTTAGGTTGGCCCGGGAGTCCTATGCAATGAAGGACAGATGTTAGTAATTATAAGATTTATTGTGTTTCAGCTTTGATTAGCGACCGGCTGACATGTGACAGGTTGAGAGAGTTAGACTACCCTTCCGGAGATTACGAACTACTCATCAATGGCAGGCGATTCATGGCAGAATGTGACATGTCATTGCCTCAAAAAGCCAAGACAATCATCCACCACAACTTTGAATCCAAAAGGAAATACGATGTAGGAGCATGTACGGGTGGAAACTGTGAGGAAACTCTTGTCTATTCAAATAGCATTGATGCAGCAACACATGCCAAGGACCTTATTTCCATATCGTCATCGTGTCAGCAAGATATGCAGTTTGATTGTCCGACAGTGACGGGCGAGATGTATGTTGGTTCTATGGCTGACGGTCTGACCGGCACCGGAGCCGGATGGGTGACAGTCGGCGGACAGAAGATGTCATACTGGGGGGCAGGGCCCGTCACCGGAGGCTGCAAGTGCGTGACCGATAACAGCTGCTCTCCTGTCATTTATTTGAGTGAGTAACTGATAAGTGATTTTGACTTGAAAATGTTATAATTTAGGGCATTATACAGAGGTACAACAGCTGCTTTACAGAGGAAGTCTATCCTCTACCCACAGTAATCGTCTACCTCTGCTTATATTACCAGGAAGGCATTTTCCAAAGAGTATTGCATTGACGTTGACGGTTATTTTCCGATTGGTTTTTGTCTAGTTGTTTTATAGAGGACATCGGTGAGATCCGTCACAACACACAATTAAGCCATGGTGAATAATATATCTTGGAGAATATGAAAAGACTTTGTTGGATATATATATATATATATATATATATATATATATATATATTAAAGTCACACTATTTTTATATTTTAAAGTCACACTATCACAGAAAATCTGTCAGTCCTCGAGATCAACTTGACATAATATTAATTCTTATCTGATCTCATAATTTCTTGTTAGGAAATAGTTTTATAGGTTTTTTTAGTAATGTTTATTTTCTCCAGGTCAATCAGTAAAGGGTACATGTAATTGTATGAAGGAGGCGACCGCCCTTCCGGCAAATCCTGACGGGGGAGCCACCACAGACTCCGCAAACCTTCCCGTCCATAAGCTGCAACTCAAGGCCGGAGTATTCTCAGTCGGACCTCTCGTCTGTGAGGAACCTGGTATGTATCTGATAAGAGATGTCATGCTTAATATGAACGCATCATTGGCAGGTGATGCCATACTTAATGTCGCCATGTAAAGTATAATTATATTATACTAAGTTATTATACTAAGGTGGAGTTTACTGCAAAGCTGTCATTGCTAAGTTTGAGTGCTATGAGCAGACATAATCTGAAATGGCACTATATGAATATTATTATTATTTATTATTATAAAGTTTACAACTTATGTCAGATGTCACCAAATATCTCTTTATGGTACACAATATTTTTATTATCCTAAAGGAATTTATGCTGCAAAATTGTCATTTATGTTTTTGTTAGTAACTCCCAATCTGTTACCGTTTGTAATAAAGCATACCATTAAGAATTGAAGATTTTTTTATTATAGATTTATTCATGCATTTATGACAAGGAAGTCTTTTTAAAAAAAAAGAATTTGTATACAATTTCCTTTTTGAAAATGATCTTTATATTTTCTCATTCTTATATTTTACCCTGTATACAAAAAACTAGATGCTTTTAGTAAGTTTGTATTGGTCATTGTATTAGATGTGTGTTTGATGGACAGCGTGTTGTTATCCTAAAGGAATTTATGCTGCAAAGTTGTCATTTATGTTTTGCTTAGTAACTCCCAACATGACATGAATAACATGAATATTTGAAGAACTGATGGTTTCAGTAATTTCAGTAAGTTTGTATTGGTCATTGTATTAGATGTGTGTTTGATGGAGGCTTCGCAGCGTGTTGTGTGTGGCTGGGCCGGCATCACGGAGAACGAATGCAGTAACATCGGCTGCTGCTATGGCAACAACAAATGCTTCCGCAAAGACCCTGGTAACACACCAAATTATATATATATATATATATATATATATATATATATATATATATATATATATATATATATATACAAAAGATAAATAAATTTCTATATTGTGAAATTTTATCATAAAAAGGAAGGTTAACTTGAATAGAAACTAGAAACAGTTTATTTTAATTTGTTTATGATTCTACTTTATTTAAGGTGTAATTCCTAGAAACTGTGATGAAGTAAGGAAGCAGGGAAAGAGTACAGGTTACTTCTTCGTTGATTCCCGGCCTTGGGACGCGATTCCTGCCACCAGGGTGCACTGCCTCATCAATGACGTCACAGCCACTGCCATGGTGCATAACAATCTGGAGAATAATGTGGAATTCACTCAAAAATGTGGTGACAACAGTCCATGTAACCATGTGGGGGTAAACTACGAAAAAGTCAGTCTGGAACAGCTCAAGCAACTTGTGACAGACTCTGGAGAGGAGTGTTCCCAGAGCCTGATCTTCCAGTGTGGGCCCCAGACAGACGACACGCCAGGGTTAGACCAGGCGTCATGGTACAATAGAGATGACGTTGCTAAGGGTATCTGGAATAACGTGCATGGCAACCCCATTACCAAGTGCCTGGCCGCCGAGTATGGCGTCTGGTCAGATAATAGTGAGTACAATGTACACTTGTTTTTATTTCTTTCTCGGCAAACAAGGGACAAAATACCCAGTCCCCATCCAACTGACGAGATCTAAAGAGATTGAAACCAGTGTTGGTATTGGTTGGGACTGCGATCGTTGTTCAGATCGTCTTATGTAGCATCGCCTACTTACTTGGAACAAAATACATTGATTTGAACAAAAGATTAATTGTTCATCTAATTCTATTTCCTTCTACCAGTGTTGTTCAATAGACCTTAGAAAAATCTCTATGAACCTGATTTTCAACAGGTTTTCTTTTTTTTTAATGTGATGCAGTACAGAATAATAAATACAATATCATAAATTGCAATACAGTCTATGACAAGACAAAGACATACAATTACACTCTAGTTACTTTTTGCAATGTACGTATGGCAACGATTTGAAAACATTGATCATGTTAGGATGTACAAATTGCTTTATACTTTATTTCAGACAAATGCAACTGTGATAAAGCCAGTGTTGGATGGACCGAGGATTCTGCCGAGATCTGGAATTCTAGTGATATTCCTGTCAGGAGATTGAAATTTGGAAGAGAAAACCGCCCGATTAAAGTGGGCGTTGGCCCTGTTAAGTGTCCAGCAGGTTAGTTATTCCATGGTCATCCCTTGGTTTAACATTGAGGCTTATCTTACTCGCCGCAAAGTTTATGTATATTTACTTGAAATGAGCCATACTGACCTCAAAGGTGATCCATATTTACTTGAAATGAGCCATACTCACCTCAAAGGTGATCCATATTTACTTGAAATGAGCCATACTCACCTCAAGGGCGATCTATATTTACTTGAAATGAGCCATACTCTCCTCAAAGGCGATCTATATTTACTTGAAATGAGCCATACTCGCCTCAAAGGTGATCCATATTTACTTGAAATGAGCCATACTCACCTCAAGGCCGATCTATATTTACTTGAAATGAGCCATACTCACCTCAAAGGCGATCCATATTTACTTGAAATGAGCCATACTCACCTCAAAGGTGATCCATATTTACTTGAAATGAGCCATACTCACCTCAAAGATGATCTCTATTTACTTGAAATGAGCCATACTCACCTCAAAGGCGATATCCATATTTACTTGAAATGAGCCATACTCACCTCAAAGGCGATCCATATTTACTTGAAATGAGCCATACTCACCTCAAAGGCGATCCATATTTACTTGAAATGAGCCATACTCACCTCAAAGGCGATCCATATTTACTTGAAATGAGCCATACTCTCCTCAAAGGCGATCTATATTTACTTGAAATAAGCCATACTCACCTCAAAGGCGATCTATATTTACTTGAAATGAGCCATACTAACCTCAAAGGCGATCTATATTTACTTGAAATGAGCCATACTCACCTCAAAGGCGATATCCATATTTACTTGAAATGAGCCATACTCACCTCAAAGGTGATCCATATTTACTTGAAATGAGCCATACTCACCTCAAAGGCGATATCCATATTTACTTGAAATGAGCCATACTCACCTCAAAGGTGATCCATATTTACTTGAAATGAGCCATACTCACCTCAAAGGCGATCTATATTTACTTGAAATGAGCCATACTCACCTCAAGGGCGATCTATATTTACTTGAAATGAGCCATACTCGCCTCAAAGGTGACCCATATTTACTTCAAATGAAGCATACTCGCCTCAAAGGTGATCCATATTTACTTGAAATGAGCCATACTCACCTCAAAGGCGATCCATATTTACTTTAAATGAGCCATACTCACCTCAAAGGTGACCCATATTTACTTCAAATGAAGCATGCCTACCTTATAATGTACATCTTTACTTCAAAGTAAGCCATGCAAAGCTCACAATGAACCATATAGGCCACGGGCCGTGGCGCAGTTGGTTAGGGCCCCAGCTTATTAGTTCCAGTTCCTCTGTGGTGATGCAAAGGTCGTGGGTTCGAACCCCGGCCATGCCGGGATTGAACTCATGATACAATTTCCCACATGAGCTGAGGCCTATGCCAAAGGGTTAACCTGTTATCCTCGTAAATCTGTGACCAGGTGGGTTGTCATGTCAAGGACCTGCGACATGTCAAGGCAGCACTATATCTGCTACAAGTAGGTCTCATCACGAAATAACTGAAATAATGTTGAAAGTGATGTAAAACCCCAAACAAACAAACAAACAAAATGAACCATATTTATCACAAGGTGGGTCTTACCTGCCTCAAAGTGAGCGCTACTTGCTTCAAAGTGAACCGTATATACTTTATAGTAAGCTACACTAAAGCATACGGTTATGATTCAATGATATCACTTCAACTTTCATTTAATCTTCGATAACATTTCATCAAATGATGTTATTGCCAACTACAGAGAGTGTATTTTGACAGTTTATCATCATATTAGATAACCTAAAGGAATTGTGATGTACAATCTACAAAATGGTTAAGATGGTTAGCATTGATATTTTATTGAAGTATGATACTTTTGAAAGGAATATGCATATGATTGTATTGACCTTGCAGTGCAATGTGGGTTGTGATGTGACCTTGTATTGACCTTGCAGTGCATTGTGGGTTGTGATATGACCTTGTATTGACCTTGCAGTGCATTGTGGGTTGACCCATATTGGGGGTTTGATAAAGGAGCTGGATATCTCTGACAGCGTGGAGGGACTCGTCATGCTGAACTACCAGTTCCCTGGTCCGAGTGAGATCATAGCTTGGGACTTTTATGCCAGAAAGGCAGGGGCATTTATGCTGTGTGTTCTCCGACCACCCCAGTCTGGTAACAGCTACGCCATTATAGGCTGCAACAGAATGTCAGATATCCAAATGGGCTACAACAGATTCCAGGTAGCGAGAAATCTTACAATCCAACCGCAGCGTCATGATGTGATTGGAATACTCACAGAATCAACAGATGACCTTATTCAGGTCGATGGAAATTTTGCCAATGATATGTACCCAAATCAGTGGGTCACTGAGGTCATTAAGTTGTCACATGCTACTTTTGGTTATGACATGGTCAAAGCACAGGGAAACCTCATCCTCGATGACGCACTCCAAAGGGCTAGAATGGTTGTGGCTGTTAGGGCGATATTGAAGGAAGGTAAGTATTTTTTTTTTAGATTATTGATTTATTTCTTTTCCCAATGGGTTAAGTGGGAATTTCACAAATCTTTGAGATGAGGTTTGCTTTGGTCACAATGATTTGTGTTTTCATTTGATTTGATTGTGGCAGATTACACTGTGAAATATATTTGCAGATGATTTGGGTAGAGCTGCATACAACGTTTTGTGTTTCAGTTGATATGATCAGAGTTGGATTATAATACTATCTACTCACGCTAAATTTTGTGAAACATGTTTAAAATTATGTCTATTTATTGTTGATTTGATCGGAGATGGTTTTAATGATTTGTGTCAGTTAATTTGTAGTTGGATACATTGCATTTTATCTGATTTAATCACATATGGTGTTTTGTATCATCATCTACCGTTAACTTGATTGGAACTGGTTACAATGTTTTTTTGGGTTTTCGTGGTTAGAGTGTTTTGTTCCATCATTTACAATTACTTTGATTGGAGTTAATTTGATCACAAATGTTAAAGTGTTTTCTACAACCATCTACTGTTAATTGATTGGAGTTAATTTGATAACAGATATTAATGTGTTTTGATCAATCATTTACAGTTACTTTATTGGAGTTAATTTGATCACAAATGTTAAAACGATCAAATTTACAGTTAATTGATTGGAGTTAATTTGACCATAGATTTTAAAGTGTTTTGTACAATCATTTACAGTTAGTTAATTGTAGTTAATTTGACCATAGATTTTAAAGTGTTTTGTACAATCATTTACAGTTAGTTAATTGTAGTTAATTTGACCATAGATTTTAAAGTGTTTTGTACAAACATTTACAGTTAGTTGATTGGATTTAATTTGACCATAGATTTTAAAGTGTTTTGTACAATCAACAGTTAGTTGATTGTAGTTAATTTGGCCATAGATTTTAAAGTGTTTTGTACAATCATTTACAGTTAATTGCTTTGAGTTAATTTGATCACAGTAGTTAAAGCGATCACATTTACAGTTAATTGATTTGAGTTAATTTGATCACAGAATTTAAAGCGATCACATTTACAGTTAATTGATTTGAGTTAATTTGATCACAGAATTTAAAGCGATCAAATTTACAGTTAGTTGATTGCAGTTAATTTGACCACAGTCTTTTGTACAATCATTTACAGTTAATTGATTGGAGGTATTGTCAATATGTTTTGCAGTTAATTGGTTCTTGGGAGGACATAAATGTTATCACTCCTCACCGTCCACTGCAGCCAGCCACAATGAGGCTGAGGCACTCTGTAACGGATATGGCGGCCATCTTGTTTCCATAAAAAATAAAGCAGAAACAACAGGCTTGCAGCATTTTATGGGGTAAGATTCATATGCTTTGTTTGTTAATTTCATCAAAAGAAAGAACACATAGTTCTCAGCACCTTTACAAATAAAATAATTAAAAATGAGCTTTTGCACATTTTTAGATATCCCAGCAATGGAGTGTTCATTGGGCTCAAATCATCCAAAAATATCTCCAAATGGATGGACGATTCAAGTCTCCTCTTCTCTGATTTTGCCAAAGGTTTGCACATTAATTTCTTATTTTTCAAGATTCATTAAGTTGTACTCTAATTTTATTTCTTTAATATATGTGAATGATAACTACAACTTCATACTTTTAAGCGATATTTCATGTAGATTTCTTATATAAATTTCTCTCTTTCCGCACATTCAGTATTTCTGATTAATGCAGAGTCTTTGTTATATTTTAGATGATTCATTGCGGAGGGTTGTTGGTCTGGAACATGAGAACATCACTCTTCGGTGCGATGGTGAAAGACTTATACGAGTTCAGTATGCCAACTTTGGCAGAATGTCAACCAGATATACCTCGTACGATTCTATTAACGTAAGAATATGATCTAAATATACCTCATACGATTCTATTAACGTAATGATATGATCTAAATATACCTCATACGATTCTATTAACGTAATAATATGATCTAAATATACCTCATACGATTCTATTAACGTAATAATATGATCTAAATATACCTCATACGATTCTATTAACGTAATAATATGATCTAGATATACCTCATACGATTCTATTAACGTAATAATATGATCTAGATATACCTCATACGATTCTATTAACGTAAGAATATGATCTAAATATACCTCATACGATTCTATTAACGTAAGAATATGATCTAAATATACCTCATACGATTCTATTAACGTAATAATATGATCTAAATATACCTCATATGATTCTATTAAAGTTAGGGGGAACAGTGTCTTCTAAAGTTCTTTTTTCCCGCCAAAAAAAGTCATTTGAACCACAAAAAATGACATGGTACAAGATAATTGCTTTGTATGAAAATAACTACAAAACGGATTTCAGCCTTTAATGTATCAAATGCTTCGGGATTGATTTTTCTTTTGATTTGATTTTTAATTTGTTTTTAAAATTTTATCATTTTTAATCATTTTAGATTTAAAGTTGAAGCAAAATCAGAAAAAGATGTTTTTTTTGTAACAATTAAAGAAGGGATAGAGCTAACTTGAAAAACATTTTTGGGAATAACTACACTAACAATCTGCAGAACTAAGACATTGATCTTTAGCTAGAATGATGTTATTTAGTTTAAATAGACAGAATTTTAAAAGACGTCTTATAATTCAAGTAATTTGTGTTTTTGTAAATAAAATTATTCAAATAAATGTAAATTTTTGACACCATTTGGTAATTTTTGATTTGAATTTGAAGAAAGTTAGATATCTCAAAATAAAGACCATTAATCAAAATTCCCTCTATTTAAACTAATTAGAATAATATTTGGAATAAACCTGTTCTTAAAATTTGGTAATTAAAATTGCAAAACTTCTCAATTTTGTCATAAAAAGCGTGGGAAATTTTGAGAAATATGATATTTTGTAAACTTTCTTTTTTGTATCACTGGGCAGTGATGAGGTCGAATGCAGCAGCTACTGGCTATTGGATTAGTCATAAAAGATTACAAAATGATGTTTCCATATGTATATAAAAACATTGATCCTTTTTCAACAGAAATATGTTATCTATTTAGTTAGCTTTGATGGGTTATAATGGTGCACTATTTCATGTAGTTGAAGGAGCAATGACGTCATAATGGTGCTTTGGTTATTTATCAATGAAATAGTGACGTCTTACTTGTTGGTATCTTAGCAACCATCAACAACACATTTCATACACCTGTGATCCTCTGCATGAAGCGTCCCTGTTCCCCCTAACGTTAACTTAAGAATATGATCTAGATATACCTCATATGATTCTATTAACGCAAGAATATGATATAAATATACCTCATACGATTCTATTAACGTAATAATATGATCTAAATATACCTCATATGATTCTATTAATGAAAAATATGATCTAGATATATCTCAGACGATTCTATTAATGTAAAAATATGATCTAGATATATCATACGATCCTTTCAATGTAAAAATATGATCTTAGGGCAAGAACATGTGAGTGCAGTGTTCAGGCTGGCAGATCTCTCAAGTTGGTTCTGGTGGAAGGATCTCAAGAGTGAGATCCTTCCACCAGAACCAACGAGAGAGATCTGTCAGCCTGAACACTGCACGAACCTATGTTCTTGACTTTATCTCATACTTAACTCCTACAGATAGGTATGAGATAATGGTTTTGGTTTGATTTCCAATCTATTTAAAGCAAAACAGAGAGGAACACATTGCAGCATGTGTGGACCTATGTTGTGTGTGTCAAACAACATAAACAATGCCACGCCCCCTTTTTAATGACGTCACACTCAATGACGTCATTGCAACATATATTTTACTATATAATGACGTCATTGAGAGGTGGGCATTGAGATCCTTCCACCAGAACCAACTTGAGAGATATCTGTCAGCCTGAACACTGCACTCACATTCTTTTCTTAAGATCTGTACTTTTTACAATGTTAACACTGGTCTGGTATATAAACCATCTGCGGTAGATAAATATGAGATAAAGTCAAGAGCATGGGTTCATGTAGTGTTCAGCCTGACAGATCTCTTTTGTTGATTCTGTTGGAAGGATCTCACTCGTCATTTGGACCAAGGATGATTTGCAAAAGTAGTTCGGCACATGGGTGATCTGCGAAAGTAGTTCGGCAGAGGGGTGATCTGCAAAAGAATATCTCATAGGTGCAGAACACCTTCTTGAAGCACCAAGTATGAGATAAAGATATACTTTATACGATTCTGTTAATGTAAGAATATGATCTAGATATATCTCAGACGATCATTTCAATGTAGGAATATGATCTAGATATACTTTATACGATTCTATTAATATATGAATATGATCTAGATATACCTCATACGATCATATTAATTTAAGAATATGATCTAGATATACCTCATACGATTCTATTAATGTAAGAATATGATCTAGATATACTTTATACGATCCTTTCAATGTAAAAATATGATCTAGATATACATTATACGATCCTTTCAATGTAAGAATATGATCTAGATATACATTATACGATCCTTTCAATGTAAGAATATTATCTAGATATACATTATACGATCCTTTCAATGTAAGAATATGATCTAGATATACTCTATATGATTCTATTATTGTAAGAATATGATCCAGATATACCTCATACGATCCTTCTAATGCAAGAATATGATCTAGATATACCTCATACGATCATATGATTAAGAATTTCTTGTTTTTATTCAGATGAGTCCTGTTTGCCCAAACAGTCAATCCCTGGGTATTGCACAAGGACTCTGTAATGGACAAAATGAATGCATTCTGCAAGCGTCTAAAGATGTATTTGGGGATCCTTGTCCATTAACAAATAAATACCTGGAAGTTGTCTATGACTGTGCAACACGTAGGTATACGTATTTATGATGTGCACATGGTTACAAATATTTCTTTTTTATTATTATTGGTGATGGTTGCTCTGTAGGGGAAAAGTGATCCGTGATGAGCATTAACAAACATTATAAAAATGAATAATATTAATGTGTGTGAACTTTGTTACTTATTCACTATTCTATGTGTGAACTCTGTTACTTATTCACTATTCTATGTGTGAACTCTGTTACTTATTCACTATTCTATGTGTAAACTCTGTTACTTATTCACTATTCTATGTGTGAACTCTGTTACTATTCACTATTCTATGTGTGAACTCTGTTACTTATTCACTATTCTATGTGTGAACTCTGTTACTTATTCACTATTCTATGTGTGAACTCTGTTACTTATTCACTATTCTATGTGTGAAGTCTGGCACTTATTCACTATTCTATCATTGCTTTAATAGAAGTGGGAGAGGACACGTGTGTTGCGATGGGAGGGGCCACGGCTGACGTCCTCCTCAAATGGCTGACAATTCCTTGTGATGAGGAGAGGCACTACGGCTTTATATGTGAACAAGGTATTATACGTTTATCATATATTTATATTATATTTAAGTATTATATATATATATATATATATATATATATATTTATGTATCATAAAAGAAATATTATATTATATGTTATGTAGGAATGTCAATGTCAATAAATAGAAATAGAAAAATACAAGGTTAAGTATATATATATATATATATATATATATATATATATATATATATATATATATATATATATATATATATATATATATATATATTATGAAGAAAATATTGTATTGTATTGTATTGTATTGCATTGCATTGCATTACATCACATTACATTACATTACATTACATTACATTACATTACATTATATTTAGCATAAACAATGTGTACAATTTGCACAAATTAACAATCAGATTTGCAAGAGATGTGACTACCCTTTTTCAGCGCCCGAGCGGATATACCCACTGGACTGTGTATCTGTTGTCATAGGAACGAAGTCTGACTTCACATGCGATAGAGGTAATGTTGCAACCTGGGGTGATGTTGTCTCAATGTGGTAATAGAGATAATGTTATATCAATGAGGTACTAGAAGTAATGTTGTCTCAATGAGGTAATAGAATTAATGTTGTCTCAATGAGGTAATAGAAGTAATGTTATCTCAATGAGGTAATAGAATTAATGTTGTATCAATGAGGTACTAGAATTAATGTTGTCTCAATGAGGTACTAGAATTAATGTTGTCTCAATGAGGTAATAGAAGTAATGATATCTCAATGAGGTAATAGAAGTAATGTTGTCTCAATGAGGTACTAGAAGTAATGTTGTCTCAATGAGGTACTAGAAGTAATGTTGTCTCAATGAGGTACTAGAATTAATGTTGTCTCAATGAGGTAATAGAAGTAATGTTATCTCAATGAGGTAATAGAATTAATGTTGTCTCAATGAGGTACTAGAATTAATGTTATCTCAATGAGGTAATAGAAGTAATGTTGTCTCAATGAGGTACTGTTAGTGGTAGGAATGTAAATAATACATATTCGTCTGCTCGACCAGCCAATGACGAGGCAGGATCCACACGAAGCAAGAAGTCTCGCTGCAGACTCTCACTTAATGGAAACAGGTCTGCAAACCGCACCCATATAGGTGGCACCACTCGCCATAGAAACAATGGGGTTTCCATGACAACACGTAAAAACAAGGAAAACCTAGTGATTGGTTCATGCAATGCCCAAAGTATCTCTGGCAAGGTTCTACTTGTGAAAGACTACTTCTCTGAACATAACCTAGACGCTCTATTTGTAACTGAAACATGGTTACAAGACTCAAATAATGAAAAAGTGAAAAGGGAACTTGAGGATGGTTCCCTAAAATTTCACTCTTTCCCTCGTAGGGGACGCTCTGGCGGAGGCCTGGGTCTATTGCATCGTGTTGAGCTTCCCTTTGAAACCGATAGGTTTAACCAACCAGTGGTGACAACAATGGAACTCCTAGAAGCATCCCTTCTAATCAAGGGAAAGAAGTTCACCTTTGTCACCATCTATAGACCTGAACCATCAGACAAGAATAGGTATACCTACTCTGAGTTTTATGATGAGTTCACTCAACTCGTAGCACACTATGGGTCATTCAGTCATGAAGTCATCTTCCTTGGTGACTACAACTTTCATGTCAATAAACCAAATAAACCTGATGTCATAAAGTTCAATGACATTCTATCAACATTTGACATGAACCAATGGGTACAGGAACCGACCCATAAGTTAGGGAATACCCTTGATCTAATCATCACTTTCAAAGGGAACAAGTTTCTCAAGAGCCATCTAGTGGATGAGTATATATCTGATCATAAGATGATTAAACTATATCTGGGTATTTCACCCCCCAAACCTCCCAAAAAATTGATAAGGTACAGGAACTATAAGGGACTGGATCTTCAATCCCTAAGGAATGACATCAAATCCCTAACAGTTGCAACTGAAACCTGGGAACATTTACCATTGAGTGAGATGGTGGATTACTATGACAAGGGGCTAACATCACTCATGGATAAACATGCTCCCACCAAGTTTGCCAAGGTAACTCAGCGTAAACCGGTTCCCTGGATGAGTGACCAATTAAAGCTGGAAAGATCTCTCAAGAGGAGGCTTGAGAGAAAAATGAGCAAGACTGGCTCTCACATTGACAAGGAGCTGTATAACTCTCAGAGGAACAAATACAACTCAATGCTTAAATCTGCTCAATCAACATATTTTTCCAACCTGGTTGAGGAAAACAAACATGACCCTAAAAAGCTCTTTAGAGTCATTGACACAGTCATGCACAAGAAAAAGGACACACCTATGCCCCAATCTGACTGTGAGATCACTCAAGCTGAGAAGTTTAACACATTCTTTCTTGAAAAAATAGAGAGAATCCGACTGGACATTGATAATGCTCCATCCTGCCAAACTTCGCCACCAGGTGACACTGCGAACAATAGTACTACATGTCTGGAAAGGTTCACACCCTTAACCATTGACGACGTACGGAAATTGGTCAAAAGGTCCGCAAAGAAGTCATGTGAGCTGGATCCAATTCCAACCTGGCTCTTACTTGACCTCTTAGATGACCTCCTACCAATAATTACTTCCATCATAAATAAATCATTGATGGAATCAGCAGTATCGGAAAATATGAAAATAGCCATCATAACACCCCTGCTGAAGAAACTTGGTCTAGAACTGGTTGAAAAAAACTATAGGCCTGTTTCCAACCTAACATTTGTCTCTAAACTAACTGAGAGGGCGGTTGCAGACCAACTAGTCCCCCATCTTGTAAGGAATGGTCTTACTGACAAGTTTCAATCAGCCTACAAAGAATATCACAGCACTGAAACTGCTTTGTTAAAAGTGCAAAATGATATCTTGGGTGCGCTTGACAATAGAAAGTCAGTTATCTTGCTGTTGCTTGACCTTTCCGCTGCCTTTGACACTATTGACCATCAAATCCTTTTGGACAGACTGAGGGATAGATGCAACGTCAAAGGTCATGCACTCTCCTGGATTCGGTCATACCTAATGGACAGGAAGCAATGTGTGAAGGTGGGGATCCATAGATCCCGTCTCAAATCCTTAAAATATGGGGTACCCCAAGGCTCAGTCCTGGGTCCTATACTGTTCACCATTTACATGACACCCCTATCTGATATACTTGCCAAATATGGTCTGAGCTATCACATTTATGCAGATGATACTCAGATCTACATCCCTGTTGACCACGCTTCTCCCCATCATGTGGATATGAGCAGACACAAACTGGAGGAGTGTGTCAGTGAGGTCAGAAACTTCCTCATTACAAACAAGATGAAGATAAATGATGGAAAAACTGAGATGCTCATATGTACTGACAGGTACAGTACTACCACCCATAGCAGTATCCCAACCACAATCAGAGTGGGTGACTCTGATATTGCTCCTAGTCAGTCAGTGGTTGACCTTGGTATCACATTTGACTCCAACATGGACATGAAGGCCCAGATCAAGAAAATGTGTCAGAAAGGCTATTATCACATTAGGAACTTGGCGGCCATCAGACATTGTCTAGACGAGAAGACCGCGGTAACACTTACCCATGCTTTTGTTACATCTACCCTTGACTATGGTAATGGTCTTCTGGCAGGTCTTCCTAAAACTGACATCAGGAAACTGCAATACCTCCAAAACTCTGCAGCACGGGTAGTAGGAAAAATCAGGAAATTTGATCACATTTCAGGAAAATTACAGGAACTGCACTGGCTTCCTGTTCACGCGAGAATTGATTTTAAAATTCTTCTATTAACCTGGAAAGCCCTTAATGGTAAGGCTCCGCCTTACTTACGGGATCTACTCCTGATTAAAGAAGGTGAACGCTGTCTAAGATCCAATGATGGCACCCACCTACAAGTACCTAATACTAGGCTAAGAACAGTAGGTGACAGGGCCTTCTCATCTGTAGGTCCACGACTATGGAATTCCTTGCCTACTAATATTAGGACAAGTACTTCAGTCTCCTCGTTTAAGAATAGGCTGAAAACTCATCTCTTCAGGATGCATGTCCTGAGCTCAGCGCTATGAACAGACTTGTCTGGTATCAGCGCTATACAAATTTTATTATTATTATTATTATTATTACTAGAAGTAATGTTGTCTCAATGAGGTACTAGAATTAATGTTGTCTCAATGAGGTACTAGAATTAATGTTGTCTCAATGAGGTAATAGAAGTAATGTTGTCTCAATGAGGTAATAGAAGTAATGTTGTCTCAATGAGGTACTAGAAGTAATGTTGTCTCAATGAGGTACTAGAATTAATGTTGTCTCAATGAGGTAATAGATGTAATGTTGTCTCAATGAGGTAATAAAAGTAATGTTGTCTCAATGAGGTAATAGAAGTAATGTTGTCTCAATGAGGTACTAGATGTAATGTTATCTCAATGAGGTAATAGAAGTAATGTTGTCTCAATGAGGTAATAGAAGTAATGTTGTCTCAATGAGGTACTAGAAGTAATGTTGTCTCAATGAGGTAATAGACTAATGTTGTCTCAATGTGGTAATAGATTAATGTTGTCTCAATGTGGTAATAGACTAATGTTGTCTCAATGTGGTAATAGACTAATGTTGTCTCAATGTGGTAATAGACTAATGTTGTCTCAATGTGGTAATAGATTAATGTTGTCTCAATGTGGTAATAGATTAATGTTGTTTCAATGTGGTAATAGATTAATGTTGTCTCAATGCTGAGACCTGAACCTGAGCACACAAAACCAGTGTTGGTCCCACAACTCAAATATATTGCAGTAATTGTTTGTAATGAAAAATTTCATTTCTTTATCATGTTTATCTTTTTTCACCCTAAGCAGACATTTGTTTACAACAAAAATAGGTAGGGCAAAGTTCTTGAGGCTAAAGCATTTATGTCAGAGGTGAATTGTGTTTATTGTATGTTTGCAGCACCCCATAGCCACTTGGTGAGCTGCACGTGCCCCTGTCACAAGTTCAGTATCTATGGGAACACCTGCAACTGTGAGTGTGACACGCCAGGAATCACGGTACGGTGCTGTGACCTGACGGGCAAAATATCGGGAGGGCGAGGTCAGTAGATCCAGCAAATAAAATCCACCCCATTTATTGCCAATGAAATGATTTCTGTAAATATTGCCGTGAAGCAACTATTGTGCATTTTGTTAGGTGACAACAGAACAAGCCTGACCACACATACAGCTCAATTATTTGAACTGTAGACTAACTGCCAGTGAGTTCCCGCCTGTGTGGGGTGTCAGGTGGCTGCAGGTCATTGGCCAGGCTAGGCCCCTGCTGTGCATGCCGTATATTACATATTAATAATCAAGTGTTCTCCTTACTCTAACTAGCCTTACAACATCTAAGCCATCAATAAACACACATACATACATACATACATACATACATACATACATACATACATACATACATACATACATACATACATACATACATACATACATACATACACACATACACACACACACACACACACACACACACACACACACACACACACACACACTTGAAAGACCATAGTGGGGCTGTCACACTATGATGTTTTTACAGCGTCTGGAGAAAGAGTTTGCAATCTTGATCAAACGTTGATCTTGTTAATCAAAGTTTTCACAAACGACTCCTTGCTGACATAGTGTGCAATTAATCTTCCCTCCTGTATTAAAGGATGAAATTGACATGAAATATGAAAGTCACTCACATAATAATGTCTGTCTAATAATAAGTACTGTTGATATTTTGTCTAAAAGGATAAAAAAGAAATATTCTTATTTGTAATAAAGTAAATAAAACTTATGAGTTTTGGAAAAAGTGTATCTTGATTTCAACATATTTTATCTTGTTTAAGGAAGTGACCAAGTTATGGAGACAGCCCTGGACTGTACGACACTCAAAGTGGGTTACACAATGAGCACATCGGATGCTCTGTGTCCCATCGGTAAGTTATGTGAAGACTATAACAGCCAAAATGCAGGGACCATTGGGCATAGTCCCAAATCCAGGGACCACTTAAAACAATCCCAACTCCAGGGACCACTGAATGCAATCCCAAATCCAGGGACCACAGAATATAACTCCAAAGTTAGGGACCACTTAAAACAATCCCAAATCCAGGGACCACTCAGCATAGCCCCAAATCCAGGGACCACTCATCATAGCCCCAAATCCAGGGACCACTGAATACAATCTCAAATCCAGGGACCACTGAATACAATCTCAGATCGAAGGCCACCCTAAATCGAATGCAGCCCAAAATCGAGGGATCACTGAATACAGTTCCAAATGAAATGTCCACTGAATACAATCCCAAATTCAATGACTGCTGAACACAATCCGAAATCCAGGGACCACTGAATAGTACCTAACATTAAGGGAGCGTTGAATACAGCGCCAAATCCAGGGATATCTGGACACAATCCCAAATCTAGGGATCACTCAGCATAGCCCCAAATCCAGGGACCACTCAGCATAGCCCCAAATCCAGGGACCACTGAACACTGCCTAATATTCAGGACAACCCTAAAGGTCTGACCAATGCCAAATACACATGGCCCAAATACAGCATGAATCGCTTATATATGGATTGGTATTTTTCTGATGGGAAATTATCAACTTTGCTGTGTCACATTTGGGACAAAAATTGTTTCCATGGATTGACATTTTAATTGTGGGAGCCCAACCAATCACTCACTATTTCTTATCGCCATAATATTTAATAGATAAAAGTAATGTATGCACATCCCTTCGATTTTGATGTTCTGTCTTAAGCCTCACGTTTCTGCCTTACATTTCATGTCCAGAGGTACATCAAATGGTTTGGTGTATGTTTCAGATTTCCCAACCATGGTGAGCTGCACTAGCAACTCTGACAAGATGCCACTGATTGTTGGCAATAGCCGCTGTGATGGAGAGACTCTTAACAATGCAGTATGCTGCAGAATCACTGCCAAAAAACAAGGTCAGTATTACAAAACTAAAGCTGCTGCATTACCTATCTGGGTCAGCATGCTGCAGAATCACTGCCAAAAAACAAGGTCAGTATTACAAAACTAAAGCTGCTGCATTACCAATCTGGGTCAGCATGCTGCAGAGTCACTGCCAAAAAACAAGGTCAGTATTACAAAACTAAAGCTGCTGCATTACCTATCTGGGTCAGCATGCTGCAGAGTCACTGCCAAAAAACAAGGTCAGTATTACAAAACTAAAGCTGCTGCATTACCTATCTGGGTCAGCATGCTGCAGAGTCACTGCCAAAAAACAAGGTCAGTATTACAAAACTAAAGCTGCTGCATTACCTATCTGGGTCAGTATGCTGCAGAGTCACTGCCTAAAAAACAAGGTCAGTATTACAAAACTAAAGCTGCTGCATTACCTATCTGGGTCAGTATGCTGCAGAGTCACTGTCAAAAAACAAGGTCAGTACTACAAAACTAAAGCTGCTGCATTACCTATCTGGGTCAGTATGCTGCAGAGTCACTGGCAAAAAACAAGGTCAGTATTACAAAACTAAAGCTGCTGCATTACCTATCTGGGTCAGCATGCTGCAGAGTCACTGTCAAAAAACAAGGTCAGTACTACAAAACTAAAGCTGCTGCATAACCTATCTGGGTCAGTATGCTGCAGAGTCACTGGCAAAAAACAAGGTCAGTATTACAAAACTAAAGCTGCTGCATAACCTATCTGGGTCAGCATGCTGCAGAGTCACTGCCAAAAAACAAGGTCAGTATTACAAAACTAAAGCTGCTGCATTACCTATCTGGGTCACAATAGAACCAAAAACAAGGTCAGTATTACAAAACTAAAGCTGCTGCATTACCTATCTGGGTCACAATAGAACCAAAAACAAGGTGATTATTACAAAACTAAAGCTGCTGCATTACCTATCTGGGTCACAATAGAACCAGAAATCACTCATCCATCATCACTCTGTAGTCTACACTTATCTTATTCTGTTGCACCATTTGTAATATATTATAATGTTATGCACCTGAAACATAAATCACCCAAATTTGGAGAAGTGAAACTTGGACCAGCATCTGGTCTACGGGATTAAATATTTTGAGTAATGTTATTCTTGAACCGTGGAAGCCATGCAGTCCTGAAAGGTGTAAAATAAAGAGGTGGAGGAACACTGAAATATACCACTGTGACAATTTATAACAATATTAATAGCTATTTAGGCTGCAATGCAGGATGGCCAAAGATAAAGACAAAGATAATTTTATTTTGAATCGATCAGTTTACAAATAACATTAGCTTACCAGCTAGTTATCCATTTCCTAGGACTAATATGTACATATTTACAGTAGGAAAATAAAAAGGTTTACATATTTAGTGCAACATTTTACGTATTTGAAAGTAGGAAACAGTTCATTGCATGAAGGAGCATAAAGTGCAGTTACAGTTTGGGCCATTCCATGTTTTTAACAGTGATTTAAATGTTTGGATGTCAATTACACCATTTTTGATGCCATTATCTAAATTATTCCACAAATGTGAACCATAGTAGGCAAAGGTTTTCCACCATAAGCTAGGTTATTCCAAAATACTTTCATCTCTCATGTCATAAGCTGTTTCCTTCTTTTTAGACATATCTTGAAAATATGATCGATTTAGTTTGTTGATACTTTTAAAGACTTCACATACAATTGACTTTAATCTTCTCATGTGTAATGAATTGACACCTGCTCTTTCAAGTAAAACAGAATAACTGCTTTCATGATCATTTAGCAGAAATCTTAGAGCTCTTTCCTGAATCTTTTCCATTTGTCTCATTTGAGTTATGCCACAAAAATGCCAAACTATGGGGCAGTAGTTGAAATTTGCTGATATGAATGTTTTATATATTTGAACTATACTGAGTACTTTCTTAAATCTATACAATACATTTACTTGTGTTGATGCTTGTTTGCATATATTATGTACATGTAAATCAAATCTAAGCTTTTCATCTATAGCAGTTCCTATTAGTTTTACACTATTCTTGCATGTGATCTTTGCATCATAAACTTCTAAGTACATTGGTAAAACATCATTACATGTTGGAGACTTCATCAGCATTGCCTGGAACTTGTTGTCATTTGCTTGCATGAAGTTTATCTTAAACCAGTCAATTGAGTTCTGTGCATCAGTCTGAAGTGCTTTACATCTATTGTGCTAGCTATTCTACTTAGAGTATTGTCATCTGCATAATTTGCTAATTCACATGCTACAATAAAACAAAACAGATCATTGATAAATACATTAAATAATTTTAGACCTAAACTAGAACCTTGGGGCACTCCCTTCCTCAATGATGACCATGAACTTTTAATATTTTGAACTTTTACCCTTTGTTGGCGCTCAGTGAGATAACTAATCATTATTTTGCATGCCTTGTCACTGAAGCCATAGGCTTTGAGTTTACATATTAATAAGCCCTGGGGGATGCAGTCAAATGCTTTTGACAAATCCATTAGTATTGCTCCTGCAAATTCATTATTGTCAAGAGCTACTTTCCATGCGTCTACTAGTTTTATTAAAACATGCTCACATCCATACCTTTTCCTATACGCGCTTAACATTTAATTAAAGATTGGTTCGAAGTATTCTGTAATTTGTTCATCCATCACATTTTCATATACCTTCGTGAAAACAGTCAATACACTTACTGGTCTGTAATTGCCTTTGATAATATAATTTTTCTTCTTAGATATTGGGGCTATCTCTGCCATTTTCATATCACTTGGGAATACCTGGGTTTCAATACTATTGTTGAATGTAAAATGTTTGGTGGCAGTGGTAGAAAATAAATGGAAGTATATGTGAGACAGCAACAGTTTTTTGGACTAGACATATAAAAGTAAAGATGTGTAGGGAGTGGAGCTCTATCTATAACTATATGCCTCCGCCAAGAAACGCTTGTGATCTCTTCTGCCTTAGTCGTTCAGACACCTGACATTAAACCGGAAGTGAACTGAACAACTATCCCTAACTGAACTGAACAACTATCCAAATCAGAAAAATACACACCACTTACTGATCATACATTAATGACAGGAGTGACTTATAGATGGTTTGGAATTAATAAAGCATTTATACTTGTTGAATATGGTTTGATTATTGATCCTTTATTGATCCTTTATTGATCCTTTATTCTTGCATGTTTGTGTTTGGCAGAGATATTTGAGAAGACGCTGAGCAAGATGGCAGCACCGTCGGTGGACACTCAGGTGAAGTCTGTGGAGGAGTGTGAGAGGCAGTGCGCTGACGACCCACTCTGCATGGCCTACAACTCTGTCAGCACCTGTAGCTTTACCTTAGAAGGCTCAGAACAAAACTCTGTTGGAGTCACACTGGCAGAATGTCACACCGAATGCAACGGTGATGAGGCTTGTCTCGACTCACTCCAGTTCTTTTTCGATTGCAAAGGGTTTTATTCAAATATTGTCCCTATGTTTGAGGAAGGATACAAGAAGAGAGAACCATATTCACAGTTCTCAGCCTTCACAGGTAATCTTTCCTCAAAAGTTTGACAAATTGAAATACATGCGTGCTTAACGTGGGTCTCATGTCAAACTTACTCGAAGTTTGAAATCTATGCATTTCAAATCATTAATAAAAGTGTTTACCTTTTGAAGATATCAATGAAAATTTGCTTATTCTATTTTATTGTAATCTATTCTTATCTATCATTTTCTTGTATAATCTATTCTCTTGTATAATCTATTCTCTTGTATAATCTATTCTAATCTATACTTATTTCGAGAAAAGTATTTTTGCATGGTATATGCAATGAAAGTGAGATTTTATTTTTGGTGAGTTTTCCACAGTTCCTTTTAATTCTAGATCTACAAAACGGTAAACAAGTCATGTATAATTCCCCAATGTTGCAGTGTATAATTCAATAGGATTATTTGTGTTTTTCAGTTTTGCCAGACTTGATGTTTGACCCTAACATTGAGGCAACCTACAGCCGAGCCCTAGCAGGGCGTTCAGTAGGAGTTGCTGACATGAACCTCTGTGTTCACAGCTGTTCGGAGACAAAAGGGTGTGAGGCAGTGGACCATGGAGAGGATGACATGTGCTACCACGTACAGAACACCTCCCAGTGCTGTGTTCTCCTCACCAATAAAACCTACACCCAATATAATATGGACTTCAAGCAGCGTAAGTATAGACCAAAACCTACACCCAATATAATATGGACCTCTAGCAACGTAAGTATAGGCCAAGTACACACAAAAACCTACACCAATATAATATGGACCTCTAGCAATGCAAGTATAGGCCAAATATGGCCAATGTAAGTATAGGCCAAACCTACACCCAATATGATATGGACATCAAGCAGTGCAAGTTAACACCAAATCCTTCACCCTATACAAATATGGACCTGGGTGGAGTGCAATATGACTTTTTATGGACCTTCGGAAAGTTATATTGCACGAGGCGCAGCCGAGTGCAATATAACTTTCCGAAGGTCCATAAAAAGTCATATTGCACGACACCCAGGTACATATTTGTTTTATTCTATGATCACTGTTTTGATCACTGGCTTCCCCAACATTTCCCGCCATGAAAGGGACGAGTTTGTCTGTATGGTGACGTCATGGAATTCCCCATCAGTGCAGTGGAAAGTATATTGACGTGCAATATAATGCATCTGGTCAATACAACAATTTAGAGAAGCTCACGTGACCAGGAATTGACCAATCACAGCACAGAATACACAGTGATCATAGAATAAAATATAATATAGACTTCAAGCAATGTAAGTACACACCAAATCCTATGCCCAATATAATATGGACTTCAAGCAATGTAAGTATACACCAAAATATACACCCAATACAATATTGACTTCAAGCAGTGTAAGTACACATCAAAACCTACACCCAATATAGTATGGACTTCAAGCAAATCTTTCCATCGGGTTAAACAATTACTAATTAATAAATGAACATTACAGCTTTCATGAAACTAAAACAAATTTTTTTTGGTTTCAGATGATAGTGATATTATGAGTAGTTGGCTCTTGGTTCATGCAAAGAGTAGATGTACTGTAAGAGAGGGGAGTCCTGCTTCTTGCATGGGTACGTGCCATAATTTACTAATGATTGACTCATCCTCAATATTTGCTTTAAATCACTCATCCTCTTGGTGGACCTTTCTGTTGGCTTGATAGAAACATGTCAAATATTAAAACTTGATGACGCAACATCTTCATAATGCTCAACAAGTACAAAGATATTCTCGATACAACTGTGAAAGCTTCTTATTGATGTACTACCTGATCAATAGAAATTGAAGTCTACATATACATATACATCTATAAGTTTACTCGGCAAAACCAATTGGCATCCCGCCGAGAGTGCAAGGTTGCACTAAGGGGTGCAGCTGGTATGCACCACCTGCTTGCTACCAACCTTTATACTCTGGTTTTGATCCAGACATGGTTTTGATCTGTTTAAGTCATTACTGTAAGAGAATGTTATTTGTAAGTGATAAATCCATCGAGAACTTGAAAAAAAAACACATTTTAGAAAATAATATTATCAATATGTTTATATTATATATTTACAATCTCTTTTATCGTGCCGATGTTGTTGAGTAGGTGATGAAATGCTTGTATCGTGCGGATGCAGCACACAATCTGGGACACCTACCATCAGCGGGTCCCCAGCCTCATGCGAGTGCCAACCAGAATCCTCTGCCAAAGCTATATGCTGTAAAATTATCAACTCACCCCGGAATGGTGAGTAAGGTTTTCCCTATCAATTGCATATTGTGTTTGTGGTGTGTTTGCAGATATTAATATCGAGTTGAGGTTAACATAGAAGGTTCATTACTCCCTCTTTGCGCCACAAGATGCGGCGCCACATGAAGCGGCGTTACATGGAGTGGCGCCACATCTTTTCCAACAGATAAAACTGGTTGAAATGACGTGGTTTTGAAGTGAATTTCAGGGACCGAATTTCAGACATGGTTTTGATCTGGTTTATTAATCTCTTTCGCTATTTCACCACAATTGTTTACACATTTTAAAATGATTCACCTGTTGCACATTTTATATTTTCTTATTAAAATCAATAACAGTAATGTTGAAAAGCAACATAGTATGTCTTCACCAATTCTACCAATAGGTATTCTACCAATTCTACCAATAGGTATTCTACCAATTCTACCAATAGGTATTCTACCAATTCTACCAATAGGTATTCTACCAATTCTACCAATAGGTATTCTACCAATTCTACCAATAGGTATTCTACCAATTCTACCAATAGGTATTCTACCAATTCTACCAAAAGGTAGTCTACCAATTCTACCTTAGGTATTCTACCAAAAGGTACCAATAGTTACCCTGAGCCTGAGCAGTGCATGAGCATAAAATATAATCTGAGCTGAAGCGGTTAAGTAGGTTCAGTTTCAGGATTACATAGGTTCAGTATGGGGGTTAAGTTGATTTCAAAATGGGTTGGGTCAGTTCATTAAGGGTGAACATATGCCTGTCTTGATAACGATAAGTAATTTGAGTGGATAATTGCAGCTCCCATGGCATGCAGTCCTGGCATGATGGTAGAGGATCACGTGTGTACACAATGCACCGGCCACACTTATACAGGCAACTACCATCAGACCGAGTGCCTACCCTGTCCTGAAGGTATGTACCAAGACCTTGTCCTGAAGGTATGTACCAAGACTGAGTGTCAACCTTGTCCTGAAGGTATGTACCAAGACTGAGTGTCAACCTTGTCCTGAAGGTATGTACCAAGACTGAGTGTCTACCTTGTCCTGAAGGTATGTACCAAGACTGAGTGCCTACCTTGTCCTGAAGGTATATACCAAGACCTTGTCCTGAAGGTATGTACCAAGACTGAGTGTCAACCTTGTCCTGAAGGTATGTACCAAGACTGAGTGCCTACCCTGTCCTGAAGGTATGTACCAAGACTGAGTGCCTACCCTGTCCTGAAGGTATGTACCAAGACTGAGTGCCTACCTTGTCCTGAAGGTATGTACCAAGACCTTGTCCTGAAGGTATGTACCAAGACTGAGTGTCTACCTTGTCCTGAAGGTATGTACCAAGACTGAGTGCCTACCCTGTCCTGAAGGTATGTACCAAGAGTGAGTGCCTACCTTGTCCTGAAGGTATGTACCAAGACTGAGTGTCTACCTTGTCCTGAAGGTATGTACCAAGACTGAGTGTCTACCTTGTCCTGAAGGTATGTACCAAGACTGAGTGCCTACCTTGTCCTGAAGGTATGTACCAAGACTGAGTGCCTACCTTGTCCTGAAGGTATGTACCAAGACTGAGTGCCTACCTTGCCCTGAAGGTATGTACCAAGACTGAGTGCCTACCTTGTCCTGAAGGTATGTACCAAGACTGAGTGTCTACCTTGTCCTGAAGGTATGTACCAAGACTGAGTGCCTACCTTGTCCTGAAGGTATGTACCAAGACTGAGTGTCTACCCTGTCCTGAAGGTATGTACCAAGACCTTGCCCTGAAGGTATGTACCAAGACTGAGTGTCTACCTTGTCCTGAAGGTATGTACCAAGACTGAGTGCCTACCTTGTCCAAAAGGTATGTACCAAGACTGAGTGTTTACCTTGTCCTGAAGGTATGTACCAAGACCTTGTCCTGAAGGTATGTACCAAGACTGAGTGCCTACCCTGTCCTGAAGGTATGTACCAAGACTGAGTGTCTACCCTGTCCTGAAGGTATGTACCAAGACTGAGTGTCTACCTTGTCCTGAAGGTATGTACCAAGACTGAGTGTCTACCCTGTCCTGAAGGTATGTGCCAAGACTGAGTGTCTACCTTGTCCTGAAGGTATGTACCAAGACTGAGTGCCTACCTTGTCCTGAAGGTATGTACCAAGACTGAGTGCCTACCTTGTCCTGAAGGTATGTACCAAGACTGAGTGCCTACCTTGTCCTGAAGGTATGTACCAAGACTGAGTGCCTACCTTGTCCTGAAGGTATGTACCAAGACTGAGTGTCTACCCTGTCCTGAAGGTATGTACCAAGACTGAGTGTCTACCTTGTCCTGAAGGTATGTACCAAGACTGAGTGTCTACCTTGCCCTGAAAGTATGTACCAAGACTGAGTGTCTACCTTGTCCTGAAGGTATGAACCAAGACTGAGTGCCTACCTTGTCCTGAAGGTATGTACCAAGACTGAGTGCCTACCTTGTCCTGAAGGTATGTACCAAGACCTTGCCCTGAAGGTATGTACCAAGACTGAGTGCCTACCTTGTCCTGAAGGTATGTACCAATACTGAGTGCCTACCCTGTCCTGAAGGTATGTACCAAGACTGAGTGCCTACCCTGTCCTGAAGGTATGTACCAAGACTGAGTGTCTACCCTGTCCTGAAGGTATGTACCAAGACTGAGTGCCTACCTTGTCCTGAAGGTATGTACCAAGACTGAGTGCCTACCTTGTCCTGAAGGTATGTACCAAGACTGAGTGTCTACCTTGTCCTGAAGGTATGTACCAAGACTGAGTGCCTACCCTGTCCTGAAGGTATGTACCAAGACTGAGTGCCTACCCTGTCCTGAAGGTATGTACCAAGACTGAGTGCCTACCTTGTCCTGAAGTTATATACCAAGACTGAGTATTTACCTGCCCTGAAGGTATGTACCAAGACTGAAGGTATGCATGCACAACTATTTCGTCTCGAAGCTATAAGCATACATTTCATGTCCAAAGGTTTCATTTACACATTATTCGTTTACTCACAATTCAGGGATTGATTTAATGTGTTTACGTGCTTTACTAGAATTAGGTCTCTTTATTTGCAGGTGCAATCAGCACTCCTTTCAATTCGTATTGTGAATACTGTCCAGTAGGTGAGTAAACCTGTTCAATCACATACCCATTAGTTGAGTAAACTTATTCAATCATTTGTCTATTTGGTGAGTGAGCTCCTTTAGCCATATGTTCATTTCGTGAACAAACTTGTTCAATCACAGTGACCTTTAGTGAATAGGCGTCAATCAAAGTGAATAAGCGTCTTTTTACCATATGTTCAATCAATAGTCCATAAAGTGTGAGCACATACAGTGTATTTCTAACCACGTGTTCATTTTGTGGTCAAGCTTATTCAATCATATGTTCATTAAGTGAGTAATTGTCCTTAAGCAGATGTTTGTTTTGTGAGTAAGCATACTCATTCACATATCCATCAGATGAGTGAGCATATTTCTCACTATATGTTTATTTAGTGACCAAGCTTGTTTAATCACATGTCCATCAGGTGAATAATTTTATTCAATTACATGTTAGTTAATCTGGCGAGTACCTTTTTGCACATGTACAATAGGTAGATAAGCTTGTTTAAACACATGTTCCCAAGGTAAGTAAGCATTTATAATCATAATTTCAAAAATGAGTATGTTTAGTTTTTCACATGCCCATCAAGAAAGTAAGTTTGATTTACCACATGCAGGTTATGTGAGTTACTCTTTGTTCACATGTCCATTAGGCGAGTAAGTAATTCAATCACAAGATTTAGGACTAAGGTCGCACACAGATACAGCCGATGAGAACAGAGCTGCGGACGACAACAGAGCTGTGGTTCAGTTTATCAATCGATTACCGATGTTTATCACACCATTTGACTTTGTTTGCACATGCAAGTGTCAGAAAACAACTTGGTGTGAATATTTTTTAGAGTGAAGATACACTTAAAAGACTTTGAAAATGAAACCGCAGTTCTGTTGTCGTCCGCAGTTTTGTTGCCGTAGGCTGGAACATCTCAAGAAATCTATTTGTAATTTGGTTTCCTGTGTTTCAGGGTCTGTTCCGAATGCCAATAAGACAGCGTGTGAGAAGTGTGAGATTGGTTACAATACAAACGGTCCCGGAGACCCATACTGCACAGGTGAGCACCACTTAATGTCTAATACCTCGGTCACATGTGCGCCACTTTCACTAAAGATATCCGATGGAAAAAAAACTCCCCGCCGCCCTACAGACTGGGAAGTCGGCCGATTCTTACTTCCCGGCCGGCAATCGGTGCAAATGTGACAGAGGCATTACTAGCACAATCTAGCGGCTCACAATCTCACAATCTACACAATCTAGCAGCTCATTACACCAGAGTTTCATTCTCTGTAGTTTTTTGTGGTGACTGTACTGGCCACTACTCTGCATTACACAGGTAGTATTCAGTCACTACCTCTGCAGTCATTGCCCTACTCTGTTTTACACAGGTAGTATTCAGTCACTACCTCTGCAGTCATTGCCCTACTCTGCATTACATAGGTAGTATTCAGTCACTACTTCTGCAGTCATTGCCCTACTCTGCATTACACAGGGAGTATTCAGTTACTACCTCTGCAGTCATTGCCCTACTCTGTATTACACAGGTAGTATTCAGTTACTACCTCTGCAGTCATTGCCCTACTCTGTATTACACAGGTAGTATTCAGTTACTTCCTCTGCAGTCATTGCCTTACTTTGCATTACACAGGTAGTATTCAGTCACTACCTCTGCAGTCATTGCCTTACTTTGCATTACACAGGTAGTATTCAGTCACTACTTCTGCAGTCATTGCCCTACTCTGCATTACACAGGGAGTATTCAGTTACTACCTCTGCAGTCATTGCCCTACTCTGTATTACACAGGTAGTATTCAGTTACTACCTCTGCAGTCATTGCCCTACTCTGCATTACATAGGTAGTATTCAGTCACTACCTCTGCAGTCATTGCCCTACTCTGCAATACACAGGTAGTATTCAGTCACTACCTCTGCAGTCATTGCCCTACTCTGTATTACACAGGTAGTATTAAGTTACTACCTCTGCAGTCATTGCCCTACTCTGCATTACACAGGTAGTATTCAATTACTACCTCTGCAGTCATTGCCTTACTCTGCATTACACAGGTAGTACTCAGTCACTACCTCTGCAGTCATTGCCCTACTCTGCATTACACAGGTAGTATTCAGTTACTACCTCTGCAGTCATTGCCCTACTCTGTATTACATAGGTAGTATTCAGTTACCACCTCTGCAGTCATTTCCCTACTCTGCATTACATAGGTAGTATTCAGTTACTACCTCTGCAGTCATTGCCCTACTCTGTATTACATAGGTAGTATTCAGTTAATACCTCTGCAGTCATTTCCCTACTCTGCATTACATAGGTAGTATTCAGTTACTACCTCTGCAGTCATTGCTCTACTCTGTATTACATAGGTAGTATTCAGTTACTACCTCTGCAGTCATTTCCCTACTCTGTATTACATAGGTAGTATTCAGTTACCACCTCTGCAGTCATTTCCCTACTCTGTATTACACACGTAGTATTCAATTACTACCTCTGCAGTCATTGCCCTACTCTGCATTACACAGGTAGTATTCAGTTACTACCTCTGCAGGCATTGCCCTACTCTGCATTACACAGGTAGTATTCAATTACTACCTCTGCAGTCATTTCCCTACTCTGCATTACATAGGTAGTATTCAATTACTACCTCTGCAGTCATTGCCTTACTCTGCATTACATAGGTAGTATTCAGTTACTACCTCTGCAGCCATTGCCCTACTCTGCATTACACAGGTAGTATTCAGTTACTACCTCTGCAGTCATTGCCCTACTCTGTATTACACAGGTAGTATTCAGTTACTACCTCTGCAGTCATTGCCCTACTCTGTATTACACAGGTAGTATTCAGTTACTTCCTCTGCAGTCATTGCCTTACTTTGCATTACACAGGTAGTATTCAGTTACTACCTCTGCAGTCATTGCCCTGTTTTTGATCTCATTCAAAGTTTGGAAGTCACTGAGTCATCAAATCTGAATTGACCAACATTATGTCATAAACTGTAAACAGGTGTCTGGCACACATACTGACCAATCTGTACAACTGCCAATACAAACCAAATATATTTCTATTCTTTCACCAATGAGTTGATAGCCAGATTTTTCTGATTATTAATGACTTGCGCTCGATTCTGTGCACACATTTATAGTTTTGGTGGCAGGGACTGATATGATAGAGAAGTCCTGCTTCGGAGGGTAATTGGCCGATTCATACTCATTAAAAGACATATGACTGGGACCTTTGTCATTTACAATTGAATAAGTT
Organism: Amphiduros pacificus; assembly: GCA_949316495.1. Taxonomy (NCBI): domain Eukaryota; kingdom Metazoa; phylum Annelida; class Polychaeta; order Phyllodocida; family Hesionidae; genus Amphiduros; species Amphiduros pacificus. The sequence goes on along the minus strand of OX439012.1, from coordinate 10,957,624 downwards.
TTCTTTTGAGTTGTGAATATTCATATTCTGCATGGCGGGGATCTGTTATATGGGGAGTAGAATACTTATCGAAGAACCTAAATAATAAAAAAGAATATGTTATTTATACATAATATATTGTTAACTAATTCTTAGCTATCTATCGATTATTTATTTTGCCCTGATCAAGACTCAATTGTTAAAAGTCAAAATATTTATGTTATTAGAGTAATTTAACTTTGCATTACTTTAACTTTAAATTTAAAAAGTATGCTCTGGTTTTGAAGTTGATGAATGCATGTTGCAGTGATCAACTGCCAGGCTCCTCAGAACTTCGCTAACACCACATGGAATGCCTTGAGCTTTACTTATGGAAACATCGCGTCCTATTTCTGCAACCCCGGCTTCGTCGTCAGCAACGGCACGGGATTCAAGATATGCTCATGTGACGGGAATTGGATCGGCGATGAAGAATTTGTCTGCTCTGGTGAGATAATAAGCCATTATCAGATCCAATTATTAGATCAGAGATTATCAGAATCAATTATTAGATCAGCGACATACCGTTAGGCAAGGAACAACATATTGGGATCTATTGTATGACATATTGGGATCTATTGTATGACATATTGGGATCTATTGTATGACATATTGGGATCTATTGTACAACATATTGGGATATATTGTACAACATATTGGGATATATTGTATGACATATTGGGATCTATTGTATGACATATTGGGATCTGTTGTATGACATATTGGGATCTATTGTATGACATATTGGGATCTATTGTATGACATATTGGGATCTGTTGTATGACATATTGGGATCTATTGTATGACATATTGGGATCTATTGTATGACATATTGGGATCTGTTGTATGACATATTGGGATCTGTTGTACAACATATTGGGATATATTGTATCACATATTGGGATCTATTGTACGACATATTGGGATCTATTGTGTGACATATTGGGATCTATTGTATGACATATTGGGATCTATTGTACAACATATTGGGATCTATTGTATAACATATTGGGATCTATGGTATGACATATTGGGATCTATTGTATGACATATTGGGATCTGTTGTATGACATATTGGGATCTATTGTATGACATATTGGGATCTGTTGTATGACATATTGGGATCTGTTGTATGACATATTGGGATCTATTGTATGACATATTGGGATATATTGTATGACATATTGGGATCTATTTTATAACATATTGGGGTATTGGGAACAACGGATTGCCTCCAAAATTGCCATTAAACACTTCTTTGAGAAATTGTTTCAGCGTTTGTCTAAAGCCACTGTTTTCTTTCCTGACATGGAAATGACTGTGGTTTAATGGTGGATTGTTTCAGAGTTAGACGAGTGTCTAAGTGATGCATGCCAGAATAACGCCACGTGTACAGATGCGGTGGATGGCTACAACTGTACATGTCAGGCAGGCTACACCGGCGTCCATTGTGAAACAGGTAATAATAATAATATAATAATAATAATAATAATAATAATAATAATAATAATAATAATAATAATAATAATAATAATAATAATAATAATAATAATAATAATAATAATAATAATAATAATAATAATAATAATAATAATAATAATAATAATAATAATAATAATAATAATAATAATAATAATAATAATAATAATAATAATAATAATAATAATAATAATAATAATAATAATAATAATAATAATAATAATAATAATAATAATAATAATAATAATAATAATAATAATAATAATAATAATAATAATAATAATAATAATAATAATAATAATAATAATAATAATAATAATAATAATAATAATAATAATAATAATAATAATAATAATAATAATAATAATAATAATAATAATAATAATAATAATAATAATAATAATAATAATAATAATAATAATAATAATAATAATAATAATAATAATAATAATATAAAACCTGAAACTGATTCACTCAATTGTCATATATGACATCAATTGTTTCATACATCATCGGATTGGAAAATGTTTTCTTCACAGATTTATTTACATGTAAACCGAGAGCAATATAACTTATTGCTCTCAGAGGTAAATTGATTTCCCAAACAATAAATTTGTAAAGTAATCTATTCTTGCCTCTTGACATCATGCATAATTTAGCCTCCAGGTGTTTTTAGAGTCTTTGATTCCCTTGACTAATGAAGACCTACAAAATAAGACCACAAGAATGGAGGAAATTTAAGACAAATTTTGTTGCCAGCAATGTATAATGATCATTCGTAAACTGATACTATTTTCCATTTAATACTGATAATCTAAGCTATGACAAAATTCTATTGAATCAAATTTGAGTTTAAAGCGCTCCAACTAGGATATAATGGTGAGCTTTATTAGTTAGTTTTACCAAACATGGTTTTATGCACGCTTAATATGATGTGATGTGTACAACTTTACAGATATCGATGAATGTGCCAGTGACCCATGTGTGGATGGAACGTGTTATGATTTTGTCAACGAGCACAACTGCTCCTGCGATCCAGGCTTCTTTGGGATTATCTGTGATATGGGTAGGTACCGTGCATGTGTATAATGATAATGATTACACTGTGTGAGGGTAGGTACCGTGCATGTGTATAATGATAATGATTACACTGTGTGAGGGTAGGTACCGTGCATGTGTATAATGGTAATGATTACACACTCGAGGAGGGTCGGTCTTGTACATAATTATATTAGTTACACACTATAGGTACGGTATATATAATGATAATGATTACACTGTATGAGGGTAGGTCTTGTACATAATGAAAATAGTTACACACTATAGGGTAGATATTGGACTTAATGATAATGATTACACAAAGTATAAGGGTATGTATGGTATATATAATGATAATGGTTACACTGTAAGAGGGTAGGTATAGTATGTATAATGATAATGATTATACTGTATGAGGGTAGGTATGGTATATATAATGATAATGATTACACACTGTATGAGGGTATGTATGGTATGTATAATGATAATGAATACACTGTATGAGGGTAGGTATGGTATATATAATGACAATGGTTACACATGATATAGAGATAGGTATTGTTTATACTGATATTGGTTACATACTATATGAGGGTAGGTAGCATATATAATGATATTGTTTACACACTACATGAAAGCACAGTAGGTATTCTATATAGTGATAATGGTTACATTAGGGTAGATAAGATTAATATATGACGATATCGGTTGCACATTGCCTGAAGGTACGTAATGTGTGTACTCAGATCTGTCTTCCTGGGCAATGCACTATTCAAAGTACCCATTTCTAGGATATATTATTTACATGCTGTACTTTTTAATCTTATGTCCATTTGGAGAAATTATATATCAATAGCTTACCTAACTTATAACGCCTAATTGTTCCCTGTTTTTTTGGTAGAAATTAATGAATGTAGCAGTAATCCGTGTCATTTTGGAGGGACCTGTCTAGACTTTGTCAATTATTACATATGCTACTGTGTGAATGGGACAAATGGAACTCACTGTGAAAACGGTAAGAGCTATTATTAATACACAAACTCAATAGAAATACTTGTAAGTAATCTGCTAATCCAATCGATATAATTATTTTTATCAGTTATGTGGTAAGTTTCCTATTATGTCATAGGAATGGCATTTATACATAGTCATCTTATCAATGTCATGATATGGTGGCTAAGTTGGTGACCTTGACCTACATTCTAAGGTCGTTCTTCGAAAACACTATAGATTGATAACAAATGGAGATAACATAACCACACTTAAAACATAACCCTAAATATCTGTTCATCCCCTTGTTGCTCTAAGCCAATGGGGCTTGCAATCTCTTGCCGGTAATATTTAAAACATTTCTATTTGCAGATACTGTATTTTGGTCATTTACTCCTCTGCCACTAGGGGGCACTCGCTGAAAAGACCCATAAATACCCTTAAAACATTTCTATTTGCAGATATTGACGAGTGTGCCAGCTGTCCCTGTCAAAATGGTGGCACATGTTATGATAGCCTGGACAGCTACAACTGTTCCTGTGCTCCAGGATTTGAAGGCGCAAACTGCCAGATAAGTAAGCCACTTGATTATTTTACCTTATTGAATATGATCATATCATTTTGTTTCTTCATGTGTCTATATTGGGATAATTTTCAATATGGTTGGTTTAGTTTTAGATATTGACACCTAATATTTCATTATACTTGCCGCTGCACAGATATTGATGGGAAATATACTGATGTTATTGCCTTTGTTTTGTTATTGATGCCTTATGTTCCAGTAGTGTTGCCTTTACTCACGGTATCAATATCTACATATCACCATTGTTTGTGATATTAATGCCTAATATTCTAATATTATCACCTTAAAGTTTGTTTATGAATTGATGCCTTATATTCCAATTTATCACCTTTGTTTGTGATATTGATGCCTTATATTCCAATATTATCACCTTAAAGTTTGTTTATGATATTTATGCTTAATACTCCAATAGTATCACCTTGTGATATTGATGCCTAATATAACAATATTAGGCATCAATATCACCTTTGTTTGTGATATTGATGCCTTATATTCCAATATTATCACCTTTGTTTGTGATATTGATGCCTTATATTCCAATATTATCACCTTTGTTTGTGATATTGATGCCTAATATTCCAATATTATCACCTTTGTTTGTGATATTGATGCCTAATATTTGGTTGGTTGTTTTAGATATTGATGAATGTGACTCTGATCCGTGTCAGAACAATGGATCTTGTCTGGATCTGGTCAACTCTTATAACTGTACCTGTCTGGAAACCTTCAATGGCACTCACTGTGAAAATGGTAAACTACCATCATTTTGTCCTAAAACGTTACTACTTTCACCAAGTAAAATATCACTGTTTGATTATATCAAGCAATAATATTAATACATTTCGCATATTTTAATGAATGTTTTCTACATCCAACCAGTAAATAGATGAATGAGATAAAAAAATCAAAAGTAATCAAAAAATCAAAAGTAATCAAAAAACCAAATGAGATCAAAAAATCAAAAGTATTCAAAAAATCAAAGTGAGATAAAAAAATCAAAATGAGATCAATCAAAAGTAAAAAAATTGCTTATTTTAAACAGATGACAGCTTTTCTCAAAGGAAATTTTTAATCACATTTAATGCACATTTTGAGATGACTAATTTCAGAGTTGCTGTGTCAAGACATCCGCAACATCAGCCACCTGGTGGTGGATCTAGACTATTACCCTGTGTATGGGTTTGAGGGGAATGTGTCTTGTACACAGGGCAGAAAGTTGTCCTCCAACGTGAGCAGTGGTATAGCCTGCCTCATCACTCAGGAGTGGAATAACACCATCCCTCCCGACGCCTGTGTCTGTGAGTACGATAACCTCAGAGTTCTATGGTGTATGGGCGTATTGATGTGTCTGTCTGTGAGTGAGTACTGTCTGTGAGTACAATGACCTCAGCATTCTAAGGTGGATGGGCGTGTTGATGTGTCTGTCTGTGAGTGAGTACTGTCTGTGAGTACAATGGCCTCAGCATTCTAAGGTGGATGGGCGTGTTGATGTGTCTGTCTGTGAGTGAGTACTGTCTGTGAGTACAATGACCTTCTAAGGTGTATGGGCATGTTGATGTGTCTGTCTGTGAGTGAGTACTGTCTGTGAGTATGATAACCTCAGGGTTAAGTCATTCTAAGGTGTATGCCCATGTTGATGTGTCTGTCTGTGAGTGAGCGCTGTCTGTGAGTATGATAACCTCAGAGTTAAGGAATTCTGAAGTGAATGGCCATGTTGGTGTTCTGCACATTTCTGCATATTTATGATCATGATCAGTAGATCGCTTCAGATAGTAAAATTATTGGATTATTTCTATAATAAGATTCATATTTAAACAATTAAAACTATACTCAAAGGATAACATATTCCCACACCAATCATACACTTCAATACTTTGACATCTGTTGCTTTTATTAGCACACCACTAATTTCCCTTCCTACAATCAATACTTTGAGTGTAGAACCCAAAAGCTGAGTGTATGTTAAGTTAAATACAGTGTAACTCAGTCAAAAGTTGAGTGTAGGTTAAGTTACATACAGTGGCGGCACCCAGTCAAAAGCAGAGTGTATGCTAAGTGACGTACAGTGGCGGCGCCATGTGGTGAAATTGCAGATAACATTATTATAACACATTTTGCCTAGAAAAGTCTTTCGCTTTTCTTTTCTAAACAGCTTAAATATTACCAGCACATTCTTTTCTCTAAAATTCAATATAATCTCCATCATATTTAGGTGTAGATATTCCTTGTGGTTACCAAATATATGTCCCATGTATTAAAACGAGTGATACTGAGCTGCTACTCCTGACCCAAAAGGCAGATACAAAGCCAAGATATCTTGTACAATAATAGTAATTAGTCAACTAAGCCTTGTTTGATTAGGATAAAGATGGAGTGGTTGTGTTTTTTCATATGTGCAGTGGAAGATTGTCCAGATGTCAACAGTTTTACTAATATGATAGCAACATCTGTACCTTATATACACAAATATACACACAACACGACTGTAACTTGTGCGGAGGGCTTCAAGTTACCGACAGACTTCCCGGAAGTCATCACCTGCACCAAGACAAAGGAGTGGAGCTATAATATCACCAACTCTACATGTATCAGTGAGTCATTTTTATCATATCTTCCTTATATAATATAATCTTTTGACTTATCTATTACAAAACTAAATATAAAAATTATATTTTTTTATGTCAGAAATGGTTAAATATTCACAAGATCAGTGGAGGGAACCAGTTCCTGTTTAGTTTGTATTCATGCGCACTGTCTGGGCCCTGAGCTCTGCAATGGTTTGATTTGATTTGATTTTTTGATTTGATTTGATATGTTGGCCGCTCCACTTTTGTCTCGTGGGCACTCAGAGCTTACGCAGCATGGCTATCCAGCTAGAGAGGAGACCCAATACGCACTATCCCCAATCTGTGAATAGCACTCGTGCTGACCGCCCGGTGCAGGCCCCTACACTGATGAAAAGCTACCCTATCTAATTATCACCTTCTGCACTGACAACTTTCACCTCAACACTCACTCCTTCCCTTGGGGCCTACAATCCCCAGCGCGCTAAAGGGCGTCCAATATCCCTATACAGCCTGAGGCGTCCAATATCCTCGTAAGCCCTACCAATCACAACTAGAGGCTAAAAATGTCCTCCACGTGAGTACCTAGTGATCTTCAGCACCTTCATATCTACCAGCTGCCTCCTTACCAACTTTTCTAATCCCACTGAGATACATCCTAAGTAACCGACATCCCCCACTAAACTATGACTACCACTCCTTTTCTTTCTCCGCCTTAAAAGGACCTACAAGAAATAAAATCATTAGTACCATAATCCCACCGAGACTACATCCTAGATAACCAACATCCCCCACTAACCATGACTAACATTTTTCTCACCATCCTGATCCAGACCTGCAAACCCTACAAATCACAATAACAATTAGTGCCTGCAAATAACTGGAACAAAATATAAATATCTTCATCTACTGAAACAACAAGGAAAAATTAAGATTTTAACACCGAGACTACATCCTAGATAACCAATATCCCCCACTAACTATGACTAACATTTTTCTCATCACCCTGTTCCAGACCTGCAAACCCTACAAATCACAATAACAATTAGTGCCTGCTAATAACTGGAACAAAATATAACTATCTTCATCTCCTGAAAAAATAAAAATTTTAACACTCCACTTACCTTAATTTTCTTCTTTATGCCCAAATCATAAGAACAATACAGTACTACCTTTTTTTGATTTGATTTGATTTGATATGTTGGGCGCTCCACTTTTGTCTCGTGGGCACTCATAGCCTACGCAGCGTGGCTACCCAGCTAGAGAGTAGATCCAATGGTTTGTCACTCGTAATCTCAACTTATTGCAGTCATGTGGCAAACCTGTAAGTGTTATTTGACATTGATACTTGAATAATGTGAGACTTTTTACACTTGTAGACAAGGAGTGTCCAGATATAAGACCATTCCCTCATCTGTTAGTGGACAACGACACGTTTACCACACTGTACCCGTACACTGGCAATATAAGCTGTGAGTACCCATGGGAGCTGGCGCCTGGTATCTCTGAGCAGATCACGTGTCTCCTGACTGAGCTGTGGGACCCGGATATTACAACAGGCGTCTGCGTCGGTCAGCCACTTCACTCATATACTAGAATCTATACACCAATAAGAAATAGTTCTCTCAGATTGCACTGAATTCCAAGCGTTATGAAATAATTCACTTAGTTAATATTAATCTAAACTGATGCATAATATTGATGATGTATTATGGGACACAAAATGACGATGACCTCTGATATGAGAACATCCTATATGCATTGACTTTGTGGTACTTAATGAGGAGAGATAGCCAGATAGAGTCTAGTGTATTGGCCCATAAATCACTGCAAGTGAGTTCCCTCAGTTTACCCTAGGATAGCCCAGATAAGTATCCCACAGTTATTAGCCACATTTCAAACACAACACTCTGTTAAAGAAAAATGTTTCCTCTCTTAATCAATTACCTTGCAAAATAGCTGCAATAAACATATTGATTTACAGAAAGCAATTTTTGTGAAAGTAATCCATGTCAGCACAATGGGAACTGCACGAGATACTTTGGAGGGTACAACTGTACATGCGAGCCAGGCTACTTCGGAACCCATTGTGAAAATGGTAGGTGTAAGAAAGAAAGCTTTATACCAATTGTGTTAATATTTACTAACTATCTGTGAAAGTATATAATTTCATTTTATATTATATTAACAGAAAATGTGATATTTTCTTCATGTATCCAATATAGGATGGTTTTAGTTCATTCAACAAATAGGGGTGATCTTTGTGGGACATATATCGGGTATATATGCATTGTGTAAGATATGTAGGGTATATTTTCATTATGTAAGATATGTAGGGTATATTTTCATTATGTAAGATATGTAGGGTATATTTTCATTATGTAAGATATGTAGGGTATATTTTCATTATGTAAGATATGTAGGGTATATTTTCATTATGTAAGATATGTAGGGTATATTTTCATTATGTAAGATATGTAGGGTATATTTTCATTATGTAAGATATGTAGGGTATATTTTCATTATGTAAGATATGTAGAGTATATTTTCATTATGTAAGATATGTAGGGTATATTTTCACTATGTAAGATATGTAGGGTATATTTTCACTATGTAAGATATGTAGGGTATATTTTCACTATGTAAGATATGTAGGGTATATTTTCACTATGTAAGATATGTAGGGTATATTTTCACTATGTAAGATATGTAAGGTATATTTTCACTATGTAAGATATGTAGGGTATATTTTCACTATGTAAGATATGTAGGGTATATTTCCATTATGTAAGATATGTAGTGTATATTTTCACTATGTAAGATATGTAGGGTATATTTTCACTATGTAAGATATGTAGGGTATATTTCCATTATGTAAGATATGTAGGGTATATTTTCACTATGTAAGATATGTAGGGTATATTTTCACTATGTAAGATATGTAGGGTATATTTCCATTATGTAAGATATGTAGGGTATATTTTCACTATGTAAGATATGTAGGGTATATTTTCACTATGTAAGATATGTAGGGAGTGATTTTCATTATGTAAGATATGTAGGGTATATTTTCATTATGTAAGATATGTAGAGTATATTTTCACTATGTAAGATATGTTGGGTATATTTTCACTATGTAAGATATGTAGGGAGTGATTTTCATTATGTAAGATATGTAGGGTATATTTTCATTATGTAAGATATGTAGAGTATATTTTCACTATGTAAGATATGTTGGAAGTGATTTTCATAACATAACATCTATGAGGGTCATTGTTGTTTCCGTAGAACTTGCTATGATCAATCATTGCTGACAGTGGTGTGAATGTATCTTAATACACACACAATATATATATATATATATATATATATCTTACATATATATTTATATATATATATATTTATATATATATATATATTTATATATATATAAATCTCATCATGACTGTACTAGAACTCAGAAGTAACCCACTGACATGTTAGTCTGTATCCTCCACATCTTATTCATAAAGTCACTCTAATGTTTATCATGTATGTAGAGTCTGTATTGATATTTTACTCTCTGGTGTGTTTTATTTCAGCGACAGACGAATGTGAGCCAAAGCCATGTCTGAATGGAGAATGCTTCGATCTCCATCTGGACTACACCTGTTACTGTGTCAATGGATACGAAGGCAAGGATTGCCAAAACCGTAAGTTTACATCTTTTATCAAATTCATACTGATTTTTTTTTTTTTGGGGGGGGGGGGGGAGCGCAAAGCTTCCTTTTTAGGGTAAGAGATCAAACATCTTGAGGTAGAATGTCCAAAAAGGTGATTCTCTTATGTTGGAGGTAAAACAATCGGTCGGTGAGATTAAGATGTCACTTTCTGCCAGTCTGTTACCATTTAGAGCCATGATAGTGTTCTCCAATCACCAATCGGCAAAGCCCAGATAGGTGATCTGGAGGGGTTTGTCGAACGTCCATGGTCTCTACCAACTGCAACCAAAGAAAAGTTTGGTGGAGTTGATTGAGCTCTAGTGAAGTAAAAAGTCGCCTGCTGCAAAAACTGTGGTAAACCCGTCTAAACGTCAAAATTGAACCCGTTTCAACTGCCGTTAAGACGGGTTTGACTCAATTTTTGCAGCTGGCGATTATTATCAAGTATTTCTATTTTCCTTATTTAATGTTATCCAAAGAATAAGCAAGCTTTTTATGAGATTTTAGACATAATCATACATAAAATATGAATTATCACTAAAACAATTGGGTATTTAAAAAATCACATCTGAACGAGATTATACATGAAAAGTAAAATTCTCAGACCTCTCCAGATCACCTATCTGGGCTTTGCCGATGAGTGATTGGAGAACACTAGAGCCATGAGGTCTATTTAGCGGTTGTCATAGATCTAAGGTTATTATTGGTTGGGTGATGCATCTTGATGAAAAGTACTGGCATTAGTGATGAACTTTATGGCCTTCGTCTTATTGATATTGGTTGGATTATGCAAATTGATAAATGGTATTAGTGATGAACTAACTACATGCTTCAGTGACCAGTCATGCCTCACTGAACACCTTGATAAAATTGGTTAAATGGTTCATTATTGAGTTAATAGGCACGCTGCAATAAAAAAAATAATAACCAGATTTCTCTGTCTGATAGGTATCGGTTGGATGAAAGGCATCTCAGGGTATTAATCATTAATCTGTTATATTAAAGGGGAGTGAGTAAAATGAGCCTACAAGCGATGGGCCAAATTCAATGTGCAACATGCATTTTGATTGGCTAAAATAAGGCCATTACCAAGGCATTAAAAACAGCTACTCTTCGGTTATGTTTAGTATGTCAAAGGACGTATTTTGTCATTTTTTTTACTTCAAGCATGCTCCGCTACATCTCTGCTGAGAGCATTGGAAGTGAAAGAGGTCAAGCTTATCTGGTTTTGAATATTTGAAATGTTTTTCATTGCAACTGTTTTATATAAAAGTAAATTGAAACTGGTATAAATAAACAACAATAACCATTCTCTTAGCTATTCATTCTATCCACAAAAAGTAATATTATTTTAAAATGCAGCATTACCATGTAATTTCCTTTTATATTTTAAGTCGTGAACTGTTCAACTCCGCCGCCAATAGTGCATGCGGATTATGTAGTGGAAAATACTACCTATCAGTCTAACGTGAGCTACATATGTCACTTGGGATATGAAGCAGTCAATGCTACCATGTTGAAAACATGCCACTGGAATGGTACTTGGGTTGGAGACAACTTCACATGTGAAGGTAATGTACATGTAGGGTTCAAAACTGAATGTTGACTTTGTTTCCAGTTAGCGTCATTTGAGAATAGGGATTAATTTGAGCATCAGGCAATAAAATAAAACTTTAAACCAATAAGGTGCGAGTTAACTGTCATGCAACAAGGTACAACTTCAGTATCACACGGTAATATGTAAGTTTGATATCAAGCTAGAAGAAACAGCATCATTTGTAATATTCACACTTCATTGTGAGATGCTTAACTTGTGATTTAGTGTGATATATTAAAATTACTGACAGATATTTAACCAGAATAAGGTAGTTTGCGATAGCAGTACTTTTTACCCTCAGCCCCTGATGTAATCAGGCTGAGGGTATTGCAGTACTCCTGGCGTGGGTATGTATGTATGTATGTATGTATGTCTGTAGCGAACATCCTTGTCATCACGATAACTCAAGAACAAATGATGGCAGCTTCATGAAACTTGACACACGTAAGCATCTGGTGAAAACCTCGGACGAGTTCGATGGACAGCGACCTTGACCTATTTTTCAAGGTCACAGGGACAATTATGTGAAATCCCAAGAATCGCAATAACTCTAGGACAAATGATGGCAGCTTTATGAGATTTGACACACATAAGCATCTGGTGAAGACCTCAGAATTTTTCTATGAAACATGACCTTCACCTACTTTTCAAGGTCACAGGGACAATTATGTGAAATTATCCTTGTCATCGCGATAACTCGAGAACAAATAATGGCAGCTTTATCAGACTTGACACACATAAGCATCTGGTGAAAACCTTGGAGGAGTTTAATGGATGGCGACCTTGACCTATTTTTCAAGGTCACAGGGACAATTATGTGAAATCATCCTTGTCATCGCTATAACTCAAGAACAAATGATGGCAACTTTATGAGACTTGACACACATACGCATCTGGTGAAGACCTCTGACTTCCTTTGATGGAACATGACCTTCACCTACTTTTCAAGGTCACAGGGACAATTATGTGAAATCATCCTTGTCATCACGATAACTCGAGAACAAATGATGGCAGCTTCATGAAACTTGACACACATAAGCATCTGGTGAAAACCTTGGAGGAGTTTGATGGACGGCGATCTTGACCTATTTTTCATGGTCACAGGGACAATTATGTGAAATCATCCTTGTCATCGCAATAACTCAAGAACGAATGATGGCAGCTTTATGAGATTTGACACACATAAGCATCTGGTGAAAACCTCCAAGTTTTTATATAACATGACCTTCACCTACTTTTCAAGGTCACAGGGACAATTATGTGAAATCATCCTTGTCATCACCTTAACTCAAGAACAAATGATGGCAGCTTTATGAGACTTGACACACATAAGCATCAGGTGAAGATCTCAGACTTCCTTTGAACGAACATGACCTTCACCTACTTTTCAAGGTCACAGGGACAATTGTACCATGAAATCCCCATCATTGCGATAACTCGAGAACAAATGATGGCAGCTTTATGAGATTTGACACAAATAAGCATCTAGTAAAGACCCCAAAAGAGTTCGATGGAAGGTGACCTTGACCTATTTTTCAAGGTCACAGGGACAATTATGTGGAATCCCAAGAATCGCATAACTCAAGAACAAATGATGGCAGCTTTATGAGATTTGACACCCATAAGCATCTGGTGAAGACCTCAGAATTGTTTCTATAAAACATAACCTTCACCTACTTTTAAAGGTCACATGGACAATTATTTGAAATCATCCTTGTCATCGCGATAGTACGAGAACAAATGATGGCAGCTTCGTGAAACTTGACACATATAAGCATCTGGTGAAAACCTCGGACGAGTTCGATGGACGGTGACCTTGACCTATTTTTCAAGGTCACGGACAATTATGTGTAATCCCAAGAATCGCAAGAACGAATGATGGCAGCTTTATGAGATTTGACACACACAAGCATCTGGTGAAGACCTCAGACTTCTCTTGATGGAACATGACCTTCACCTACTTTTCAAGGTCACAGGGACAATAATGTGAAATCATCCTTGTCATCGTGACAAGAACAAATGATGGCAGCTTCATGAAACTTTACACGCATAAGCATCTGTTGAAAACCTCAGACTAGTTCGGTGGACGGCGACCTTGACCTATTTTTCAAGGTCACAGGGACAATTATGTGAAATCCCAAGAATCGCAATAACTCAAGAACGAATGATGGCAGCTTTATGAGATTTGACACACACAAGCATCTGGTGAAGACCTCAGACTTCTCATGGTGGACCATGACCTTCACCTACTTTTCAAGGTCACAGGGACAATTATGTGAAATCATCCTTGTCATCGCGATAACTCGAGAACAAATGATGGCAGCTTCATGAAACTTGACACACATAAGCATCTGATGAAAACCTCAGACATTTTTGTATGGAACATGACCTTCACCTACTTTTCAAGGTCACAGTTACAATTATGTGAAATCCCTATCATTGCCATAACTCGAGAACGAATGTTGGCAGCTTTATGAGACTTGACACACATAAGCATCTGGTGAAGACCTCAGACTTCTCTTGATGGAACATGACCTTTACCTACTTTTCAAGGTCACAGGGACAATCATGTCAAATCCACGTCATTGCAATAACTTAAGAACAAATAATGGCAGCTTCATGAAAATTGACACACATAAGCATCTTGGAAGTCTTCACATGAGTTTGATGGACGGTGACCTTAACCTGCTTTTCAAGGTCACCTGCCCATCTCAATAATTCTAGAGTAAATGATGACAGTTTCATGATACTTGACACACCTAAGCTATCAAAGGAAGTAGATTTTATGGGTTTATTTTACCCCTGCATCAATTTGCCTTGGTGCAGTGACGTTTTGTTCACAAATATTGTGTGGAGCGAATGTTGTGCAATGAGTTACCAGGGCTGAGGGTTGATGCATCTCTGATGCCTATGTTTATAGGTAATTTCTGTTATTACTTTTACTCAGATATTGATGACTGTCTGAACAGTACATGTCCACACAATGCAACCTGTATGGACCAAGTCAACAACCATACCTGCATCTGTCCAGTGGGATATATTGGAAAGTTTTGCCATATAGGTAAATATATATAAATACATCTATATGTTACTCATGGATTCATAATTATATCTGTTTAGGATTGTTCTTTTTAGAAATGTTCTGCCATAAATTGCTAAAAAAACATAATTAGATCTTTTCAAGACAGTTCTGCCAAACAGTTAAATATACATCTATATACTACTCAAAGATTCATAATTAGGTCTTTTTGAAAAAGTTCGGCCACATTCATAAATATACATCTGTATTTTACGCAAAGATTCATAATTTGATCTTCAATCTTTTTATCATTTTGATGTTTCTTTCCAAATTCGACATTGTTTTAACTCGTCAAATTTTCACCATTTTCATTCCTGAGCCATGCCGCTGGTTCATTCCCCAGCTTGCTATTAAAGATGTTTGACTTAATTCTGAGTTGACCTAAATGTTTGACCTAATTCTGAATTGACCTAAATGTTTGACCTAATTTTGAGATTTACAGGTTTCACTTTAAGTTTCAATGTATTATTGGGACAAATAATATCGTTTGTGGACGGTCATTTACAGATAAAATATTCAATCCCTTAAGACAAAAAATCTCTTTTGCAGCTCTTGATTACTGTCTCAGATATCCGTGCCAGAATAACGGCACATGTTCCAATGGCTTAAAGGGCCCTGGATTGTTTGACTGTACATGTCAACAAGGATGGCAAGGACGCCTATGTCAAAACGGTAAGTCATGAAAGAACTAAAAACATGTTGTGGGAAATAATGTTGTGTTCAAGCTTTTGGAATATTTTAGGAAAGCATGCCATTTTTTGGCTATGCTGTTTATGTCAGAGATGTGTGTGTGTGTGGAGGTGGGAGAAATGTTCTGTCATTTTTTCTGTCCGTCAACTTTGTTTTTCTTCTCTGAAACTACAGGTCGGGGTTCTCAGATATTGGTAGGTAAGATATACATTTTCAGGATACCAATTCCACCTATTTTCCAAGAGGCTCAGAATGTTTTCCATTTGTATTATTTATGAAAGGTTTTAATAGTTATCAGCTGCTATTTTGAATAGCATAAATGATAACAACCAATGAGATAGCAAAAGGTGGGGCAAATTCAATGTGCAACATGCATTTTGATTGGCTAAAATGAAGCCATTACCAGGGCATTAAAACAGTTCCTCTTCGGTTGTGTTTAGTATGTCAAAGGACATATTTTGTCATTTAGATGTGATATCAACCATTTAAAATTGGTATCATCTTTCCTCTTTGGAGCATACCGATAGTCCATACCTATTTTTTCCAGGAAGAATCTTGATTTTAAAGCATTTTCAGAAAATGGTCCCACACATCACAAAAAAGTACTGATCCACAATTACTCCAAAGATATCGGCCAATGGTTTGATACATTTCAAATATTTAGAAATTGAATTGATTATGTGTACTTTATAAATTTGATGATTTAATGTTAATTACTTTTTTCCTGGTTTTGTATTACAGGAATCGATTGCTTTGACCCTCCATATGTGTCGCGGGCCCGTTATTTGCCGCACTCCGCCACCAATCTCAGCAGTATGGTCGAGTACCAATGCAAGACCCCGTATGTCAAATCAAATGCCACAACTGGTATAAAAACATGCATGGCTAGCGGAAACTGGGAAGGGGCCGATATCATTTGTGAAGGTAGGATATCAATTTAGTCAATTTGATTTGATTTGATTTGATTTGATTTGATTTGATTTTAAATGGGCGATTGACACGTTGTCTGCTCATTTCCTAAACACTCATGTGATAAATTACATATGTACAGGGCAGAATTAGGAAATAATGATTATGACTATTATTAATTGATTTATTAAAAATGTTTAATAATATGCTCACTTGTTTTTGATCAAAGTGAAACTTTCCAAGAGTTACATCAGTATTGGTTATGATGCTTGCAGATCCGCCGATTCCGACCACCACACCACGCCCCCCAGATGCCCCCACTGTTCCCCCAACAGAACCCCCAATTATCACAAGTAAGTTGGTTTTTTTGTTTTTTTTTGTTTTTTGGCTTTTTTTTCAAATATTACTAATATAAAAAGAATATTCTGCATGATGTGTACCTGCAATGATCTTGCATATGCATATTTTAAAAATATTATAAGTCTGTGCATCGCGAGAAGTTAATATTGTATTTGTTTGATTTTTAAAAAAAAAGAGTCACCTCATTAATCAATTATTTCATTGAATATGTTGAATTAAGACCACAGATTAGTCAGTTATAATTGGTTAATGGGTTTCATATGTTGGTTAGTCAGTAATAATGGGTTTCATATGGGTTTCATATAGTTATAATGGGTTAATGCGTTTCATATGTCGATTAGTTAGTTATAATGGGTTAATGCGTTTCATATGTCGATTAGTTAGTTATAATGGGTTAATGCGTTTCATATGTCGATTAGTTAGTTATAATGGGTTAATGCGTTTCATATGTTGATGAGTAAGTTATAATGGGTTAATGCGTTTCATATGTCGATTAGTTAGTTATAATGAGTTAATGCGTTTCATATGTCGATTAGTCAGTTATAATGGGTTAATGCGTTTCATATGTCGATTAGTTAGTTATAATGGGTTAATGGGTTTCATATGTTGATTAGTCAGTAATAATGGGTTAATGGGTTTCATATGTTGATTAGTCAGTAATAATGGGTTAATGGGTTTCATATGTTGATTAGTCAGTAATAATGGGTTAATGCGTTTCATATGTTGATTAGTCAGTAATAATGGGTTAATGGGTTTCATATGTTGATTAGTCAGTAATAATGGGTTAATGGGTTTCATATGTTGATTATTCAGTAATAATGGGTTAATGGGTTTCATATGTTGATTAGCCAGTTATAATGGGTTAATGGGTTTCATATGTTGATTATTCAGTAATAATGGGTTAATGGGTTTCATATGTTGATGAGTAAGTTATAATGAGTTAATGGGTTTCATATGTTGATTATTCAGTAATAATGGGTTAATGCGTTTCATATGTTGATTAGTCAGTAATAATGGGTTAATGCGTTTCATATGTTGATTAGTCAGGTATAATGGATTAATGCGTTTCAGTTCCTGTGGAGTGTCCGCAGCCCACTATTGGACCTCACACCAGTGTACACGCGGTGCTGGGAGACCTGCAGGTTGGAGCCATCATCAGATATGAGTAGGTGCCTTAAGATAAACTTCTTTCTTATATTTTTATTTTACATTTGAGAGATACAGATATTGTTGGTTGAAAATTATATTTTTGGGTGTAATGCCTTCTGGTGGCTATCTTTTGGTGGCTACAATTTATGTTTGTCTATTTGGTTGCCTTATAAGCTTCTCTACTGCCTTCTGCTTGCTACCATTTATGTTTGTCTATTTGATTGCCTTATTAAACTTCTGTACTGCCTTCTGCTTGCTACCATTTATGTTTGTCGATTTGATTGCCTTATAACGATTCTGCCTTCTGCTTGCTACCATTTATGTTTGACTATTTGATTGTTTCATAAAGCTTCTGTACTACCTTCTGGTGACTACCATTTATGTTTGTCTATTTAATTGTATGGTGGCTACCATTTATGTTTGTTTATTTAATTGTATGGTGGCTACCATTTATGTTTGTCTATTACAGATGTGATTTTGGATACTGGATAAGTTCTTCTCATACGCGTCAGAAGATTTTGACTTGTACAGACTTCCATAACAATGGAGTTTGGGTGCCATACGTGGAGCTTTGTGTTGGTAAGTATCAAAGTAAAGCGGCATCTCAAGAAAATAGTCCCTCTTCTCTACAGTAGAGATTATGTTTGAAGCTTATTTATGTCAAGTGAACATCACTTTGAAGTGTAGGGATCATAGTTCCTGATGGGTGGCACTTCATGATCATATTTTAGACAAGAAACTAATATTTTGTCCTTGCTCAGTACTCAGAAGCAAAGCGTCATACTCTGTTTGAACAACTTTCACCTCAGTGAAGCCATTCACCATATTTCTTAGATTCTATTGTTCATTGAACTCAGGTATTTCATTTAAGAATTTAATTAACACATGAAGGATTGCCAATCATTGAGCACATTGATAGGGCATATTCATGAACACAGCTCTAATCTACGCCTTTCACTCTTGCTATAGGCCAAGGCACCTGTTATTTATAACAAGTATATTGATCATTAAAAACAACTTCTGATATTTCAGCCGTTGTATGTGTAGCCATGCCGGACCCCGTTGGTGTGATGTTTCCATCATGGATGCTGCGCTTTTTGACCTATGAGTACACCACCATGTTGACGTTCTCCTGTGAGCCAGGCCTGGCCTTCCCCGACACATCCAAAAAGAGAAGTGCTTTCTGCACTGCTGATGCAGTATGGAGCAACCAAATACCAGACTGTGAAAGTATGAAAGCAGCAACTTCTAATCTTCTACTCCTAAACTCCTAATCCTCTGCTCATCAGACATATTCTAATCTTGGTTGCAAATTAATCTTGAACTCGAATACAACATTTAATTTGGTCTCAGTTTGAGGAATTATATATTTATAAACATTACAATTTTTGTCAACAGCATTGCAACAGCCTGTATTTATATATCTTTATATTTTATATTATAGAGGTAAGCTGCCCAGCTCACCCTCCAGGACTGAAGGTCACTTCCATAAAACCTGGGGAGGATTTGTTGGAGTGTCCCCATGAGCATATGAGCTTCCCTAGTGGCCTACCATTCAGCATGGAAACATGCTCCTCCCTGGGAACGTGGATTCCTGGAAATAAGCGCTGCTGTGAGTGCTCACCATCAAATATCAACAGACTTATGTTTATAAGTTTCAAATGTGTGACAAAAGTAATGCAAATGTCAATTGACTTATGCATATAAGTTTTAAACCACATGATGCAGAACATGATTCACAAAACAAATGACATGATACACGATATGATGCACAACATGATGCATGACATGTGACATGATACACGATATGATGCACAACATGATGCATGACACATGACTTGATACACAGTATGATGCACAACATGATGCATAACACATGACTTGATACACAGTATGATGCACAACATGATGCATAACACATGACTTGATACACAGTATGATGCACAACATGATGCATAACACATGACTTGATACACAGTATGATGCACAGCATGATGCATGACACGTGACATGATACACGATATGATGCACAGCATGATGCATGACACGTGACATGATACACAGTATGATGCACAACATGATGCACGATAAATTACATGTTATGATACATAACAGGATGCACAACACAACATCATGCATATTTTGACCAGAAAAAAATAATAAATCTTAGTAATATTTTAGTAGCATATTGTAACGCATTGTTGCATATTTCAGTCCCTTCGTGCTCAGTACCACCGGAAGTTGACACGATGGAGTTGAGGGAGAGTGTGTCCACCCACATTGGTGCAAAACTCAAGCTGTGGTGCAAGCCTGGATTCCGGCTCCAGTTTGGCCATACCTACATTGAAATCACCTGTCTTGATAACCACAAGTGGTATCCCGAGGACATTGAACCTTGTGCAGGTAAAGCATTATACAATTATGTTTCATTAATATCAATGAATGTATTTGAGAGTTTGTTTTATAAAGAGATATTAATTAGAACAACACTCCCCCTTCAGAAATTTGGAGGCACATACATAAATAAAATAAATAAATAAATTAAATAAATAAATTAATTAAATAAATAAATAAATTAATTAAATAAATTAATTAAATAAATTAAATAAATTAAATAAATAAATAAAATAAATTGAATAAATTAAATAAATCAAATAAATTAAATAAATTAAATAAATTAAATAAATTAATTAAATTAATTAATTAAATAAATTAATTAAATAAGTTAAAAGTCATATGACAAGAATTTTTTTAAGTGGTAAATCTTTAGATTTCATACCTCTGAGAAACATCTGACAATTTTTTCTGCAGTCTGATGTTTAGTTTAGCGATAATCTAAGATCTTTGAACCCCCAGGGTAATTAACCTACTCCCTTGACCTAGAACTGGGTCAGCAGGCTGCCTACGTCATTGCGCCCCGCATGCATCTCCTGCACACATATTCCTCCTATGTCTGTACATGTATAACAGCTGATGTCCTTTCTTCTACACAAATAACACCCATTGAAAATATGATTAATGGCAAAACTTAAGGCTGTAAAATAGAGACTTGCATTTACATTAGCTTCCCATCCCACAATCCCTACTTTAATTGAAGAAAATAAACAAACATGACTTAACTGGGTATTGTGTCTGAAATATGGCCTGCTCTACTCTTATTAGTTTCAAGACACTTATAAGCTAGCCCTAAACATTATGGAATGAAGTTTAAGGGTTTTCAAACTGTAAATGGAACATTGAGATGACACTTTTAAAATATCTATGAATTATTTTTAGTTGATATTTCCATATTTTTTACACTGAAAATTTATTTATTTATTTGTTAACCAATTACCAGTAACAATATCAATTGGTTGAATATTGTTCATATTCAGTAATGTTGAGCTAAACTTCGTTTGACATAATTGAAAATAAATGTTTTGAAAGCATTCAACACATATTTCTAGATCTGTTTCATTGCTGGAAATTATTTTGACTTCTAAATTTTGAGGTCTGGTTATATATTATTTATGCACTGCAGTTGTATTTCAATGGCCATTTGAAATATTTAGTTTAGTATTTTTTTAATGTCTGTTATTGCGTGTCAGTGGGTACCCAACTAAATCATATATCAGTATTTATATACAAACAGACAAAGGAATTTTGAATAAAAATAGAAATTCTGTAAAAATGATACTAAACTTTGAGATATCAACATTTCTTTCTCAACAAGGAAATGACTTTGACCATAACATTATGATAAAGAATAGTTCAGTCAGTCCCTTGTAGGATCTGAATAATCTCAAGAGGCAGATGTAAGTTTGCCAAACTCAACTGGGAGGCTGGCTGTATTCCTGTCTTCCCCATCACTACAGGCAGAATCCAAGTGACTATGATGTGAAACATGATCTGACCTACTGTCCACATGTGCTAATTAGGCCCCCAGTGGTTCTAAGATGTTATCAACACTCATGTTATTACTTATAAATTACAATCCCTCAAGACTTTCACTGGCTTGGAGTGGTTTGTTTTGAACATGAAGGGCGAACATGCGTCACTTCCGGCGAAATCTCAGCAGCCCTGATTTGACCCACATAAAAAGGGGCGTGTCCAGCAAATCACTTTGATCCACTATAATTCTGTACTCCATTTATAAAAATGTGTAAAACATGTTGAAATGCAATGTCCATGTATTGTAATATATTATGACACAATATAAACATTTTCACAATTTTCTTGTCATGTGACTTTTAAATGAATGGTACGTGTATATTCATTGTTGAATAAAAACCATTGGCGTTTTGTGGTATTTTTTTTCAGAGAAGCGATGTCCACAGGTTCCAGGGATTGGCAATGCAACAAGTTCCAGTCAGGCGGTGTTTGTGGACACCACAGTGGAGTACACGTGTGATACTGGTTACTACTTTAACCTAACCAAGACGTCCACCTACTCTGTGTACTGCCAGCCCAACGAGACCTGGTCCTGGTACCCAGAAACCTGTATCGGTCAGTATGCACACAGAATAATCCCATTGCTACACATATAAATGTTCATAATTTGTAATTCTGTTTATCATATTTATATCACGAGTTCAATGATCATGATCATGATAATCCCAGAATTAAACCCAGCATGGTTAGAATTTCCTATTTCAAAACAGGTGTTGTTGTTTTTCAAAATTTTAACTGGCTGCCTTCTGAAGTGATTTTTTAAATATTAATTAGGAAAATGTTTAACTTTGAAAAAAACCTTATCCATGCAAATTAAATTGTCCATCTATTTATGATGCAACTTTAAAGAATCTCATAAATTTGACAGCTTATTCAATACCATTCAAACATTTTTTATTTTAACTGAGTGCCTTCTGAAGTGATTTTTTGAATATTAATTAAGAAAGTGTTTAACTTTTAAAACAACAATCTTAACCATGCAAATTTAATTGTCCATCTATTTATGATACATCCTAAAAGAATCTCAGATATTTTACATCTTACTTACCGGTAATACCACTCAAACATTTTTGATTTAAAGAAATTCACTGCGGGGAGCCACCTAGTGGAGCTTCCGGTAATATGATCCAGAATTACACAACAGATACATACGGGTCCTTGGCCACCTACACCTGCTTAGAAAACCATAGATTCACTGACGGGTCAGAGGTGATGAGCTTACCTTGTCAGGAGAATGGCACCTGGCAGGCCATGACAGATACATGCCAGCGTGAGTATATCCTATATCCTAGGATCAGTGTTGAATTTGTTCAGAAATAATGCAAATTTGATGGCTGTATGCATAATTTCAGTATTGAATTTGTTCAGAAATAATGTAACGTAAGTGGTTTATGATAATGGGGGAGAATTGTAAAAGAGCAAAATATAGTATACAATACAATGGCTGTATGCATAATTTCAGTTTTGAATTTGTTCAGAAATAATGTAACGTTGTTGGTTTATGATAATGGGGGAGAATTGCAAAAGAGTAAAATATAGTATACAATACAATGGCTGTATGCATAATTTGTGACATTTTACTTGTTTCTTATGGTGGTTGTAAATTTACTAAGACCTTTATCTGTCTGTTGATATTGCTCTCAATAACGTCTGCTTCTTTCATATATTATAAGTCAATCCTTATGAACAGTGAGATTCTATTGATAATCACATTTGCTTCAGCAAGATTTATTCCAAACCCAGTAGTATATATCTCAAACATAACACATTTCTATTATCTGTAAAAGAAAGCCTTTTCAAATAATTTATTAAGTTCAGAGGCACGCAAAACAAAATTATGTACTGTGTCACCAATTTGTTTTATTACAAAGTTGTTTCTGATGTGATGTTTGTGTGTTAAGTGGGGCGGTGTCCTCCCCAGCCGGATGTGCAAGGAGCACTTCCGGACCGCATGGAAGCGACAGTAGGAACCAAGGTCACATACACGTGTGAGGAGGGATACACGTTCCCAACCCAATCCCCCACAGAGACGATAGAGTGCCATCAAAACCTGAGCTGGACCAAAATACAGGAGGGATGTACCCGTATGTATCAACTTCCTATCAGAAACCTTGTGCCATAATAACATCCTTGTGCCATAATGACAACCTTGTACCATATTGGTAACCTTGTACCATAATGACAACCTTGTACCATAATGACAACCTTGTACCATAATGACAACCTTGTGCCATAATGACAACCTTGTACCATAATGACAACCTTGTGCCATAATGACAACCTTGTACCATAATGACAACCTTGTGCCATAATGACAACCTTGTACCATAATGATAACCTTGTGCCATATTGGTAACCTTGTACCATAATGACAACCTTGTGCCATAATGACAACCTTGTACCATATTGGTAACCTTGTACCATAATGACAACCTTGTGCCATAATGACAACCTTGTACCATAATGACAACCTTGTACCATAATGACAACCTTGTACCATAATGACAACCTTGTACCATAATGACAACCTTGTGCCATAATGACAACCTTGTACCATATTGGTAACCTTGTACCATTATGACAACCTTGTACCATATTGGTAACCTTGTACCATAATGACAACCTTGTACCATAATGACAACCTTGTGCCATAATGACAACCTTGTACCATAATGACAACCTTGTGCCATATTGGTAACCTTGTACCATAATGACAACCTTGTACCATAATGACAACCTTGTACCATAATGACAACCTTGTACCATATTGGTAACCTTGTACCATAATGACAACCTTGTGCCATAATGACAACCTTGTACCATATTGGTAACCTTGTACCATAATGACAACCTTGTACCATAATGACAACCTTGTGCCATAATGACAACCTTGTAGCATAATGACAACCTTGTACCATAATGACAACATTGTGCCATATTGGTAACCTTGTACCATAATGACAACCTTGTGCCACAATGACAACCTTGTACCATAATGACAACCTTGTACCATATTGGTAACCTTGTACCATATTGGTAACCTTGTACCATATTGACAACCTTGTGCCATAATGACAACCTTGTGCCATAATGACAACCTTGTACCATAATGATAACCTTGTGCCATATTGGTAACCTTGTACCATAATGACAACCTTGTGCCATAATGGCAACATTGTGCCATATTGGCAACCTTGTGCCATAATGACAACCATGTGTAATAATGACAAGTAAATGTCATTTTCAAGCCAAAGAGATATTTAGGTCACATACCACCAGAAAAGGTTATATTACATCACAACCTGCAACAAATGAGATTTAGGCAATTTCTTCTTTTCCAACCCCAACTGCATGAAATGTGTCAATTTTAGATTATACCAATTGAGTAATTAATATTATAATTTTGAATATTTTTTTATGTTTGAGGAGTCTCGCCTAGCTTTCCCACACTTAAGAGGATTTTGGTTCAGCACAAAGTCAGAAATGGAGATATTGAAAGCCTATTATTGTCTGTGACATGGGAGGGAGTTGCTTTCATATTGTAGAGCAAAGGAGATTATTTTTCCCCAAATACCAAGCTTATTACGATAATAAATCTTTTACATATATTTTAATTTAAACTTATCTCAGGAATTGCGTGGGTAGTATTAAGTTAAACGAATTGGACAATCCAAATACTTTGATTTGATGTTAATTTTACAGTGCACTTGCAAAATGTTTTGATAAGCTTTAATGATTTATACTTTTTATTTAAGGGTATGATTTGTTAGTTAAGCAGACCCTTCAGATAAGCTTTTACATCCATTTTTTTCTTAAATAATCATAGTGTATAGAGTATGAACATAGTCTAAGCATATTGACGATGTTTATCTTTAGGAGTGCTATGCCCTGAGATTGATGAGGTGCCAAACCTTGAAGTCAGTGGCAAAGCATACGGTCACGCGTACGGCGAGAGTAGGAACGTCTCCTGTGGGGTGGGGTACCGTCTTAAAAACCACGACTCCGCAACAATAACCTGCCTCGCTAATGGACAATGGAGTCATAGTATAGATAACTCAACCTGCATACGTAAGTACGGACTGATTGATAGAATGATCTTTATTCCTTAGCTGAAATGTGATGGGCATTGTTGTCATCTGGCCATTTTTGTTTATCTCTTCTTTATCTATGCGATCTAAATAAAGATCATGTATTAGAATTGAGTAAATGTTAAAGTTATTATGATATGAAATTTGAAGTACTTTACCCTCTCACGATAAACAAGTGTTGATTTTTAAAAAATCAAGTTCGTGTAAGTTTGCAAAATCCCAAGGCAAAAAAACACAAGGCAAAATCCTTGGGCAAAATCCACAAAAATCTTCTTACTCTACCACGCACTCACAAAACACTTCTCAAACAAAAGTGACATCTGACGGTGTAAGCAGAATTATTGAGTCAAATCATGGCCGCCATGGACCGATAATCGGGGTATGCTCCATAGACTTACAGCTTAATCATATCAAAACCTCGAACATTTAGACCTAAAGTCAAAACAAACACGAGCGAAAATGTTTATGACATAAACTTTGTGATCAAATGTTATCGCCCATCATATTACGTCAACATAAATTTCTGTGCTATTGGAAAGTAGTTGAATAAAGTTGGTAAAATCATATGCTCTGTTGTCAACAAACTTTGCTGAGCTGACCAGCGATCCAGTGCAAACATCAGCTTGGAAAAGGTGAGGTGAAAATGTAAGATTAGAATAGTGGAATCTTTGGTTTCCATACTCTGCATTAAAACCAGTAATAATCTGCATGAATATTCATTTATTCTGTCAGCAATCAGTTCTCAGCCAGAAGTTTATGAATATTCATGACATGCGGTCGATTCTGTGCGCATCTTTATAGGCATATTTGAGCGCAATTTCATTCACATTCACAACATGCACAATAACCCTCAATACTTCCACCCAGGATTGTCAATGTTCAGGATCTACTTCCTGTTTAATTTCTTTACACTTTTGATCATAATTATGCCCTCCTCCTCCGAGGGAGGGCATATAGTAATCACTTTTCCGTCCATGTGTCCGTGCGTCCGTCACAATATTTGGAATGGCCAACACTCGAAAGTGGCTGGACCACAGGGATTATACTACATATGCCTACAACAATATAGTCCAAGTAAATATTTTCCACGAAAGTTTGGTGACCTAGGTCAAAGGTCAAGGTCGCTGTGACCATCGGGTCAACTTTGGCCGTGAGCGCTCTAACTTCTATAAAAATGTTTCAATTTTGACACAAGTTGGTGTACAGGTGTATTTTATGAGGGGCTAGGCTAAGTTCGATGATGGGCGATACTGACCAAATTTTGAAGTCATGGCGGCCATTTTTCAAAATGGCCAACGTGCCGATTTTGTGAATTCTTTTGAGAATACACTTATATCAAACATTATTACTTATTATCAATTGGTATAAGCTGCAAAAATGTTAATTTATGTAATTGGGTCAGTGTGACCTACTTTTCAGGTGAAAATCGACATCCCCATTAGTATTTAGAGTGGCCCTCATTTCAATGCTCCAGGACATTGGGGTTTGATTCTACACAATGTTTGTAAAACTAAAGACCCCAAAAAAAGATTCCATGGAATTTTTCCAACCAAGGTCAAAGGTCAAGGTCGCAGTGACCATCGGGTCAACTTTGGTCGTGAGCGCTCTATCTTCTGTATAAATGTTTCAATTTTGACACAATTTGGTGTACAGGTGTATTTTATGAGGGGCTAGGCTAAGTTCGATGATGGATAATACTGACCAAATTTTGAAGCCACAGCAGCCATTTTTCAAAATGGCCGACATGCCGATTTTGTTAATTCTTTGCAGAATACACATATATCAAACATTATTACTTATTATCAATTGGTATAAGCTGCAAAAATGTTAATTTATGTAATTGGGTCAGTGTGACCTACTTTTCAGGTGAAAATCGACATCCCCATTAGTATTTAGAGTGGCCCTCATTTCAGTGCTCCAGAACATTGGGGTTTGATTCGACATAATGGATGCTGATTCTGTGAATTTGAGGTGCGGGGCAAACTGGCCACTAGGCGGCACTGGCCACAGGGGTATGCAGGAGGAGGGCATTGTTCTGCGCTCTCTGAGCGCATTTTAATATCTCAAATAATTGGCCTATCAACATGCGTAATACATCAATCAAAACCATAAAATTTTTCCAGATTCAAAATTTTTTTAAACAATTTTATCACGTGACTTAATTTGCATAGTTTTACATATATAATGAATAAATATTGGCTGCTTTATTTTCAGCTGTGGAATGTCCAGAGCTTCGTTCTGTTCAATATGCCTACGCTCAGGGCATCACAGGTCACAAGTATGGAGACACAGCTACCTATTTTTGCTACTTAGAGTTTGAGTTCCCAAACAAGGAGTGGTTCAGGCAGATACATTGTACAGCAAACGGCACCTGGAGTGCACGTGTGGAAATGGGCTGTATTGGTGAGTAGAAAGTATTCTTAGTCTAATAATTTAAAGTAATGAAGGTGGGATAATTGTCATGGCAAGTCCAATTAAAAGCATCTTTCAAATTACTTTTTACAGACTATATTATTGCTACATATGTGGCTGTTAAATTATGTCACTGTTTTAACTTTCTGAACTTCACTTTCAACAAATAAAGGTATATAAGATAATAATTATTTTTTGGAAGCAAAACATTATTAAAAAGGCAATATATTTAAACCATTAATATTTATCTGAAGACTCTTGTATTGTTTATATTTAGGTAAAACAATTCCTCAGCAAAATCAATAGTGTGCTAAATTCTTTTTATTATTTTCTTTTTTATGATAATCTGAAAATAATCAAATTTATTTATTTATTTATTTATTTATTTGTTTATTTATTTATTTATTTATTTATTTATTTATTTATTTATTTATTTATTTATTTATTTATTTATTTAACAATATCAAGATAAAAAAACAAGTGAGGCAATCATTCAATGCTCAATGATGATATATATTATTTTCAGTTGTGTCGTGCGGCAGACTCCTATCACCCACAATAACGCTCAACACGACGCGCCACAATTTTTTTAATTTTTTTTTTTTTTTATATTTATTTATTTATTTATTTATTTATTTATTTATTTATTTATTTATTTATTTATTTATTTATTTATTTATTTATTTATTTATTTATTTATTTATTTATTTATTTATTTATTTATTTATTTATTTATTTAACAATATCAAGATAAAAAACAAGTGAGGCAATCATTCAATGCTCAATGATGATATATATTATTTTCAGTTGTGTCGTGCGGCAGACTCCTATCACCCGCAATAACGCTCAACTCGACGCGCCACACCGTGAACACCGCTATGACTTCCACCTGTCCTGAGGGGTATCTCTTCGCGGACGGACTGGCCACGCATATCTCCAAATGCCATGCCAACGGCAGCTGGTACCCGCAAGTGGATACCGTCTGTCACAGTATGACAATAATTATTGCTTTCATTTTTGTCCTACTTTCTGATATTCTGATATCTTCTATTATTGGGCTCCATTTATTCCCTCCAGGGTCTTTTCATCACATGATGTTACCCCCTTTGAAATCTACCTGTATTTCTTTGTATTTGCCCTGAAATGCCGATATTTTTTACACCTAAGTAACCATTTTCAAGTTTTTTATTTATTCAGATATGATATTTTAAAGATTGGTATCCATAATTAGTGCAGGTTTGCTGAGCCCACTCGTCTTATAATAGAATGGAACCTCTAAACAGAGGTCAGGGGTCATAAATTTTATAGATTATATTTGGTTAAGCCAATGACATTAATGGGTAGATATGAAAAGTCATATTTGTTCTTTTGACCTTCAACCTTAATGCAGTGACCTTGGCTCTGAAAAATAAGTATGTGGTGTTAAACTTGTTCCACTTTTTAGCATATGTCAGCATAGCTTCTTCAGCGATGGGGGAAATTTTGTCAATCTGTCTGTCAACACAGGTAGTTTCTCCTCTGAAACAACTGGGTGGAGTTCTTAGCTATTAATTGGGAAGATGTTCCATTTTCAAGGGACCAATCCTATCTATTTTCCATTAGGCTCAGGATCGGATTTTTCCATTTTGTTATGATTTTAAAAAAAATGTAATAGCTATCAATGGGTTGTTAAGGGGGCTGCCATTTTGTATAACATTACAAATATTAGCCAATGAGAATCGAGATAACAGGTTGGGACCAAATTGGATATGTAACATGCATTTTTATTGGTCAAAATTATCACCTGTACAAGCCAGCTCTTGAAAAGGATTTAATGATCATTTGTGAAGCAATTTCACAAACATTACAAAAAAATAATGATCAGCATAGCTCTACTAGGCCAATGGCCTGAGCTAAATTAAATGAATTGATAAATCTTCACAAATTGCCATTCACTTTGAATCTGTAAATTGGGGTCATCCTGAATCATGCTAATTATATATTGTCATTCTAATATCACATTTATTTCAGAGAGATCAATTATGCTAAATGAACAAGCGATTGGGCAGATACAAACATTACCGAGAATTTCCTATAAATTTAAAATTATAGATATAATTACCGTAATAGATTTTAATCTTTTAACCAACGCTTTAGGTTTAGGAGTCTATGAATAACCTTAGATTGTTTATTCTAAGAATAATAATAATAATAATAATTTAAAAATAATAATTATTATAATGATAATGATGATAATAATAATAATAATAATAATAATAATAATAATAATAATAATAATAATAATAATAATAATAATAATAAAACAGCTTGTATAGCGCATAGACCATAC
Organism: Amphiduros pacificus; assembly: GCA_949316495.1. Lineage (NCBI taxonomy): Eukaryota > Metazoa > Annelida > Polychaeta > Phyllodocida > Hesionidae > Amphiduros > Amphiduros pacificus. The sequence goes on along the minus strand of OX439012.1, from coordinate 10,926,708 downwards.
AGGGTCTGTATTATGTAAGATCTTTTTTGACACAACCAATGCTTTTTTTATAATTTAATAATTTCTAATTTCAATGACTTTATTTTGTACAAATATTTTGGTATGACCTTTTTACTTGCAGTCGCTCACAAAGTGAGGCAGATATTGTTTGAGGTGGAAGAGGCCCCGGTGTCCGCCAGTATTGGTATCTTATCCTGCGGTCTGGTCCTTGTCACTGTTTTCCTCGTTGTCGGCACGGATGTCTTTGGATGTGTTGTTTCTATCATGGCCAAGAAACAAGCAGCGAGTTTAATGCAACAAACAACTGGTGCCAAAATTAAAGAGATAGCACCATAGGGCAAACACATTGAATCACTCCATATATTATCAGCATCAACTATTATATTGAGCAACTCAAGAGGTCAACTATTATATTGAGCAACTCAAGAGGGTCAACTATTATATTGAGCAACTCAAGAGGGTCAACTATTATATTGAGCAACTCAAGAGGGTCAACTATTATATTTAGTAACTCAAGAGGGTCAACTATTATATTGAGCAACTCAAGAGGCTCATCTATTATATTTAGTAGCTCAAATTTAAATTACCATATTTAGGAGACACAAATTGTGGATAATTATGATTAATAATCAACTACCGGTATTATATTTAGTAACTCAAATTTAAATTACCATATTTAGGAGACACAAAATGTGGATAATTATGATTAATAATCAACTATTATATTTAGTAGCTCAAATTTAGATTACAATTTTTATGAGGCACAAAATGTGGATAATTATGAGTATATTTTAAAGTAAATTAAGGCAAATCAGTAAATTAAGGCAAATAGTAATTAATAGTAATTAAGGCAAATATTAATTTTAAAGCTGTGCACACATTTGTGTTGCAAATTAATTGGCTAGAAGAAGAAACTGACAAAGTGACGGTATCCAGTATAAGCATTTATTGTAATAATTTGTGTATATATCTGTGATAACATATATCATGCCATAACAGGTTTTACCATATATTATCAGAATTCCATTTGTGATACTGTACCGTAGTTTCGAACTCCAGCAAGAGAAACTTTCCTATCATAATTTTCATCATAACATGAGATCAAAACTGTGGGGGGAAATGTTGAAAATTCCTGGGGACAATGCATGTATATAACATTAAAGGGACTGTAGAGGTTAGAGGAATTGTGAAGGACATGTTGGAATGTTCTGTAAAGCCCTAATGATGATGTCACAGCTTTGGGGGGAGTTCTCTTTTTACACTGGGTAATGTTGTCAGATGCCACTGATGTAAAATATATATTTGTAAGAAAATATTTTTCTATTGACAAGATTGTACTGTTTGTTCCACAAGTAAAAGAAAATTGATGTGTGTTGATAAAAATATATAATATATAAATATCAATGTAAACACTGGTTTCTGTTATACTTTTCAACATAACCATTGTACCAGTAGAATTTTTCTAGTTTCACATATGCTGAGGAATAAGGCTGCAAAAAAATAATGATTATAATTTAATGATTTACAATTTATTAAAGCACTGAGCATTGTCCACAAGAATATTTTCGGCTCTTAACTTGGTTATTTTATTTTTATTTTAAACATTGCAAAGTGCCCCTGGCATCTGAAAGTGATACATTAGTTATAATTACACCACCTGAAATCTATATTATCTTACCAGGTTAAGGGATAATGCAGGGCAGTCTTTTCAGTTGTGCACTATCACTGGTACCATGAACTGTACTGGAACTTAAAACTGAGGGGGTGCAATTGTGCTTGTAATATAACATATTTTGTTTTCTAATTGTATATAGAATAAAGTTGATTTTAAAAAATCAGAATTAGAAATGATTTTTCCTCTTCGATTATTTTAATGATAAAAATGTACAAATTATTTTTTTAAAGATAGTGTCATTCTTAACTAAAAGGAGGGTAATTCACCATTAAATCATTACTTGCAGAGACCTAAATATCCGTCTTTTCTCATCTGGTGTTGTCCATTATTTGAATTAAAATAGCAGAAGCATATGTTAGTATATCTTTGTGGTTACCCATGTCTCTGCCAGTCTTGACATTTATTCCTGACGCTGTCTCCTCGTCTCTGCCAGGTCTCATCTCTGGTGCCAATTATTTTAATAATAAAAATGTACAAATTATTTTTTTAAAGATAGATGCTGTCTCTCCATGTCCATCCTCTCATCACCGATGCTCTTCTTGATGCTGTCTCCTCATCCCTGCTAACGCCATCCTTTAATTTCAGCCTCTTTCCTCATCCCTATCTTGTCATGTCCATCCTCTCATCCCTGCTAACGCCATCCTTTAATCTCAGCCTCTTTCCTCATCCCTATCTTGTCATGTCCATCCTCTCATTCCTGACCAGCCATGTACAACAAATAACCCATCTGAGCCTCATGTGGGATATGGTAAAGTTGATTGCTCTTTGAGGCTTCAGAAGATTATGAGGAAAACAGAAGTGCATAAATACGTTTCATGGGGGGAAATTAGATTATGAGGAAAACAGAAGTGCATAAATACGTTTCATGGGGGGAAATTAGATTATGAGGAAAACAGAAGTGCATAAATACGTTTCCTAGGGGAAAATTAATGAAAATGTTGATTATATATAAGGTCACATGTTTTAATATACTAATGCGGTGGATAAATTGACTTAGATACAATACAGAATTATCTTTGAACTCCGCCCACGAGACAACCTTAAATCGGCAATGTCCTTATACTTTTATTAACATGGATCATAGAGAAAGTATATTTTTTTCTATGATAGAAAAGATATGTGTCTGTAAGTCAGCTCCCTTCATTTAAAATTCACGTTCCTGATAAATATAGTTGCATGTATGTCATAAAAACTAGATTTATCAATCTAGAGAGATGCTAGGCCACATGAGACCCACAGTATCATCTATTAATCCAGTTATTATCCGTAATTATCAATCTTCAATCGCACAATGGCGTGCGGAGCAGGCTTTTCCCGCCCCACAACTAAGCGTCCAATTCCCAAGGAATGAGTTCAGCGACAACGGAAATCGGCGGGAAGGGGGGCGTGGCAGCTGCAGTCGTAGCTGCAGCCGTAGCTGGTTATGGCGACAGGCCAAGGGAAGATGTCGTGCACTGTCACAATACCGATTAGACATCACAGAGCGGGGCTAAATGAAGTCACATGTATTTAAAACATCGCCCATCATCAAAACAAAAGCTTCTACGCACATGTACACAATGTGAACTTTGCAAGTGTCATCGGTTTTGCAAGTTTCGGTTTGCAGGTTAGTATGACATTTTGGCGGTTTCAGAGCATTCATTCATCCCTGTGGATTAGATTGAGCAATGTCTTTGAAAGCCAAAAGGAAACCTTGCCCCCTACCTTGAACCCCCCTCTTGAATGATACAATGAAAGATAATTGTTTTGTTTTATTAGAATAACTATAAAAAAATATTTCAATTGTCAATTTGTCAAATGTCAATTTGAGAATGTTTTGCTCTTAACATTTGACCAACTTTACTTATTAATCTCAAAGCCATCATTAAAATAGACTTGAAATCATTTTCTTCAGAAATACCATGCAATGCACATCCTATTTAAGTTTCTCTACAAAGAGAACTCGACCTCTAAGGGTTGACTGTTGCAGTTCATCATCAGAAATGGCATAAGACATTGATTGAACATGAAATGGGTATAGTACAAAACTGTCAATTGCAGTGGGTACATGGTGTCACTTTCACCCAGCATTCTCCAATTTTTATACATATTCAAGAAATACTTTTAGCACCTTCCTCGTATTGAAAAAAAATGTAATAATTTGCAGACAGATATCAGCTGTTCAATAAGGTCATGAGGTCATCTACATTTTCACATACTTTGAGAGTTTATTATCATTTTTGTATGTACCATTATTAATTATTAGAGCAACTTATATATTGGGAGTTATTTTCTGAAATTACACTTATGTTTTAAAGGTATGAAAGTTTGCACTGGATCAAATTAAGGTCGGTCAATTTTCATCTTCTGTACACCCCCATATTTAAACTATTTCTGTCCAAATTGACCTTGTTAATCAATCTCAGATTTATTTCTATGCAGTATAATATGTACTTTCATAAATTAACCACCAATAAGTTGTAATTACAGATATTGTTCCAAAATAGCTCAGCTTATTAAAAAAAAATCCTCTAATTTCCCGTGCAGAATGGTTGGCAATTAAAAATGCTGTAATATTGTTAATTTTGAACAGATTTTGATGAATAAAGACTTTATGAGCTCGTTTTTTAATGACGCAAATGATTGAATATTTTAATCCATAGTACAATCCATGGAAATAGGAGTTTCATGTTTAAAGTCATTCAAAGGTCACTTCAAGGTCAATGGTAATACTTTATAAAAATAGCCTACAAAGGTCTGCATTCAGTCATGTATCATTTGTAGATGTGTCCACACAGTAAAAACATTATATGCCTATGTCTGATATTTCACCCAAAGTAAACAGTCAATTGTTTCTCATATGCATAAAGAATTTGACTCAGCCTCATCCCCCTCTTTCAAGGACCCTAAAAAACATAAAAAAAGGTTCATAAGGGATGGTACCAGTCAAATAAAGACCTGGAACAATCTAAATATAGCCTTAGTTTGAGACTTCGATAGTGGCAAAAAGTTACTGTTTATTTTGTGCATAGAGGCCTAAAACATCCATTGGCTCATTCTGTCAATCTAATTACAGCCTCAGTTTGAGACTTGGATTAAAAAGCAGTGTGGGGGTGATGGAATCCTTCAGCCAGTACTTTCATAATTTTGACCCGCGGAGGCTGGGCTGGAATAGAAAAACCAAGAACCTGATTTATGGAAATATTCTATATAGGACTAACTTAAATTTTGATATCCTGATTTAGGAATGACGCAAAGTTAAAATGATACCCTTGGGTGATGCAATAAGAAAATGATACCCTGCTTTTTGAGTTGTACATTCAATACCCATATAACATAACAAAATTGAAAAGCAGTATCTTGTTTTAGGGAAAATTATAAAATATCTTAACCCGTCTTAGGAAAAATATCAGCCAAAAGGACCCTATTTAGCCCAGCTTCCCCGGTAACACTGACTATGGAAGTAACGCCCCCAGGTTGATGGCATCAAAATTAATACTTTTGTATTTTTTATTCTTGCAGACCTGAGAGAAGAAGATAAATACACCAAAGGAGCCCTGAAAGGTGAGATTGATTCAATAAAACACTGGAAAATAATTAGAAAAAAGATTTTTGGATATTTTGTATTTGATACAGATTATTGAAAAAAATAATGACCTTGTTTCCGATAACGTGCCCAGAAAAAATAGGATGGCGGTAGATTTTTATTTTTATTTATTTTTTTTATTTATTTTTTGTTTTGTAAAAAGTGATGGAATATATTGCGAATAGACATATTTAAATGTTATTATAACTGAAACTCTGTCTTGTCACCTTGTAAGTCCAAACCTGTAGGGTAGTTTGTTTGAACCAGGGCAGGTAGATAGATCAGAAACAAGGCTCAGGTTTTTTAGGCCTCATGAAAAAAGCATTCTCTGAACTGATACTATGTATTTCAAGTTTGAGTAACACCTATTTTCAGGAGGGAGAAGAAACCCTGTATCAGGATGCCATCCTCTGAAAGATCGGCCCGGCGTCCATCAGAACCGGACAATGTGATTCTGGAGCCATCACCAGGGGGCAGTATAAAATGTGGAATCACCGCCACCCGACTCTTCCTCATTCTTATCATAGCATCTGTCGGCATCTTCTTTGTGCTCGTGGGATACGAGAACGTGCCAAGGTTAAGACATGAAGGCATCATCGACAAACTCAATCCTCTCTTTCTCCAAAGCATTCCGGAATGTCCAGATATTAATAACACAAACCCATCTCTAAGTTACAAAAATGTATTGGTGCAAAGAAAACTGACTTCTGATGATATTTTTCCAATCCGTAATCGTGGAGATATTAAGGACAGCGTGTCCATTATGCATGGCTTGCTTGAGTCTTATATTCAACAGTTAGATGAAATTCGAGTGCAATTTTTAGCTGAGGACATTCCATGGCAGTTTTCAAATAACAAGTCCAGAGAAATTGCCAATGCATATGATTCTAATTACTTCAGCATAATTGCAAAATACAACCAGATTAAGACATTATTCCTTAATGTATCAATGGAAAATGTGAAGAAATATTTTATAGGTAATTTTTATCAATACAGCTCAAGCAATTGTGAACTTATTGAAAAACGTGCAATTTACGGGCACAATGATGGCAATAGATATTTTAACAAGAGCTGCAAGTCGGAGATTGGAGCGCTGTTGAAGCCGTACCCATTTGACGTGTCCCAGGTCGTGAATGGTTTCCCTGAGGACTATAGACAGGGTCCATCCCAGGCGACACTCACCTACCTCCACGTCATGAGCAATGCTATCGTCACAGCCAGCGGAGACGTTTTTACTGACTCGCTCAAGATAGTTCCTCAACACTGTCAGCAGAATACAAAACTTAACAATGCCCCCAACCCACATGACTTAAAGTTGTACCATGAGGTTTTGTCGGTTGCTCAGTTCTGGGGCAGCGGTTTTTTTCATGGGATGGTAGAGCAGTTACCCCGGATCGCAGCCTATATCCGCTTCCTGCAGTCTCACTCGCAGGTCAAACTGCACATGGAGAGCACCACATCATTTCTGGATCACCTCCTGGAGCGGCTTGGGGTGGATCCGATCAGGGTGATAATAGGGAATATCCGGGCTCGGATTCTGTATTTGCCTGCTGGCACGGCCTGCGGTAGACCCGGATTCTTCAACACACATGTACTATCCTTATATTACCGGAATGGAATACCGGATCCTCCAGAGCCAAGAACCTCTATTATCATCATCAAGAGATCAACAAAGAGGTTTTTCAACCATCACAAGGAGATTCATGAGAAGATAACCACGGCCGCTGCTCGTTACGGCCTGCGCGTGGAAGTATTCCCCGACGCCCCTGTCCCACCACTCCACAAAGCCGTCGCAATGTTCAACCGAGCTTTTGCTGTTGTGGGGCCCCACGGTGCAGGGTTTGCTAATGTGTTTTTCAGCGAACCAGGTACCATGGTCATCGAGGGGTTGTGTGATGTTAAGGAACGTTATAATTTGTGTTATCGCAACCTGGCGGCCCAGCTGGGACATCGTTACTATGGAGTGGTCTCCACTCAGTATAGGTGCTTAGAAACAAAACCACATGATATCTTGCCAGTTCTCAACCATTTTATTCAAATATTCAATCCAATTAATTAATATATATAATCAATATATGATATAAAGTACGTTTGAAGTAAAAGATATTAATAAGTAAATTCATTTGTGACATGTAGTCACTATAAACGTGCTTGCTGAAAGTGGGAAAATTGCTTTTAATTCTTTTAATGCATAATGTTATCTCATTCCATGATATTATATTATTCCATCTCAGAATGCATCGTAGAGTGCATTCATATTTTATTATTCCAGATTATAGTCATATTATTTCATTTTAGAATTATCTTGATATTATCTCATTTAGTCATGATATTATTTTATTCAAGACTGGTTATGATATATTCTAGTTAATTGTTGTATTAGATATGTAAATGCAGCTCAGTTTTTTTTATTATACATACATATACAACTGCTCATTAGATGTGTTAATTATATATATATATATATTTTTTTTTTTCATATTTTTTATTTTATTTTATTTTATTTCCTTTTTTGGGATGAAGATGCTTGGGATTTCAGGAAAAATTACTGAATGCACAAACTCACCTCCCTGTTCCCTCTCAGCATTAATGCCACAGTCAATCTCTCAAGAAAGACAAATAGGTCCCAAGGAAAACCAAATAATTACAAGTGTTTTCCCATTCAGAGAAAACTCCAAACGTTCTCCACCAAATATGCGCAAATATGGAAACGTTTTTCATTTATTAATGTCTCAGTACTGTTAGACTATGTGCCGAATATGAGAGGATGCACTCCATTTACCAAATATCACTTTTTCTTGGTGTATAAAAATTCTAATCCCAACAGAGGCCTCCACAATATACCACCTTCCCAAAGTCCAAAAACTTTGTAGATGGCCCTCGTATGCCAGAGAAAAAATTCTCACCTTGAAAGTCTGTGAATCAGAACATCACACAAAGAATATACAAGGTCATATAGTAACTGTACAAAATATCTCCAAGACTTGGACAAAATTCTGACGAGGCTTCAGTTTGAGCAGAAACAAACGTGCAAATAGTTATTTCACCATCAATTTCCTGCTTTTATTTCAGAAGTATCTGTAATCTGAGAGCAATAGTAAGTTATGTTGCTCTCAGCTTTATTATATCTTTCATTATTATGTTTTGTAATATCTATTGATTAATTTATATTATATAATTATTTTTTAATGTAATATACAATAAATTGAATATTTAAAATGTAATTTGTTCCACAGTACAAAAATATTATCAGTTTATTATTTTAAGCTATATATAGTGCAATATATTTATTATTTTTAACAAAAACTTTTACACATATTTCTTCTTCAAAACCAAACCAGATGATAAGTTTACATACAATATAGATACATGTTATTGTGATTGTGAAAATCTCTTCATCAAAGTTAACTTGATATAATTAATTTACTTACATAGGAAATTAGTATATAATGCCAATTACAATGTTTTCATGTTTTCTAAAGCACTAGCCCAGTCTTTTGGGGTACTTACCGGTATATATATACTTATGTACAGTACATTATGTATTGGAACTGGCCTGGCAAAAGAATTGATTTGTAATGAGGAAAAAAATCAAGTGATGATTATAAATGGCATTTTTTTTGTCAATTTACAGAGATATTTTTAGCCAGAATATTTCATTGTTAATCTTCTGGTAGCATTCTCCAATCACCAATCGGCAAGCCCAGATAGGTGTTCTGGCGAGGTCTGACTTTTCACCTTTTTATGCCAAATCCTGTTTGCATGAGATTTTTTAAAATACCCAACTCCTTCAGTGGTAATTCATATTTTATGTATGAATATCTAAAGTGATCCTGCATGTTCCACAAATCCCTCCAGAACACTTATCTTGGCTTGCTGATTGGTGATTGGAGAACGCTAATCTTCTGGTGTCATGCTAAGCACATCAGACATATTTAAACAGAGATTGGAAACAGCAGGTCTGCCACTAGGTGTCAGCGCGGTGCACCATGCAACTCAGACATGCAACGGTTGCAGATCAGCGATAAATAGTTTTGCATTTATCACACAAAATCTTCCTTTCTTGATTTAATTGATATACAATTAACATAGATATATGATAAGTAAGTAATTCTCGTCATAATTTCTTGCAAAAAAAGACATAGTTGTACAAGTCCACGTGTGCATGAATCCAGATCTAGGTCCTTGTTATAGGGCTCGCCTGAGATCGGTTCGACTGAGCGATAATGCAGAACTTCAGTTTCTTTCCAATCTCTGTATTGAATGTATCTGAGTGCATGCAGTGTTGGACTGGTTTGCAGGAGGTTGTATGCGGCTGATGAGCACCAGAACAATGATGTATATATCAGTGACAGCTTTATCTGCTTGTTGTGTCTCAGGAAAGGAGATTATTGTATTTTAAAACTTCACGTTGTTACAAAGTTTGAAAAGATACTCACAGCTGAGCCAGCTCAGGTGAAAAAATTTGATGAAATTTTCATTGCATAACTGACCAGTAAATGTATTCTACTTTCCTCAAGGTTTAAGAAATATCGATTATAGTTTATCAATTTCTTTGTCTAACTTACCAAGCTATGTCAGCGTTGACAGGATATTAGTTTTAAGTAATAGTTTATTTAGATGTTTGAATGCATTGAATATCTCTTGTCGTCACAATTGCAATAATGATAATCAAACTTAGATCATAATTTCAGAGATGTCCCAATGCAAAGGGGCTCCTGAAAAAAATACCAAATATTGTGTTGTGTTAATGTGTATGTATGGAGCATAATACAAGGTAATGCTCCTGCTCAACGCTGTGATTTTATTCATAAGATGTAAAGCATTAAGAAATCATCAAACATCCGTGGATGCCAAAAAGGAAAAAAACTGTTGACATTAGAAATAGTTGTTTAAGCTTTATAATTTAATGACGTGATTTACAGATTAATGTTGTTTTCAGAATTGGTGCTCTTGACTTGTAAGCCCGGGGGGGATACTCTCATAGTCAGCTTTACCGGGGAAGCTGGGCTAAATAGGGTCCTTTTCGCTGATATTTTCCCTAAAACAGGTTAAGATATTTCATCATTTCCCCTAAAACAGGGTACTATTTTTCAAATTTCTCCCTAAAACAGGGATCACAATCCCCCTTTCTAAATCTCCCCCATCTGCATCATCCCTAAATGAGGGTATAAAAAATTCAGCTAGTCCTAAATCAGGGTACCAATAATGATAGAATATTTCCGTAATTCAGGCTCTGGGGTTTTCAGTTCCGTCCCAGCCTCCGCGGGTTAAAATCATGAGAGTACCCCCCCCCCCCCCCCCCCCCCCCCCGGGCTTGTAAGTACCATATGATATCATTGCAGTTACTTTGTTTGCAATATTCAGTGATAGGGTACATACATGTATTAAGGTAGATTTGTAGGAGGTGCTCGTGGGAAGAATCAGAGCATTGTGCAACATAGTATACAAAGAGGATATATAGTAATCTGACTCTGTGACCATCACCCAACACCTTTTTGATGGAAAATTAAACTTGCATTTTGAAAAATAGATGCTTTGTGTTGATTGGAGTTAAATAATACAGTTAATAATAATATTGATGTCCCACCGGAATGTGAGACATACTATTTTCTACTTACCTGCAATCAACAATGCCTGGATGCCGTGTTTTTATTTGCACTACTTTGTATCTTTCCAGACAAAATTAATTGTTATTCTCACCATTCCTGTATTCTATGCAGTGGATAGATTTGTTTAGTATTATTTCAATTCCACACATTTAATCTTCACCACAACCAGTTCCTGTAACTTGCAGTTCCTGTAATGCATCTGCATGGTATTTTTTTGTTAATTACTAATTTTCTATGACTTATGAGTAATCTACCCATATAAAATGATGGCATGATATTATAGACAAACGGGAGAATAATTGCATAATCCAGACCTCTTCACGCCACTACAACACAACATATTTTGTACCAAGAGTTATATACAGGTTGTGGCATCTTGTAATCTCTGATTTCAGCTTAATTTGATATCACATCCAGCTGTTATTGATCTGTCATTGTTTAAATATTGATATTAAGTGAGGTGGAAATTTCATGGATTTTTTTGTATTATGTGAAGTAAACATAATTTTACATTGAATGATGTGAAATTTATGTGAAATATATTGCCATATATAAATATACGGACATAATTTGTGTCTTTGTCATTTATGGTTTTCATGGGTATGCAGGGGTTGGATGTATGACTAAGTGGGAAGATTCTTGTCACTGATTCTGAATGCTCAGTAATGTTTATTTTTTGGAATAAACACTCCTGTTATGCATGATTGAGAAAGATCAATAATATGTTGGAACGATGCTACCCAGCTTTACTAGGCCTCTTCAATATAGACCTAGGGTGTTATATACTGAGCCCGATGCAAAGGAGAGTAGAACTATGCAACCTGCAGATGAAATGTTTACCATTTAAATATTGCAAATTTGAAGAATTTAGCAGGTAAATGGCCAGATTTATTGATATTGCAGAAAGTATATATCATTTTGTTTTGAAGATTACAGCCTCCATTGGTTTGATAATGTTTTCTTGCTAAAAAAAAAACTGAGAATTTTTATTTTTATATTTAGAAATTTGAAAAACTGACATTCCATGATAAGATTGTATCACGAACTTTCATAGCTTTTCAAAGTTGAAGTATTTTGAAGGGCATTCCATCAAAAATAAAACTTTTCAAATTAAAAAATCACATATTAAATTCCAAAATGTCAATTTTTCAGTCTCAACATGCCATATTTGAAATTCAGAATTCCACAATAAAATTTTAAATTTATCTCCAAGTTTTTTCTGTAACACGGATGGAACTATCCATGTTACTCTGATTGGTATGATCATGGGGAAAGTGTAGTCATTTCTTATGGGTTGTAAAAGATGACATGTTTGAGTTTAAACTTAATAGTTGACAGGAACTGATTTTTAACAGGAATCCTATTTCACATATTGACATTTCTATTGGGGAGGAAATCAGACCCCTTGCTATATATTCTTTTATTTGAGGAGAAATCCCTGGGTATATATCCTTTTATTTGAGGAGACAGAGAGAGGAGTGTTCTATGGTGGACAGTGTGATAGTAGTGTCCTCTAGTGAACAGCGTTGTAGTAGTGTCCTCTGGTGTGTAATGACATTTGTGCACATAAACTGATGACGTAGAACACATCCATGAGACACATGGTGAAATTCATTCTGTCGCATTTGTTGTGAAAATATTCCAGATTATACACTTGACAGCCCAATAATTAAGTGTATTTCGTGTGAGAGGAACATGGGTAGAAAGAAGACTGGTTCGGCGGCCGGTAGAAGCCTCATTAAAGATAGGTTTGGCCATAAAAGTCGTCAGAAAGGGGACACCTTCGTAAGTTTTCATACTTGATCTTATTTTACGCTTTCACGAAGTTGTACACACGAGGGACCAGCTTTTCGTCGCGATCAGTAACCGCCGATTACAGCGGCTAGGGTGGATAGGACCCTTGTAGCCACTGCCAGTCAAGGTTCATTTCATGGGAAGAAATTGGTTCCTGACAAGTACTGACAACTCCTAAATCCATTGGGTCATGAGGACTTCTTAATCCTAGCTCAGTGTACTTGTTAGAGACCTTTTCATTGCTGATTACAGCGGCTACTCGCGCTGGACCAGTTTCCGCCGATGAAGTAGACCATGATTGGCAGCGGCTACAAGGGTCCTCTCCAGCTTAATAGCCACTGTAATCGGCGGTTATTGGTAGCGACGGAAAACTGGTCCCTCACGAGTAGGCTAGAGACGTACCTTGTAGCTACTGGCAGTCATGGTCTACTTCATTGACGGAAACTGGTCCAGTACAAATGAATAGATCTGTCCATCAATACAGTGTTAATGTGGCTGAACTCAATTCCGGTGACGGTGTTTAACAGAACAGTGACTGTCAATGCGAAGGTGGCCATAAAAGAAATCCCCAGATGAAAATAGGCAATTTAAGTAGCCAGTAGGTTGACTGAGTTTTTAGCCCCCTCCTCATGTCAGGACCCTCACAGCAGAAAAAGGTTAAAAAAGGGATGGTAACAGTCAAGCCAGCAGGTAGAACATTGAAAATATGAAATAAAAAAATAAATGCCTTTTGCAATTGACTTCCTTTTGTCATTGGAGGGCACAGATTCACTCATTCGTGGTGAGGCCAAGTTCACTGAGGGGCTGGCAAAGAAACAGGCAGTTGCGCAATTTTACTATCTTGTCTTCCGAATTGTTTTAAATTATATATTTCAGTCCTTGACCACTCATTTTTATGTTACAAATATTACAATAAATCTTATCAAAAATTAAATCTAATCTTTCCAATTATTCTGCTTAAAACTTAATAATGTGTCAAAATTGTGACTGATTAAAAAAATAGATTTTTTCAGAGCAGTCTTATCTCAGAACCTTTTTATGTCACGAGAAATCTTATCAAGACCTTTTGATCATAATGTTGGTTTGCATAATATTGCCAGAGTAGAAATAATGTTAGTCCAACTTGTAGCTGAACCATTACACATTTTATAAAGGCATATCTGTTTGAATTATTCATTACAAAACAAAATGTTTGTGAAAAAATATAATTTCTAAAATTGAAGATTTCTAAAATTAAAGATTTCTAAAACTGAAGATTGTAAAAATTTGAAAACCTTTTGATTTTGTTGACAGTTGCATACAAGTGAGCTGGATGATGGGTACGAGTGGGGTCGCCTCAACCTGCAGTCTGTCACAGATGAGAACAGCTTGGAGGAGTTCCTTGCCACAGCACAGCTGGCAGGCACAGAGTTTACTGCTGGTAAGTACAACATTAGAACAGCTGGCAGGCACAGAGTTTACTGCTGGTAAGTACAACATTAGAACAGCTGGCAGGCACAGAGTTTACTGCTGGTAAGTACAACAATAGAACAGCTGGCAGGCACAGAGTTTACTGCTGGGAAGAACAACATTAGAACAGCTGGCAGGCACAGAGTTTACTGCTGGGAAGAACAACATTAGAACAGCTGACAGGCACAGAGTTCACTGCTGGTAAGTACACCATTAGAACAGCTGACAGGCACAGAGTTCACTGCTGGTAAGTACAACATTAGAACAGCTGCCAGGCACAGAGTTCACTGCTGGGAAGAACAACATTAGAACAGCTGGCAGGCACAGAGTTTACTGCTGGGAAGAACAACATTAGAACAGCTGGCAGGCACAGAGTTCACTGCTGGTAAGTACAACACTAGAACAGCTGGCAGGCACAGTTCACTGCTGGTAAGTACAACATTAGAACAGTCTAGGTACAGCTGGCAGGCACAGAATTCACTGCTGGTAAGAACAACATTAGAACAGTCTAGGCACAGCTGGCAGGCACAGAGTTCACTGCTGGTAAGTACAACATTGGAACAGTCTAGGCACAGCTGGCAGACACAGAGTTCACTGCTGGTAAGAACAACAATAGAACAGTCTAGGCACAGCTGGCAGGCACAGAATCCACAGTAGGTAAGATGAAGTTGTTTTATATCATATTAGAATTTACAATATGATGATTTTCTTTTCAGAGAAGTTGAATATGACAATCGTGAATGCAGAAGGAGGCAACACAGGACTTTTGACAGCAGAACAAGAAAAATGTGTGTCAGAAGCCCAGGAACAGAATAAAGAACTTCTCAAAATTCCCCGCAGGTAATAACCCATAAACTCAAGCATGAAAAAAGGCGATGGATATGGATTAAGATATTATACTTATACAATTTTAACTTGGATGGATACATTACCGTGTTTGTCATGGAAATTTATATTTTTGTTTTGTTTTGAAAGGAAAGAAATATTTCATTAAATGAAGCAGTTCAATATTAGTTAGATTTGAATATAAGCTTCCTCAGCCTGGTATCTCATCAGTGATGAAAGTCTTCAGGAAATAACCTGAATTCAGGTTTTTTTCTTCAAATGTGAAATTCAAAATGATCTGAACTCAGTCTGAAACATCCAAAACTGACATTTCTGAAAGGGAGTAGGGGTATCTTTAGGTTAATTTTTAAGTAAAAAAAAAAAAAAAGGGGATTTCAGGTTTTTTCCTCAATGCTGACTTTCATCACTGCTGATGTAACTGCTTTGCTGCTTAATATGAGACGATTCTACTACAGTGATATCCTCCTGTATGAGAATAAACCATCACACTCCAGTGATTGTGTTTTGCATTCTACATATTGCTACATTATTTGTTATATTGTTTACAGGCCAGCATGGGATGAGTTCACGACGCCAGATGAGCTTGACCTCAGGGAAAGAAATTCATTCCTGGAATGGCGGAGGCAACTTGCAGTGTGAGTTTAAACCATCAATCTTCTACTGTATTATCTGGAGATTTCAAAATAATGTATTTGTCAATGGTCCCAGTACAGCAGGACTAAATACTGTCAGTGCCAGTCCAACTCTTACCCCATTCAATATGTGAAGTGCCATACATTAACTACAAACACAAACATCTACAAATGTTACATTAGATATGTATGTATATATAGATATGTATGTATAAATATATGATTTTAATAACTTCTTTATTGAAAATAATTTCCTACTTTTTATGAAAATTCAAGTGTCAATGAAATTGTTTTTAACAGCACAGTTCTATGTCTTTTTTTAATGAAATCTTTTCATTTAAGGACAGCGTACAACATCTCTATCAATTTAAATGATTTTTCATGATTTGAGACCAGCTGCTCTCCTTTGCTTCGGGCTCACTATAACACCCTCTCCGATCATGCAATCAGATATGTTCAAACAGGCCCGTTCCATAAGCCTCACCCTTGAATGTAACCAGATGCCAGTGTACAATGCGATGACGTTATTACAGCCTTTCAATCTGAGAGTACATGCACGATACAATGATGCAAGACAAATATTAATATTCATGAGCACCCAGATCGTATGACAGTTAGTACCATTTTCACTAGGCCTGTATTGAAGAGAAGAGAGAACAGGCCTAGTAAAGTTGGGTAGAGTCCAGCATGTCATTTAGAAATGTTACCCAGTACATATGCTTGAGACAAGGTTGCCTATTTATCATTGCAGTCTGCAGGAGAAAGAACACATCCTTCTGACTCCATTTGAAAGAAATCTGGAATTCTGGAGACAGCTGTGGAGAGTGATTGAAAGAAGGTAAGGAAACATGGAGTACCGGTAGGTTATCAACAGAATGCCAGTCCGGACTCATACCCAGGAAAAGAGACACAAAAGGTATTGGGATCTTAAAAACCCAAGAAAGTAAATGTGGAGTGAAGACAAGAAAACAAAAAAAAATTGTGAGAAGATAGGAAAATTCAAGAAGTAACATTAACCCCTTAAGAGATACCACCAGAGAGGAAGGATGTAAATTCCTCATTGTTCTGAATGAATAAATCATGTCATTTTTCTACCCCAGTTTTGATCCCAGTAACTTATTCAGCATGTTGGATAGCCATGGTTATAAATTATTGTAATTAAGTATGCAGGTAAACCTGTCCAGGGAAAGAGATTGGTTAGTCCTGAAATCAGCTAAATTTGTGTTGGCTAGTTCTTCAGTGGTTAAAAACACAACGGGAGGGTACTTAATTGAAGGTAGGAAAGGGAGAGCTTTGTGAATGAAGTTACCGTATTTACTCGAATATAGGACGAGGCATTAGGATCCAATGTTTGGGGGGGGGGCGGTCGTCTTATAAACAGGGTGGTCCTATTTTCGAGTAAATACGGTAATGTTAAACTTGTCAGTTATAAGTGTGTTGTTATTCCAGTGATGTGGTGGTGCAGATAGTGGATGCCAGAAACCCTTTGATGTTTAGATCTGAGGATCTCGAGAAATATGTCAAGGAAGTCAACCCAGACAAACTTAATATGATTCTGATCAACAAAGCGGATTATCTTTCAGAAAAGCAAAGGTACAGTTGAGTACATATCTATTTTACCACCCACTTTAAATAAATGAAAATAATATTTTAAAAAATATTCTGAAAATTTATTTATTCACAAGATACTTTGTCCAGCATGGGCCAGCAGTATGGGCTTTATCCAATACAGTTTGATACCAGTCAGTGATGATAAACGATCTTGTCAAGTTGTCAGAAACTTTTTTCCTGAAATGAAAACTCATTTTGGTTGCAGAATGTACTGGGCAAGTTATTTTAATAAGATTGGAATGCGAGTTGCATTTTGGTCTGCTGTTCTGGAAAAGGAAAGGATCGAAGCCTTGAAGGTAAGTTTAACATTGCTCCCTCATCCCATTCTCCAAATAGAGGTCTGTAGAATTGAGGTCTCCTTATATTTAGAAAAGAAAAATTGATTTAAATAATTCTGTTTTGCAGGCTGAAGAAGAAAGGCTCTCTTCACATACTGAAGAGGACGAGGAGGAAGATTCTGAGTTAGAAGAGGAAAGCGGGGAAGATGAGGAAGAGGAAAGTGGAGAAGATGAGGAAGAGGAAGAACAAGACAACAGATTAACAGAACAAGAAAGTTTACAAAGTACTGAATCTATTGGAAATGCAGGGGGAAATGAAAATGTTTCTGAAAATATATCAAAATCAGAAGATCGTGATAATTTATCAAGTACAAGTCAAGAAAATAACAGTACACAAGGACAGTCTGATAGTTTAGAAAGAACTGGTGAGCATTCGTCCCCTCCATGTGAACAGGCCACAGGAGAGGCATCAACAAGTGATAGCACAGTGCTGCCCTCTGGTGGAGAATCCAAGCATCTTAATTCTGGAAAATTACTGACTGGAGAAGAGCTGATTGACCTGCTGAAGACCATACACACTGGCCCCAAAGTTACACAGGATATCACAACAATCGGAATGGTATGCTTTATTTTTTTATTATTATTTAGCATTTTATTAGAATCAATCAAACCAACATCAATCTGGGAAAATTAATGTTTGATATAATATAAAGAACTACATGTATAACTCCTGGCGATCATTTTTCCTAACCCAATGTAAAAATTGAAATTTAATTTCTAAATATAACTTTTTTCTTTGTATAATACCTAGGTGGGTTACCCCAATGTTGGTAAGAGTTCCACTATCAATGCGATCATCCAGACTAAGAAGGTTGCGGTATCGGCCACGCCGGGCCGCACCAAGCACTTCCAGACCCTGTACGTTGACCAGGAGCTGTTACTGTGCGACTGTCCGGGCCTCGTCATGCCGTCCTTCGTGTCCACCAAAGCTCACATGGTGGTGAATGGCATTCTGCCCATAGATCAAATGAAGGACTATGTCCCTCCCTCAGCTCTTGTATCCTTTGAAGTATATTGAGCATTGTTGTTTAAACAGTGTTTATTAAATAACCAGTGTTTATTAAATAACCAGTGTTTATTAAATAACCAGTGTTTATTAGATAAACAGTGTTTATTAGATAAACAGTGTTTATTAGATAACCAATGTTTATTAAATAATCAGTGTTTATTGAATAACCAGTGTTTATTGAATAACCAGTGTTTATTGAATAACCAGTGTTTATTGAATAGCTAGTGTTTATTGAATAACCAGTGTTGATTAAATAACCAGTGTTAATTAAATAACCAGTGTTTATTAAATAACCAGTGTTTATTAAATAACCAGTGTTTATTAAATAACCACTGCTTATTAAATAACCACTGCTTATTAAATAACCACTGCTTATTAAACAGCCAGTGCTCATTAAATAATAATTACGATCAATTGTCCTGTTACTAATAATGGTAAAAAGAACAAAGCTGATTTTGCATCTTTCTGTAACCGTAGCGATGTATGTTTTTCTGTGGTAAGTGATGCCTTAACGTTTGCAAAGGTTTGTAAGTTGATACCTCGCAAGGTACTGGAGGCTACATATGGGATTATATTGCCAAAACCACAGGAAGGTGAAGACCCAGAAAGGCACCCCAAGCCTCATGAAATGCTGGCTTCGTATGGCTGTAAGTATTGATTCATCATGATTAATATTGGGAAAGCAGTGTGGTTTTTAGCTCTGCTTTAAAACAAATGGATCTTAAGCTGTAGTTTTCATATCTGATCTCTCATTGGCCAAATTTATCAGTGACAGGGATGTGAATCTTTCTAAGTTTCTTTGTTGCGTTGAACTTGCCTCCATTCTAGCAGAGATATTTAACACAGAGATTGTAAACAGACTGAAGTGCTGCATTATTGTTCAGGCGAACCGATCTCGTGGTGGCGCCACCATCGCCACAGTAAATACTACATGTAGACCTATAACACGTACCTGGACCGAGATTCACAGACTCCTATAAATAAGTCTTTTTTCCAAGAAATTATTATGAGAACTACTTACTTATCCTATATCTATGTTAATCGTACATCAATGACATCAAGAATGGAAGCATTTGTGTAATAAATGCAAAACTATTTATCGCTGATCCACAACAGTTGCACGTCTGAGTTGCATAGTGCACCGCGCTGACACCTAGTGGCAGACCTGCTATTTCCAATCTCTGTTTGAATATCTCTGATTGTACTGATTGTTTTGTTTCAGATATGCGTGGTTACATGACCCACAAAGGAGTGCCCGACTTTCCTCGCTCTGCCAGATGCATTCTCAAAGATTATGTCAATGTAAGTAAACAAACAATCCTAACAAACTGAGAGAGATCTATGAAATTTGAAGAATTTTAGTTCCAAGTTTTGTTGCATTCTCATCTAGGTCGTGTTTAAAATGGAATGAATATGCATGTTTTGATAATGATTCCAAATGTATTGGTTCACAGGGCAAGTTGTTGTACTGTGTTCCCCCACCAGATGTCAGCACTGAAGATTATGATCCAACACCTATGCCACAGAAACAACCAAAACATCGTGATGAAATACCACAACAAAGACTCCCAAAAGGTGCTAAAATCAAGGTAAAACATTGCTGCCTCCATAAAAAGAGATCTCCATAAAAGAGTTTGATTTCAATTGTGTGATAAATAGTGGGTTTTTTTGTAGAATACTATCATTTTTGGTAGGATGATACATATTAACTGGTACAATTAAAAATCAAAATGAAAGCCATGTGTCAGTCAACAGTCATACTTCTGTGAACACTTAAACATATAGCATCTTGGAATTGTACATCGTCCAAATTTGTAGATGGCATCCATAGGGGCTTGTTGAAAAATCATGCTGAAATGAGCATCAATGAACGCTTTAAAAAAACTTTGAATTAGACATAAAGTGATTGGCTGTCATTTTTTGGTAGAATGATACAACTTTATTAAGAGTATTGGTCTTGGTGATGAATGTCATGCTTTGATGAGCAGTCACACCTCAATGAACAATTTAAATCAAATATTAACATGGACTTTATAAGGTGGTAATGACAGACACAGTTTTCATTTTGTGTGGGTTGATACATCTTGATGGGTGGCTTTTGTAATGTTAGATATAGGATATGATTCAGTGAAAGGTGACACCTTAATCACCATTTACTATTAAGCATAAACCTAAACATCTGTAAAGTGTCATATTCTGGCTAATACAGTGATAGAAACAAGCACTCGCCAAATAGCCAAGGCAAGTACTAAATCCATTTGGCTAGTACTAAATTAGCTTTTTTCTTGTTAAATTTAACCATTCACTCGCCAAAAATCACCAGTTGGCTAGTACTGTTGAAAATCTGTTTTTATCACTGTAATATACACATCTAAGCTTAGAACTTGTGAAAATATGAAAATATGCAGTCAGGAATCAGTGGTCACTTCAAAGAAATTATTGACAAGGGCATTACACAGTGACTAATACTGGTATCAGTGATGAAGTTCATGGCTCAGTGACCAGTCACTCCTTAAAGTAAAAAAAAAACAAAAAAAAACAAAAAAACATTGTCATTGCATTATTCATTGACTCTGATGGAAGTTGCAGATAATATTGGTTGGATTATGCAAATTGACAAATGGCATTGGTATCAGCCGAGATATTTAAACAGAGATTGGAAAGAGCAGGTCTGCCACTAGGTGTCAGCACGGTGCACCATCCAACTCTCACATGGTCTTGCGCATATGCTACCTTTATACTGCATCCACTTAATGTCAACGTGATGATCTAAAGACGATAACGTGGTTCATTTGTACAAAAAACAGTGCAAATTCCATTGACAAGCTGGCCAAATGGCAACAGGAAGTGGCAACGGTGGCACCGCCACGAGATCAGTTCACCTGAGCGATAATGCAGAACTTCAATCTCTGTTTTAAATGACTCTGGTATCAGTGATGAAGTACATGCTTCAGTGACCTTTCATGCTTCAATGAACACTTAAAAAGATATTCAGTGACCATGATTTGCGGAAAAAACATTATTGGTTAGACTGTGAATCTTTATGACAAATTAGTCAAAGGATTCATTTTGTAGAATGGTATCAGTGGAAAACCTTTTTACCCTATTGAATAGTCACACATCAAAAAAGGGATTTTTACTCACATTTCTCTGAGTGACGATAATAATTTGTAGAAGAAACGCATCTCAGAATTTTGATCCTTACTTTGTTGAATATGGGGAGTGAGCAAAATGAGGAAATAGGTGAGATCTTACCGTGTATCAGGTTAATTAGTCGACGTCAATTAATAATTTTTATATGATTATATATTTGATCTGTTACATTAAGAGATATTATTATTTGAAATTTGTTTTAGGGGCAACGGTCGTATACTAACGATGTAGACAAGCAGTTTTTCAGCACAGTAAGTAATAAATGAAATCTATCCAAACTAGATAATGATCTTTTAATTACAAGAATATGATAAGTTAAATGATTTTTTTAACAAACCTCCCAGAAGAAAACAATATAAGTAATTGAAATTGAATTAATGGTCATTTTAAAATAATTTATTAAATTTGTATTGCAAATTTGTATTTTATTGTATTATAAAATAATTTATTAAATTTGTATTCCAAAATTTATATTTGCATTGTATTTTAAAATAATTTATTAAATCTGTATTGCAAATTTGTATTTGTATTGTATTTTATAATAATTTATTAAATTTGTATTGCAAATTTGTATTTGTATTGTATTTTAAAATAATTTATTAAATTTGTATTGCAAATTTGTATTTGTATTGGATTTTAAAATAATTTATTAAATTTGTATTGCAAATTTGTATTGTATTTTAAAATAATTTATTAAATTTGTATTGCAAATTTGTATTTTATTGTATTATAAAATAATTTATTAAATTTGTATTCCAAAATTTATATTTGCATTGTATTTTAAAATAATTTATTAAATTTGTATTGCAAATTTGTATTTGTATTGTATTTTAAAATAATTTATTATATTTTTATTACAGAATGAGAGTCGTATAGGAAGTAAAGGTGTGCACGGAGTGGTCAACTACCAGCGCAAATACGGTAACAGCAGTCACGTGTCAGCAGACGGCCAGCAAAGTGCTCACAGCAGCCAATCCTCCCTGTCAGAGAAGCCGTGGAAACGTCACGGAAACAAGGGCAAGAAGGAAAAATTACGACGCAAACATTCTAACCTGGATGTACATACATTTTAAGATTTTATATTTATTAATATTCACCGCTTTGATAGGACAATGTATAAAGAACGACATGAATCGCTGGATGTAAATAAATACTGATCAGATAGTTTAATGACCATCTACAGGAACAATATTTGTAGAAAAAAATTGTACCAAATAAAATCAATTAAATCAAATTTCGTCCATCTTCTTGTTGCATTTATTTTTAATTGAAGTAAAACCTTGCAGTAGTTGAGACCTCTCCTTTAACTAATAAAACCCCATTTCAAACTCCTAGAACTCTAGTCATTGTTTTTGCACCCCAGACCCTTTCCTTTCTTTTCCAAATATTTTTTATTTTAGTAATTAAACTTTTTTTACAATCAGGTCAAACTGTATCATATGACACGAAAATTGTGGAGAAATTTGAATTGATTATTTCACATGCCTTCGAGTTCCAGATGTTTTTCATATTCTGCCTATTTAACTAAAAATAGGCCTATGGCCTTCGAGCTATGCTGATCATTGTTCTTTTTTTTAAATGTTTGTGAATTCTTTCTGGAAATTGCACCATAAATGATCACTTAGACCCATTCCCAAAGCAGACTTGAGCAGATGATAATTTTGACCAATCAAAATGCATGTTGAATTTGGCCTCAACTTATCTCAAATATTTATTTTATATAAAATGGCAGCCTCCTCCACAACTTAGTAAGTCAATAGATTTTCGAAAAATCAACAAAATGGACAGAAATGCATACATATATATACATATATATATATGAATATTTTATTTATATAAATATAGGCTACATTCGGTGGAAGATGGGGAGTACAATGTTCCATAACATGTTGATAGAACACATAGCAATATTGTACATAATACATTCTGAACTCTATACCAAAATTATCAACACCTCAGAATGTTAAACATTCATATTCATACAATAACAAAGATATGAGTGCCATTCATGCATTAGAATTATAATCAAGTTAAAATACAGCAATAATAATAATCACATAGGTGGCTAGATTTCAAACCCAAGGGTAAATGAATGGCCAAATCTTTTAACATAATGTTTTAATTGAGTATAAAATGATGGCTTGAAGATATTCTACAGAAGGCCTCATCAGTGGGTTTTACTAAATTGAGCTTTGTAAACAGCTCAGTATATTCATATGTAGAATGTAGAAATCGTGTCAACCCACTGATCTGTACAAGATCGAGGCCATTACCATCTTTATCTAGATCTCAGGCAATTGCTATCTTTCAAAGTATTATTTCCTTTTTTACTTCCTAATAACCCCAGGTGTGACGTTTGATATTTGTGTAGCAAATCCCATGGATACTTCAATAATACACCACCAGAGGACAGCACAATCTTAAGATCACCAAGAAAGAATCTTCAACCAAAAATCACATGTTTGGCTCGTTTCAAATAAACTTTTTAGTTGCTGTGAGAGAATAAACCTGGGTCATGTATAGTATAATATAATATGAGACAAATGATCATATATTTACGTACAATATTTGGCACACATGTTGAAACACATGACATATATTATATATATATTCTCTTTTAGGACCATTATCTTGAAGAGCACTCTCCAGAATGCAGGTAAGCATTGACATTATAGCCAAGGTAGTATCCACAGCCACCTGCCTTGAACAGTCATTTAAATTGTTCATTTAACTTTCACACAGGATCATCAATCAATAAGCACGTTTCTCTGTAAATATTATAGTTTTCACCAAGTAAAAGAATAAGTACAGAATTACAGAATTTTTACAAGTGGTAAACAAAGGAAGGTATTATTTATTACCAATCATTGAAAATCTTTCCTTTTTTTTAGCTCTGCTGACTTTGTCTACTAGGCTTATGAAGAATTTCTGTCGTTCTGTATGTCTATCCAACTTATCTGACACCAATGAATGTATTTTTTTACCTAACCATAAGTAAGATATAGTATTATGAGAAGATAAATCATTTTTTTTTAATTTTTAAACATTGAGTTAGTTGTCCATCACATGTGTAGACACCTGGAACATCCAGTGCCTCATTCTACTGATCAGAATATTGCCTGCGACCTTGCCGACCGTAATCACTGATTAACACAGAACATTTTAAATAAACTAAAATCAATCAGGTAGATTGTTTTTATTAGGCAATAAATGTGGGGGAAAACTATCACCTAATCGATCCATTATATGATCAACTTTTTCAAGTTTGACTGAGCTTCAATCTGTATGGGCCATTGGGGTGGGTAAAAGATTCACGAGCAGGATGAGAGATGGTAACTGGCAAGATCAACCTCTGTCTTATATGACTGCCATTTGTATTGCCATTTATAATTCTGGCTGACCGAGTGGGTGATGGTGCCACCTGGTGTGAAAAAATCAGGGGCTCTTCCTGTTAATTTGGAGACAAACTTTTTTTTACATCAATATTTGCATTTGTTATAACCAAATATCTAATTAGTAATGCACCATTATGAGATAAGCCATGGCCCAATATTATTTTAATTTGTTCACATCATCTTGCAAATGTGAGTTCACTGTATGGTCACATTGGCAGAAAAAAGGTTGGATCTGACTCCAAACAATCTGCAACATTTCAGTGTTGTCATTTTGGTACCAGCGACATTTGCAACACATTTATATGAAGTTATTGAATAAGTTATTGAGATGTGTACTTTTACAAATGCAATTCAGGCATATGTAACTTGAAATTTAAGCAAACAAATAAGTTATAAAAATATCCTAGCAGGCAGAACATTGTTCCAAAACCATTAAATTTTTAAATAAAATTTGTTCAAGCTCTGCCAGAAACATATAAATGTTCTATTGTTCTTTATTTCTGTTCTGCACTTCCATTTTTGTGTAAAATTAAAAAATGGTACATCTCATTTCTTAGACAAATATCGCTTCCATTTTTGTGTACTTTCTCAGACAAATATCGCTTCCATTTTTGTGTGCATTCTTAGACAAATATCGCTTCCATTTTTGTGTACATTCTCAGACAAATATCCCTTTGTAATAACCTGTTGAATAGTCCCATGGCCAGTATGTCTCTCTTTGTATTTGGCAGATAGGTTGGTGCAGCTGAAGTCCGTAATATCCTAAGTGACCCGCCCATCAGTAGAACACGATGGTGTGAAGCAAGGAACGCTGACACCGAGTCTCAAATTCTTGTAACAGCTCGTCTATTTCATTGTCTAAATCCTCGCTCTCAGCCAACTGAAATGATATCATCACAAGCATTTAGGCATATCGTTAAGCTCCGGTCTGAGTGGAACAACGCTAATCTTAGTTTGTCTTGGTGTCTGTTCACAACTTTAAACCACTACTGGAATGATATCACAAGCATTTAGGCATATCATTAAGCTCTGGTCTGAGTGGAACAACGCTAATCTTAGTTTGTCTTGGTGTCTGTTCACAACTTTAAACCACTACTGGAATGATATCACAAGCATTTAGGCATATCATTAAGCTCCGGTCTGAGTGGAACAACGCTAATCTTAGTTTGTCTTGGTGTCTGTTCGCGACTTTTAACCACTCCACAGGGTATTATTATTTCTAGAAGTACATATGTATGTATTGGTGGGGGAGGTGCAGTTTTCTTGTTACAACTATTTGTTGCTGAACAAATTTGGAAGATGTTATTATTTGATTTCAATATTTGGTTGTTATCAGCTGTTAAATTATGAATATATCAAGTTGCTGTACTGTCTGGCAACTCTCAGACTGGGAATATACCGGTACTTCTTCCACAGTGTCAAGCTCAATGTAGCAGAGATAAACACAGTGTACATAACACAGTGCAAACATACCTACCACAGTGCAGAGATACATACCACAGTGCAGAGACACATACCACAGTGCAGAGACACATACCACAGTGCAGAGATACATACCACAGTGCAGAGACACATACCACAGTGCAGAGATACATACCACAGTGCAGAGATACCTACCACAGTGCAAACATACCTACCACAGTGCAGAGATACATACCACAGTGCAGAGACACATACCACAGTGCAGAGATACATACCACAGTGCAGAGATACATACCACAGTGCAGAGATACTTACCACAGTGCAGAGATACATACCACAGTGCAGAGACACATACCACAGTGCAGACATACCTACCACAGTGCAAAGACACATACCACAGTGCAGAGATACATACCACAGTGCAGACACATACCACAGTGCAGAGATACATACCACAGTGCAGAGACACATACCACAGTGCAGAGATACATACCACAGTGCAGAGATACCTACCACAGTGCAAACATACCTACCACAGTGCAGAGACACATACCACAGTGCAGAGACACATACCACAGTGCAGAGACACATACCACAGTGCAGAGATACATACCACAGTGCAGAGATACATACCACAGTGCAGACACATACTACAGTGCAGAGATACATACCACGGTGCAGAGATACATACCACAGTGCAGAGATACATACCACAGTGCAGAGACACATACCACAGTGCAGAGACACATACCAATGCAGAGACACATGCCACAGTGCAGAGATACATACCACAGTGCAGAGACACATACCACAGTGCAGAGATACATACCACAGTTCAGATATACATACCACAGTTCAGAGATACATTACACAGTTCAGATATACATACCACAGTGCAGAGACACATACCACAGTGCAGAGACACATACCACAGTGCAGAGATACATACCACAGTGCAGACACATACCACAGTGCAGGTATGAATACCACAGTGCAGGTATGAATACCACAGTGCAGAGATACATACCACAGTACAGAGATCACAGATCATGAAAGCTCCGATTGTAGCTTCCTCATGGTTGTCCTGGATATCAATATTAATTATATGGGTAGGAGAGATGTCGTCCGGCTTTTCTCTCGTCTCCAGATCTACAAATACAAGTCTTTTTCATTAGAATGCACATCTACAATAATCCACAATAAAATATAAACAAAACATAATTTATTGTTAATGATTAAAGCTGTATGTAAATTATGTATGTTACAATAAATGATTGCTTGCCTCCTTTAAATGGATTTTGTTTAGTTCTGAAGTGAGGACCAATATACTAGTAAGTACGATACTTTTTACTATTTAGCTATTCACATTCACATGCAGTGATAAAAACAGATTTTTGGCAGTACTAGCCGACTGGTGATTTTTGGCGAGCGAATGATTAAATTTAACAAGAAAAAGGCTAATTTAGTCCTAGCCAAATGGATTTAGTACTAGCCTTGGCTAGTTGGCGAGTGCTTGTTTCTATCACTGACACAGTATTATTACAATGACACAGCAATGTATTTACCGTCTATAACTTGATCATAGACTCTCTCTTCACAGGTGATGACGAAATCAAACTTGTCTTTGTTTGCCTGGAACCTTTCTGGGCGAGACTTGATGCGGCGATTCCGGTCCAACATATGCAGGATTCCATTTTGTGTGTATCTGAACCTGGTTAAGGAATCTTTGGGAAAGTTTTGGACATAATTTTTTTATTATTTTTTTTTAACTAGTTAAATTTGTTTAATGTTTAATATAAAATAAAATAAAAAAAATTTCAATATTATTTCAGTCATTTCGTGATGAGACCTACTTTTGGACATTATACAATGTCATACATATTAAAATATCTCAAAAGAAGTTCAGGGTTGACAAAGGTCAGGGAAATATCAGGATTTTTATATTTTTTTTAAGGTCAGTGAAGTTAGGAATCTTGAATTTGGTCACGGAAATCCATAATTTTGCATTTTGCTCAGGAATAACTGGCTTTGGTCAGGGAATAATAGTCATTTTTTTTACCAGTTTCAACTTTTATCATTGTCAAAGGATTTTAAGAGTCCAAACCATGTGACAACCCTAAAATATGTCAGACAAAACTCACAATTACTTTCAATAAAGATAAAATTTACCCAGTGACAACTGTCAAAATGTGCAGTCTGTAAGCAGTGGAAAAAAACTTTGTGTTGGTGAATTTCTTTTTGTATACAGCTCTTAGAGCAGTAAGATACATATGTTATAAGAAAGGCTCTGTTCTTTGAGTCTGTTATACTAATCGATCAGAGAAGTCAGGGGCTGACGTGTAAACGTGTAAACGTCAGCCAGCCCAGAGATTTCTTTGTACATATCCCCAGAGTGCCACAAATTTGAAGCAGCAATGAATTCTGAGGGAGAAGATCCAGGGTTAAGGTGTGGGAATTCGGTCACACAGCTGTCTCAACCTCCACACTCTCTGGTCTGGAATCAAGTGATATTCACCCCCTGTGGCAGCCAGAGTGACATCTACTGCCATCACTACTTTTATATAGGTTAATAATTAGTATTGCAACTTGTGATATAACTACCTTAGTCATCATGGCTTCCGGCACATTACTTGTGCCGTGAAAACAAATGAACACTTTTAACACTTTGAAAGACAATGGAATTACAAGATGACTTGTGAGACACAACATTCAGCTCAATTGCAATTAGTGGTGGGTATTATAACACAGAATTTTGGAGTGATATGTACTTCTGAGGGGCCTGCAGATCACTGACATGGCTGTCAGTGTCACAGACTGGCATACACCTCAACTGCATAAACATAGAATTGAAATATTTTTTTGCAAACGTAGAATATATGTAAATTAATTACTATATGCACAAAAGAAAGGTATGCTAGATGTTTGACTATGCTAAAAATGCCTGAGTTTCAACTGCCAGTTTCAGACAGTTGCCAGTCACTGTAGTCTACATTTACAGCAACTTCAAAATTATGAGAAAATATAAACATCATTTTCAAAAAGGAAACTGCATACAAATATGGTTTTTTTTTAAAAAAAGACTTTCTTGTTATTCTCAAGGTGACATCACTTATCGTTATAGATATAATAAAATCAGATCCTAAATATCCCCATATTACAATTGTTTTAATACCAATGCAATTTCAGCTGGAATATGACAAGCTGACCTATTTCAGGTGGAATCTAGCAAGCTGACCTATTTCAGCTAGAATATGGCAAGCTGACCTATTTCAACTGGAATCTGACAAGCTGGCCTATTTCAGCTGGAATCTGGAAAGCTGACCTATTTCAGCTAGAATATGGCAAGCTGACCTATTTCAGCTAGAATATGGCAAGCTGACCTATTTCAACTGGAATCTGACAAGCTGGCCTATTTCAGCTAGAATATGGCAAGCTGACCTATTTCAACTGGAATCTGACAAGCTGGCCTATTTCAGCTGGAATCTGGCAAGGTGACCTATTTCAGCTGGAATCTGGCAAGCTGACCTATTTCAACTGAAATCTGGCAAGCTGACCTATTTCAGCTGGAATTTACCATGCTGACCTATTTCAGCTGGAATCTAGCAAGCTGACCTATTTCTGCTGGAATATGGCAAGCTGGCCTATTTCAGCTGGAATCTGGCAAGCTGACCTATTTCAGCTAGAATATGGCAAGCTGACCTATTTCAACTGGAATCTGACAAGCTGGCCTATTTCAGCTAGAATATGGCAAGCTGACCTATTTCAACTGGAATCTGACAAGCTGGCCTATTTCAGCTGGAATCTGGCAAGGTGACCTATTTCAGCTGGAATCTGGCAAGCTGACCTATTTCAACTGAAATCTGGCAAGCTGACCTATTTCAGCTGGAATTTACCATGCTGACCTATTTCAGCTGGAATCTAGCAAGCTGACCTATTTCTGCTGGAATCTGGCAAGCTGTTCTATTTCTGCTGGAATCTGGCAAGCTGACCTATTTTTTTCCCTCAGCAAAAAGGGATTGTTGTCTTGGTGGCTGTCCATCGTTTTTGTTTGTTTGGGGTCATATGTCACATTCAACATTTCTGTCAATTCCTGACAGGACCTACTTGTAGCAGATATAGTGTTGCCCTCACTGAAGTTGACATGTCACAGGTACTTGACACAACAACCCACCCAGTCACATATTTACATGTTTAACC
The DNA here is from genome assembly GCA_949316495.1 of Amphiduros pacificus. Classification (NCBI taxonomy): domain Eukaryota; kingdom Metazoa; phylum Annelida; class Polychaeta; order Phyllodocida; family Hesionidae; genus Amphiduros; species Amphiduros pacificus. The sequence continues at coordinate 10,896,010 of OX439012.1, read as the reverse complement.
CTTCAGGCACAGGCCTCAGCTTATGAGAAATTAGAACAGGAATGCAATTTCGGCATGGCCAGGAATCGAACCCATAACCTTTGGATCATCACAAAACTAATGCTCAGGATAATGACCTTGACCACAAGATGACATTAAATTTAAAATCTATGACCCTGCCAACAGGATTGCACATTCTTCAACAATTAAGACTCTGACGACATGGTTTGTCATATTACCTTCCACGATTACAACCTTGACAGTTGTGATTAATTCCACAACTATGACCTTGACCACAAGATTGCATTTACCGGTACTTCACTTCACAAGCCGGTTTTCATTTCTGTAATTACAACCTTGACCACAAGGTGGCATTTAATTTTGAACTAATAAGCTTCATCAAATTTGGAATTTACTTTTTTCAATTATGACCTTTAGTACAAAGTAAAATTTACTTCCAAAAACATGACATGTAATTCTGAAATTATGACCTTCACAACCAGGTGGCATTAATTTCCACAACTATGGCATTGGTGGTGCTTACTTCTAAAAGTATAACTTTGAAGGTAGCATTAAATTCCCCATGTATGACCTTGTCCATAGCGATGTTGCTGTACAGTAGTTCCAAAACTATGAACTTAAAACATAGGCATCTGAGATGCATCAACCCTCAGCCCTAGTAATTAACTGCACAACATTCGCTCCACACAACATTTGTGAACAATATGTCACTGCACCCAGGCAAATTGATGCAGGGGTAAAAAAAACATAATAGTACACATCTACTTCCTTTGATAGCTTATGTGTGTCAGGTATCATCAAACTGTCATCATTTACTCTAAATCGGGAAAATCAGGTGAAGGTCACCGTTCATCAAACTCATCTGGGGTCTTCACCAGATGCTTATGTGTGTCAATTCTCATGAAGCTGCCATTTGTTCTTGAGTTATCACATTGATCTGGATTTCACATAATTGTCCCTGTGACCTTGAAAAGTAGGTGAAGGTCATGTTCCATACAAAAATGTGTGAGGTCTTCACCAGATGCTTATGTGTGTCATATCTCATAAAGCTGCCATCATTTGTTCTTGAATTATTGCGATTCTTGGGATTTCACATAATTGTCCCTCTGACCTTGAAAAGTAAATGAAGGTCATGTTTCATAGAAAAAATTATGAGGTCTTCACTAGATGCTTATGTGTGTAAAATCTCATAAAGCCGCCATCATTTGTTCTTGAGTTATCGTGATGACAAGGTTGTTTGCTACATACACACACACACACACACCCATGCCAGGAGTACTGCAATACCCTCAGCCTGATTACATCAGGGGTTGAGGGTAAAAAACACATCCCAAGGTGATTACATCTGCAAGTTTGTCCTTGACCACAAGTGGCATCACTCTCAAAACTTTTTGTTGTCCACAAGATTGAGTTAAACTCCACAATTCTGAACTATTAGTTCCATAGACACCATTGCTTTACCCTTTTGCTCCACTATTGTGGGTCACTCAAGGCGGAATGAAGCACAAGAGAATGAAGCTTCGGTATCTATTAGTTCCACAACTACAGGAGCTTGTCCACAAGGGGGCATTTCATTTTTTAAGCTATGCCTTGAATGCAAGATGGCTATTACTTCTACAATGAGGTAGAATTTTCATTATCAATATTAACTTTAGAAATGACGACCTTGACCTCAATCATAATGAGAGTACATGACTACAAATTGCGTACCCAGCCCACATAATTGAGCTTAATTACTGTGACTACACTGTGATTAAATCTTGATTACAAGGTGGTACAAATAATAAAAATAATGCCTTGTCTTCCAGGCATTTAACAGTCATGACCTTGGCTTGACTTGACCTTGGCTTGACTTGACCTTGGCTTGACTTGACTTTGGCTTTGAAGTATAGTTACTGCTTACTTGACTATGATTCTCGGATGGCTTTCCAACACAGCCAGTTTGAAATGTTCTTTTAAAGAGATACTTTCTACTTAAATAAATTACTCCTAGCAGAGTAAACTCAAAGTAACAATAGTGCAGGTGTTGACATTGATGTTTATGCAATGTCACGAAAAATTCATTATAACGAATAACCTTTATATGCATTTTACATCCAATAGGCCGATTGCAGGTCGCCATACTGCCCCATTGAAAACAACACACCGGAACTGCACAATTGAAATCGGAAGTCCACAGAAAACTTGTGTAATCATATAAATCTAGCTACATAAATTAATATTTAAATTATGAACAAAAATACTGATAAGGTTAAAGTGGGAATAAATGCTATTTGTAAATATTATTTGTGGTGTTTTGCAAAATATATTCCTAAGCAAATTTTAAAACAGGCTCATGTGACCTTAAAATAGCTCACGGTCACCAACAATCAATCCCCTAAAAGGTAGATCATATTGATATTGCTGTATTTTTTTTTTTTAAACTGAGCATTGATAAATATATAATGATAAATATATATAATATATAAATTGCCCCTGTGCTGATCATGGCCTATATCCTGACCCAGGGTCAAAAAAGTTCAGCCCAAAAAAATTCCCAGGCCCACATATTATCATGAAATACTATAAGGCCCCTAGGTTGCTGGCCCTTATGTAGCTGGCCCTATGTTGCTGGCCTCTATGTTGCTGGCCCCTAGCCCCTATGTTGCTGGTCCCTATGTTGCTGATCCCTATATTGCTGACCCCTATGTTGCTGGCTGGTTCCTATGTTGCTGGCCCCTATGTTGCTGATTCCTATGTTGCTGGCCCCTAGCCCCTATGTTGCTGATCCCTAGCCCCTATGTTGCTGATCCCTATGTTGCTGACCCCTAGATTGCTGGCCCCTATGTTGCTGGTCCCTAGCTACTATTTTGCTGGTCCCTAGCCCCTATGTTGCTGATCCCTATGTTGCTGGCCCCTAGCCCTTATGTTGCTGGCCCCTATGTTACTGATCCCTATGTTGCTGGCCCCTATGTTGCTTGCTGGGGCACCAGGGAAAGCTCAACTAATTTAATAGGTAGGTCAGGGCTTCACATTAATCACTGGCCTGGTAGCCCTGAAGGGGTTTTTTAGCCTCTGTACCAGTATGGGTCAGTGGTTTTAAAATTGCACTGGCCCAGATTTATATAAAAGTTTCCTATTTGCCACTTTTCTATGCTACAGGCCAGTAGTTGAAAACAAAATCGTTAAGGACTAACTTTTCAGGCCAGTGACCAAAAATCTTTATGTCAAGGCATCTTGATATTTGCAATATACCTGCATCTTGATATTTGCATTATACCTGCATCTTGATATTTAATCTTGATATTTGTAATATACCTGCATATTTGCAATATACCTGCATCTTGATATTTAATCTTGATAGTTGCAATATACCTTCATCTGGATAGTTGTAATATACCTGCATCTTGATATTTGTAAAATACCTGCATCTTGATATTTGCAATATACCTTTTCCTGGCCATTCAATATACCTGCATCTTGATATTTGCATTATACCTGCATCTTGACTATGATATTTGCAATATACCTACATCTTGATATTTTCAATATACCTACATCTTGATATTTTCAATATACCTGAATCTTGATATTTGCAATATATCTGCATCTTGATATTTGCAATATACCTACATCTTGATATTTGCAATATACCTACATCTTGATATTTTCAATATACCTGAATCTTGATATTTGTAAAATACCTGCATCTTGATATTTGCAATATACCTTTTCCTGGCCATTCAATATACCTGCATCTTGATATTTGCATTATACCTGCATCTTGACTATGATTTTTGCAATATACCTACATCTTGATATTTTCAATATACCTACATCTTGATATTTTCAATATACCTGAATCTTGATATTTGCAATATACCTACATCTTGATATTTGCAATATACCTACATCTTGATATTTGCAATATACCTGCATCTTGATATTTTCAATATATCTGCATCTGGATATTTGCAATATACCTACTCCTGGTATTCAATATACCTGCACCTTGATATTAACAATATGTACCTGCCCCTAGTCATTCAAAATATATATTCTCTACTGCCTAATTATGATGGCTATCATAATTATGTCCAGACAAATTTTCTCCTGCCAAGGAAACCAATAAGGAACAGGTTATCTTACCACTAGAATCCTCATCTTTCGGTCTGCCAAACTCATGTTGAAATCTTGCAAATTTTTCCATTCCTTTGTCCACTTTTCTTGTAAAACATCAATTTTCAAGTCAAATGATTTAATCGCCATGGCAACGGTATCTGGAATTTGTTTCTACAATGATAATCTGCTTTTCTTTTGTAAAGATTGAAGAATATTTTTTTGTACGAGTTTACAAATATGGAAACTGTTTTCACATTTTTGCTTTCATATTTTTCTTTAAAATATCATAGGTACAGTTTATCTTATTTTACTGCTTAAAACATTTCAGTCATATTCAAAAACAATTCGTAAAAAATAATTTAGTTTAGAATTCAGTCAAAATTTGATTAAGTGATGCAGGTGTTGAGTTGTGTCAATCTTCTGATTACTTCTATTAATCACAATTATAAAAAATTGGACACCGAGATTCAACTGATGAAGGGTGTATGCAGGAGTAACTTCAGACAACTCAACTTCAAACAAATAAGGGATTGAAATTAGTTACTCCTTGCATAACCAATAACCAGATCTTTGAAATCCTAGAGAATCTCTGGTTTCATATTCATTAGATATCCTTCAATTTCAGAAGGCCAAAATACACACAATTTAGAGTCTGAATATGTATACTAACACCACCTAATGATCTATCTATACTATTGGGTGAATATTTGTAAACTATCAAAACTAAAATAGTCCAAAAGAGCCCATGGAAAAACTTGACCTTCTATTGTGAACTGTATAATTACTGGAAAGGTCCATTTAAAAATAGGTTCCAAGATACATTGAAGACCCACTACAACTCTCAGCATTCAACTAATCTACGAGATTCGTCAGAATTGGATGATAATATTATATTCAACAATTGCTGGGCTGAAAATTCCTTTTTTAAAATTTATGCCCATCAGAATTCAGTTGTATGACAAGTTGAGGTTTTTGTGGTGTATTATAACCAAGTTATATAATATATTCACAAATGCAGGCTGAATCACTTTTACATTTGTACTCAAAACTAATTAATATCTTTTTGGATCAAATTTAAGTGAGAACTGCCGTCCTTCAGGTCCACTTGGCTAGTATTTACTCTCCTCAGCATATCCTGGGTTCATACCAGGCTCTGCAAGTTCAGACCAAAAATGACTGTGTGAGCAAGTCCTTTGGCTCTTTAGCAGCCAATAGGCACCAAGTGAAATATTTGGTCACAAGCAATAGCATGGCCAATGCAATAACATTGCCAATTTGTGTCATGGTTAGAAAGGGAGTAAAACAAAATCAGTCATTAGCATAATCAGCTGTCTGCTGATTATGCTAACAAATTGTGGAACAAATGGCCACGATTTCATGCCATTATCAGTAGAGGAAGAATGTGATTCTACCTCGCCATGCAGTAGCAAGTATGTCATATCTTTTTGATCCTAGATGCTCTTTTATTTATTGCACCAAAGCTGCATAATTTGACCTGCTTGATAAATATGTGAATTCATTGATCTTCTTGTTACATGTTTCAAGATGTAGAATCAGGTATTTACAGATCAACAATTAGGATCAGGTATTTATCTAGCAGATTAGCTTCAGACAGTTCAATAATTATCATTTGGCATCTCTGCTACTTACAGTTCCTATACTCTAAGTTTTTTTCTAATCCCCGTCAAAAGTGCATGAATCTGGGAGTGAAAATGCAGAGCATGACCAATTGAACTCCCATATCTGTATATTTACAGATTAGCTTCAAAGACAGTTCAATAGTTATTAAATGGACGGACATAAAACGCAAGACACTTGAAAGGGGTTTCTTGTGCCTTAAATAGTATAACAAAATGGTTACCACTTCATAATCTCACGAATCATCTAAAAATGAGCACATTGAAATGAATGCAACTAAATCTATCAATATTTGTTCCGGATCAGAAGTCCAGTGATTATGAATAGCAGATTGTCAGTCCCCAGTCATTAAAATATCTGCCAGATCAAATTTAATGTCTATTTGGAACAATGGTGATGGAATAAGGTTAAAAGAAACTCTTTGATAATAGGCATGGACAACTTAGAATCTGAAGTTTTTAATTTATATTCATCAGGAATTATGTGTTTGTGTGTATTTAGAACTAGAATATACCAAATACAGTTGAGGTGTCAAGACAAAAAATCAATGACTAGCATTTCCATTTGTCCCTCTAATGCATACAAGGGATGATAATGAAAAAAAGTCATCTCCAAAAGCACTTTCAAGCTGTTGACTTTTTTTTTTTAATCAGCAATTTGAAACACGAAACACCGCTATGCAGGAAGAGTAAAGTCAATTTGGCAAAATTAATGAAACTAATATGGCAACTGTCTCAGTCTCCACATTAAATGTCTCTGGGAGTCCAAAATGGAGCCAATATATAGATAATAAAATCAAGAAACTTGATGCTCCTGGTATTTATGCATGTGAGAATCAGCAGTGTCAAATTTTTTTTCTTTAAATCCTTCAAAATTTGAGAGAAACAAGAGCATTGACTCCAAGTCCCCCGAACTTTGGTCGGTCACCATGGCAACAAAAACCAACCAATCACTGGCATGGCCTAATCAGAGTGGGGAAAGGTCCCCAGGACATGTGTATAATATCTTAGCTAAATGTCACACCGTTCTGGCTGTATCATGCATACAAGCCAAGTTGGTGAAATGATTGTCATGGCAATAGAAATTGACCAATCACAGCCATTATCTAATCAGATCAGAGGAAGGTCCCCAGGAGAACATGTGTGCAATATCTAAGGTAAATGGCAAACCATTGTGGCTGTATCGTTTACACAAGTAATTTACCACGGACACAGCTCAATTTAATGTCCCCAGCTTTTTGCATTGCGAAAAATGTGGGGGGACAAAAATCAGTCTCATTGAAAATAGACAGGCTTCATCTCCATGCAGTGCTTAATATCACCTGTGAAAAGGCAGCACCTGCACTGAATGGATGCCGAGATTGGACAAACAGAATGACAAATAAAAAAATTCCTCTCGCTGCAATTGCTTTGTTTACACAGCACAGCTAAAAAATAAAATCTGATTTTGTTTTTGATAATTTAGAGAGTAACATCTGTATTATCAATATTGAAGTGCAAAATATACTTTTCAAATAATGTTAATACAAAATTCTTAATAATCTCAGCTGAATGTGATGTTCTCAAAACTTTTAAAATAACTTGCTTGTGAAATAAGGAATTTACCTTTTACTTCTTATCTAAACCTTCTACAATATAACAGAAACGATTCTGTTATTATTAGTTTTTTGTTTATTTTCCTTCGTTACATTCATCTTGTGATACAACAAACATTTCATTTCAATTGTTAAAAAAATTCAAAATACCTGAAAAAGAAAAGGATATGCATTTTTTAGTATACATTGATATATTTAAGGTCATTCAGTTATTTCTTTTGAGAGTGATAAAGGATTTAGATTTTAAAAACTAGTTTCATTTAAGAGTAGAATTACTTAAGCACTATATTTAATATCAATATTTTCCCCAAAAATGATATACATTTTATCATTCAAATTGTTTATATTTAAATGTACTTTTTATTTTTTTAAATCTTTAGGCCAACTATTCATCAAGGTTTATAGGCTTTTATTTTTTCACCAAAAAGAACAAAGATAGTTTTGTTTCCTTCTTTTTTTGTTTACTTTATTCTTTACTATTGGGTGTAAGAATTCTCTCAAGAATATAACTGGCATTCCTAAAATCCCAACCATTAAGAGGAAAACAATTCTCACCTTTTTTTTCTCGACGACTACTTACTATATCCACCCATCAGAACCGTCATATGTTTTAAAACATCATTCACATATATCACAAACCATGGTAAGATTTCATTTTGCATAAACCTAAAAACTTGCAGCTGGATTAGCAAAGAACATCATTCATACCATTAGAAATTTAAAAGTGGCTTTGTCTGACATTTTTCATGTGAGAAGTTGATTAAACAAGAAAAAGACTGTAAACGCAAAGTGACGAATTCTTAACCATGGTAACTTGAAATCACAATAATCCTTGGGATACAGATTTCTATCTTTGGTCATCAAGTCTCTGTACATTTCATCATATGTTGTGTTGAAGTCATAGATATTGGCTTTGTCTGGTCCCGCTCCGGGTAATTTTACATGTGTGCCTGACCCAAATGATCGAACTTTGAAGCCCTTCTTGCTGCAAAAGAAAAAAATTCTTTTAATAAAAATTGCCTATTTGTATGAGCATAAAGGAATATTTACATCAACATTTAGACACAAGTATTCCTTAAAACAGGAAGTGGGAGATGGTGTTAGAAAGCAGTGCAATAATTTCAGCTGCATTTCAACTTACTTCAGTTGCATTTCAACTTACTTCAGCGGCATTTCAACTTACTTCAGCTGCATTTAATCTTACTTCAGTTGCATTTCAACTTAATTTCTCAACAAAATTGAACAGGGATACAAATATTGGTGATACACCATCATTAAAATACGACCCAAAATTGCTTATTATATATATGCCCTCGTGTAACATCTATTGCCATTATTTAACTTCAAAGCAATAGGTTCAAGCTCAACACAGTATGTCTGCACAAAATAGTTCGAAGGTTCTACTTTCCAGATGCTAAAGTCAATATTACACCTTGAAAACAAAAACATTTCTCCTGAGGGCAGCAATAGTATCAGAACCCACAAATCTAATTTTTCACTATATTGCCCAAGTGAATTGGAGAAGTGAAAGTTTCCTTTAAAGGGAAACTTTCACTTCTCTGAAACAATTTTGTAGTTTGGAAGATAATTATAACGCACATTGATCTGTGGGCTCTGTTATTATGACCGCTCAAGGGAAACTTTTTAGAAAAGTAGCTCTTTTAAATGCACGTGCTGGAAAAAAAGAATGACGTCATCGTGAGGCAATTACCTACTTACATAACTAATTAGTAACAAACAACAATGCAGCTGAGAGAGCGATGTTACGATTTTCAGTCTAAGGTCAGGAAGTCTATAAAACGGTTATGTGCATCGGAAAGAACATGAAAAATGTGGCATTTTGGTGCAAAGAGCATAACGATCGGACCAATATTAACAAAGTTATGACATGTTTTGTGAAAATTGAAAATGATTGCAGCTCGACTGGCACGTGCAATAAATCCCGCACGATGACCTCATAGGCCCAAATTGCAATAAATGATCATTATTTATGGGGGTTGCAAGATTAACTTTAATTGTTGATTTGTGTTGCCATGGTTACCGCTATATTTTTTGGTCTCTGAATTTCAATGTATTTATGTATCTATGATCATTTAATCATATAATTTATGAAATGTATTTTACTAGAAAGTATCTCTTTAAAGCTTCAACAGTTGCCCAAGAAGTCATCTATCTGGCTGGGTGTAAACATTAACAGTTGGAGAAAAAAATGCATACCTGTGACCAAATCAGGTCACACATAACTGTGACCAAATCAGGTCACACATAACTGTGACCAAATTAGGTCACACATAACTGTGACCAAATCAGGTCACGCATAACTGTGACCAAATCAGGTCACGCGTGGTCAATGTGTGACTACTTCATCCACTCATCCACACCTGATGTGGGTCATTGTTTGGTTAAGCATACTCTGTGTCAAGAATAATGTGGCCATGCATGCAAACATTTGGTCGTGCATGAACTGATATGGCCATGTTTATGTCACCAAATTGATGCATAGTTCTAACTGATTAGTCCGAGTTCCAACGATACAGTGTATGCTATCATCATTGATGAGTATTCAAATTAAAATAAATAAAATCAGATTTGATGAAAGACATATCTAATTATCTTCTAATCCCCACAAAATATTAATCTAAACACTCATAAGAATTTATTTTTTTATGTCACAATATGACATAAAAGTGTCTGAATGTCTTTTGGCCAAATTTCAAACAAAGCTCCAGTATAATTTCAATGTAAAAAATTCTTGGTAAAACAGAACTTGTACACAACTTGTAAACAAAACACTAGCATCACCATTCTGAGCATTTTCATGAGGCAAAAGATTATTCACAATGTGGCTTTCATTTCAAAATTGAACATTTTCTATTTCAATTTTCAAAATTATTTGTCAACCTCTAATTCGTATTGCTCCAGTGGGCCCTGCTGTCACCCGGTATGTCACTCAGTATGCCACCCGGTATGTCGCCTGGTATGTCACCTGGTATATCACCCGGTATGTCGCCTGGTATGTCACCTGGTATGCCACCCGGTATATCACTCAGTATGCCACTCGGTATGTCGCTTGGTATGTCACCTGGTATGCCACCCGGTATGTCACCTGGTATGTGGTATGTCACCCGGTATGTCGCTTGGTATGTCACCTGGTATGCCACCCAGTATATCACCTGGTATGTCGCTTGGTATGCCACCCAGTATGTTGCTTGGTATGTCGCCGGGTATGTCACCTGATGTCGCCTGGTATGTCACCTGGTATATCACTCGGTATGTCACCTGGTATATCACTCGGTATGTCTCCTGGTATGTCTCCTGGTATGTCACCCGGTATGTCACCCAGTATGTCTCCTGGTATATCACCTGGTATATCACTCGGTATGTTGCCTGGTATATCACTTGGTATGTCACCTGATGTCTCCCGGTATGTCGCCTGGTATGTCACCTGGTATATCACTCGGTATGTCACCTGGTATATCACTCGGTATGTCTCCTGGTATGTCACCCGGTATGTCACCTGGTATATCACTCGGTATGTCACCCAGTATGTCACCTGACGTCTCCCGGTATGTCGCCTGGTATGTCACCCAGTATGTCACCTGGTATATCACTCGGTATGTCGCCTGGTATGTCACCCAGTATGTCTCCTGGTATGTCGCCCGGTATGTCACCCATATTGATATGCTAATATATTTTAGAAATAGTTTATAAAGCACAAAACTATCTTGCCAAGAATAGAAACAGTTTTTTTTTCTGTGCATGTGTTGCCAAAATATTAATCTATTCCCTTCAAGCATACAAAAATGGTATTCATTTTATCATAGGTCATGTCTGAAACCGTTCCCAGCATGCATTTTACAGGACACAAGAGATGCCTGGTGGATCATATATGTTGACACTCAAGCAGTAAGAATATCACAATGTCACTTATGACTAGCAGAAATCAAATATGAAACTTTTAATAGCAAGTTTCACTCGGATACTCTTCTGTAGTGTGGAGAATTGCATCCCACATTGAAGGCTACCTTAATGTGAATGTTAGACAAACATGATTTTAAAAAAATTATGGCAATAACCTACTCATTTAACTAATTTGTTACCAAAGAGAAAGGTAGTCGGGAAAAAAACAATTTTAACAAATTTCATTGTTTGAATTAACACACTGTATGATGTGCAATTGAAAGGACGTGAAAATTGAGATTTATATGTTAAAAACATCAAATGGATCTGTATTGGTAAAGTTATAACATGTTTTATTAAAATTGAAGACCATTGCAGCTGGACGTCATTTTGATTTGATGGCAATAAGCTATTATATTTCATAGGTGTTAGGTTTAACAGTTTGCTTGTATTATCAGAGTTATCATTTTAAAATGTTTATGAATTTAATAATCTTTGAACATGTATATATGTAACAGAAAACTTTTCTTTTGGAACGATCTTTTAAAAGAAATCTTTTACAATATTGTTTTTCTGTGAATCATATATTTGCGTTTCATAAATTGGTATTTATACAAACACAGGCTTCAATATTTGGTGAATGCACAAGCAAACTTTCAACGCTTTCATGAAATCAGATTTTCAAGCACTTTCTCCTTAAAGAATAATACAAATGTTTATAGCATAAAGCTTGTGATCATAATGTTTTGCCATTTGAAAATAAGGTTCTGCATAATTTCAGATCATCCATTGAATACTTTGCACTGGATCTCAGGTCAGGGTAGCCAAGTTTGTTGACAAACACCTGCTTTGTACAAGCTTGCCATCAATGGGGCACCTTCAGATTGGGGCACTGGAGTGATTTGGCTTACAGAGGCCTGTTTTTTCTATTAGTGTTTGTCTTTTGGCACAAGGCTAACACCCTTATCAGGCCTTGACATAAAGAGAAAAATGTTGGTTGCCCAGTTGGGCCACCAGAGCATTAGAAGTGGTGGCCCGAAGTTTCTATGGATAATAGGATCAAATATTGATCATGATATCTATCAAGGATTAGAATAAAATCAAGATAGTCTGGGCCACTAAAAGACCAAAAATATGGTTGCCCAATTGGGCCACTACAACAGAGCATTCACTGGCCCGAACAGAAGATCTGGTGGCCCCGGGCCACCGGGTCAGTGCTTATGTCAAGCCCTGCTTATGTACCACAACAGTGATCAGAAGTACTGCACAGTACTTGGCAATTTAGGTAAAACAAAATAATTATGGCAGTGTATTTTGGATGATTTCAGGGAGCTAGCTGGTTTGTCTCAGTTTCATGACCACATATCATGACCTCAGTTTCATGACCACACAACTGCCTGTGACCTCTCCATGATTTCATGAAAGCTTTTAAACTATTTTGCAACTCTATGAAATATAATCATTTCTTGCAGCAACTGTGAAAGATTTCATTGTATAGCATTTTTTAGATTTGCATGATACTGTAATTGCAATGTTCTTCAATTTTCATGAAACATCATTACCTTGTTATATTACATGTCCAAATGACATGCTTTTTGGTATAAAAATTTAAGATTTGTCATTTTCTTGCCAACCAATATATAATTTGCTAATTCTGGAATCAATATTGTATTACATTGCTGTTCAGTTGCAATTGTTTACAAATTAGTTATGCAAGTAGATTTTCCCATGATAATGTCATTCATGTCTGAAATATGCAGTCCCAGTAACAAAGCCTACATGTCAATTTGGGTTGCAATTCTTCTCCAGGTTTCCAGTGTATCAGAGAAGTGGAAGTCTCTCTTCATGTCAATTTTATGTTCAGATATGGCTGGTTTTTATTTCATGGACAGATCCATCTCCACAGCGATTGTCTACAGACAGAACACTGATATACGACCACTGACATATGCACCCCTACAATTATTTCGTTATTTTCTTCCTCCAAACCCCAGCCAGAGATAATTTTCTTCCAATGTTGCAAGCCTCATGAAGCTCAATGGAAGGTATTTGTTACCAAACTGTGTTGAAACTTGAAAGTAAAAAAAATATTAAAATAGATCCTATCTGCAGCAGAAACTGAACCTCAATCATTTGTATTTATCATTTCTGAACTTGACATCCAAACATTTTAAAACCATCCTCCCTTATCCCCTTGAAAGAAATGATCACGGTCTTTATTTGTCAGCACATGTTCGATCGGTTTTCCCACAAGCAGAGCAGAGCAAGTTATCCAATATTTGGCTATCTCCGAGTTTGAGTGCAGTATAAAATAACGTCCTCCCTGCGTACCTCAGGAAATTATGTGCCTCCATACTCCTGTTTTGATTACTGGAGCAAACTACAGCAATCCTCATTTCTTCATTTTCGGCAGCCATTTTGCCTTTGTTGTCTGTTCTTCCCTGAACAAATAATATCAAAAACAACTTCCTACAGAGAATTTAAATGGCACAATTCTTCTCAACACACTACTAGGATATGCACAAAGTCAAAAACATAGGAAAGTAATGTCAATATCGCACAGATGTCAACCGATTGTAATATAAAATTGACGTCGAAAATTTCAGCGATCTTCACTCTATCAGTCAAAACCAATCGAATATGTAATTATGTTGAACAGGGACCTTTCATTGGAATTTTCTTTGTCTAGAGTCCAATAAATATGAGAAAACCACGGACAGAGCAAGCGCAAGTGTGTTATGTGTGTTCAAGGCCTCAGCTGACACTGAGTGACATAATATTATATAATTTATAATTTTTGGATTTGACAGATGGCGACGAGCGGGAAAGAAGCAGACGATTCATTGACAACTTAAATTCTTCAATTGTTATGATAAAAAAACGTTTTCAATTCGGAATTTTTGCATCAACATCTTTGGGAATATATATAGATACGGTTGATGCTTGGTATATATGTATACAAACAGATAAGTAGGATTTTTTTAGAAGAAATGGATGAGGATGAGACAAGGTCAAGGAGACAAAAATGCGGGAAAGAGCAGACGACATTGGACACCATGGTTTGACTGATATTTGGATATATCATGAATAGAAATAAGGTAGTACTGTATTGTTCTTATGATTTGGGCATAAAGAAGAAAATTAAGGTAAGTGGAGTGTTAAAATTTTTATTTTTTCAGGAGATGAAGATAGTTATATTTAGTTCCAGTTATTAGCAGGCACTAATTGTTATTGTGATTTGTAGGGTTTGCAGGTCTGGATCAGGATGGTGAGAAAAATGTTAGTCATAGTTTAGTGGGGGATGTCGGTTACTTAGGATGTAGTCTCGGTGGGATTAGAAAAGTTGGTAAGGAGGCAGCTGATAGATATGAAGGTGCTGAAGATCACTAGGTACTCACGTGGAGGACATTTTTAGCCTCTCGTTGTGATTGGTAGGGCTTACGAGGATATTGGACGCCTCAGGCTGTATAGGGATATTGGACGCCCTTTAGCGCGCTGGGGATTGTAGGCCCCAAGGGAAGGAGTGAGATTTGAGGTGAAAGTTGTCAGTGCAGAAGGTGATAATTAGATAGGGTAGCTTTTCATCAGTGTAGGGGCCTGCACCGGGCGGTCAGCACGAGTGCTATTCACAGATTGGGGATAGTGCGTATTGGGTCTCCTCTCTAGCTGGATAGCCATGCTGCGTAAGCTCTGAGTGCCCACGAGACAAAAGTGGAGCGGCCAACATATCAAATCAAATCAAATCAAATCAAATGAGGTTACCAAAGGGAAACTGAAAAATTTAAAGGGGGAGTTCCTAATAATTGGGTTGTACCCCAAACCATGTGTTTTTTTGTCATAAAATCATTCATTTGGTTGCCAGTAGTCATCTCACAAATTTCAAGTGTATCTTGTAAACGTTGTGATGATCAAATTTCACTTCAAAGTTTGGATCATGACATATCTCCGAAGTCAGTCCGGAATTTTATTACCCCCTGTCACGTGGGGTGGTGACGTAGAGAGTGTAACATTTTGGGAAAACCCCTGGCCCAGCATCATGGAGTCGGAGGGAGATTTTACAGATAGTGATTGTTCAACAAGTGTTTCTGACATAATAGAGGTCCAAAGTTTATGTGGATCATCTGAGGATGAAAGAAGTGGGTCTGCGCCACCTTCAGGTAGCTTTATTGAGCAGGGTAAAGTTCAGGGATGGCAATTCGACCCCCCACAACAAACAAGACTCGTAGCCTGCAAACTGTGATTGAGAAGAGTCTGACAGTGGGGATGATCTTCAACAAATCAAAATAGTATATGTTATGATAGCAGATAGTATGTTATGACACAACATATCACACTGTGCCAATTAACAATTATGAAAACAAAACACGAACCTTGGCCATGCGATTTAACTGATCTTATTTTTCAGTCATTTGTATGGACCACAAAGTATATACTCAAAGTTTAAAATCTTGAAAAGACTTGCATATCACAAACATGTTCATATAGAATAATAGTTAAAAGAGGTTTTAAAATTAAGGACCATTTTCTTTAAATTTGACAATATTTTGGTAAATGTTTTCCTGGGGACAGCACATTGAATCACTGAGGTATCTACATTCACCTCTCATTTCAGCACCCTGACACCCACTATGCTAGTGTTTCTGACACTGCCACTTGATCATGGCATCAGTAGTGGAGACTTGTCTAGAACTTCTTTCCTCTGTTTTGTGGATTGTGAAATGACCTCTGTTCAGCTAATCTAATCCTCACTAGGTTTGTGATGTGGTCTAATAAGAATTACAGTTCATTTTAGCCTAGGGAACCTCTGGTAGTCATTGTTTCAGGCCCAACTGTTACCATATTCTGACTCAAGAACAAAATATTCTCTTCATAGATAACCCTGGTTGTGTTTCAAACCTGCGTATTTTGTGTATTTCAAACTTTTGTTGCCACAATTTTTGGGGAATTGAAAACATTGATCCCTTGTCAATTACTTTTGTCACAAATATTTATGACACACAATTCCCCTGACAATGAGAGCAGCTTATTTTGAGTACATGTTGAGGGGCCAGCTTCACCCACCATTGTGAGACCCAGTTTCCCGGGAAAAGGAGTTACACCCGTGACGTATAATCTCCGAAGTTTTATTACCCTCCCGAACCCGACCTTTCTTTCCAGGACAGCCTGCTGCCACAACAAAGATCCACTTTGTAAATAAACAGTTGGCCAGATTAATGTAGGATGTGTGTGATATGATATCTTATTACCATATATTTCATTACATGTTAAAAAAAAATTAGGTTAGATTATTAGGAACTCCCCCTTTAAGCAAATTGATCCCAGAGACATCACTTGCGCTTGCTCTGTCCGTGGAGAAAAACTTCAACCCAAACGGGCAAAATTGAAGATGACTGCATTGATTTCACTTTTACACGGGCCGTTTCTCTACAAAATTGATAAATCAATCGTTCAGTTTGCCAAATTTAAACTTACGTGTAGTTTGGGAAGGCAATATCAAAACAGCAACTGTAAGTGAAATCATGGTAATGCAACACACATCCTCACATACGTACAAATATATAAATATATTAATAGCGGCTTAATTCAGAACCACTATTCAAAGTTATGAATCTACTGACATATTGAAAATGGAAAACAACTAAAAAAATTAGAAATGATTGGCACCCATTTGATCCAAAAGGCCAAACTAATGTTCAAACAAGAGGTAGATTTCAGGAGTTGTCAAATTTATTTTTTGGTCTTATTTTTGTTTTAGGCGTTGATTGAGTCCATGATCAAAGAACATATATGAACGTTAATAGACTCAATACACATTCTTTGCCTTGATTCAGGTTCTTTGCCTTGATCTTGACACATTGACTTCTCAAAACATGAACGGTCCCTTGTATATTCCCGCGAAATTTGGTTGTTCGATTAGTATAGCATTCTTTTTTTCTGCCTCGTCTTTCTGTGTAATATAAATTCAGTTCTATCTCATCTAAAAACATTTTATATTTGAATTCAATGATAGCTGAAGAATTAAATGATACGATAGATACATTTACCTAAAATTCCAGAGTAAATATTCATCTCGTGTTTTTTTCCGAGATTTCAATATGGCCGCCTTATGCGAAGATGGATTTGGCCAAATTTAGTTACATTTACCGCTATTTTGTATATTTATGGCGCAATAATTTTAAAATAAATTAATCCTAATAAATATTTCAGGTAAGAGGACTATTATGATTCATGTATATAGTGATGATTATCTAGATTTCATTAGTTTCAAAGAAGTTTACAAAGACAGGTTGCACAAATTCAACAAACAAAAAAACATGGGATCGGGAGCACCAGCAAAACACATGTCTTCTAAATGAAACTCTTCTTTTAGTGGAATCAGATGTCTAAGCTGTCAGATGCATTAAGAGTCAAAGATGAAGTTAATGGATGTAGTAGTAGTAGTTGATGTTGCAAACATTTACATCTCAAGTTCAGAGACTTCAAGGTCCTGGGAGTTACCATATGAACATTGTCATTGGTCACAAGTGTTGATTGCAAATGTTGATACAAAATTGTACACGCACAAGATTGTTGGGAGTATTTTTGTCATAATTTTTTCATTTGTCGAAAAGGACATAGCCATTTACCAAATTATCTCAAACATCACATGTCAACTGTCAATCATAATGTCATGGACAAATGAAAATCACGTCTGATAATTACAATTTTGTTTATTATCTGTTCATCAAGACCCTGAATGTAGTTGAAAGCAGAAATTTAATTTTCTAAACTCACAGCAAATATCATTCCACGCTTATTTACCACATTAATTGGCTTATACAATCATGTGCTCATATGGTCCCACATTCCTACAGTCAAATGCCTGTACCATCCAGGGTTTTATTGTGGTTTGTGGTTCATGTTGCTAGGATGTTTCTTCCTGCTATGCATGTCAAAAATGAACCAACCATCAGTGTCAAGAAAAAATGTTGGTCCTTACCAAAATTTGCTTGCCTGAAGCAAAAAGAACGAGAAAATGGTGCAATAAATATTGGCAAACCAAATCTTTCATCACCAATATCTGAATTCCCCCCCCCCCCCCAAAAAAAAAGTCATTTTGAAGAATTGAGATAAAAGCATATATTTGTCCAAAGCTGCCAAATCCGTAGACATGTGGTGATAACCACTTCCTGCCATTGTTACTATGGTCGAAATGATTGCCATTGTCTCCCACCATTTTTACTATGGCCTCTTGTAATCGTCTGCTGGCTGCTCTCTGATTGGTCAAAATGGTTGCCATTGTCTAATCCAGATGTGCATGCAGACATCATAGGATTATTATTAAGATATATATTGAACAATGTGTTATTTTTCACCATTTTTTACATTCCACCATTGCTGATTGTTTGTTATTAAAATCCCTACTACACAAAGATCCATGTTAAAACTTTTCTCTTGCTTACCTTTCCAAGAGGGTTATGCAAAAAAAAAAATAACACAATTATTTCATTTTTATAGATTGTCTGCACCCATTGATGACCATCAAAAACTCTTCTTCAGCCTGTATATATATATCTAGATTTATATATTATAACTTCTATTTCAGGAGGAAAGATGGAAGGAGGAGTAGCGATGCATGCGCCACCAGGGCCTCGTTTCTTCCACATGCCCAGGTTTCAGGCCCCTCAATATCAACAGAAGCCAAGTTTTATACATCGCTTCTCACATAACCAGATGGCAAACCAAAATGTCACCTTTGATGGAAAACGGATGAGAAAAGCTGTCTATAGAAAGACTGTGGATTACAATAGCTCTGTTCTGAATTATGTAGAGGTGAGCATA
The DNA here is from genome assembly GCA_949316495.1 of Amphiduros pacificus. Taxonomy (NCBI): domain Eukaryota; kingdom Metazoa; phylum Annelida; class Polychaeta; order Phyllodocida; family Hesionidae; genus Amphiduros; species Amphiduros pacificus. The sequence continues at coordinate 10,876,956 of OX439012.1, read as the reverse complement.
TGATTACCAGGGAATTACCACAATTATGTATCATTGGCCGTTGCTTTTATGTATTTGAGAAGGAGGTAGCATTTTGATTGTTCAGGAATCTTGTTTGGGGGGGGGGGGAGACATGAGACAATGTCTCATCATAGTAACATGTCTCATTCTGATCCATTCTGTTCTTAAATACTTCACACTCACCAGTTTCCTAGGGAATTGCATATCAGTGTGAAGTTGTGAACAGTGGTCAGTGGTTATACTTTGTTTAATCAGAAATGCCCTTTAAGAGCCTTACAACATTGTCTCATTTAGATTTGAATTGTCTCATCCCTTTTAGTTTATAAGGAAACAAAAGTCACATCAGCATTTTCTTCTGGCAGTCTCTCTGTTGTTGAATATGATAATTAATCTGAGTGGTAATAAACTCAATAAAAGACAGTAAGAAAATTATTGATCAAGTTGGTGAAATTTTTTAAGCAGGAAAGAATACCTCTGAAACACTTTGCAGTTGAAAAGTTTAAAAAATGGAATTTTTACAGAATCGAGTTTGGCAGAGAGACCAGCGAGACAGACGTTTGATAGAACCAGACCCTCTCTATGGAAGTTTGGTGAGTAGAACAAACAATGGGCTATAGACCACAATGAATTGTGAACTATGATATACATCAAGGTATGATTTCGGTTTAACCTATTTGCTGACCATCATAAATAGCTCAAAATGTTAGATAATCACAGTTTCTTCATATGAAGTGATTGTTATATTATACCACATATATGCTAGATTGATGAATGTTTTTACAATGATGAATCCAGACATGAGGGACAGATGAGGTGTGATTTTGATCAATCTTCTGATGCAATATGGCACAAGATATTATGCATTGATCACTGATTATGATTTGGCTCCGTACTTTAGATGGTTCCCCCACCAGACATGATAGATCAACCCATGAACTGTGTGACTAGTAAGTTTATCCGTACCTCTACCAACAAGATTCGATGTCCGATCTTCTGTGTCTGTGTAAGTATTCTTGGCATCCACATGATTCTTTTTAAAGGAGAATAACGTTATAAATCAAGACATATTTTGAATATGAAAATAAGTAAAATCAGTGCACATAAGCATTAAGAACACTTGTAGTCAAGATTATGGAAAGATATGTATGCAACTGTTATAGACAAAATTTAATCCATTTTGAAAATGTTAATAAAAATGATTTTTCTGTAGCCATCACAAGATAAATGTATGTTCTATCATGTGCTGATGTCTAAAATCTTTTACATATATGATGTTGGAGTCTATTTAGATATCCAGATAACAGACAAACAAATATTCAGGCTGCAGAAATAGAAGAAGATAACTTTGATTTGGAATTAAAGGCATGGATTGAAAAATAAGTTTACTTATTGTAAACTTTGAGAAGGTTTTTTTGGAATTAAATGTATGGATTGAAAAAAAATGAGTTTACTTGTAAACTTTGATAAGATTTTTTATCAGCACTGAGTCAGTATATTTGTCCCTGATTTTTGTAAATCACACACATATTTGTGAGAAAAGGGAGGAAATGTTTAATAATTGTATTGTTTTATTATGGTATATTAACCATTTCACTGCAATTTTTACCATCAATCCCACTTCATATAAATGTATGCATCACATTAATCCCTGGTGTCCTTACTACCAAGTTATAGGCTTTATATGTAATTGTATAATTTATAATATATATATATATATATATATATATATATATATATATATATATATATAATTGATATGCCCAGATGCCCCACAAGCAGGTTTAAGACGTACATGATATAGCTCTAGTTTTGTTAAGCTGAGCTGTTGTGTTCTTGTGGTGTATCATGTTTGATGTTTATCCAAGACCAAATGACTTGAGCATTACATCCTTTTGAAAACCATGACTAAAATGCTAATAAACATGTACCAATGCTTATAATGTTGTCAGTGGACACCAGAGGGCCGTCGTCTCGTCACAGGAGCCTCGAGCGGGGAATTTACACTGTGGAACGGACTCACATTCAATTTTGAAACAATTCTCCAGGTGAGAATCCCACTGAATATCAAAATATTAAGGCACAAGTTTCAAACCATAAACACAATGTCACATCTGCATTTTAATCACACAGTTCATTCCAAATCGTTATTACTTTTTCATTTCACTGATATTCGTAGGTATTTGTCTAATTATTTACCCATGAAATATCCCCCAGGAAGGAAAAATTATCATTCTACTGCCATAATAACGACACACCCACTTTCCATGTCATTTATAACTACACTTGTTTATTATTAATGAAAGCTTGAACCAGAAAATATACTTTCTGGCATGATTTGTTTGTCTTGTATTCATGTGAATAGTTTCTCTGCAATGTCCTCTCATTTTAAGACATTTTTTTATGAGAAGTTTCAGAAATATTTTAGTTGTATGGGGGTTATGGGATAATTTAATAGAAACAGTAAATTTTTTAAATTAATAGAATAATTAAATAGCCAGTTTGAAAATGTAGTGAGATCAACAGATTTGCATAGCTCAAATATTAGATCTAATATTAAGTTTCAGAAATATTATGTGATAATTTAATAGAAACAGTAAATTTTGAAAATTATTAGAATAATTAAATAACCAGTTTGACATTGCAGTGAGATTTGCATAGTTCAGTCACCGGAAGATATAATATTTTCTATGTTGATTTCAGGCTCATGATACATCAGTGCGTGCAATGGTCTGGTCACACAACGACCAGTGGATGTTGACTGGGGACCATGCAGGGTTTGTCAAATACTGGCAGTCAAACATGAACAATGTGAAAATGTACCAAGCTCACAAGGACCCCATCAGAGGCCTCAGGTGTGTAACCATAGCAACAACCTATGACAGTCGAGCTTGTAGCCCGGGCAACGCTGAGTACACATTCTGTATTGTATATGATTATTACTCTGGCATTCTGCCAAGTGACCTTAATTTCCATTTCGTCTTACTCTCACATAGCATATGGCCAGTGTATATTTTATTGACAAATGTTAAGCATATTTGTTCAATTTTGCAGACAAATTGCTATCTCAATTGCTTTTCTTCATTGCAAAGATTTAAAACATTTACTCCTGATAATTGCTTGGAAACTTCCAACATCAAGTTTAATTTATATATTTCTAATTGTTTCATAGTGACTAAGGTGCTATTGTTTTGGAACTTTAGTTATGAAGTCTTTTGGGGAATTATAGTTATATGTTATTATTGGAGCCAAATGCTACTTGATTGTGAGAATTTGGAGAAGGTTTTGTGTAGCTTAAGTATTATGATGTATTCATGGTTTACATATTCTGTACATTCACGGCACTCAGACATTCTGCTGTGGCAATCAAACATGTATTCATCAAAGATCTCACCTGTCAATAAAGAAAACATTCACTTGAACACCCATTTAATTTCCCATTTAATAAAAAAAATGCTAATCTGTTGATCAGCAAGCAGAGATATTGTTGATAAAGTTTGAATAAATAAAAGCACATTTCTATCATTATGTGAATAACGATTTTATGATCAGATAGTAATGGAATCCTCCTGCAGAAGACAGAAATAAAGATTGAATACTCCTATTGAAACCAATATGTCGAGATAGAATAATTTAGGTTCAGTCTGTGTAGGTAAATTTTGGACAAGCAAATAATATATGATTTCCTCAACAACCTTCACAACTAAAAGTTATTGAATATCTGCTTTCGTAGTGACGAATAATGTTGTTTAACATCCATCCAAACCAGTTGACCGACTTCAAACAGTGAAAAAATGTATATTTCCCTGGTTTCGCCTCTCAATAAAGATTGAACATTCCCATTTAGACAGTGAATAAAAAAATTGAATATTCCAAGTCAGACAGTCAATAAAGATTGAATACTCCAAGTCAGACAGTGAATAAAGATTGAATACTCCAAGTCAGACAGTGAATAAAGATTGAATATTCCAAGTCAGACAGTGAATAAAGATTGAATATTCCAAGTCAGACAGTGAATAAAGATTGAATTTTCACATTTTACACTTAATTCCATGTTTTGATTGAATACTGATTAAATGTTCCCATTTCATTTTAATCATGAATATTAGGATATGGGGCAAAGGAATTGAACATCATGATAGAAGGCCAGCAATTTAAGATTAGATATTATGATATTCGCCAGTGAATGAAATTAAACCTCATGTTATCGGAAAAGCTAATAAAAATCGAATACCATGTGATATAGCTAGTAAATTATCGCAGAACATTTGTCAGATGTTGCCAAGGAACAAGTATTTTTGAAATTGAATGATTATTGAACATTGCCATTTTTGCCAGGATTATGGATTGTACAGATTATTCTGTGAGAAAATAGAATTTGAACAGAAAATAGGTATCATTGCAATTTAAGCATGTTAAGGGACATTAGTATTTCAAAATGATTTAATAAATAAAAAGAATAATTTTTTTTCTCTCTAAATTTGATGAGAAAATGTTACATTTTTGTTATATATCAGTGAAGCATTCATTTGACCCAGTTAGGTCATGACCATATTTTAGCAGGTAAACTCTTATCATTTGATTGTAGAAGTGAACTTATTTGACTGACCAGCTACATATTTAGATATTGAATAAGACCGCCAATAGATCAAAAGTAAATATGGTCATCAATGAATGAAGATTTCATATTATAACCAGTGAGATTGAATATGGTATGAAAATTGAATATGCTTGGAATGAATATTGAAAATAGTTGCCAGTCAACAAAGATTTGATAGTTATTGTGTGATCATTGAATAACGATGCCAGTCAGTAGCTATAGCATGAATATCATCACTAAATGAAGATTAGATATAATAGCTTTACACTTAGATATGATATCTAATAAATATAGAATATTATGACCAGTGAGTGAAGAATTAAGTATTATGACCAGCAGGTGAAGATTGGGTATGGTCGCCAGTGAGCGGAGATGGATATTATAGCATTTGGAGGTTGGATATGGTTTCCAACAAAGATAGAATATATGGTAGCCAGTCTGTGTAGATTAAATATGGCCGACAGTGAACAAGGATATGACATAGAATATATGGTAGCCTGTCAATGTAGATTAAATATGGCCGACAGTGAACAAGGATATGACAGAGAATATATGGTAGCCAGTCAATGTAGATTAAATATGGCTGACAGTGAACAAGGATATGACATAGATTATATGGTAGCCAGTCAATGTAGATTAAATATGGCCGACAGTGAACAAGGATATGACAGAGAATATATGGTAGCCAGTCAATGTAGATTAAATATGGCTGACAGTGAACAAGGATATGACATAGATTATATGGTAGCCAGTCAATGTAGATTAAATATGGCCGACAGTGAACAAGGATATGACAGAGAATATATGGTAGCCAGTCAATGTAGATTAAATATGGCCGACAGTGAACAAGGATATGACATAGAATATATGGTAGCCAGTCACTGACATTTGAATATGATATGATACCATTGGTATCCAGTCAGTGCATTGAATACAGCTGGCAGTTTATAAAGATAAGGTTACAGGTATAGGATATATGGCAGCTTGTAAACGAAATATGAATGCAGCTGACAGCGAGTAAAGATTAATACAGCAAACGGTGATAAAGGATTGCCTGTAGAACGTATTCAGTCAATGGAACTTGAATACATTAGCCAATAGGCAGTAATGATTGAAATAAGTGGACAAACTAGCATGTGGCTGCCATGTTGGACCTGGTTTATTCTGGTTCTGGTTGGGTCTGGGTTGTTCACATACTCACATATAGGTGGCAGCACTGTAAGTCTCAACAGAGTGACCTAGGCAGTGGCCTCAGATACATACATATATTACAATGATGACTGATATGTTAGCTCATCATTGAAGATTTGATTAAGATGTTAGCGATGGAGGCTTGAAGATGTTGGTACACAAACCTTTTGCATAGCATTATATGGTGTTGTGATAGCCATTTGTGACGTCATTCCCATTCAACCTGCCACAAGTGAGCAACTTTTGAATATGGCATCCATCGATACAATAGCCGTGATTCAGTAAACATTGAATATTCCCGAATATTTGTGATTTGTGACTTCATAAGAATAAGATTAACTTTATTTTAAATCGATTGTGAAATACAATAACAATAGCTGGAAGCTAATTATGGATTAGTCCTCGGACTTCCCCTCTTGGTCAATCAAAAAAAGATGAAGGATAGATATCTGCATAGAATTGGAAATGACTGAAAGTGAGCTTCAATGCCAGGGTTGAAGACACCATGGACACGTGGAATTTGATAGATTTGACTAGAATAAAGAATTGATAGTTCTCAATGAAAAATTAGTGTATCATTGATAGACTTTGAATAAAGGTTCAATGATTTTTACTGATCGGATCAGAATAAAGAATCTTTGCATCACTGAAAATTGATTGTATCACTGACAGCCCTTGAATAAAGATTCAGTGATTTATGGATTAGACCAGAGTAAAGAATCATTGTATCACTGATAGCAACATAATAAAAAAAATCCTTGACATGAATGAAGATGATGTGATTTCACCGATATGGTCAGAATAAAATATATTGTCACTGATAGTCCTCAATGAATATTTATTGCATCACTGACAGCCCTTAAATAAAGATTCAGCGATTTCACTGATATAACCAGAATAATGATTCAGTGTATCACAAATAGGTTTTAGTGTTTATTGATAGCCTTTGAATAAAGATTTAGTGCACCACTGCCACTTTAATACAGATGTGGTTTATCAATAATAGCCCTCAAATAAAGATTCAGTGTATCACTGACAGCTTTCAAGTAAGTATTCAGTGTATCACTGACAGCTTTTGAATAAAAATTTAGTGTATCACTGACAGCTTTCAAATAAAGATTCAGTGTATCACTGACAGCCCTCAAACAAAGATTTAGTGTATCACTGACAGCTTTCAAGTAAAGATTTAGTGTATCACTGACAGCTTTCAAATATAGATTCAGTGTATCACAGAGCTTTCAAATAAAGATTCAGTGTATCACTGACAGCTTTCAAGTATAGATTTAGTGTATCACTGACAGCTTTCAAATAAAGATTTAGTGTATCACTGACAGCTTTCAAATAAAGTTTCAGTGTATCACAGAGCTTTCAAATAAAAATCTAGTGTATCACTGACAGCTTTCAAATAAAGATTTAGTGTATCACTGACAGCTTTCAAATAAAGATTTAGTGTATTACTGACAGCTTTCAAATAAAGATTCAGTGTATCACAGAGCTTTCGAATAAAAATTTAGTGTATCACAGAGCTTTCGAATAAAAATTTAGTGTATCAGTGACAGCTTTCAAATAAAGATTTAGCGTATCACTGACAGCTTTCAAATATAGATTCAGTGTATCACAGAGCTTTCGAATAAAGATTTAGTTTATCACTGACAACTTTCAAACAAAGATTTAGTGTATCACTGACAGCTTTCAAATAAAGATTCAGTGTATCACTGACAGCCCTCAAATAAAGATTCAGTGTATCACAGAGCTTTTGAATAAAGATTTAGTGTATCACTGACAGCTTTCAAATAAAGATTCAGTGTATCACTGACAGCCCTCAAATAAAGATTCAGTGTATCACTGACAGCCCTCAAATAAAGATTCAGTGTATCACAGAGCTTTCGAATAAAGATTTAGTGTATCACTGACAGCTTTCAAATAAATATTTAGTGTATCACTGACAGCTTTCAAATAAAGATTTAGTGTATCACTGACAGCCCTCAAATAAAGATTTAGTGTCTCACAGCTTTCAAATAAAGATTCAGTGTATCACTGACAGCCCTGAAATAAAATTTTAGTGTATCATTGACAGCCTTTGATGAAGATTAAGTGTATCAATGATAGTCCTGAAAAAAGATTAAATGTATCACTGATGGCCTTTGAATAAAGATTCAGTGTATCAATGATACCCCATTTGAATAAAGATTCAGTGTATCAATGATACCCCCTTTGAATAAAGATTCAATGTATCAATGATACCCCCTTTGAATAAAGATTCAGTGTATCAATGATACCCCCTTTGAATAAAGATTCATTGTATCAATGATACCCCCTTGAATAAAGACTCAGTGTATCACACATCCATTGGCATACTTATTATATTTAATAAAGATTTGCATGGTGTCCCAGAGATGGCTTTTGAATGAATATTCCACATTGAGTATTCTTCACTGAGTCGCAAACCAAATCTTTCCAGCCTTCAAATAAAATCTTACTGAACTTTCAATGTAAAATTAACAAATCAGATAGGTTGACCTTGGAATACTCACTGTAATGAACTCATTATACAATTTCAAGAAGACAAAACGTCTCAACACATCAGTTGCCCATTATTGTAGAGTCAGTTAAATGTTCCTTGAAGCATCCCCAATAAAGTTGAACCTGGATGCATCCCTTGAATACTCAATAGTATTCTAAAAATGTTTCTGCCTTGTTTATATTTATACATTCTGTAAGATCTAATAATTCTGTATACATTCAATAAAATTAAGAATTACCTGACAATGAATAAAGAAATGTCATCTCTGTTTGGCCCCCCAAATAAATTGAATCTCCGTCTGTACCAGTGTTTCACAAAGTACTTTTTGTGTCTTCTCATCAAATTTGGCCTGCTTGCTTTTATATTTCATGCCTAGATTTTGTATGGGGCTTCATGTCAACTAATATATTTTAGTTAATCTTCTCCCCTAATAAAGATTCACTGTCCTCAAATTTTCAAATCTAGGAACAATTCTCTGTGCATCATTAGAATAAAGTTTGATTGATGCTAAGATAGTTTTTTTTAAATATATTAAAATGCAAAGTCTGTATTGGAGGATATAAATCATAATTAAAATAAACAGCACTTCAGCCTGTACATTAGGTCAAATAAAATATGCAATTTATTTGAAATTTATAGACTCCAGTTTTACTTTGGTCCAGTGGAGGAATGTTCAAGAATTTGTCAAAGAGTTAACTGCGAGTAATTTTACAATTGATGTATAAAGTTTTGGTCATTTTCATGTGTCCTTGACCTATATACCATATCAGATCTACCAAAAATGTCTGATTTAAAAATTTATTCCAAAACTTTTTCCAAACTTTTGAACAATCCTTGAAGAAGTTTTGTGGAAAACAGAATAGCGACCCATGTGGACCTGCAGTTAAGAGATCTATACCATTCAATGGCTGCCAATTTCTATATTTTTGGCTGAATATTTGGTCTCATTTAGTTAAACTGCAAATAGTCTTCATGGTAAAACTTTCACCAAAATATGACACCTTCTGTCCGCACATCACAACCAGTTAGAAGAAAGGGACTTCTCTATTCGTTGGTCATATAAGAAGAAAATACAGTAAAATGCACACTTACAACATATGTCCTTGAACTTTGTTTTTGTTTTTTTGTTATTAAAGTACTTTATAGTTTTTTATTGTTTATGGGGGGACAGGCATATTCCATGAAGGAAAATCATTTCTCATGGAGTCATGTTGTCGGTCTTGATTGACACGGCCATACTTAATGCATGACAAGGACATCTGCTTTACATCAATACACTTGGTTAAGTTATCTTAAAGTGAAAGTAGACATCAACTGATGACCTTTCTTGAAACAATATTCTGGGAAAATCATATATTGGTCTTCTTGAAAAAAAAACTGACTAATTTGAAAGCAATTTTTGAATTAAACAGACTTATTCTATCTTAGTTTTGACAAAATCTCACCAAAGACCACCATACCTTGGTGGTGCAGGGTTTATGTTTGATAGCATAAAAATGTTTAAAAATGATCTTATTTTACAAAACATTATATGTGAAACGGTACTCTAAAGATTACCCAGACAGAATTCCCAACTCGTGTCCAGAGTATATCGTTGATCTGTAAACAATTTTTTGAACAAAATATGAAATACTATTCCTTCAAGTAGAGTATTTTGTGAGCCATAAATTGATTACTTAATGACGGAAATCCATCCATATGCAACTGTCACAATTTCTTGCCCATTACTTACTTGAAGTAATACTTTGTACCACGCAAGTTCGGCATGATTGCTTATGGTGCAGTAAACGCAATACTTATTTGTTGAAACAGGTTCACACAGAAAAGAAAAAAGAAATGTGCTTCAATAACTTGTATAATTTCTAGATATCTTTAATGAGAAGATATTAAACTTTCCTCAATTGCTATTATTTAAATGTTGAACATAAAAAATTCATATGAAAAATAAAGTTATATGTTGCAACCTTTCATAGATATTTGACATTATCAGATGAAGAAAAAAAAATCTTAATTAAAAATAATGATGAATGTGCCTCTTGCAATGACTTAATAAAATTGACATAATAAAAAAAGAAAAAAGTTTATTTGCTGGTGAATGCATTGGATGGAGGATATGTGCTGTTTGTTTGTTTAGTTTCTGCCCCAGCGATGCTAAGTACGCCTCGTGTTCGGACGACGGCACAGTGCGGGTGTGGGACTTCCTGCGTTGCCAAGAGGAACGTATTCTCAGAGGTAAGTTTCTTCTATCAGGATTTGCTTTGGGACAATGCCGCTCGCATGGTCATATTTTCATCTCATTATTATTATTATTAATAGAACATGATGAAAAATAAACATGCAGCGATTTGGCGGTCACTTGTGAATCAGGGTATTGTCTTCATATTTCTGAATTTAATATTTTTTTATGTGTTGAACATACAGGGTGAATATTTAGAAAATCAATAGAATGTGATGAAAAATATACATGAAAAATAAACTAGTGGCGTTTTGGCTATCACTTACGATTCATGGTATTGTGTTTCTGAAATTAATATTTTATGATGTGTTGAACATATAGGGTGATTATTTAGAAAAGCAATTGAATATACAACAATGTGGTCATATTATTTCATCTGTGTTTCCGTGTTGTGTTTAATGGTCCTTGTTATAATATTTGCAATATGAATTATAACAAATTGGTCCCATAAAGCTCACCTGCATTTTGTACAACAGAGCGCCATGGTGCCACACAAACTGGCAAAACAAATACTAGATTATCAAGTCAGGGTAACATCGAGGAGAACTGCATTATCTTCCAGTATCTCGTGACACAAACATAATAACCTATAGAGGTGAAACACATTTCTCAGTACTTCCCTATCATTTAGCTAAAATATATTTAAATGCTATACAAACAATTCCATTTTGCTGAAATTGTTCTTTTCTTCCAAGACTGATATGTCAGGTTAACGTCATTGCATACCTATTCAAATTTTTTGCACTTTAACTTTTTTTTTTTAATTGATTGTAATCATATATTGAACATCAGACCCATTCATTACAAAATGAGGAAAATCAACAAAGAACTGACAGAGCAGCACCACTTTGTATATTTCCTAAAACAAATCCTCACATTCCTTACATGTCTATTTCGATGCAGGTGAGGTCACTCGGTGTAGTTTTTATATGACCTTTGTCATTCTAGCCCCGTATGGCATAGGGAAGCAACAAGTACCACTTCAGTATTAAATGTTTAATGTATTTGATGTGGTACCATGGGGGATCAATTGTTAATGAATACCATGCGATGATGTGCATATCTGACTTAAAAAAATATATTTCCCAAACTGAGATGGCAGGGTCTATCTTCCTTAGTGTGGCCTAGTCATAAATTTCATAACTTTCTAACATGTATTTGACAATGTCAACAACCCAACTTTCCTCAATTTAAGTGAATATAAAGTTATTCCAGATATATTCAGCCATCTATGTTGAAAAAAGCATTCAAATTATTTAAAACTTTGATTAAATTTTCCCAGAAAGATATTCTGCATTCATTGCTCTCTGTACATCCAAATTTTCATGATGCATGAAAATTTGGTACATCACAATGGAAAAATCTTCAGGAAGTTGTTTCGCCTCTTGAAGCCATCATATTTGCGTGACGTCATCGTCTCTCTGCACGGGCCATGAAAGACTGGAAGCTAGTGTGGTTCTCTGTGAAGAAAAAACAGATGTATAGTACACATATTATTCGCATTGCATGTTATATTGGACTGTTCAATTATTGGCGCTCACCAAAGTATAAGTGTGAGTCTGATGTTTATGTGTGTTATGTCATCACCACCCTGCACATCAGCCCACAAGCTGAGAGAAACTGAAAGCTGTTCTTTGTGGTTTAAATGTGGTGTTGTGGCACCGCTTACTATGGTGTCCAATGGGAGCAAGCTGTCCCCATATAGATGTTATAGATTTGGTGGGTGATCTCAGCATTCAATACAAGGCAGGGTCATTTCAATATTGGGTATGGTTATGAGTCAGGGTCATCTCAGTGAAAAAAAAACTGGCAGGAATTTGATATTTGATAAATTTGATATGCCAAATAGTTCACATCAATACCTCATGAGGTATTGTTCACATGTATGATGCCAACTAGAGACCATGCCAATTTTATTTGACACCAGGGGGCACTGATTATTATGTGCATGTGGACATCATGAAGTGCTGTCATCTGGTGGTGGCTGAGCAAAGAGTTCCACTTTATTAATGGGTTATAAATCCTAACATTTTAAGCCTTGACATGAATGTTTTTAAACAACACTTAGGTGTCACACTGTATGGATTTTCTTTTAGTAAAGATATTTCACATTAAGTGATGGCCATGCTTCACTCTAAACAAATGATACTTTCTCCGGAGTTGGATATCACCCCTTCCAGTATCACAAGAGAGATATCCGTCTATTCCATGTCTATATCTTTTGTGAAAATTATGATTAACTTTTAAAAGATATTTAAAAACATTGCAAATGAAATTATTTTCCTACAACTAGGTTTGTTTTGCCCATTATCTGAAAACATTGGCCTGTGCATTTTCTGAAATTAATGTGGTTTTTTTTTTTGTATTATCTGATAAAAGTTAAATAAGACTATGAAGTATTGCGTGATAGTTAATTTTGTTATTTTAGATGGCAATTGTTTAATTCTGAAACATATTTAACATTTTCCAAATTTATATACAAGCATGATCTTATCAAAATACATGAAACTATTTTAGGCAAACTTTGATCTTTTTGGAGAATATGAATTCTTTAGGAAGTATTATGAAGCCCTTAAAGATGCAAATAGGTGATTGTATATTAGAAGAAAAAAATTGTAGATTTTAAAAATTTCAAAACCCAGTTTCCAGGATCAATCTGTTATGTTAAGAACAATATCACATCACGAATTCCAAATTGCGCTCTCAAGTTTGTGAAGGTAACAAAACAATAATGTCGCTCTTGATATTGTCAAGGTCATGGTGCTGATGTGAAATGTGTAGACTGGCACCCGCAGAAAGCCTTGTTGGCCTCGGGAAGTAAAGACACCCAACAACCAGTCAAACTCTGGGATCCTCGCACGGCCAATAGTCTTGCCACTGTGTAAGTCAAAATTTTATTATTATTTATTATTTTTTTAATTAATAATACCAGCATGAAAATTAAATTTCACTATAAATTGAAAACCATATCACTTTAGTTGTGTGGGTAAATATTAATATTTAATATTAACATTAACAATTATTTAACATTAACAATTATTTGGTGTTCACAGTACGTGTCAAGTAATTTTGTCACCCAATTAGGAGCCCAGGTTCTTGGGTGTATGGTTACCAAATCAATGTATAGAGAATGACTTTTCACGGACTTGTTTCAGTCATGCACACAAGCACACAGTAATGGAAGTGAAGTGGAACAACAATGGCCATTGGTTACTGACAGCGTCCAGGGACCATCTTCTCAAACTGTTTGATATCCGCAACATGAAGGAAGAAGTGCAAACCTTCAAGGGTCACAAAAAGGAAGCCACAAGTAAGCATATACTGCCATCAATTATTAATACCAAAGAGTACATTCACATAAACAAATTATAGGTTTGTTTAGCGGCCATGTAAAGTACAATTTTTATTTTATTTTTTTATTTTTTATTTTTTATTTTTTTTTTTTTGACTGAAAAATGCCAGGGTCAATATCATCTCGGGGATTTTACATTCCCTGACATCACATTTCTCTCTCAAATATTCTGAGTAAGGGACCCCAGATTCCCTGATGTTAACATTTACATGATCCGTGGATGTGAGCATTATCTTTGCTGTTTTGTTGACATCAGGTTTGGATGGCCCACAGTTGACGTGCAGAGGCTGTTTACGTGAAGGAAATTCAAATTGACTTTACACATTTCAATACACAAATCACAGATCATGCTCACTCCAAATCAAAGCATGTTGCTGACTTTTGAAACCAATGAGATTACTCTAAAGAAACAGGAGCTTATATTTGCTGTGTTAATATGAAGTTGTTTTGATTCAGCTGTGGCATGGCATCCCATCAATGAGTCGCTTTTTGTCAGTGGAGGATCAGATGGAGCTATGATGTTTTGGATTGTTGGGTAAGTTGGGTTTTAGAATGTGTTGGACTTAAGAATGGGGTGATATTTAATGGATTGTTGGGTTAGTTGGGCTTTAGAACGGGGTGATATTTAATGGATTGTTGGGTAAGTTGGACTTTAGAATAGGATGATATTAAATGGATTGTTGGGTTAGTTGGGCTTTAGAACGGGGTGATATTTAATGGATTGTTGGGTAAGTTGGACTTTAGAATAGGATGATATTAAATGGATTGTTGGGTTAGTTGGGCTTTAGAACGGGGTGATATTTAATGGATTGTTGGGTTCGTTGGGCTTTAGAATAGGATGATATTTAATGGATTGTTGGGTAAGTTGGACTTTAGAATGGGGTGATTTTTAATGGATAAGTTGGACTTAAGTAGTGATATTCAATGGATTGTTGGATAAGTTGTGATTAGAATGGGGTGATATTTAATGGATTGTTGGATAAGTTGGGCTTTAGAATGCGTTGGACTTGAGAATGGGGTGATATTTAATGGATAAGTTGGACTTAAGAAGTGATATTTAATGGATTGTTGGATAAGTTGGGCTTTAGAATAGGGTGATATTTAATGGATTGTTGGGCTTTAGAATGGGGTGATATTTAATGGATTGTTGGGTAATTTGGACTTTAGAATGGGGTGATATTAAATGGATTGTTGGGTTAGTTGGGCTTTAGAATAGGATGATATTTAATGGATTGTTGGGTAAGTTGGGCTTTATAATGGGGTGATATTTAATGGATTGTTGGGTAAGTTGGACTTTAGAATGGGGTGATATTTAATGGATTGTTGGATAAGTTGGGCTTTAGAATGCGTTGGACTTGAGAATGGGGTGATATTTAATGGATAAGTTGGACTTAAGAAGTGATATTTAATGGATTGTTGGATAAGTTGGGCTTTAGAATAGGGTGATATTTAATGGATTGTTGGATAAGTTGGACTTCAGAATAGAGTGATATTTAATGGATTGTTGGATAAGTTGGACTTAAGAATAGGGTGATATTAAATGGATTGTTGGGTTAGTTGGGCTTTAGAATAGGATGATATTTAATGGATTGTTGAGTAAGTTGGGCTTTAGAATGGGGTGATATCTAATGGATTGTTGGGTAAGTTGGACTTAAGAATAGGGTGATATTTAATGGATTGTAGGGTAAGTTGGACTTTAGAATGGGGTGATATTTAATGGATTGTTGAGTAAGTTGGGCTTTAGAATGGGGTGATACGTAGTGGATTGTTGGGTTTTGGACTTAAGAATGGGGTGATATTTAATGGATTGTTGGGTGTTGGACTTTAGAATTGGGTGATATTTAATGGATTGTTGGATAAGTTGGGTTGATTTATAATGGATCATTAGTTGATTACAGGCTGTGATGTTTAATTACAGGCTGTGATGTTTAATTACAGGCTGTGATGTACCCTGTTGGAAAATTGTTGTGTTCACATTTTACAATAAAATGAGGCAGACATGTTTGTTATTTCTGGTCTGTTCAGATAAATTTTCCATAATTGGATAGTCTTGACAGGAAAAAACAGATTTCTTACCGATGAGGGATGGGAATTTAAATTATTTTAGTAGAATATTGGAATTTTTTTTTAAATCCCGAATTAATGGCATGGTATATTTTTGGATTCAGACAAGACAAGGAGGTGGGGAGCATAGATGAGGCTCACGAGACGATGGTGTGGAGCCTCGCGTGGCACCCGCTCGGCCACATCCTGGCATCTGGATCTAACGACCACACAACGTGAGTGCAGGCTTCAGTACTTATTGTAGTTAATGCCCAGGAGTTTGTTTTTTTTAATGATGGTCATGTAATAGATATTAATGTCATGAGGCAGGTACTAATATTAACTACAGCCTCCGTTTTACAAATCCCCTCCACCAATCAAACTCTTCTCTTCCGAGCCGTTGCTCTGTCTATGCCCATTTCTTGTGACAAAACCCTAAATCCTCTGTCTGTGCCCTTTTGCTCTGACAGAACCTTAAATCTACACCCTTTTCCTGTGACAAAGTATGAAATCCTCTGCCTACACCCTTCTCCTATATTAAGTCATAGATCAAAACCCCGCATTCGACACCATTCTTCTTTGAAAGCTTGAATCTTCTTTCCACATCATTCTCTAACGATATATATTGCAGATTGATATATATGATATAATTACTCGAAAATAGGAAGACCCTGTGTATAAGATGACCCCCCCCCCCAAAAAAAAAAATAAACAAAAGGTTTGGGTCGTAACTCCTCATCCTATATTCAAGTAAATATGGAAGATCTTTTATCTTATAGATATGTTTTTCTTGATTGAACGAATACAGGAAATTCTGGACCAGAAATCGTCCTGGAGATCGAATGAGAGACAAGTATAACCTGAATACGCTGCCGATGGGTGTGTCGGAGGAGATGCTGGAATATGGTAAGCTGTGTATGATCTTAATGATACGAACCTCCATGCTGGAATATGGTAAGCTGTGAATGATCTTAATGATAAGAACCTCCATGCTGGAATATGGTAAGCTGTGAATGATCTTAATGATAAGAACCTCCATGCTGGAATATGGTAAGCTGTGTATGATCTTAATGATACGAACCTCCATGCTGGAATATGGTAAGCTGTGAATGATCTTAATGATAAGAACCTCCATGCTGGAATATGGTAAGCTGTGAATGATCTTAATGATAAGAACCTCCATGCTGGAATATGGTAAGCTGTGTATGATCTTAATGATACGAACCTCCATGCTGGAATATGGTAAGCTGTGTATGATCTTAATGATACGAACCTCCATGCTGGAATATGGTAAGCTGTGAATGATCTTAATGATAAGAACCTCCATGCTGGAATATGGTAAGCTGTGAATGATCTTAATGATAAGAACCTCCATGCTGGAATATGGTAAGCTGTGTATGATCTTAATAATAATAATAACAAAATTTCTATAGCGCGTATACCAGACAAGTCTGTTCATAGCGCTGATCTTAATGATAAGAACCTCCATGCTGGAATATGGTAAGCTGTGTATGATCTTAGTGATAAGAACCTCCATGCTGGAATATGGTAAGCTGTGAATGATCTTAGTGATAAGAGCCTCCATGCTGGAATATGGTAAGCTGTGTATGATCTTAATGATAAGAACCTCCATGCTGGAATATGGTAAGCTGTGAATGATCTTAGTGATAAGAGCCTCCATGCTGGAATATGGTAAGCTGTGTATGATCTTAATGATAAGAACCTCCATGCTGGAATATGGTAAGCTGTGAATGATCTTAGTGATAAGAGCCTCCATGCTGGAATATGGTAAGCTGTGTATGATCTTAATGATAAGAACCTCCATGCTGGAATATGGTAAGCTGTGTATGATCTTAATGATAAGAACCTCCATGCTGGAATATGGTAAGCTGTGTATGATCTTAATGATACGAACCTCCATGCTGGAATATGGTAAGCTGTGTATGATCTTAATGATAAGAACCTCCATGCTGGAATATGGTAAGCTGTGTATGATCTTAATGATAAGAACCTCCATGCTGGAATATGGTAAGCTGTGTATGATCTTAATGATACGAACCTCCATGCTGGAATATGGTAAGCTGTGTATGATCTTAATGATAAGAACCTCCATGCTGGAATATGGTAAGCTGTGTATGATCTTAATGATAAGAACCTCCATGCTGGAATATGGTAAGCTGTGTATAATCTTAATGATACGAACCTCCATGCTGGAATATGATAAGCTGTGTATGATCTTAATGATGTGAACCTCCATGCTGGAATATGGTAAGCTGTGTATGATCTTAATGATAAGAACCTCCATGCTGGAATATGGTAAGCTGTGTATGATCTTAATGATAAGAACCTCCATGCTGGAATATGGTAAGCTGTGTATGATCTTAATGATACGAACCTCCATGCTGGAATATGGTAAGCTGTGTATGATCTTAATGATAAGAACCTCCATGCTGGAATATGGTAAGCTGTGTATGATCTTAATGATACGAACCTCCATGCTGGAATATGGTAAGCTGTGTATGATCTTAATGATAAGAACCTCCATGCTGGAATATGGTAAGCTGTGTATAATCTTAATGATACGAACCTCCATGCTGGAATATGATAAGCTGTGTATGATCTTAATGATGTGAACCTCCATGCTGGAATATGGTAAGCTGTGTATGATCTTAATGATAAGAACCTCCATGCTGGAATATGGTAAGCTGTGTATGATCTTAATGATACGAACCTCCATGCTGGAATATGGTAAGCTGTGATTGATCTTAATGATAAGAGCCTCCATGCTGGAATATGGTAAGCTGTGAATGATCTTAATGATATGAACCTCCATGCTGGAATATGGTAAGCTGTGTATGATCTTAATGATACGAACCTCCATGCTGGAATATGGTAAGCTGTGTATGATCTTAATGATAAGAACCTCCATGCTGGAATATGGTAAGCTGTGAATGATCTTAATGATACAAACCTCCATGCTGGAATATGATAAGCTGTGTATGATCTTAATGATAAGAACCTCCATGCTGGAATATGGTAAGCTGTGTATGATCTTAATGATACGAACCTCCCTGCTGGAATATGGTAAGCTGTGTATGATCTTAATGATAAGAACCTCCATGCTGGAATATGGTAAGCTGTGTATGATCTTAATGATACGAACCTCCCTGCTGGAATATGGTAAGCTGTGAATGATCTTAATGATACGAACCTCCATGCTGGAATATGGTAAGCTGTGAATGATCTTAATGATAAGAACCTCCATGCAAAGGATATCAACAGGAAAAACAGGGTTGCTCAACATTTCAATGTGTACACGTCATGATAAACTAAAAAAAATAACCTTATCTATTAATTATGATCAACATTTGTTGCTCAACATTTCAAGGTGTACACATCATGAGAAACTAAAAAAAAACCCTTATCTATTAATTTTATTTATTTATTTATTTTTTTATTTTTTTTTTTTTTCTTACCTTGGTTTGAGACAACTTCTCTTTCCAATTCTGTTCTTCTGTCAAGAATTTTCTTAGGACAAATTTTAAACATTAATTTTTTTTTCTCTAAAGTTACTAAAATGTTCTCATAAGTTACTAAAAATATATAAAAGAAAATTGTTAAATAATAAACATATACATTAAATATTGTATATTTGGTTTAGACTTTGACCTGTCAGGACCAAGTATACCAGGGATGGGGCTAGAACACGGCCTTCCCGATCATCTCAAGCAAGACGCGGCAGGTAAGCACCATCAAAGAAATGTGCTCAATATGTACAGAGTAAGGAATGTAGAAATGTGCTCAATATGTACAGAGTAAGGAATGTAGAAATGTGCTCAATATGTACAGAGTAAGGAATGTAGAAATGTGCTCAATATGTACAGAGTAAGGAATGTAGAAATGTGCTCAATATGTACAGAGTAAGGAATGTAGAAATGTGCTCAATATGTACAGAGTAAGGAATGTAGAAATGTGCTCAATATGTACAGAGTAAGAAATGTAAAGGTAGATTGAAGATGAAAATACAATACCTGAGCCAGATATTTCTTCCTTTGATGTAATGAATTATTACTACCGTATTTACTCGTGTATAAGACAGGGTTTTGTACAAAAACCCTTAGTTAATGTTTGGGGGGGGGGTCGTCTTATACACGATAGCAACCTGTGGACGAGGATTTACACCCAAAAATTACGGCACTACGAGTTTTCATTACGAACATTCTTATTTTCGAAATAACGAATATCGGACATAACGGATCGATTTAACAGTCTTATACTCGAGTTTTACGGTAAAGCGTAAATACGATGTTCATATTTTCGAAATAACGAATATCGCACATAGCGGATATTACCCATGTAAAGGTGGAGGTTAACATAGAACAGCACAAGATTCTTAATAAAAAATACTTTGAAAATATGTTTGAAAACATTGGTAATGTTAGTAATGGAAAAGCACAAAACATGATATTCATTGCAGGAAACGCACATATCTTTTAGAAGAAAACTTTAGAGTAAAGATGACATATAGAACAGAAAACAGAACAGAATCTTACTTTTCTGATTTTACTTTTTATAATGTAGATTTAAAACATGCAAGAAAAAAAAGAATTTTAACAATTTGAAATGTAGAACATGATTGGTACTACACAGATCTGATTAGAATATGACTAAATATTGAAGATTCTACATCTCCATACATCTACATTACTAGTATGTGGCTAATATTCTTTGTTTTATGTCTTTTTTCATATAGCCAAAGTAGTAATAGAACCAGAGAGTCCAGTAGATAATATTCCAGGATTAGACTTTGGTTCCGGTATTGAGATGGGTGGAGACAAACCGGCCCCAAGGAAAAAGGTAGACAATCTTAGGGGTTTTTTTTAAAGAAAAACCTCTATTTAAATAAAAGAAAATATTTGTTTATTTTAATTTGCAACCCTTTATTCTTCAATGTTCATTATTCCAGATCAAGACACACTAAAAAGATTTATATTTTTAAAAATCAAGTTATGCTTTGATATACGAGACATGTTTGTAGACTACAACAAAGCTCAAATATAAATAGTTGTATTTGTCACCAAACATTCTCAGTAAATTGTCAAGATTTACCTAAAAAAATAATGATGGAATTTTTCTCACCATCAGGACTTCCCATCGTCAAACCCACAATACAGTGCACTTTGCTATGAAATCTTAGTCTATTTATCACATTACAGATCATTAATATATCCGCAAAGCATAGAAAAAGAACTGTATTTCATATCCAGATTATCACAGGATATGTGAAAGACTACTTACCGGTACTCCTGGAGTAGTTTTAATTCTGATGTTTGTCATGTTATAGGTGCCATATGCTAAACCCATTCCCAAAAGTTTTGAGCAAGCCTGGGAATCTGGGGCCCAGCCAGCAGCCATACAGGGAGAGGAGAAGATGGGACCACCCCAGCATCCACCCCCAGGTATCTAGCATGCTTTTAGCAATACTCATAAAGCTATACTTATAAAGTGGTGCTGAGGTTTGAAAGGAAATCTTTTTGAATTCAAAAAAAAAAAAAAATAGGGGCTGATTTATAATGATTATGTACCAAAATGTAAAAAGATTTATCGTGAGGTTGAAAAGATGAATAGTTGCTGCTTATCTTGAATTTAGGGTTCACAATTTTAAAAGGCAACATTTAACTATCAAAATATATGGGCATAAAATCTAGTGCTTTTCAAGCAACACAAAATTAATCTTTCCTCATTAGAATCTGTTTTGTAATATATCCGGAATATTGATAATTTGTTTTCAGGTGGATTAAGACCTCGTGGTCCAGGCCCAGGTCAGATGGGTGGGCCGATGCGACCCCCATTCCCAGGAGACCCAAATATGCGCGGTCCCCGACCTGGTATGGGTCCCCCTCCCAACATGGGACCACCACGTGGTCCAGGTCCTAGAGGCCCCATGGGAGGTCCGAGAGGTCCGCATAATAAAGGACCAAGAGGCCCTATGGGTGGACCAGGTAAGTTTACTTGCATCGTAAATTTATTTGTTTATATATGTATGACTTAAACATTTTTTTTTTCTCTTGTCAGCCTCTGAAGAGTCACTACAGTTGACCTACCAATAGTGTGTAAAACATATCATTGTCCATTGTCCCTTGTAATGCGAAAAGCGGTGGACGTTAAATTGAGCTGCGTCTGTGTATGCGTAATTGTGTATGTACATGCGTGAGTCCATGGTAAATTATTGTGTGCACGATACAGCCAGAACGGTTTGAAATTTAGCTTAGATATTGTACACATCATGCACTCCTTGGGGACCTTCCTCTGATCTGATTAGATAATAGCTGTGATTTCTATTTTATGTTACAGGAGATTTTGGATTCCAAAGAGGCCCCGGACCAAACCAGGGGCAGAATCAAGGACAGAATATGGGTGGTCCAGGAGGCCACAATATGGGAGGTGCTAGTATGGGTCACGGAGGCCCAAATATGGGTGGTCCCAGGCCTAACATGGGCGGACCTAACCAAGGACAGCAAAATATGTCCAGAAACATTGAGCAGGGATTGAGGGAAATCCGTGGACAAATGGATCAGGGTCAATATAACAGTGGAGGGCCCAATCAAAACGGCAACTTTGACCAGAACTTTCACCAAGGTGGCTTCAACCAAGGTGGTCGAGGTCGTGGGGGGATGAACCCGAGGGGCGGAGCAGGGATGAATAGAGGCGGAGGAGGCATGAGCCGCGGGGGTATGAACCGAGGAGGGGGATTCCAGCCAGGCGGAAGAGGCGGATTTCAGAATAGCCAACAGCAGCCACCGCCACAACAACAGCAACAACAACAGCAACAGCAAAACAATCGGCCACCCTCATTATTAGATTTAGACCTCGGCCCTGCCAGAAAGCGGCAGTGGGACGAGAACTCAGAAGGTGGCGATGGAAGCAAAATGCAGAGAATGGACGGGGGCCAAGGTGGTGGCGGATTCGGCAACTCCAACAGAGGGCGAGGTCGTGGAGGACCACGCGGAGGGGGCTGGGGAGGAGGGCGGGGTGGTGGAAGAGGCAGATAGGCAATACAGAGGGTAGGGCAATATAGAGGGTAGGGCAATACAAAGGGTAGGGCAATATAAAGGGGAGGGCAACACAGAGGGTAGGGCAATATAGAGGGTAGGGCAACACAGAGGGTAGGGCAATATAGAGGGTAGGGCAACACAAAGGGTAGGGCAATATAGAGGGTAGGGCAACACAAAGGGTAGGGTAATATAAAGGGGAGGGCAATATTTAGGATAGGGCAATATAAAGGGGAGGGCAATATAGAGGGTAGGGTAATATAGAGGGTAGGGTAATATAGAGGGTAGGGCGAGCTAGGAAGGGTTTGTGATCTCTAGTGTGGGCTTGAGACATGATAAAAAGAGTAGATTGATAAGATAATGTCTGTGTACATATATTGTATTGATATGAAATGTTATCTGCATGGATTATGAAGAAGATTGCAATGCAGATATTTAGAGGAGATTCCAAGGTGCAGCTCAATTGATTAAAACAACAAATTCTCGATTCCTATGTCAAAAGAGGTCATTTGATGAAGCCAAGATAAAAAAAACGGCCTGTTTTTCTCAAAACAAAATAATTTTTTAGCAATGAGAAAAATTCTTTTTTTCTTCATTCAGATTTTTAATTCTGCTAAATTAATAATGTGTCTTGATTTGTTAGATTAGTCTCAAATGATTGTACATTTATAGCATCTGCCTGACACTCCAAATAAAAGTGTTACCCTTTTGTTTCATAATACATTGTGTTCAGTAGATAAAGCATGCCAAGAATTCATTCTTTATGTATATATTGATCACTGCAGACACAGGCATGCAAGTTCTCTCTGATCATTTTTTTTTGGGGGAGGGGGATGGAGACTACTGTATAATTTTGACATTCCCTCTGTATACAGTGTTATGTGTCAGAATGGGGCAAATAATTGGAGAAAATATGTCATTTATCAGCCTAGGATAAAAAATACTAATTATTGAAGAACAATATTTTGGTGTTTATCTAGTTTAAGATGTAAGTTAAAAGAAAGTTTTTAATATCCTTCCTGTTCTGCCACATTTTCGTTTAGTTGTAACCAGAAAGAAAATAACTCTGAAAATAGGGCCCTTGCATATTGACCTTAATAACTCTGAAAATAGGGGCCTCATATATTGACCTTAATAACTAAATGATTGAAGAGAAATAAGAAACTCCTCTCCGATACCACAATGAAAATACTTGCAATTAAACAGATCCAAGAACTGATCCAAGGTATGCTTTTGTACCAGCAAATAATAAGGAGTCGGGAGAGATTATTTAATAATTCAGTCCTATAAACAGACTAAGCAATGCTATTATATGGCCAAAGTAAACACAAAATATTCTTTTTTTATGAAGTGTCCAAAAGTCACACCAAGGCTCAGCTTTTTTTTATATTTCAAATTCAGTTTTACCAAATAAGATCAAAAGGTTAAACTTGCATTTGAGCAGTTTGTTTCAGTACCAGTTTTATGTTCACAATTTGTTCAGTCTGTCAAAAGTACTTAATTGAATTCTTGTGTAATCCATTAATTTTTTGATATTCTGTAAATGCTAAAGGTTAATTTTATTTACAACATATCTTAAATGTACATATTGTACAACAGCCAGGACCTGGGTAACATTATTATGTCCTTTTTTGAGACCAAACGTACTTCAAAAATAGTTTGGTAAAATACAAGATACCGATGTGATAGAATATGAAATAAAGGTAAGAAGTTATTAAGTGAAAAGGTGCTTGGGATGGAAAATATTAAAAACAAGCCTACATTCTCCATGTATGTTATTTTATAACTAGTGTTTTTGCAGGCATGTGTAAAAACATTGAATATTGCTGAACAACTGTAAAAAGTGGATATATCATGTAAGATGAAATAAGAATACAAATTCAAAATGAATAAAAATATACAATGTACATTTGAATTTGACTTGTTTTCTTCACTTGAAGGCTTGTCCAAAGACAACAGTCAGCATAGCATCCGAAATAATGGGGGAAAATTTTCATTCTGCCTGTCTGGTAACTTTGATCTTCTCTGAAACTACTGATCAGAGTGCTTAGCTTTTCATAAACAAGATTCTGTATTTTCAGGGGACCAATTCTATCTATTTCCATTAGGCTCATATTTTTAGCTCTGCTGACGTCTTTGATAAAATTGTCACAAGCTACGGTTGGACTAGAATCCTGTCATAGTTGTGATTTTGTAACAGCAAAGAATAAGGCAATCAGAGAAATGAGTCTGCAGAGCCCACAGAAAGTTTGCTAGTTACTCAGTTCATGTGTTTTCATTTAAGTCAGCAGAGCTATCAACCCAGGGTTTATGTTTTTTTTAAATTTAAGAACAGGTTTACTCCAAATATTATTCTATTTAGTTAAAATTAGGGGAATTTTGATTAATGGTCTACATTTTGAGATATCTAACTTTCTTCAAAGTCCAATAAAAAATTACCAAATGCTGTCAAATATTTACATTTATTTGAATTATTTTATTTACAAGAATGCTTATCACTTGAGTTATAAGACATTTTTTTTAAAAATCTGTCTATTTAAACTAAATAGCATCATTCTAGCAAAAGGTCAACGCCTTAGTTTTGCAGATTTTGTAGTTACTCCCAAAAGTGTTTTTTAAGTTAGCTCTATCGTTTTTTTATTGCCTCCAAAAAAATCATCATTTTCTGATTTTCACTTCAACTTTGAATCTAAAATGATTAAAAATGATAAAATTTTCAAAGAAAATTCCTTCCCTTCACATTTGATACATTAAATCTGAAATCGGTTTTGTGGTTGTTTTTATACAAAACAACTAGACCTACTATTGTCTTGTATGTCATTTTTGGGCGGTTGAAACGTGGGGGACAACATTTTTTTGGCAGGAAAAAAAGAACTTTAGGAGACACTGTCCCCCCTAACGTTAAATATCTCTGTCTGAACAAGTCCTGCCTTACTGTTCATTGGTACTTTGGAGAACTACTATGACTTAGTACTTACTTGAGGCAAAATACCAACATGGATTCCCCATTCTAGATAAACGAGACACTTTAACCCGACACTTTAGTTAACTTTGGATAATTTTTCGTTATCGAGACATAGGCCTCAAACATTTTGGACAGCCCTTGTAAATCTTAAAACCATGTGATCAAAGTGTCACGTGTACCGGATATGACATCAGAAGGCGCCAATCTCAAGATGGTGAAACTTATACCGCGGTCAGCGTTTTCGTCGTCGTTGTCCGAGTTTATTGTGGAAAATCGAAGATCAAACTCAACACAAATACTTCTGAGAATTAGTGAGACGGATACTAATCCCGATTTTCTGGTGGATAAACTCTATGTAAGTGATTTTTTCTTAAGATATATTTTCTGAGTTGACCCGTTTGCTTCCATCCTTCAAATGCAATGCTTCATTCAATAATCAATGTCAATGCTGTCATAAGCAAGTTTGAAATTAAATGTTCATTTTGTACACGTTACTTGATGTACGTGGTAGATTAGCACATTTGTGAATGAGATCATCAGATATGATATAAGACAGACGTGTAAGAATGCGTAGAGCCTTAGTATTGCTTACTAATATGTAATTTATTCATTTTCCTTCTCCTTTGGGAGATATTTTATGTTCTTTTATTCATCAGGATGGCCTCGCAGGAAGTACACTATTTTCGGGTCAATCGTAGACGTAGTCATGACAAAAGATTTTCTGTAAAAATATGTATACTTATCGTTTAGCCTGTTCGACTACCCATCGATTTTGAAACATTGTCATGGATACATATGAAATACCAAGTCACAATGTACAGAATACATTTGAAATTCGCACCAGAAACTCAGTAACTGAGTTGTTTGGAATTCAGATCAGAAACTCAATTACTGAGTTTTTGGAACTCAGACCAGAAACTCAATAACTGAGTTGTTTGGAATTCAGATCAGAAACTCAATAACTGAGTTGTTTGGAATTCAGATCAGAAACTCAATAACTGAGTTGTTTGGAACTCAGACCAGAAACTCAATATCTGAGTAAGAAAGAAACCCTTACAGAATTGCTGGTAGTGGTAGTTCTGTAGACACCATTGCTTTACCGTTTCGCTCCAGTATTGTGTGTCTTGAGCAAAGCAGAATCAAGCACAAGAGATGGCAATGGTATCTAGTTGTTCTGATACATTTGGGTAGGCCGCAGTTACAGCATTGCAGGTGCTCTCTTAGCAACACATAGAACACAAATACATGTATATGTTATAGAACACAAAGTCTACTGACCCCCTCCAGTGAGGTAGCCACTAAATAACAGCATGGCAAAAGATCCAACTTATAAGTGTCATGGTAAAAGGCCAAATCTCCCCATCATCCCAAAAGGGCAGTTTTAATGTTGGTTTAAAAAGTCATTTAAATAATTGTTGTGGATTGAATTGATGAAATTAAAATCTACCTTAGGAGGATTTGGTGAATAAAGTAATATCTTAGTTTTATGATGCTGATGTTGAACATCTGAAGTGCCTCCAGATTATACGAGCTCACAGGAGTCATAGAGGCTGCCTTCTGGTACTGAAAAGAATACATTTCCACTTTGAACCTCCTTAACGTACCCATGTGTGGTTGGGAGTCTCAAAATGAGATCTTTTTGGAAAATTTAACCTCCCCATATTGGATTGGTTCTTTTTGAGTTAATTTCCGTAAAAAATACTGACAATTTTTTCAGATTAAAAAAATACATTTGTGGGGTCTATGAAACACTTAAAATTGGATAGAGTTACATAAAAATGGTGCGGACAATCTGCATATCAGGGATACTTTTATGTTTAAATTATGGAAGGCATCATTAGAAATGGACTTGAAATAAATAGACAAAATGCATGAGCTTGAAGTTACCAAATTCTGTCGGAATTTGTATGAATTTGTGATAAATGCCACGTTCAATACATTTGATGTCATTGATTTATTGATAACGAATAATGCTTAGTAATTTAAAATGGCTTGAGTCGGAATGGCTTGAGTTGGTAAGTATTAATTTGATATTTTATTGGTGTGTTTTTTTCCACAAACCACATACATTTCATAGACATTAACATCAAGGTATTGAGTGTGTGTTAATTGTACATGTTCATAACCATGTACATGTTCGATTCATGTTTTCAGTTTAGTCTAGCTGATGTTTTGCAACGTGATAATGAACATGGCCATGAACATGTTTAGTTTCATTATTAAACACTGGTGGTTTTTATCACTGCTTTAAATTATAAGTAATCGTGTCAGCCCAAATCCAAGAAAGATGAATTTAGAGATAAGATCATTGGTACCTCCTTCGAGATGATTACAAGGGGCCAAATATCCCAGGAACCAGAGGACAATGAAGAGTTCAGCATCACCAGTTGGTGAAAATCGTGGCAAAGAAATTGTCAGAAATGGAGCAAGGGCCGCCCTTCCCTGTACTAGAATAGA
Source organism: Amphiduros pacificus (assembly GCA_949316495.1). NCBI lineage: Eukaryota > Metazoa > Annelida > Polychaeta > Phyllodocida > Hesionidae > Amphiduros > Amphiduros pacificus. The sequence goes on along the minus strand of OX439012.1, from coordinate 10,848,539 downwards.
CGAAGTTGAGACAAGACTGAAGAGAGTACTACCAGTATCTGTGTTCTAAGACTACCAGTCATCTACCAGTATCTGTGTTCTAGACTACCAGTCATCTACCAGTATCTGTGTTCTAGACTACCGGTCATCTACCAGTATCTGTGTTCTAGACTCCCAGTCATTTACCAGTATCTGTGTTCTAAGACTACCAGTCATCTACCAGTATCTGTGTTCTAAGACTACCAGTCATCTACCAGTATCTGCATTCTGAGACTACCAGTCATCTACCAGTATCTGCGTTCTAGACTACCAGTCATCTACCAGTATCTGTGTTCTAAGACTACCAGTCATCTACCAGTATTTGTGTTCTGAGACTACCAGTCATCTACCAGTATCTGCATTCTGAGACTACCAGTCATCTACCAGTATCTGCATTCTAAGACTACCAGTCATCAACCAGTATCTGCATTCTGAGACTACCAGTCATCTACCAGTATCTGTGTTCTAAGACTACCAGTCATCTACCAGTATCTGCGTTCTAAGACAACCAGTCATCTACCAGTATCTGTGTTCTAAGACTACCAGTCATCTACCAGTATCTGTGTTCTAAGACTACCAGTCATCTACCAGTATCTGTGTTCTAGACTACCAGTCATCTACCAGTATCTGTGTTCTAAGACTACCAGTCATCTACCAGTATCTGTGTTCTAAGACTACCAGTCATCTACCAGTATCTGTGTTCTAAGACTACCAGTCATCTACCAGTATCTGTGATCTAAGACTACCAGTCATCTACCAGTATCTGTGTTCTAAGACTACCAGTCATCTACCAGTATCTGTGTTCTAAGACTACCGGTCATCTACCAGTATCTGCGTTCTAAGACTACCAGTCATCTACCAGTATCTGTGTTCTAGACTACCAGTCATCTACCAGTATCTGTGTTCTAAGACTACCAGTCATCTACCAGTATCTGTGTTCTAAGACTACCAGTCATCTACCAGTATCTGTGTTCTAAGACTACCAGTCATCTACCAGTATCTGTGTTCTAGACTACCAGTCATCTACCAGTATCTGTGTTCTAAGACAACCAGTCATCTACCAGTATCTGTGTTCTAGACTACCAGTCATCTACCAGTATCTGTGTTCTAGACTACCAGTCATCTACCAGTCATCTACCAGTATCTGTGATCTAAGACTTCCAGTCATCTACCAGTCATCTGTGTTCTGAGACTACCAGTCATCTACCAGTATCTGTGTTCTAAGACTACCAGTCATCTACCAGTATCTGTGTTCTGAGACTACCAGTCATCTACCAGTATCTGTGTTCTAAGACTACCAGTCATCTACCAGTATCTGTGTTCTAAGACAACCAGTCATCTACCAGTAGCTGTGTTCTAGACTACCAGTCATCTACAAGTATCTGTGTTCTAAGACTACCAGTCATCTACCAGTATCTGTGATCTAAGACTTCCAGTCATCTACCAGTCATCTGTGTTCTAAGACTACCAGTCATCTACCAGTATCTGTGTTCTAAGACAACCAGTCATCTACCAGTATCTGTGATCTAAGACTACCAGTCATCTACCAGTATCTGTGTTCTAAGACTACCAGTCATCTACCAGTATCTGTGTTCTAAGACTACCAGTCATCTACCAGTATCTGTGTTCTAGACTACCAGTCATCTACCAGTATCTGTGTTCTAAGACAACCAGTCATCTACCAGTATCTGTGTTCTAGACTACCAGTCATCTACAAGTATCTGTGTTCTAAGACTACCAGTCATCTACCAGTATCTGTGATCTAAGACTTCCAGTCATCTACCAGTCATCTGTGTTCTGAGACTACCAGTCATCTACCAGTATCTGTGTTCTAAGACTACCAGTCATCTACCAGTATCTGTGTTCTGAGACTACCAGTCATCTACCAGTATCTGTGTTCTAAGACTACCAGTCATCTACCAGTATCTGTGTTCTAAGACAACCAGTCATCTACCAGTATCTGTGTTCTAGACTACCAGTCATCTACAAGTATCTGTGTTCTAAGACTACCAGTCATCTACCAGTATCTGTGATCTAAGACTTCCAGTCACATACCAGTCATCTGTGTTCTAAGACTACCAGTCATCTACCAGTATCTGTGTTCTAAGACTACCAGTCATCTACCAGTATCTGTGTTCTAAGACTACCGGTCATCTACCAGTATCTGTGTTCTAAGATTACCAGTCATCTACCAGTATCTGTGTTCTAAGACAACCAGTCATCTACCAGTATCTGTGATCTAAGACTACCAGTCATCTACCAGTATCTGTGTTCTAAGACTACCAGTCATCTACCAGTATCTGTGTTCTAAGACTACCGGTCATCTACCAGTATCTGTGTTCTAAGACTACCAGTCATCTACCAGTATCTGTGATCTAAGACAACCAGTCATCTACCAGTATCTGTGATCTAAGACTACCAGTCATCTACCAGTATCTGTGTTCTAAGACTACCAGTCATCTACCAGTATCTGTGATCTAAGACTACCAGTCATCTACCAGTATCTGTGTTCTAAGACTACCAGTCATCTACCAGTATCTGTGTTGTAAGACTTCCAGTCATCTACCAGTATCTGTGTTCTAGACTAGCAGTCATCTACCAGTATCTGTGTTCTAAGACTACCGGTCATCTACCAGTATCTGTGATCTAAGACTACCAGTCATCTACCAGTATCTGTGTTCTAAGACTACCAGTCATCTACCAGTATCTGTGATCTAAGACTACCAGTCATCTACCAGTATCTGTGTTCTAAGACTACCAGTCATCTACCAGTATCTGTGTTGTAAGACTTCCAGTCATCTACCAGTATCTGTGTTCTAAGACTACCAGTCATCTACCAGTATCTGTGATCTAAGACTACCGGTCATCTACCAGTATCTGTGATCTAAGACTACCAGTCATCTACCAGTATCTGTGTTCTAGACTACCAGTCATCTACCAGTATCTGTGTTCTAGACTACCAGTCATTTACCAGTATCTGTGATCTAAGACTACCGGTCATCTACCAGTATCTGTGATCTAAGACTACCAGTCATCTACCAGTATCTGTGTTCTAGACTACCGGTCATCTACCAGTATCTGTGTTCTAAGACTACCAGTCATCTACCAGTATCTGTGTTCTAGACTACCAGTCATCTACCAGTATCTGTGTTCTAAGACTACCGGTCATCTACCAGTATCTGTGATCTAAGACTACCAGTCATCTACCAGTATCTGTGTTCTAAGACTACCAGTCATCTACCAGTATCTGTGTTCTAGACTACCAGTCATCTACCAATATCTGTGTTCTAAGACTACCAGTCATCTACCAGTATCTGTGTTCTAGACTACCAGTCATTTACCAGTATCTGTGATCTAAGACTACCGGTCATCTACCAGTCATCTGTGTTCTAAGACTACCAGTCATCTACCAGTATCTGTGTTCTAAGACTACCAGTCATCTACCAGTATCTGTGTTCTAAGACTACCAGTTATCTACCAGTATCTGTGTTCTAAGACTACCAGTCATCTACCAGTATCTGTGTTCTAAGACTACCGGTCATCTACCAGTATCTGTGTTCTAAGACTACCAGTCATCTACCAGTATCTGTGTTCTAAGACTACCAGTCATCTACCAGTATCTGTGTTCTAAGACTACCAGTCATCTACCAGTATCTGTGTTCTAAGACTACCAGTCATCTACCAGTATCTGTGTTCTAAGACTACCAGTCATCTACCAGTATCTGTGTTCTAAGACTACCAGTTATCTACCAGTATCTGTGTTCTAAGACTAACAGTCATCTACCAGTATCTGTGTTCTAAGACTACCAGTCATCTACCAGTATCTGTGTTCTAAGACTACCAGTCATCTACCAGTATCCGTGTTCTAAGACAACCAGTCATCTACCAGTATCTGTGTTCTAAGATTACCAGTCATCTACCAGTATCTGTGATCTAAGACTACCGGTCATCTACCAGTATCTGTGTTCTAAGACTACCAGTCATCTACCAGTATCTGTGTTCTGAGACTACCAGTCATCTACCAGTATCTGTGATCTAAGACTACCGGTCATCTACCAGTATCTGTGTTCTAAGACTACCAGTCATCTACCAGTATCTGTGTTCTAAGACTACCAGTCATCTACCAGTATCTGTGTTCTAAGACTACCAGTCATCTACCAGTATCTGTGTTCTAAGACTACCGGTCATCTACCAGTATCTGTGTTCTAAGACTACCAGTCATCTACCAGTATCTGTGTTCTAGACTACCAGTCATCTACCAGTCATCTACCAGTATCTGTGTTCTAAGACTACCAGTCATCTACCAGTATCTGTGTTCTAAGACTACCAGTCATCTACCAGTATCAGTGTTCTAAGACTACCGGTCATCTACCAGTATCAGTGTTCGAAGACTACCAGTCATCTACCAGTATCTGTGTTCTAAGACTACCAGTCATCTACCAGTATCTGTGTTCTAAGACTACCAGTCATCTACCAGTATCTGTGTTCTAGACTACCGGTCATCTACCAGTATCTGTGTTCTAGACTACCAGTCATCTGTGTATTTTACACGGAATGGCAAAAAACAGATAAAATTATCATAGGCATGTGTAATTGTATTATAAATAGTTTGGAATAAACAAAACATTAAGTTATTTTCAAGCACGCATGGTAGCTCCATAGTCCACAGTACACAGAGGGTGTAAATTGAGACAGTGAAACAATTAATATCAGAGAACAATGAACGAAACCCGAGATGCCCACGTGCTTTGTGTAACAATCGTGCACTTCACATCATTGTGACGCTAGATGACCCTCTCAGCCCTACCATATTTTGTGGAACACAGTGGTGAAATAAAGTCAACAATATTCATTGAAACAGAGGTTGATTAAAGGCATTAGGTGGTATTATTCCGTTATTTTCTTTTAATCATCACATTGTTTAACGCAGAGTAATAAGATAAGTTGAAATTTTACCAAAAAGTTGAATTATCAACAGAGATCTATCTCTGCAATCAGCTGAACGTGGTGGGTAAACATAGGTATAGTTAAACGAAATTTAATAAAGCAAAATGAATTAATAGTTTTGGTAACTCGACCGACCTTCCCTCATCACCCCCAACCCCAACAGAAATATAACAGAAGTTGCACTAATAACAGAGATCTGCCTACCACCATTGCACGTGACGGGTAAACATGGATGGCGTGAACATATGAGGCTCAAACTCGGGTAGCACATTTGAGATCATTCCAACATTGTTCAAAGGACAATACAGTACACACCGGAACTGTACAACATTACCAGAACCGGAAATATACAGCTCATCTATATTTAATCATTGATAATCGAGATTGGCATGGGACAGCGGGTCAGTGGAATCCGTGAAGCACTGGCCTGGATTGGCCTGGAGGCCCCCCCCCAAAAAAAGATTATCAGGCAACCAGGCCAGTGCTAATGTCAACTTCTTCAGAATAGCCTCAGCAAGTTAAGAAGGTATTAAATTCATTGTTTTCTTTCATCGTGCTCACATTGTATATTGGTTTCATCCAGGCTGTTGACATCTCAATCTGTAGTATTTGGAAATGGCTGTTCCTATAAACACCCCCCCCCCCTTAATTGAGGTACTGGATGCAAGGCTCCTGTCAATCAATTCATTCCAGTTTCCCAATCTGAAGGTGCCCCTTATTACCAAGCCTTTACTAACATCTTTATCTGGAAGTTGGCTCAGCAAAATCAACCGGCATCCCACCGAGAAGCAGGTGTATGCACTATATCAATAGACAGCGAAGTAAAGTTTGCTAATAAATTAAGTGTACAATGGACGATTCACATTTCAGCAGAAGACTCACATATTTCAAATGGAATAGAAATTTATGTACGGGTAATAAGATGGGTAATGATATTTGAGGTAAAGTTTGGGGTATAAACATTTATATTATGCAAGGACAAAGTGCTTAAAACCTCATGAATGCTTTGATATAGCAATTGCAGTGCGATGTACAGTGTATTAAGGAATCTGGCTGTAGCCATGTTTATTATTATTTTCAAAACACCACAGATTATAATATAGTACCCTTTGTGATATTTGTCACAATGTTTCTCGTCATAATTGTGTGATAATCCCTGACGACTGCACGAGTGCAAAAGCACTTGTAAATAACTTGATATAATTTTGAATGTTATTTGTGTCATCAATCATAATATTTTTAGATCAAAACTTTTTTCTCTTCTGAGGATCCTCAACGCGATAAGCTTAACAATAGAATAAAGATTACACAACTCAAAGCTATGTTATCACTTAGAAATAATACAAACATAACTCGCATAAACTTTTACTCCGATCAATTGGAACAAAGTTTATGATTATTATCTGCAGACTTTTTTATAAAAGGGTCAGAAAGCAGGGGAATGGGTCAGGATTTACATATATTGCCATTCTATAATAAGAAAATGATGAGAAAAAAAGTCTTTCAAATGTGTTATTTACTACAAATAGCATTAACATCTAAATGTAGAGTCCAAACTCAAACCTTTCTTGCTCTAATTCTATTCCGAAGTGATTCTTCTTTCAAGGGCACACAAATTAATTTGATATATTTGATGATATAAGATATAGTTTATACACAAATCTGTATTATCTTTTCATGATTCATTCACTGGAAATTTGTGCCATTTGACATTTTATATAAACCATGCAATGGTTGACACAACGATGATGATTATCTATTTGCCGATATATAGCCAGAGACATTTAAATATCTCTGATGTAACCTGCAGTACACTTCTCAGTCTATTTATGATTTTATTTGCTTTATTTGTTGATGATTAAGTGCACTAATTAATGGGTATTGTACGGATAACTGGGAAGGCAGGTAGGCTTTAAGCTGCCAGGGATTAAGATAACAGGTTGACTGTCTGTAGCTAATTACAATGTATAGTAGGAGATGAGAACTACACAGTAGGTGTAGATATATGGATTAAGATCAACCTCAGTCTATGGTATGGGCTGGAATGACATGGATTAAGATAACCCCTCCTCCCACCTCATCTCTTGTCATTCACTGTCCCTTTGTCACCTTTTGCTTATCTCATGGTAATCTAAACAATACCAACAAAGAACCTGTGACATGTGACTTCTTATAACTGGTGCTCATATATATATATATAAATATATATATATAAATATATGGTTGCTCCTGGATCTGGGAAGAGTGCTTTAAATTTATAGTACTGAAGGAAAAATTGACACCGTTTTTGTTTCTGATCACAGCCCATTGTGTTTTTAGGCATCTGGTCGGACTATTATCACACTTGTTCAGTTAAACTTTGTCCACAAAGAGACAAACTAAGTGTTTTTGTGTTGAGTGTGATGAGATGAGATGAGATTAGACCTTAATCCACTTGTGGTGTATTATCTGTCCTGTGCACTCAGTAGATGCATGTTCAGATACCTGTCAGCACATGGTAGTTGTAGTAGCACACAGCTGATCTCATAACACTAAGCCAGATATCAGGACCACCACATACAAGCGCTTTTTAGCGTAAAATGTGAATTAGATGTTCATGAATAGAGATTCAGGCATAAATTGTGCTTGGTAAAAGAGAAAAACCCAAAGGACTACAAAACACTTGGATGAACAGTGAACATTTATCTAAGGATACAGTTCCCTGGAGTTATTATCTACAGAAGCTAAAACACTAACGAAGGCGATCAAAATGAACAACAAAAAGAAAGCGTTGTATAATTCTTCGATGCATCCCAGCCAGTCGGACCCGCGGTTCCAGCGGTTAGTTCACCGGGTGGACAGTGCTTCTCTGTTACCCGTCATATCCAGCCAAGGCAGCCTGGTGGCCAGTGAGTCTCTCCATGCCTCAACTCATTCCCTCAACTGGAGCGGCGGGCAAGCCCACTCCCTGCTCCTGTCCCACAAGAGTCAAGCCAGCCGCCTGGCTGACGAGGCCGTCGACGACAATATCATCATGCCCGTGGTAACGTTTGTTTTGTTATATTTATTTTTGTAGCGCAGTACATATACTTACGTGCCACTTGTATGCCATCCCCTTCAGGTACACGAGACACGGTGATAAGTCGAGCCTGTCAACGGGGTATAATGCCTTGCTCATGACGAAGACTGGTACATTTCTTTTCGCATGACCGCTTAGAAATATCGCATGACCAGCCTTGAGGGACACTTATTGACACTTATTGAATTTCGTGCAGTAGATGTCCATCTGCACCCTACCCCCACCCCATCCCACCCCACCACCACACCATTCTCCATCCCTTCGCTACCGAATTCCGGGTCGCAGAGATTGGTGTATTTCATCTGACACTCTCTGCCAAACCCAAACAACTTTATTAATTTTATTATCAACCTTCCACAAAGTCTTATTTCTCATTTAAAAATAAATGTTTTTCAGACGACAACACCAAGTTAAAAATTCAAGTTGTAGCTGAAACACCGGACAATCTTTTTTATTGTTACAAAGGAAAATCAGTCATTGAGTCTACACATTGTTGCCTAATATTAATATGTTGTCATTTATTTGTCTCTTACTATACAGACTCATCTCACATTAGTTCAGATTTCTGTGTTCTGTGCAGCATTGTTCAAACAATCCAATCCAAAGTCCACCAAACGGGATAGTCCTTCATTGTCCGCCTGAATACAAGGGGAACTATTATATACATCAAGATCCCGCTAAGTTGACTGTCTTAGGTTATGTCATACCTCTTGTGAAAAAATCACGTTCATACCCAGATCAAGAGGATTTTAGTTCGTACATATTTACAGTTATTGATCTATTAATCTTTTTTTTTTGTCTTTTTTATTTAGTTGGCCGTCTGTCTCAGCAAAGTTGGTTAAAGCGCCAGCTTATTAACACCAGTTCCTCTGTTAGGATTCAAAGGTCGTTGGTTTGATTTCCAGCCATACCGAGAATGAATTCAGGGTTAACATTGTCCGTACAAATCTGTGAACGGTCTTTTATCTGCTCTATATCTGTCTCAACATGAAATTTTAAAACTAATATTAACCCCCCCCCCCCCCCAAAAAAAAAAAAAATCTTGTTTTTTTTTGTTTATTGTGTGTGTCTATATGTGTGTTCTAAATTATTGCCAGACATATTGGGAAACAAATTATTTAAATGTTCAGAATGGTGTGGATTTCCTAAACTTATCAGAGTCTTATCTCGAAGATGGTGACCCTTATTTCTTTCTGTGTGATGGACGAACATACTGATAATGAGGTTTTTTTTCCTTTTCTGTTATTGATTGATATAGATTTTGGCCTTGTTTTAATAAACGTTTAAATGTTGGGAAGGTTAAATGCCACTTGTGCAAATAACTGCATATTAACGAGTCTTATATCGTAGTTTTAAATTAAAATCTATGCCCTCAAATAATGTGTCAAGATGCACATTAAAGTATACATGATAGAGCCCACATTGTTCGGAAATCTTGTAGAATACCATTTAACTATTTTTCTTTCATCAGCGACAAATCAAGACATTTTTTTCCTGAACATTGATAAATGCATTCTGTCAATCTTGAGTTCTTGACATGAGCGCAGGTGCTATTGGCACTTTCAAGGCAGTGTTTGTGTGTTTATCACGAATACTTTACCAGTTCACCGATCTTCAAACTTAGAAACACTCACTCAAGTTCATTGCTCTTGACTTTTTGTTATATTGTTATTTAGTTGATCATCTGATTGACGGTTACCTTATCCTCCCTGTGTTTTCTAGAACAAAAATCAGATATTTATTCAACCCAGTTGTCACATCTTGCCTCCATTTACTGGACGTCCTGACACTCCTAAAACACTCACAAGAGGAGCAAAAAAGACATTTCTCAGTCCAGATTTAACAATTTATGCACTTTAAGTAATTTCTATTTTTCAAACTCTCGACACACTTGACTTAAATACGTAAATTCACAGTCAAATTCACAACCAAAATCATAAAGACCTTTTTTTAGTTTGAGAGGAACATTTTTACACTAAGCAACCCCTTTTTACAATGTTCATAATGTATGGTAACTCGTGAAAAAAAATTGTGAAATGGTGTTTTTACGACCCTTTCAGCAACTATGACCATATCAGGTCGACTTTCGAGCCTTTTACCTAGTGTGAAAGAAAGACTGCCGGCAGTGGGAGTAGAACCCACCACCTCCAGTCCTCCACTTATTTAACCAACTGTATGGTAACTGTCATCCACACAGACTATAATGTAATTTAGGAGGTATTTAATCCCCGTGTGCAAGGTTTATAAATCAAGACCTTTTATCAGCTCTCTAAGCCCCCTTTCCTGTCCATAACTGATAGGTTATAATCAGGATGGGATTTTTGTAGCTGTGTAATCGATTGGCTTATTTCTATCTTCAGGACAGTATCAATTATATAAGTTTTGTGAATATAGTTCCAACAAAGTAGGCTGTTATCCTAAAAATCAAATGTTTATCTTGAACTTTATCATCTATTGGATCAATTAACATATAATATGTTTGTTCAAGTAAGCGTTGTGCAGTGGCACAAAGTATTGCTCTTAAGTAATATGGGATTGATAGGTTTCAACTTGTGGTGAAGTGGAAGGCAGTAGTCAATATTACACATTTCATTGACATTTGATAAAATTCTGACCACATTCAGAGTTATTTTATGGCATTATGATATTTGATAGCGATTTGGAAAAGTTATCGTGGCTTGTCAGTTTCTCTCCCTTATTATAAGTTTTTATATCTGAGTATGCTTAAACACAATGTACCCCCTCCACTAAGATCATCCATAGACCCAAGCAGTTTTTCTTGAGCCGCAATTGTCAAGCTTTGTAATCCAAACCCCTTTTCCACAATGTCTGCTGGGGTTCAGCTATGTGAAGCATAATTTCTGCAGTGATGGGGGAGATATTTTCTGTCATTCTGTCCGTCAACTTTGATCTTCTCTGAAAGTACTGGTCGTGTTTAGCATTTGGTAGAAAAGATGTATTTTTTGGGGGACCAATTCTATATATTTTCCATTAGACTAAGGTATTTTTCCATTTTGTTGTGATTTTTTTTTAATTCAAAAATCTAATAGCTATCCCAGAGTTGTCAAGGGGGCTGCCATTTTGGAATAACACTACAAATATTAGGCAATGTGAATCGAGATAATAAGTTGGGACCAATTTAATATGTAACATGAATTTTGATCAAAGTTATCATCTGCTTAAGTCTACTCTGGGAAAGAATTTAAATTTAGGATTTATATAATCATTTATTAACCAATTTCCAGGAAATGTGCACAAACATTACACAAAAACAATGACCAGAATAACTCTTAGACCATTGGCCTATGTTTTGACAGTAGTGACCAGCATTGTCTAATTTATGTTTTCTATATTTTTCAGTATTTCATTTTCGTCACACCATTTACCAATACTTGTCATGTCTGCTAATGTCGATTCAGTATATATCTCATATTTTTCAGTATTTTGTTATCGTCAAACCATTTACCAATACTTGTCATGTCTGCTAATGTCGATTCAGTATATATCTCATATTTTTCAGTATTTTGTTATCGTCAAACCATTTACCAATACTTGTCATGTCTGCTAATGTCGATTCAGTATATATCTCATATTTTTCAGTATTTTGTTATCGTCAAACCATTTACCAATACTTGTCATGTCTGCTTATGTCGATTCAGTATATATCTCATATTTTTCAGTATTTTGTTATCGTCAAACCATTTACCAATACTTGTCATGTCTGCTAATGTCGATTCAGTATATATCTCAGTTGACAATCATATATTTCTGTTGATCAGCTGAAAATAGTATGCAGGACTAATTAGAGACCGATCACAGGTTTCTTGTTTTTTGGATGGAACATTTGGTACTTATACAGTGATGAAAGTCTTCAGGAAATAACTTGGATTCAAGTTTTTTTTTCTTCAAATGTGAAATTCAAAATGGTCTGAACTCAGTCTGAAACATCCAAAAAGGCCATTTCTGAAAGGGGGTATGGGTATCTTCAGGTTAATTTATGAGGGTTTCAGGTTTTTTCCTGAATGCTGACTTTCAGCACTGACTTATACTGTGGTATTTGACAGGGAGCACAAGTCATTTTATAGTTCTTTTTATTAATTCATGAATAATGTAAAGGTGAATGCATTTCAGAAAAGGCGTTCGAAAATATTTTTTAATTCCATGTAAAAAGGTTTAAACAGTTTTACGGAGAGTTTTAAGTTCTATCCTTCACGAGTACAGGTTTTTACAACATGCAAGGTCCCTAGCTGTGAAGAAGCAGGGTTTTGATGCACATTAATATTCGGAAATTAAATACGATTTCCAGAGAATAGTTTTCGTGTTAATGCAGTCGAGTCGTGTTAATGCAATTGTCACTAAAATGATGCATATATATATATATATATATATATATATATATATATATATATATATATATATATATATATATATATATATATATATATATATATATATATATATATATATATATATATATTTGCAGACTTTTTTCCATTTTTAAAAACTGGCATAAACAACAGCATGTGAAATATAAAAAAAGATAGTACACATACATTATAATGAATATTACTATTCGTATCTCATTTCATATAATGGTCAGAGAGGAATGTCACAATATCAATGTTTCATCGCCGTTCTCGATCTGCACTGAGGCTATCTTGTTGACTGCGACATGATCAACAAATAGAAAATATTTGTCACTTGCATAAACACTGTCTGAAGAACGTTCATAAGGTCGTGTTCATAATTTATGACAGATAAACTGCACGTTTACCGTCTTAAATGACTCCAAAACGAGTTATGTTTCAAATAATATCTTAGTAAACACATTGTGGCAAATATGGCAGGCGCCTAATACTATCTTTGTGATTGCAATTATTTGGCAGTTAGTGATACCCGTAGGAGCCTTGCTATCTTACACAAATGGAACAGTCTCTCTTAAGTGTCCAAATCTTTGATTATCTTTGATTTCTTAGAATCGAGATAAATAAACACTTAACAGGAGTACACCAAAAAGATAAAGGCAATTATGCAATGGTGATTTATATGGCTTTGTACAGTATGTATCTCTCACAACTTCGTTCTTTCTTGATATGAAATGACAGATTCTGTCATTGATGTTCAATCATGTTCAGGTTTCCCGTTTATGTACTCAACTCAGATTGTCATCAGTCTGTGGATCTTTCAGTTAGCCAGTCTGGTTATTAAATTCTTCCATATCTTGTCATTGTTTTATCACTGAATTGTCAAACTTTAAATTAATATCTTTGACAAATTTGATGATCATAGGGAAGTGTCATGAACAGGTTGCCTATATTTCTCATAAATATTTTTCAGTGTTCATCCAGTAAATGATTCTTAAATCTCGAACTCCTTTGTCTGCTTTTCCTTTTGAAGCTTTCATTATATTTAGGCTGTTTAGGCTGAGAGCAATATAACTTTATTTATTATTGCTCTCAGGTTTAGGCCAGTCAGAAGCCTACTTCTACCTGGATTCAATGCCCTATTCTTTTCGAAGAGTGTATTGGGATATTTCTTTTTCTATTTGTAATATATTTTTCTACATTATTACATAAACAACGCGGTTTCAGATATCCACTTTGCAGGGAAGTATTTATTCCAGCCAGGAATCGAACTCTGGACCTCCAGCATGGGAGACGTACCCCGGGACGAATCAAATGTGCCACGTGACAGACCCCTTCTTTTCCTGGCCAAAATAGCAGGTGTTTATCTATAACCGCAGACACAAACGCGGAGGCCATGGGACAGGAAACAACCATTTGTTATGAAAAAGGTTGAATAAATATTCAAAGGAAAAAGCCCACATATAGTGCAACGTTTATTTGGAATTTGGCATAAATTTACTGTTAATGAAGCAAAGTTTCTACTTGAACTACGATGCGTCTAAAGTAACATTTGCTGTAAACCTCTACAGATCTTGTATTTATTAAATTTTAAATATTAAATAAAATTAATAAATATTAAATTAAATATTAAATTCTTCCAGTATATATATTTGGTATATTCTCAAGGCAGATCTTTCCAGAAGGTTCTTCAGAAAGCTCAAGAGAGATCTCAATATGCTTACAAGAGGTGGACGTTTAATATTCCATTACTTACCGGGCCCCTTTTTTATACAAAGAAACATACAAAGGAAAAACTCATGATCTAATCTAAAACAATACTGAGTCGAACCTTGTATCAACCAGTCAGTATTAGTCAATCGAAGTTCTATTGACGCATGGCTACAGTTTGTTATAACATACCAGTCTCAATTCTGATCTGCAAAGTTGAATGTTTATGTCATTATATGAAGATAAACATCTATTATATTAAATGGAATAATTAACTGCAACTGTCATCGATATTGTCATCAAGATCTCAGTCCAGATCAACCTCAAACTTATGGCTTTCATAACTTAGAATAATATAGATGACAATATTTCCATATTTATTAAGTAAATCGTCAACACTTTATGAAAAATGTGAAATATAATGTAATTTTTTTGTTTGTTGTTTTTTTTTTTTTTTTGGTTTGTTGTTTTTTGGTATTTTTTTTTTTGTTTGTTTGTTTGTTTGTTTGTTTTTTTTTGTTTTTTTTTGTACTTTGCAACAAAAAAAAATATATTTCATTGCCGATCAAATTTAATTTCTGAACAAATATGGATATGCCTTTGAAATATTTGATAGGTGGTGATCACTATAAATCACTTATGATAAAATACAGCATATCTTGCCCGCATATCTCCACGCCGAGTGCCGTTATTTCCTCTGATGTAAGAACAAATGCTGCATATAGTGGCGGCCATGACATAATGATCACGCAACAACCAACATCTGTGTAATATCGACCAATCAGATCGCGAGCACGGTTTCACGTTTTACTCATCTCCATAATTATGAAGTACGACAAAATGGGTGTCCTAACTGGGTTATATTTTACTCTCGACAATTAATTATCAGATTTACTTCAGCAATATTTCGAGTATTAATCATCTTCGTATTAAGATGTTTGTTTGTTTGAGGTTTTACATCACTTTCAACATTGTTTCAGTCATTTCGTGATGAGACCTACTTGTAGCAGCTATAGTGCTGCCTCACTTAATTGCAATGTGCAATATTCGACCAACATTCGGCCATCTTGGTTTCGTTGCTTTCACAGTTAGTCTCCAACTATCACATATATGATTTTCCCGGTAACACAAAAGGTGCCAATGCTTTCCCCACCATGACCTGTTTAGCTTTTTAATCCCTCATGACTGTACCTTACTCCAGTGTTTCCCCTCCAAAGTCAGGTATATATGCCTATGAAAAAAAAACAAAAAACAAACAAAAAACAAACAAAAAACAAACAAACAAAAAAAAACACGTGTGCATCTGGATACGCCTTTGATATGGTCAGTGTTACAACAATGGACTTGAAGTGGTTGTGGATGAGCATGTGAATGACCATTGATACCAGTATATCACACTGGCCTGGAGTACAACGTGTTGGAGGCGTGTCATTGACAGATATGCTGACCCGTTTATTACAAACAGTACCAAAAGCAAACACGAATGCTGAAAATAGTAAGATTTCTGGACGGGCATAAGACCACGTTGGTATGGAGTGAGACGGGGAGGATTCATGTCGATTCAATCTATTTTAATCAGGAGTTATAAATATATTGATATCATTGTATTGCTTCATATTATTTGAAAGATTGGATAGTTGTCACAAATGGCTCTAACTGAGAACAATCGTGCGGTGAGACAATCAGAATGGTGGGAGAATGGGAAGACGATGGGGAAATGTCATCATGACCATAGCAATGGTCTAATTAAACTTGAGAAGAACTTCCGCCCTCAGGATGATCGCCACAAACAGGACTTAGTAAGTGCTTCTGTGGGACAAAGGTGACCATTCTTTAAACTATTGAAATTTACTCAGGCATAAACAAAACCGATGTCAGCTCAGATTTTACCAATATTATATTCTTACAATGAAATGAAATTTATATCAATTCAGAAGGAATTAGCAAGTGCTTCTGTGGGACAAAGGTGACCATTCTTTAAACTATTGAAATTTACTCAGGCATAAAAAAACCGATGTCAGCTCAGATTTTACCAATATTATATTCTTACAATGAAATGAAATTTATATCAATTCAGAAGGAATTAGTAAGTGCTTCTGTGGGACAAAGGTGACCATTCTTTAAACTATTGAAATTTACTCAGGCATAAAAAAACCGATGTCAGCTCAGATTTTACCAATATTATATTCTTACAATGAAATGAAATTTATATCAATTCAGAAGGAATTAGTAAGTGCTTCTGTGGGACAAAGGTGACCATTCTTTAAACTATTGAAATTTACTCAGGCATAAAAAAACCGATGTCAGCTCAGATTTTACCAATATTATATACTTACAATGAAATGAAATTTATATCAATTCAGAAGGAATTAGTGAGTGCTTCTGTGGGACAAAGGTGACCATTCTTTAAACTATTGAAATTTACTCAGGCAGAAAAAAACCGATGTCAGCTCAGATTTTACCAATATTATATACTTACAATGAAATGAAATTTATATCAATTCAGAAGGAATTAGTAAGTGCTTCTGTGGGACAAAGGTGACCATTCTTTAAACTATTGAAATTTACTCAGGCATAAACAAAACCGATGTCAGCTCAGATTTTACCAATATTATATACTTACAATGAAATGAAATTTATATCAATTCAGAAGGAATTAGTAAGTACTTCTGTGGGACAAAGGTGACCATTCTTTAAACTATTGAAATTTACTCAGGCAGAAAAAAACCGATGTCAGCTCAGATTTTACCAATATTATATACTTACAATGAAATGAAATTTATATCAATTCAGAAGGATTTAAAAAAAAATAATACAAGTGATCAAGACGATACTTCGGTGCACAAGTGTTAAAGTAAAATTTCCACCATTTAATTGTTCACAATATCATGAATATATCAGCATTTCAATTGAGAAAACTTAGCAAAATTGTGTGCATCATTGATCATAATCACATAAATGACTTGTTGGGTAGTTTCAAGTTTCCTGGGTTTTTTTTGTTGTTTTTTTTTTATTATCATTATTATTATTATTATATTCTGACGTTATGTTTGATCTTAAAATGAGCAGATATTATCAAATTTACGCCCCTCTTTTAATATGACATGTATGCCTTACAGATTATTCATTTTGAAAAGTACCTTTCAAGTTCACTTGCCAACCTTTCAAGTTCACTCGCCCTTTTGGCGCGACAAACAACCTGGCTCTCTTGCATAACATTACAAGCAACGAAAGACTGCTACTACCAACGATTCGATATGTTAAGAATTCTTCATTCGTGTGTCTGAATTGCGAATTATGAACAATTTTACAGGTTTGTCAAATTTCGCTGAGCAATTCAATCAAAATAGCAAGTCGGGGTGTACATTTAATATTTCCCGCCAATTCATTGACGTCACGGCTTGTAAACTCAGCAACCGCAAACTAGGTCGACATACCAGTCAGTGACCATGATGTTTTCCTGAAGAACTGCAGAAGTTTTCCATCCATATTGTCAAGGTTGGCTTCATAACAAGGGTAAAGATGTACCTCCTGCTTTGACCAGGACTTTTACAACGTTTGTGCGGTCATGTTCCCTGGCTCCGATGGGTGAAAGCAGATTTGTTCAGCTGAGAGGTCTGGAAAATGGAGGGCCCAAACATTTTGCTGCTCTCGACCGACTGGGCGAACCGCAGCCGTACTGGGAAGAAAAGCAGAGACGAGCCGTGGGAACAGTGAGTTGAACCGTAGAAGGCTCCCCATGTACAGAACACGTGGGGGTGTTTTGAATGGACACTAGGCGTGATAACATGACAAGATAGCGGGTTTGGTTAGTGAAAATGGGCTTGGCTCCAGGAACCAATCAGAAAGTAGAATAAGGGGCCGTAGTGCCAAACCCATAACATCATGTCGATCCTGACATTGAGCAAGGCCACACGGCATGTTTAGCTCACACAACTCTCTCTCCATTCATTATACTAATATTTTTGATATTCAGCTAATACGAAGGGGTCAATGAGGGTAGAAATAATACAAGGAAGGTTTATTTGAAAATATAGCTGTGCTGTTGAAAATCATTATTACAGCAAAGCTGGGGATGACAACAGAGCTGTGGTTCTAACTGCAAAGCATTAAAGTGCAGATGCACTTTCAAAATATCCTCATCAGGTAGCTTGACTGAAATGCAGCTCTGTTGTCATCTGCAGCTCTCATGTACATAGATTTCCCTTCAGATAGCATCGATCCCCTCCCTTATGGCAGGGGGCTGAATTGCAATAGTGCTCATCTTTGATATTTATATAAGCCTTGATAAGAGACACTCATAAATATGTGCAGTTTCAGGCGTAACCAAACTTCTGTTCTTTCCAAGCAAAAAAATGTAGTTTGCTGGTCCTTTGTAGAATTTTCTGATTGGTCGGTTACTCTGATACCGTTATGCCTCAGACTGATTGGGTAATTTATCCACACTCACTCAAAATACTCACTCGGAGTACGATTGATTGGTCAGAACTTTAAATCCATTGAATATAAATCTCACACACAGAATATGACAAATCACAGCCATGCTCTCAATGGCTCATACCTGATCATGACAAATCACAGCCATGCTCTCAATGGCCCATACCTGATAATGACAAATCACAGCCATGCTCTCAATGGCCCATACCTGATCATGACAAATCACAGCCATGCTCTCAATGGCCCATACCTGATCATGACAAATCACAGCCATGCTCTCAATGGCCCATACCTGATCATGACAAATCACAGCCATGCTCTCAATGGCTCATACCTGATCATGATTTGGGTCAGGTACAAAACATCCTCTCGCTCCTTCTACCTTCATGGCCATCTCAACTGCAAATAGTGGACACTGTTAATATGAGATATACTGATGATATTCATATCCTCAAAAGAAATGAAGATATATATGTGGCAGCCAGTATTTGCTGCAAGTTAAGGCTTTAGAGCAGAGGTAGTTTAATGATTGACAACCTATGTCTTGTAGAGTAAATCGTCATATACTTAGCTGTTCGAATAATTGTGTTTTGGTAACATGGATGGTCTTTTATTGATATCCACTGCCTGTCGGGAAATATGTCAAAAAGTGACTGTGTTATGCTGTGATCAGAATGATCCTGAAGAGTCACTTCCTGTGAGTTATAAATCGTTTTTTTTCTCCATTCAGCTTGGACCATGAGTAAAATTCTGATTTGAGCATGCAAATTTGGTGTAAATCTGACAATTAGAACATGAATGACAAGCTAAAGTCTGATCAGTGATTTGCATAAGCGCCTGAACAATATTAGAGGAAATTCCATATTTGAGAGTAGATGATTAAATCGTGTGTAGATGATTAAATGATCCCCTGATAAGGGTAAAACATGGACATAAGATAGACCAGGGTAGGTTACCAGGGATAGACTAGAGTAGATTGCCAGGGATAGACCAGGGTAAGTTACCAGGGATAGACCAGGGTAAGTTGCCAGGGATAGACCAGCATAGGTTGCCAGCGATAGACCAGGGTAGGTTGCCAGCGATAGACCAGCATAGATTGCCAGGGATAGACCAGGGTAGATTGCCAGCGATAGACCAGCATAGGTTGCCAGGGATAGACTAGGGTAGGTTGCCAGCGATAGACTAGGGTAGGTTGCCAGGGATAGACCAGGGTAGGTTGCCAGGGATAGACCAGCGTAGGTTGCCAGGGATAGACCAGGGTAGGTTGCCAGGTAGGTTGCCAGGGAGAGACCAGGGTAGGTTGCCAGGGATAGACCAGGGTAGGTTGCCAGGGATAGACCAGGGTAGGTTGCCAGGGATAGACCAGCATAGGTTGCCAGGGATAGACCAGGGTAGGTTGCCAGGGATAGACTAGAGTAGGTTGCCAGGGATAGACCAGGGTAGGTTGCCAGGGATAGACCAGGGTAGGTTACCAGGGATAGACCAGGGTAGGTTACCAGGGATAGACTAGAGTAGGTTACCAGGGATAGACCAGGGTAAGTTCCCAGGGATAGACCAGGGTAGGTTGCCAGCGATAGACCAGCATAGGTTGCCAGGGATAGACCAGGGAAGTTGCCAGGGATAGACCAGGGTAGGTTACCAGGGATAGACCAGGGTAGGTTACCAGGGATAGACTAGAGTAGGTTACCAGGGATAGACCAGGGTAAGTTCCCAGGGATAGACCAGGGTAGGTTGCCAGCGATAGACCAGCATAGGTTGCCAGGGATAGACCAGGGAAGTTGCCAGGGATAGACCAGGGTAGGTTGCCAGGGATAGACCAGGGTAGGTTGCCAGGGATAGACCAGCATAGGTTGCCAGGGATAGACCAGGGTAGGTTGCCAGGGATAGACTAGAGTAGGTTGCCAGGGATAGACCAGGGTAGGTTGCCAGGGATAGACCAGGGTAGGTTACCAGGGATAGACCAGGGTAGGTTACCAGGGATAGACTAGAGTAGGTTACCAGGGATAGACCAGGGTAAGTTCCCAGGGATAGACCAGGGTAGGTTGCCAGCGATAGACCAGCATAGGTTGCCAGGGATAGACCAGGGAAGTTGCCAGGGATAGACCAGGGTAGGTTGCCAGCGATAGACCAGCATAGGTTGCCAGGGATAGACCAGCATAGGTTGCCAGGGATAGACCAGGGTAGGTTGCCAGGGATAGACCAGCATAGGTTGCCAGGGATAGACCAGGGTAGGTTGCCAGGGATAGACCAGGGTAGGTTGCCAGGGATAGACCAGGGTAGGTTGCCAGGGATATTTGATCCTAATGTCCAGGACACAGACAAGAGGAACTGCCCATCTGATACAAAGTGAACTGGTAGTAGCGATACTAATGCCTCAGAGAAAGTTGCAATATAAGTTACGGATGAGTAGCGACACTAGTGTCTCAGAAAAAGTTACGGATGAGACATTTTTGTAACTGGCTCACATCTGTATCTTATTTGTATTGTCCATGCATAACCTCTTGCAAATCACAGATCACAGTCGAGTACATTGAGAATGTGACTAGGGTTTCTTACCCGGACAGGTCAGAGTTGTGATTCTTATTAATGAAAGTGTGACCTGGGCAAAAAAACATTTTAAATCCATCTAGAAACTCCATAAAATTGTATCATTTACAATAGCAGTCATTCCAGTAATGACTTCATCATTCATTGAGCGTTTGATAAGTCAACCTTGTGGATACTGGTTGGATTGCGATGATCCTCCGACCAGAATGCCGCATACTGCAGACTTGCTCACTCAAAGGTGGACCTCCTTTTTGTGTTGAAGAATTAAAAAAAAAGAATGATGTCATTGTATACTTTGAAACCAAAGAGAAATGCAGCTCAAAGTGCAATAATGGGATTGAAGATTCTCAAATAAATGCACTGCATATTTGTATAAATTTGAGAAGAGGACATTTATGACATTTTTTATGAAAATGTTCTTTAATGAACTCAGGATTTAACCTAGGGGTATAATGGAGGGATTTGTTGCATCATGGTTTGTGCATAAGAATCCATAGCAACCCATTGTTTGAAACAATGGTGTAATTTCTCTTTGAAGTGATATATGTTACATGGCACCGATGATTTATGGCGGAGTTTCTCGACTTTTAGAGTGGGTATGAAATTTGTTCACCATTCATTAGGTCTGGAAACCTATCCACATTGTTTGTTAATATTGTGTCACTGAAAGACATCTACCGGTACTATGAAATCAAATGTTTTTTGGAAGCTAAGGTATAATTCATGGTGTTGTTTGTTGAGTTGTCTCCGCAATGGTCTGAGTGTTGCTTTCAGTGGGCTAACAATCTTATTGGTCTGAAAGGGGCAATAACTTATAAAATCATCACTTATGAAGTATAATTATGCTACATTCAAACCCAAAGCTTTACCATGGTCTTGCAAACATGCATTTCAATAAGATCTCAATTTTGATCTGAAACAAAATTTTAGTTCTGTTTGAAAATGAATACAAACTAGAACTAAGAACTTTATACATGTATACAAACAGTATGATAATTTCTGAAACAACATTACTGAAAACAAAGTGATGTTTTTATGATTTCTACATATACTTTAGAGTGATTGATTGGATTGACAATGTATTGTTGTTTTGATTCAAGGTGTGAGTTTGGTTATGTATGGCATCTTAGCTGCTTCCTACCTCAGCACACTATCTATCATGCTGATATTTTAAGATGTTGTAGCATCCAATGTTGCGGTATGCTGACGTGTAGGGTGTCAGGAATACCCCCAGACGTCAGGCAAGTACAGGGTAGACGTCAGAGGGTTGCTTACCTGTCTGGGTCAGCCTCTGACGTGTAGAATTATGCCGGCTGATCATCATAAGACTGCCATCAGTTCTGCCAGTACATATTTTGTTATAAATCAGGGGCGGATCCAGGATTTTTTACCCCAGGGGGCTCAAATGTGCTCTGAAAAAAGCAGGGGGGGGGGGGGGCGGGGCGGGGCGGGCTCCAGTTCCCAAAAGCCCCCCCTAGCCACAGACCCCCAGGGGACTTCAGCCCCCAAAGCCCCCCACCTGGATCCGCCACTGTAAATGGAACATTGTATGTAGCTTGTAATTGTTTCTTATTTTATATCAATAATTTACATTCAGGTAACTGACTACAAAAATTATTAAAAGACAAGGTATTGAGCTTGAAATACACCTTTTTATTCATTCTCCAGTCAGGTACCAGAATGCAGGGTTCTTCTGGGTTATGTTGGTAAACATCTAGCATAAAAACTTAACAGAAGAATGCGAGTTTGTTACGCTTAGTCTCGTGGCTATTAGGCTGAATATATAATCCAGACTCTTGAGTATTTGTGAACTTTTTAAATAAACCATGATAGATAATTGCAAACTACACAAAAAGCATCTTAGTTTTGTGAAAGTGGGCCAGTGAATGCTCTGTTTTAGTGTCCGAGTTGGGCAACCATATTTTTGGTCTTTTAGTGGCCCAAACTATCTTGATTTATTCTAATAATCCTTGATAAATATTTGTCTCAAATCACAATCAGTGGACTTGTAAATTTTAATTGGGACAAGTATCCCCCACTAAGACACTAGTCACTATACAGCCTTATATTATATACAATGCTCTTTATTATATCACACATCCTATTATCCTTAGAAATTTCGGGCCACCACTTCTCATGCTCTGGTGGCTCAACTGGGCAACCAACATTTTTTCTCTTTATGTCAATTAAGGCCTGATGACAACAGCAGATTATTAGTAATGTACTCTTCTTTAATGAGCATACCTCAGATCAGTCACGACATGACTACATGACCGATATAACATGCAATTCAATGCTCCTAACTGCCAATCGGTTGGTGTTTTGACAGAGTGAACTCTTGGGTGCCCGCGTTGACACTTAGCAATGTTTACATGAGGTCCTGACCTGGAATTTTATCTTTTTTGTTTTCTGGATAGGTGCACTTTCCAAACACTTAATCTTTTTGAAGATATTATGTCAAGTAAAGTTGTTTACTATTTTGTTTGTACCTGTTGCCTCCTATGTATTAATTAACTCTTCATAAAATGATGTCCGTTTGAGTGTAAATTATTGACACATGTTTTCTGACCCATAGTGGATTAATTATTTAGCCAATTTTTCCATTTTACCGTGTTCATTGTGCATAAGAAATATTCATGAGACAGAATTCAAGTTCAGATTACTTTTTGGGTGTGATCAGTACAAGTCTGAACTTTAAGATTTATAGTCTGAGTTTGTCACATTGATTATGTGTGGAGACCAGATGACAAATATCTGCCCTCCATATTCCACAGTATTAATTTGAGGGGACTGGGTAGGGCAAGATCCTCTACCATGCAGAGCAATGCTCTAATCGCAAAGAAAACTTAGAAATTATCCTAATTCACAACATTTCCCCCTTAATGCAATAGTTTGGTCCTTTGGGAGGAGAATTCCGTCCAGAATGTATTCACCCAAGGATACACATATTGGTGGTGGTCGGTATTTTCTGACACTTTCAATGCCACGAAACAAGCTGCAGACAGGGTCACTTTAGTAAACATTTCAACTGCAGTGACAACATAATATTTCTCTGATGTATTCAGCATCATTGAATAAACTCCTGAAATAGTCACTGCTGAATGTCTCACAAAGACAGTTAAAATGTGTTGCTATATATCTTTTAGATAAGCACCAATCCTGTCTGCATTTGGCTTTGCTTGTGTGTTTCTGATTTCCCGACCTACCCAAGTTCAAACCAGCTAACCTTAAGTTTATTTTCCAGGTGAAGACACACTATCAGTAATTATTTCATTTTTATATATCCATTCGCAATATATTTGATCAGTTTTAACAAAAATAAAAATAAGAATCTACCCCCTATCCTATTTTTCAGGGCACGTTATTAGAAACAAAGTTATTATTATTTCTTTTTTTTTGTGGCCTAAGTGGTCAGGAGACATCAATGGCAAAGTCCTTCAGTCATTCCCAAGGTATTCTCTGTTATATAAGCCCATAACATAAGGTTCTTGAGGAGATCTGACCTTATACATGGTAAACATAAAGACACATAAAGTTCTCAAAGGTCTCAGAAAACCAGAGTCTCAGCCAGTGCAGTCTGAACATCAATATAGATCTGAACTTACCGTATCCGCTCGGGTTAGCGCCCATGGGCGGCTAATTGGGGACAAAGTAAAAGAGGGGGGTGGGCGTTTACCCAAGCATGGGCGTTTATAAAGATGGGTGGGCTCTTACACAATCATAAATCTTTGTAAAATGTACACAAACTTGCCTCTTTCATCGATAACATGGGGTGCCGTTGTGAGCGATAATACAGTGACACTTGCCTGTGACGTCATCAGTTTCAGTGCAGAAATTTGAATAAGAGCGCATAAAGCGATGACGAGTACACAACACAATGCTGGAGAAGATGCAAACTTTGCAGCTTTGCAAGCACATTTCTGTCAATTTTCACGAAACTCTACACAACTTTCACAAATAAATACACGTGAACACTGTGATAGGACATGATTTAACAGAATATTGGGGTAAGCTTCAAAGATTTCACTTGTTCATACTGTAGGAAGATGTTAAAAGTCAGATCTGTAGAGACCAATATGACATGATGGCGGACATCCAGGGAAGGTGGGCGTTTAATGATTTCTTCCTAAAAAGGGGGGTGGGCGTTAAGCCAAGCATGGGCGCTAACCCGAGCGGATACGGTAATTGTTTGCCTTAATCGTTTGTTTTGAAACTACTGTAGGAACTCTAGACCTTTAGAGCATGCGTGATGTGATATATGATAAGATAACATAATTATGTACATGTTATCTGTGTGAATTGTGTACAGCTTTTGCAAGTTTCCAATTATTTTGGGTTTTAACTTGAAGTCAGTTTATGTTATACTGAATAAAGAGTTCATACAGAAACTAGGCCCTGATGTTAATGTTATTAGGGCACTGGCTTATTGGACCAGTGAATCTAATTTTTTACTGGCCTGAAATTGAAGTAACTGGCCCTGACATTCAATGATGAAAATGATATATTTTGATAGTCCCAATATCAGTTGTCAAAATGATTTCTGACGTACGTCGTAGTTTCTTGACTCTCAATAAAGCAGTTATTCTTTGTCTTTACATACATGCAAATCTTCACTCACATGTCCACATGATAAAAGTTTTTTATGAATTTAAATATCAACAGATTGGAGAAATTGTAAGTTTAACAATGGTTAAGCAAAACCTGCACACGTGACACAAGGCTGCCATTACAGAAAGCAGAAGTGACAGGGAGAAGCTTTTATTTTTGGCAGGAAACAAAGCGAGCGCTACTGCAGCATATTATTTGCCCTCAAAACATTACTTTGTTGTGCAATGATGGATCCCTGTCACTAATTTTTAAAAAGAGAGATCAAAATGGCAGCCAGACGTATTTGTATGTGCCCAATGGGGCCAGTGCAATTTGTAACTTACCAGCCATACTGGCCCAGAGGCAAAAAATAGGGCTACAGGGCATTGCCCTAATGTCGAGGTCTGTAAACACAGACAAGCTGGGCTAATCTGCTGCCTAAAAGTGCATCAACATATAAATCAGCAGATCATATTTCACAATTCTGTGTCAGAAAACATGACATAAGTTAACAAAATTTGATGAAATAACATTGTAAATGTCGTATAATCTTTGATATAACTAAAAAAAAACTGAAGGAACAATTTCTTTCTATAATAGCTTTAACTGATAACAGTGCAAATATAATTGGTACAAGGTATATTGAGTTGCAGGTGAACAGGTAGTAGATGTACACACTTTTCTCAGTCAAAACTAACAGAAATTCCAAACAAGAATGGCTCCTTAGTTGAAAGACGTGATAAATGGGCACTTACAAGTGTATCATGACTGACACCCTTCACTTTTGAAAAATTTTTTTTTATAATATTCCCATAAGATGGTGCAAAAAAGGTGATTATACAAACAAGAGGACAACATATAAAACCATATGTGTGTCACTTCCAAAGAAATGCAATAACACTTTACAGAATAGCCACATAACTAAATAGTTTGTGGGCTGTGGTGAGATGTGTTGTTATCTACTTGAACAGAACATTAGCCATTATATGTTTACACTACAGTTGTTGATGACTGACTCAGAGGACGTCATTGCAAGAAGAGGATCCCATTAGAGAACATCATGACCACTGAAAGGTGTTGGCCACATATATACCATATTTACTCAAATATAGGACGAGAAATTAGGATCCAAACCTTTAGTCAATTATTTTTTTAATTTAAAAAAAAAAATTTGGGGGGGGGGGGCGTCTTATATTTGAGTAAAAACGATAGTCAGCACTGTATATTATACCAGTCAATTCAAATCAGCTATCTGGTCACCCATCACTGTAACCAGATTAATATTGAGGTGGAAACTGAACTACAAGACCCTAACATGCAGAGGGGCCTCTCAAGCTTTGAATTCAGGGTGTGTTTTGTTCCTGTGGTTAGTCATCGGAAAGCTTGACCAATCGCGAGTTGCACAACAGGCAATGGGATTTGATGGGATCATGAAGTGGCCTCTTGTAGTTATTTAGTTACATATTTATATTGCCAAAATAAAACATGGATTGACCTGATCTCAGAAATGACCTTAACCTTCAGTGAGGTAATCGTGCTTGTTCGATTAGAGACCTGCCAAGTCCGGGCCACTTTGCAGTCACAGTTTTATTGACTGTTGAATAGTATGAATTTGTGGCATACAAAAAGCTTAATATGAAATAATCATTGTAGTCAGGAGTGAGTGTGACTGAATGTTGACTTGACTGTGCATGACATAATATGGTACAGAAGTTTGTATTTGGAAGGGATAATCTTCTAATCCCAGCCACGATCATAAACATGAAAATGTGATCAAATGGTAATGTCACACAGATGTAGTCAAAAACTATATATACATATACATATACATATACATATACATATACATATACATATACATATACATATACATATACATATATATATACATATACATATACATATATTTAGTATATTCTTAATTATTTAATTTAAATGTATACACACCTTCCATCAAGGCACCCTGCCTGCACCCACGTATACACCCATTCCACCCATGTATCTACCCATGTACCTACCCATGTACCTACCCATGTACCTACCCATGTACCTACCCATGTACCATATATGGCAAATCATATGTGGATGCGTATGTAATCAGTCATTCCAACTGGAAATGCTCTGTTATTCTACTTGGTCACATAATACCTCAACTTGAATTCATCAAGTTTTGGTGACATTATGGGGTGGAAAGAGGATTCTGTCTCTTTATAGGTATTGCACAAGATTTGTTCAGGCGATGATGCAGTTTTATAATGCAGAATTGTTCAGGCGGTGATGCAGTTGTATAATGCAGAATTGTTCAGGCGATGATGCAGTTGTATAATGCAGAATTGTTCAGGCGGTGATGCAGTTTGACATTATATTACGGGCCTCAACATTATAATTAGTAGGTCACTGGCCTGATGGGCAAATGACTAAATTTTCACTGGCCCAAAATTAAAATAAGTGTCCTGGTGGGAAACAACAGTTGTGCAAAAATGAATCCTTACTACCAGGTTTCTTGAAGAGTGACCAAAATGACAGTCACACATGACAGCATATAATAACGTGTTTTATTTGCACTTACTGAAGATGGCCAAAAACTGTATTCAAGTCTTATATTTGACCGCATTTGGCCAGTAAAATCTGTAACTTACTAGCCTGTACTGGCCAGGAGGCTAAAAAAGGGGGTCTCTTGGCCATCTGCAAGGCCTAATGGCGAGGTCTGTATTGTTTTCATTATACATTCTGTGACCGTGAAATTTGGTTGGGTTCTTTTGGGGGAATTTACATACTTTTGAAAATCTACGTTTGCTTCAGTGTTCCATAAAAATTATTTATGGGCAAGGCTTGAATATGATAATGTTGAAACCCCTTACTCACCCAGTTATTTTAAAGTATTCGATCTTGTTAACGAACCTGTGAGAACTGTAAAACATACTGTTATTCTGACCTCAAAGTAAAACAAAAAGATTGACAAAACATGCACAATGAAATGACGTTGGTCAGATGTTATTGTAGTATTTATCTTGGGTTAGTTTTCAAATTCGTCTACAGTTACCAGTTTCTTTATCAATAAGAAATGTTCCATATAGGTTTTGTTTTTACAGTGAGATTGCATTAGCACACTGACTGGAGGAATGACAGGGTTGTCAGGACATTTTACTTTGGAATTTATTCATAAAGCCGGAGAGGATAACCTCATATTTTAAAATGAAGATATAGGATTGAAATGATTTATTGTGGAATAATAGAAAATCATAGTTGTTTTATTGAGCTTCTTCACCAAAGATCTATGTGAAGAATTTAGTTTTGAATTTATATTTGATGAAGATATAAAGCTTGTAGAAGATATAAAGTTTGTCGGTTCAGTTATTAGATTAAGATATCAATGGATATATGAGTTTTTTATTTGCTGTGAGATCTGAAATTATTAAGGATGAGGATGAATGAAGAAGACTATGATAAGGGAATGAAGGTAATTTGAATGTTACATACCGTATTTACTCGTGTATAAGACGACTCGTGTATAAGACGACCCCCCAAAATTGAGCTTATCTCGAACAATTTGTGATAATATTGTGTAAATACCTTTATTTATCATTTAAAATGCAATTAAAATCAATCTGCTACGTCTGATATTCGTTATTTCGAAAATATGAACATCGTATTTACGTTTTACCGTAAATACTCGAGTATAAGACTGCTCTCGTGTATAAGACGACCCCCTAAACATTAACTAAGAGTTTTGGGAAAAAAACCTTGTCTTATACACGAGTATATACGGTAAGTTAGTTTAGATGGAGAATGTTCTCTTCACTGTACAGCTTATGGTATGCCCTCTGGTGCATAATATCACTGCATGATAAACCTTGTAATGTATGAAATCATAGATACCGTATTTACTCGAATATACGACGACCCTGTGTATAATATGACCCCCGAATTTATGTGATTTTTGCTTGAAAAGGCCAGTCTGTTTTCCTCATTTCATAGTTTTTACCACAGGAAATTTCTCACAAATAATCCAATAATAAAGGTAGCAATGCAATTTAACCATGGTGATGAAAAAAGTAGTCATTCTGATTAACAATTTTGTACAAATTGGCTTTCTGAAAACTGGAACTTTTTAAGGGAGAGCCTATTTACCACTTCCACATGTGAACAACCAGCAAGTTTGAACCGCTCTGTGACATGATATGTTGACAAAATAAGGTTATGCACTGTAACTGTATCACCAGCCCGTACTCTGATTACTGGCCTAGTGCTTATGGTCAATATCTGCATTCAAATTGATTATTTAGTCACATGAATCCTAACTTCGTCATGGCAAAAATCATCATGTCATTTCAAGCCATGCCCTGCCTCATTTTATAGACCAGTAGGAGTCATTATATATAAAAAGACATTATCTTATAGGTCATGTCAAGTCTGCAAAGGACAGGTGGTAAACATACAATTAAGGTCTATAATCCACAATGAAAAACTGGGACAGATTTATGTTTTTTTGGCCTAAATGTGTTCAAAGTAATGATATTTGTTAATTTAGCACAGAAAAGGTAAACTTAACCAGCTAGTCTAAATTTTTATTATTTAAATTGAACCCGTTTTAACTACCGTTAAAACGGGTTCAACTCAGATTTTGCACCTGACAACTTATATCAAGTATTTATATTTTCTTTATTTAATGCCATCCAAAGAATAATCAAGCTTTTATAGGATATTTTAGATATAATCATGGCATAAAATATGAATTATCACTAAAAGAGTTGGGTATTTAAAAATCTGATGCAAACGAGTTTGTCCGCCACGTGTGCCCCAGAGCCGAAGGCAGTTACGTAAATATACGAGACCACCCGAAGTTCTCTCCAAATGCTTCAAACTGATTGTGGATTATAGACCTTAAGCCAAAATAATTGTATAATTGGAGAGGGTGTTATAGTGAGTCCCGTGAATAGGTTCAGGTGGTTTCTTCCATTGCATAATAGATAAGTTTTTTGCTAAAATATTTCCCTCTTTGCAGAGAGGAATTATCTAACTTCGAGATCAAGATAATATGAGATTAATGTATGCATGTCATTGGTGTTTTTTCAGGGGAGGGTGACTCTGCCATTGGTCATCACAGCTGCTGTTGCTATATTTGGTTCATCTTTTCCTCACGGTTGGAACACAGGCGTGCTCAACACTCCCTCAGATGTGAGTACACGATCTGCTGACAATTTACACGATGGCTATGGCATAGATGAGAGGTCTAGCACAGAGTAAAGAAACGTGTGGACATAACTTTGAGTTAAAAAAACACAAAAAAATATAAAAAATCTCTCCCTGCTTATTTTTCTAGGGAAAAAAAGAATTTTTTACTTGCCTTAAATGTTTTTTTTATGACAGAAATGACAAGCTCAAGAAAAATGTTTGTATAATCCAAATAGATATATAAAAATAAAAAATCTCTTCTTGATTATTTTTCAAGGAAATAAAAAACTAGAATTTTTTTCTTGCCTTAAATGTTTTTTTTGGACAGAAATGTCAAGCACAAGAAAAATGTTTAATCTAAATAGATGTATACAAATATTTTTCAATGAAATAAAAAACTTCTTGCCTTAAATGGTTTTTACCCTCAGCCCCTGATGTAATCAGGCTGAGGGTATTGCAGTACTCCTGGCGTGGGTATGTATGTATGTCTGTATGTCTGTAGCGAACATCCTTGTCATCGCGATAACTCAAGAACAAATGATGGCAGCTTCATGAAACTTGACACACATATGCATCTGGTGAAAACCTCGGACGAGTTCGATGGATGGCAACCTTGACCTATTTTTCAAGGTCACAGGGACAATTATGTGAAATCCCAAGAATCACAATAACTCAAGAACGAATGATGGCAGCTTTATGAGATTTGACACACACAAGCATCTGGTGAAGACCTCAGAATTTTTCCTATGAAACATGACCTTCACCTACTTTTCAAGGTCACAGGGACAATTATGTGAAATCATCTTGTCATCGCGATAACTCGAGAACAAATGATGGCAGCTTCATGAAACTTGACACATATAAGCATCTGGTGAAATCCTCGGACGAGTTCGATGGACGGTGACCTTGACCTATTTTTCAAGGTCACAGGGATAATTATGTGAAATCCCAAGAATCGCATTACTCAAGAACAAATGATGGCAGCTTTATGAGATTTGACACCCATAAGCATCTGGTGTAGACTTCAGAAGTGTTTCTATAAAACATGACCTTCACCTACTTTTCAAGGTCACATGGACAATTATGTGAAATTATCCTTGTCATCGCGATAACACGAGAACAAATGATGGCAGCTTCATGAAACTTGGCACGCATAAGCATCTGTTGAAAACCTCTGACTAGTTCTGTGGACGGCGACCTTGGCCTATTTTTCAAGGTCACAGAGACAATTATGTGAAATCCCAAGAATCGCAATAACTCAAGAACAAATGATGGCAGTTTTATGAGATTTGACACACAAGCATCTGGTGAAGACCTCAGATTTTTTCTATGAAACATGACCTTCACCTACTTTTCAAGGTCACATGGACAATTATGTGAAATCATCCTTGTCATCGCGATAACTCGAGAACAAATGATGGCAGCTTCATGAAACTTGACACGCATAAGCATCTGATGAAAACCTCAGACATTTTTGTATGGAACATGACCTTCACCTACTTTTCAAGGTCACAGGTACAATTATGTGAAATCCCTATCATTGCTATAACTCGAGAACGAATGATGGCAGCTTTATGAGACTTGACACACATAAGCATCTGGTGAAGACCTCAGACTTCTCTTGATGGAACATGACCTTCACCTACTTTTCAAGGTCACAGGGACAATCATGTCAAATCCACGTCATTGCAATAACTTAAGAGCAAATAATGGCAGCTTCATGAAAATTGACACACATAAGCATCTGGGAAGACTCCAGATGAGTTTGATGGACGGTGACCTTAACCTGCTTTTCAAGGTCACCGGCCCATCTCAATAATTCTAGAGTAAATGATGACAGTTTCATGATACTTGACACACCTAAGCTATCAAAGGAAGTAGATTTTATGGTTTTTTTTTACCCCTGCATCAATTTGCCTTGGTGCAGTGACGTTTTGTTCACAAATATTGTGTGGAGCGAATGTTGTGCAATGAGTTACCAGGGCTGAGGGTTGATGCATCTCTGATGCCTATGTTTATGAAAAATGACAAGCACAAGAAAAATGTTTAAATATAGTAATTTAGGAAAACAATGTACATGTATTGATCATTTGTTACTTTGTTTGCAGTTAATCAAAGATTTCTTGAACAGTTCGTTCACGTCACGGTTCGGCTATGCTCCGGATGAGTCCGCACTCAACCTGCTGTGGGCGACATCCGTGTCCATATACCTTGTCGGGGGATGCGGAGGGGCCTTCGCTGCTGGCTGGCTGGCAGATAAATTTGGCAGGTAAAAAACCAAAAAAATGGTCAAAACCCCCAAAAATGTGAAAATATTAAGGCCAATTAAGGCGGTGAGATGTTATAAATTTTACAAATAACTATGAATTTAACTATGAATTTAACTATGAATTTTACAGAAATGGGATAATGTATTGTCTTTACTCTATGTGTCAGCACGTTATATAAGACTGGCATAAATTATCATAGATTATCACCATCTCTAAACTTATCATTATTTATAATTTATGATAAAACATATAATGTTTTTTTCTTGATCTTAGTTAAATTAATTATAAACTCTGTCAATTGTTAAGTTTGCCTAATCAGGAGTTCTGGGTGGCTCCCATGCCAGCGACCTTTTGGTCTTTATGGGAGTCTCCCAGGTCCAAAAAATTGTTTCTGAGTTCTGATGTTGATGATGATGATGTTGACAGGAAGCATGCCTTGCTGCTATGTCACGTGTTTGGCTTTGTGTCAGCTGTGTTGTTTGGGTTCTGTGAACTTGCCATGTCATTTGAGATGCTCATACTCGCCAGATTGATAGTAGGATTTGGATGTGGTAAGTAATACTCTCTTTCCTTCACCAGAGATATTTAAACAGAGATTGGAAAGAGCAGGTCTGTCACTAGATGTCAGTGCAGTGCACCATCCAACTCTCACATGTTCACGCATAGGATGAGAGTTCATGAGAGAGAAAAATGGGGTGTTTATAACGCATTCACAGGCATTATGAGTAAATAACTAAATTTTAAAAGCTGTAAAACAGCTGATGGAGATAAATACATTGGGGAAACAACAAACAAACCACAAGCAAGCACAAACGGTGGCGCCACCATGAGATCTGTTCACCTGAGCGATAATGCAGAGCTTCAGCTTGTTTCCAATCTCTGTTTTAAATGTCTCTGCCTTCACATATTCTCATGAAATAGAAACACACACTTCACCAAATCTCATGATAATTGAAAATAGCTAACGCTGGCCATTAGTAATATATGTCTATGTCAGCTTTAAGTCTTGTATCTCTAAGCTACCTATTATTATCACATCTCTATGCGTACTACTGGAAGTTTCATTTATTTCTGATATTAGTATCATATATCTATATTTGCTGCTTGCATCATATCTCAGAGCTAGCTTCTTATATATTATATCTGATAGCCAAATTTCCCCATTACTTTCAGGGTTGTGCACCTTGTATTTAACAGTGATGAAAGTCTTCAGGAAATAACCTGAAATCCGTTTTTTTTCTTCAAATGTGAAATTCAAAATGGTCTGAACTTATCCTGAAACACCCAAAAATGACATTTTTGAAAGGGGTAGGGGTATCTTCAGGTTAATTTTTAAGAGTTTCAGGTTTTTTCCTGAATGCTGACTTTCATCACTGATTTAATGTTATAGAGTGGAAAGTAATGTATGTATTGTTTGTGAATGTATAGGAGCAGGCAGTGGACTGGTTCCTATGTACCTGACTGAGATTGCCCCGGTTAACATCCGCGGTGCCATGGGAGTGCTGCACCAGTTTGCTCTTACCTGTGGCATTCTCTTCTCACAGCTCGTGGGACTCCGCCAATTGTTAGGTATGTCATCGCCAAGAAACTTGAGAACTGATAACATTTGACCATGCAGCAGATGACACAGTGGCCTCAGTATGCCTATTTAATTTGAGGCCTCCAAGAAATGATTTATGACAGGGTTTAAAATCAGTTATGACAATTACGGTATTTAATATGCTTCTAATCACTTGGTTAGGCTAATGAGTCTCAAATTTCAGACTTTGTTTCTGTTTGTGTGATATTTTGTCCCTGTTACTGATGATAGGAATACTCAATGTTTGAAATTATTCATGAAATGAGGTTTTCAAGCACTTTTTCCTTGGATAATATGAATGTTTATACCCCAAACTTTGCATACATCAAATATAATATATGAAAAAAATTAAATTTTATGATATACTAAAGGCTCTCCCATTCAGCAACTAGACTGGGCCTTATTGTGCAGGTTGTAATATCTATTATGTATATGTCTTATTGTGAGGTGATGTGATTTTATTGTTTGCTCATTAGGAAGGGAATCCATGTGGCCAATCCTGTTGGCATTGACAGCCTTCCCCTGCATCGTGTCCTGTCTCATATTGCCGTGGTATCCTGACAGTCCACGCCACCTGTTGGTTAATAAAGGCGACGAAGACTCTGCCCGAAAAGGTGAGAAATTATAACATAAATGCAGAGATCAAACTAAGAATTTAATAGATGAGTTAAGATATGTTGTGTGGTATCTAACATGGTATCCACTTCCAACTGGAGTCAGCTGACTTGCTGTGGTTTCTAGGGTTGACAGCCCTGATATATATATATACTCCTTTCCACTGATTTGCCATATGTCCAGTCTCGGGGAGTGACCTCTTGTGGTTCAATACGTGATACATAAATTCCCTTTTGAAACAGTAAAGTGCCATCTGGTGTACAAAATCCAACATTGAAAGCATAAAACAGGATAAAATCCTTTTTTTATTTTTGCCCATCCAATTGTTTACTCAGAGATATTTTGCTTCGATTTTTCCACATGAGTTGAGCTCTTGTCTTCCAGCTCTCCAGTTGTTCCGAGGCACAGATGAGGTGGAGCTGGACATTGAAGAGATGAAACGCGAACAGCAGCAGGCGAAGGACGAACCATTTTGGTCTTTCTCAAAACTGCTCAGCAGTAAAACACTGCGTATGCCGCTTGTCATCGTCTGCAGCTTGGCATGTGCTCAGCAGTTGTCTGGTATCAATGTGGTAAGTAACTTATGGTAAGGAGAGCAGTGGGAAGGTGGTGAAGGAGAGCAGTGGAAAGGTCGTAATGGAGAGCAGTGGGAAGGTCGTAATGGAGAGCAATGGGAAGGTCGTAAAGGAGAGCAGTGGGAAGGTCATAAAGGAGAGCAGTGGGAAGGTCGTAAAGGAGAGCAGTGGGAAGGTCATAAAGGAGAGCAGTGGGAAGGTCGTAAAGGAGAGCAGTGGGAAGGTCGTAAAGGAGAGCAGTGGGAAGGTGGTGAAGGAGAGCAGTGGAAAGGTCGTAATGGAGAGCAGTGGGAAGGTCGTAATGGAGAGCAGTGGGAAGGTGGTAAAGGAGAGCAGTGGGAAGGTCATTAAGAGAGCAGTAGGAAGGTCATAAAGGAGAGCTGTGGGAAGGTCGTAAAGGAGAGCAGTGGAAAGGTCGTAATGGAGAGCAGTGGGAAGGTCGTAATTGAGAGCAGTGGGAAGGTTGTAATGGAGAGCAGTGGGAAGGTCGTAATTGAGAGCAGTGGGAAGGTTGTAGTGGAGAGCAGTGGGAAGGTCGTAATGGAGAGCAGTGGGAAGGTCGTAAAGGAGAGCAGTGGGAAGGTCGTAAAGGAGAGCAGTGGGAAGGTGGTGAAGGAGAGCAGTGGAAAGGTCGTAATGGAGAGCAGTGGGAAGGTCGTAATGGAGAGCAATGGGAAGGTCGTAAAGGAGAGCAGTGGGAAGGTCGTAAAGGAGAGCAGTGGGAAGGTCGTAAAGGAGAGCAGTGGGAAGGTCATAAAGGAGAGCAGTGGGAAGGTCGTAAAGGAGAGCAGTGGGAAGGTCGTAAAGGAGAGCAGTGGGAAGGTGGTGAAGGAGAGCAGTGGAAAGGTCGTAATGGAGAGCAGTGGGAAGGTCGTAATGGAGAGCAATGGGAAGGTCGTAATTGAGAGCAGTGGGAAGGTCGTAATGGAGAGCAGAAGGAAGGTGGTAAAGGAGAGCAGTGGGAAGGTCATTAAGAGAGCAGTAGGAAGGTCATAAAGGAGAGCTGTGGGAAGGTCGTAAAGGAGAGCAGTGGAAAGGTCGTAATGGAGAGCAGTGGGAAGGTCGTAATTGAGAGCAGTGGGAAGGTTGTAATGGAGAGCAGTGGGAAGGTCGTAATTGAGAGCAGTGGGAAGGTTGTAGTGGAGAGCAGTGGGAAGGTCGTAATGGAGAGCAGTGGGAAGGTCGTAATGGAGAGCAGTGGGAAGGTCGTAAAGGAGAGCAGTGGGAAGGTCATTAAGAGAGCAGTAGGAAGGTCATAAAGGAGAGCTGTGGGAAGGTTGTAAAGGGGAGCAGTGGAAAGGTCTTAATGGAGAGCAGTGGGAAGGTCATTAAGAGAGCAGTGGGAAGGTCGTAAAGGAGAGCTGTGGGAAGGTGGTAAAGGAGAGCAGTGGAAAGGTCTTAATGGAGAGCAGTGGGAAGGTCGTAAAGGAGAGCTGTGGGAAGGTCAAACCATTCAGTTGTTGACACCAGACTTCCATGTATTTTCGAGTGATAAGATTGTGATATATATATATATTAATTTTGTGATATTCTTTCAGGTATTTTACTATTCTACGGGAGTATTTAAGAATGCGGGTATACCGGCAGATAAGACGCAGTATGCCACGCTTGGTTGTGGCTTTATTAACGTCCTCATGACTGGCATTTCAGTATGTATTACGGTCTTAAATCTTCAGTTAATAAAAAAATTATTGATCTTTATCGCCGATAGTGTTTTAAAATTTCATTTTGCCAAAATGGTGACCATTGAAGCTTGCCGTTTTATGAAAAGAAAATAGCTTTGATAATTTAGTTTTTCCATAAAATATTTTTAGAAATGTGTCTTGTTAAGGTTCACTTGGGATTCAAACACATCTTTGTTTTTGGCCTAACATTCATCTATTCCTCAACTCTTAATTTTCACAGAAATTGCATCGGTTGTAATGGACTATTGTTTGATTTGTAGGTCCCGCTTATGGAGAAGTCTGGTCGGCGGCCATTGTTGCTAGGGGGCATGGCGTGCATGGTGTTCGCGGCGACGACCATCACTGTCGCCCTCAACCTGCAGGGGACGCTGCACTGGATGGCCTACATCTCCATCATCTGCATCATCCTCTTTGTTATAGGATTTGCCATTGGCTTAGGTGAGAACGAGTGCGTCCTCTTTGTTGTAGGATTTGCCATTGGCTTAGGTGAGAACGAGTGCAATCCTCTTTGTTGTAGGATTTGCCATTGGCTTAGGTGAGAACGAGTGCAATCCTCTTTGTTGTAGGATTTGCCATTGGCTTAGGTGAGAACGAGTGCAATCCTCTTTGTTGTAGGATTTGCCATTGGCTTAGGTGAGAACGAGTGCAATCCTCTTTGTTGTAGGATTTGCCATTGGCTTAGGTGAGAACGAGTGTGTCCTCTTTGTTATAGGATTTGCCATTGGCTAAGGTCAGAACGAGTGCGTCCTCTTTGTTATAGGATTTGCCATTGGCTTAGGTGAGAACGAGTGCAATCCTCTTTGTTATAGGATTTGCCATTGGCTTAGGTGAGAACGAGTGCAATCCTCTTTGTTATAGGATTTGCCATTGGCTTAGGTGAGAACGAGTGCGTCCTCTTTGTTATAGGATTTGCCATTGGCTAAGGTGAGAACGAGTGCTTCCTCTTTGTTATAGGGTTTGCCATTGGCTTAGGTGAGAACGAGTGCAATCCTCTTTGTTATAGGATTTGCCATTGGCTAAGGTGAGAACGAGTGCGTCCTCTTTGTTATAGGGTTTGCCATTGGCTTAGGTGAGAACGAGTGCAATCCTCTTTGTTGTAGGATTTGCCATTGGCTTAGGTGAGAACGAGTGCAATCCTCTTTGTTGTAGGATTTGCCATTGGCTTAGGTGAGAACGAGTGTGTCCTCTTTGTTATAGGATTTGCCATTGGCTATGGTGAGAACGAGTGCGTCCTCTTTGTTATAGGGTTTGCCATTGGCTTAGGTGAGAACGAGTGCAATCCTCTTTGTTGTAGGATTTGCCATTGGCTTAGGTGAGAACGAGTGCAATCCTCTTTGTTGTAGGATTTGCCATTGGCTTAGGTGAGAACGAGTGTGTCCTCTTTGTTATAGGATTTGCCATTGGCTAAGGTGAGAACGAGTGCGTCCTCTTTGTTATAGGATTTGCCATTGGCTTAGGTGAGAACGAGTGCAATCCTCTTTGTTATAGGATTTGCCATTGGCTTAGGTGAGAACGAGTGCGTCCTCTTTGTTGTAGGATTTGCCATCGGCTTAGGTGAGAACGAGTGCGTCCTCTTTGTTATCGGATTTGCCATTGGCTTAGGTGAGAACGAGTGCGTCCTCTTTGTTATAGGATTTGCCATCGGCTTAGGTGAGAACGAGTGCGTCCTCTTTGTTATAGGATTTGCCATTGGCTTAGGTGAGAACGAGTGCGTCCTCTTTGTTATAGGATTTGCCATTGGCTTAGGTGAGAACGAGTGTGTCCTCTTTGTTATAGGATTTGCCATTGGCTTCGGTGAGAACGAGTGCAATTGAGTGCACATCTTGCCGCCTCCTTGACGCATGAATGATGTGTGTGATGTTTTGGGACAATGAAGTAGTTAAGCAAGGGCTAAAATCTGTTATCAGGGATATAAGTGATTTATCACGTCAAGTTCCCCATGCAAATTAGATCATCTAAATATAGTCTCTGATTGAGACCAGTGAAGTCAATTGCCATATTGTGACATATATACCTGTAGGGGGCTCTGGTGGTAGTTTCAGTATTGGCCACCAGGGGTCAGGGGATAAAGATGGCTGATGTTTGACACACGGTTTAGAGTTTGTTCAACATTATCATATTGGATATATTATTTTGGCCAAATTGGCTGATGATAACAGGCAATGCTAGGTTATAACTGAAAATAATCAATTTGCAACCACGTGCAGGAAATATTCACAAACGTTATCAAAAACAAAGGTTCAGCACTATTCTTAGGTTTTTAGGCCTATGGTCTTTTTTACTGACAAATGAAATCCTTGAAGAGGCAAGAGTTCTACAACAAATTTGAGTTGATATTATTTGTATTTTCAGGCTCCATTCCTCAGTTTATTGGAGCCGAGTTATTTAAGCAGGGTCCCCGTCCCCCGGCCATGTCCCTCGCGGGCTTCCTCAACTGGCTGTGTAACTTCCTTGTTGGCATAAGCTTCCCCTCGTTACAGGTAAGACATGCGCTCTGACAAGGCGATTTTGTGCCAGTTTTGTCCTCAATTAAAGTCCATTTGATGTTACAAAGACTGATGAAATACCATGATGTTAAGTTAACAGTGATGAAAGTCTTCAGGAAATAACCTGAATTCAGGTTTTTTTCTTCAAATGTGAAATTCAAAATGGTCTGAACTCAGTCTGAAATATCCAAAAATGACATTTCTGAAAGGGGGTAGGGGTATCTTAAGGTTAATTTTGAAGAGTTTTTCCTGAATGCTGACTTTCATCACTGGTTAAACAGCCAAAAATGTATATCATATTATACAATTCCTAACACATGCCATCATATTGGTTTGTTATCGCCTACCCTGTTAAGCATTTCAAAACTCATACAATACTTACATGTAATCCAAATTGTTTTCCATCATGTAAGGTTTGTCTTAATTTCATAACACCTGACTTGTTATAGGTATAGAATCTATTTACATGTACTCTTATAAAGTCAGTCCCAAAGGCCTAATTGCAGGTATAGACTAGTAGAAGTAAAATATTAACATGACATAAATTGCCTCTTTGAAGATAAACCTAGACATTTTTTTAACCAAATGTGTCACAAGTAAAGCCACTCAGGATTTCCACGATTGCTCTACTTATTGGGTTACAAACACTCCAGGGAACAAGCCGGGTCCCAGGCAAAAAATGTGATTTTGAATTCCTATCATAACAACCCCCTGTCTGTGGTTTTAGCATTATGGTAGTGATGACAGTCAGTTGCTTAAATTCCTCAGTACACATGCAATTAACTAGGTCATCTAAATTAAGAACAGCATATTTGCCAATTACCTGGCCAGCCAGTGACTTAATTGCCTGATCTAAACATGGTACTGGGAAGCTAATTTTGACACTTGTACCAGGGAGATGCATTTTGTGCTAACCAGTCAAAGCTGAATTTGACTGTAGTGTAATAATTGTTAGAGACAAGACAGAAGAATTTGCCACTTTGAAAAAAGTTAACTTTATTTTTATTTCATCAATATAAATTATTATTGTATTTTTATATATACAGATGATTGAAAATATTAGCACCATATAGAGACTTTAGATCCATTTTTGAAACACTTGCCATCATTCAATATTTGCCTACGGCGCACTTTTTTGCATTTGTCATAAGTCTGATACTCCGCATTGAGATAGGTAAAAAAATCCTCAAGATCCACCCAGTTACCATCATCTGATTCAATGATGTTGAACAGTTTGGACAAAGCTGCCATGGTGCATAATGTAGCACATTCTTCTGGCTTTCCTTGTAGAATGATAATGATGTTGTTGGTGTGAGGTTTTATAGCCTCATAAATGTTGGGTGTCATATTTACTGACATTATTTTTTGTGTAAATTAATCATGCCAACATCATACTTGCTTATGGTAAGATGACATGATCTGCTTCTAATAGTTGATTTTACCTTGTTAACAGTATATAGTCAATCACAGCCAGTGTCAATCAGGAGATTTGCCCTGTTAGCATCTCACACCCCAATCTGCCTGACGGCTGGCATTTCACGCTTACAGTGTGATCAGAGACCCAACACTGACTAGCTATCTCTGACTGACACCTGGCATCTCACAGCTTTGATTTTCCCTCAGTAATCAGAACAAATTATTTTGACACCTAATTCACCACTTAATGTAATGCAACTATAGATAAGTTATTTCAATATAACACAGAAAAAATATTCATTAGCTAGTATGTGTATCAATTGTATGCAATATACACATTTTACACAAAGAATATGTCACAACACTGATATGTGTCAAAATGCTGGTCACTATCTTTCAGTCAATTGCACAGATTAGAGAAAGTTAAAGTTTGACAGAAGTTGGTCTGGCTCACACATGTGGCCAGCAAAATAATTGTTTTGTGTGCTTTATACCTGGTGCAGGTTATATCTAGCTTCCCTTATAACTGGAGTTACATAAAATGAACCCTGGTTGTTAATTGGTGATGATATGAATTAAGACAAATTGCTTGATGCAACAGGGCAATTAACAGATAACTGTAAACCAAACTGAGCCCCCAGATGGAGGGGTGGATGGCCTGTCCACCCTGATCCGGCTTGTTCCCTGGAGTGACAAATAGATTGTAATGAATTATGAGATAAGAATGCGTTTGGTTTTTCAGATGGCCATGGACAGTTTTTCCTTCGTCTTGTTCATCGTGGTCCTTGTATTATTTGGAATATTCCTGTGGCGTAAATTACCGGAAACTAAGAATAAAACCTACGAGGAGATCTATAAACTATTTGAATTATCAGACCAGGAAGCACCTGATGTGAGTACAGTTTGTATGATATGATAAGAAAGATATGGATAATGTATTGAAGAAAATATAGAGATATTTACTTTTATTAGCATTCAACATTTTTCAACATTCAACATTTTTACTTTTTCTAGCATTCAAAATTTTCATCAAGATATTATCAAATTTTCATTTATTTTTTTTATCTGTTTAATTGCACCCTGTTCATGGCGCTGCAGTCTTAGAATGCTCTCTAAAGAGATGAGTCTTCAATCTCCTCTTAAAAAGAGCTGATCGAGGTACTAGTCCTGATAGAACTAGGGAGGGAGTTCCATAGCCTGGGGCCAATGGAAGAGTACGCTCTGTCACCCACTGTCTTAAGGCGGGTTTTTGGGAAAATGTATGTTGTATTGACTTTATATTGATGTTTTCAGGAGAGTGATATCGGAAGCAGATTGGCAAGTCAACCAGAGCACGAGAACTTGATACAGAGCAAATTGCCCAACGGACAGAACCTCGGCAAGTCGCCGTCCACGCTGACAGAGACCTCGTTTGTGATCAACGGGAGCACCACTCCCCGCGAAGACACTCAAGTTTTACTGCACAACAAGGAGATTAATAACGGAACACATGCGTGAAACACACACCTCGTAGGAAAGTGAACGCCAGTGATAATTAGAAAAAGAGTGGGCTGAAAGGAGAATGAATTGGGAATAAAGTTGTGCCTCATAGTATGAATCATATGTGGAGAAAATTGAAAGTGAACCTGTAAGATAGGAACATTGAAAGAGACAAAAAGTATATATATATAATCAGAATTGCAACATGTGATGCAACACATGCTGGCCATGGAGAAATCTATATGTCATAACATTAAAAGCAGTTATTTGGAAAATGATTAAATAGAGTTATAATATTTATCATAGAAAAAATCATTTCAATGGATTTTATGGATCAATTAATCTTGAAATTATACTGTATAAAGAGCTTCGGATAACACTATTACTTTGTATTGGATGTATGGAATCAACAGTCTTATTGAAAATTGTCATTGGTTGTGAGATATAATAAGGAGCAAAACTCATCGTCAGGCCCACTCACAAAATGAGTTTTAATATATAGAATGATGGGAACAGTGTAGCTCTCCTTGAATTATAGATGGCTGACTCAGTGTGCTAGTGATTGCTCTCCCTGAAAGACAAAATAAAAATCTAAATATAGTCTTTGAGTGAGACTAGTGGAGGATGATAAGTCAAAACACACAAGCCATAATGGCATGGTAGGGACAAAACACACAACCCGGGAAGGCAGGTTCAGCATGCCACCACTAAGCTGAGTATTGCTCTCCATTAAATATATGCCAGGGAGGCAGGAATAAAACTCACAACCCGGGATGGCAGGTTCAGCATGCCACCACTAAGCTGAATATTGCTCTCCATTTAATATATGCCAGAGAGGCAGG
This sequence comes from Amphiduros pacificus, assembly GCA_949316495.1. Taxonomy (NCBI): domain Eukaryota; kingdom Metazoa; phylum Annelida; class Polychaeta; order Phyllodocida; family Hesionidae; genus Amphiduros; species Amphiduros pacificus. The sequence continues at coordinate 10,804,749 of OX439012.1, read as the reverse complement.
AATAAAACACACAACCCAGGATGGCAGGTTCAGCATGCCACCACTAAGCCGAGTATTGCTCTCCATTAAATATATGCCAGAGAGGCAGGAACAAAACACACAACCCGGGAAGGCAGGTTCAGCATGCAACCACTAAGCTGAGTGTTGCTCTCCATTAAATATATGCCAGGGAGGCAGGAATAAAACTCTCAACCCGGGATGGCAGGTTCAGCATGCCACCACTAAGCCGAGTATTGCTCTCATTAAATATATGCCAGAGAGGCAGGAACAAAACACACAACCCGGGATGGCAGGTTCAGCATGCCACCACTAAGCCGAGTATTGCTCTCATTAAATATATGCCAGAGAGGCAGAAACAAAACACACAACCCGGGATGGCAGGTTCAGCATGCCACCACTAAGCTGAGTGTTGCTCTCCATTTAATATATGCCAGAGAGGCAGGAATAAAACACACAACCCGGGATGGCAGGTTCAGCATGACACCACTAAGCTGAATATTGCTCTCCATTAAATATATGCGAGGGAGGCAGGAACAAAACACACAACCCGGGATGGCAGGTTCAGCATGCCACCACTAAGCCGAGTATTGCTCTCCATTAAATATATGCGAGGGAGGCAGGAACAAAACTCTCAACCCAGGATGGCAGGTTCAGCATGCCACCACTAAGCTGGTGATTGCTCAGGGAGACTGACTGAGTAATTATTCAGTGTCAAATAATGCAGCAATGACACATTCATACATTTGGCCATCCTCACTCAGAGAAGACTTGTATCATTAAAAAGTTTAACTTTTGTGATATGGTACATCTGCTTAATTTAGACATATGGAAGAAATATGCTAGTCTCTAAATTCCTTCCTCGCCGTGGTTGTAGAGGTGATAGTGATTTTATCGGATTATGCTCTCCTGAGAAAGAGGGCCTAAAAGACTGATTGCCTGCCTGTCTGTCTGTCTGTTTGTCCTTCTGTCCAGCGGCATGCAACAACTTTGGTTTAGACTTAATGCAAATTAGAATTTTGTTGAAGAAACTATGCTCAAAAGAGCAGTCACTATCAGTGATCACTTTAAAGGAAACATTGACATCTACATCTATAAGTATACTCGGCAAAACCAATTGGCATCCCGCAGAGAGCCATAGGCCGATTGTCGATCTCCATATTGCTTTTTTTTTCTCCCATTGAAAAGTACACACCACAACTTAACCGGAACCAGAACTACAACTCCTCTATATTTAATCATTGGTCAGAGAGATTGGCAGAGGGCCTATAGAAATGATTCAGTGACAGTCTTTTAGATGATACATATCTGTGAATAATGGTCTTTGTATTTGCGATGACATTCATATGGTTATGTCTGCTCAGTGACTGATCATGACAGTTGGATGGTGCTGTAATTTTTGGCTGGTTTGTGTATCTTGATAAGTTGTATAGGTGTGAGTGATGAACATCAGACATTAGCGAGTCACGACGAAGAGAGAAAGACTTGCCATTGTATTGAATATTATAAGGACATTGGAAATGAATCTTTGATGAGTAAAAGGTGTGCATAAAACAGTAAAAGCTATTAAATTTACAAGTTTGATGAATAACATAAATGCCGCATACTGTGTACTACCCTTGCACAGTCATATTTCTGTTTATTATGTTACAGCAAGTCAGATACCCATAGGTCGATTGCCAATCTCCATGTTGTTGTTTTTTTCCCCATTGAAAAGTACACACCGGAACTACAACTTTACCAGAACCAGAACTGTACAACTCCACTATATTTAATTATTGGTCGGAGAGATTGGCAGGGGGCCTAAAGACAACCATCAGTATGTTATTCAGTGATGAAAGTCTTCAGGAAATAACCTGAATTCAGGTTTTTTTTCTTCAAATGTGAAATTCAAAATGGTCTGAACTCAGTCTGAAACATCCAAAAATGACATTTCTGAAAGGGGGTAGGGGTATCTTCATGTTAATTTTTAAGGGTTTCAGGTTTTTTCCTGAATGCTGACTTTCATCACTGGTTATTCACTAGTGACCAAACTTGACCGTAGTATATCCTGAGTGTCTGTCATATCATATGTCCAAGAACCTTCCAACCAGGACAGTTTCCATTCCCTTAATACCAGGAGACTATATTAGGGTATGGATGAATAATACTGCAGTATTATTATTATTATTATTATTATTATTATTATTATTATTATTATATTCTATTTTGTATATATGCCACCCTGTACATGTGTTGGCATCTTTTTGGTGCTCCATGAGCACTGAATTCATGTATTTTGTTACAAATTTTAGTAGAAAAGGGTAAATAAATAGATATTGTTATATAAGTGATACAAGTTAACCCTATTGGTTGTTATTGCAATGCACATTTGTAGGTTAATCCCACAATACTGCTGACATCACAAGATAAATTATGGAAAACATTCAGGTGTTAATGAGGAACATAACTGTTAACATGGTATTATATGGCTCAGTAGGGTAGAGAATGGTTGATATAGGGTACCAAATGGTTAATATAGGGTACCATAAGGGTTATAATAGGGTACCAAAAGGGTTATAATAGGGTAAAAAGTGGGAACAGTGCATATAATGAGAGCATTCCTTTTTGCACTATATCAGACAACCTTTGGGGTTGTTCAGGGGGTTCGAACTTTAAGGAGGACTTGTATATGAAATGAAGGTGTTTTGTTACATTTATAATTTCATGTCCACATGAATTTTATAAAAATATACACATTTATAACGCCTGCAGTTGTGGATGTGAAAAGGGCATTTGTTGTATTTTATTTATTTTTTTTGGGGGGGGGGGGGGTTGTGTCCACGTTTCTTTTGATACTCAATAAAGTGACAACATATCTAAAAAAAAAACTTGCCCTAAAATATATTTGCAAAATGTTGTATTTTATACAAGTATACAAGTATTACAAGAATTTGATTGTCTTTTTATGAATAGTTTCCAGTATCAAATATATGGTCCTTAATCCCTCTTTATTCATGTACCTCCTTACATCTGATGCCATCCAGTTACCAATAAGTGTCATTATACAGAATATAGGACAAATTTACATGAAACGCAAACTGAATGCTGATGCAATTTTATTTTAAATCAACCATTTGCCATTTTTATTGTAATTTGACTGCAATATTTCTTGACACAAGATGAAATGATTTCATACTTGAAACATAATCTCAAAGGTTAGAAATGAATTCCTCAATAGATCTCTCATGAATATTCAAGGAGACATATCATGAATGACAATGAAATTCACATGGATTTGAGGAATCAACTTTTCAAATACTATTTAACGTTTAGTGGTAATCCGTATCTTGTTCATTTTCTTTCACAGTATTGTATGGTTTACTTACTCTCCTAATGTTGTACCGGTTGACATCTTGGCACCTTAACAATGGCTTTGCGTAAAATTAATTTCCCAAGATGACATTCAGTCCGGGCTCATGTGTGCATCACCCTTTTTCTGTTTGAGTTTGGTAATATTGAATGAATGTCAAAGAGAAGAGTGCAAGATTCTGGCCAGTGTATAAATCCATGGAAGGGCTGATCCAGTATTATATTGTGTTGTCAAGGGCAAGTCCAGATTCTAGTAAAGTGTGATAAATTGATGAAGGAAACCAGGAAGATTTTTTTGATTAAATTGGATAAGCCCGGTTGTATGTAAAATTGATATATTATATTCTGTACATAGTGAATAACAATAAGTGTATAAATGAAAATGTGAACAAAATGAGAAATAAAGAAAATATATTGAGCTTGTCGTCATGCCATGACAGTAATTATATTGTTTCTGGTTGTTGAGCAGTTGATCTTTAATCCTGGTTGAAACTTCCCAAACACAAAATGCCGAATTGAGTCAAATTCAGAGGTTGGGTTTATTAATCCTGACTGAGAAAAAGAAAACGAAAATGAAAGTAAAATTATATCATGTTGAAGCATTCATGGATTTTATAGCTTCAGGATATTTTCCCGATGCCACTGATTTTGACAATTTTACAATAGGAAGTGCAAAATTTTTTTTAACCAAATTTGTGAGGATTTCTTTGTAAATAGAGTTTAAATGTACGCATTAGTGATTGTGAACTTTTTTGCTTACTTTTGGCACTTAAAATATGTTTCAGCATTATCAGATCATCTTCTCTTTACATGAAAATAATTTCAAGCATTAACAAAATATTTTATCGTAGGGAGTGGAATAAATATTCTCAAAGTTTTTTTTTTTTTTGACAAAAGTATTCCAAACCAGGAACATTTGTTAGTCCAACAGAACACGATATATTAATGTGCTCGCCAGATTATCTTTGAAAGCATTATCTCACTTTGGGTGACGTAAATATGGCACAGGTGAAAATTATCACAGTGAGATTTTAATCTTAAGCATGACCATAAAAAGGGCAGATTTTCCCAAAATTCCATTACGTTATTTTTTAATGTACCTTTATCTCAAAATGCCTGTTTGTAAAGTTATTGTTTTTTCTGGCATGGCCGAGATTAATTCTCTGTTTGGGGCGGAAGATTACATCGTATTTGGCCAGAATTTGTGTTTCACAGAATGACACAAAGGTTTTTTGTTAACCGTTTTGTTTAGTTTTCAAGATCATAATAAGCTTGACATTTGTATTAATATAAAAAAATATATAATTGACACAGGAAGCGAAGGCCCTCTGGGGGTTGACACAGCAAGTGGAGGCCCTCTGGGGGTTGACACAGCACAGGAAGTGAAGGCCCTCTGGGAGTTGACACAGGAAGTGAAGGCCCTCTGGGGGTTGACACAGCAAGTGAAGGCCCTCTGGGGGTTGACACAGGAAGAGAAGGCCCTCTGGGGGTTGACACAGGAAGTGAAGACCCTCCAGGGACTGACACAGGAAGTGAAGGCCCTCTGGGGGTTGACACAGGAAGCGAAGGCCCTCTGGAGGCTGACACAGGGAGTGAAGGCCCTCTGGGAGTTGACACAGGAAGTGTAGGCCCTCCAGGGACTGACACAGGAAGTGAAGGCCCTCTATGTCCATGGTCTTTGCCAAGACAGTGGAGAGACACCCCAGGCTAGGGTAACTTACAGGGCATGACCTCTCCTCTCTCACGGGACTACATCTATGGAGATTCAGATATCAGTGATGAAAGTCTCAAGGAAATAACCTGAATTCAGGTTTTTTTCTTCAAATGTGAAATTCAATATGGTCTGAGCTCAGTCTGAAACATCCAAAATTGACATTTCTGAAAGGGATAGAGGTATATTCAGGTTCATTTTTAAGGGCTTCAGGTTTTTACCCGAATGCTGACTTTCATCACTTGAGATATGCCAATATTACTCTCATCTTGGATTCCAGTCAGTAGTGTTTTATTTCTGGGGACTCTCGTTCAGAACTTTGCAAATACATATAGTTCTCTTACTCCAAGAATGAAAAATGTCCGATTAATATTGCTCAAATGCATAGGGTCTAAAATGACCTTTATACTACCAACTGTACCCCATCATCTCATGGATGCTCAGTTGCCATATATATTAACCCAGAACCTTGTAGAACATTGCAGCAATAAAGTGAACAGATAGGACATAGGACAGCACAGTGTTACTTCTTTTTTAAAGAAATCTTTCTTGTTCTAAAGGTCAATGTCCAAATAACCAACTTGAAAAGCCATAAAGACTAAATTTTACAAAGAGATATATATCAAAATGCTTTTATTCACAACATTTTGATTTCACAAGAAATCAAAATTACAATGTACAAAAAAATAACATTAACAACATTTACCTTGATATATCTGTATACTTAGGACTAATCTAAATATACTTTCACTTTATGAATATAATAACATCATTATATGATTGTATCCTTATCTTTTTAAGATTCTCAACATTTTGTACAAACTATTTTATACAGAGGGTATCAACTTAGTTTAAATTCCAAGGAAAAAAATGGGTTTCTCTTCGGAAATGGGTTTCTCTTTGGAAAAAAAATTGATTGTAAAAAAAAAAAAAATCATGCAGTTTTGTTTTAAATGTTTATATTCTCAGTTTCATAATATCATTGAAAACCTTATTTTTTGTTTATTAAATATTGTCTTATTTAATTAGCAGTGTACTGAAGAATGGCTCAGAGTATCCTGAACATTTCTAATTTAATTCATAAATTTTTCACATTTCCCAACTGGATTACTAAAAACATAGGACAATGGCCTCAGAGTCATTGCTTTTAGTAATGTTTGTGAATATTTTCTGGAAATTGCTTTGTTAATGATCACTCAAATCCTTTCCCAGATCAGAGCAATGATTATTTTGACCAATCAGAATGCATGTTACATATTGATTCTCATTGGCTAATTTATAATGTTATTCAAAATAGTAGCCTGCTTGACAATGCAGTGATAGCTGTTAGATGTTGAAACAAAATTATAACAAAATGGAAAAAACTGTGAGCCGAATGGAAAACAAAAAGAATTGGTCTTTTTTTGAAAATACATCTTCCCTACTCACTAATTGCTAAGAACTCCGAACAGTAGTTTCAGAGAAGGTTAAAGTTGACAACATATAGAATGAGAGAAAATTCCCCACCCCATCATTGCAGAAGCTATGATGACATAGCATATCTGAAAAAGGAGTAGCCAAAACATTCAAGTCATTTCAATTCTCGCTATCTGCTCTCCCAGTTTATTGAACACCAGATGTCAGCTCGGTTGATTCGCAATGCATTGTGGGCCGATTTCTTGCACGCTATACTTCTGGGGCACATGTTTGGCGTCTGACAGATCACTCAAGCCCACGGACCTCACGTAGTGAATGTCTGCACTCGGGACATATTTTTGAAATTGCAGTTCAGTTTATTTACATTGGAACATGATTAATCAATTAGTGAACATAAGATGACCGTTGAAGACCTGTACACGCTTATCTAGCAGATTGAAATGACGGAGGAATAACGTGCGTTTGTTTTGACTGGTGTATAATTGGACCGGAACTACCCAGTGCAACAATCGAGGTGAAATTCGATCGTAGCGCTCTGAAAATGCAGCGGATACGGGAGAGCAGATAGGGAGAATTCTGATATCATAATAGATAATTTTCCATTAGTGATGCTTTTCAAGTTTTATAGAAAAATCTATTATGATATGCGAATCTTTTCGTGTATAATTCTCAGACTTCTGTTTCTGTATTATCAAAGAAATTCATTTTCAAGACATCAGTTTATGCATTTTCAGAAATATAAAATAGTTGTCACACCTCTGTTTATGCATTTTCAGATATATTTAGCTTAAAATACCATGATTCATGGTAATCTGAAAACTAAAATCTCCTTAAGGTACCCCATATGTTAATATCAGTTCCATAGATGACTACCAACAATATGCATGGATATGATGCAATTCTCACTGCTGTCATCCACCAGGTGTCTCTTGGGTCATGTTCAATGCATGCTGGGAAAGATTTGTGGACTGGCATTCTGCATGCTGTTCAGGGAATATATTAATATTTTTAAAGACATAAGTACATAAAGAAAAAAATCTTTTGGGTTTGGGAATCTTGAAAAGACTAGAAAGACTGTTATGGGTGTGATAAACACCCATGCTGGACAGATTTTAACACACCAGGTGGCAGCAGGACCCATGCAAGCAGTGAGAATTGGGCTTCCATTTAAATACAAAGTTTGGTCCATACGAAACATATCAGTTCACATTTGTACTGAAAGTGGGAGTCACAATTGACCTTCAAAGCAATACAAGGTTTTTTTAGCTTTAAAATGATGCAGAAATATCACAATATTTACCCTGTTAATATACAAGTCTTCTGTTGAAAAGTGGGAACTAGTTAAACACATGTAGATGGTCCCCTTTTAACACATTTAACCATACGATTTTAAAAACATTTTAAAGAGTTTCATCTCTTGCTTGTAATCTCCAAGTCAAAATAAAACCATAAGATCAACCCCCTCTCTCTCTTTCAAACATTTTCATCCAACTTTTTATTATCCTCCCCCTGACAAACAACATCAAAATATAAATTTTTGCCAAGCCCTACCAACCTCAAAACAAAACATTTTTTTCCTCAAAAGAATATTTTGTCTAAAAGTACAAAAAAATTTGCTTTTAACACCAAATTGATTTATTCGTAGAAGTCCACTTCTCCAGTTTCCTGCAAATGTTCTATCAGTTCCTCCATGTCAATGCCAGAACATATGTGAGAGCTCGATGCCGTGGGAGTGTCCTCCAGCTGCTTGTACTCAGCCCACAGGGGCACCACCGATGCCCTCCCCGCGAAGGGTGACGGGGCGCTTACAGTTTGTGAGGGGCCAGGCTGATTGTCAAGCAACAATGTGTCACGCATGGTCTGAGAGCCCTCGGCCGTCATGCCAGCCGTCACACGAGTCGTCACGCCGTCAGCATTCTCAATGATGGAACTGCGCACCATTTGCCGCAAGCGTTCTTTCAGCTTTTCGCTGGAGCAGCCGCTGTTGACCTCTGACCCCATGCCACTGCCAAGCGTGGAGATACTGGGGGTAAAGGAACCTTCTGCGTCGATCATGCTTCCCACCTCGTCACTGCTGGTCGTAATGATCTTATCGTCCGTCACGGATTCGTCATCACTGACCACCATGCCACAGTCTGGTGACTCCAACCAGATCTGCTCGCCCGAACTGGATTCTATATCTTCTCTCAGGATGATTTCCACTTTTCTCTCCTCGGTACGTTCTTCCGACTCGGAGGATTCAATGTCCATTGGAGACCCACCTCCACTCAGTGCGTCCCTATTTTCCCCGGATGAGAAGAGCTCGGTCGGATGAGCAGAATCCACAACAGGATTATCCCCGCTCGCATCACTGCTATCTTTCCCCACCTTCGATATATCACTTCCGGTTTGCTCTGCGCTGTCTGAACCACTCGTTGTGTCGGATATCGTCGGAATACTGGAATCTTGTTCTGTGGAAGTTGCCAGGTCTATGGAGCTCATTCCATTTCCAGATTCCTGGCCGTTCCCCGATTTCTCCTCCTGGATGCCTAGCGCGTTGCTGAGCTCTTTCCGGAGGTTCACCATTGCCTTGACCTGCTCTGGTACAAGCTGTGGCTGGACGGCACCCAGTAACTGCGTCTTGTCTTGCGACAGGACCTCCGCTCTCTCCCCAGATGGCTTGTGATAGGTCATTTGCAGCATCAAACTCATGTCTGTCTCTAGTAACCAGCAGGCATTCTGCTTGGCACTGTACTCTATTTTCAGCGGCACAAACAACTTGGACAACTCCTCTCGTGTGAAGCCATCCGTGTAATTTTCCTTCAAGTCTTTGGACGAGCTTCCGCAGTCCGAGAGATCAGACTCCTTAATGGAGCTGATGTTTTCGTCATGACTTCTGAGGTCACTCGGGGTCATGTCACTACTCGACCACTTGCTCATTTCCTGCGACGTATCGGAATCGCTTCCGTGCTTCCCCGGGCTTGTCCGACCAATCGTGTGTGAAATCTCGCTATTTTCTATGGCAATTGTCTCTGCATTTTCCACAATCTCGGTCAGCTCTTTAGTATCGGCCATCACTATACCGATACTTGTATCGTCTGTGTCCGGAGTATTTTTCGTTTCCTCCGGCGGAGGTCCGCCCATGGGATAGTAAATGTCCTCCGCCTCCTCCGGTAGTTGCTCGGAGATGTCCTCCTCCAGGGGACTTCTGAGGAGGATTGCTAAATCCTTATCTTCTTCTCCCTCCTGTCCACTCGACTTGCTCTCGGGGTCCTCTTCTATCGTGAAAAGGAAGTCTGCCTCCTCATCCTTTTAAACATAGAAAATTTACCATTAACATCTTAATTAAAATACAAAATCATAACCCCCTATCTCACAATGTATATTTATTGCCACGAAAAGGGTATCTTTAATATCACGTGATCAACATGCAAAACACGGAATATAACTGTGCTAAAAAAAACACATTGAGCCCTCCTTATTCATTGTGTTTAAAAAATAAACATAACCCCCTGGGTTGTTATTTCTGCTGACTTAAATCAAAACACATGACCTGTGCAACCAGCAAACTTTCTGCAGGCTCTGCAGACCAGGTCAGTCACTTTTCACCCTTTGTAAGATATGCACAGTAATCGCACACTTCCTTCGAAACAGTGGGTGCTTCAGACTTTCACTTCTCTTGTTTCCTACCTTATTCTTTTCTATTACAAAATCACAACTATGATAGGATTCTGACATTGGCTGGCTGAATGTCAGACATATTGTCTGATATGGGCCAAAAACTTTTGGCAAATACTGGCAACACCTTGTGGTTACCATGCATGCCCAATATTTAATATCTCCAGTTCATCATTCATCACTCAGTAGATCTTTTTGATTGGTTATTTTCACACCTTTATGCCTCAGACTTATTAATCTATCTACACTCACACCAAACAGAATGTACTCGTCAATTCACTGACAATGGCCCATATCAGACATTCTTTTCATATTTTTGGTATAAATTAAAATTTTGTCACTAGAGGGCATGACTGTTCTAAAGACAATCACCTTAATGTGATCTTGATGGACAATGTGTAATGACACCTGGTGGTAAACTACTAAACTACCAGTGTGACATAAATGGACAACTCAAGGCCGAGTTTAGAACTCTAATTTTGTCATTTCTGAATAATAAACCCAATCAGATTTATAAGGATAAGCTTGTCCGTCTGATCCTCAACTATGCCTCAAAATGCTTGTGCTCAAGTTAATACCCCAGTCACATTTACACCGGGCGCTGACCGGGAAGTGAGAATCAGCTGACTTCACAGGGTCCCGGGCACCAGAGAGTTCATCAGTGATAATCTGAATATATGCCGTGGCTGTGGTCACATTTTCACGGGTGCCACACATGTGACGGGTATAAGTTAGAGGTCAACTCTGCAAGAAAGAGACAAGAGCCAGAGACACAGAGAGAGAGATTAACCCCTAAAGGACGGGAAGGGCGGCAACATCCACAACCGGCAACGGACGGGAGGGACGTTGACGTCCACATTGTTCTGGCTCATGAACGTCATTTTGTAACATTCCCTTGGCCTGCAACTTTGTTACAATGCAATCATGATAATGACGTCAGACTGAGTGGATCATGAACTTTTGACCCAGCACTTCATCGAGCATATTGAATAACCATGGTTATAAATTTTATCAATTTAGTATGTAGATACAAGAGTCCAGAAAAAAAAAATTGGTTAGTCCAGCCAATCAACAAAATTTAGATAGCCTAGTCCCTTAGGGGTTAACAAAGAGATGTAGAGTAGAGTCACTGACCAGGCCTCTGATGGCGGCTGGGGGCTGGCTGCCGAGGAGTTCCTTGAGTTGTTCCAACACCAGGGGGCTCTGTGGCAGGGTTTGGATGGCCTTCCAGTCCTGACGGAGCACCAGGCCGCGGTTCTGCTTGGGCAGCTGGTACTTGAGGGTCGTGTCGCTCGTCCACTCTACGTTCATCAGCCACGGCGGCACTGTTGCGGGATGCTTTTCTTTGTCCGAGTCCTACAAATGTGAGAATCGTTATATCGTAATTAAAATGTTATGGCATTTACTAACAAGATGGTACACAACTTTTCCAGAATATTATTCAATCTTACTATACGTGTCGGTATTATAAGGAAATCTAAAATAAGTTATTTCTTCATGACTTGTGATAAAATATGATAAATGTGATAAAATAAATTGGTTACCATTTGGTTTGGTTCTAACCTCCTTTTGGTTTGGTTCTTTCTTCCATTTGGTTTGGTTCTTACCTCCCTTTGGTTAGGTTCTTACCTCCCTTTGGTTAAGTTCTTACCTGCATTTGGTTCGGTTCTTACCTGCATTTGGTTAAGTTCTTACCTGCATTTGGTTAAGTTCTTGTCTCCACTTGGTTAGGTTCTTACCTCCCTTTGGTTAGGTTCTTACCTCCATTTGGTTAAGTTCTTACCTCCCTTTGGTTAAGTTCTTACCTCCCTTTGGTTAGGTTCTTACCTCCATTTGGTTAAGTTCTTACCTCCCTTTGGTTAAGTTCTTACCTGCATTTGGTTCGGTCCTTACCTCCCTTTGGTTAGGTTCTTACCTGCATTTGGTTCGGTCCTTACCTCCCTTTGGTTAGGTTCTTACCTGCATTTGGTTCGGTTCTTACCTCCCTTTGGTTAAGTTCTTGTCTCCACTTGGTTACGTTCTTACCTCCCTTTGGTTAAGTTCTTGTCTCCACTTGGTTACGTTCTTACCTCCATTTGTTCCTCGCAGTTTGATCCGTTGATGTGACTACTGGAGTTGGATTCTAGGAGATACAGCAGGGATGAGTTGGTGTCTTCCATCGACATAGAGTCCGAGTTATCCTTGATGGGCGCGGTCTGGCAAGGCTTATCCTTAATCTGCACTTTCGCACTTTTATGGGACTGTAGAATAAAAATTGACATTAAAAAATGCTGTAAAATTTAAGAAAAAAAAAAACCCCCAAAAACACATGAATCAAATTTTGAAACAAAGGTCAAAAGTGCGTAGCTTATTTATTTTTCACACCGATATCGTCTATTATTCTTTTCTTTTTTTTCGGTCCGGTAAAAATGCTTTCGGTCTTCCCTCTTAATTCCTAAGAACTCTGAGCAGTAATTTCAGAGAAGATCAAAGTTGGAAACATATAGAATGACAGAAAAATCCACAACCCCCCCCCCCACTCCCCATCACTGCAGAAGCTAACATAATTCCAATGTTATCTTGATTCTCATTGGCTGAATATTATCTTGTTATTCAAAATCCTAAATGTAGAGCTGTACTCACCTGGGATGTAACTGTGGCTATGGCTTTCCTTGGAGCTTGCGGTTGGGACGCAGAGGTGTATACTGCTGGCTGGTAGAATACGGGCTGCATAAACTGGATCCCTGTCCATCAAAATCAAACATAACAAAACATGAGCTAAAATCATGTAAAATCAGTATCACATCTAATACTGCTTGAGTGGGCCATGCTGCCACCTGGTGTGTTAAAACCTGTCAAACACGGAGGAACATTGTTGACATGCAATTCACAGTTTATCAGAAAACTCACATTTTATCCGAAAATGGACATTTTATCCGAAAATTCACATTTTATCCGAAAATTCACACTTTATCAGAAAACTTACCAGATTGAGGGTTATAATATGGCCACTGGAGCCCAGTCATGGCCGCTTGTGTGATGACAGGGGCGGCGGGCTGCATCGTCGACGGGGTACTGGTCACCCCGACGGAAATCACTGGAATGTTAAACATCGGCCCTATATGGTCCATGTTAAAGAACGACCCAGATGGCGACACTGCGACCGGCAAGTAAGAGCTACTTGAGTGTGGCAGGGGTTGTGGGGCAGGGGGCGCTGAGATGCTACTTTCGGGGACCACTTTGGGGGTTTTCTTCACGGCAGTCACTTCCGTGAGTGGGAAAGGCGGTGTTAACAACGACCTTGTTGCCTGGTGCCTCTTTGCTGCCGGTTCTCCTGTCTGGGCCCCTGCATCTGAATTTGGCCCTTTTCCTTCCATTTCCTTTTGGCTCCTCTTGACGCCTGGCAACGGTGTCTCCTGAAACTGCCCCCTTAAGGGGCCCCCCGATGTAACAAATCCCTTCTTGTTCTGTACAATCTTCTGAATGTAATATTGTTCTTGCAGGGCATCGTGTCTCTTCAGAACCTCTTTAGTGAGGGAGATGTGTTCGTACATCGTGTCCGTCAGAGGTATTTCCTTTGCGGCCAGTGGTAAGTCTTCATTCATCGTTTCTTTACTAACGGGACTTGGCGGCATTATTTCCTCTCGCTGTTCCTGCTCAGACACCAGAGCCTAAAACAAACATTAAGCACATACAAGACCTTAGTTAATATGTCAACCACATTATGTGAAAATGGGAAGACTTTCATTAATATGTTAACCACATCATGTAAAAATGAGACCCTAGTTATTATGTTAACCACATTATGTGAAAATGGGAAGACCCTATTTAATATGTCAACCACATTATGTGAAAATGGGAAGACCTTAGTTAATATGTCAACCACATTATATGAAAATGTGAAGACCTTTGTTAATATGTCAACCACATTATGTGAAAATTGGGAAGACCTTAATTAATAGAAATAAGATGTTACCAAAATGTAACAATACACCAACGTCTATAATCATGTACTTGTGTGTGGGTCTAAACATCATTGTTTTGTGAATATAGATACCTTTAAACGAGAAAAGGGAGCGTCTTACCTTGGTAGTACTTGCGAACGATGGAGGTTTGGGTATGGGCAGGTCGACGTCCATTCTGATGTTCTTGGTGGAGTAGGGATCTGCGTCATCGTTGTCGTCTCCGGTGGCGCGGCGAGCGTGGGTCTCTCCCTGCAGCTTGGTGCTCGTCAAGAACCTACGATCATAGTGCAAAGTTGGAGAGTAGAATCAGTACTATCTCCATTTTTTGTCATTTGTCTGTCTCCATTTGGTCATGCCAAGATCTTGTCTGTCTCCAGTTGGTCATTTGTCTGTCTTCATTCGGTCCTGTCAAGATTTTGTCTGTCTCCATTTGGACATTTGTCTGTCTTCATTCAGTCCTGTCAAGATTTTGTCTGTCTCCATTCGGACATTTGTCTGTCTTCATTCGGTCCTGTCAAGATTTTGTCTGTCTCCATTTGGACATTTGTCTGTCTTCATTCGGTCCTGTCATGATTTTGTCTGTCTCCATTTGGACATTTGTCTGTCTTCATTCAGTCCTGTCAAGATTTTGTCTGTCTCCATTCGGACATTTGTCTGTCTTCATTCGGTCCTGTCAAGATTTTGTCTGTCTCCATTTGGACATTTGTCTGTCTTCATTCGGTCCTGTCAAGATTTTGTCTGTCTCCATTTGGACATTTGTCTGTCTTCATTCCGTCCTGTCAAGATTTTGTCTGTCTCCATTCGGACATTTGTCTGTCTTCATTCGGTCCTGTCAAGATTTTGTCTGTCTCCATTTGGACATTTGTCTGTCTTCATTCGGTCCTGTCAAGATTTTGTCTGTCTCCATTTGGACATTTGTCTGTCTTCATTCGGTCCTGTCAAGATTTTGTCTTTCTCCATTTGGACATTTGTCTGTCTTCATTCGGTCCTGTCATGATTTTGTCTGTCTCCATTTGGACATTTGTCTGTCTTCATTCGGTCCTGTCAAGATTTTGTCTGTCTCCATTCGGACATTTGTCTGTCTCCATTCGGTCCTGTCAAGATTTTGTCTGTCTCCATTTGGACATTTGTCTGTCTTCATTTGGTCCTGTCATGATTTTGTCTGTCTCCATTTGGTCCCCAAGAGAATATTTAGGGTTTATGTGTACAATGTTTAATGTCAATTTCAACATATTTCAGTCATATCATGACGAGACCCACCTGTAGCACACACAGTGTTGCCTATCAAGGATCAGGCATTGAGTGCATTCCTGGCACGGCAGAGATTCAAACCTACACAACCTTTGGATCATCACAGATAAAGTACTTATGCTAATAATCTCAAAACAACTCCATCAAGACCACAGGCAAATGGCATTTGAGCTATGCTGAACATTGCTTTCTTGTAAAGGATCGTTTAAATTCTTTTCACAAGCAGACTTGAGCAGATGATACAACTAAAATAAATCACAAAATCACAACTGACCTGAGCACAATTTGGGCATAATTGAACCTCTCATATATGAGGGCTTTGTCTTCGTCTGAGAGGGGCAGTTGGGACTGGGCTTTGCGGCCCTTTTTCTCGGCATCCTCAGGCTTTTCCCTATCTGTTCCTTCCGACTGAGAGGCTGGCTTGGTTTCCTGTATAACCTCCACGGACTCAGACCATTTGACCTCTGTCAAAATCAAACAGAAATCACAGAACACTTTGTACGATCCAAATATAGATAATATATAGATATATAGATAAATAGATATTAAACTTTATCTATAAATTTGTGGATATGTTGATGAAATCTGTGATGAGGATTTACATAAAGTATTAGACTGTCATCAATTCTAAATTGATATAGCAATCTCAATTGTTTCCATTGAAATAAAAAATTTCTCTATTCTAATCACATTTTTTTTTCAATTTCAATTATTTTTTTGTGAGAATTACACATTTTTCTTTACCTATGGTGTTGGTCATTTTCGTTGAGTCTTGTTTGTTGAGGTCACTGCCACTAGGGAGCGCTGCAGTAGATTCCTGTGTCTCCATGGCATTGTCTTGCTCGGTTACCTGGACCTCAGAAGGCATGGCGGGACAAGGCGGTGACAATACTTCAATGGATCGCGTTTTCTTGTTCTGCTCTTTACTACATGAAGAAGGTCCTGGCTGTGTAACATGAAAGTGAAAAAATTTCATAAATTTGATTTCGAAAAATCTTCAGCAAACAATCCCTCTAATATACAGGAAATAAATAACAACCTACAAATGCAAAAGCTAGTCAAAAGCGTGTCAAGCTCAGTGATGAAAGTCAGCCTTCAGGAAAAAACCTGAAACCCTTCAAAATTAACCTAAAGATACCCCTACCCCCTTTCAGAAATGTCAATTTTGAATTTTTCAGACTGAGTTCAGAGCATTTTGAATTTTACATTTATAGAAAAAACCCTGAATTCAGGTTATTTCCTGAAAACTTTCATCACTGCAACCTATTTGATTTAAGAAATAGAATTCTCATATACTGAAACTATAACTAGCACACAGCTGATTTGTATACCTGTAGTAGTAATTCCTTGATCATTTTCTGCTGAGCTTTTGCCTGTTGAGATACAAATGGGGCAGTTTCTCTGATAGGCTCAGTGGTCAGCACGTCAAGGTGAACAGGAACTCTGAAAACATAAAGATAAATATTAAAATAACCTGCTGTGGTATTTGTTTGTTTGGGGTTTTACATCACTTTCAACATTATTTCAGTCATTTCGTGATGAGACCTACTTGTAGCAGATATAGTGCTGCCTCACTGAATTGTCATGTCGCAGGTCCTTGACATGACAACCCGCCTGGTCACAGATTTACAAGGACAACGGCTTAACCCTTTAGGCACGGGCCTCAGCTCATATGGGAAATTGTATCATGAGTTCAATCCCGGCATGGCCGGGGTTCGAACCCACGACCTTTGGATCACCACAGAGGAACTGGTGCTAATAAGCTGGCGCTTTAACCAACTGCGCCACGGCCCGTGGCCCTTCTGCTGAGGTGACTGTCATAAGTGCTGGTCAAACAATCAACTGTTTGAGATAAAAAATTTTAACAACTTTTTTTTTTAATTATAAGATGATTTTTGGACACATTTTTTCATCATCACAAAAAACTACATGAATATGGTCTTATATAACAGTAATTGGCAAATATATAAAAAAAATTTTTTCGAAATTATCAAAAATTCAGAGGCAAAGTGTCTGCTACTCACTCTAACACAACATGCTTTCCAAAGACCAAATCCAGTTTCTTGCTCCACGGATTCATGAAGCTCGACCAGTCTGTTTTCACTAGGATGTAATCTCCGTTTCTGGCCTTTAGCCTGTAGGGGGCACAGCTGAACATCTGTCCGGGCATGTTGACGACCTTGATGTATACATCGTGCAGCATCTGAAGGTCGTCTGGGTGATAATAGTCGAATATTGAGGTGCCGATGATGTCCTGAGGCAGATAGCCCAGGAGACTAATAGCTGCCGGGTGGATGAAGTTAAAGTTGCAGTATATTGTGTGCCGCGTTGAGAAGCACTTCTCTTCTGGCTTCAGTTCTGACCAAGCTGAAACATAAAATATGAAGGTAATACAGAATGTGTGTAGCTGCGTGGTGTTTTAGGTCATATCATGCCGAGACCTACTGGCTTCAGTTCTGACCAAGCTGAAACATAAAATATGAAAGTAATACATAATGTGTGTGGCTATGTGGTGTTTTAGGTCATATCATGCCGAGACCAACTGGCTTCAGTTCTAACCAAGCTGAAACATAAAACAAATATTTTTTTGTTTGTTTTATTTTGTTGTTGTTATTTTTTCCAATAGAGTATGTGAGTGATTGTGCAGTGTTTTAGGTCACTTTCAACATTATTAAAGTCGTATCATGATGAGACCAACTAGGAGCAGATATAGTGCTGCCTCCAGTACAGACATCAGCTCAGATAAGACATTGACACAAATATATTGTCAGGGGATCAATGCTTTAATTTGTTTCTATTTGTTTTCTTATTTTTCGGTGTTAAAACTGATTTTATATCAACAATATGTGTACCATTTATTTTTAATCTGTGAAAGAAAGTTTGTAACTGTATGTGCAAGTGCATTGTCATAGCTTTAATTTGTTTCTATCGATTTTCTTATTTTTCGGTGTTAAAACTGATTTTATATCAACAATATCTGTACCATTTATTTTTAATCTGTGAAAGAAAGTTTGCAACTGTATGTGCAAGTGCATTGTGACAGATTAATCTAAATGTGTGGTAAAATACTCACATAAATATGCACTTTTAATGGAGAAGCAGTTGAGGACGTTGAAGACGTTATCTGCTGGCTTCTGATCATGTGGCATGCCCGGAGGTAAGTCAACATCAAACTTCTGCTGGGTCAACTCTCCACAAAACACAGAAAACTTCTCCGTCCTCGAAAGACTGAAACCCTGCCTCAAGCTCTTGAAATGTCTGAAATAAAGTGGAAGAAATATATACCTGGTTGGGACTGCGATCATCGTCAATCAAATCTTGTGCTGCATCACATTTTTCCATCCATCCACACACACTCTTCAATGTGTGTTGTTTCTGCCTGACTCTCGAGTGCTTTTTAATGTGTGATGTCTCTGCCGTACTCTTGAGTGCTCTTAAATGTGTGATGTCTCTGCCTGACTCTAGAGTGCTTTTTAATGTGTGATGTCTCTGCCTGACTCTCGAGTGCTCTTTAATGTGTGATGTCTGACTGACTCTCGAGTGCTCCTAAATGTGTGATGTCTCTGCCTGACTCACGAGTGCTCTTTAATGTGTGATGTCTCTGCCTGACTCTTAATACAACTGACAGAAATCCGTAGGGCTTGACAATGAACCTGTTGGCCATGAATGGTTTTTGGGGTCCCAGGGCCAGTGGTTTGGAGCTTCTATTGACCTTGATTTCAGTGAATATTTTCCTTGTTTTATGTTATGGACTACTCATATATATCAGTTTGGTACCAATGAATTATAAAAAGTCTTTTTTTTTTCATATATTACCGGAGTCTGAAGAAGAAGTGTCTTCTTTCACCATCCATTTCCTCCTTGTCTAAATCTGAAAATAAATTAATGTTTTACTTCAATTCATTTGTATATATTTAAAGTTATGTCACTTATCACGAAAAAATTAAACTTAATATTAATAAGTTTGTTGAGCCAAATTGTTCCTGGTTTTCCCTTCAAACATTTTCTGCTATGTTTACATTATTTTTACAGAATCAGCGGGGGGCCACTAATATGTGACTGTTTTCCATTTTATTTCTGACAAAATTGTGTATAGTTCTGCGAACTCAGATCATATTAGCTCTAGTGGCGGGCACTAATTGCTGATCAGACATATCTAGAGTATACCGACTTTACCGGGAGCAATGCCTACTCACCTGGCATATCTAGAGTATACCGGCTCTATCGGTGGCAATGACTACTCACCTGGCATATCTAGAGTATACCGGCTCTACCGGTGGCAATGACTACTCACCTGGCATATCTAGAGTATACCGGCTCTACCGGTGGCAATGACTACTCACCTGGCATATCTAGAGTATACCAGCTCTACCGGTGGCAATAACTACTCACCTAGCATATCTAGAGTATACCGGCTCTACCGGTGGCAATAACTACTCACCTGGCATATCTAGAGTATACTAGGGTGGCAATGACTACTCACCTGGCATGTCCAGATCGGCGACTGTGGTGATAGGAGACCTGTTGGATTTGCAGCCGTGGGATAACTGTGAGCAGATGATCACCATATCCCTCTTATACACGTAATCCAGGAAAGGCTGATTCAACCAATAATCCTGAAAAGAGCCAAAGGGTCAAGAGTGATCAAAGAGGCCGAAAAAAATAAAAAGAGCGTTTCTGATTGGGTGACCCAAAAAGGGGATCCAGAAAAGGGTCACCCAATCACCTTGTGTGACCAGAAAAGCGTTACCCAATCACCATGCATGACCAGAAAAAGGTCCCCCAATCACCATGCGGGACCATAAAAGGGTCACCTTAATTTGATCATGTATTTTAATTTTTTTAAATGACAAACTTCAATTTTTACGAATAAATATATGAATTCAAATGTTTACAATGAAAATTTTTTTTTTTTTTCTCCACTACTTTTTACTTTTTCCATAAGATTCATTGAGAAATAAACTTTACTCACCTTGGGGTAGCCAAGCATGTCCAGGATATTGGGGGACACTTCCACAACTTGTTCTCCTTTCACAGACAATATAATCTTGAACCAGTCCTACAACAGCCAGATAATTCAATATAAGTACATTTATTTGAAGTCTATTCCAACGTTAATATTTTTAAAAAAGAAGAAAAAACCCCAAAAAACTAATAGGGGACATATCAACCTCTCTTACCTGAGGATGAGCGTAGTAGAGAGGACATCTATCATTGTCTAAGTTTACAGAGAACTCTGCAGTGGCGCCACCTCCCATCAACTCTGTGTCCACTACAGGATTGTCTCCACCGTTTCCATCGTCTACAATCACAAATGATTGCAAAATTAACACAAGGCTTACACTATTTTTCACATACAGTATTGAATATATAGGTATATATGTGTGTGTGTTTATATATCTAAGAACCTAAGAAATAAAAAATATATCAAATGAATTTTCAACTGGTCATAATTACTTTTACGCAATGCTTCAAAACTAAACAAAACAACTTCTGGATTTTGACATCTACAAGTGCTGCCCTCTTTGGCTTGTTGTGGACATTACCTTTGAATTGTTTCATGTGTTTGAGTACATTCTGGAGGGTGTTGATAATCCCTCTCTTGCCACCTTCCCGTTTGGGTGGCAAGAGGGATTTCAGCTCCTTCAAGCATTTTTTGATGATCTTCTTTTTCTTCTCTTTCTGTTGACTTGCGGAGGAGGGTGTCAGACTACTGCAACATGCAACATGGCAACCAATGGGTTAAAACTTTATTTATATCTTTCTTTAAAAGCTTCTATGTCATGGTTTTTTGGCTATAATTGCTGAGAATTATGTAAGAGAGGAATTTTCATTCTCCATGATGAGAATTTAAGCAAGATATCATGATCAGTTGGCCCAACCATTTAGCATTTGGTCAAACAAGGACCTTGTGACAAGGTCATCCAGACATGCCAAGCATAAGGCAACCATGACAAGGTCATTCCCTGACCATATATTGCCACACATAAGGCAACCATGACAAGGTCATCCTTTAACCATATATTGCCAAGCATAAGGCAACCATGACAAGGTCATTCCCTGACCATATATTGCCATACATAAGGCAACCATGACAAGGTCATTCCCTGACCATATATTGCCACACATAAGGCAACCATGACAAGGTCATTCCCTGACCATATATTGCCACACATAAGGCAACCATGACAAGGTCATCCTTTAACCATATATTGCCAAGCATAAGGCAACCATGACAAGGTCATTCCCTGACCATATATTGCCATACATAAGGCAACCATGACAAGGTCATTCCCTGACCATATATTGCCACACATAAGGCAACCATGACAAGGTCATTCCCTGACCATATATTGCCAAGCATAAGGCAACCATGACAAGGTCATTCCCTGACCATATATTGCCACACATAAGGCAACCATGACAAGGTCATTCCCTGACCATATATTGCCACACATAAGGCAACCATGACAAGGTCATTCCCTGACCATATATTGCCACACATAAGGCAACCATGACAAGGTCAAGGACAAGGTGTGACAAGCAATACTTTACTAACAAGTCCATGCTAATATTTTTCTTGAGTGCTCATATGCCATATATACCATAATGAGTTAATATAATCAATATATACCATAATGAGTTCATATAATTAATATATACCATAATGAGTTAATATAATCAATATATACCATAATGAGTTCATATAATTAATATATACCATAATGAGTTCATATAATTAATATATACCATAATGAGTTCATATAATTAATATATACCATAATAATATAATCAGTAATACCTGCATCCACTGGTGGAGGCTGACACTTTGGAATTCTGGGTAACCGAAGTGGCACTCGTCAGATCTAGGGATGTGAGACTGCTCATCTAAGGAGAGAAAAAAAATCACAGTTACAGATCACCTGTATGCTTTCCACTAATAATAATAATAAATAATAATAATAACGATTTATATAGCGGTATATCAGACTAGGTCTGCTCTAAGTGCATACTCGGTCTGCTCTAAGCACTACAACTATGTTTCAATGTTTTAAATACTGTATACCCAAGATAGTTTCACGAGCTAGATGTTTTCATGTATTTTGTATTTTGTTTTGCATTCATGAAAATTTCCTATTTGTGAAAATATATTTAAATTGTTATTTTTTTTAAAACTATATTTCCTGTGCTTGTCATATAAGGTTACTTCCACTTTACACACTGTCCTAATGAGCAGATATAGTGCTGCCTCACTAAATTGTCATGTTGCAGGTCCTTGACATGACAACCCTCTCAGTCACAGATTTACAAGGAAAAGGGGTTAACGATTAAAGTCTCAGCTCATATGAGAAATTGTGACATGAATTCAATTTCGGCATGGCCAGGGGTCGAGCCCACAACCTTTGGATCACCACAGTTCACAATGTGAAAATGGTCAGAACTGAATTTCCTTTTGGAATATGTATATCAACATATATTCCACATTTTGAATAAAAAAAATCTGAATATAATGTTTTTGGAGTAAAATATGCTGAACATCTGATTGATAACAAGCTTATGATAACAAGCTGAATAATACCTTTTAAATAAAGAATAAAAAATCACGAATTGGTTTAATTCTTCCAAGAGAGTGAATATTTTAATGTCCTAAATTTATCAAAAATCAACTGTTATGAATGTGCATTATATGTTGTACCTTTTTGTGAAAGTAAATTTCACAATTAATATAAAGGTCACATTGCACGAGCAAGTTATATTTTGACTAATTATTTATCATGTTTTTTTTTTAGATTGCCTGAAGTATGATATCATCACAAACTTCTTTTTCTGGATATTTCATGATACCTCAGAAAAAGAAGTGTTTTGTGACAGAATTTCTGGTTTAAAACCCCAGTAATAAATGACTGTCTATATTTCTAATAATAATAACACAAACAGCATTAAAGAATACCTTCATTTGACAATATCGTATGTAGGAATAAACAAATTTATATATTTAAGAGAGTCAAATCATCGCTATGTAAATATTATGTTTTGAGGTGGATTTCAACAGATATTAATAGAGTACTTACCCACGTGTGAATTGGTAGTTCCAGGAAAGAAAACTAATTCATATAATACAGTCATATTGAGCTAATGTTGAGTATTATTAGTGAGATAATTATTGGTTAGAAAGCATGCTCTCAAAACCTGAGAATGAGATGTGAAGTCTGTTTTGTAGAGTATGTACCCCCTTGTTCACGTCAATGTTAGTGTTGGTCTTTCTAGACTTTAAATCATTTATGTTGTTTGTAACGTGATGAGATGTCAATTGGACAACTCTGTTTAAAAAAAAACAGTTTCAAAAATTGTTTGATGATTATGTTGTTGCTCTCAAGACAAAGTTTCTTACAATAATTTTCATAATATTAGTTAAACTTTCTACCAAATTCATTACCCACACCAACTGAAACTTGGAAGTAAATTTTGAATAAAAGAGCAAAGCTCATATGTCGACCTACTATGGTGGCAAAGTTAGACTATGGTGTAATGGGGTAGCGATAAAAAAACGCCCTGTGGCCTTGACATCTGGGTCAAGGTCAACCACATGCAATCATATCAAAGCCAAATCTGATATCAAAGCTAAATACCAATTAGTTTTCAATGTATCATCCGGAAACCATCAATTACTGCAGAGACACAAAATTGCTTGTGACCTTGAGATACTTTTGTCTGATATCAAAGCCAAATACCAAACAGTTCTCAACATATCATCTGGAAACCAGCAAGTACTGCATAGACATGAAATTGCTCATATGACCTTGAAATCTGCATCAAGGTCAACCATATGCAATCCCCTGCAAGGTATCAAGGACTTACATAATCCTCAGCAATATCAAGATAACCTATTAAATGATTCTCTTGTTACCATCAGGAAACCATGCTGATACAAAATGTCTACTGTGACCTTGAAAAATTGGTTAAGGTCAGTCATCAGCAAACCATGAGAGACAAATACTCTCGTCTGATATCAAAGCCAAATACTAAATAGTTCTCAGTGTGTCATCCAGAAACCATCAAGTACTGCAGAGACACAAATTGCTCCTGTGACCTTGCGATCTGGGTCAAGGTCAATGATATGCAATCCCATGCAATGTACATAGGGCTAACATAATCCTGTGCAATATCAAAGTTATCCATTAAACCGCTCTCCTTTTATCATCCGGAAACCATGATTATGCAAAATACCTTCTGTGACCTTCACAAATAGGTCAAGGTCATTCATCAGCAACTCAATACACAAGGGTTGAGGGAAACATACTCAAGTCCAATATTAAAACCAAATACCAAATAGTTCTCAGTGTATCATCTAGAAACCAGCAAGTACTGCAAACACACAAAATGGCACCTGTGACCTTCAGAACTTGGTCAAGGTCAACCATACACAATCCTATGCAAGATACTATGGACTTACATAATCCTGTGCAATATCAAAGTAATCCATCAAACGGTTCTCCTTTTATCATCCGGAAACCATGATTATACAAAATATCTCCTGTGACCTTCACAAAAAGGTCAAGGTCATTCATCAGCAACCCAATACACAAGGGTTTAGGGAAACATACTCAAGTCCAATATTAAAACCAAATACTTCTCAGTGTATCATCTGGAAACCAGCAAGTACTGCAGAGGCACAAAATGGCACCTATGACCTTGATAACTTGGTCAAGGTCAACCATATCCAATCCCTTGCAAGATATTATGGACTTATATAATCCTGTGCAATATCAAAGTAATCGTCAAACAGTTCTCCTGTAATCATCTGGAAAGTTCGGAATCGCGGACGGAGCCTGATACAAGGTCTCCCCAACCCCTACGGGGTGGGCCGACAATAAGTATAGAAAGTACAGTAAGTACAAATGGTTTGATAAATATTTCATTGTAAATGAGTATCTTAAAAGTCTGTATTACTCCATGAACATACTAAAATGTAATTGCTTCTGGGGTAGCAATAAGAAGTAAAATACTTGCAATTTCATAATATATCTTTCAGATATATTCTATTTTAATCTGCAAATGATGAGCACTATGAATAAAGATTTCATTTGAAGTTATGCCTCATCATTTTTTCTCTATATAATTAAAATTTGGGTTGTCCACATTTTGTTTTACTGTGTTTGAGCATCATATACACTATATTAATTTATTTGCTTCACATTTGGTTCATTAATGTAAATAATTTGGATAAGATTTCTGAATTATCCAAAATCTGTGTATACAGTTTGTAGAGTATGTATCCCCTGCAACACACAGCAGCCATAAAATTTCAATGGTATGTCCTTGTGCAAAGAATGGATTTAGGACAAGGCCTAGGAGACCTTGAATTTTAATAAGTTGAAAATGCAAGTCACAGATTTTATTTTTCATGTTGGGTGACTGCCTCTTGAAAGTGACCTTGATTGTGTCTAACCTATTAAAGATATTAAGCACAGACCCTATATTATGCTATATTAAACCCTTAAAGGACGAAAAGGCTGTCAACATCCAGCAATGGAGGGAAAGGATGTTAATGTCCCCATTGTTCTAACTATATAAGGTCATTTTGTACTGCATCCCCTTTAATCCTTTTTTATGCTAGGAGGGTCCTTTCCTGTATGGACCTCCACAACACTTATAAAAAAAGGTTCATAAGGGAAGGTGATATTTAGTCAATATGTTGAATAGTTTTATTAATACATAGATGGCTGAAGTTTATTTATTTAAAGGGATTAAGCACCGATTTTGAAAAAATCGTTTAAAATTCACATATTGGTGATAAATGATGTCTATTTTGTTGTCTATTTTTTTATTTTATTGATGCATCCCCATGTTTGCCTGTTAATTCTATTTTAACAAGACCCTAATCTATTGCCCCTTTATGAAAGCACACTTCTTTCTTGGCGTCATTTTTATGTGGAGTGTGACCATAGAGGCACTGAAAGGTAAAATGACGTCATAAGAGTATGGCAATATGCTTATGACGTCATCAAAGTTATTGCCTTTGAATAGTGCCAAAATGACATCAAAAAGTGCTACCCTGCTTTGAGCCTCAATTGAGGTCAAACAAAGTTCACGCTACCCGTGTTTACCCGTCACGTGCAGCTTATGGCTCAGACAGACCTGTGCTGGGAGTGCATCTCTTGTGTCTTATAAATAGTAACTTATATTATTATTCTATTATAATTGTAATTTGTCATGATGTTCATATGTGGCTAAGCTTTCAATTTCACCGAATTGTGGAATTGATGCTTAATACCTTTAAATGAGGACATTGCACTTTTCTAACCATACAGGATGAGCCCTGCTTTGTCAGATTCTGCTTTAAAATACAGTTTTGATTTTACAGCATTTTGAATGCAAGAAAGACAGAAATCATAGGTTTTTTCATCTAACCATATATGTGACTGAATAAAAGTATCTGACAAATATTTCTAGATTATCACCGAAATATAGCTTTTTATTTCCAAAACCATGCATGACACCTTAAGATAAGGTATATTGCAGTTTTACACATTAACTGTGTATTTATACCTCCTCCTGAAAGTTAGATAATTTTTTTCTCATTCAATCAAGACATTTTATCTCATTTTAAACTTACATTAAAAAATTATAAGATAAAAATTTGTATTGAGTATTTTGAGTTCATGGCCATGGATCCAAACCTCAAAATACGCAAGAACTTAGTTAGGTCTGCTAAAAAAGTTGCTTATTCCACAGCGAAAAAATGATATAACTTTTTCATTTTTTGAGATAGAAAGATAAACTTTAAAAACAATATAATTTGCATTAAAAGATCTGGCAATGGCTTTGTTTTGAAAAGCATATAAATTATTTTAGATGGCAGCCCAATAAAGGAAAAAGAAAAAAATGACAGACACATTTTGAAATCATTTGTTTCAATAAAAAAAATGCATTTCATGGTTTACCCAAGATTGTATTATTTATCGGAAATAATAAAACTGGCTTTCATATATTTATCAGGTGATTTAGGGGTGCAAAAGCTCAGTCTATGACCTAAATAATGATTCTATTCAGATTTGGAGATGCTTTGTTCAACAAGTTCCCCGCCCCCCTAGCGGCAGTTATTTTGCATGCTTCGAGTTTGGTTTCAGACACATGTCTCGCAACGTGACCGATGAAAATCTCATTTTATACCACCCGCTTTCGGACCATGCTGTATTTTTCCCTGAACATGTTGAGAAATAAAATGTAAAATGATACACCTCGGGTACTCCTTTGACTTGTCTGAGTTGTAACCATAATCGGAAATGAAGATTATTGCTATCTGCGGATTAAATGACAACCCTCGTAATAACAAATACATTTGTCTACCTCACTGAGAAAGCAAACTCCAAGAAATTGTTTTATATAATTACCTTCAATGGGATAACGACACACAATGTGTTCCGCTTTTCATGTTTCTGTTCTTGCGAGGTAAACCTTCCAAGGGATGTTCCTTAATTCACTATGATTTTCATTTGCCTGTGAACTCAGCGCATCATCAAAACAAGTTTCAAGCCACGTGAAGATGAATTGCCAAACACAAAATGTAACGGCGATTGTAATTGGTCGAGGGATTGAGAAAGGGCACACACGATTTTAAGTCGCCGGCACAAAGCGGTAAGATTGCCCGAGCTGACCGGCTGTACCCAGTCTTGTGCAAGCGGTAAAGCCCTTCGCCACACTGTTGGTCGGCCCTCCAGGAGACATTGGCCGGCAGATTTCACAGGTAGTTGCTTTCGCCGACGGACAGTCCGCCGGCCAATCGTATACACGCGGCGAATTTCGGCGGAATCCGCCGGCTTCAATCGTGTGCACCCCAGCCACAGGCTCCGCAGGCCAGCAAGTCCAATACATGTCAGGATATAAGACAAAAAATGAGTGTGTGTGTGTATGTGAATGAAGTGTTTTTTTCTCATACAGCATTTTAATAGGCCGATTGCGGGTCGCCATACTGCCCCATCGAAAACAACACGCCGGAACTGCACAATTACAATCGGAAGTGCACAAAAAACTCTCTAAAATCTAATCATTAAAAAAAACAAGATGGTAACCCGCAATCGGCCTATAGAACAGATCTCTATTATTGTTTGGCATATTTGAGTTGAAATTCATTTTCAATAAATCAATTTGGAATTCATCTGTTTCTGAACAAAAGTTACCTTTCATACAGACTTCTAATCATACAACTATATTTTAATCAAATCATTCTCAAGTTCTTTTTTTTTCAGAATAGGATTTGTCTTACATACAACATCATGAATTTTTCAAAGCTATTTTCAATTTAGCTTTGGCGTTGAAAAAAAATGAGAATGCAAATCTTGATCTGAAAATAGATGAATTTGAAATGATAAAAACGCAGTTGTGTGCAACACTGCAATACTGTATGAAACAGCAATTTTGCTTTGTAAAAAGGGAGTGATGGCATCCGTGAAAAAACTAATGAGAAAATAAACACCCCTATGAGGAAGAAAAGAGGACACACGCGCGCACACACACGCACACAAAAATATTCAAACATTCATTTTTGCCGGTCTTATATCCTGACTCAAATACCGCAGGATGAATTTAGGGGCGATCCATTTGATTTTTGTGGGGTGGGGTGGGACAGCAGTACTGGATGAATAAATTTTTTTTCTTTGGCGGGGTGGATGAATAATTTTTTTTTCTGGTGTGGGGTGGGTGAATAAATTTTTTTTCTGGTGTGGGGTGGGTGAATAAATTTTTTTTCTTGTTGCTTCCCCAGACTCTGATCCTTCATTTCAAGCAATCCATATAGAAGATAGAAAAACTGGAAGGAGGTGGATGAATAAATTTTTTTTCTTTGGTAGGGTGGATGAATAAATTTTTTTTCTTTGGTAGGGTGAATGAATAAATTTTTTTTCTGGGATGGGGTGGGTGAATAAATTTTTTTTCCAAAATCTCCCACCCCACCCCACAAAAATCAAATGGATCGCCCCTTACGCGCCACATTAACCCAATCAAACACCACCAACAGTTGGATTCGGAGGATTCTTGACCGTATCCATCCCCTATAAACATTCTTTGTGTTGTGAGGGTCCAAGAGGGAGGGACTGAAGCTTAGTCAACCAATTTAAATTATTTTAAACTTAAATAAAATTTACAGGTCATTAAGAACATAGAAGGCTCATACTTAATTATTGGGCTTGGGGGGGGGGGGGAAGTGGAAAGACAGCAAAAAAATAATAAAAAGTATAAAATGCAAAAAAAATAATGTGCAGCCGAGGAAAAGAGATCTGCGGATGACGACACAGCTTGAACTAATCATGCTAATCACAGCTAATCACCATGATCACAAGTGCCTTCGGCTGGGAGGGGTTGCAATCTTTCACATATGCAGCTATTTCTCACATATGCAGCTATTTCTCACATATGCAGCTATTTCTCACACAATACTGCAACTATTACTTATACAGCTATTTCTCGCATATGCAGCAATCTCTCACTTGTGGCTGCAGCTGTCTCATCTCAACTATCTCTCACATGTGCAGCTATCTTACTCTTGTAACTATCACTGTTGTAGTTACCTCTCACTTATGCAGCTGCCTCTCACTGTTGTATCCATCTATCACTTGTGCAGCTATTTCTCAATTATGCAGCTGTCTCTCATTATTGTAACCATTTCTCACTTGTGCAGCTGTCTCCTACTAGTACTTTTGCAACTGTCTCCCGGGACTGTCTCTCACATGTGTAGTTCTCTCTTGTGTAGCTGTCTTTCACTTTTGTAACTGTCGCTTTCCTGTGTAAGGTTTATTCAATTATTTATGTATCACTTGTGCAACTGTCTCTCTATTGTGTTTGTAAAAAGACAAACCATGAAAAAAATTAACTATACCCAATGAATTTTTTGGGCAAGTTCTTCAATTATGAACAAGAAATACATTTATATTTAGCAGTATATATATATATATATATATATATATATATATATATATATATATATATATATATATATATATATATATATATATATATATATATATATATATATATATATATATATATATATATATATATATATATATATATATATATATATATATATATATATATATATATATATATATAGTTTGGACATTATATGACTCAGGAAGAATATGAAAAATACAATTGGTACAAAAAGTATGTTAATCAGACCAGTTTCAGTAAATTTCCATGTTTTATGGAAATTAAAGATGATTGTTATACCTGTGTTAAATCACCCATGATGACGTCATTCTGAAATGACTGCAGCAACTGATTATATTCTATGGGGGTTTCCGGATTAATTTAAAAGCTTTTTTTGTGTTTCCATGGTTACTAATATGATTTATTTCTTAATGAATTTCAATTTATACATTGTTATTTATAGGAAAATATATTTTGAAGCATCTCTTTAGATAGAAGCATGGAAAAGTGATCTAAATTAATTATTGTATCAGCTTCTATTTGCCACACTTTTGTATTCAAAGTTATCTGTCAGATATGCACTTACATTACCCAATTATACCTGGAACTGTTTGTTATATCTTTGTTGATCATTCCAACATTGGTTACAAATCAGCAAACAGGTTAACTCTACTATTGAGAGTCAACTGCAGCAACACCTAAACAGAATCCAGGAGTTGGCAGGTGAAAACAGTGTACATACAATATTATCGTTAATGATGGGTCCATCGAGACTTGTACATGGACCAGTCCATCAGCGAGAATGAGTGACATAGTGCATGTAACGGGTTTATAGTAGTGGGAGGAGCGGACGTCCAGAAAGCACCCTGCAGAGCACTTTCAGTAGCATTCAATATTGGCCGATTTCTACTTCCATTCACCAAATCAACCACACAGAATGCCATTTTTTTTTAAATTATCAAAATGTTATACCCCAATTGACTCTACATTCAATATATTTTTTATTATATTTTTTTTAATCATTTCTATTCATGACTAATTTTCTCATATTTTTCAGGGAATATTTCTTCTTTTTTAGGTATTATTATGATAAGAGCAACTTATTGCTGATTATTTTCTGAAATTAGATTAATATCTAATTTATCTAATATCTCAAAAATAAATGTGAGGTCAAATTAAAGTCCGTCAATTTGTCACTTTTGTAACCCTACTGATTTAAGCTATTTTTAATCATTTTAGCTTCATAATAAATCTTGAAATTGACGGACTTTTTTTTCAATTTATTTTTAGTATTAATGTGTTTTTCTGTGCAGTATTCTATATATTTTCATAAACTAACCCCCAATAAGCTGGCATTTTTATATTATTTAAAAAAAACTTAGTATTATAGTATTTTCCTCTGTTTTCCCTTATAGATTGACCACAAAACTATAAATTACTCTCAAATTGTTAATTATGAACCGATTTTGATGAATAAGGACTCTACGAGCTTGTATTTGAAAGATGTAGATGATAAGATAAAAAAACATGTAGATAATTTCGTGGAAATAGGCTTTCCATTTTCAAGGTCATTGAAAGGTCAATTCAAGGTCACTGACAATATTTGATCAAAATAGCCTAAGAAGGTTGACATTCGATCAAATATCATTTGTTGATGTATTCTGAGTAGTAAAAAAGTTATACCCCAATGTCTGCCATTTCTAGTGATGCAAAATCTCTGTTATCCAAGAAACAATATTTGTGATACTTGGTTCGTTCAGTTTGTTGACATTATTCGCTCACGTTTGTTTTGCCTTTAGGGCTAGATGTTTGAGGGTTCAAGATGATTAAGCCTACCCTGATTATCGGGGCTAGATGTTTGAGGGTTCAAGATGATTAAGCCTACCCTGATTATCGGTCCATGGCGGCCATCTTTTTGGCACATTTTTTCTACTTTCCCTGTCAGATGGCGCTTTTGTTCAGAAGTGATTTGTGAGTGCGTAGTAGAGTAAGAAGATTTCCTTGGATTTTGGCCAAAGATTTTGGGATTTTGCAAAGTTACGTGAGCTTGATTTTTTAAAATCAACACTTGTTTGCTTTGCTCTGATTGGGCAATTGTTATGATGCAATATTCAAGGTTGGAAAAGGGATTGTCTTGCCAGAGTTTACACACAATATCAGAATATTGAATTTGTTTTTCATATGCAGGGATGACAAAATGGAAGAGCTCTTATGAGTCAAACTAGAAGAATTATTGGATATCAAAATTGTTGTGTAGGCTTTAAATTTCAAACTTGACTTTTACCATCCCTTATTTATGCTGTGAGTATGGCATGTAAAGTGTCTCAATATTTGGTATTTTTATTTTCATTTTATTTAGTTTCTCATTGTGGAAAAGGGGGAATGTGGGTTAGTGAGTGGTTATATTTTCAATAACCCAACACTTATCATCAAAAATGTGCAATTATTGTTTGAAAAAACCTTCTTAATTGACTATAATCCAATGATTTGCAAATACTTCAGAAAACTATATTGAATGATATATTCCTGGTTTGAATATACCAATTCACTATCAAAAACTGATGTTTGGTTTCCAAATATAATGTTGGAGTCAAGTCAAATTCCATTTGGTATATGAATCATGGGTACTATTTGAAAATTGAATTGTGGGTAGGATTCCACAAATTGTCAGGACCAATCAGATCAAGCCTAACATATGTATCATCAGAAAGAGATAGAGACTCCTCCCACTTGCTCAACCATGAGAAGTGGACTCCTCCCACACAGTGGCCATTCATCACCTCACACACTTCTCAGTGTCGGGCACACATCACTGATGGTACTGTGTGTGGGTGTGCACCTCAACATGGCATCTTTGTTTTGGTCAATTTTCGCTCGCGTTTGTTTTGCCTTTAGGGCTAGATGTTCGAGGTTTTGACTGATTAAGCTGCAAGTCTATGGAGCATACCCCGATTATCGGTCCATGGTGGCCATGTTTTGGCTCAATAATTCTGCTTACACCGTCAAATGTTGCTTTTGTTTGAGAACTGATTTGTGAGTGCATGGTAGAGTAAGAAGATTTTCGTTGGATTTTGCCTTGGGATTTTGCAAACTTACGCGAGCTTAATTTTTAAAAATCAACACTTGTTTCTGAACTTGCTGGACATGGTCTGATTGTTGCAGTTTTTTTCCGTGTATTCACAGGGATGATGTCTGAGGCATCAGAATCAGGAGGCAATTAAGATGCATGTACATTAAAAAGCAATTAAGCATCTTTTATGTTGGAGGTGGGCAACAAACCAAGTTTCTATTTATATATTTTATTCCATTGACATATCCTGGGTTCTAAAGGTTCTTACATATCTTTCCCCCTGAATCATCTTTGAAAAGATACATTCTAAATTACTGTTGAACATATAAAGTGGGCATGTACATATGTGCGGTTGTGGCACTGTCCAAACGCCAACCAATTGCAGAGCCGTATGGGCTAATTAGGGGTCGCCTCATTGAAAACAAACAAAGCCGCACAAACAAACAAGATAGAAACCCACAACTGCGCTATGGTAATAGCATGCTAATATGCAAAGAAAGTTTTCTGCATTTCATGACATTTGAGGCAGAGGTAGTAAGTGACTCTACCTTGATATGCAGAGTACATGTTCTGAAGCAATTACCACATTCATGGAATGCTTGTCATTTATCAATATATTTGAAAACTAATTTGAATATAATAAAAGTGAGGCTGGAACCAGATGCAGATACAGAACCCTACTTTTGATTTACTTATTTATTGAGCTGTAAATGTCATGAACTTGTGTACTTTGCATTGTCATCACATATGATATTCCTTTTATTTCCATAAAATCAAAGCATAATGGACAGGAATTGTTCTGGAGCAGGCTAGATGAAGGAGCTGCCTATCAACCATAACCCCTTTGAAAATGACTTCTTTATACACATATAGCATTTTCCCAGGCCCCAAAGCTTTGACGATTTACATTGCCATACAAACACATTAAACACTTGATGGAATAGGCTTACTCTGTACGACTCAAGTTTTGTCAATTAACCATGGGATTCAACTCAATTTGTACCATTATGTATGACTTTTATTTGTAGAAATATCATGATCATAACATGAAATCTATTTAAGGTTTAATACATTTTGTTTGTAAATTTTAATATTTCATCTATTTCGATAAAAAATTCTTTTAAAAAAAACTTGATCCATTGTGATTTGAAGTTCCCTGCCCCTCATCTCCCCAATTTGTACCCAATCTCCAATTTTCCTATCATTATTTCATAAATAGTCCCATAACATCTGAGAGAAGAGGTAATTACCTCTGTAGGTATATGCAAATTGCACCCCATGTTGAAGATAAACTCATCATGACACCCTCCTTGTTTTCGTACAGCAGCATATCATAATTCCCTTTTCCCTTCCATATTCCTGCAGATGACAGCTTTTACACCTTTATTCTGATGACAGCTCTTGCACCTCTCTTCATTCATTCAAGAAAAAAAATCATGGAAAAATTTATATTGATGAGGGAGTGGATCATATAGTGGTGAGGGATAAACAGGCCAGTAGTGAAGGAGAGGGTCACACTGCTAAGACTTTGACAGTACACTAAGGATGTGACTTTGCAGAGAATATGTTATATTAATAAAGAAAGTATGTAAAATTGTCCCACAGGATAAATCTTTGTGTCAAGTGATTATGGTGCACTGTGGAAACTGTGGAAACACTGTGCACTGTGGAAACAATTTAGTCACATTTTGATGTGGTGTTAGGTTGCAGGTTGTGGATATAGTACACTGACCACAGATGGGTGGTCAAAGAGGATATTGAGAGGGGGCAGGAGTGGCATTCAGGCAGGCTGCTGGTAAATTTATCACAGGTGGCAGGGGAGTAAACCCACAGAGTGAAAGTTGTGAACCTGACCCATTTTCCGAGTGGAATTGCCAGGCAGCACATATTTCACTCATCATACACCATTTTAAGGTCTTTTTGCAGATTCTTACAATTT
Source organism: Amphiduros pacificus (assembly GCA_949316495.1). Lineage (NCBI taxonomy): Eukaryota > Metazoa > Annelida > Polychaeta > Phyllodocida > Hesionidae > Amphiduros > Amphiduros pacificus. The sequence goes on along the minus strand of OX439012.1, from coordinate 10,769,485 downwards.
AATAAATCTAATTTCAGCATTTAATTTCTACCAATTTTGCTAAAAATGTCTGAAACAGTTAACATTTCATTATGTCTTCATGTTTGATTGTGAAATCACTTTATACATTTCTGTAAAACATTTTATCACGATATGAATCTGATATTGATGCCTGGTCACCCAATCAGACTGAAATATCAGCATTATATGACACATTATGAGGTATATGACAGAGCTCATAGATGTCATTTTCAGTAGTCACACACCATTTTATGCTTTGATACAATGGAATATTTTTAAGATTTTGATAAAACATAGCTGAAACTGTTATTATTTTCTTTTGTCTACATACCTGAGGATAAAATCACCAAAATACACTGCCTGCAAAATTGTCTTATTATGATTTGAATCTGAAAGATCTTAAAATTAACACTTGATGTCATTCTCAGTGGCCACACACAATTTTATGGTCTGATGCAATATTTTTTTAAATCTCTTGATAGAATATGGCTAAAATTGTTTAGATTTAATTGTCTCTACATGCCTGAGGATGAACTCACCAAAATGCAATGCCTGCAAAACAGACTTATCTTGATAATTGTCTGAGAGATGTTAAAATTGATGCCTGGTCACACTATCAATGTGGAATATCAGCTCTATATGAGACATTATGAGATATATAGATAGGATTTTGACCTTCAAATAGCTACATGTCTATATGTTAATGTGCAATGTTAATACTTGACATTTATTGCACAGTTATTTGAAGATTTTGAATAATTAATCCATTAAGACAGAGCTCATAGATGTCATATTCAGTAGTCACACATTATTTTATGCTGTGATACAATGGAATTTTTTGAAAGTTTGATAAAACATAGTTGAAAATATTCATATTTCATTGTGTATACATACCTAAGGATGAAAGTATCCAAATATATTGCCCTCAAAACAGTCTTATCATGATATTAGGCTGTGATATGTGAAAATTGATGCCTGGTCCCACTATCAAACTGGAATATCAGCTATATGTGAGACATTATGAGATATTATAAAAAGGATCTTGACCTCTAAATAGTTAAATGTCTGTTGTTTGATGTGCACTGTTAATATTAAATATTCACTGCACAGTTATTTGAGGAGTGAATTATTTTATGCTGTGATACAATGAAATTTTTGGAAATTTTGATAAAACATTGCTGAAATTGTTATCATCTTATTTTGTATACATACATATCTGCAGATAAAACTACCATCATATATTGCATTGCCTGCAAAACAGTCTCATTGTGATATGAGTTTGAAAGATTTTAAATTGATGCCTGATGTCATTTTCAGTGGTTGCACATCATTTTATGCTGTGATGCAATGAATATTTTTGAAGTTTTGATAAAATATGGCTGAAACTGTTCATATTTCATTGTGTCTATATACCTGAGGATTAAATCACCAATATACATTGCCTACAGAACAGCTTTATTATAACATGAGCCCAAGAGATGTTAAAATTGATGTCTGGTCATGCTTTCAAACTGAAATATCAGCTCTATATGAGACATTATAGGACATGTGGATAAGATATTGAACTCTCTGAATAGTAAAATGTCTTTGTTTTGATGTACAGTAATATTAGATAGTCATTGCATAGTTATTTGAGGATTTTGAATTATTTTGTTATTAAGACAGAGCTCATAGATACCATTTTTTGGTAGTCGCACATCTTTTATGCTGTGAAGCAATGAATATTTTTGAAATTTTGATAAAATATGGCTGAAATTTTTCATATTTCATTATGTCAACATACCTGAGGATAAAATCCCTGAAATGTATTGCCTACAAAACTGCTTTGTTGTGATATGAACCCAAGAGATGTTAAAATTGATGTCTGGTCATGCTTTCAAACTGAATTATCAGCTCTTTATGAGACATTATAGGACATGTGGATAAGATATTGAACTGGATAAAGATATTGAATAGTAAAATGTCTTTGTTTCGATGTACAGTAATAATATTAGATAGTCATTGCACAGTTGTTTGAGGATTTTGAATTATTTCCTTATTAAGATAGAGCTCATAGACACCATTATTCAGTAGTCGCACATCATTTTATGCTGTGAAGCAATGAATATTTTTGAAATTTTGATAAAATATAGCTGAAATTGTGCATATTTCATTATGTCAACATACCTGAGGATAAAATCACCAATATACATTGCCTACAGGACAGCTCTATTGTGATAAGAGATGTTAAAATTGATGCCTGGTCATGCTATCAAACTGCAAAATATCAGCTCTACATGAGACATTATGAGAAATATGGATAAGATATTGACCTCTAAATATTGCAATGATTATATTTTGGTGTGCAATGTTAATACTATATACTTATTGCATAGTTATTTGAGAATTTTGAATTATTTTTCTATTAAAACAGCTTATAGATGTAATGTGCAGTAGTCACACACCATTTTATGTTGTGATACAATTGAATTCTTTTAAATTTTGATAAAACATAGCTGAAACTGTTATTATTTTCTTTCATCTACATACTCGAGGATAAAATCACTGCCTGCAAAACTGTCTTATTGTAATTTGAATCTGAAAGATCTAAAAATTGATACCTAATGTCATTCTCAGTAGCCACACACAATTTTATGCTCTGACACAATAATTATTTTTAAAGTCTTGATAAAATCTGGCTAAAATTGTTCAGATTTAATTGTGTCCACATGCCTGATGATGAAATCACCAAAATGCATTGCCTTTAAAACAGTCTTATCATGATATGAGTCTTCGATATGTAAAAATTGATGCATCATTTCATTGGTGCATCAAACTGGAATATCAGCTCTATATGACACATTATGAAATATATAGATTATAAGATATATAGATAGGATCTTTACCTCTGAATAGTTACATGTCTGTTGTTTGATGTGCAGTGTTAATAATAAATATTCATTGTACAGTTATTTGAGGATTTTGAATTATTTCTCTAAGACAGTTCATAGATGCTATTTTTCAGAAGTCGCACACCAACTTATGCCATGATACAATGAAATCTTTTGAAATTTTGATAAAACATTACTGTTCATGTTTCATTGTGCCTTCAGAACAGGTTTATTGTGATATGAGTCTGAGAGATGTTAAAGTTGATGTCTGGTCATGCTATCAAACTGAAATATCAGCTTTATATGTGATATTATAGGGAAGATACTTTAGATATTGACCTCTGAGTAGTCAAATGTCTTTATTTGAATGTAAAATGTAATTTGGAAATATTCACTGCGCATTTATTTAAAGATTTTGATTTTTTTTCTGTTTATCTAATCACTGAATTGTCATTATCATGAATGTTGACAATCAAATGAAGTAATATCTGAACTTTGGACAAGGGCAGAATTGCACTGATTTACCCCTGTCCAGCAAAAGTGTTGTCTTGCTTATCAGATCACAAGGATGTCTGTTGATATTCGATCTTTATATATCAGTCATGGCGGGAGCCAGAGGGTATAACAATAAACTTCCTACACAGGGCTGTACTATGGGTTGCTTCTGACATTGATACATTTGTGTGATTGTCACTATTCACTCTGCCTCGCATTTTAAAACTCTTTGGAGTAATATCTTAGAAATATATCCTTTTGCTATTTAGTTAATGATGCACTAAATGGATTTTTTTTTGGTTTATAGAGATATATTACATTTTTGATTTCATGATATATAAGTGGTCAAACTAAAAGATCAAAGTACTTCATGTATTGTGAGAATATGTTGTCAAGACTTGAGGGTCATTAGTAACACACCACCGCCCCAGCAGACATTAAGGGCTAACCATGGCACACTTCCCTCATTACTGCTCATAATCACATTCATTTATGCCACAAAGGCTTCAAAGTTGTATCATATCAATACATTAATCTTCTGGTCTTCTCAATACTGCAGTCATGCCATATCTATTTTATCAATACAAAGGCCACGCTTCATCTATTTCATTAATACAAAAGTCATGCTTCATCGGTGTCATGAATGCAAAAATCATGCTTTATCTTAATGCTGCAGTCATCCGACATCTATCTCATCAACCCTGCAGTCATGTCCATTTGTCGCCATTGCAGTCATGTTTCATCTGTCATCAATACTGCAGTCATGTTTCGTCTTTATCATAAAAAATTGCGCTTCATCTATCTACTCAATACTGCAATCATGCTTCCTCTGTATCATCAATACTGCAGTCATGCTTCATCCATACATCAATACTGCAGTCATGCTTCATCTATGTCATCAATACATAAGTCATGCTCCATCACTGTCATACAAAAGACTTGCTTTACTTAATGTACTGTAGTCATGTTTCCTCTATTTTGTCAATACAAACAAAAGTCATGCTTCATTTATGTCAATAATAATGCAGTCATGCTTCATCTGTCTTCTCAATACTGCAGTCATGATTCGTCTATCTTCTCAATACAAAAGTCATGGTTTATGTATGTGATCAGTACAAAGGTCATGCTTCATCTATCTACTAAAGTCATGCTTCCTCTATGTCATCTATATAAAGTCATGCTTCATCTCTGTCATCAATATGAAATTCTTGCTTCACATATCTACTCAATACTGTAGTCATGTTTCCTTTATGTCAAACAGTTATGCTTTATAGGTGTCATCAATACTGTAGTCTTGTATGCTTCATTTTTGTCATGCATTTCATGCTTTATATTTGTCATCAATTCAAAAGTCATGCTTGATCCATCTACTATAGGCATGCTAAATCTTTATCATCAATACAAAAGCCATGTGTCATTTACTCAATATTGTAGTCTTATTTCATCTCAATACTGTAGTCATGCTTTATCTGGCTTCAATAATGTAGTCATGCTTCATTGATCATCTTAATACAAAACTCATCCTTCATTTATCTACTCAATACAAACGTCTGCTTCAACTTTCACTAAAACTGCAGTCATACTTCATCTACTCAATGTTGCAGTCATGCTTCACCTATATCTCTACAAATGACATGTAGTCATATTCCTCATCAATACCATTGTCATGTTACATCTAAATAATCAATATGGTAGTCATGCTAAATCTATCTCATCAGTAATATAGTACACATTACATCTACCATATATATGCAAGTATGCAAGAATCACATTACCAAGACTACTAGTGGGATTTATTAATACTATGTCTTGTTATGATACTTATATGTCCTCATCAATGAGAAAGTGGAGATACCTAAGCACACCATATGTCACACCATATTGTATGGCATGAAACTTGCAGTGAGAAGTAATGCTTTATATATATCTAAATGAATCCTGAAAAATGTAATATTATCAAAATGATCAGGACATACTGGGTACACAGAAATATCATTATATTATATCCAGTGATATATATATATATATATATATATATATATATATATATATATATATATATATATATATATATATATATATATATATATATATTTATATATATATATATATATATATATATAAACTAAGGGGAAGAACAGGTGTCATGATGATGATGATGATGATGATGATGATGTTGATGACTATGATGATGACGATGATGATTCGTGGGGATTAAAACCCACGAGGGCCATAGCCAGATCTGGTGGCCCTCTATAGTGTGCTACCTAAGCACAGGCGGTATATGTTGTGCCGAAGCACTGGTGTGCAGAAGCACGTGACCATGAATGATAAAAATGTCATGAAGTTAGAAATAGAACATAGAACAGAACACATGTACTGACTATGCCTGAGCTGCTAGCTTATTGCTATGTCCCAAACCACTAATGACACACAGGATAGATGCCATGTGTGTGCATCATATACGCGTAAAATATAAATAATGTAAATAGTGGCGGTATAAGCTAAGAGTGAAGACACACAGGATAAATGCCTTGTGTGTGCATCATATATGCGTGAGATATAACAATATGAATGGTGGCAGTATAAGCTAGGAGGTAGGCTGGCCAGCCAGTCAAGAGCCGGCAGCACGTGTAGTGCAAGCACATGGCCAGACCAGGCCCGCACAGCGCCGCCGAGTCATCTGTGATGATGATGACTTTATATAAATGTACTGACCAATAGGGTGCACCCTTAGATAGAGCAGGTTTGAGCCACTATAATGGCCTGTCAATCAAAAGTCATGTGATGACAAGATGATTGCCTATTGGTTAATGCTAAATCCCAGCATTCAACTTTCAAACATTGTGCAATTTATTTCCCCATATACCAATGCCAGTACAGAATATAACTGCAATGATTTTGTGGTCACATGCGAAAATTTGAAGGATCTCATATTGTCTAAAACTTTATTCTGAATGAAACACAGCATTACCTGAATTGAACATTCCTATTGATTATTTAAAAGATTATATTGGCATTTTCTTTAACAAATTGACCATACTTCCATCATATTGAACAAAGATCAATCTTTTTGGAAAAGAATTTTCACAACCAAATATTGAGACACTTGGCTTTCCATATGTGAGGATCCCTACACCCTTTGGAGCCACGGGCCGTGGCGCAGTTGGTTAGAGTGCCAGCTTATTAGCACCAGTTCCTCTGTGGTGATCCAAAGGTCGTGGGTTCGATCCCTGGCTGTGGTGAGGTTGAATTCATGATACAATTTCACACATGAGCTGAGGCCTGTGCGCGAAGGGTTAACCCGTTGTCCTTGTAAATCTGTGACCAGGTGGGTTGTCATGTCAAGGACCTGCGACATGACAATTCAGTGAGGCAGCACTATATCTGCTACAAGTAGGTCTCATCACGAAATGACCGAAATAATGTTGAAAGTGATGTAAAGCCCCGAACAAACAAACAAACAAACAAATCCCTACACCCTTTCATGAGGGAGGGGACTGTAACTCAGTTAAATATCAAACTGGAATTCTTTTCATTTTTTTAATCGATTCAGTCCTGTTCATCAAATTCACGCCTTTCTATATCTGCTGCTCCCTGTTATCGCCCATCCTCCCAATAACCCTTTCTATCCCGTCATGAGAAGCAGTAAAATTTAAATGAAAGAATCTGACACTGTCGCCCCCTGCCGCTGTAACCCCCTGCTACTGTCACCCCCTGCCACTGTCACCCCTGCCACTGACACCCCCTGCCATTGTCACCCCCGCAACTATCACCCCCTACCACTGTCACCCCCGCAACCCCCTGCCACTTTCACCCCCTGCCACTGTCACCCCTGCCACTGACAACCCCTGCCACTGCAACCCCCTGCCACTCTCACCCCTGCCACTGACACCCCCTGCCATTGTCACCCCCCGCCACTGTCACCCACCCCCACTGTCATCCCCGCAAATATCACCCCCTACCACTGTCACCCCTGCCACTGACACCCCTGGCCATTGTCACCCCCTGCCAATGTCACCCCCTGCCACTGTCACCCCCTGTCACTGTCACCCCCACCACTGTCACCCCCCGCCACTGTCACCCCCCGCCACTGTCACCCACCGCTACTGTCATCCCTGCCACTGACATCCCCTGCCATTGTCACCCCCCGTCACTGTCACCCCCACCACTGTCACCCACTGCCACTGTCATCCCCACAACTATCACCCCCTGCCACTGTCACCCCCTGCCACTGTCACCCCCTGTCACTGTCACCCCCCACCACTGTCACCCCCCGCCACTGTCACCCCCCGCCACTGTCACCCACCGCCACTGTCACCCCCGCAACTATCACCCCCTGCCACTGTCACCCACCGCCACTGTCACCCCCGCAACTATCACCCCCTGCCACTGTCGCCCCCTGCCACTGCCTATATTGTCACTGTCCCAGGGGCGGCAGACACTCTTGTCTTCACTCTACTGTTTTATGCATAGGTAAGTTCTACATCCAGAACAACATCCCTGTGGACCACACTTCCCCCCATCAAGCTGATATAAGCAGACACAAACTGGAGGAATGTGTCGATGAGGTCAGAAACTTCCTTATATCAAACAAGATGAAGATCAACGACGGGAAGACAGAAATGCTTATATGTACTGACAGATATAAAACTGCCACCAGTAGCAGTAACCCAAACACAATAAGGGTTGGGTGCTCTGACATTGCTCCAAGTGAGTCAGTAGTTGATCTGGGCATAACCTTGGACATATGGACATGAAGGCCCAGATTAGGAAAATGTGCAAGAAAGGCTACTACCACATAAGGAACCTGTCTGCCATTAGTAACACTCACCCATACCTTTGTTACCTCTACCCTAGACTATGGCACCATGAAGCTACAATACCTCCAAAACTCTGCAGCACGTGTCGTAGGAAAAATCAGGAAATTTGATCACATTTCAGGAAAACTGCAGGAACTGCACTGGCTTCCGGTTCACGCAAGAATTGACTTTAAGATCCTCCTCTTGACATGGAAGGCTCTAAATGGTAAGGCGCCGCCTTACCTGCGTGATCTACTCCTAGTCAAACAAGGAGAACGTGATCTAAGATCAAACGACGGCACTTACCTACAGATTCCTAAGACCCGACTAAAGACAGTGGGTGACAGGGCCTTTTCATCTGTCGGCCCTAGACTATGGAATTCCCTGCCTAGTGATCTTAGGACTAGTACCTCAGTCACCTCGTTTAAGAGTAGACTGAAAACCCATCTCTTCAGGATGCACGTCCTGAACACAGCGCTATGAACAGACTTGTCTGGTATCAGCGCTATACAAATTTTATTATTATTATCATTATTATTATTATTTAAGTTGTACACTGTCAAGTAACTGGCTGTTTGTAATTTGCACAATATGAGCCTTTTAATAGCAAATCTTGGTAAAACATTTATCATAATATGGGATGTCCAAGTTGTGTCACTGCAAAGTGAATAAAAAAAATTGGTGCTTCACTTTGTCATTTGTCTATGAAGAAATAATAACTTAGTCATATAAGTCATATCGAGCTGAGATACAATTGTTGACTGTGGTCCGTGTTTGGAGACAAAACATATCTGAAACAACTGCCTGTTATGTTAATTAGTCAAAGAAAAACAAAACATTCATTTTGGAGTTTTATTTGAGTGATATACATGTTAGAACATACAGAAATGAGCTGATTTTTGCAAACAAAAAGTACAAAAAATAACTTTGTGGAAAACATGTTTTTTAGCGACATGCATATCAGAACAGAAAGAAATGAAATGTATTTGGAAACTTAGAAAATATATATTGTAATGATTTTAAGAACCCCCCTAAAAAAAAACCCAAAACAGATGAAATCTCTGTATTGAGGTCAAATTTAATTGAACACATGAAATTGAATCCTTCTATAATAAGATAATAAATAATAATTTTATGCAGAAAACAAAGATGAAATCTTAATTAATATTAATTGGGGTTCTATTCAAGTCATTTTCGGAGCTCGGACACGTTTGCAAAAAAAACTATGACACAGAATCTTCGAAGCTGACGATTTCAAGATATAGTGATGGATCTTAAACTTAGAGTAAGTTGGCTAAAGCCAACATTGAGCATGTATTATTATGGGAACGGTAAACAAGATTTATGGATTATCTTTATGAGTATCGGTCAATTGGATAAAGAAAATTGCACATGTCTGAAATCTTGGTAATTAAATTTGTTACTCTAGGTCTGACGCAATAAACTTATGTTGCTTGGTATTCATACGGATCTCTCCTTATCCGCAGTGTACTGCCATTCTTGTCATTGATTATTTCAGCTTCACAAGGAAAGTCCTTGTTAGCTATACTTGTAAAATTAAATGATTAAGATTTCAATCAAACAAATTTCAAAGATTTCTATTGGTATTCATGTTTAAGAACTCTGCATATATAAGTTGAGTAAAAAATATATATTTGTACAGCCGACGACAACAGAGTTGCAGACGACAAAAGAGCTGCGTTTCAGGTTATCAATTGATTGCCGATGTTTTCACGCCATTTGACGTTGTTGCCACATTCACGTATCTGACAAGAAACAATTCATTTGAAAGTGTAAATGCACTTAAGAGGCTTTGAAAATGTAACCGCAGCTCTGTTGTCGTCCGCAGCTTTGTTGTCTTCGACTGTAATCCAATGATATGTTGCTTCTTCCAATTTGGCTTTATAAACAAGTGGACTTGGCTGCAAGCTTCCTGTTTGCCTAATATAATATTATCAACCAAATATACTGGGTTCCACCCTCCAATCCATCAAGTAGAAATTGAGATTTGGTGTTGGGTACCAGAATATGATGTTAACATAAATCACTGGACATATACATCCTGGCACTTATTGGACAAACATGGCCGCCATGAACTTTGACCAGATAAGATAAGATAAGCCACACGTTGTTATCAGTAGATCAGTAGACTGGACCCATCAGGTAGTTTCCCTGTGTCAAGCTTACCTGCGTTCAGATGTGGGTCACAAATGAGATAACACCATTTATTATGACAGTCACTTAAACCCCGTTATCCATTTTAATAAATACCACTGACCTCAATCTGTAAGAAGAGTTCCATTATGGCAGCCCAATATTACAACTCAGATCTAGATATTGCCCGAAAAGGCGATAATTCAGAAAAATGGGAGAATATGAAAAAGTTTATGTTTAATCCAAGAAAGGGGACCTTCTTTGGACAAGATACATCATACTGGGGTGAGTACTGATTTAATGTGTCTGGTTAAACTCATAATGAAGCAAATACCACATGAGTTCAAACCAATAACATTGTTTCTCTTTACAACACTCATGTATGTGAGACAAATAGTCTGGCTATATTTTATGAATAATGCTTTACTATATTATGTGAATATTTTTGATTATATAACGTGAATGTTATTTGAATATATTATATAAATATCATTTGACTATATTTTGTGAATATCATTTCACTATATTATGTGAATATAATTTGACTGCATTATGTGAATATAATTTGACTGTATTATATGAATATAATTTGACTGTATTATGTGAATATAATTTGTATTATGTGAATATAATTTGACTGTATTATGTGAATATTGTTTGACTGTATTATGTGAATGATATTTGACTATGTTTGTGAATATTGTTTGACTATTTATGTGAATATTATTTAACAATATCATGTGAATATCATTTGATTATATTACGTGAATATCATTTGATTATATTACGTGAATATAATTTGATTATGTTATATGAATATTGCAACTAATGCGATCTTTTTTTGTTCCAGTGAAGACCCTGATATTCTACTGTTTATTTTACACCAGTTTGTTGGCATTCTTTATTGTAATGTTAGCAATTGCATTGGTTGTTATGGATGAAATAAAGCCAATGCAACGAGATATGGCAAGCCCTCTTCAAAACAACCCAGGTATGTGAACCCACAAAGATACTACATGATTTGTATTTTATTTCAACCATATGCATTTTATTGTGATTAACTTCATATTTTTAAGAATATATTTACTTGATGATTACTCTGCAAGATACTCTTACATCCATTCAGTTTCAGTTTTATACTTCCTTTTTACCCACAAAGATACTACATGATTTGTATTTTTTTTTCAACCATATGCATTTTATTGTGATTAACTTCATATTTTAAAGAATATATTTACCTGATGATTACTCTGCAAGATACTCTTACATCCATTCAGTTTCAGTTTTATACTTCCTTTTTACTGGTGTCCTTGTTCTCCTTTCCTTAACGAGTGTGAATAATGATTCTTTCCTCCCATCCAAATAATAATTTTTTTCTCCTCTTAACCGCACATGAACTATTTCACCTTCTAAAAAAGCATGCATATCTTGCAGAGTAACCAAACATAAATAATCTTTTCCTCTTACCAAGTGTCCTTATCTCCAAACCAAACATTAAATGATTTTTCCCCCTTACCAAACAGTTTTTCCTCCTTACATAGTGTGTTTGTTTTTTATACATCATACAGGTTTGACAATGAGACCTGCAGCAGACTTTGAGAGTACATTAATACGGTTTGAACAAGGAAAGCCCCAAAGCTATAAACCATTTGCTGATCATCTGCAAACCTTTCTGGAGAGTGAGTACAGATATTAAACAACTAATATACATATATTGCACAAACTCATTCATAATTATATATATATATATATATATATATATATATATATATATATATATATATATATATATATATATATATATATATATATATATATATATATATATATATATATATATATATACAGAGAGAGAGAGAGAGATTTATAGGATATGACCTAGAAACTTATAAGAAACTCCCAACAAAGAAACTATTAATGACCTTGATGAAATATATACTACCCAAAGACTTAGGGGGGATGGGGATCTATTAATAGATAAACAAATATTCTCTGCAATTCTAATCATACTGATTGGTTTTGTCATTCTGGGAATGCATATAGATCAGTTGGTAGAGCCTTTGCCTTTAGACACAGGGATTCTTGGTTCGAATCCCAGCCAGTTACCGTCAAGCTCTATGAGCAGACATGGAACACACATTGTATTGAATAACACTACATAGATGTTTACTTTTACTTGTCAAGAAATAAACATGGGCCATCTGTTCATTTTCTTTAAGTATTATACAAAGCAGGACCTTTGTTCAAAGATTTAGCATGGTATCCTTCCATGTCCTTTATTATGAAATAGACACTGAATATATTTTCAAATGAAACCTATCTGCAATGGGCAGTTGAGTGCCACCTGGTGTTAAGGGGATTAAGCCACAGGTCCTTAGTTTGGTGAAATGTCGACTTTCAAACCAAGTCCAGATGGGAACTTTAGGGACTTCGTAACTTTTTGACATAAAAACCACTCTGACTGGTTTATTGCAAAGCAAAAATTAGAATTTTCTGAACAGATAATCTCTAAAAAGCTTTCGGTCAGCTGTCAATACAACTTCCGGTTGGCATATTTCACATCTTGTATGCAAAGCCATAATTTTCACCTTTCCTGTAAATGGGGATCTGGTCTAGACATTAAGTGATATGAGGAATAACGTAGCACTGTACCATTATTGGAGAATATAATTATTGCCATAGAGACCCCCAAATTTCTTTTCAACTGGGAATCTATTCAAGGAAGAAACAACACATGATATCAGGAAATGAAGAACAAGAGGTAATGGACGAGGAAAGTCTTTGCTTTGGAACCCGGATGAGAGATTAAACATATAAATATGCAAGTGGCACAAATACATTCACAGGTACCAAGATGTATTTGCATGAATTGTGACAATATAATTTGTGACAGTGGTAGCTAAGCTGTGAAAGTACTAAAGACCTGGTGGTGGAAAGTTGGTTGAGGAATGCATAATATTGGTGTTATTACTACACATCAAAGGCCCGCACATCCATTACATTAAAGCTACTATAGAAAAGTGCACTTTTAAATTTGACCCAACATCACGTTTCAAACAATATTAACGGCCATATCGAAACTGAACTCATGATACAATTTCCCATATGAGCTGAAGCCCGTGCCTAAAGGGATAACTCGTTGTCCTTGTAAATCTGTGACCGGGTGGGTTGTCATGTCAAGGAAATGCAACATGAGAATTCTGTGAGGCAGCACTATATATCTGCTACAAGTAGGTCTCATCATGAAATGACTGAAATAATGTTGAAAGTGATGCAAAACCTCAAACAAATAAACAAATTAAACATAAACAATATTAATTACTTTATTGAGGCATCATAAAATAAACGAAGCCTGTTACTTTGAGTTACCATGATTATTTAACGCAATTATATATTATTTAATAATAGAAGCTTTTTTGAGTTTGGTATTATTGTGACTCATTCAGTAACACCTCATTTGATTGCAGATTATGAGACCGAGTCCCAGGTTGGTGAGAACTTTGCCAGTTGCTCGGACAATGAGGAGCGTCCCACCCTGGACAAGGTGTGCATATTCGAGGTGGACCTAATCAGCGGGGAGAAGTGCAACTGGCAGAGCGATTTTGGCTATGATGAGGGACAACCCTGTTTTCTCTTCAAACTCAACAGGGTAAGCAACAGGAGGGATGTTTTGGGACTAATATTCACACAGGCACAGCTCTCCATACTTTTGGTTGGTGAACTCTTCAGTTTTGGAGATTGTTAAAACTGATCAAAAGAGTTTTTGATCACAGTTTCAAAACTGTATGTCCAATCAGCATGTTTGACACATCTTTGGAAGGCTCAAATGATTTCATCCTCAATCTCAACAGGGTAAGCAACAGGAGGGGTGTTTTGGGACTAATATTGGTAGTGCTGAGGATTGTAAGTAGATAGGTTAGTTGCTCACCAGTGTTGGGGCCTGCAGCAGGTGGGCAATATAATTTGTGTGTGTTTTTTATATTTTACATCACCTCTGTCATTATTTCAGTCATTTCATGGTGAAATGGGTTCAATCTTGGCATGGCCAGGATTTGGACAGAAACTGGTATTGATAATCTGGAGCTCTTCAATGGCGGATCGAATGATCGAGTTAAAATAAATGACCCATTTGTTGATCAGGACGACCGTGTGGACGACACATCCTTTGTTATAATCCTTGACAAGACGACGAGTCATTTATAGTGTTCTCCAATCACCCATCGGCAAAGCCCAGATAGGTGATCTGGAGAGGTCTGAGATTTTTGCTTTTTGGTTTTAATCTCGTTTTGATGTGATTTTTTAAATACCCAACTGTTTAAGTGATAATTCATATTTTATGTATGATTATGTCTAAAATCTCACAAAAAAACTTGATTATTTTTTGGATAACATTAAATAAAGAAAATATAAATACTTGATAATAATCGCCAGCTGCAAAAATTGAATCAAACCCATTTTAACGGCAGTTGAAACGGGTTCAATTTTGACGTTTAAACGGGTTTACCACAGTTTTTATAGCTGGCGATTTTTTACTTCACTAGAGCTCAATCAACTCCACCAAACTTTTCTTTGGTTGGAGTTGGTAGAGATCATGGACGTTCGACAAACCCCTCCAGATCACCTATCTGGGCTTTGCCGATGGGTGATTGGAGAACACTAAGTCATTTAACCAACTTGGCTTGTCGTCCTACACGTAATATTGGTGTACAGCGCGTCGTTAACAGTGTCCTCCTAGGGCAGAAAATTACTCATCTATTATATACATATGAGTAGTTGGTCACCACAAATGCTACACAAGGCACAAGTGGCACAGCTTCACATGATTGACCCAAATTGTGTCCTATGTAAATGAAATGACTAAGATGGTAGTGGAAAGAGGTGAACGCCGGACTCTGTCCTCCAATCCAATATGTCCCTCAGCGAAATAAGAAAGACAAAATTGAGGACATCAGCGAGAATGAGAGACATAGTGCATGTAACGGGTTTATAGCAGTGGGAGGAGCGGACGTCCAGAAAGCACCCTGCAGAGCACTTTCAGTGAAGTTTAATATTGGCCTTGTTCGACTTCCATTCACCAAATCAACCATACAGAATGCATTTTTTTCAAAAATTATCAAAATGTTATAACCCAATTGACTCTACATTCAATATATTTTTTATAATATTTTTTTTTAATCATTTCTATTCCTGACTAATTTTCTCATATTTTTCAGCGAATATTTCTTCCTTTATAGATATTATTATGATAAGAGCAACTTATTGCTGATTATTTTCTGAAATTAGATTAATATTTGATTTATCTAATATCTCAAAAATAAATGTGAGGTCAAATTAAAGTCCGTCAATTTGTCACTTTTGTAACCCTACCGATTTAAGCTATTTTTAATCATTTTAGCTTCATAATAAATCTTGAAATTGACGGACTTTTTTTTCAATTTCTTTTTAGTATTAATGTGTTTTTCTGTGCAGTATTCTATATATTTTCATAAACTAACCCCCAATAAGCTGGCATTTTAATATTATTTCAAAAAAACTTAGTATTATAGTATTTTCCTCTGTTTTCCCTTATAGATTGACCACAAAACTATAAATTGCTCTCAAATTGTTAATTATGAACATATTTTGATGAATAAGGACTCTACAGGCTCGTATTAGAAAGATGTAGATGATAGAATAATAAAACATGTAGATAATTTCGTGGAAATATGCTTTCTATTTTCAAGGTCATTGAAAGGTCACTTCAAGGTCACTGGCAATATTTGATCAAAATAGCCTAAGAAGGTTGACATTCGGTCACATATCATTTGTAGATGTATTCTGAGTAGTAAAAAAGTTATATCCCTATGTCTGCCATTTCTAGTGATGCAAGTGATCTGCCACTCTCAATGACCTAGTCATGGCATCCACTCCCTAAATAACTAGCCCTTTCCTAAGGATGTTTTCTGCTATATTTTATTTGCATTTTAAACATTTTTGAGCAGCTTAGGGGCAGTTTTTAGGTCGTGGAGTACTTCAGTAAAAAAATATGGTTTTTAAATTCTCCTGCCTTCTTCATGGAAATTCACTGTTTGCATAATAATCTTGGAGGAAAATTTATTGACACCTCAACATAAATATTCCTTACCTATTTTTGAATAAGACTGCTTGGTCAGTTCAACTTTTAAAGTTGTATATTCCTAATAAATTAAGGACAAAAATTTTAATTTGATCACAAGAAATCTCCAAATGTTTGTAATAGTGAAAATGCCAAGAAACATCACCTGATGAAAACACTCTTGAGACAGTGGAAAAATCACTTCCCACAACAAACAAAAGTGGAGGGTGAAATGTAGTCACGTGGTCTTAACCAGTCTTAACATTGGCGGCCATTTCAATTCAGAGGAAGCTAAAATTCTTGTCCATTTAAAAGTGTGTTAACTGACTTAAAACAGAATAAAATGATCGTTTTACAACTGGATATTGAAGAAAACAGATTATACTTTGCAAACAACCAGGCCATGTAATCAGTGAGTACACAATTACAACACCTGCAGTGTGTGTTTACCACGCGCAGCTCAGTGGGCTGCGCTAGGGCAGATTAAATTTGATGAACTCTCTCTAGCCGTGAAATGGCCGCCGGGCCCAAAATAAACAAAAGGCAAATTCACTGCTAGAGATTCTCGAGCTATCAATGACCGTGGGGACCCAGGAAGACGCAGAGACCCAGGGATCATTAGTTATATCTCAGTCACATTTGCGCCGGGTGCATCAGCCGGTCTCACAGGGTCCCGGGCACCGGGAAGTTTTTATGTGTGTGAAATTTGTTACTTATTCACTATTCATAGTTCATTACTCATTTTTTAAAAATATATTATAGAAGACTATGTCAATATGTCAGATTTCCAAAACTGTGTTCCAAATATCACCGTGCTTGATTTTGTGCAATGTTATGTGAAAGGAAATTATAATAATTACAAAAACCAAAACATTATTTGAACAAGGGGAAAATTCAATTCAAAGGTCATCAATTTTTGTGTGCGGGTTGAGGCAGATAATCAGATATATGCTTTGGTCATAACAAGACATGGGTGCGTGCCAGATTAGATGCCAGTCTGTATTATATCCTAAACGCGTCTGTCTCATTTGGCAGACGTCTGTATGATATCCTACAGACGTCGGTATCATTTGACAGACGTCGGTATCATTTGACAGACGTCTATATGTTATCATAGGGAGCCCCTAGGATCATCTGACGATGGCCTGGGAACACAAACAAATATTAAAAATACTATTTTCACCGTACGATGCCACCGGTAGCCTTAAGATAATATTAAGATATGCCTGTTGGACACTCACAGGAGCCTGCAGTATACTTTAAGTTGATATTTGGTGATGAGACATTGTGGAAACGCCGGCAACTTATATTTTGCAGATAAACGTTCCCAATGACCCGTACAACGTCGTAGAAATGGCCAAATGTGGCCAATGATCTCCTGGTGCCCTCATGAAATATGGTCCATCATTGAAATACAAGCCTGTCACCAGGATGCAATTCCCTACTCCATTCCAAAAGTGACCCTCTTTTGTAGTATGCACCTTTCCCCACAATGTAGCATGGTGGAAGGACTTATACTGTCATGATCCAAAGGTTGTGGGTTCGAGCCTGGGCTGTTACAACTTCTCATATGAGCTCGCCCAATGCCTGAAAAGTTAACCAGTTGTTTTTTTAAACCTGTGATGGGTGAGTTGTCATGTTAATGACCTGTGACTTGACAATTCATTGAGGCAGCACTTTATCTGCTACCAATAGGTCACACCATGATATGACCAAAATAATGTTGATCATACAAACCTTTAAGAAATTAGTTTCCATTTGGACAGGTACAGATACACATTGTAATTTTGCAGATATTTGGTTATGTACCAGAGCCATACATGGGTCTTGATGTGCCCCCAGAGATTGAGGGAAGGTATCATCCCAAATATGTGGGCATATCGTGTGAAGGAGAGGTAAGCAAGCTTAACTCATAAGACTAAGTTATCAGGACTTGTAAATAAACTTATTTCCCATTCGCCAATTTTGTGTTCACCACAAGACATATATGTTTTACAGAGAACTAGCCACACTTGGTGAGAGTTAATCAGGTCATCATCCAATCTGGAAGATTGAGCTTGTTAACTTTATTCCAATGGTGTCTCTATATTTGAATTACTGAACCCTTGTGGTTAAATGTTGGTTGAGATTATGGCTTTCTCTGAAGGAAATCACAAGACATAGAATGTTTTTTTTTATCATTTTCTTTACATATCAAATATTGAATAGCATATCAACTGGCATGTTATGCTGATTTTTAACATTGTCTGAAATTATATTCATATATACTACAGTAGATAAACTACAAATGTCTATGACAACAAAAGATATGAACATTTATTTCTTTACAGTATGCAGCAGATATTGAGAACATTGGCAACATCACATATCAGCCTCCCTCAGGTTTCCCAGCCTATTTCTATCCATTCCTCAACCAAGAAGGCTTCAGATCCCCGCTCGTCATGGTCAAGTTTAATAACCCTGCTAATGGGGTTGTGATAAATGTCATGTGCAAAGCATGGGCTAAGAACATTAAACACAACAGAAATGACCTGGCTGGACTTTACAGATTTCAGTTACTAGTGGATTAATACCAATACAACGATTTATCACTCGCTGGCAAAGGCTTAGGAGATATTCAATATGAGGAAGTTCTCACTTAATAACTCAGTTCTCCATTGATCGATGTGAATATCATATCAGATTTTACTTTGTAGACAATGATGATAGTACCCGAACAGTGTTGTTAGAAACACTGTATAAAAAGGATGTTATTATGCTAAATGCACATTCAGATTGTTATATGTGACTCATGGTACTTAGTTAAGCATTTGTATTTTTGTAAATATCTATCATATTAAAAGTATTTCAAAATAACAATTATTGATCTTGAAATTTGTCACCATAGAGACCCAGCTAACAATTTTACATTTTTTCTACGTTGTGAGCATGTTGTGTTTTGGTGCTGAGTACGTTGTAGCATGACGTTGTGTGGACGTAGATGTGTGAACACCAAATAACAATCTCAAAATGCCTTCAAATCTCAAGAAGCATGCTGTTACAAACATTTACAAAGAGTTCCTCATCAGCTCATTGACTTTATCTATCACAAAATACCTAAAACTAGTTGGTTCTAATGTGATGATATTCATATTTTAATTGTTTTTTCATAACAGAACAAAATGCGTTATAATCAATGTAAATAAGTTTTATTTTGATCCACATGTGAGATATTTACATTAGTATGCATGACCTGACTGCAGCCCATCCAAATCGTCTACTTCATGGAAAACTCCTTTGACATTGCTCAGGTGGCAAGTTGCCAAATGAGTAATTGAGTTTGTTCAGATACAAAAGTAATCAACTTGCCACTTGGTGGATTATGTAGCATTCGAGTGTGCAGTTTCTGTGTTAAACCTTGGTACAGGTTAAAAGGTTATCTAAATCGGGTGATAAAATGAGAATAATACTTTTGTTTGTTTGTTTGGGGTTTTACATCACTTTCAACATTATTTCAGTCATTTCGTGATGAGACCTACTTGTAGCAGATATAGTGCTGCCTCACTGAATTGTCATGTCGCAGGTCCTTGACATGACAACCCACCCGGTCACAGATTTACAAGGACAACGGGTTAACCCTTTAGGCACGGGCCTCAGCGCATGTGGGAAATTGAATTATGAGTTCAATCTCGGCATGGCAGGGGATCGAACCCACGACCTTTGGATCACCACAGAGGAACTGGTGCTAATAAGCTGGCGCTCTAACCAACTGCGCCACGGCCCGTGGCCTTCGGGTGATAAAATGAGAATAATACTTTTATCAATCATATGGTGAAAACATTTGCTGATGGATTGAAACGGGCAAAATAATCTAAATTGATGAAAACTCAAGAAACAAACTTATGACACACATACCATGATACTCTCAAAAGAAATCTCTTGGATGTGCATAGCAATAACCTCTGCTGAATATATAGTATGTGATAGAATAAGCAGAATTTGAAATATACCAAATAATGTATTAATAGGGTAGTGGCCAAATATAATGAACGTACATAAGCAAGGTATAATCATGCATCTATCCATATATTCAGTCCATTTATGATATGGTAATCAATTCTTGATCTCAAACCACTTAATTAATCAACCTCGTTACAGTCTATTACATGAAATGTTTATATCTGGATGTGTAAGGGAATAACATATCATTTACATGCCCACAAGACAGGTGAGTTTTTATTTTGTATTATCTTGTCTTTTATATGTTTTGAGTAACGATATGCACTGTTTTTTGAGGAACATGATCACTGATATCACTTTACCAAGCTATAATTAGCTGTAAATATTCTCAAAAAGAAATGTATAGCTCAAAAGCGTATTGATATGCATCTTTGCAAGGCATGAATTAATGCCCACTTTTGAAAGGCAAAAAGAGCTGGCTTGGGAGTGAATTTCCAGTCCATCAAATGAACACAATGTACCCTGTAAAACCCACAAGAGGGCACTATTATTGTCATGCCTACATTACTTTTAAATCTCACTGGTTATTTGAATATCTTACTGGTAATTTGAAAATCAATTGAAAACCTCCATAACGTGTTAAAAAGCTAAATACTGTGATCACTAAACAATGAACTGAATTGCAAGTTTCATGTGGCCCACAACTCTGATGTCAGTCATCTATTAAACATTTCAATGCTGAAGCTCAACTGTCATCAAATAAAAACAAATTTTGAGATGACTATGATAGTATACAATATTAAACAATATAATTGTTGTGCCTTGAGTGAATATAAACATTTTCAAAAAAATGTCAACATGGCTGACATTTATACACAACTATATCTTGATTATGATATTCTCCCATTCCTGAAGGACAATTCATGTAATGCCCTCAAAAAGTAATCCTTTTCCGGTTGTTTCAATGTACAATTCAAACGGGAGCTTACCAATCAGGCCAAGTCCAGATGGGAGCTTCAAGGTGATAGGCTTGATATGTAAGAGCGACTCCGATTGGTTTATTCCAATGAATGTCCTGATTCATTAATCTATTAATATATTGGTGGAAGCCCTTTCCTGTATGGCTAGACTATTAATAGGTTGGTGGAATCCCTTTAGAGCATGCTGGGGTATTCAATTTTGTTTTTTATATATTCACTTTGCTGAAATTATTTTGTAATAATACGTTTTTGTTAACATTCCAATTTATCAATATAAAGATGAAGTATTCACCAGGCGAGGTTTGGAAAATGACATCTTGAAATCAAACAGAAAGTCCTGTCTGAATATGAATTCTCCTGGATACGTTGAAAGAACATTAACCTTTGCTTGTTTTAGAGCTTGTGTGTTACTGCTCTTCTATGTTAGTTAATTTCATGCTCAAAATCCTCATCAATTTTTATATTTTTCTTGAAACAGAAAAACACCGTGAGGGGATAGGAGAATAATCCTAAGAAGAGAAATGGCAGGGATGCATTGATAGTGCAAGCGAGCAGGACAACATGAGCATTCACCAAAAGACTGAAAGCACAAAACATCAATTTAATGATCCAATTGTATTCCCCCTGGTCATAGCCATCAAATATAATCCACACAAGAGCCGATAATAATTCCCACACAAAGAGGGGGCCAATGAAATAAACTTCACTGCAGCCATAGAGTACCTTCTTGTAGGTAGGCATTTGCTGCAGGTCTTGTAACTGCTTCCGGGCTGATTTAGCCTTGTCCATAGCAAAAGATAGAGCATCTGAAATAGGTGCTCCATAATCATTAGATAGTGTCTTTGTGAACTCCTCATCCTGTGATATCTTTATGTTAATAGTGATGAGGACCTCCAGAACCCAATATGAGTTGGCAAGGACAAACATGATGAGGCTGAGAATCGGTAGGAAGCATACTGCTAGCGCCATCACGGTGGACGAGGTAGTCATGCGATAATTGGAGGAAGTGTAGTTATCTCTATTCATCTGTGCTCCCATCATGAAGATCAGAAACAGGAAAAGTAAAGTATTTCCTACAATGGTGAAATACATCCTTGGTAACAACCTCCCAGCAAAGCTAAAGTTACAACAGGTTTGTTTCTCCTCTGGCATTAATGTACGCTGGAGGTCCTTAACAAACCTGTAAACCATATATAGACGTACAATCTGAGTCCAGATCAGATCTAAGATGTCCACTATGAGTAGCGCCACCTGCACCCAGCCAAATGAGTTTTTTGGCTCTTTATACATCTTGTCAGATGCGACACCTAGGACACTGACTATGATACTTGGGTACAGTAACAATTCATGGATTATGTTCTCCAGATACTGCTGGTGCTTACTGCTCTGTTCATCCTCTTCTGATCCCTTTTTAACTCTCAAATATAACCACATTAACAGAAGAATGGCATTTTCTATGACACCAAGAAAGAGTGCTGGGATCTTATATTGAACATTTATTGGTGCAATAATGACATCTACGACGGCCACAACGACATTGGTGAAGAAAACTAACAGAAAAAATACCTGTGTAAACTTATGCCAGAACTTAGAAAGTGGACTTTCTGTGATATGGTCCACGATAGCTGCAGCATTTAATGCCTGTTGTTTGTTGTCCTCAAACAGCAAGCTCTGAGACTCACTGACTGATATGCTGTTAAAGGTTTGGCCAAATATAGTTCTATCATCTCTAAGTGAGTTGCTCTCAATGAGCAGCATGTCATCTTCATCCTCAGACGACTCTGCCTCCCGGTCCTCCTCCTCCTCCCCGGCCAGGGCCTCACTCCAGGGATGAGACTGGTAGAAGTCCCTCATGTGACCCACTGGAGGGCGAGACACATACACTGGTAACGCCGCTGTGTCATAATGCCTCACCCCTTCTAAAGATGCAGGTTCTCTTGCATCATCCTCTGCACCACCTGACTCAGATGATACCTCTATCAATATAGGAGATGAACTGTCTTTACTTAAGGTGCTGTTCCATCGTTTAAAGGTATAAGGAGAGCAATCCCATTCATCCTCATATTCCATATCTCGTTCTGAGCCTCGCCGCCTCCTCTCCCCAACGAAATTAGCCATCTTCAATAGAATATATCGCTTTCTTGTCTTGCTCTCCTCCTCAGAATTATTTTATTGAAATGCCCAAAAGATGTGATAATCTTAATCTCAACTATACAACATTTGTGTGTGCATTTTCTATATTTAATTCTTGGTACGTATCATACAGTCTTCTTTAGCTTACACCCTAGATTAATGTGTTATGGTATGTGTGTCTGAGGAGAGAGGTGAGGTAGAAATGGGCAATGTATATTAATCATTATGTCTACAAAGGTCCTTGGACCTGGAAAGAAGGTCAAGGATATCTTAGCTGCACACAATTATTGCTTTCACGATGTCAATGGCTTTTCGCTTTTTCAACATTGGTTCATTGCTATTTGAGATCCTTTATGATAAAATATAAACGCGTTCTATGCTGATCTCAAAACTAAGTGATCAACACAATAGAATGTACAAACATACTTATGTAACTGCATGAACAAAGGATAGACCAATTTCTAAATTTATTCTGCCTATTAGAGAATAAAAGCGGTATCTAAACATAACACCAATTTCAATTGAGGTTGACGAGAAATGTTTGAGATTGTTGGTGTTCATAATATGTACCCCTGTTAATATCACAACCGTCTGTCAAATTCACCCTTTCAAACATCTGTTATATTATTGGCATTGCTTTCAGAAAATGTCTCTTTGATCCACGCTGCGCATGTGTACATTCAGTTTATCATGGCTCAGTTTTCCCAATATATAGAACTGGTTTTAATTTAATACTATGAAATAGTCGAGAATATCACACAGTTTTAATTGCACATATGTCGGAGATATATATGAAGAAATAGAAATGGGTTAAATTGACAGTAATGCGATTGCAATCATCTGAAAAGAGTTTGTTTGGTGTTTTGATTTGCGAGTCCAGCATAGTGTACAGATATTTATTGCAAGATTTAATCAAATTCACAGAGGAAAATATATCAATTTAATGGCAGGTGCTGACTCAGTCAATAACAGATATCATACATTAACTGTAAAGAATAATTTAATGTCTGAGCATTAGATCTGCTTTAATCACAGATCATGGTTGAAATACAAACATAACACCAGAATAATAAATAGCTTCTCTTTCATTCATTCCCATGGGGCAGGCAGAAACTTGAAATAAATCGTGATTCCTATATTTGTCTGACAGGTGTGCAACCCAGTGGCCAATAATGAATAATTTCCATTTCAATATTGACCACTGAGTGATTTTCCAAATGTGCTACAACAATATGTTATACCATTTGCTGTGTAACCAAGTGTTTCAGGATTCAATAAAATCGTTTATTCATACGTGACCATTTCAAAGTGTCCTCAATACTTTAAAAACTACACATGGATGTCATCAGCCACTTTTCAACTTTCATTCAGCTGGAGTGTGGAACTTACTCCAATGAATAAAACAGTGCAGCACACATGACATGTCCAATGCACTTCGCTAATTCAGAATCATATATTTTCATTATTTTTTGTGACCTCCATTTTATCGTTTACAATCTCAAACACACACACACACATACAGAGACACAGACAGACAAACAGATACACACACACAGATATATATATATATATATATATATATATATATATATATATACCACACAAATGTGCGTGACAACTGTGCATTTGCTGGGCTGTGAGTGGTCAAAGGAGCGAAATGTCATTAATTTATAAATTAATGTGATGGAAAGTCCCATCCGGGTGACACACTCATAACAACATAGCAACTATTGGCATATTTTCCCCCCTTATTTCCCAAAACTACCTTAAAGTTTATTTCTTTCAATGCTGAATGAATATGACGGTTTTTGACAGCATGTGAAATATTAGCTTTCTTTAATATTTTATCTTATTTAAGGCTTACGATCGTACAGTATAATGAGTTCTAAATAAGTCCAAACCGAGCTCTTAAGTTTTTTGTTTTGTTTTGTTTTCAGCACTGTTTAGGTTTCTTCAAGTCAGATAGAGACCTTCCGCCAATCCTCAATACCCACTCTTTTTGAAGAATAACTGGCAATCTTTCTTTTGTATTATCACAAAGAGATAAAGACTTTCCTTTCTCTAACCAGGGATCGAACCCATAACCTCGTTTTACCAACTGAGCAATGTATCAACCCCTTCTTTTGATTGGAAATGGATACAATGAGTGACACAAAAATGAGATTTTCATCCATTTTATTTTACAAAAAGTTATATTTTACAATATTTTACTATCTTTTCAGAAGATGTATGATTCATAACATTATTAATATATGTATGTACATTATAAAGCCTACCTAAACAGGTTGACATTATTTAACATTGGTGTAGTCAGATCACAAATCATCCATTGGTTACACTGCACAATGCAATCATGTGGTACACAATGACATCACAGATCACATAAAAACTACACTGTGACGTCACGGATTACTTCCAAATTACACTGTGACCTCACAGATTACATCAAAATTACACTGTGACATCACAATCTCACCCACTAGTATAACCCACACATTCCTTGTCACATCTTAGATTAGGTAATAAAGCAATTCTGTTCTGTAATCGATCATGTGACATTAAGGATAGCAAGTGACATGCAAATCTCTGTTTCGCATAGACTTGTATTAAAAGTAAGGTCATGTGATCATATCTGCTCATCACATATTTTTGACTAATGATGAAGGGAATCTATATTCTTACACTCTTTTCAATATTTCACAATTATCTTTCAAATGTGCCAAAGATCAAGCCAATCGGTACAGCGGATGTTGTGTGGATTTTTGTGATCTGCTATCCTGGATTTACAGCACTTCCATATATAGAAAATTATATGTATGTCTCGTGAGTAGAGGGGAAGGGAAAATGACATTTCTTTCAAACATCTATTTAACAAATTATAGAGAATGGGAATGGTAATTTTCTCAAATGTTCTTGGCAAATTAGACAGAATAATAATGATAATTCTCTCAAATGTTCTTGAAAAATCAGAATTAATGGGAGTGATAATTCTCTCAAATGTTTGTGACAAGTCAGGAAAGTAGAAAGAAGATTGAATGACATTTTTCCAAGTGTTTTTATCAAATCAATTGTTAATAAAAAATAAGAACAGATCAGAATTGCATTCCTTTGAATTTGACAAAAATAATACCCACTGAGAACAGGCTGTGAAAGGCGGCGTGTCTATTAGCTATCAGGAAGTTAGTTTGCTGGAGAGCTTGATATGAAATCCCCTTTGGGAAGCTTCTGACTCCTGCAGAATAAATCAATCAGCTAGATTGAAAAACAAGGCCGAGATGCTATCCCAGAAGGCATTGCAGAGGAAGATGTCCCATTCCCACAGATTGGCTCTACTATTGTCTCAGCGGGAACAGACAAGATGCTTCCAGCAGAGATCACGGTAGGGTGCAAAGGGTTACACTCTTAGGCTGATAACCGCCGTGTCTTTCAACGGTTAATCAGTCAAACCATGTGAAGTTAAAAAATAAAAAACCGCACTTGTGGTTAAGAGTACAGAAACTATAGTCAAACTATATTGAAAAGAAAACATTGATAATGCAAGAGATATTTGAACAAGGATAATGAATATGAGCTTTATAGTTGGGAAAGTGATATTCCTTTTGGTCCATTGAAGTAGAACATCAGGGTTGGCAAATATGGAGCATAGGAAAATACCATGGCTAACGCTCAGTTATTGACAGAATAATGAACAATAACATTGGGAGTTCTGATCACCCATAATCAATACATATGCTGTAAAATGGAGCACACATGCACACTTCACTCATGACATTTTTATACACACGGCCAAAGAAGCTCGAATACTGGGACCAACCAGTACCAGCACTGTAATTATAATGTATATTTAGACGTCTGCATCGTATTCTACTCATAAAGTCTGTTGAAATACACTCTGTACTGGACTGTCTCTACTTCACACTGTGCACCAGACTGTCTCTGTTCCACACTGTGCACTAGACTGTCTCTGTTTCACACTGTGCACTAGACTGTCTCTGTTCCACACTGTGCACTAGCCTGTCTCTGCTTCACACTGTGCACTAGACTGTCTCTGTTCCACACTCTGCACTAGACTGTCTGCCTCACACTCTGCACTAGACTGTCTGCCTCACACTCTGCACTAGACTGTCTGCCTCACACTCTGCACTAGACTGTCTGCCTCACACTCTGCACTAGACTGTCTCTGTTCCACACTCTGCACTAGACTGTCTGCCTCACACTCTGCACTAGACTGTCTGCCTCACACTCTGCACTAGACTGTCTGCCTCACACTCTGCACTAGACTGTCTCTTCTTCACACTGTGCACTAGACTCTCTCTGTTCCACACTGTGCACTAGACTGTCTCTGTTCCACACTCTGCACTAGACTGTCTCTGTTCCACACTCTGCACTAGACTGTCTGCCTCACACTCTGCACTAGACTGTCTGCCTCACACTGTGCACTAGACTGTCTCTGCTTCACACTGTGCACTAGACTGTATCTACTTCACACTCTGCATTAGACTGTCTCTCTTTCTACAATGATATACTTTTTCTATCTCCCTCTTTTATGGTATCTATGAGTCCATTGCGTCTGTGTTATAATACATGCCCTATTGAGTTTGCTCCACACCTGCCCTACTGTATCTCAGGTATAACGTCTTCCATATTGTGTATCTCCTATACACCCTGACCTATTGTGCTTATCTGCTACATAGCTTGTTCTATAGTGCCGTCTCTGATAGACATTCAGACATAATCTCTACTGCATTTCCACTATTAACTCTGCCTGCCAAAAGGAGATTAATGAATATACCAATATATATTCTCTGAGAGGATTTTTCACAGATCAGAAGACAAATAAAATAAATTCTCATGTCAAAAGGTACATACTACAGAGGGTATATATAAAAATTAAGCTCTTCTTTTTACATTACACCTGATATAAATGTCATTTATAACGTAACACTATACTGGCTTCATTGAACCCCTGATACAACATTTATAATATACAAAATATCATTTAGTTTTTCTTGATTGGGTGTCTTCTTACAAAGAGATATACATGAGAATGGCAACTTATGCAGAAGTTAGGGAGAATTTTATTTATGCACCAGAAATAAATGCTATTTCTGGTAATGTTTTTTCAGTGGTACCTCCTTCAGTGTTACATTTCTCAGTACCAATTCTTTTAGTAATGCTTTCTCCAGAGTTTCCTGCTTCAGTAATGCCATCTTCAGTAAACTATTCTTAATAAATGCTAACTTCAAAATTTCTTTCTTCACGGATGTCTTCTGCATTAA
The DNA here is from genome assembly GCA_949316495.1 of Amphiduros pacificus. Classification (NCBI taxonomy): domain Eukaryota; kingdom Metazoa; phylum Annelida; class Polychaeta; order Phyllodocida; family Hesionidae; genus Amphiduros; species Amphiduros pacificus. Next base: position 10,740,739 of record OX439012.1, on the reverse strand, counting down.
TGCTTTCTTCACAATATTATCTTAATCATTTATTTCTGAATCAACGCTTTCTTCGGTAATACTTTCACCAGTAATGCAAGAAAATTCATCCCAATCATGTTATGGAGGTAGCACACATATATTCTGTTCAAATGAATTTCACAAAGAATATCCTTTCCTAAGTAAATGAACCTTTTACTATCAATTCAAAAGCAAAAAAACATCATAAAGATTGAGACATTTTACATTTGTTTGTCATGATTAGATTAGATTAGAACTTTTTAGAAATTTCTTTAGAGATCTTATCGACAGTCATTCATATGTACAGCACATGTCAAAGTATATGAGATTTTTATATGATATTGTTATTCTGTTTACATTATATACATCGAGAAACATCCATACTTCATAATCAAAACTGTTACTAAATATAGATTTTCACACTCCAGGCAGTGAGAGAAATATTAGAAAAACATTTATATGTTCCTTGTACATATAGGCAGTCTGTAACGTCACTGTTTGGAGTGTGAACCAAGTCCATGGACGAGTTGATATGGCGTCAGTAGTGTTGACCACGTGATACACATATTAAGATGACGTCAAAATTCCAAATACATCATTTTACACTTGTCTAATCTTACCTCTAGATGATTTTGGCATGTCAATAATCATACATGTTGTACTTATATCTTCCAAAATATCACCTACATTACCTTATGATAAAAATGAACATTATTGGAATCTTTGTAGTGTAATTTGGACAAATCTGTGTTGGTAAAACTGTCTGCTGGATTTGGTTTTTACACAGTCTTTGTTAGAGGAAACCGAGGAATAGGAACCCATTGAGAATATGGCACTCATTTCCGGTTCCGGGTCCATTCAAACAAGAACGGTTCATGAAGAACCAAATAATACAATTGGATTTCATTTTTTCTTCATTTGAGAGTCATTCTTCACAAATGAACTTTATCATAGCGAACACTTCTTATCTTTTTTATTGGTAAATATCGTATTTTTAATTAAGATAATTTCAGTGGCTTAAGTGATGATCATCATAGTGTCAATGCCAAATATATATAATTCTTTCAAAGAAAAGTGAAAAGGATTTTCAGGAAGGTGGTTTAATATTATTCTTCCTTTGCTGAATACTTGAGATGTTATAGTCCTGGGTAGTCAAATTTGAGCAGATGATATTTTTGTCAATTACATCGGCGCCTTGTCATATAGCGAAACAAACCTCACTGTTGATTCTGAAATATCATTTGGACCCAATCTGCGTCGGCAGCGGCGGAACGGAGAAATGTATAACCTGCAATCACAATCAACCCAAACAATTGTGTATCTTCTTTGGGAAAACATTTACAATTCAGATTTCTTCTATTTTTAAAGTACAAGTTGATTACTTTTCAAGGCTTGTTTTATTGATCGTTTCACATTGATGATGGTAACAGTATATCTTTTATGTTTATGATATAATCTTGAATGTGTTATAACAATTCAAACCTATGAAAAATATTTATTTTATTACTTGATATAAGATAATTTTACCTGTAGATGAAAATTCCCGTTAGAATGAGAATAGCAACAAATACAACTACCACCACGATAATACCTGCCAGCATACCCGGACCATGTCCTGCAATATATTCATAGATAACCTTCACATCAAATTGAAAGGAAAACCAAATATCTCTCATTAATTCAAATTCCTAGATTGCCATCGCGAATCGTGTTGATTACCCTTTTATATACTATCACATTATTTGGTATTGAACACTTCCATAGTGATTGGGCAGCAAAAAATAAAGGCTACATTTCATGTTGTGGAAGCATACCCCTTGTACATCATCATACCTATTCTTCGTCATCATAACCCTTGTACAGCATACCCCTTCTTCATCATCATACCCCTTGAACATCATCATAACCCTTGTACATCATCATACCCATTCTTCATCATCATACCCCTTGTACATGAAATAAAGGTTATATTTCATGTTGTGGAAGCATACCCCTTGTACATCATCATACCTATTCTTCGTCATCATAACCCTTGTACAGCATACCCCTTCTTCATCATCATACCCCTTGAACATCATCATACCCCTTGTACTGTACATCATCATACCCATTCTTCATCATCATACCCATTCTTCATCATCATACCCCTTGTACATCATCATACCCATTCTTCGTCATCATAACCCTTGTACAGCATACCCCTTCTTCATCTTCATACCCCTTGAACATCATCATACCCCTTGTACATCATCATACCCCTTGTACAGCATACCCCTTCTTCATCTTCATACCCCTTGAACATCATCATACCCCTTGAACATCACCATACCCCTTGTACAGCATACCCCTTCTTCATCTTCATACCCCTTGAACATCATCATACCCCTTGTACATCATCATACCCATTCTTCATCACCATACCCATTCTTCATCATCATAACCCTTGTACATCATCATACCCATTCTTCATCATCATACCCCTTGTACATGAAATAAAGGTTATATTTCATATTGTAGAAGCATACCCCTTGTACATCATCATACCCATTCTTCATCATCATACCCCTTTTTCATCATCATACCCCTTCTTCATCATCATACCCCTTGTACATCATCATACCCATTCTTCATCATCATACCCCTTGTACAAAAAGGGGACATTATTTAAGACACAAAGATGGCAAGTTCTTATCATAAAAACATATCTTTGTCACTTGTTTTGGGGAAGGAGAAAGCCTGAAATTCGTCAGTGAGTAAAGTAGTGTTCATGCCTCCACGTCAGCCGTTTTCTTCATGAAAAACGATAATATTAAACCGGGAACATCAAAGGCTTTTTCAATTGAGAAATAAATGGATTTCTGTATTTTCATAGAAACAATTTGTCACTACAGCAGGTGACATCGTTCGCCGCTGTATCGTGTGATGTAAACTGACACGGCTGGTTTTTAATGGAGAAGTAATCAATGGATAGAATAATTAAAGTTTATCTGATTTTATCCCCCCCTCGATAAACAGAGAATGACAGCTTCAATAGTTTCCTTTTACAGTGTAAGCGCATTGCCTAGCTAATTAGTTATAATCCTCCCTAGCACGTCCAACTAATGTGTTATGGCACTCCCATACATATCTAGGTATGAGTTATAAGCCTCCCTTGTACGTCCAGCTAATGTGTTATGACACTCCCATACATATCTAGGTATGAGTTATAATCCTCCCATACATATCTAGGTATGAGTTATAATCCTCCGTAGCACGCCCAGCTGATGTGTTATGGCACTCCCATACATATCTAGGTATGAGTTATAGTCCTCCCTTGTACGTCCAGCTAATGTGTTATGGCACTCCCATACATATCTAGGTATGAGTTATAATCCTCCCATACATATCTAGGTATGAGTTATAGTCCTCCCTAGCACGTCCAGCTAATGTGTTATGGCACTCCCATACATATCTAGGTATGAGGTATAATCCTCCAATACATATCCAACTGAGAAACGCCCAGCTAATGAGTTATAATCCCCCTATAAACATCTAGGTAATGAGTTATAATCATCCCTTACACGTCCAGCTAATGAGTTATAATCCTTCCATACACGTCTAGGTGATGAGTTATAATCCTTCCATACTCATCTAAGTAATGAGTTATAATCCCCCCATACACATCTAGGTAATGAGTTATAATCCTCCCATACTCATCTAGGTAATGAGTTATATCCCTCCCATACTCATCTAAGTAATGAGTTATAATCCTCCCATACTCATCTAGGTAATGAGTTATATCTCTCTCATACTCATCTAGGTAATGAGTTATAATCCTCCCATACACGTCTAAGTAATGAGTTATATCCCTCCCATACTCATCTAAGTAATGAGTTATAATCCTTCCATACTCATCTAGGTAATGAGTTATAATCCTCCCGTACATGTCTAGTAATGAGTTATAATCCTCCCATATGCATCCAGGTTAATTAGGCAAAGATATATGGAGATAGATAAGGCAGGTGAAAAGTCTTGTTTCTTTCCAAGTTTGGAAAACAATCATAGGAATCTGTCATGTGGGCACAATGATATTTTTTCTGTAGTTATTAAACCTGTTGTAGTACATGTGCATAATTTGTATTGTTATGACTATCAGGTAATGCATATGCACGATCCACAGTCATTCTTCGAAAAGAGTAGGCCATTGGGTCCCGGCAACAGACTTCTATATAACCTAAACAGTGCTGAAAAGGGCATTGATACAAACCAGTCGGAAATATACCTTACATACATGTGTATGAGGGAACACAGCTGACACACAGATCCACTTAATGAAAAAAGGAAAAGGAGAGGGCGGTGATAGGAAAAAAGACTATTTTTTATTTATTCACTATTTTTTCATAGCCGATCCCTTTATGAAAGCTGCAAGTAATGATCGATCCCTGGGTGGTGAATTTGAGCTCTGTACACGCCTACATCAAGCTATATTGACTATGGTGTCTGGACGGCTGGCTTTACATGGAACTCATTACTCAAATCCTACTCACAACTTTACAATACATACTGTATCAATCCGCCTCATACATACACAGGCTGATGTCTACAGCATGCCCTACTCATTCATCACACAGTCTGTATCACAGAGGCACAATATACATTGATGGAGCCATTTGCTATCGCTTGTGCCTTTAATAATTAAACAAGATTAAATTGGGAATTTCTGACCTAAGCCACATAACCCGGGACTTGGTGATTTTATTAGTGTGTACTTTGCCTATTGGCACGCATTTTAAGTTTTTATTGCCAAAGTCAAGGTATTTTAGTATGTCTCTCCTAAAGTTCTATTTTCATTCTGTGATATATGCAATAGCAATTCAACAAGACATTTATTCACTACAAGCTGAAAAGAATACAAATTGATCTTTTCAGTTAACATTACTAAATGATATCGTTTCTTTTGCCTTTCTTTACAGAAAAAAGACTTCACGAGTCAAGATTGAGTGAAGCATATATTTAAGCTTATTGATTTACGCTATTTTTGTCAGCTACTATAGTTTCTATCGATTAAATCTTCCACGAAATCGCGGAGGTCACAAGTGATTTGAAAGAGATTTGGGGTATGTTAAAATGATATGTGGTAATGAGGCTGTGATGTGTGCAAGCTAACTGTATAAACTACACTAATGAATACCTATAACCTGCCAGGAATGATTGTGTTATGTTGGTGTAAAGTTGGTGCCTAGTACTAGATTGTACTCATGTAACCACAGTTGTGGGTCATTGGGATGTAAGGCCTATGCCAATAGACAAAAACAATTGGATAAACAGGCCTCCGTTCGCCAATTCACTCCTGCGTCCAAAGATGCCAGTAATTTCTTTTTGGTCAAAAAACACTTTCTTCTGTTCAATAGCTGTGAGGTTCACTAAAATCTCCATGCGTTTGTATCATTCATCCACTGTGTCCTACCTACGTGGTGAAAGGAGGGAAGGGGTTGGTGCTAACACCAGATCACTGGTCAGCTAAACAAAGTCGGTTGACAAAGTGTTCAATGGATGATATGGATATCAGCAGACAACTCACTAACTCTCTGAGTCATGCATTAACGGTGGATACCTTCCATGAGAAAAAAGCACTGTGTGTGTTCTAAGCGTAAATCCCCTCTTCTTATATGTTATCAATTAGCGCACCATAACAGATTCAGCTGTTACAGTACCGCTCTCCCAATAAGGTGTATCGTCATGTTTAGGCTTTCTCAGCTTTGAGATAGGAATGATTGTGCAGTCCAAAATCGCTAGAATTTACTCAAAGACTGTACTTGACACACTGAGCAGCATAAACTGGGTCAGTGTGCTTCATTCCGGAAGTGAATTGATTCAGTAGATAACACATAAATATGAAGGTTGAATATATAGTTCTTTACTCCTGGAGACATTATCTGTATTAACTAGCAGACAGTCCATTTTAGACATGTGCTACGAGAATGAATCTTTTAAATTACATAAACGGTTTGTTTTTAAGTTGATTATAACAAAGAAAGACAATGATTAATTAACAATGTTCAAACTAAACATTAAAGGAATGTATTCTGCATGGCGAGGTGGAGTCACATACTATCTCTGCCACAATCGGTGTTTTCCTCACACCAGCATGCAAGTACCATACAGCTCTGCAATTGGTTGGCTCTTGGACATGTTCATGCACAATGACAGAACTGTACACGTGTACATAGTGTTCTCCAATCACCCATCGGCAAAGCCAAACTTTTCTTTGGTTGCAGTTGGTAGAGACCATGGACGTTCGACAAACCCCTCCAGATCACCTATCTGGGCTTTGCCGATTGGTGATTGGAGAACACTAATGCCCCAGTCACATTTGCGCCGATTTCAGTAAAGATGCCCAGCCGATGGGTATTTTTTACAAAATCGGCAGGCAGTTCAGATTGCCGTGCGGGCACCGGGAGATCATCGGCCACAATTGGGCATCTTTAAGACGTCGCGCGGGTCATCGGGAACTTTTATGCCTCAGTCACAGTTGCGCCGATTTCAGTAAAGATGCCCGGCCGATGGGTATATTTTACAAAATCGGCAGGCATTTTAGATTGCCGTGCGGGCACCGGGAGATCATCGGCCACAATTGGGCATCTTTAAGACGTCGGCCGGGTCATCGGGAACTTTTAGCTGCCACATAAAAGTTGCCGGCGTTTCCCCGATGTCTTATCAGCAAATATCATCTTAAAGTGCACGGCAGGGTCCCGGCAGTGTCCCGCAGGGACATCGGCAGATTATCTTAGGGCTGCCGGTGGCATCGTGCGGTGAAAATAGGATTATATTTATTTCATGTGTTCATAGACCATCGTCAGATGATCGCACGGGCTCCCTGCGATATATCATAGACGTCTTTAGGATGTCTTTCAGACGTCTGTCAAATGAGACAGACGTCTTTAGGATGTCTTTCAGACGTCTGTCAATGATAAAGACGTCTTTAAGATATCCTACAGACGTCTCTCAATGATCCAGACGTCTTTAAGATATCCTGCAGACGTCTGTGTCATTCAGTCTTGCACGTGCCGTGCGGTGCCCTTTAATAATGTGACCACAGCTACGGCATATCTCAGATTGTAGCTGATAAACTCCCCGGCGCCCGGCCGACTGTGAAGTCGGTCGATTGTTACTGCCCGACCGGTGCCCGGTGCAAATGTGACTGAGGCATTATCTGGAACATAAAAGTTGCCGGCGTTTCCCCGATGTCTTATCAGCAAATGTCATCTTAAAGTACACGGCAGGGTCCCGGCAGTGGCCCGCACGCACATCGGCAGATTATCTTAGGGCTGCCGGTGGCATCGTGCGGTGAAAATATGATTAAATATTTTTTTAAAGCCTACCCAGACGTCTTAAAGACATCCTGCAGACGTCTGTGTCATGAAACAGACGTCTTTAAGATATCCTACAGACGTCTGTGCTATTCAGTTTTGCACGTGCCGTGCGGTGCCCTTTAATAATGTGACCACAGCTACGGCATCTCTCAGATTGTTGGTAATAAACTCCCCGGCGCCCGGCAGATTGTGAAGTCGGCCGATTCTAACTTCCCCGCCGGCGCCCGGTGCAAATGTGACTGAGGCATAACGTGTACATGTCCATTTCCAATTTTTAACAACAATTGAATCATTTATATTGTAATGTGAGTCATACTCAATGACAGAACTGCACACGTCTACATGTCCATTTCCAGTGCTCAACAGCAGTTAGAATGGATAATTTATATTTTTGTGTGTGATATAAGTGGTATATGTAATAATTAGCGATCACCTGTTTAGTTTTATTGTTGTATTTTACAAAGAACAGAAAGACATTCTCCAGACGCAAGACACCTTCGTGAAGCGCACGAAGTATGTATGAAATATTATATGTGCTGAGGTTTCATTGATATGCAGTGAATATATTCAATGCATTGAGATGTCAAGGACACTTCCAATTGATGTGCCGTGAATTAGACACTAATAACATGTCCATATATATGGACAGTAATCCACCTCGCAGGTACCCGTATGCCGTGCCCGGAATTCCGGTCATACGTCACTTGAAATATGGGTTGTTGTTAAGGGTTTCCCTGTTCTATATTTATGTCAATCAATCAGAGCAATCCCCTCCAAAAGAGTGACAATATTCGCCCGCTGCACAACGAGACGTCCTTGATAGTCCTAATATAGGTTTGGACTGCATAGTCTAGCCGTGAATCTATTAGTTTTGGAACAACTCGTACTTCATTGAAACATTTTGGACCAAGTGTGAGAACATGATTATATAGGTGAAAACATTATTGCTAAACGCATTATTGATGACGCTTTGTTTTAAAAAAAAGCATTTTGCTCTGGCTTTGGTCCAACGTTTCCTTATTCACTTCGCATTGAAGAGATGTTATGGTGTCATGCCGTATTCCAAGAACAACTGACTTATTTACATCTATTTTTGTCCAATAATGCTAAAATATTAATTCTCCTAATAAGATATCCATTCACGGTATGGAAATACTTTTAAACGCTTTTCTAAAGATTCCTGATCTTGTCTTGAGACTAAACCTAACAATCTCCAGACCTGTCATACTGATTAAAAATACATACGCAAGAATAATCCCTGTGTACTCAGTGTATGATTGCCAGTTTGCTAAATTTAGAAACTTATCAGACTCGGAAAGAAATCTTGTTTCTTTTCTAAATAAAGATGGGCAGGGAAGAAAGTGTATTTTGCTCAAACAAAATCATATACTTTATACATTTTTTTGTTATATGAATGATACTTGTCCCTATCACAAGAGATACTGACCTGGCGGTATAGTTCTGTCTCTATCATAAGAGATACTGACCTAGCGGTATAGTTCTGTCTCTATCACAAGAGATACTGACCTGGTGGTATATTTCTGACCCTATCACAAGGAGTACTGACCTGGTGGTATAGTTCTGACCCTATCACAAGGAGTACTGACCTGGTGGTAAGTTTCTGACCCTATCACAAGAGGTACTGACCTAGCGGTATAGTTCTGCCCCTATCACAAGAGGTACTGACCTGGCGGTATAGTTCTGACCCTATCACAAGGAGTACTGACCTGGCGGTATGGTTCTGTCCCCATCACAAGAGATACTGACCTAGAGGTATAGTTCTGACCCTATCACAAGAGATACTGACCTGGCGGTATAGTTCTGACCCTATCACAAGAGGTACTGACCTGGCGGTATAGTTCTGACCCTATCACAAGGAGTACTGACCTAGCGGTATAGTTCTGTCTCTATCACAAGAGGTACTGACCTGGCGGTATAGTTCTGTCCCTATCACAAGAGATACTGACCTGGCGGTATAATTCTGTCCCTATCACAAGAGATACTGACCTGGCGGTATGGTTCTGTCCCTATCACAAGAGATACTGACCTGGCGGTATAGTTCTGTCTCTATCACAAGAGGTACTGACCTTGCGGTATAGTTCTGACCCTATCACAAGGAGTACTGACCTGGCGGTATAGTTCTGTCTCTATCACAAGAGGTACTGACCTGGCGGTATAGTTCTGTCCCTATCACAAGAGGTACTGACCTGGCGGTATAGTTCTGACCCTATCACAAGAGGTACTGACCTGGCGGTATAGTTCTGTCCCTATCACAAGAGGTACTGACCTAGCGGTATAGTTCTGACCCTATCACAAGGAGTACTGACCTGGTGGTATAGTTCTGACCCTATCACAAGGAGTACTGACCTGGCGGTATAGTTCTGTCCCTATCACAAGAGATACTGACCTAGCAGTATAGTTCTGTCCCTATCACAAGAGGTACTGACCTAGCGGTATAGTTCTGACCCTATCACAAGGAGTACTGACCTGGTGGTATAGTTCTGACCCTATCACAAGGAGTACTGACCTGGTGGTATAGTTCTGACCCTATCACAAGGAGTACTGACCTGGTGGTATGGTTTTCTGTTTTGTTACTTCCATAGGAGTAGCATTACTATAAAGTGCTGGCGTCGAAGGTCTCGGTGTCGACGTCGAAAAGGTCATCTTTTTTGGAGGAACTGTTGGAGGTCCTGAAAGGGCATAACAGAATTATAAATATAATACTTAGTACTTTGTGTTCATGATAATGTTAATCAAATTATTTTTTCCTGCTTTTAATTGTTAACTATTTTAATAAATCATCCCCATTTGATAGGTTATTATGATTATGTTATGATAACATGTCTGTGTAATATTTCTTTATTTGCTGTTTTTACATAATGGAAACTAATTTCATATATACGACTCACCTGGTTTTACAATTTCACAGATAAACTTATAACTTTCATAGCATCTCTTTGAGTGCATCTTATAAATGCTGGCATCATCAAACGTCCCATCATCTTTCTCAATATTACTAACCACTATACATTCCCGTCCTTTAGCTGCAAGTGGTCAAAAGTACAAGCCAACATTTCATTAAACATGTGATTTCTGTCACCAGAGGGCACTCCACAGGAAGCATGCCTCCGCCAAGCTGAGAAGTTACCAATCATTCCCTCTGATTCAAAGATCTAATAATATAATAAATTGTTTAGACCTTTACAAATTTTAATCATTTGCACGTGAGCAATAAACTTTAAAATTTTCATCAGCATCTGCTCAGAGGTTTTGGAAATATTTTACAAAAACTCAAATTGTTGCTTCCTTGGCAGAGATGAATATTTTCCTTTTATTTTATTCTTAAATATTTTCCTTATATTACCTTCATTATTATTTCTGTTTAATCTCTTTTAATTTTCATTTTGACATCTTTGATCCTTTTTTACTGCAGTTAATCAAAACAAATATGTTACCTTATTCACGCATGTTTTAAACAAAAAGTGCATTTAAAATAAACAGAATATATTGCTATTTACCAGGTTCACAAGAAGCCCATTTGTTGTAGCCAGGGTACAGGTCATTGACAAAGCCTGCTACCCAGAATGCACTGGTTCCTTCGATATCCATGGCATTGAGTGCCCGGTTTATAACCATGTGCTCCTCCTCTGATGTTATATTAACCAAACCTGCAGCCACACCTGCAATGGTAGTACATACTAATAAGCCACTGTCTTGGTTTGAAATTAAATTTATGAAAAATATAATTTGTGAATGAATATTTTGTGTCAAATATTGCATTAGATATTGTGTATGAGAATTTATAAAAATTGTGAGTGAAAAAACAGGTGAAGTATATTGAGGAATTTGATTAATTATGATCTACGACTTGATAAAATAGGGATCAAAACTGCACTTGAGATCTTTCTTGGATAATGTCTGTGACTGTTATGATTATATTGTAATAGAAAATATAAATAAAAAAATATTTTGGATGTATCATTCGATTAATGATTTAATTTCTTTTATTTGAGTATGATTACCACATCATGTTTTATTGCCAAAAGAGAAAATATCAAACTTTCGTAAAATAAAAGATTTTGGTCTGGAACCAGCGTTGGAGGTAGGGTAGATTCGCGAACGCATTCACGCGTATTGTGTTATGGTCACAATTGTGACAGTAGGAGCTAAACAATGAAAACACTAAAAACATGGCGGCTAAATGTTGGTAGACAAATGCCTCAAAATCCCTTGATGGCCTAGCATGCAATGAACAACAAATATAGTTACACGCTAAATATATTACAAGATAAAGTCATAAGAAAATTGGTAGTTATCTCATTAGGGTGTATAATCAAATAAAGTAATACGCCACTGACCCATGGTATGTTTGCATCTTCTGATGGCTTCCGCTTGGCTGGCTGCCAGATCAGCTACCACAATATACTCACTGAGTCCATACGAGAACTGGTAGTTAGAAGTTCTCTCCACTGCAATACATAGAGCCACCAATAAGTGTCCATGATATTACACATACACATAATGATATTACACACACACACACACATATATATATATGTATATATATGTATATATATGTATATATGTATATATATATATATATATATATATATATATATATATATATATATATATATATATATATATATATATATATATATATATTTAATAACATAATATATATGAGAATAATTTGTACTTTCTCCTACGTAGTCTTTTTTTTCGTATTTATTTAGAACCGTCTTGAGACAAACTGATTTTGTCATAAAACAAATGAAATTTCTGAGATATCGCCTTTCCGAATAATTTATAAAATTGAAAAAAGAATTGAAAAGAGCGTGTATTTTAGCTTATAATGTATGATGTTAATTTACTTGTTGCTCATGCCAGAATAACTATACTCATAATACATTGGTGGATTGCCCATAGTGCTGAGCAAAGCAATCAAATTACCTTCTACAAGATTAAATCTCCAATCTTTTTTATCATTTTCAATCATTTGAACAATATTGTCTCAACAGATAAAGAAATCTGAATTATTTATGAGAATAATTTCTACATGGAATGCCCTGCCCTTAGAAATTAAAAATGCTAAGACCATTGAATGCTTTAAACGGCATTTAAAGACTCATCTCTACAGAGAACATTACCTTCTACAGAGAACATTATTATTATTATTATTATTATTATTATTATTATTATTATTATTATTATTATTATTATTATTATTATTATTATTATTATTATTATTATTATTATCATCATCATCATCATCATCATCATCATCATCATCATCATCATCATCATCATCATCATCATCATCATCATCATCATCATCATCATCATCATCATCATCATCATCATCATCATCATCATTATTATTTCACCACCAAGTGGTCTCACTGATATTTTTTGCCACTTTCCTCACCCCCGCCCCCCGAATGAATAGTCCATCCCTAATGTAACAAATATTATCAATCTTCACAAAATTGAGAATTTTGATTTCCTTATCAATCTTCAAATGGTAATTACAAAAGTCATAAGAACTTTCCCGTCTGTATCAAATGTACAATTAATCCCAAAATGACATTAATATAATGACTTTCCAATCACAAAATGTAAATAAATCTTAATAAGACAAACAACATGTCATTGATTATTATGTGGAGTCAAATCAATGAAAATAGGATTATTCTAATGAGGCAAAGGTGAATTAATGTTCTTAACCCCTTTATTTTGATCTCAATGATTTCTTATTTCCTTATTGGGTTTATTATCAAGATAGGTATATTCACCATTTTCAAGTTTCTTTACTGGTTCCGTTTTTTTGACTATCTGAATTTTATATAAATCGGAATATGTGCTGATTGAAAAAGGTTATTATGAAATACAAAAAGAAAAAAAAAAACCCAAAAAAACCCATAAAAACAACTTATATTCATACTTTCAAAGTCAAGAGAAGATGTTATTTAGATGAAAAGTAAACTTCCAATGGACTTTTAATGAAAACTAAACTTCCAATGGACCTTTAAACTATTGGTTGGTTGTTTTAAAGTTAGACATGCACAGAAACATAACTTACAGGATGTTTCAAATTTGGCATATAAGGAATACATCCGACATGTTCTATCATAGGTCTCTTTTTGCTGAAAGCTGTAAACCCGTCCTGGTGTAATAGTACCGGAATTGGCCACCAGGTAGAGCACCCTGTCCTCATCCGGGCAATCTTCCTTCTCTACGTCATAAGGGATGGGGTTGAAATGCGTGAACATCATGCCGAGAACGTCCCCTGCCTCGAAGGAGATGCCATCTTTGCCCGTGAGAATCTTGTCATGTCTGCCCGGAGGTAAGTTCTGGTAAACTGTTTGTCCAACTAATAAATAATCATTGTGGCTTTGTTTCCTCCACACCTAGGGAAAGAAATATGCAAACCTATGAATAAATTGTTCTAGCTGTCTAAATGACCATACATTATATAAAGGATGAGTAATGCTTTTGTTAAGTCAATGGTGATTACCAGCAAAAGCCAGATACATTTTGCATTTAACCAATTAACAGATTTTGCACTTGGCCAATTTACCGACATTTTACATCTAGCCAATTTATATAGATATATATATATATATATATATATATATATATATATATATATATATATATTTCCATTTACTGCTGCAGGAAGTGCTAGCGGCTAATCTGACCTGGAGGGCCACATTGGCACTAATGACGGTCTGGATGTAGAGGTGCCACTCCGTGATAACACCCCGGGACCAGGGTATGGGGTGAGAGGGGTTGGGTATGTACACCCCATAGTCCCACACGTCCTTCTGACTGCGAGGCACAGCAGGGTGACCAAACACGTGATCTGTCAATGAAGCTGTTGGTGAAAAGTACTTGTAGAAATTACAGTTGACAAAAAAAAGAAAAGACATTTTTTTCAGCCAGGCCATAGTCAATGAGCTTAAAATATAGCGAAACCAATCTTTCTTGATGGAAGAAAGACAGTATAGATATTTACTTGAATAAAAAAAACCATTACGTTTTTAAGAAATTTCAAAAATAAAAATTGGTGGATATCAACATATTTTTTTATAGTTTGATACAGATCCTAGGTCTATTAGCAACACTTCTTACCATTATTTCCGGTGTAACATTCGACTCCAGCATCTTCCCTATGGTTACAGTTATGAGTTCCCCATATTCCCACGTGGGGGCACTGCACCAGTTTAGGTTCTGAACCATTGCACTGGACATCGTCCATCCATATATCTCCCTGGCCTTGACCATAAAACGGCGGGTAACGGGCATGTCCCCCTGCAGCACACAGATTTAATCATCAATAATAGGTGTGATAATATATTATATATATATCATTCATAATTGAAAATAAGTTATATGCCAAAGTCAGACTGACGGTCACTGTGACCCATGTAAGCAATTTCTTATTCATTGTGTAGAACATTGTTGTCATTTCATGACGAGACCTACTTGTAGCAGATATTATGCTGCTTCATTAAAGTGTCGCAGGTCCTTGAAATGATAATTCGCCCAGCCATAAATTGAAAAGGACAATGGAATTAACGCGTCATGAACGGGCTCTTATGAGAAATTGTAACTTGAACACAATCTCGGCATTGCCGGGAATGGAATTTATTCAATGGCGAGATAATTAAATTGTAATTTGAGTCCAATATATTCTTCCCACATTATCAACAATTTTCCATTTCACTCATGGCAAACAAACCCATTTTTTATAGAATCGTTGCCCACACAGCTCAAAATTAAATAATATCTGTGTAACTATTATATATATATATATATATATATATATATATTACAGATTTCTTTTCATTTTGGTATGATGTAGTTCACCGATGCTATAAAAAACCATTCATATTTGAAAATAAGTTATATGCCAAAGTCAGACTGACGGTCACTGTGACCCATGTAAGCAATTTCTTATTCATTGTGTAGAACATTGTTGTCATTTCATGACGAGACCTACTTGTAGCAGATATTTTGCTGCTTCATTAAAGTGTCGCAGGTCCTTGAAATGATAATTCGCCCAGCCATAAATTGAAAAGGACAATGGAATTAACGCGTCATGAACGGGCTCTTATGAGAAATTGTAACTTGAACACAATCTCGGCATTGCCGGGAATGGAATTTATTCAATGGCGAGATAATTAAATTGTAATTTGAGTCCAATATATTCTTCCCACATTATCAACAATTTTCCATTTCACTCATGGCAAACAAACCCATTTTTTATAGAATCGTTGCCCACACAGCTCAAAATTAAATAATATCTGTGTAACTATTTTCCAACCTAATGTGTGTGTAGGTTACACAATTTTGACAATATTTCGGTTAATATTACATAAGTCCAAAGAAGGGCTGAAAGCTATATTCAGGTAGTGTGTGCCTATGTATGATTTTCCACCATTTCAACATTATTTCAGTCATATTATGCAGGGACATATTTACAAGGACAATTGGTTAACCCTTCAAGTATGGGAACTAAACTCACGACCTTTGGTTCATCGAAAAGGAGATAGTGTTAATAAATTAGCGCTCAAACCAACTGCATAACGGCATATTCCTTTAATTTGGTAGTTAAGCACTTTGACAGTATGTCATGGTATCGGAAGTTGATTTTGCTTGTAGTTCTTGTTACACCGGCCAAGAGCGCGCTCTACTGCTCCCAGAGGGCGCTCTACTACTCCCAGAGGGAGCTGTACTGTTCCAAGAGGGCACTGTACTGTTCCAAGAGGGCACTGTACTGTTCCCAGAGGGCGCTCTACTGTTCCCAGAGGGTGCCCTACTGCTCCCAGAGGGCGCTCTACTGCTCCCAGAGGGCGCTCTACTGCTCCCAGAGGGCGCTCTATTGCTTTCAGAGGGCGCTCTACTGCTCCCAGAGGGCGCTGTACTGCTCCCAGAGGGCACTCTACTGCTCTCAGAGGGCGCTCTACTGCTCCCAGAGTGCGCTGTACTGCTCCCATAGGGCGCTCTACTTCTCCCAGAGGGCGCTATACTGCTCCCAGAGGGCGCTCTACTGTTCCCAGAGGGCACTCTACTGCTATCAGAGGGCGCTCTACTGCTCCCAGAGGTCGCCCTTTTCTACCGCTCTCAAGGGAGAATTTGTTTTGCATCTGTGTTCCCCTGCACATCAGGGTGACAGCCCGGTGTCTTATATGCCGTACTAATTGAATTCTACGGACAGAACAAGAGTAACTGGATACGATCATATGGCACAAACAGCTCAAATAACCTCTTGTGGCC
This sequence comes from Amphiduros pacificus, assembly GCA_949316495.1. NCBI lineage: Eukaryota > Metazoa > Annelida > Polychaeta > Phyllodocida > Hesionidae > Amphiduros > Amphiduros pacificus. Next base: position 10,724,105 of record OX439012.1, on the reverse strand, counting down.
GAGAAAACAACTGCCAATTCTTCTATAGCGGGGAGAGAAAATTTGTAGGGCAGAGAAGATATTTAGTTGCTCAAACAAATACTTCAGGCTGGATCACATTTTTATGTCGACCCTTAAATATGATCTCCATCCAAGTCACACGTGAAAAATGTGGTGTGGTTGTTTCACTAAAGATGGCGTTATTAGGACACGGTGTCTTGTTTGTCATCAGAGATTTATTTGATGAGTCGAAAAATGATTTTGTTTCCTTGATCATATAATTGTAGACGGTGGGAGATTTCGAATTATCTCCCAAAAAAATAAAGGGGGAGGCGGCAATGACATAGAGTTCTATAAACAAGTTATTTGTCACTCTAAATAGGGTCCCACGACTGGTATTCAAATGTCGTAGTTTATAGTATCATACCAATTATGGTCTTGATAATACAAAAGTGATATCCCTGGGCACTCTTCAAAAAAAGTAGGGCATTTGTTTCCAGTGGAAGGCTTATTACTTCATCTGTGCTGACATAACACCAAAAACAAACAAATAACTATGACCTACTAGATTTTCCCACTTGTAAACATTTACAGTTTACAATAAAGCAAAACTAATTTAAAGCGACTGTTTTTGGATATTCTGGCCATAAATCCGCCTGAGTATAGGTGCATGTGCACGGAGACCTGAGCTTTGTTTCAACAATATATCACCAAGGTGACAACATATTGTATTTTTTCTGTTAACCTTGGCAGTGGTCTGAAGCGTGTAATATGAAATAGCTTCATGAGACCAGACGTGTTGGGCCAAAACGCAAAATTGGATTTCAAAATGTTGCACTTTTTTGGCCGGGCTTCTTGCGGAAGGTTATCAGCGTGTCACAAATGTCGGAGTAATGAGGCATCGGCCATTCCACCTTAGACAACTCTTTGTATCATGCCGCGAGATTGAGTGCCATTTTCTTCAAGACTCGCGGCACGAGTCATCTGAAGCGAGGTCACCACCGCATGGCAGATGACCTCTGAGGTCAAAGGTCAGCTTGTGGAGAACCTCCTGGCTTGTAAAGGGCAGACTAAGAGGCTGATGATGGGAGAGTAACTCTGACAGAGCTGAGTACAGCGATGGAGGAGCCTCCCCTTGGGTTGCTTTGTTTAACACCACTATACATCAAACAAAAGGACAAATTTGTCTGACTCCAAGCAGAAAATGAAATAATCGTATTTGGAACTGTGCTAACACATCCGTCAGATGACTATAGATAAAATTGATTTTTTTTTCATCATGTTTATATTATTCAGTATGTTTCTGTGAGAAGAAGTGAATATGGTAAAATATGAAAATTAATACTACTAGTAAACATTCCCAAATTTCAACACTGGAATTTATTATGAATAATAATAATAATTATTCATACACCGCTGATGCTTATCTGTGTCTTTTCAAACAATTCATAAAATAAACAATTGCTTGAGAATCGCAAAATTTATTTAAACATTATTTGGATTGGCCACTTTTAAGAACATGTAAGCTAAATGTAACCAATGATTTTATTTATTGGATTATTTGATTATTATAATTCACAGCTTATAATGATTATTTTAGGCTATAAGTTCAGATCAAACCCTGCCACCGTGACTGAATGCCTAGTTCTGTTCCAAAAATAGTGAGGAAACTTTTTTTGTATTTTCACGTGGTTTTGATAAGAAACAAACTTGACATTCAATAAACATCTATGGGACACGAGTTGTGTGAGAAAACAAGCTATAACGCAAAATAAAAAAATAAAAATAACATAAAAATGCACAATATTTATTGTTATCATATGGAGAAATATTGCAAAAGTTTCAGAGCGATAATTTGGAAGAGAATATTTTGAAGCCAAATGTTACCATAAACATAAAACATGATCAATTCTGTCATTCATACTCATGATAGAGGGGCGTTTGGTTCGGGTTTATCAGCCACAGTGTCCATAAACTACCCCCATTTCACTACAGGTTTTAAGCATGGGAATGCGAAAAATACCATCATTGGAAATGAAGAAGGAAAAAAAACAAAAAAAAAACAAAACAAAAAAACTTGTGTTATGGACTTGCCGATTCTGCACACCACACAGAGAATCATTGTAGGGAAATATGATCAAAGGTATTCTGGCATAATCCTAATAAATATTCACTTTGAACATTCAGAGTTCCACACAGATATGCAGTCCTGGTGTCGAAGCCAGATAATGCAACTCAGGGAAATATATTGCATTTTGCCATAATGACAAAAAATGGCAAGCTTTTGGTCTTTTATATATAGTCCACTGGGGAATTGAAAAGTGCGCAATTTGCAGAAATAAATAAGTTGCCTGGTCAATATGATTGGGACCAAGACTATATGAAAGCTAGTCCAGATTTTTTCTTGCATTGAATACTGAGTGAAAGCTTATCCAGATTTGCCAATGGATTGAGAACGTTAATGATTAATGATTCGGTAAATTATTTCTGATCATTTTTTAGACTATAATAATGATCTATAGCAGCGAATTTATGCCAAAAGTATATAATATTAACAAAAATTGGACTATCAGCATGGGAAAATTATAAGAAAAGGCTGTTTTTCTTGTTCAAAATCCGATGGCCCAATTAAAATAAAGAAGAGTTAAACCTATTAGCATATGAGACCATGTGAGCTCATTAGCCTCATGAGCCGTGACATTTTTTCACCCAAAGATGGAGCTCTAGAGAAATTTCCCATCACTCACGCACTATGACGTCATAATGTATCCTGATCTTTATTTGATCATGGCAGTAGCTTTATTTGGTCATGACAGTTGCTTTATTTGGTCATGACCGTTGCTTTATTTGGTCATGACCGTTGCTTTATTTGGTCATGGCAGTTACTTTATTTGGTCATGACAGTTGCTTTATTTGGTCATGACAGTTACTTTATTTGGTCATGACAGTTGCTTTATTTGGTCATGACAGTTACTTTATTTGGTCATGCTTTATTTGGTCATGGTCGTTGCTTTATTTGGTCATGGCAGTTACTTTATTTGGTCATGGCCGTTACTTTATTTGGTCATGGCCGTTACTTTATTTGGTCATGACAGTTGCTTTATTTGGTCATGGCAGTTGCTTTATTTGGTCATGCTTTATTTGGTCATGGCCGTTGCTTTATTTGGTCATGGCAGTTGCTTTATTTGGCCATGCTTTATTTGGTCATGACAGTTGCTTTATTTGGTCATGACAGTTACTTTATTTGGTCATGGCCGTTACTTTATTTGGTCATGACAGTTGCTTTATTTGGTCATGGCTGTTGCTTTATTTGGTCATGACCGTTGCTTTATTTGGCCATGACAGTTACTTTATTTGGTCATGACGGTTACTTTATTTGGTCATGACGGTTACTTTATTTGTTCATGATGTAATGATTAACCCTCCTGATACATCATGTGCATTACGTTATTCAACATTCTGTGAATCCATATTTGGTCAGGCATTTAATGATGCTACATTCAAACAAACAATCAGTTATGCTACATTCAGTCAGACATTTAGAAAGCTACAGTCATCCATGCTACTTTAGGCATACTACATTCAGTCAGACATTCAGTGACTTCACATTCCGTCAGTCAGTCAGCCGTGCTACATTCAAGTCAAATGCTACTATGTGGTATGTCTCATTCAGTTTTTCAGTCATTTTCCCCCCTGCTACATTCATTTTCACTTAATTCACTAGGTTTGCTATATTCTCCTTTGCTACAAATTTGAATAAGAATTTCTTAACTGACAGAACAGTACTCAATGACAGTTTACTATCAATGTAATTGTATTTTTGTTTCCTGTTAGTATAACATTGATCAATCAATCAATCAATAAAATTATTTAACATTTAGACATTCTATATTCAATAGCCCATCCACCCAAACTCCAATCAGACATGAAAGTTCACACCAACATGTGGTCAGAAAACTGCCTATAAACGCAAATGAGTCTGCGCAAATGAAGATAAAACTGGTGAACATGCCCGGATGTCGTGCGGTATTTGATGCTGTGTGGCGTAAGAAGATATGACTTTTACTGCAGCGGAGTAACCCAAAACCACCCTGGGCACCGCTCACAGCGCCAAACTTCGCCATCCCACTTTATAGCATTACCTTCCAGTTTTAGAATCACCTAGGGAGCATGTTGTCCCCATAAAATTCTTATGGCAAGAAATATGCTCCCATAGAAAAGATTTTGCCCAATAAAAAATCGCAATATGACCAGTGATAGGCGCATGAACCATGAAGCTTATTGGTCTCAGAAACGCCCTAGCTCTTTGTGTGGTTATCTGCAATTTGTAGACGGAGACACGCTTCAATTGGAGCAGCAAATTGAAATGAAATTGAATGTAAATAAAGTGGGCTTCACTTCACGTTTATGCTCTCCTAAAAGCCTATGATCTAAGGTCGGCCAAAACAAGACTGGATTGATGCCACGAGCGGAATAAAATCTGACCACTCATTGAATCATGTTTGGTCCAGACGGTAGGGGTCGCTACAGGTCCGCATCAAACTATTTGAGGGACTATTTTTGCACAGACCTATAATGAACATTGGTGATTTCATAGATATCTTGCAAGAAAACCAAATACGTTCATGTATATTGAACTAAATGGATCACACACTAGTGTTTCAAATAACTAATATTCAAATATGAAATATTCAAATATTCAAATATTCAAAAACGATAAGTATTCATCTATTTATCAAGCATTGACCTGTTACAGTATATGAGTTAAATCATCACAAAATACAAAGCTGCTATTCATAAATTCATAGAAGGAATGTGATATTGAAGAAATATTCAATAACCGATTGCAGATCACCATCTTGCTCAATGAAAAACAACAACCGGAAGTGCAAAAAAAACCCCGGAAGTACACAAAAACATTTGCAAATTCAATCTTTTTAATATACAATAGCAACTTGCAATCTCACATTACAACTTGAGGTAATGTTTTGATACCCTCCCTATAAAAATATAACTACGCAAATAATTGATTTGCGATTTTTATACTAAACATGTTTGGATATACAAATATCCTTTCCTATTTTATTTTCTAACATTGTAAGTTGAGGTAAGTGAGTATTTACTCACCGGTATAACCCAGTTGTTGGCAGACGACAGCTGCGTCGTTATTATCCCAGTCATCGTCACACACCGTGCCCCAGTCGCTGCCTGGAGCGCGCACGTACACCAGCCCCTCATGCGGAGTGCGCCCGCTCTCCAACCTGATATCTGAGAAAAAATGAAAAAAAAAATCAAAACCATTAATGCTATTGCTTTACAACTTGATATTTGAGGAAAAATGAAAAAAAAAACAACAACAAAAAAACACCTTGATAGAATATGACATGTTTTTGCTTTACAACCTGATATCTGAGGAAAAGAAAAAAAAACACCTTGATAGATTATGACATCTGTTATTGCTATACAACCTGATATCTTAGGAAAAGAACAAAAAACACCTTGATAGAATATGACATGTTTTTGCTTTACAACCTGATATCTGAAGAAAATTAATGAACAAAAACATCACCATGATAGAATATGACATGTTTTCCCTTTGCACCAGCTAGTATATCCATGGATGTGTTTTGCTTGTTGTAAATATACAAGCAAGGTGTTGTCTGGCTTGAGGGAATTAACCAGAAGATGAGATCGGCAGATGATGTGTTTGAGACAGTGGCATTTATTTTTTTATCTCTCTCTTTTTCTTTGTGAGCGGCTGGGACATATCGCGCAATGTTTGGGTGTAAATCTCTCAGTCTTGACACCGGCTTTTATTCCCACATTTGGTGGCAATCTCGTGTCAGATTTATGTGATGAAGATAAGTTCTCTCTGGGAAAGTTACCATATCACTTATATTCAGTGCTTCGCTAACGCCACGCTGCTTTGATTTGTTTGTGTTAATGACCTTTCCGGCTATATTAAGTCAGATTTAAGCCTGACACCGGGATACAATGCCCGACTCTTTCGAAGAAAGTCTAGGGATCTTTCTTTTGTATTATCACACAGACATAATAATGCAACCCATGGCCTTAGGAAGCCAGTCATGGAGTACTGGCTGGAATCGGAAACAACTCAGCAACAAATATCTGCCTTTCTCTACCATGTAGTTTGACCGAAGTGCTTGTCCCAACCGAGATTCATGTTGAACTCACACCAGACAATAATGTGATCTTAGGTTAATTCTAATTCTTTGAAAAAGTGGTGTAATGTAAACCAAAATAAAACAAAACAAAGGCAGTCGCAGTTAAAGGAGTCTCAGGTTCTTTGGCAGGTGTTGGGACGTGGCTCAGTTTGTAAGACGTCTGTCTCCAATGCTTAAGGTCTGAAGTTCGAATTCCCGTTGAAAAAAGTATTTCCATCGTGTTGCATAACAGATAAAAGCGTCTTGATGCTTTTGAGTTACTCATTTCAAACAGGCAGCGGTTTGTATTATCAGTGAAACTTTAATAAATAAAACACCTTCATGCTCCCAGAGCATAAATAGGGCATTGTGTCCCGGTGACAGGCTTCTTCCTGACCTGATACAACCTAAACAGTGCTGAGCGCTGAGTAAAAAAATATATAAGCTATCTTGCATCATATTATATGTATAGTTAGTGAATTTATCTGGTCACGTCTGTGCGAGAAGGGGAGTATATGGAATGAATAAAACCCCTTAGCCAGTGACTTGATATTGATTATAATTATCTTTTAATCATTGTATGACAGAACATGGAATAGACACCTGTCAACAAGTGTTCTCTGCAGGTCTTAGGGGCAGTTAGTGTCACACTGTTGGTGTCACAAAGACTGACAGGAACTTCGTGTCCAGGAGTGGGTAATGCCAAGAGGTGCATATCAAAATCTGTATCTGCAAAACCTCCATGAAGGGCATGCCCATAAATGCTACTAGTTTAAGATAAATTGTAAGAAATAATGAATATTTTTTTATTTGCATAAATCGCAGCCATTATCATATAATGGTTTAGAAAGTACAACCAATAATTCCTATAAATTTATTGTTATGGAAAACTATTTGGCTTGGCCTATTGCGTGTTAAATGAGATGGCAAAGAAGCACATTTATGGTGAGTTATGAGTAGTGCCGAGCAGGCCTGAGCAATGGCAGGAACCCCAATTAAAAGGTTTTCTATTATGATTATGTGGTGGCACCAGCAAGCATTTATCTTGCACACAATAGCAAGATATTACAGTCACTTGCAGGCATTTTCAAGTTCACGCCTAGTTCATTATTTATGACATTGTGTTTTACAACTTCCTAAATGTCCCAAATATATTTTCTGGTCAATTAAGGGAGAGTGGCTATTCAATCTTGGACTGGGTGTTACTGATAATATTTGTATATGTCGGGGGTACCCTTAGTAAACATGATCATGTGGAGATTGTTTCTGGTATATAGTGGGTACCACTCTGGTATTTACCAATTACCATGGATGGTGTTAATTTGGTCTTTGAAAATAAATGATATTCAATATCAAAGATTATCATATTTTATTTAACTTTATGTAATATCCTTTGATGTTGTTGATATAGCCTTGACTCAGCTAGAAAAGATTACAAGATTGCTAAGCATGGTGAGGATATGGTGACCAATACTTGACTGGTTTAGACAAGGGATAATATGAGGAAACTGTTCTCTTCTCTGATGCTGAGACAGGCAATAATTCTTCCAACAATTTATGAGAAAAGGATATGAAAATGAAGCGAATCTGGTATTAAATCACAAGAAAATAAAATACAAAATAAAAAGGTATTAGCCCACAAAGACCCTACTCCATCACTCTCGTATGATGGAGATACAAAAGTGCGTGATCTCCACATAAAGTCATGACTGCTCGATCACTTCCGGTGGGAAAGACAGGAGAAAATGATGATCTGTCTTTGTGCTGGACTTGCACGCAATATCTGTAGACTGTTAAGGTTTGATGGTGATTATTGGAAGGCAATAAATGCCGAGATGACCTTAAGATATGTGAGGAGGAAAGAATTCTAAAATCGTCCAAAGTAACATAGAGTAAATAGTGGAATACCAGATAGAAATATTGCTTTAAATAGTAGGTAATCTACAACAATGTGAGAACGGTTTTTTATGGTGGTGTATTCAATGAGAAGTTGTTTTTTATGTTTTGAAGTGAAGAAAATTAGTTGGTAGTGAAAGAAAAGGCAATTATGACTTTCTTTATAAAAAATCCAACAGAGAGCAAAGAATTGGATGACAAAGTGAATTGTGTGCTTAAATATAATTGGAAATTCGATAATTAACTGAGTACATATGGCTCTATGCATTAAACTGGGGAAATATTAATTGCAAATTTTGAACAAAAGAAGATATTTTGAAAAAGAATCATGACTTTAATCCTGGTGGTATATGCTAATTATTCAGTTTTCAATGAAATTCAATAGATTTCAAAATTCTTACATAAAATACCGTTTTTTTTGGAATTTAATCCCCGAATATCTATTCTGCTCCAACAAAGTGTATCAGATAACAAGAAAAAAAATCATAATATAATAGAAACTTTGTACTCCATATATTTGGCCTAAGATTCTAAATTAGCTTCCTACCACTAATGTCGAGTAATGAAGAAGATATTTCCATTGAGTTATGGTCAGCAAGAATAGACAATCCCATTAGCTAAGTAACAAGGCCTGGATCTATTACTCAGCATGGCCTAATGGAATGAGCTGGTAATTGACAGGATCAGCCTCAGGTCTGTCCCTAAGCATCAAAACTCACCATCAGAACTCACCACTAGAACTCACCACTAGAACTCACCACCAGAACTCACCACCAGAACTCACCACCAGAACTCACCACTAGAACTCACCACCAAACCTTACTATTAAAACTGACCACCAAAACTGGCAATAAAAGTTCACAACCAAACTCACCACCAAAATTCACCACCAAAACTCACTACCAGAACTCATCACCAAAACCATCAAAACTCATCATCAATACTCATCATCAAAACTCACCATCAAATTTCACCACCAAAATTCACCACCAAACACGCTGCCAAAACCCACCATCAAAACTCACCAACAAACTAACCGCCAAACTTGCCACCAAAAACCCTGGGTTTGGGGTTTCCCTTACTTTCAACATTATTTCAGTTATTTCATGACGAGACCTACATGTAGCAGGTAAATCGCTGCCTCAATGAATTGCCATGTCGCAGGTCCATGAATTGACAATCTACCCGCCCAGTCACAGATTTAAAAAACAATGGCAAAGAATGGAACCCTCACCTTCCTGAGAAAAATCGTGATAGTTTCATTACCAAACTCACTACTCAAAGCCCTGAAAGGTCATCAAGACTCATATTTGTTCATGGATTATGAAATTTGACAACAATTTACAATAAATCAATATGATAAAATTGATTATCGAATGGCAAAAACTCCAATTTCAGTTTGTCATTCAGTTTAAAAAGTCCTGGATTTATAACAGAACATGTTAATGGGAGAGTGCCTCTATCTGGAATCATTAAACATTTAAAATGTGTATGTGTGTGTGTGTGTGTATGTGCAAAAATAACATGTCTCATATTTCCTGCTGACATTTACAGCAAGAGGGACGCCTATGTTTCACTGATATAAACAATCGTATTTTCTATTTGGAGCAATACACATTAGGAGCTCTTTTGAGACAGAGATTCAGAAAACCATCCTCCTCTTCCGGGTGTCTATTCAGACCTATGCTGCATAGAAACAATGGTCACCACTTGGCAGACGTCAGCATCTACTCTACAAGTGTGACTATCCTTCCAAGCTGTCTACATGTAAGGGGGGACACTTCAACAGGAGTGTGTGATGTTTTTAAATTAATTAGTTTCAGTATTATTTACTCTAATATAAATCTAACACTAGATCCCTTCATTTTCCTAGCACCCTATATCTCCTAATGGATTATCAAAAGGTACCACATAATAGTTGTTTATGTTGGGTGTAGGGGAGGGAGTGATTCCCTGATTTAATAGGCATTTGCTATGATTGGTAATGTACTAAGAATTAGCTGACCTTGATTTTGAGAATACAAGAGAAGATATTTTTCAATGTATCACCATACTAGAACAAATACTTGACGACTAAAGGGCAGGATAGCAAAGAGGAAATATATCTCAAATGATGGCAAACAATTAATTCAAGTATGGCATTGGTTTGAAAACATCACAAAATTAACAATCAATCAATCAATGGAGACCAAAAAGGGTCGCTTTCAGATTATATGAGATAACAAAGGAGACAGTTGCAGGTTATAGAATATATAAGATTTTAGAATGAGTTCACTGGATTTTCCCTAGATTTTCACTCACCCCTTAGCAATGCATGTCATTTGCACTGCACAACTTTGTAGAATATCTGAGGGTATTTAGAGGGAAAAGACTCTTGAGTATGAAAAAAACAAACATGGACGTTGAGGACTTTCAGACCTGAGTCTACCTTTTGATATGTGGGACTCCTGGATATGCATAATAATAAGATAAAGATGAGAGACACCAATTAAATTGTACAATAATAGCTTGTTATGTCAAGTAAGCAAAGGAAATAATAAGACTAATTGAAGGACTATATTTTTGTCTTTGTTGTGAGGGGGCTCATTCCTATATTTAAATGTTCTATTCTTTGTTTTCACGATAGGTGGCGCTTTAAACAGACTCTGGCAAAAAATGTCTATGGTCAATCTCACTTCATGCTTTGCTTTTAGAAAGATGAATATTTTTGTCATTTGATAAATATTGTTAAAATACCCAAGGTAGACACATATATCTTTCTCAATTCTTGCAGGTGAGGCATTTACAATAGTTTTCTATGGGGCATTGTAATAGTGGTCCTAAGAGGGGCCTAATTCAGGGAAAACACTGTTCTTGGAAACTGGCAGAATCCCGGTTTCCCCTGTTAAAGGGAAGTTCACAGAAAGTTCCCTCCCTTGTTAGTGGTGATGTTTATGGGGAGTGGCCTCCCCCAAATGCAGTAAGGATATCTACATGCACGTCATGAGGATTAGGACTTCAATAAAGAACACAATGGGTGGCTAGATGAGCTGCTCACAGAGGAGATGCACCAAACAATAGACGGCCTCGCACTGCCACCTGCTGGTATCTACTGGGCGATAATGGGACACAATGACAAACTCTAGCTCAATGGCGATTGTGTACAAAAGTGGCATGACCCAGATAATGCAACAATGTTGAAGTTACAAAGTAAGATATGTCTGCAGAAATCTCGCAGCTATGTGATAAGCTCTGTCATATTGATCCTAATATTCAAGACAAATGATTCATCTGGTATCCTACCATTCATTACAAGTGATTCATCTGGTATCCTACCATTCAGGACAAGTGATTCATCTGGTATCTTTCCAAACAGGACAAGTGATTCATCTGGTATCCTACCATACCATTCAGGACAAGTGATTCACCTGGTATCCTACCATTCAAGACAAATGATTCACCTGGTATCCTACCATTCAAGACAAATGATTCATTTGGTATCCTACCATTCATTACAAGTGATTCATCTGGTATCCTACCATTCAGGACAAGTGATTCATCTGGTATCCTACCATTCAGGACAAGTGATTCATCTGGTATCTTTCCATACAGGAAAAGTGATTCATCTAGTATCCTACCATTCAGGACAAGTGATTCATCTGGTATCTTTCCATACATGACAAATGATTTATCTGGTGTCCTCCTATCCATGACAAATGATAACCATTCAGAACATAAGATTCTTCTGGTATGCTACCATTCAGAACATAATATTCTTCTGGTATGTTACCATTCAGGACATAATATTCTTCTGGTATGTTACCATTCAGGACATAATATTCTTCTGGTATGTTACCATTCAGGACATAATATTCTTCTGGTATGTTACCATTCAGGACATAATATTCTTCTGGTATGTTACCATTCAGGACATAATATTCTTCTGGTATGTTACCATTCAGGACATAATATTCTTCTGGTATGCTACCATTCAGGACAAATTATTCTTCTCGTATTTTACCATACAGGACAAGGGGTACTTTCCACTTGAAACCATAATGATTATAATTTGTTTTAAGGACTTCTTTTGAGCTTAATACTACTGCTTAAGAAGATATGATTTGAATCTCATTTAAAACACAAATAGTTTAGAAACTTTTAGAAACAGTATCAAAAACATCGTACACCCAGTGCAGATGCAGGATTGTTTATTCGTGTTATGTACATTATGTTTGCATGACGGAAGCGATCCCCAGAGTTGTGTCACGTGACACCAAAGTTGTGTCACGTGACAGGAGAAGACAGGGACAGTCTGCAGATGCTTTTCTCCCACATCTCGTTCTTCTTTGTGTAAATTAATTTACTTTGTCCAGATCTGATTATGATGTTTCATGTTTATTTTGAGCATGCAGCGCTGCAGGCAAGCCGCCCCTCCCTCTTCCATTTCCCCATCGCATAATGGAGATCAACAGTAAACAAGAAACAGACCAAACCACATTGCAAAGCAGTCGGTTTTCAAAATGACAATTTACAAATAAAATATTTTGTTTGATTCTTTACATTGTTAATACTCTTTTCAAAATAATGTGTATACGGCCTTATCAGATCGATCAGACTGAAGCCACTGGTTTCAATGCCGTGCTCCCAGTTGAAGAATGGGTGCAGGGCTATTTTCTTTTTATATTATCATACATACACATATGCACACACACAAACACATCCACATATATATGATATTTGATACCCATTTTGGAAGACTGGTTAATACTGAGAAGAAAAAAACCTTTGTGCTTTAATGGTGCCCCTACCCTTGTATAAAGCTGGTCCTATTGTGCCCCTTAAGTGCCCCAATACCCAAATGCCCCCATGTTATCTAAAAGAAGCAATACACCATGTATCTTGTCTGGTACTTTCCGGTAAATTCCATTAAAAATGTTCTCTTGTTTGTCCAGATCAATATGAAGAGGCTTCATTAAACATTTAATGAATAATTTCCGCTTGACTAACTATATTACACAAAGAAACCTGCTATTTTCCTTTACACATAACAAGTGATGGAATTCGGCAATCACCATCCTTGATTGAAATAAGCCTATATGTTAAAAAATAGCACAGCAAAATATGCTTTAGTTGTAATTAGAAACTGCAATATCATAAGTGAGATAATTACCTATTGCAGGAGGATCTGTGGGAGGCAAGGTTGTTGTTGGAGGCAATGTTGAGGCCTGAGTTGTACTTGTTGTGTGAAAGGCTGAAAGAAAAAAAAGAAATAACAATCAATAAAAAAGTTCATATACATACCATACACACATATACATATATACAGAAATATAAATAATATAAAGAAATATAAATAAATAAATAAATAGATAAATAAATAAGTAAATAAATAAATTTACACCACACCTCATGCCCTAGTCTCCTAGAGGCCGCCATGTGGACACCTACACAACCACAATTTATTTATTTATATTTCTGTATATATATATATTAGTAAGGACGATATATATATATATATATATATATATATATATATATATATATATATATATATATATATATATATATATATATATATATATATATATATATATATATATATATATATATATATATATATTATATATATATATGACAACAATTTCATGGTATGTATTACTGTTAAAAATGGTCTTTCTGCTGAAATTCAAGAGTCATGTGCCAGTCTATATATCTCATGCCGGAAGACAAAACACACTGCATCCACAACTAGAGAATTAGACAGAGCCTGTGTCTCTCTTGTCACTCTGGATTACTTGCCGATGGATGTCACCAGAGGGCACTGTCACATCTCGTTTATCATTTCCGGTATTGGGGTGACCAAGCTCACTTCACAGGCAAGAGAGCGACAATTCTGAGATCGGGATACATCATTATTCCAATTTGTATTCTCAGTTTATCTTTGATGCGTTTACCTCTTTCTTCCTTGAATGTTTTCTTTTTGTGATAATATCCAATAGAGAAAAACATTATCTTACTCTTTGACCAATAAACCGCTGACATATTCCATGAAACACATTTACTCGCTGTGAGGATAGAAAGTTCTGCACAAATGAGGTTATCTACCTTGCGAACAATGACTTCCAGGATATGTCCTGAAGAATTTTAAATGTCATACCTCAGAGATACAATTTCAAGAGAGTTTCTTTTGTTTGTCTCAAGAAGGACGATATAGAAAAGATGCCTTAGAAAGTCCTCAGATAGGCACCATAGAAAGGTTGCCTTAGTCCTCAGATAGGCACCATAGAAAGGCTGCCTTAGTCAGGCACCATAGAAAGGCTGCCCTAGTCCTCAGATAGGCACCATAGAAAGGCTGCCTCGGTCCTCAGATAGGCACCATAGAAAGGCTGCCTTAGTCATCAGATAGGCACCATAGAAGGGCTACCTTAGTCCTCAGATAGGCACCATAGAAAGGCTGCCACGGTCCTCAGATAGGCACCATAGAAAGGTTGCCTTAGTCATCAGATAGGCACCATAGAAAGGCTGCCTAAGTCCTCAGATAGGCACCATAGAAAGGCTGCCACGGTCCTCAGATAGGCACCATAGAAAGGTAAAGGTTGCCTTAGTCCTCAGATAGGCACCATAGAAAGGCTGCCTTAGTCCTCAGATAGGCACCATAGAAGGGATGCCTTAGTCCTCAGATAGGCACCATAGAAAGGCTGCCTTAGTCCTCAGATAGGCACCATAGAAGGGATGCCTTAGTCCCCAGATAGGCACCATACACAGGCTGCCTTAGTCCTCAGATAGGCACCATAGAAAGATTGCCTTAGTCCTCAGATAGGCACCATAGAAAGGCTGCCTTAGTCCTCAGATAGGCACCATAGAAAAGATGCCTTAGTCCTCAGATAGGCACCATAGAAAGGCTGCCTTAGTCCTCAGATAGGCACCATAGAAAAGATGCCTTAGTAAGTCCTCAGATAGGCACCATAGAAAGGCTGCCTTAGTGAGTGCTCAGATATGCACCATAGAAGGGCTGCCTTAGTCCTCAGATAGGCACCATAGAAAGGCTGCCTTAGTCCTCATATAGGCCCACTAAGTACGTCCTCGGAGAGACACTTCGGAATAGATTGCCTTCGAAAGTTCCCAGAAAGACATTTAGAAAAGACTGCCTCAGTTAGTCCTCAAGAGATCAGAGGGCTGTATGTGTAATCCTGAGAACTACACAACGTCATTGACAAAGAATACAATACTTCAATGATAGGTCTTGTACACAACAGAGATTTGAACCTGAACGTCATCCACCCCGGGGCGAGCATACATATAGCTAATGTCATTGTTTTCACATTAGACATATCTTAAAACCAAGAAAGACCAGGTCACCAGTAGGTCTTAGGGGATAAACATTTTCAACTATGCTCTAATGTGTCCGAAATTGAATGAATGTGCACCAATACGTGATAAGCTCCTAAGAGACTTTTCTCTACCATCCTACAGCCACCATGTTTGGTGTTTTACAGCTTGGTTACAGCTATCACAAATTATTTTGTGGCTTACACAATACCTATAAATGCATTGGCTGAGCTCGATTCATCTTTTTAAACCACCATGGCTGTCTTTTACGTTACCGTTTAACCTCTAAAGTCAGATTTGTTCGCTTATAGGATATTTTTATTACTTTCAAGAATACCCCTTTAAACATATCTCCTCAGATGATCAGTTAATCATCATACTTTCATGCAAAGTATTCATTTTATTTTAGGCCTCTAAAAGATTTTGACAGAATATTCCACCAACTTTGGCCATTTTGGTTTCAGTGCTTTCACAACTTCACAAATGATTTCCATTTTAACACAAAAGGTGCGAATACAATGGCCGCTCTTCCATTTTGAACTGTCCCACCCCGCTGTTCTACACCAAAACCTTTTCTTTCAAAGTGTAGTTTATTCTTCATTTGACATAAGAATCTGTCATGGTTTATTGTGTCTGATATTCATATCAGTGAATTCAATAATAGCTGTTTCCACAGATACAGTTTAAATATAAAAGGTGATAAAAAAATTCAATTATTTCCATTTTAGCAGATGATATGCTATCCACATTTCAAATTATTACCCAATTATAAGGTAGGCTTGGATGGTTATCTGACAGACATATCAAATTTTAATAGTACACCCTCCAGGCAGATGCTGTGGTATAATTGATGATGTTATAAGAGACCATATTCCATTATGTCACAGACTTCAATGCCGCCTTATAGAGATAATACCATCTACTATCAAATAACACGTGATGAAATCATAAACTGAACAGACAGCGTAGCATATTAGTTTGGATAGGCCAACCCTTTTTTTAAATCTCTCTGTATCTGAGAACATAACTTTGTTAGAGATTCATTGCAATATATTTGATTAAATTTATCAAAATACGTGATTGGAGAACTGCGAGTTACTGTGCAGTTTTATACAATTCATTATGAATGACACTGGGCTTCTCTGTGTATATAAGTGGAGATAATATGCACCACATTTAGCGCCACCTAGAGGATCATCTGACATTATCGTCTGCCCAAATGGGTTCTCAGCGTCCCATCTCTTGAATATTATAACACCATATACAAAAGGGATTATTGAAAAATTTATCCTCCTATTCAATGCAATACTCACAAGTCTTTGTGAATGAATGATATATGAATTCTGGGAATTGTCTGCGGTAGGGATATATATCAATTTATCTGGATGCATTCCCAGTGCCGGAATGCCTCAAAAAGTGTGGTTTTGTCAGTGGTGTTAAAAAGTCATAATTGAATCGTGTTATGATTAATTATTTCACAAAATGATTCATTGAACAATAATTCTAAAGATTTGTATTAAAATTAATTTTGAAAAAAAACTGTGTTCATCCATTATTGAATCCAAATTCCTTTTCAGATTATTGTTTCTGCATCCTAAGGTCAAGGTCATGGCTCTGCCCACTAAAGGAATTTAAGATATTCAGCCATAAAGTTGCTAACAACAAAAAAACTGAAAACCCCATTGAACTCATCAACTCATTCTCAGCAGTTTAATAGTCAGATATATTGCCACTTTACACACATATTATTGGCAGTTAAGTGTAAATGGCGCCATATTGGACTAAATAACTGTCCCACAGCAGCAATGCGAAACGCATTTTCTTGACATATATTGAGCGATAAATATTTCTACGAAATGGTTAGAACTATTTGATGGTAGACATCCGTACTTTGAAAAATCAATTTGGTCAATTTGAAGCTGCAAAATGGCCATTATATGTGAGTAAAACTCATTGATTGTTTATTGTTTATTTGGGGTTTTACATCACTTTCACCATTATTTCAGTCATTTCGTGATGAGACCTACTTGTAGCAGATACAGTGCTGCCTCACTGAATTGTCATGTCGCAGGTCCTTGACATGACAACCCACCCGGTCACAGATTTACAAGGACAACGGGTTAACCCTTTAGTCACGGGCCTCAGCTCATATGGGAAATTGAATCATGAGTTGGATCTCGGCATGGCCGGGTTCAAACCCACAACCGTTGGATCACCACAGAGGAACTGGTGCTAATAAGCTGGCGCTCTAACCAACTGCGCCACGGCCCGTGGCAAAACTCATTGAAAAGACTAAAAATATTTATTAGTCTTGATTACTAATAATATTTATTATCGCTTGCCAATGGACAACACAAGTAAATAGAATAGAGGAACAAAAGGGCTTTCCCTTTTCTTCCCTCATATTGAAAATAACAAATTAAGGTTTCGCCTGAGGGAGAATTTGCAATATACAAGGTGATCATGGGGGCACATCTGGGATTTAAATGTACCATTTGAGAGCTAACGTGCTAAATGAGAACACAATAAAACTTCCCTTCCCCTAGATGAGGCCCCTAAATTGATTTGCGTCCTTAATATTATATACACAATCATTCTTGGCTTTATATTTCATCTTAAAATAACCATTTTTATCTGAAAGTACATATTTTCCATAACATTATAAAGCCATTTTACATGTATCCAATTTGAGACTATTCAAATAAAATACTTTCTGTCAAAAAATGCATCTTTTTGAGCATTCTATTAGAGATAGATATATTTGTGACATTATGGATTCAAATCCAAGACAATAATATTACATTGCATATAGCAATCTTCCACATTTAAAGATATGAAATATCCTCGTTATTAACTCATTGTCCTGTATAGGATTCCGTCTTTTAGAATTTGCTGATGGCACAGAGACCCAGCTGGGGACTGAGGCGGGTTACTATGAGCGCGTAAACCTTTACAGTTTGGGGAGGATTCACAAAATGAGCCCTTGAGCAAATGAGAGATTTATGGAGACAGTCCAAAAATCTTCTACTTTGTAAGGGTCCCATTGAGAGACGCGGTTCTATCTCGGTCTAGCCTGGTCCCATATTGACAAACCAATAGACTTCTGTTTACTTCTTTGTGTTTTCCAGATAGGGAACCAGATGAGAAAATCTTAAAATAATTAGAATACTATTGGTTTTTCTCCTGGGTCCTGACCTAAATGTTCTGCAATGTCACATCTTTAGATGCCAGACATTCCAATCCACAACTGGAACATAACAGGACAAAGATAGTTGTGTTGTCTCTTTCACTCTAAAATAAATATATAAGTGAGTAGATATATCTTGAATATAGCTAATGACTGTTCTGGGAATGGAATAGTACAGATAATCATTTCCAGAATTAAGCTGTTTATTTTTCGTAGATTTGATATATTCTCAGTAAATACAATTGATTAATTGTGCCTATGTTCTGAAAGGAGAGAAATTAATAGTGTCTTTCCTGCTCAAATATCCCATGTGGGCTGAATCAAAACTTTCTTGAGGAACTTTTTTGGTACAAAATCTATACAGTGTTTTTTTCTCACACCTAAAGCAAAGTGACGAATGATCCTTTTGCTTTAGTCAATCACGTGACCAGACCTGCTGACAGGACCCCTAATACCAAGGATCACCTGCGGTAGGGCCCCTTACCTCCCAGAAAACACAAGCTTTGGAAGCTCTGGGAAAATCAATTTGGTTGAGGCTACTTGTGGTTGGTGGGTATTCCAGACTCCTGCACACCCCATAACACCCACTGTGGGCCTAGATTGATGTCCATGTGGGGCAAGGTCCGACTCTGCCTGCCTGCCCAAACCATGATTCATTGGAACCCAATCAACGCAGCATTACGTGCTCACAGGAAAACATTAAAGTGTTGGGCACGACCAAGAGGTGTCCAGGGAATTAGTGTGCCCTCAGAAGTCTGATCCATCGAGTAGAGAAATGGCAGGATGATGGCAATGTCGTGGGAGAGCGCACGCCCATCTGATTAGACATGCGTGAACACATACATGGACGCCACATGACCACTCTCCATGTGTTCTCATGGCTGCAGTGTCCATAACTGATGAACGAAACAGATGAGATTGAAAACTAACAGATAAGATTGAGAAATGACAGATACGGTTGAGAACTAATCGATGAGATTGAGAACTAACAGATGAGATTGAGAACTAACAGATGAGATTGAGAACTAACAGATACGGTTGAGAACTAACGGATGAGATTGGGAATTAACAGATAACCTGGAGAACTAACAGATGAAATTCAAATCTAACAGATACGTTTGAGAACTAACAGATGAGATTGAGAACTAACAGATGAGATTGAGAACTAACAGATGGGATTCAGAACTAACAGATGGGATTCAGAACTAACATATGAGATTGAGAACTAACATATGAGATTGAGAACTAACAGATACGTATGAAAACTAACAGATGAGATTCAGAACTAACAGATGGGATTCAGAACTAACATATAAGATAGAGACCTTACAGATGAGATTGAGAAATGACCGATAAAAGTTAAGTAAAGTAAAGCCAACATTTATATACTGCTGATTCCAGACAATGTCTGCTCATAGCAGTTGATAGTAACTGACCAGGATTCGAACTGGGAATCTCTGGATCTCAAGGCGAATACTCTACCAATTGGGCTATTTCAGCCATACGTTAGGCTAAATTGTTTATCAAGTTAGATTGTTTATTACCGGAACCAAAATTAAAATAGATAAAAAATACATAAATCTGCATCACAAGAGTAGTATATCTGATCATGGCATACCTATGACGTGCAGAATTTAACCGGAAGTCACGTGACAAGCAGGGTAATATTCCGCCTGTGGAGTAGTAATGACTGGCTTTTTCGTATGGGCCCATACAATGACGGACAGTTTATTCTCAATGTCATTGATTTATTAAGTGTATTTATTAGGTGTAGTATGACGTACGTCACTTAGTCTCAATTTGGCAGTTGATACAATCGTATTTTCCAGCTGAACATTGAACACCAAATGTGTTTAAAATCTAAGCAATCGGCCCTTGAGTATTGCTTTTGTGTTTGTTCAGAGAGTCCAGAAAATAAAACTGCTGGTAACCTTGTTTTAGATCACGTGATTAAGATGTTTGTATTAAGGACCTGTTCAGCACGATTTAGGTCATGTCAGGTCAGATAGAAGCCTGCCACCGGTATTCCATGCCCTACTTTTAGTCTGAAGCGTGTTACTGGGAAACCATTTGTGATTTCTGTACCCAAGCTCTGAAAGCACCAAAACCAAGATGGTCGGAAGTTAGTTGAAGATTCTATCAAAATCTACCAAATAACGTATTCACATTAAATCATGAATACAAGATTCTCATTTTTCTGCTCTGTATTTCCCTACTTGACTTATTCTATAACATTACAATATGCTTCAAAACATATCAGGGATCTCATCAAATATTCTAAAAATCTTGATAGGTTGTGTTTGAAATTGTGTCATTAAGAATTATAGGTACACTGTACCTTCACTATAGCCAATAAAGTAAAATGTAATTATCAATTATAGAAGCCCAAATGTGCAATGCTAATTAACATTTTCATGATACTTGTGAGAAGAAGTTTGGCATAGACTGTTCCTGAAAAGAAACGCACTAAAGACTCCATGTGAAACAATGCCATTCCGGTTACACCGTAGTATTCCAATCTTACTTGTGAAGGAAGGAAGATAATTAAAGTTATTCCCAAAGCTAGTTCTATAAAAGTTGGAAACTCAAAACAATTCATCCTTTGTTGTTAAGGATCCTAAACAATTGCTTTAATTCACGTCTTTTGATAAAATAAGAAAATTAAAACCATCCCCTCATGCCAGATTGCAGATGGAAAATTTTGAATTATATTTTCAGTCAATATTGAAAAAGACAGACAGCTCAAATCAGTTTGGAATTTTGATAAAAAAATAATGTATTGTTGTTACAGCTTATTATGAAACAGTTCTAAAGGTACACAATTTCAGAATGTGTAGAATGTCTTGAAGGCATCTGAGTTATAATACATGTATAAGTATCAATTAAAAACACATTTGATTAATATTAATAAAATTGCTAGATCAGTGAGTTGATAGGATACTTCTTTACCAATGCCTTTTGCCCAGAATTGACCATAATTAACATCAGTCTCATTGCAAAAATAAATATATATAAAATATTAAATATTTGCTTCTTTATGTGTTACAAAAATGATTACATTTGACAAATTGCGTGAGTGGAGTTTGGCTTGAAATTCTTGATGAGAATAATTAACTTTCTATATCTAATATCATAGTTAGTTTCTAAATTGGATTTATATCATAAAGACAAATGTGATGCAAAAAAAATAAATAAAAATAAAACATGTTTGTTTAATTAGTAAGCATTTTTTTGTGCCTTTAATATGAATCAAATGTGTTTTAATTGAATACTTATATTATCACTCAGATGCCTTCATGACATTCTACACCTAAAATCGTGTACCTTTAAACTATTTTATGATTAGCTATAACAACAATTCATAATTTTTATCAAAATTCCTAATTAAATTTAGACATTTAATTAAGTGATTTATCTATCACCTACGAACGACTTGGTGTGGGTTGCTAGAAGTATTTTCCATGGTACTGTTTGAAAAAACAATCTGAATGATACTTTTTACTATTTTTCACTATCTTATGTATTGAATATATATTATCTATTTTAACCTATCCAAAAGGTCTTATAGCACCTAATCCTCTGTTTGAAATTTTGGAAAATAAATGAGAGATATTTTTTTAATTTTGTTCTATTTCTCTTTACACCCAGATGAATCACAGCAATACATGCTTTGTTCATTGTAGAATAACTATGGGCACATTGTCTTTTGTGTTAGATCCATTAAATTCGTTTCATGTCATTTTTATATCATTCTCGCCCCCTCTGAAACAAATGATTGGAAAGGCCATGAAATAAAAATAACCAGGAATGAATCGGGATATATTTCATTGCATTTGTTAACCATTTTGTACAGCCATTTTGTACATCCATTTTGTACAGCCATTTTGTACATCCATTTTGTACAGCCAAATGACATCTTGCTAAACAAAAAAGACTCATAGCAAATAAAAAGGAGTTTTGTTTCAGAAATTATGAAATTTAGAAAAAAAAGCATTGCAAGTAATACCCTAAATATTGCTAAATAAAGGAGCACATTTTAGATATACTTCTGACTTAGACCACTAAGTATCGTAGGGCATTCTATTTAGAAAATAAGACCATTCTATTTAGAAAATAAGACCATTTTCTACTTTGCTTGATGTAGATTTGATGTCATAAAAGTGATATATTGATTTGAGCCGCCGTTGTAACATTAAAAATGTCACTGCAAAGAACATTTCATGTTTAATAGCTATTCTTATTTAATTTCAGAGATATACAAAAGCATAAAAGTGTCAAGCTTGTTCACATATAAAAAATAAAAAAAACGTGGGACCAGATGGAAATTGTGTTTGTACTTTGATGGAACGGTGGTCTGTAATTGGTAGGTTACCCGTGGGCACTGGGGCGGGTACCCCGCAGTTAATTGACAGATACACAGTAGTTAATAATCCCACATGTCACAATTAATGGCCATGTATAAAACAACCGGAGAGAAAAAGCCATAAATCTAATCTACACCATCAGCCAGTACAGTTAAATCACATGTAAAAAGGGTATCTTTAAAAAGAAAGTGTGTATATAACAAAAAAACAACATTTCAAAATAGTCTACTGACTTTGTTAACTTTTACAAAAGAAGATTGACTCATTTCCATAAAACTCTTATATTGGGGAAACCACAAAAAAGCATCGCCCTTTTCACCCTCATCAACATCCGGTGTGAGGTGTGAAGGCATAAATGGGTGAGTTACAATTGGGTAGGACTATAGAAGCCCACGGGTGAGAGGTGTGAATGGTTAAGGGCCACCATTAGCATGAGAATCACACCTCACTGTTGAGTCAGGGTATTGATCTTTGTGGTTTAGGGGTGATTCTGGACATCATTAGGAGCCAGTGAAATGGACATTCCCAGCCTTGTGTTGCATGAAGAGGGGGTCCCTACACTCCGGCTTTGCCAGTGAATTATTTCAACATGAGCTCAAAAGTCTGGCTGACATTCTGACAATTAAACGCACATGGTATTCTCCATCAGGCAAGGGACTGAAAACTACATGCGGAATGAATATGAATGGTGCTTTGTTGCCGTACAATAGACAACTACATAGTAATACGCATAGAACATAGAAAAAAAAACATAATCTCCAAACAGAATGGAAAAAAGATTGACATTTGAGTTGAAGTAATTATGTTTTTCAATAATGGCCATTCTTTGGCCGCTTTTGTGAGTATAATAAGGATGTAGACAAATAATATATGAATGTCATGAATAAATGATATAGATGTACAGTCGGTTCCTAATGTTCTTCACAATTTCACACAAAACCTAATTTATTTCAGGCTGAAAATGGAGCCGAGTGACCCTATATATTCCAAATATATTACTTTTGAACCTTGCTGAGGTTTTGGACCAGTCTCACAGAATGCTTTGTTATATTTGTTATGCTTTATTCTTGATTCAAGTATGTATATGGTACAAGTACATTACAAGAAAATGGTTGAAATATCTTTTTAAAAATTTAAAATATCACAATCATTTAAAAAAGGTATATTTGACAAGAGAATACACATATGAATCGGTTATCGTTCAGTAACAGATGACATGACAAGTCGAGTATGTCTCTGGAAGTTGCCTTCATTTAGGCTACTTGTGAATGTTGTTTATCTGGGAACTGAACATTCCCACGAGACAAAACTAACCGATGAGCAGAATTGGCAACCTGCGCGTAATGCTATTGGCTATCCCAGTGAGGGACAACTAGTCGATCAGAACAATTGGCCTGAACCATGGGCATCAGAACACTGGGATGAGAGAGAGACCTGTTGCCTCTATCCTAGATGGTTCCTACTTGAGTCCCTGAAATAATTGGGAGAAAAAAAACAAAACAAAAAAACAATCCCAACCACACTGTCTTTGATGTGATATAAACATTCTTGCCTTGTTTCTCCATCTGACATAATAAGCCTCGCTGTGACTCATGTGGATTTGAAAAAAAAATGTTTTGAGGGCTTCACTGATGAAATGGTTGACTCCGAACCCACGCCGAAGTCTGATGGTAACTTGTACCCAATCTACTGGCGATACTTTGTGTAGGAGCTTGGAGGGTTGAGCAGTGTGGGAATGTGGAACTCGTCTGCTGAGCAGAGGTAGCCCTGTTCAGAGAAGATTCACTACCTCTGTTTAACAGATTAATGCAGAACTTGCATTTATATCAATATGGAACGATTTTGATGAGATAAAAATACAGAACTGGTATTTGTATCAATATGGAACGATTTTGATGGGATACAAATACAGAAGTTCCATTTGTAGCAATATGGAACGATTTTGATGAGATAAAAATACAGAACTTGCATTTGTAGCAATATGGAACGATTTTGGTGAGATAAAAGTACAGAACTTGCATTTGTTGCAATATAGAATGATTTTGATGAGATAAAAATATAGAACTTGCATTTGTAGCAATATGGAACGATTTTGATGAGATAAAAATACAGAACTTGTATTTGTAGCAATATGGAACGATTTTGATGAGATAGAAATATAGAACTTGCATTTGTAGCAATATGGAACGCTTTTGATGAGATAAAAATACAGAACTTGCATTTGTAGCAATATGGAATGATTTTGATGAGATAAAAATACAGAACTTGCATTTGTAGCAATATGGAACGATTTTGATGAGATAAAAATATAGATTATGGTTTGGACAGAGACAGTTATCTTACTTTGAGTATGTGAAATATTTTATATGTCTTTGCGTTTATCAACTATTCCTCAGAAAGACTGATATGTTGTAAAGGTACAAAGAGGTACATTTCACAGACTTAAAAGAGACATTTAAATTTAGTAGGTAGAATCCATTAGTAATTAAACAATTTTCCATTCTGATCTATCTATATGATTTAAGTTTTAAAAAGTTATTTCAACTTCTGGCTTGCTTGATCGATATCATATCGTAATTAAAAGATAGGATTGTGATGATGAAACACTTGGTTTAAAAAAATGAACATTGTGTGAAACTTTAAAAAAGGACATCAACATATCTATCACAATAAATGTTCCACAACCTAACATTCTCTGAATTACACGAGCGCCATCTATTATATAGAATCTAAAAACACATGTTCTAATGTTCTAATCTACAAAGCTCCCATAATTGCTTTCTTAATAAATATAACCCCTCTCAAAGCCAGTATGTATATCACGTGACCAATCAGCCATGTTATAAATTACTGAAACATGTCAGACGTGCAGAGTACATTTAA
The DNA here is from genome assembly GCA_949316495.1 of Amphiduros pacificus. NCBI lineage: Eukaryota > Metazoa > Annelida > Polychaeta > Phyllodocida > Hesionidae > Amphiduros > Amphiduros pacificus. The sequence continues at coordinate 10,698,324 of OX439012.1, read as the reverse complement.
AAGACATATAATTTAGGATTCCCATTTTCCTGTCTTCATTAGCTTTAATGGACTTAAAGAATAGTATAGTCACTTTACATATTATCACAAAGCCTGCTAAGGCTGTGGGTAAGAACCAACACATAGTGTTCAAGGCGTTCAGCTGTCTTCCTCCATACATCACATTCCTTTAAGCTTCTATTGAAAAGAAATGGCACTGCTGATGTGTGCTGATGGCTAAATTGCCCATCAGTCTCAATGTGATCATCAAGATCCCATTAATGATTGCTTCACAGAGGCCTCGCAAAATAAACCCAATAAATTAACGGGCTACCCAGAGAAGAAAGGTGCTGGACGTATGCAAAGAAAATTACCGTCAACTACTAGTATATGCTTCTCCTGCTCTGATTTATCATCTAAAAAGACAAATCATGGTTTCCATGATTCTTCTTCATGAGATGGATTTGAATTGAAATTCAAATAGAAATATTCAAGAAGTGATAGTTTCCATCCTTTATTAACCTTCTTCATGCTGTGTGGGTCCATGATTGAAGCTCAAGGAACAAGGAGTCAAAGGAACCTGTGATTATCATTAACTAAAAACACAATAATTTAGGTTTCCAAATATATATTCAAATAGAAATATTTAAGAAGAAGTGATAGTTTCCGTCCTTTATTAACCTTCTTCATGCTGTGAGGGTCCATGATTGAAGCTCACCGAGTCAAAGGAACCTTATGATTATCATTAACTAAAAAAAACACAATAATTTAGATTTCCAAATATATATCAGTGTTTTATGTAGGTAAAGGTATCAATTATCTACTCTTATTACATGTATTATAAATGAATTAGAGGCTTTACCATCTATTATGATTTCCTAAACAGAGAAATCTTCTTATGGTGAGTGATTTATATTTTTCCATAAATAACATCTGTTGCAGTTCAATAATTGGATAAAAGGTTTTGGACTGAACTAGAGCGGCTTAATTCTTCCTTCTAGCATGAATCAAGTTTGTTTACGACAATCAAGCTTGTTTACGACAATCAAATTTGTTTACGACATGAGGTCAGCTGCAGATAAGACTATTAGAGAAACCTTTCTCCAAGAATAGAACCTGTCTAAATAGGCGATAAAAACCTTTTTTGTTATTACTATTACCATATAAGCGTACTGGTTAGAGAGTATATGCACTAAATATATTAATGGTTCAGAAAGTATATGCAAACAATCAAGGGAAGTTGGATATGACACTATTTAGCTCCAGTCTTAAGGGAGAAGCCCCACAACTGCAGCGCACCTAATGGACAATCTAGATATGTGAATCAGACTTGTCTAGCTTACCCATCCCGGTGTCCTTGCAGTTCATAGGCTTGGAAGCCAAATAATATCGGTTTAATGACACCATATTACATTTATATTGCTGGCTTGATATTCTCATCCAATGTAGACGAAGTTCAAAAAAGTAAGAATGACAATTTATCAGGGCTTGATGTCATTTTCGGTGTAATCTTTTTTTAGCGTTACCGTTTCTTTTTTATTAATAGAAGTACTCATACTGATGAGGATACACATCTTGAAAAACTTTCTGTATGACTATTTTTTTAAATGTAAAAAGCTATTTGTGATCCCGTCTTGTTATAAAACGATTGTAATACGCTTCACATGATAATAAAAAAAATAAATAACGATAGATAGATAGATAGATAGATAGATAGATAGATAGATAGATAGATAGATAGATAGATAGATAGATAGATAGATAGATAGATAGATAGATAGATAGATAGATAGATAGATAGATAGATAGATAGATAGATAGATAGATAGATAGATAGATAGATAGATAGATAGATAGATAGATAGATAGATAGATAGATAGATAGATAGATAGATAGATAGATAGATAGATAGATAGATAGATAGATAGATAGATAGATAGATAGATAGATAGATAGATAGATAGATAGATAGATAGATAGATAGATAGATAGATAGATAGATAGATAGATAGATAGATAGATAGATAGATAGATAGATAGATAGATAGATAGATAGATAGATAGATAGATAGATAGATAGATAGATAGATAGATAGATAGATAGATAGATAGATAGATAGATAGATAGATAGATAGATAGATAGATAGATAGATAGATAGATAGATAGATAGATAGATAGATAGATAGATAGATAGATAGATAGATAGATAGATAGATAGATAGATAGATAGATAGATAGATAGATAGATAGATAGATAGATAGATAGATAGATAGATAGATAGATAGATAGATAGATAGATAGATAGATAGATAGATAGATAGATAGATAGATAGATAGATAGATAGATAGATAGATAGATAGATAGATAGATAGATAGATAGATAGATAGATAGATAGATAGATAGATAGATAGATAGATAGATAGATAGATAGATAGATAGATAAATAAATAAATAAATAAATTATGATTAAGTCTAGCTACATTGTAGCTGCTTCTTTTGACTGGTATGAATTAAAAGCACCAAGCCCTGATGACATATTTGCAGGAGAGACAGATACTTACTTACATGTATTAACTATGTCTGCCGAGATGGAGTAGATTCTGCATGGGTTCCAGCCCGCCTCGTGTGTCCTGAACGCATACACTCTCCACTTCACCGGACTGTTGATCTCGTGAACGTAGAGGGTCCTACGGGAGCAGTTTGACTCGTGCTTACTGAACGATATCGGCATTTGTGCAGGGAAGTAAACCCCTATTAGGTCCCCTTCCTTGAATTTGATTTGCTTATCGTGCGGGACCATAAAGTTATTGGCCCCAAGCGTCCTAATTTCAAAGTGATTTTGACCAATCAGCCGAAACTCGTGCGCACCAGGAACCGGAAGTGGACGCCATATTTGGAAGGTAAGATTTGCAGTTCTATTTGCATAAATCTGCCAGGACTGGACAAATCCAGCATGCTGGAAGCGGTCATCTGGGTGGAGGATGTAGATGGAGTTGTTCCAGTGGTCCAGATGTTCCCGGGGGACTGCATCATAACCAAACCGATTAGTTTCTGGAAGTAAAAACAGAAAGGTATCTTTAAATAAGAGTCATAATCTGAACAACATCGTTTAAAATACATTTTAACCAATCTTTTAATAAATAAACTATAGATAAAGAACGATAAAATCCTAACGTTTATATTTTCAGGTTTGTTTTTATATTTGAGACCAGAGAAGATGAATTGACGTGTAGGAGACTTATAAAACATTTTCCTTGCAATATTTTTTTTTAAAGCTGGAACATATGAAGACCTAGAACTGAATTGCATGTGATGTTGTGACCCTTCCTATAGATAGAGGGATTGGCATTCCTATTGTCCAATCCACAGAAACACAGTGCAATGCAATCAGGTCTTAATCTAATAAACTAGGTCCACATAATAAAAGAATGTTTTCTGGCCACAAACAATAAAAGCTAAATGGAGGGTTATGACTGGATTGGACTGGCCTGTCACCCAGGAGGGCCGCTTAGCACAACATCCCATTAGACAGTACATTATTATGTCAATATCTGGGAGAGAACAATAACAAAATGTTTATCCCACCAGACAAATGCCTGACACGAGTTTATTGGGATGATGAAGTCCTAAATACCTCCTCAGTGCAGGCCAATTCTGTGGAATAATAATCTTATCTAGATGTGTCAATCAAAGTTGTATCAGACCAATTTGTCCCCATAGCCTTAATCCATAAGTTGACAGTTCAAATCAGAAATGGGAGCAGAGCTAATGCCCCATAGCATTCTGCCCACAAAATGCTGCCCTATATTCTATGTTACAATTATTTATAACCACTGCACTTGGCATCACGTCATGAATAGCTGAATCATTCTGACAACCATTGCAGCAGAGTTAAAAACCTGAAACTCAGAGTAAATTGCAGCAGAGTTTAAGCAATTGCAGTTTTACAATTAAATAAATAAAACAAATAAATAAAAAAAACATTGAACTTTAGTTGTTTGTCTGCAATTTCCTACATCATATCTTGGAGTAAAATGATTATACTCCAAGATCATATTATCACAAGAAAAATATCATTATAGCAATTATTCACATACAGAAATGCCTTTTATTAATTCTGATTGATTGTCACCATTTCGATAAATCATCGTTCTCTCTACTCAGAGACAATCCAGTTACCTGATTCCAAAATGATAACCAAATCAGTCCATCTGATCATAAAACCTGATATTTATTATCAAGTTATTACATTTAAATTAGAATTTTTCATCATATTGCATCTGAATGACGATATCACTTTACTCTGTGTTTCAGGTTTTTAAAAGACTCATCACAAATTGCTTGTAATATTATAGTACTCATATCCTAAATGGGAATGGGATTTGCGTTCAGACCATGTAACTTGGTGCTATTTTTCCTCAATATGCCGACATTGTCTCATCCTCTTAAAAATGGAATTAATCACTCCAGGAGAATGTTCATTTCAAAATTACTTTTTTTCTCTTTTAAATGGCCAATGTTGATTATGATTTCGATGAAACTCGAGATTTTTGTTATTTGTTATGGCAAGTCGAGTACGATAATTCAATGGGGCTTTCTTAATGTTTGCATTTATTTTAGCTCCTGGATCGTCAATGCTAATTTTACTTTTGACAAATGTCTGATGTTTTCTCTCACGAAAAAAGGAAAAAAGTTATAAATAGGAATACTACTTTTGGTGACTAAATTTATTGACGGATTCAAACTAGCAAAATAATCTTAATCAATTAACATAAAAAACAAACAAACAAACAAAAATCAATGTTGTTTACCACATAATATGGGATATAAGATATGTCTCTTAGTTGTTCCTCATTTTCATAATCACAAAACTACACAAAAATAAGTGATTTGGACTAAAATGCTCTGTCGTGTGTAAGTAGCCATTTCTTCTCAGTTTCAAACGGCAATATCGACACAATAACTCTCATTTGTCGAACAGGAAATATCAAATCTTATAGAAATCAACTGACATTCAACCTATATATATATATATATATATATATATATATATATATATATATATATATATATATATATATATATATATATATATATATATATATATATATATATATATATATATATATATATATATATATATATATATATATATATATATATATATGAAAAACCATTTCCAGATGCAAATTATGCCCACATCCTTGATGATAATAAATGTATGCTCTGCTGATAACATATTTCAGTTGAAAGACAGAATTCTAGTTAAATTTCATTGAATATCAGATTTGGCATTTTACCAAATTAATAAATCAATGTGAAATGAAGTAACACACTCCAAGTCTGACAAGTGTGACAGAATTCTTTGTCTTGGTTCCTGAAAGCTGCTGAGTTGTAGTCGCCTTTGTTCTCTTTACTATTTTCTTCAATGGTATTTGCAAGCCGGCAGAGCGGGCTATTTAGTTCAAATCTGACAGAAAGGCCACCAGGGTGTCATTTCTATACGGTTGTTATGACAACCCAACTGACAAAACTGTCATGGCGGATACGGCCTCCCAGAATCCTTTGCGAAAAGATTGAAACATATTGAGGATAAAACAGCGGTGTTGTGAAAGGCTGCAAGGATCTTGGTGTCACTTCTAGGTGACTTGGGATTAGATTGGTGGGTGTCCTCAGTAAAAGCCTTCGCCAGTTTGGTGAATTCTTTGTCTTTGTGGAGTTAATAGAAACTGTGCAAAAACTTCACGTTTTGAATTTATTTATTATTCTAAACCTTGTGTCTTCATTCATGGATAAATGTTGGTCGTTGCCAAACTCTTTAATGCCATGCACACTAGATGCTGTTATTATTCAAGAAAAGATTTTATTCAAGAAATTCTAAGTGAATATGACATTGATTAAATTAAATTCTTCCATGACGTAAAAAGTAAGCTTGTTTGGGAAAACCGGAAGTTGTTGACAATATTTCGGTGGAACTAACTTTGTATAATTGATCCCCGTTCTGCAACCAAAAAGATAACTTTTTTTGTGATTTTAATGGAAATTTAATTCTAAGTGCACACATAGATCAGACGTGAGATAAATGTCTCACGCAATCATGATTTCAATAATATTTCTTAAATGATGAATTGGGGTCCATATCCAGGGAAACAGAATGACATTTCATTTTACTTTGAGAACCTAGTGGAAAATTACAAATTGAAATTAATGAGAGACTAAGTTTGGAAAGTTCCTAGAAAGACCTGTCAGAGAGGAAATATAACTCATAATTATCTTGAACAATATGCTTTCTATTACTGCAAAGTGCTTTTAATATTCACAATTCACACATGGAAAAAGCTCCTGGAACTCTCAGATTAATGATTTAATTATGTTTAATGTATTTCCGTTTTTGCAATTTTACTGATTTTATTCAGGACTTTTAATTGTATTAATAATAAATTTGGAATCAAAATCATTATTTCACTCGTGTGAATTAACTAATTTCTGTGTGAATTAACTAATTTGTATTGTGCCTTGCACTCACTTGAACATTTATTTGATTTTCACATCACACTTAACAAAATCACTATTACAGCAAATATGAAAATTAAATCATACTTTTAAACTTTGCAATATACAAATCTAGTTGATATCAGAGTCCCTCAAGGTCTACACAATTCCCATAATTCTGTCTGCCTATTAGTAGATATATAGAGACACCAGTACTGCGACAGAGAAGAGACAACGTCCTGTGCATATATAAATATACCCTCCAGATTCTCCAGATCCAGATTCTGTGCAGTAGATACAGGAGGGGACAACATCCTGTGGATATATAAATATACCCTCCAGATTCTCCAGATCCTGATTCTGCGCAGTAGATACAGGAGGGGACAACTTCCTGTGCATATATAAATATACCCTCCAGATTCTCCAGATCCAGGTTCTGTGCAGTAGACACATGAGGGGACAACTTCCTGTGCATATATAAATATACCCCCCAGATTCTCCAGATCCTGATTCTGTGCAGTAGACACAGGAGGGGACAACTTCCTGTGCATATATAAATATACCCTCCAGATTCCCCAGATCCAGATTCTGCGCAGTAGATACAGGATCCAATAGTGCAAGAGTTACACATTTTCAAAATGTCTGTTGAAAGTATAAGGAGAAAGAAGAAAAACACCTTCATTCCCAACTAAATAAATAATATTTTCGTAAAATTGGACAAGATATTTTTAACATCGCAGTCAAGCTTTTCTATTATTAATGAACAATAGAAACAATATAACAAATTTAATGCACTTAGTATTGTAGACCCTTCAAAGCTATCAGTTTCGACGACTCAATATATTAAAGAGGGAACAATATTTGAGCGTCGACGATATAATTATCTTAGGCTATGGATTTCCTTTTATTATCCATTTTTTCTATCAACAGGATCAGCGGCTGGAAGAAGCCACTAATCTTGGATTATCTCTTGATCCAGCCTGAGGTTTGTCTAATAAATCACCTGTTAATCACTGTGAGATTATCGGGACCAAATCACGTCCATAATTTATTGCTAATCCTCGACGATACTCCCAATGCATTTACTTGACAGAAAGTGGATTAACTTTTAAATTAACAAACTCATGTACTATACTGTGTACATGCTTTTAAAAAATGTCTGTTTCCAAAACATTAGATTAAGAATTACTTTTCTCAGATGACCATAATATACAGGGTAGATTAAAAAATGTTGTGAGTTTTGTTTATTTTCATCTTATTCAACTATGATGTGTCATTTGAAGGTTAATAGTCAAATAGATATGTGGGTTTGATTGGTTAAAAATCATGAGCATCAAACATTAACTGTATTTCCTAATGTACAGGTCTATGTGTTAGGTATAATTGTTTGAAGAATTGCGGTCCAGAGGGCGCTCATTACAAATGATAAATGACCTTTACTACTACACTGTAGAACTAAAGGTTCCATTGACCTAGATACCTGAAAATTATATATTCATTCATTTATTCTTCAGGACTAATTTTCCTCCGGATGTCCACTGAAAGGAGACCCTTATTCCTGTCACACCGGAACTAGTAATATCTCATAGGCCGATTGCCGTTTTTTTGTTTGTTTTTTTTTCACTTCAACAGAACCAGAACTGTAGAACTCCTTTATATTTAATAATTAGTTATAGAGAATTGAAGGGGGCCTATGAGCGGGAAATAGCAGCCATCTTGAACATTATAATAACGCGTGATTTGGTGACTCTGTTTCGCGAGAATTGGTGTATATACTCTGCGTGCTGCGTTTGTGTTTGCAATTAGGATGCCTCACAGATATGAAACTAATCAATACTGATCCAGAAGAGGAAGCAATATTTTACCGTGTTGCATTATGGGAGTTAAGTCATGTGGCACCATCCCAGAATGCACTAGCAGAAACATTAACACGGCAAAGAGTTTAACAGATTAGAGCATTAACTAACTACAATGCTGTGATAGCAAAGTTGGGAACCAGCTGAACATAAATAAGTGTTTTTCCTCCCCCTAAATCATAATCTTGTAAGGCAAATAAGCAACGTATGGAATTCACTAGCTTTCCTCCTCAATTATCGCCCAATGAAACATGGCTTCTTTACAAATTGAGACACCATGATTTAATATAAATCTAAAGGAACTCATCAAACTGTGGCCCACAATAATTTTATGCTGATATTAAATGCAAAACACCCATTAATCTGTTGTTATGGTGCATCTTATTGACAGATAAAGCAGTTTACTGTTATACCCGATGGACCCTGACATTGCTCACATTCATCTAGTTGGTGCCAATACTTTGATGTATTGAATTCTCAGCATTCACCCCCTCAAATATTTTGGGTAACGCTTAATACTTTTGATTTTGATTTGGAAAACGTATTTATGATGCAATAAAATGGCACAATTTTCAGACATAGTGAGCAGAATTGATGGATTATAGTAGTTACAAAAATCAGTATACACAAGCATATGTTTCGTGCTTTTTCTATGTCACTTTAGATGGGCCACATAGAAATCTTTACTTTGAATGGGCCACTTTGAATGGGTCACTTTGAATGGGTCACTTTGATATCAAGTCCAGTTACTACTCGCAGAAGAGTTCCTCCTTCTTATATAGCCAACGCAATTTCGTTCAATGGGAAACGTTATTATATATCAAAACATGAAATCCCAAGACACCAACAAACCCCTTCATACGCCTTTGTGATAAATCAAGAAATTATACCACATTTCAGCATGTTGGCTGTTTGTCGTTTGATGTAGAAAGTTTTGTGTAGAACGTACATGCTCCAGGGGCTTAGACGCTGGTCGAAATCAATATCAATGTCTCCCTTTAAGCTTATACTTTGACAAATCCCATCAATATATCATATTGGCAACCCTAGGGAATGGATATCCTCTTTATTTCCTTCAAATGCATAAAGTTGTGCATGCATTAACAAATATGTCAGGCAATTTTGAACTGTTTAATACACTTTTCCATGTATTTGTGTATCTGTTGCCTATATATGTGTCATGGTTAATATCTATTAGAGAGTCAAATATATCTGGTATTGTTTGCTTCAATCAACATAACCTTCAATCAACATTGATCTTGCCTACGGGGAGTATAACTGATGTTTGTATCCAGGCATTATGACAAAGAAAAGGTTTGTGAGAAGTAGAAGCACATCTACTCAAGAAAGCTCGCTCTAATACATCCCTAGTTTCTAGTTACAGTAAATTCTTGAAGGGCTTCAACACCCTAATATTACTCTGAGGTCTGTGTTTAATTGACCAGTATCACACATTATCTCTTTTCATATATATATATATATATATATATATATATATATATATATATATATATATATATATATATATATATATATATATATATATATATATATATATATATATATATATATATATATATATATATATATATATATATATATATATATATATATATATATATATATATATAAAATATATCTGGTATTGTTTGCTTCAATCAACATAACCTTCAATCAACATTGATCTTATCTACACGGAGTATAACTGATGTTTGTATCCAGGCATTATGACAAAGAAAAGGTTTGGGAGAAGTAAAAGCACATCTACTCAAGAAAGCTCGCTCTAATACATCCCTAGTTTCTAGTTACAGTAAATTCTTGAAGGGCTTCAACACCCTAATATTACCCTGAAGTCTGTGTTTAATTGACCAGTATCACACATTATCTCTTTTCATATATATATATATATATATATATATATATATATATATATATATATATATATATATATATATATATATATATATATATATATATATATATATATATATATATATATATATATATATATATATATATATAAACATAAACATCTATAAACATTTTAAACAGATTTAATGCACTATCAGAACGGGTCAATCTCAATCATTTTGCTGTTTGAGATAATATTCATTTTTGTTATTAGCACCAGTTCCTCTGTGCTGCATCAATGGTTCGATTCAAGGCAATGCTGAGATTGTATTCTCACACGAGCTGAGGCTCGTACCTGAAAGTTTAACCCGTTGTTCTTGTAAATCTATAACTGGGTGGGTTGTTATGTCAAGGAGAGGCTTACATTATATCTAAGTAGGTCTTGTCATGATATGAGTAATATGATGTTGAATGTGACGTAAAACCCCAATCAAACAAATACACACATAGAAATCACTATCGGAACTCACTATCGGAACTCACTACCGGAACTCACTACTGAAACCTACTGCTGGAACTCACTGCTGTAACTTACTACCGGAACTCACTACCAGAACTCACTACCGGAACTCACTACTGTAACTTATTACCGGAACTCACTACTGTAACTCACTACCGGAACTCACTACTGAAACCTACTGCTGGAACTCACTACTATAACTTACTACCGGAATTCACTACCAGAACTCACTACCGGAACTCACTACTGTAACTTATTACCGGAACTCACTACTGGAACTCACTACTAAAACCTACTGCTGGAACTCATTACTGTAACTCACTACCGGAACTCACTACCAGAACTCACTACCGGAACTCACTACTGAAACCTACTGCTGGAACTCACTACTGTAACTTACTACCGGAACTCACTACCAGAACTCACTACCGGAACTCACTACTGAAACCTACTGCTGGAACTCACTACTGTAACTCACTACCGGAACTCACTACCAGAACTCACTACCAGAACTCACTACCGGAACTCACTACCAGAACTCACTACTGGAATTCACCATCACCCACTATCAGAACTCATATTAACGGAGCTCACTAGCAAAACTGATTACCGGAACTCACAACCAGAACTCATTTAGAACTCATTATCACCATTCACAGTTTGAGCGGCACTATCACTAAATCCATTAGAAATCCCACTCATCATCACCACTTATGAAGTCATAATATGAACAAAACTCATCCAAACTCCCCATGAATATTCACGTGAACAGCTTGAATGATATATCCATGAATTTACCTTGTTATAATACATAAAATATGAGTGAATTGACACTAATTTTAACACCATTTTTTGTGGGTTTTGAATAGCTTCATTTGCTTGTCAAGTTACTTGATAACTTAGAAAACTCAGAAAACTCAGAAAATAAAGAAATCCACTTTATGGCCCACATGTTTCACATATGTGACATTCAATTAGAATATGTCAGAACTTCATGATACTCTACCTCTCTCTTTGTCTACATTGTGCATTATTTTAAAAGTAATTATGTTTACCAGATATTTCATTTGCTAAAGAGAGAAAGGACCTTGTATAATATTGAATTGAGCTTCATGTTCTGAACTCTCCTTTGGTAACTTTGACTGCTGATTATATTTCACATATAAATTGAAAGAGTAAGGTTTTTTTGTAAATCTTGATTAGAATTCTTGTAGATGCTCAGAAAAATGACCCCTTTTTGCATCAAGGCCTTAGGCCAGTAATTACACGTTTGGAGTTTTTATGACGAAGAAGATGCCTAGTTATTCGTATATCATATTCCAGTCAGAAACGAAGTTTTTGTAAATGAGATTCAAATTACATACTTTTAAAATATTTCATTTAAGATACCACATAAAATATATTACCACGTCTGAAATTTAATATTCAAATAATACATCAGCTTCCATCATATTTTAGAAATCCCAAGCATGCCTGCATATAATTATATTTTGGAAAAGATCTTTTATGTGTAATATTGACCATGTTATAATTGAATATAATGCTCCTCCCTAAAGATGAGAGCTGTAAATAATGAAGCCTATTTTGTGAGAATTGAGGGTAATTAGAATAACATCTTACTGTAATCTTGCTGATAAGTTTTATCTTAATGCATAAAAGTATTGAGCTCATTGCTTTATATGTTAATTTGATGAAATTCTGCATATGTTAATTAAATACTGTCCTATCTATTTTTGTACGTTTTATTTCTACCAGAAGCAAATGATAGATTGAATTATTGCTAAATTTTATTCACACCTCATTGATTTGTGTAATTTGTAAAATTCAACTTATGCAAAAACAATGTTTGAATAATCAGGGCTAAATCAATCATGGAATATAAAATGGTGGCTCCCTAGCCTTGGACTAAGGAATGGGCAAGTTGTGGATACTGTGGTGAACTACAAATCCTAGACTTAAATGGTGGTGTGAGACAGTGTCTGTGAAGCGGGGAAGATCATCCATGTTAAAACCTGGGGACTCAGGGAGGACCCCAGTCCCGCTCTTCCTGCCCGCCCCTATCACATCTCCGCATCTGTCTATCGACATTCACATAATCTCGGCTTGAGACTACTTCCCTTTGGCTCAGCTATCAAGACCCATTTATCATGCCTGACAATATTCACAACAAATCTCGCCCGAAGCGATTTTCAACAACATGTTTGAACAAAATATGTCAGTCCGGGGTTTTCCAGCATCTTTCAATCAAATATTGTGACTGGATGTGCTCAAACGTGCAGAAAATGAGAGATTTGTCAGACACAGTCCTGGAGAGTATTTACCGGAAGTGCAGCCATGGATGAAACAGCAGACAGGGCACCAGACTGAGGTGCACCGCCTGGTACCACACCCCTTGCTCGCCTCACTAGTCAGGTCTCCTATCTTTGCATCAATGATGAGCCCATGTCTGACGCCATTATCCATCATTGCTACCTGTTATGGTGTGATACATTTGATGCTGTCCATTTTGCATCGCTAAAAAGACACGAATATAAGGTTTGCCATTGATTTTCACTTATCATCACTCTCCAATTTGCAATGAATACGTCAATCATACAGTTGAACATAACAATGCCTTTGTGTGAGTCTGCTTTAAAAGAATTAGACGCTGGTATTGAAAACGAGGCAATCACCAAACACTGAGTGTTACTCTCAACCAATGGCATTCCTGCTCTTAATGTGGATTTCTAGCATTTGTAGGTGGAATTGTGGGATATCGGTCGTCTATATGTATGGCTGAGGCCGATAACAGCAGACAGCTAGACCACGCCTGGGAGGGCACGATAAGCCCACTACCTTGTCATAGGGATGGCCCTCTAATCTCAGCAAAGCTGGCAAAAAGGTCAGGCCACTTCGCTCCACAACTGGTAGATGCAATGGCTAATTTCGCTCACGGACCACCAATCTGGGTCTGGTTATCCCCATCTTTAAGTAGGAACCTCTTGTCTAAAATCCAGACAGTTCTGCTGATAGATTTACCACAACAGCAACAAAACACATCTTCGAATGGGCTCCAGCACACTGCAACCCTAAACGGCAGTCAATATGTAAGCTGTATCAAAAGCCAATCCATAGATGAATTCCACGCTTGCCTTTGACTAAAATCCAGTTTCGAGTAGGTCATATATATGTGAGATCTTTCCCACCCCATATACAAGCACTCACTACCAAAGGTGTGTATGCATATATATGCACACACACACACACACACACACACACACACACACACACACACACACACACACACATACACACACACACACACACACACACACATATATATATATATCATTTTTCACTCAGCATCAGCTGTGCCTTGACATAAGGAATTGAGCTATCTGGGGTTTAATATTATTCCACACAGCATGCCTACACCACCCCTTTCATCAGTGTCTGCAGGATGGCAGCTGCTACCCTGTGTGATGTGAGGTATCTCCCACCCCTAATACAAGCACTCACTACTAATGAAGGTCCCATTCAGATTTGTTAATAATAAAGGGATTTATTTGTAACAACTGACATCCTCTTCATTTATTTCAAAGAGAATATTTATCTGAAAGCTATTGTACTATAGAGATTTCCATCATTAATTTGAACAAATCAGCCATTTTCATGCAAACCACTTATTTCTTAATTGAAGCCCTTTTAACTATATACCTATGTTATACTATTTAGCCCTTTTTGTATCAATATATCATTAATTTTCACTTGAGTCAGGCATCTAATGTCTGTAATGGGGATCACGTTATGTATGACACTTCATGTGCCTGTTGTATCCCTACGCAGCATTCTTCCTTAACGTCCGGTTAAATCAGAGCTACACACTTCATGTGCTTGTTATATCACCACATAGCACTTCTTCCTGTACTTCTGGTTATGTCCGAGCTACACATTTTATGTGCCTGTTGTATCACTGCACAGCACTTCTTCCTTAACTTCCAGTTATATCAGAGCTATACACTTCATGTGCCTGTTATATCACCGCGCAGCACTTCTTCTTTAAGTTCCAGTTATATCAGAGCTACACACTTCATGTGCCTGTTGTATCCCTACGCAGCATTCTTCCTTAACTTCCGGTTATGTCAGAGCTACACGCTTCATGTGCCTGTTATATCACCACGCAGCATTCTTCCTTAACTTCCGGTTATATCAGAGCTACACACTTCATGTGCCTGTTGTATCCCTACGCAGCATTCTTCCTTAGCTTCCAGTTATATCAGAGCTACACACTTCATGTGCCTGTTATATCACCGCGCAGCACTTCTTCCTTAACTTCTTGTTATATCAGAGGAACACACTTCATGTGCCTGTTATATCACCACGCAGCACTTTTTCCTTAACTTCCGGTTATGTCAGAGCTACACACTTCATGTGCCTGTTATATCACCACACAGCACTTTTTCCTTAACTTCCGGTTATGTCAGAGCTACACACTTCGTGTGCCTGTTGTATCCCAACGCAGCATTCTTCCTTAACTTCCGGTTATATCAGAGCTACACACTTCATGTGCCTGTTATATCACCGCGCAGCACTTCTTCCTTAACTTCGGGTTATGTCAGAGGTACACACTTCATGTGCTTGTTGTATCACCACGTAGCACTTCTTCCTTAACTCCGGTTATGTCAGAGCTACACACTTCATGTGCCTGTTGTATAACTACGCAGCACTTCTTCCTTAACTTCCGGTTATATCAGAGCTACACACTTCATGTGCCTGTTGTATCCCTACGCAGCATTCTTCCTTAACTTCTTGTTATATCAGAGCTACACACTTCATGTGCCTGTTATATCACCACGCAGCACTTTTTCCTTAACTTCCGGTTATGTCAGAGCTACACACTTCATGTGCCTGTTATATCACCACACAGCACTTTTTCCTTAACTTCCGGTTATGTCAGAGCTACACACTTCATGTGCCTGTTGTATCCCAACGCAGCATTCTTCCTTAACTTCCGGTTATATCAGAGCTACACACTTCATGTGCCTGTTATATCACCGAGCAGCACTTCTTCCTTAACTTCGGGTTATGTCAGAGGTACACACTTCATGTGCTTGTTGTATCACCACGTAGCACTTCTTCCTTAACTCCGGTTATGTCAGAGCTACACACTTCATGTGCCTGTTGTATAACTACGCAGCACTTCTTCCTGTACTTCCGGTTATGTCAGAGCTACTCCTACCTCAAATCTTCTGGTAGATTTATTCACAATAAACCACATTATCCTTCACTCTAATCAGTAAACATCAAGTGTTTTATCGCCCCTTCTGAGTAATAGAGTTCAATTTCCTGCCATTCTTATTAGGGTTTGTTCCTTAAAGCTCATCTTTATTCCTATTATCATTGAGATAAACTAAGGTGTTTGATTCCCTTGGAAGGCCATCACTGTCATAAAAGTTTGCTCCTCTTCGTCCTTCTAGAATAGCTCAATTAGATTGTCAGAGCAATCTCTTTGCTCAAATCCCAGCCTATTGCTATCAAGCGTTTAGAGCAGAAATTGTCTGGGATCAGCGCTATGTACATATATGTTACTTTTTTACCTTTTAACCAACAACTATGGATATACTTGACAAATCCCCAAATGACCTTGCTCTCAATTAGCATTTTTTCGCAGTTTTACAATTATTTGTCTGTCTATGCGATGTTCAAATGCAAACACGTCTTAATCACCAATTCCCGCCATTTTTACTATGGACAATTCTTGCAATCGTCTGTTAGCTCCTTTCTGATTGGTCGAAATGATTGCTTTTGTCTCCCACCATTGTCTCGACTGCTGTGACTGGTGCTTAAACCGGATGTGCGTGCGGCACTCATAGGATTATATATATATATATATATATATATATATATATATATATATATATATATATATATATATATATATATATATATATATATATATATATATATATATATATATATATATATATACATGCATATATGCATCTTTATATGTATACACACCTTTGGTGTTGCCACTTTTCAAGTCGTCCTTTCATGTTTCAAGCTTTGCTGAGTTTGTGACATCAATGCCATCCCTTTTGGATTCCCCTAATGCTCAAAGTCTTTGATGATGGAGAAGTACAAGGGACAGTCTCTGCCACTCACACTATACACACGATGCTATACATATTGCTCAGTGAGACCAGTCCGTGTTGTTGTTTAACACATTATCAGGCTAATCAGGGCATTATCTATATAATGCTACCATAAATGACTATATGTGACTATTATGACTCTGTTCTATAATATTAAGAAACAGGAGTCTCAAAGTGAACAGGGAACAATAGCACTATTGAAATAGATGGATTTATTTGGTGTTTAAACATGGTATATTGATTCTTTTCTGTCAAAAGTAAATAAGATTTGAAAAATGAGAAAGGAAAAATAAACCCAGTTTATTTGCTTATCATTGAGATAGAGAGCAGCATAATATGGGGTAACTGAGTATGAATCAATACACGGTGGAGCTCGGCAAGATATAAGGTCATACAAGATGTAAGGTCATACAAGATATAAGGTCATACAAGATATAAGGTCATACAAGATATAAGGTCATACAAGATATAAGGTCATACAAGATATAAGGTCATACAATATATGAGGTCATACAAGATATAAGGTAATACAAGATATGAGGTCATACAATATAAGGTAATACAAGATATAGGGTCACACAAGATATAAGGTCACACAAGATATAAGGTCACACAAGATATAAGGTCACACAAGATATAAGGTCACACAAGATATAAGGTCACACAAGATATAAGGTCACACAAGATATAAGGTCATTTGATAACAGAACAATATCAATATGCAATGCGACCTACTTCACACCTCCGGTTCCTGGCATTTCCAGGTGATTTGATATCATTATTGATTTCCAATCTCACCCCACTCTCTGATTCAAGTTCTCTATTCTGTTATCGCGCATTTTATTCCTCGCTAACAAAGAAGACACAAGAGTTACATATTCCATCTCTTTATATGATTTAAATGAACATGGAAACCATTTTAACGATTAAACTGCAGACTCATCATAAGCAGTGCCATCTCATGTGGTTTCATCACTTTACACGTTAGAAAGCTTCTCTGTCCTAATCCACTTGGCTAATCCACCTGGCTAATCCATCTAGATTATTAATGGCTTATCCTCTGTATGCGTACTCCTCCTGCCAACCATTTACTTACCATATTCTGATGTATTCTCTGATGTCTGATGTATTCTCATTCAAAGCCCATCATATTGAATGTATATCTATGCCCTACATATTCATACATAATATCCATCACCTACCTTCATATACCCTGTCATATATTATTCCTGTATATCCTCATATATCCTGTAAATCCTCACATATGCTGACCATCCTCACATATCCTGAATATCTTCCCACATATCCTCACATATCCTGAATATCTTCCCACATATCCTCACATATCCTTAATATCTTCCCACATATCATCACATATCCTTACATATCCTGTAAATCCTCCCATATCCTGAATATCTTCCCACATATCCTCACATATCCTTAATATCTTCCCACATATCATCACATATCCTTACATATCCTGTAAATCCTCCCGTATCCTGAATATCTTCCCACATATCCCCACATATCCTCACATATCCTCACATATCCTCACATATCCTCACATATCCTCACATATCCTCACATATCCTTACATATCCTCACATATCATCACATATCCTTACATATCCTATCTATTCTCAAATATTCTCATTTATCCTGTCATATATTATTTCTGTATATCCTCACATATCCTGGAAATTCACACATATGCTGTTTTTCCTCACATATCCTCACATATCCTCACATATCCTCACATATCGTCATATATCCTTATTATACCCTCATATATTTCCATATCCTATATATCTTCCCATATTCTGTATACACACATATGTCCTGCTTAAATATCCTGGATATACTTCCATAATCTGTATATTCTCACATACATCCTTACATCCTGTATATCCTTATATATCCTCCTTATTTTCACAAATCATCTATATAGTTACATATCCTATATATCCTTATTATCATACCATTAGTTCCTGGGTATATGCCATATACCTTTATCGTCCTTCTCACATATTCGATCTATGCCGATTAGCAGTGATATCTACATATCTGTTGCCATAGTTTTTATATCCCAACATATCCTAGTTACCTTCCATATTTGGTCTATCCCGACGAACAGTGATATCTACATATATGTTACCATAGTTTTTATTTCCCAACATATCCTAGTTACCTTCCATATTTGGTCTATCCCGACGAACAGTGATATCTACATATCTGTTGCCATAGTTTTTATATCCCAACATATCCTAGTTACCTTCCATATTTGGTCTATCCCGACGAACAGTGATATCTACATATCTGTTGCCATAGTTTTTATATCCCACCATATCCTAGTTACCTTCCATATTTGGTCTATCCCGACGAACAGTGATATCTACATATCTGTTGCCATAGTTTTTATATCCCACCATATCCTAGTTACATTCCATATTTGGTCTATCCCGACGAACAGTGATATCTACATATATGTTACCATAGTTTTTATATCCCAACATATCCTAGTTACCTTCCATATTTGGTCTATCCCGACGAACAGTGATATCTACATATCTGTTGCCATAGTTTTTATATCCCACCATATCCTAGTTACATTCCATATTTGGTCTATCCCGACGAACAGTGATATCTACATATCTGTTGCCATAGTTTTTATATCCCACCATATCCTAGTTACCTTCCATATTTGGTCTATCCCGATGAACAGTGATATCTACATATATGTTGCCATAGTTTTTTTATCCCAACATATCCTTATTACCTTACATTATATGGTCATCTTAATACATTTCACCAGTACCAATAGCACTATTTATTGAGCATTTATTCATCTTGTGTTGTATCTTATATTTACTGAAAAATCTTACATATACATGGTATTGTCTTAAACTTTACAATCATATATTTCTGAATAACCTAACCTTGTTGTTTTACATGTCACACACTTTCAGCGATATCTTATTTGATTTGAAAAAAATAATATAAGACTGCGTGGGTAATATGTAAATTAATCCTTCCATGTCTTAACATATAAGAAACATAATTCAGATAGGACACAAATAGGAAATAGAATATATTAAACAATTAATGCAATAAGAGTGAGTGGGAGAATATTACAGGTACAATATGTTATAGCTGAATGTTTCACATTTCATTGAATAAAGCAGCTTTCCTCAGTGGTATGGGTCAGAATGGAACTGATATGATATAAATATTGTTGTGAATCGGCCTCACATGTATGGTAGGAGAGCATCAGGGGTGTATTTGAGCTCAGATTTGAGAAATCAGAACTAGGAAATCCACAGAGTAATATTTCATTATATTAAGTAATTACTTTCACACAGTGGCCAGAGAGATCTCCATTAAGCCAAACAACTTGTACGTTACTTGTGAGTAAATGTTAACAAACAGGTATTTCATTATAAGATAAAAAATATAAACGATTTAGCTAGAGACAAAGTGTTTAGCACCATGCTCCCTAAAAATTATCACTTTGACAAGTTTGTTCCTATACATTCACATTTCCCGAACCATTTTTTTGTGGAAGAAATTTTTATGTTTGGTTGTATTGTCTGTTTGGTTGTATTGGCTGTTTACATTAAAATGAGTTTTAAATGGTTCTACACCCACGTCTCAGATTCTCACAATTATATTAATGGAAACTGGCCAAACGCCCAATTTGACTAATAGGTGACACAGTACACATAAATTATATGTTGAGACGGATACATTTTCTGCCTGATTAACAAAAACAAGTCGCCTCCACTCTCATGATACAAGCTGGCTAAGGCACACAATACTTGCAAGGTTGGCTGTTCTGCATTGCCTATGAGTGGGTATTTGGCTGAGTGGTGGAATGTCTTTTCTTCATGCTGATTATAAGGGTTTTATTCCTGGTTGGAGAGATTTTAAGATTCGTGTCCCATAACTGGATATCAAAATCTGTGGTTTGTGTAAGCATGTCATTGTGATAATGTAAAATAAGATCCCCTGCCACTCTAGAAAACAGTAAGGTATGGAGTTCCGTCGACAGTCTTCTATCTGACTTGTTATGGTCTACGATGTGCATTTGGCTAAAAACTGTGCTGAGAGGTCAAGAATCCAAATCTGCCCCAATTTATTTGTTTGTGTCTTTTCAGTGCTGATCAGAAGATTGGCCTTTCTTGACCATGCAGGTGGTGGGACGTGGCTCAATTGGTCAGACATCTGTCACCCAAGCTAAAGGTCCAAAGGAAGATCCAAAGTCACTCTTCAAAAGAGTGGGGCATTACGTCCCAGTAACAGGCTTCTATCTGACCTGTTATAGCCTAAACAGTGCTGAAAAGGTCCTTAATACAAAATATAAATCTCGGCCATGCGGCATGAACGAAGTACTTTTTAATGACCCAATGGATATAGTATATTTTGAACCGGTCCCACTAGCACAGTTGGTAGAGCGTAGGATCTATGCCTCTGATGGTTTAATAAGTGGAGGACGGGAGGTGGTGGGTTTGACTCCCACTGCCAGCAGTGTTACTTTCACACTGGTTAAAAGGCTCGAAAGTCGACCTGATATGGCTATAGATGCTGAAATGGACGTAAAAGCACAATTCCACAAATGCTATGTTATCACTATTATCACAATATTAGTTTTTTTTATATAGATAGGAGTTACTCACGTGACGTCAGAGTAGTGGATGGTTGTACTGTAGATGTTGTGGTACTGATGGTAGAACTGGAGGGCATGGAGGTCGATTCAGGAGCTAAAAACACAAAAAAGAATATATAAAATTAACTATAGTTCATCTATCATACTATGCTGATATGTAGGTTTATTATTTTTTATTTTATAACATCTTTATTATCTCAGTACATCGTGAGCTCAATTGGTAAGAGCACACGCGTATTAGCATCAGTTCCTCTGTGGTGATCCAAAGGTTGTGGGTTTGATTCCCGGCTATGCCAAGGCTGTATTCGTGATACCATTTCTCACATAACCTGATGCCTGTGCTTAAAGGGTTAATTTGTTGTTATTATATAATTATGACTGGTTGGGTTGTTATATCAAGGCCCTGGGACACAACAATTCAGTGAGGCAGCATTATATCTGCTACAAGGACCAGATAAGACGTCTGTCAGACCTGTACACAATAAGTATTTCTATTGTACATGACCTCAAATATTAGGTGCTCTATTACACTGGTAAGGAGCTTAGGAAAAGTATAAAGTTTCACTTTCTGATTTGTTCCAATGCATCAATCGCAATATCATAATTAAGCTGGTGGCTTTAACAAAACTTATTCCACAAGTGTCTTCTTTGACTGTCACTCACAGATGGAAATTGAAATCTATAGCTGCACAGATATTGGTAGATGATTTTGATCCTTTTACCAAGTCTCTATTAGTTCTCAATCTTTTTCCATTAGATTGGTTTAATAATCAATCTTATGTTCAAAGCCTTTTACCAAATGCTGGATTTTGTACTTTGATTACGAGTGTGGTGTTCCATTAGAGGTTTATAATCAACTATGATGAACAGGAATGTTTGGTTATCTAAATTTATTCAAAAGTTTAATTCTTATTCATATCAACTAAATATACGCCCAGTATGTGTTTAATTGAGTACTATAAAGGGTTTTGTCTAACTTATGACTTCTCAATACCATAATATTGTGAACCCTGATATGTTAACACAATTATCAACAACGATTTCATTTATATTCTTGTATATATAACCTTGGAGTAAAATGAGAATTTAGAGATCACCGCTGTCAATTCCTTCCAAATTATTTATTTCCACTTGTTATTTACTTGAAGAAAATGCATTGTTTTATGTTATTCTTTACTTTTCTCTACAAAATAAAACAATCAATTCCATATTGTCTTTGTTGGCAATTGGTTTTATTTATTCTTTGAAATGCGTTGTGTTGGAGTCACCCACGTTGTATTTGGAACTAAGTGTTGTGACATAACAGATGTGTTTATTTGTGAGCATAAATATAGCTGCCATTGCATTTCAGACAAAACTGAGGAACGAAATACAAAACAATTATTTATTGTGCCAAAGGAAGATATATTTATGTGATAAATATGTCACAGAATCAAGAAGTAATGGACATAATCTTGGTAAAAGGTATCTTGTTATGTTTCACAAAATTTCGGTTAGTTTTGATACATTTGAACCTTACCATCTATTTTTATCTGATATGTTTCAAGCCTCTTCATTATTTATATAGTCCAGCCTCTCAGATATCTGATATCCACGTCTAGATTATATTTGTTTTACCTGACTTATTGAACTTATGAACTTCTGCTCTAAGGGTGTGTTCAATTCAAGAACAGGAAGTAATATTATCAGTAACTTCCTGTGTTTATGAAGGTCATTGGTAGATAAGTAGAGTTTCTGACATAAGATACCACAAGACAGGAAGTCCTCGTGGACCTCATGTAAATATAAATTTGCCCAATGAACTGTTGCCAACACAGATCACGTCAGCATTAATTAAGTAAGACTTGAACAATACTAAATTGCCATCTATCAATTACAATTTATCGCTATCAATTATTTTTTGGGGCTGTGTTTTTGAGAGGATCGTTTAACATCTTATAAATTCACATCCAGTTTGCATGAGTAATGCATGATAGGTATAATATACCTTATTCCTGTTCCTCTCGTGTAACTGCATTGTACCCCGTACAAAGAAGTATTGTGATCTGAGTTCCGTATTTGAATCATGACATTTTGAGGATGTTTTCATCAATCCTTACATTTCTGAGTATGGCATACACACAGATATATATATATATATATATATATATATATATATATATATATATATGCTTCTGTACATTGTCATACCTCCAATTATTTCTACATTCTAAAAATCTCATATCTCCACATATTTCTGCACTAATTTGCCATTTATCCCACCTATGATCTCTATTGCTATGGAATATAGTTATGGCCTCTTGTGATTGTCATAGTTTTTTGGCCTGCGTTGCACTGGGGGAGAATATTCATAAGGTTACCAGGCTGAGCCTTCGTGTCAGGTCCATATGCCCCCTACAACATCCATCACATTCAATATAACCTGTGTACGTGATGTGTGAATACAACTGCTCTTATCATGCTGAGCTGTGTCAGGGAGGAGGAGAGGAGGAGAGGAGGAGAGGGGGAGAGGAGGAGAAGAGGAGAGAAGGATAGAGAGGAGGAGAGAGAGAGGAGGAGAGGAGGAGAGGAGGAGAGGAGGAGAGGAGGAGAGGAGGAGAGGAGGAGGGCAGGAGAGGAGGAGAAGGGGAGAGGAGGAGAGGAGGAGAGGAGGAGAGGAGGAGAGGAGGAGAGGAGGAGAGGAGGAGAGGAGGAGTGGCGGAGAGGAGGAGAGGAGGAGAAGGGGAGAGGAGGAGGTGAGGAGAGGAGGAGAGGAGGAGAAGGGGAGAGGAGGGGAGGAGGAGGGGAGGAGAGGAGGAGGGGAGCAGAGGAGGAGAGAGAGAGGAGGAGAGGAGGAGAGAGAGAGGAGGGGAGAGAAAGGAGGAGAGGAGGAGAGGAGGAGAGAAAGAGGAAGAGAGGAGGGGAGAGAGGAGGAGAGGAGGAAAGGAGGAAAGGAGGAGAAGGGGAGAGGAGGAGAAGAGGTGAGGAGGAAGGCAGGAGAGGAGGAGAGAAGGAGAGAAGGAGAGGAGGAGAGGAGGAGAGGAGGAGAGGAGGAGAAGGGGAGAGGAGGATAGGAGGGGAGGAGGAGAGGAGGAGAGGAGGAAGGCAGGAGAGGAGGAGAGAAGGAGAGAAGTAGAGGAGGAGAGGAGGAGAAGGGGAGAGGAGGAGAGGAGGAGAGGAGGAGAGAGAGGAGAAATGGTAAGGATAAGGTGGGATGAGGGGAGGATGGACATGAAAGAATAGGAAAAATGAATTGTGGGGAAATCAGAGGTTGGGGAATCGGAAATGATGAAATATTAATGGACAGGGGACATATTGCAAATGAGGGTGAGTCAGAGAGATGAGAATTTGGAGCTTCAGGGTTAGGTGAGTTAGAGGGCGGGTGTGACTTCATGGCGTGGTGAGTTAGAAGGAAAGGTGAGTAAGAGGGTAAGATGAGTGGGAGGGTAAGATGAGTGGGAGGGTAAGATGGGTGGAATGTTAAGATGAGTGGGAGGGTTAGATGAGTAGGAAGGTAAGATGAGTGGGAGGGTAAGATGAGTGGGAGGGTAAGATGAGTAGGAGGGTAAGATGAGTAGGAGGGTATGAGTGGGAGGGTAAGATGAGTGGGAGGGAAAGATGAGTGGGAGGGTAAGATGAGTGGGAGGGTAAGATGAGTGGGAGGGTAAGATGAGTAGGAGGGTAAGATGAGTGGGAGGGTAAGATGAGTTAGAGGGTAAGATGGGTGGAATGTTAAGATGAGTGGGAGGGTAAGATGAGTGGGAGGGTAAGATGAGTGGGAGGGTAAGATGAGTGGGAGGGTAAGATGGGTGGAATGTTAAGATGAGTGGGAGGGTAAGATGAGTGGGAGGGTAAGATGAGTGGGAGGGTAAGATGAGTGGGAGGGTAAGATGAGTTAGAGGGTAAGATGAGTGGGAGGGAAAGATGAGTGGGAGGGAAAGATGAGTAGGAGGGTAAGATGAGTGGGAGGGTAAGATGCGTGGGAAGGTAAGATGGGTGGGAGGGTAAGATGAGTGGGAGGGTAAGATGAGTGGGAGGGTAAGATGAGTAGGAGGGTAAGATGAGTGGGAGGGTAAGATGAGTAGGAGGGTAAGATGAGTGGGAAGGTAAGATGAGTAGGAGGGTATGAGTGGGAGGGTAAGATGGGTGGGAGGGTAAGATGAGTGGGAGGGTAAGATGAGTAGGAGGGTAAGATGAGTAGGAGGGTATGAGTGGGAAGGTAAGATGAGTGGGAAGGTAAGATAACTAAAATTAGATAAGTGAGAAGTTAAGATGAGTTTGAAAGTAAACATATAAGTAGCGTAAAAAGATAGGGAAAAAACTGGTTATTGCAGAAAAGTCTGTTGATGAGAAAAAGATAAGTCTGGAAGATTGAGAAATATCAAGTAATATGTTTTCAGATAATTAAGTAATAGGACTCCCCAATTTGCTTGAATAATGGCGTTATTCGCGTGACATGAGCAAGATGAGAGTTGCGTGTGGCCTTGACTTTACATTCCAGCCAATAATATACCTCATCTCACGTTACTAAATCACATGACACTTATTAAGATTGCTGATTGGCTGCCATGATTTATCATGTGACACTGAGTAGGATACTGATTGGTTAAATCGTATCTGATCTTTAAGACTTTGGGTATTAGAGAGGACGATGTCACCCGGAAAATGGGCTAAATGCTTCTCATGACTTTTTGGTTTTATGAGTTTCTTATCAGTGATAATTCACTCCGGATATCTGAGGAGGAGAAGAGAATCTTGTACATTTTGAGAAATCTGGTAAGACAGGTGATAAATATCTGACAGACAGAAATGAAAAAGTGAGCGCATCTTGAATCTCATTTAAAGGTTTAGATTAAATTGCTATCTTTCCAGAAAAAATTAATTGCCGGGATTAAAAATCATGAAGAGAAGATTGAGTACATCAGACTGCTCTCCAACCATCTGAGCTAACTTAATTACGTGAAAGTTTCTGTGCAGAAAATAATATCAGACCTGTTTTAGACATATATAGGACATTTATAAGTGATTACCAATATGTCATCAACATACAGCTCGGTTTTTGTTAACTTGTTTGATGTTTTACATCATTTTCAACATAATTTCAGTCATTTCATGGTGAGACCTACTTGTAGAAGAGATAGTGCTGCCTCATTGAATTGTCATGATGCATCTCCTTGACATGAAAATGTACCCAGTCGCAGATTTACAAGGACATCGGATCGGGTTAACCTTTCAGCTATGGGCCTCAGCTCATATAAGAAGTTGTGTCAAAAGCTTGATGCCAGCATGGCCGGGAATCAAACCCACGACCTTTGGATCATCACAGAGGAATTTGTCCTAGTAAGCTTGTGTTCAATCCCACTGCGCCACGGCCCGCGGTCATTATATAACTCAGCATGAGTATATATGACATTGTAATAGACAAACCAAGATGGTGACCGGTTATGTTTTATAACCAGGGCTAGTTTCACCGTGCACTCACGCTTCCTATCCAGTCTTACGATACCATGACTTCCTCTCCGCCTCTGATAAATGGCGACCACAAATGGCGATGACAATCATTCAACCATTGATTGCAAACTTTGCCTGACACCTGGTGATGGATAACTCAAGTTCCACTGTTGGCATCATCTGGGTTGTAAAGAAGACTTGAGATTTTACTTCATGAGTAAGCACCATATATGTAAAGCGAGACTCCCTCTGACACCAGATATAATGCAGTGGGATTATCGGTCACTTGTCTGGTTTCAATGACACCACCTGTCCCCAATCACATAAAAAGCCTCGTCTTCAAACCTAAGCCTCACTTTCAGTCTGTGGAGTAGCCATCTTAAAAAGCCCCTTAGGCCCGCGTCTCTCGCGCCGGAAACTTGTCTTGTGGAATGTTATCCCCTTGAAAAATTAAACACTCCGACGATGGTCTGATATTGCAAGGCATTTTGGTTGGAATGGGACGCTACTCCGACACAGGTTCAAATCATGTTATGCATTAAACATGCATGCAACCTAAGTTGTTGACAAACCCAAAGGGCTTTGCAGCCATTTTGCTGATGGATGAAAGCAGACGACATTTCCACTGAGGTCAGTGATCGGCGTCGCAATGCCCCAAGGAACGCGGAGTATTCATGTTTAACATATTGCTTATCAACCTTCCAATCTCTGTCAATAATGTCAATATACTCCAATAAACCTCACAACAAGTAGTGTTTGAAAACATTCATTTCCAGTTGATAACGGGGTCATGATGAATTTCAAGGCACACTGTGTCATCACCTAGCGTTTGGACAAAAACAAATTTTCTTTGAAAATAGGATGTCTATAACATGAGTTTCATACACTTTCTCACCCCGGTTTGTAATTAATTACCAACATTTGCGTATCAAATTCTTCAGAATGATGAAGACTTGTCCATATAAGCGTCCTACTGTTGCTGGTGATTAATAATTCATTCTTGTTGACAATGAAGATAATCTTATAACCCGTTCATTCCAACATCATTAATCTCAATTAATCCTCTCTGGAAGTATTCATATTAAATGATATAAAAACATATTCCCACAAAATATGTTGCTGTCACAGAAAATACGATTTTCTAATGAAATTAATGCAGACTGATTACGATATCAGAGAATTTAAGAGCAAAATGTATGACAAGTACTACTCATTGATCAAGCGCATGAGTAAACAGGGATGTGCGGTTAATTACACGGCAAACTGACAGAGATTGGCCCAGTCTAAAAAGACGCTTCTCACTTGTCACCTATCAATTTTCCTGACTGATTTCTTCTACAGTCAGAAAGTAAATGTCTATTATTTGTGATAGATTGCAGTGCACTCCCTGTTGAATTATAAATCTTACAATTTCCTGGTCAGAAAACAGAACAATGACAAGCGTTTTTCTCATCATTCCAGCCAATTTCGTCATTCTTCCCCTCAGGAACGTTTCAAAGTTTGTGCCCGGTTTTCTTTGTAAATTGATCCAAATCAAAATACAATAATTATTGTGAAAGATCTTGGACATTTTATGCGCCTTCGATATTCCCATCATATAAATTTATGTGCATCTGGGAGAACTTTGCAGACAATGAATGTTGATTGACATGTCATTTTATTTTAATCAGTTTAATACACCCATAACTGTCTTTTTGTTATTCTCAAGATTTCAAAACTGATTTTGTTTTGTGCATTTGTTGCCATAATAATGATGTATTTCCTTCACAGCAGACAGAATGGTAGTTATCCTATCAGCTGTTATGTCCATGTACATATCCCAGCATGCATTGTACATGACACAAGCGACATCTAGCTCACAACTCTGATCAGAAGTTTCAGAGGAGAAGATCGAAATTGACGGACAAACAGAAAAACAGAAGTTATCATTATTGCCTTCGATGAACTCTTCACACATTAAAAACAAGATTTGTAAATATATATGATTTATTGATCATATATAGGTAGCTTTTCAATTCCTCACTCCTGTTATTTTTGCTCTTGTTATATTTTTGTTCCGATACAACTCTCTCTTTGACTGAAAATAATATATTCTCATGTTCATGTATTTCTGTTGTTCTGCTGTTTAAAAGTGTAATATCTCTTAAATATGTTCAGTGATGATATGGGAGATCATAATTCATTAATCTTTGCTAATCAACCATATTGCCTAGAAACAATTGAGGTTTTAAAGTATAAAATCACTGCTTTGAAACGAATATTTTAAGCCTCCATTTGCAATCTAGATTATTTTTCCTGAACCAGACAGGGAGAGCAGAAAAAATCGTTATGGCCTTCTTACTCAAAGCATGTTGGGGATAATGAAAGCACACATGAGCTCTATAATTTTGTTGGAGATAACATGATTGAGCTTTTGTGTTATTATCCATCAAGGTAGGGTACTATGTTAATGCCCTCATGCATCACGTGGCCACTACCTCTCCTATTGTGGAGATAGAAAAGTTTCATTACTGCGCTAACAAAAATATAATTATCAAAGACCACCAGGGGGCAGCCCTGTTTGCCTTGTAATCAATCATGGCGCTGGGAGATGCTGCACGTAATGAGAGGCAGTGAAATTAACAAGTGAGCATTATAAAGCGTCTGATCGCGTGTGTATCTCAGCTTGTCATCACGTCCTCTCAAGGTCAGCGTTCCCGAGGCGCTACACCGCGCAAACATTGATAGAACGCATCTAATTTTAGTTGATTCAGTCAAAGAGAGAGTTTTAAACATTCATGAAATGAGATTTTCAAGCACCTTTTCCTTGTGTAACTTTGCTGTCAAATGTTATTACCCATCATATTTCCCCTACATAAAGTTCTGTGCCGTTTGAAAGTGGAGGAGTCTTCTGCTAAAATCAACATCATTCATTGAATACTCTTTCAACAAACTTTGTTCATCTGACCAGTGATCTGGTGCAATCAAAGCTGACCAGTGATCTAGTGTTTTTTCAACAACCTTTGTTTAGCTTTTCACTAAATCTAGTGAAAACATTGTTAGTTAAGTTTTGCTAACAATGGGACACTTAAGACTGGGACAATGGAGTGATTTGGCTTCCAGAGCCCTGTTTATCCATTAATGTTCAACCAATGGTACAGGCCTAACACCCTGTAACTATATATGTATGACAGACCACAATAGAGGTCACATATTGTATACATGTGACCACCTGGTGGTCAAAAGAGTACAACCAGTACTTTGCACTTTCAGCAAACACAATAACCATGGTTGATGTATTTTGGTTGAATCTAGTGAGATAGCTTGCTTGTATCACTGTTTCATGGCCGCATGTTATCTAAACATACCCCAAATCTCTGTAATATTGCTTTTGACCTTTGTGATTTCATGAATGCTTTAAAGTAAGGGCGTCTTGCTGAACCAGATATTATGTTAACTTTCCACTCAATATTAAAGCACTATGAGAGAAAATGCAGGGTGTGATTATGGCGTTCCGCACTGGTTCCCTACCGAAGCGATGGGACCTGTCCATGGTGTGACGTTAAAGGTGCAGCCACACGGTGACGACGACCACGTGACGGTTTTCATCCATTATGCCTAGCTTATATCACCCTCCTTCTGTGAAAACATGGATCCGCAAAGATCTTATCTAGTTCTTGTAAATGATCTCAAAAAAGGAGAATAAATTCCTCCACGAATGTTTTGAATAACAAATTAAAACACCTGATCAATTCCTATCTGATACTCAAAAAAAAAGCTTTTCAAAATATGTCTTCCATAGTTTGTTTTTGGAGATTGGCCCTGCAAATACAACTGAAAGGAATGTTTAGAATTACCTACACTGTCTGTATCTACTCCACAACCTGTGACTATGGCACAACCTGTAACTAGTCCACAACCTGTAACTATGGCACAACCTGTAACTATGGCACAACCTGTAACTATGTCACAACCTGTAACTATGGCACAACCTGTAACTGGTCCACAACCTGTAACTATGCCACAACCTGTAACTAGTCCACAACCTGTAACTATGCCACAACCTGTAACTATGCCACAACCTGTAACTATGCCACAACCTGTAACTGGTCCACAACCTGTAACTAGTACACAACCTGTAACTATGGCACAACCTGTAACTGGTCCACAACCTGTAGCTATGCCACAAACTGTAACTAGTACACAACCTGTAACTAGTACACAACCTGTAACTAGTACACAACCTGTAACTATGCCATAACCTGTAACTAGTCCACAACCTGTAACTAGTACACAACCTGTAACTAGTACACAACCTGTAACTATGCCACAACCTGTAACTATGGCACAACCTGTAACTGGTCCACAACCTGTAACTATGCCACAACCTGTAACTAGTACACAACCTGTAACTGGTCTGGAACCTGTAACTATGGCACAACCTGTAACTGGTCCACTGCCTGTAAATGGTCTGGAACCTGTAACTATGCCACAACCTGTAACTATGCCACAACCTGTAACTTTGCAACAACCTGTAACTGGTCCACAACCTATAACTATGGCACAACCTGTAACTATGCCACAACCTGTAACTGGTCCACAACCTGTAACTATGTCATAACCTGTAACTATGGCACAACCTGTAACTATGGCACAACCTGTAACTATGGCACAACCTGTAACTATGGCACAACCTGTAGCAGCATGTTGTCTCAATATTATCAACAACCTGACACTGCAGTAAACAGCCAACAACCTAATAACGCATTGGCAAGCTCAACAACATATATCACGCCTAGCATCATCTAGGATATATCTCTCTCTTATCCATATTTCTGACATTATGGATTTTACTTTTGGTCATTGGCCGCCAATGTGTGCTGTCACTTGTGAAGAGCCCATTATACTTTTTATTGTTAACACAGCAGGCCGACACCTCTTAAGAACTTTAGAATATGAGGGAAACTTGTGAAGAGCTCTAGTGCTTCTTAATCACCTACAGACACCTGTACCTTGTTTAAAAATTCATCACCTGCAGGCCTAAGTAGCTTGTAACCGGATACATCGCTAATGGCACAATTGTATCTTCCTCAAAGGAGAGTTCTGATGGCTCTCAGACACATATGGTAGGGTACCAGTGAGGTAAACGTCGGATCAGGCCCCAGGAGATGACGGCAGGTGAGGGTACCAGTGTTGTAAATATGAGGTCAGGCCCCTGGAGGGGGTAGGGCCATTCTTAGCACTGAACTCATTACTTAGGTCTCCAACCATGGCATTGAAATCAGAACAATGCCACATACTTTTCCGTTCTTCCATTCTGTGAACATTCATTCACCGCCATTACTATCCGTTACAACGGTTATGAATATGCTCATTAAGAAAGAACTAGTTGCTTCATTTTAATGTCCATATTTTTCGTTTGTTTTGCCTTCAAGGCTGGATGTTCGAGGCTTCAACTAATTAAGCCGTAGGTCTGTGTTGCATACATGAACTGTATCGACCATGTTTTAAAATCCTTAGTTTCTGATGGTGCTTTTGCAATAAACTGGTATGAGTGAGAAGTGATTTGTACATGCGTGGTAGAGTACGATAATTTCTTTATTTTGCAACTCCTGTGCGAGTTTGATTTTTTTTAAATCAAAACTTGTTGATCATAATTTTGAATACACACAACTTCAGAGGTGAAACACTGGAAATTCGAAATTTAGAATGACATCAAATACAGCGCAATGGCGGCAGAAGTGGTGAGCAGATTGAATGATATGCAATACTCTCGATGTAATGTAGATAACTTAGGGATGTATGCTATGCATGTTCATATGCAGTGGGCGCATATTTGTGACAAGGTCATATATGGTCAAATTCACCGCATTGCATTTGTACCATGCTTTGAGAACAGGTTTATAATCATCTAATCATTTGCATGTCAGATTCTGTCTAATTATACACGTGGAGAAATATTTGCAAAGTATCTCCATATTTCTATCAGAGGGTCTATTTAAAAAGCAACCATCGACCATCAATTTTATAAAGGAATCAAAGGAAATGCTGGTATTACATTGATTTCTTGAAATCATGCATTATTATGTACGCTCTATATGTACAGATATTCGTATTTGAAATAAAAGAAAATAGGACCCGGATGGAAACAGGAACCGGAAGTCTGCCATGCTCTATTTACTTACTCCGCAGGCGGCGTCCTTTGACCTTCAGTGGCGCCAACAATGCCATATATAAAGTGGTGAGGTTGGTCAGCGAAGAAATATTCTTTGATCTGCATACAATTTGCTGGAGTAGATCAACAGTAATAATGGTAGCAATGGCTTTATGCTGGCATGTGCGGGAGGACTCAATCCCCCTCTCTTGTACTTAACCCATAGTAGAACCCACTACAAATGAACCATACTGAACGTATAGTAAGTACAGAGATTTATACATTGTGATGTATATATATATATATATGCTACATACACACACACACATACACACACACACACACATATATATATATATATATATATATATATATATATATATATATATATATATATATATATATATATATATATATATATATATATATATATATATATATATATATATATATATATATATATATATATATATATATATATATATATATATATATATATATATATATATATATATATGTATGACCGCACATGCAAACATAAAGCCAGCCATTGCTATCATTATTGCTGTTGATCTATCTTAACTTTCTATGCTAAATAGCATACAGTTACATTTTGGTGTCAAGCATCTCAATTGTCAAGCATCTTGAACTCTGTGATCTATGAATGCTGGCAACAGATATACATTTTATTGTTCTCTATTGAAATTTTACACACTTTTTAAAGATTGGGGAAATAGAATGGTTAATGCTACTAATTGACATAATTCTCATCAAATGAATCAACATTCCCTCCGCTGTAATCCAGGGAACGTGTGGAATGTCAAGAGAAATGTGACACCAGAAACATATCGCTAAACACAGCCAAGTCGCCTTCCAACATTCTGATACCTTGCACAAATTGGCCATCACAGCCCAAAATCACCCACAAGGATTTGGATGCAAATAACCCTGCAAAAAGGTAACCTCGGCCACATCGATCTATATATACCCTATTATCGGCCGGTTTTTTTCGGTCTTCCCCATAGACCAAAGTGTCATATCAAAATGATGATAGATGGCTATAATCCTGCAGGTTTGGCAAAACAGACACGATCTTTTCTCGGGAGTTAACTCTACTGACACTCTAATGAAGTTTGCAGGAGAGTGTAGGACGTGATTGATGCAAACTTTGCCCACTAGGTGGCTTTTTACGACATCCATCAGAAGCCTGGGCGTGCTTTGTTTTACGACATCGTGGCTGTTTCAATATGCATTCTCATAGACACACATGAAATTTAACACACTCTTATCAAACATCCTTACTCTACCGCTAATCCTCTGTTCCCTGAAGCTTAATAACAATACTTCATCGTAGCTTGCAGTATGAATAATGTTGGACTTGAAATACTATAATGACATACACAATGACATTCAAGTGTACATGCATAAAAAGTATTCCACAAAGAAGACATTTTCCAGCGTTGGGCCGAATCTATGTACATACACATTGTACGTGTGTGGTGTATGTAAATACCTACTTTTTATTTGGCCATAATTATCACTGTCATCGGAGGGTTGCAAACATGATATTTTACAAGCTAATTAGATTCGGAATTGTTGTTTAACAAAATGATTTAATGATGAATAAAAAAATAGTTGCCTCACACATATAAAGCATTTTTAAAATGGTTATTCTTGGAAAATGAGATTTGGTATATCCTACAGCTTTATCTGGTAGAATATTTTTTTTTATAATTTAAGAAGAAAGTATAATTATTTTAGATAACCAATTACATTAATTTTGTGATTTCGTGAACTGTCATGCTGGTTATCTTGTCAACATTGGAAAATATTTACAAGAAAATAATTCACAAGCAGGTACTTTATTGAACAAGTATTGTTTGTTGTCGGTTTAAAAAATTACAAACATTTATCTGTTAAAATTGATATTGACAAAGACTGAAATCAATTTGTGTGCGAATGAGA
Source organism: Amphiduros pacificus (assembly GCA_949316495.1). Classification (NCBI taxonomy): domain Eukaryota; kingdom Metazoa; phylum Annelida; class Polychaeta; order Phyllodocida; family Hesionidae; genus Amphiduros; species Amphiduros pacificus. The sequence continues at coordinate 10,663,295 of OX439012.1, read as the reverse complement.
AACGTGAGCGAAGGGAGAGTGGCAAGGAAAAGCTATTGGGAAGATCGTCAAGATGAGATCTTGCAAAGTAAGAATCGATCTTCTCAGATAAGGAGATGATGACAAATCAAATCATTGGGATATTTCATCAAAGCTGAAGGAGTGTCGTTCCGTGAATATCAAATGGGGTTGCTTCAAAATGTGGATTGGTGGCTGGTAAACGGAACAGATCCATGTCTGCTGGAATTCAATCACTCATCCCCGTGTGTGCTTTGGATATAGTATGGATTATGGGAAATTACGTTGGAAACAGCGGTTCTATAAAGCAAAAGTATGCCACGATATTCAGCAATCTATCATTCGATTTGAGATACTACAGTACTACATTTCACTGCAAACGACATGGAATCTGGCATTAAAATACTGGCTGATGGTATCATTGGCCATACATTCCCTGCATTAATGATCTCTGCGATAGTATCGATGCTACCAGCCTGACTTTGACTGAATTTATCTGCAGTTTTTGATTTAGCATCAACTAGCCAGGCGTCTGTCAAAAGTAAGAATAATGAACACCCCGAGTCAGATAAAGGAATGGTGGTGAACATATTGGGCATCGCAATGATGTGTTGTGCCTTCAACTTTAGACGGGACCTTTTTCTCTAAATCTTGACAAAAATATCGATTGAATGTCGCAAAATTTATTGATTTAAAAGCAAATTTATGGCACCGCCGGAAATGAAATGTTTTATGGTAAACATGAAACAAACGGAGTAATTGTTATCAAATCACTATTATATATTACATATACAAAAAAGAAAGTTTGCAAAAATGTTTCTCTGGAAACTCTTTGCATACTTCTATCCCCCAAATATCAATTGGTTCTGCCGAGAAATACGGTCAAATGAGAAAGCGTGGACTTAAATGGTTCTCGTCTGCTGATTCGCCCAGATAGAGAATCCCGGCGTTCCATAATGCCAGATTAGGACCAGTGTTTTATTCCACATCGTAGCCAGACTTCACAACTAATGACCTTTAAATAATCTGGTTTTATCTGGAATCAGCATTTGCGTTAGGAGGAGGTTCCTGCTAAACCAGCATCTGCCACTGGAGGTGCCATTCATTGTTCTGATAATGCATCCGGGTACCTCGCGTATAATCAGCTCTTTGAATGTGATGGCATGTCTAATCAATAATGTTACTTAAAAACATGATTGCTCCAAACAATTCAAACTATTATTAATTGTAATTATTGAGTACAGTCAAAGTATCTACATCATTTGATTCAAGTTTTAAGAAAAAAAGAAAAACTTTAATATAAACTTAAATATAATAAATCAAAAGGTAAATTTCCATATAAAAATGATATACATATATAAGTGAAAATACATTTTGTGTATATTAAAATAGAACAAAAGGTGCTGTGGCATCGTATGAGTTAATTGATAAGATGCAACAACTAATCTAATTTGCAGTTGCACAGAGCATGCGCATGGCGCCCTCTGTGTATTTTCAGTCTGAATAAATCTAATAAAGAGGACACAAGAGCCCGGCCGTCCTTAGATTCAATAAGAAAAGGTTGTGTTGGGCACAAACAGGGGAGCAAACATACAGTAATAGGAAGCAACGATCGGTCACAGTCGCTAAACCTCTGCTATAAGCAAAGTGTAAGATACCCGCACTGCAAAAAATGCCCAACATAACAATCTCTAACTTGATACTAAATCCACTTACAAGAAGTGTTACATTACCATGCAACCAGCAAGAAAACAAAGTGGATTTACATCTATTATCTATCAATGGCAACTATCAGTCGCCAAGAACCAGAAAATAGCATGGTCTGTTCTGTCCTGTGTGTAGAAACTGTCTGCAATCTTACAGCATCACCACATTCTTTATCAATGTATCATGACTTTCAGTACAGTACCAATATTCAACTATCCATTTAAATGGATATTCAAAACATAACTTCTTCAAAAAAGATTGAGATATTTATTTCTATGAATATCCCGTGAGTTCTTATGTTATCTTAGTTATACTGCAATGAATTAAAATACATTACAAATTTTGAAGTGCAAAAATAGAAACCTGGTTTAAGAAAGAAAATACCTTTAAATAAAAAGCAACAAATTGGTGATACACAACCTTGCCTTATCCCTCATTGAGGACACACAACCCTGCCTTGCCCCTCATTGAGGATGCACAATCCTGCCTTGCCCCTCATTGAGGATACATAATCCTGTCTTGCCCCTCATTGAGTATACACAACCCTGCCTTGCCCCTCATTGAGGATACACAACCCTGCCTTGCCCCTCATTTAGGATACATAATCCTGCCTTGCCCCTCATTGAGGATACACAACCTTGCCTTGCCCCTCATTGGGGATACACAACCTTGCCTTGCCCCTCCTTGAGGATACACAATCTTACCTTGCCCCTCACAGAGGATACACAATCCTGTCTTGCTCCTCACTGGGGATACACAACCCTGCCTTACCCTGTGTTGAGAAAATATAACTTTAGCTCTTGGAGGATATATACCATCTTCCCTAACCCCTAAGGAGTATGATATATTAAATTGTATGACCTCTCATCAGACACGTAAAACTGTCTAATTACTCATGGAGAACCTTTGTTCTTGGCATTCTTCCCTTAAGGTTATATCCTCTTCCAACAATCTCCAGAGAATGTTTCTCTGCCAAGCACCATAATGGATATATCCTTACCACTTGGCCACACTGTCCCTTAAAGGAAATCTATCTCAGTAGAAACCTTGTTAGGCCAGACCTGTTTATATACATGTGGTAGCTTGAATGATGGGAAGACTCAAGCAAACACCTATCATTATCCATTAGGGACTTGTTTTATGCCTGGTAATTGTCTGTAACATACTGTGCATTTGCACTATAACTGTATAGAACTGCATATTTTGTGGATGATGCATAAGCCAAGTGTTTTTCTTTCTGTTTGAGTCAGGCAGCACTGGGGGATTATATTTGCCTGCAAGTCCTGTGTAAATAACAAATATCAATTTTCACGTTTGATATGAGCTACTTCTTGGATGTGCATGGTGCTGCAGTTGGCTCATTATTACATAATATCTCCTGGTCTAAGAGATAAGTCAATATTTGAGGATGTGTAAAATAAAAAAAGGATGATTGGTGAAAAGGCTGTTTATAGTGAAAGATGCTAGCAATATAAAAATAATTCACATTTATTTGTCGCCATAACTGAAAAAAATCCATCCCAAGAAAAACAACTGAAACTGTTTTAAGATATGTAATTCTTGATCAGTTCAGCTTCCAGTTTATGTCAAGAATCAGTTTCAGCTTAAAGGCCCCAAGACAGTTTAATCTGTGTGTATGGGATCTGGTGTCCTTTAATCCGGGCCAACTCACGTAGATCTGATGCTCAAGTCACGTGTAATCTCGTTCTTATGTTGGCTCTCCTCGCGAGAGCTGCCATTTTGACCTATCTGATGCTGCCATGTTAACTTGAAATTGTAACCAAACATGAGTTTTGTTTGTTTGTCTCGGGTTTTGCTTCACTTTCAACATTATTTCAGTCAGTTTCTGATGAGACCCACATGTAGATGTAGGAGATATAGTACTGACTCACCGAATTGTCATGTCGTAGGTCTTTGACATGACAACTCACCCAGTCACAGATCTACAAGGTTAACCCTTTAGGTTCAGTTCTCAGATCATATGAGAAATTATAACATGAATACCATCTCGGCTTGGTTGGCAATCGAACCCATGACCTTTTGATCATCACAGAGGAACTGGTGCTAATAGGCTTGTGTTCTAACCAGCTGCGCCACTCCATACATAAAATACAATCTTTATGACACTGGGCTTCAAGAAAATGTTTTTACACACATACGATACACATAGTTTATAAATATTAATGTAAAACTACAGTGTGTTGAGATTCGATTTTCTTTTGTGATGAAACATACACATAACAATAAATTAATGTATCTGTCAAATTATGACCGAGGTGAACTATGTCTTTTGTCTTTGTTGTCATCGTTTAAATCAATGATGAGTTTTTCTTTTAGCATGAATCAAAAACCAAAAAGCAAACCAACTAAAGTTGAACTGAAATGACCCTGACATGACAAAAGGAGAAACATCTTCTATGGAACACATCTTGTTCTTTAAAATTAACGGTATTTTTTTCTCGGTTGGAGGCATGTAGTAATTATACATCTCTTTTCCAGGAAGGACACATGATATGTTCCTTGTGAAAACCCCTTGTTCCTTGTTGAAGTCAGTATGTAATTAGGTACATGTGTAATCCTCATGACCCATCAGGGCAGCTCCGCAGTAGCGAGTATTGAATGGCTCCTATTGGCCCATCTATGCTGCGCAATTCCTCGATCTTTATTTGACCTTATAAACATAGATGGCATATATATATATATATATATATATATATATATATATATATATATATATATATATATATATATATATATATATTGATGATATTATACTACTACAGATGATATTACCATGCCAATATGGACTTTGTCAAAAACCAATTATATTGAGAATCTCCCGATGGTACATAAAATGGCTTTATCCTCTCACCATCAGTGGTTCTGTTGCACCAATGGAACAAAACTATAATGATGAAATTCTTTTATATCTACACAAAAAACAGGCGTGCCATCTTGGTGAGATATTTGCTTGAGATTTGCCCAATTTGGCATTATTTAATACCACCTGCTGCCTCGGTCTCGTTTTTAGCAAGCCAAGCCTCGTTTCCAAGTCAAGATGGCGTCAATGTTGACACAGTTACCAATTACTCAGAGTTTTCTTCGAAAACATGTCTTTTCTCATCTTGGGATCCTTCAGTATTTGGAAGACACATGAGTCCCCTTGCAAACAAGTCCCACGAGACTACCAGCATTGTCAGAAAACGCACCGAGTCTCCTATAATTCATACAGAGGTTCCAGAGGTGGTGCAATAAATTCAATCATTTCATTTCTTCATCGTAACTCAACACGTGCTCCTTTGAGTCGCTCTGTCAGGCGATATTGGATCTACACAGAAAAAAACGCTAAATCACGCCACGTTTGATTGACGCGGGGGAGAAATAATAAATTTAGGAAATTACAAATTGCAGAACTAACACCTGGTGCCAGTGAAGCTCACTTATTCTATATCTCCAGCAACTCAGGTATCTGTAGAGAGAAAGTAGGCAAATCTGCCACTCACATTCCTGGGAAGATATTCCTTCATAATTGCACAAGATGAAGTCTGGTACAATGCACCAGTTATATCTACCTTTTTCTAACATATCTATCTTGGCAAGTCACAAAGGCGTATTGGAAACAAACAAAAAATCTCATGGAGAAAATGTTTGATCGGCTAATAATGTTATCCTGAATTCATGAGGACTTCTTATCAATGTAAAGTGTAGTGATAATATTTTACCCTTAATAAATTCATGAGCACTTCTTTTATCAATGTGAAGCGTAGCGATAATATTTTACCCCTTTATTCAGTTGAAAGATTTTTGTCCATTCCTTTTGATTAATCAATTGTGTAGTTAAAATTTGCAACTGAATGTTTGTCATCTATATTGTATATTCCAACAAATGTTTACGTTTAATCTACAAAAGTAGTCATATCTATACCTATGACATATCTCACGCAATAAAGAAAGGGCAAACAACTTTCTAATGCCTAAAAAGTATAAGATTACACATTTTGTCAAGCATCAATTACGCTCACATTGAAGAACATTAGAATGAGATGTTATAATCGTTTGAAGCTTTAGGATTATCGTAGGATTATTCTTTGTGCACATTCCCCAAGTTGGCCATATCTAAGGATTTGTGAGCAAATTGAGCTTTTCCTGTCTCATAATTCCTTGCTTCCTGACCGGAAATTGATGGTCGCCATTTTGAATTTTTGCAGACAGATAACAATGTTGGCAACAGTTTCCTAATTAAATTAGTATTGCTTTGATTTATTCTGTCTGGATTTGTTTAATTTACATGTTCAATTTAGCTCAGGGCAACACAATTTTGTGCTTGACTTGTCTCCATCTTCCACTTACCTATTTTCTATGTTGTGGGACAGAAAGGAGTTTAAGGAATTATGTATTAGTATTCCCGTTCCGTTTTCACAGTCTGTGTGGTCTGATGGTGAAATTTGTCACAACAGGAAAAGCCGAATTTAGGGTCAAAGCAAACGGAACGGTTAATACGTGAGCAGAAAGGCATGAGGATGCTAATCCAATCTGCAAGTGGTTGGGGCCAGCCATTGCGCTCACTCAACCTTGAGACATGCATGGCGATTAGAAACATTACAACGAGAGAAATCCTCGCGCGGTTCACAACAAAAAACCTTGTTATCTTTTAGAAGAAGGTTATGTTTTGTTTACTTTATTTCAAGCGATGATGAGTACTATTCACAGATAAATTCTGGGTCATTGTTGGTTCCCCATTTTTACAATACTTTTATATTAGATGAATAAAAAGCAGCAATTTCTTTGAAATATCCTCGAGCTTGGTTACATAAAAACAAAACAAAGAACTGCATAAAAGTAATCGAACAATCGTCATGTTTTCCTTGTCATAATCATTGAAAAACAAAAACTCTTTTGTGAAAGTGGAAAAAACAGATTCAAAATGACATAAAACAAGTCCATGGCCTGTTCAAATGTATGTTCCACAGATTCCCGGATGTTGAATAAGGCGGGACGCTGCTTCTGGCAGAGGAGGAGTGGTGCATACAGAAACACTAATATAGAACTGCCTCTCCGGTCCCATAAAACATCTCCTAATCACTACGTGGGTAGATATACTTATTATATCCACTGACCTCCATTTTACAACATCAAAACTGGCGTTATTCCATGTGGCAATGAGCGGTGACAGATTTGAGTTGTTACAATCTGGAAATCTAAATGCACATGTAAGGGTAGGGTAAGGTTTTATATACATGTAGTGCTTATGCCAGACAATGTTCGAGCCAGGAATCCCTCGATCTTATAACACTCATTCTACCACTCTATTAAATTTGTCCAGATAATAGATTTTAAGGTCAAGAATTTTTATAATATTAAATATAATATAATATTAATTTTATTTAATAGGTACTTTTGAAAGAATTTATGAAATTCGATTAGATTTTCACGATAAGAATTCTCCCTAGAATAAATATATATGTTGGATATTAACTGCAAGAGCGCCATGAGCAGACCTAGTTTAATCAGAGACATTTAAAACAGAGATTTGAAACAAGCTGAAGTTCTGTATTATCGCTCAGGTGAACCTAGTCTGATATAGATATATATCAATTGTTTTATCCTTACTATATTATATTGCAAACGTTTATATCCTCAAGAGGCAGATAACTGATTATCTTACATGTACATATGGAATAATACAAGATACAATCCCCTGATAAATCAAGGTTTCTTTCTTGTTTAGGTGATTCACAAATCGAAATGAAAGTATATCTATATCTCATATTTAATATGTCAAATTTCATTATATTATAAATGGCCAGGAAATGTATTTCTTATTTAAATCTGGTTAAAACAGGTTAAAAATGATTTTAAAAAATAAACAAAGTAGAACATATCCCAACTTTTGTTTTGCTTTTAACTGGGAACAAGAAGCATATTTACATATAATGTTACAGAAGCTCAAAAAACAGATTCTCACATTTCATAGAATATCGTATTACCTATTGATAACTTCCATAAATATTTTCTATATACATGCAAACTCCTATCCTCCAAATCAGGACGTTTCTTTCATATCAGTCCTGCCACTAAAGGTATACAGGGGCGCACAGAATCAGTGGCCAGTCATCAGTATTCATAAAAATCTGGCTGTCCACTGATTGGTGAAAGAATATAAATAGATTTTTTCGTACTAGCAGTTGTACTGAATGGTCAGTTTATGTGTCAGACATCTGATTACAGTGTATGACCAAATGTTAGTCAATTCAGATTTGATGATATTTTTGTGAGCAAGGCAAGTATGTATAACTTGGGGATTTCCAAATTCAGAATAGTATCAAATATAGGGCAACGACTGCAGAGGTAGTAATTGAATACTACCTATGTAATGCAGAGTAGCAAACTTCCTCATATTGCATACATTATACCGGGTTCAAAGATCATTTTTCTTCTCCACACATTATTTTAACTGAATACCTATACATTACAGGGCAAGTAGAGTCAAAACAATTGGATTATCAAAACATTTTCTTGGGCATGTTTGAAGGCTGCTCCCCCCCCCCCCCCCTCATGATCCACTTCATGTTTCTCGTGGGCCTGACAGTGTTTGCGTTTAACACTAGAAAGAGCAAGCACTAAAATTAAATGAATTAAAAATCAGTTTAAGGATTTTAAGAAGTTGATACATGAGTGAGTAGTTGATAAATGGCAGAAATAGGAACAAGGGGATTCATTGTGAACTAATTCATGTGTTATTATTCATTGACGTCACAAATGGTGATTTGTGAGATTCAAATTATTGATTATGCAACAGTCCAGGCTAAATAAATGTGGAAAGTTTAGAAATATTTGTAGATTAATAATTGCAATGAGGTTTTAAATGTGATATTATACAAAATCTTTGGTATTTTCTCCTTTTTTAGCTCTGCATAACATGGCTTCTGCAATAAAGAGGAGAACGTTTTCTGTGAATTTTATTTGTCTTCTCTGAAACTACTGGTGGGAGTTCTTAGCTATTAGTCGGTAACATGGCGTATTTTTAGGAGACCAATTATAAATATTTTCCATCAGGCTCAGACTTTTCATGATTAGAAAAAAAATCTAACAGCTATCACAAATTTGTCAAGTAGGCTGCCATTCTAAATTATCACATTATCATCTGCTCTGGAAAAAGTAATAATCAGTTCAGCTCTAAGACCATTGACCTATCTTTTATGATCTTTAAACAAATATATATTTTCAATTACAGGTGCACTTCAACTCTTCCGTGTACATTCTGTTTTGATTAATACTAAGGGTTAATCAGTTCGTCCAATATATCATTCATAACTATAAAGTACTACAATTGCATGTGAGATTATCATACAATTTATAACCATAAAAATCCAAATGCATCGATGTTTATTATATAACTTGCTTTATAGTGGAGAAGAAGGCCGTATTCATGGCTCCAAGGTTTGTGTGCAAAACATTACAGCGTGTTTCCTGTCCCTCCTGACCCCCCTGCAGCCAAAATGCTCCACAAACAGACACAAAGTGCATCTCCCATTTCTGATCTGTAAGTCTGGCAGGCATCATTTACATTCTTAAAAGGGTTTCACAAACTCGATTAAGCTGTGTTGGTGAACTCAATAGTTACTCTATCACATTGACTTGGTGGGAAATGCTTAGAGTGAGGCGGGAATTTTGAGGGATTGAAAGGGACTGAAGTAAATGAAAGAGGTGGTTTATATTTCATCAAAATACCAATGTTGAATCGGTTAATAAATTTAAATTACACCTGAGAATAAAAAAAAGAATCCGTGTATGTTTTAAGAGAAGCAAAAATTAAGTTAGATGGGCTTAATGAAGAAGGCATTAGGAAAAAGCCTTATCAAGGATCTGCTTGTTCTTATATATGACAGTTTAAGCCTATTTTGGCCATATCAGGTCAGAAAGACGCCGCCGTGACCAAATGCCCCACTCTTTTCGAAAAGTGACTGGTGATCTTTCTTTTACATTATCACAAAGATATGAAAATACTAACTAAGGCCTTTGAAAACAAATTGGAGCACTCTAGAAGGCCAGTTAGGGAGGTTTGGGTGTTGCTTGCTACGATAATAACATAATAAAGATACTTTCCGGGGGTATCAAATCGACAAAAATCATAGAATCATAGAATTTTCATAGAAAAATCATAAACTTTCATGTGTACCCAGGAGAAAAAAGTGAGATATACAGATTTGTATAAAAATTGGATGGTAACCAGCCATATGGAATGACACCCACCGCCCTTAACCAACCAGATGGAGTGGCCCCCTCAACTAGCCATGAGTGACCAACCAGATGGAGTGCCCCGGTCAACCAGCCATAAGGAGTGACCCCCCTTAACCAACCAGATGGAGTGCCCCCCTCAACCAGCCATAAGGAATGACCCCCTCAACCAGCTATAAGGAGTGACCCCCCTTATCTAGTCATCTGGAATGCCCCCTAGACCAGCCATAAGGAGTGACCCCCCTTAACCAGTCATAAGGAGTGACCCCCTTTTTAGCTTTCCCAGGCCGTCCTCCATCCTGTCAAACAAGACTTGCCTGAGGTGCCATGCAACTCACCAATCATAGGCCAGTCATTTGGGGTTGCACCACAGGCAAGGACATATTGGGCGGAAGCCTGGTGAGGCTCAATCTTTTCCTTTATAGCTCAGTCTTTTCCTTTACGGCTCAATCTTTTCCTTTACAGCTCAATCTTTTCCTTTACAGTTACCTGAAGGTAATCTATGAGGAGCTCACAGTGACAAATGCATCAAGGGTTGTGGTGAGATACATGTTCTACTTTTGTTGGCAAAATGTTCTATATATGTACAAGCTAAATCTCTCTGAATTGGCAAGGTTTTTTTGCATTTTTATTTATTTTGACAATTTGCTTTATCTATATGGGCACTTTGTTTTATCTATAAGTATATTGGCAATATGTTCTCTCAATATTGGCAATATGTTCTTTCCATGTTGGCAATATGTTCTTTCCATGTTGGCAATATGTTCTCTCAATATTGGCAATATGTTCTCTCCATATTGGCAATATGTTCTCTCCATATTGCCAATATGTTCTCTCCGTATTGGCAATATGTTTTCTCAATATTGACAATATGTTCTTTCCGTGTTGGCAATATGTTCTCTCCATATTGGCAATATGCTCTCTCCATATTGGCAATATATTCTCTCAATATTGGCAATATGTTCTCTCCATATTGGCAATATGCTCTCTCCATATTGGCAATATGTTCTCTCCATATTGGCAATATGCTCTCTCCATATTGGCAATATATTCTCTCAATATTGACAATATGTTCTCTCCATATTGGCAATATGCTCTCTCCATATTGGCAATATGTTCTCTCCATATTGGCAATATATTCTCTCAATATTGGCAATATGTTCTCTCCATATTGGCAATATGCTCTCTCCATATTGGCAATATGTTCTCTCCATATTACCAATATGTTCTCTCCATATTGGCAATATGCTCTCTCCATATTGGCAATATGCTCTCTCCATATTGGCAATATGTTCTCACAATATTGGCAATATGCTCTCTCAATATTGGCAATATGTTCCCTAAGTATTGGCATCTTTTTCTGTCAACCTTGGCAATTGTTGCTGTCAACCTTGACAATGATGTATACAAAAGACATTCTGAGACATCTTTTTACTTGGAACTCATTAACAAAAGATAACATAACATGCGGTTTGCAACGACAATGGAGAGAAAAAGATATTCTTTGCAATCATCAACGAGGTCACATGTATTTCACAAAAAGACTTCCTCAAACAGGTATTGGTAACAGTGTAATTGCACTAAATCATAAAATATTTTTGATATTCTTAGAAATTCACAATGCTTATATATCACGAAAACCACGCTGATAATGTAAAGCTGGTTTACAAACATTGTACATATTGTATATACATTTAGTTTGCACTAGTTAAAATCGATAACTGGCTCTCAGCTAAAATTTATTTTTAACTGATCGATTTGAAATAATTTTTTCTTATTATATCTTATCTTATCTAAATCTGAGAATTGGCGTAAAGGCCTGAGCTATGACGCGTGCGCCTGAGAGTCTGAGCTATGACGCATGCGCGTGTTTCACAGATGATTAGCATAATAATATATTGTATAATAGACTCAAATCAGAATTTTATGAATCCCCAACCTATATTTATAGCTGTATTTTCTCCATCATGTAAGTTTCACGTGTTGATGACTTAGCTAAGCCCCCTCCCAGCGGTGTTGATTTCCCATGTTACCACAGTAATTTCATCTTGCAGTTCCATTGTTCTGTAACGTGAAAAGCTGAGCTCTGATTCATATTGTATATTAATATATATCCTGAACAAAAATAGAATTCTCAAATAAATGTTCAGGTGTTAAAACCATATTAATCATTTTTTATACTTGATCAGTTAATATGACAATATATCTATATTGTTCTGCTAATTAACCCACCATATTAATTCTTGTTCATACTTGATCAACTAATGGAACAATACAATTTAATATTTACCTGGGTTGTCCTGCAAAGTCTATTTCCTTACTTAGGAGTTTATAAAGTATGCATTTATGTTATTTTAGGGATACCAGATGGAAATATTGCAATAATATTTAGCTAATACAGATTTTTGGTCCAATCACAGGTTAGGTTTTACATATTTATATCTTGTATATATCTTTTGAATGATTCTCTATCTTATTTCCCATGCAACAATCTGCGGTGAACCCCCCTCCCCCTCCCCCAGTTTTCTCAGTTTTACTTGGAGTTCTCTTCCTGATCACTTACCCCCCACTGACTCAATTTGGGTCACCCTGCTCATCGCTGCAACCATTTCACTATGCCATCTTCTCTCGCACGAGCCACGGTATTACAATAGTTGTCATGGAAACACAAGAAATAAAAGCAATATTTTGACCTCGGCATAATATACGGGATCAATGACAACAATGGCGATATATATTTCAGTTTTACCTCCAATAAAGGCGGCCTGGTTTCGCGTAAGGAGTGTCTGTGCTTTCAATGCTACTTATATCTATATAGATGTAAAAAAATACAACGCACTTAATTCAATATTTCAGGAACACTTTATGTGCTACTCCTGATCTATAATTTCCCTCTTTTTGAATCAAGTAGGGATCTCTAGTAAAAGCTACTGCACATAATTCAGCCTTCAAAAATGAATATATATGACAATCGCATGAACCCCCATAGAACTTGAATGTCACTTGTCTTTGTGAAGCCAATTTGTAAATTCCTATCCGTGCCATTTGTTTGTGTTACGATAGGAAACCAGTTGTGAAGTTTGTCAGAGAGGGGATACCAGTTGTTGAGCATGTCAAAGATAGGATATGTCAAAGAGAGCTGAGTATGTCAGAGATTGGATAACAGCAAATGAGCATGTCAGAGATAGGATACCAGTAGTAAGGTTTGTCAGAGATAGGGTAGTGTTTGAGCATGATAGGATAATAGTAGGGGAACATGTCAGAGATAGGATACCAGTATTTGAGCATGATAGGATAATAATAGTGGAACATGTCAGAGATATGATACCAGCAGTGGAACATATCAGAGATAGGATACCAGTATTTGAACATGTCAACGATAGGATAATAGTAGCGGAGCATGTCAGAGATAGGATACCAGTAATGGCGCATTTCAAAGATAGGATACCAGACGTTTTATTGTTTATCGTGGCATTGTTTTGAAATTAGGGCCTCGATACCACGGACTTATAAAAAAAAGAAAAAATGTTTCTAGAAAAATATATGTGGTGCTTTTTAAGCTTACAGGAGCACTTTATGACGTGGAGTTCTCTTGTTGCTGCCTCCCGTCACACGTGTTAAGCCTATCGCTGAAAGGACGAGGGGTTTGTTATGAGATAAACATCTTGTGATGGCCTTATCGGAGGCATATGTTCTTTTATATCTGGCGATAAAGCCATAAAATTGCATATTGATGGGGCAATTTGTACCGGCTGCTGGCTGCGGTATTGTTCCATACTTGTGTAGATTGATAAGGAGACGGGCATATTGATGAAAGGGAAAGCATAAACTCTTGTTTCCTTGTCAGCGGGGACAATTTTATATATTGCCCACTGAAACTGAACATATCACTCACTTGAGTGAAATTGACGGACGACAATTTAATGGAATGAGACGAACATTTCTTAAAGGCAGGACAAATGCTTGCTTTGTTATTATATGATGGAGAACAAACCATTTTGACTTTACAAATTCAGCCAAATTTCGCCTAATTTTGGGTTTTTTTTTATCGCAATATTTGTGTATGTTCACAATTCAGTGGGTTGGAAAAATCCTAACAGTTAGAAACAGAATATAATAGGAGATGCGCGTGGTGTATCATTTGTATGCAGGTCAGTATATTCGGAATGACATATCATTTGAATGCAGATCGCTATATTCGGAATGACATATCATTTGTATGCAGATCGCTATATTCTGAATGACATATCATTTGTATGCAGATCGCTATATTCTGAATGACATATCATTTGTATGCAGATCGCTATGTTCTGAATGACATATCATTTGTATGCAGATCGCTATATTCTGAATGACATATCATTTGTATGCAGATCTCTATATTCTGAATGACATATCATTTGTATGCAGATCGCTATATTCTGAATGACATATCATTTGTATGCAGATCGCTATATTCTGAATGACATATCATTTGTATGCAGATCACTATATTCTGAATGACATATCATTTGTATGCAGATCGCTATATTTTGAATGACATATCATTGGTATGCAGATCACTATATTCGGAATGACATATCATTTGTATGCAGATCGCTATATTCAGAATCACATATCATACCATTTCCCTGTCAACTCTCTACATGATTCAGTACCTTGAGTTTTGTTTCCTTTTTTCCAAAAGAGAATATACCTGACTTGAGATATGAAACACTGAAGAAAGGAAAAGTGGTTGGGCAATAAAAAGTTGAATAGGAGAGAGCGGCGAAAGTATTCGCACTCATTATATATCCATATAAATCATTTGTGATACCTGTAGCAAAGCTGTGAAAGCCTGAATCCAAGATGGCCGACAGTTGGTTGAAGATTACATTTTATAGCATATTACATTCTTTTTGTTGCCACTTTGAGTCTTACATTCCCGTATCTAATGCAATAGTGGCAAACTTGGACCTTGAAAAGATATAATACAATTTATTTGAAACAAAATCAAGGTTTTCTGGTTAATCTGTACTTTGGTTGGAAATATCATAATATTGTTGATCATGAATAAAGGTGTCTATACAGCTAGCCTTTACTGACCAAAAGTGGTTAAAATGTCCATACATATATGAATGTTTTATTCATTAACTTCACTTCTGTACTGTATACAATCTACATCTTACTTCACATTACTGAAATATAGAAGCTTATTGACTCTTTGCTTGATTTTTGTAATCCACTTTATATTACGTATACACTATTCTGCTCCAGACAGTTAAATCATTTTATAGGCTTCCCTTGTGGATGACAAACCTATCTTTATGAGAGGCCCCCTTGTGATTGGTTGATGTAAAGTCAAAAGTAGGTCACTTAAAGAGGAAGTAAAATGTATAATCCCTGGTGAACAAGCTACATAATATGTAGATAATACTCACTCTTTGTAAGAATCCCTGAGATGTGAATGACTCATAAGTTGATTTTTATTTAGGAAGGTTGTATAAGATATGTGAAGATAAGAATTACTGGTATTGTTTTTTCCATGATTTGAAAACCTATTTTTACACCATTTCGATAAATGTGATATTCTTTGAGTACATTATATATGGTTAATCTATGATAATATTTGGCTCAAATTATACATATGAAAGTAAAAAAAAACACATTCTCTACGAAACCCCTGATATTAGGATTAATGATCTTGGTATAGCATTCATAGTGATTATTTTCAGAGTTATCGTCATGTAAACCTGAGCACATAAGGAAAACACTTGTCTCATTGAGATTTTATTGGAGGAAAATGGGAGATATATTTGCAAGCCCCACGGTACTAGTCATCTCTTGTTATGTTTTATGAGACATAACGCGCACCAAACTGATAAATGCCCTGGGGGAAGTGCTACATTTACGTCGTCTGCTCGATATATGGGGTTCCCAATAAGACCTGCAGGGCTTCTGAACTGATCATAATGACCTATTTATCATATTTCCTATGCATTTCTATCCACAGACGCCAGGACCCTTCTGCACCATATTGCTCATTAAAAGAGAACAGTACTTTAGGCCAATGATGCTGTTTTGTTAATCAGTCCATTACATCTCTGACATTTTTGAATTTTGATGCCAACAATTATGTGGAGGGACGTTTTATTAAATAATACAGTTCTATTTCTTTATTTTGAGCAGTCTCTTCTTGTGTCCTTTTAGTTTGTATTTGTCATCATATTCCTAGAGAATCCTGTATGCAAAACCTCTTATAGTCTCATTATGTGAGGATAAATCACACACTTCATGATTACCAAAGTGTGCTTCGTTTGCCTTGTGCCATATGGGCGCATCATTTCCCCCAAATGACACTTTGACCTATGACACAAACTCTTCCATTTGCATAAAAACGTCCCGGACAAGGTTATCCTCCATCTTGGGCCAATTAGCTCTCCGTAAATGTTGCATATAGCCGGCAACCCCTGGCAGGGCCACAACCCCACCTACTTTGGCCATTTGTTTCTGTGAGCCTGTCTTTTATACTCAAACTAACCCTTTGAGTGTCCTGATTTTATACAGAAAACTATTCCAAATAGACACATATAACAAACATTTCAACAAAATAACTGTTTACAATATCAACATGTTATGTTATAACAATTCTATACATTATTGATTATCTATGTTTAAAAAAAATACAATCTTATCAAATTTGGCTAAATATTGATATCTTTCTATGAAGGTATGGCAGACAATGTAAAGATCTTAGCCAGGCCTATTGACATCAATGACATTGTTCCTGAGAGAATGCTTTTAAGGGGTGGAAGATCAGAACAAAGACACAAAATGATGGATTTTTGCTCACCGGACTCGTGCGTGTAAGTCTATGGACAAGCACTCAGCCTGATGTCTCTGATGGAAGTTGGCACTTTGAACACAAAAATCACTTTAATATTCATCTATTTGATTAAAAATATATAACATAGCCTTAGACAAAGAAAAAAGGGTCCTGTTTCTCATCGCCGCCCTCTCTTATTGTTTGGGGATAAAGTTGAAAGCGCCACCATAAGAAAAAATATCGAGGCGCAGCTGGGACCTCTGACGATGTATAATCATTAAATAACCAGAAATGGTATCCTGTTGTCCATGTCATAAAAGCGGAATATACTGTGATGCATATGAAATTGTATTTAAAATAAACATGAGAAACAAAAGTGATTTTTTCTGGCCTCAGACTTTTACCGCTATTGTTGGATAATAAAATGATGTCAAAGACCAAAATATGCGATATTGACGGACGTTAGCTCTAAATGCAACTAGGCCCGAGGTCGAAAATTGTATGTATCAAGAAAGTTACAACCTTTCTGATCACACAAGGATTTTGAGGTCTAACAGTAGGGTTCTGAGGTCTAACAGCAAGACTCGGAGGTCTACATGTAGGACTCTGAGGTCTCACTGTAAGGCTGAGGTTTAACAATAGGACACTGATGTCTAACTGTAAGGCTGAGGTTTAACAATAGGACTCTGAGGTCTAACTGTAAGGCTGAGGTTTAACAATGGGACTCTGAGGTCTAACTGTAGGACTCTGAGGTCTCAGAGTAAGGCTGAGGTTTAACAATAGGACTCTGAGGTCTCAGAGTAAGGCTGAGGTTTAACAATAGGACTCTGAGGTCTAACTGTAGGGCTCTGAGGTCTCACAGTAAGGCTGAGGTTTAACAATAGGACTCTGAGGTCTAACTGTAGGGCTCTGAGGTCTCACAGTAAGGCTGAGGTTTAACAATAGGACTCTGAGGTCTAACTGTAGGGCTCTGAGGTCTCACAGTAAGGCTGAGGTTTAACAATAGGACTCTGAGGTCTAACTGTAGGGCTCTGAGGTCTCACAGTAAGGCTGAGGTTTAACTATAGGACTCTGAGGTCTACCTGTAGGACTCTGAGGTCTCACAGTAAGGCTGAGGTTTAACAATAGGACTCTGAGGTCTAACTGTAGGGCTCTGAGGTCTAACTGTAAGGCTGAGGTTTAACAATAGGACTCTGAGGTCTAACTGTAAGGCTGAGGTTTAACAATAGGACTCTGAGGTCTAACTGTAAGGCTGAGGTTTAACAATAGGACTCGGAGGTCTACCTGTAGGACTCTGAGGTCTAACAGTACGATTCTGAGGTCTAACAGTAAGACTCTGAGGTTTAACAGCAAGCCTCTGTGGTCTAACAATATGACTCTGAGGTTTAACAGTATTACTCTGTCGTTCCCATGACGAAAATAAAACTGAAGGAGACTGGGCCTTCTCGGTTATTGTCCTCAATCTCTGGAAAGATCTAATGTTTATGATCTAATGATCTAATGTTTATGATTTAATGAACTTATGACCTAATGTTTATGACCTAATGATCTAATGTTTATGACCTAATGATCTAATGTTTATGATTTAATGAACTTATGATCTAATGTTTATGATCTAATGATCTAATGTTTATGATTTAATGAACTTATGATCTAATGTTTATGACCTAATGATCTAGTGTTTATGACCTAATGATCTAATGTTATGATTTAATGAACTTATGATCTAATGTTTATGACCTAATGATCTAATGTTTATGACCTAATGATCTAATGTGTATGATTTAATGAACTTATGATCTAATGTTTATGACATAATGATCTAATGTTTATGATCTAATGATCTAATATTTACGATTTAATGACCTTATGATCTAATGTTTATGATCTGATGTTTATGATCAAATGTTTATGATCTAATGATCTAATGTTCATGATCTAATGATCTTATGTTCATGATTTAATGATCTTATGTTTATGATCTAATGATCTAATGTTCATGATCTTATGATCTTATGTTTATAATCTAATGTTTATGATTTAATGATCAAATGTTTATGATCTAATGACATAATGATCTAATATTTTTTGTCTAATGATCTAATGTTTACAGGATGACACATATAATGCTCCCGACATAATCAATGTAAACTACCATTCTATTGCTCTGATATTATGAAACATTCTATAACTAACTCCCTTCACCTCTCTGCTCCCTACAGTTAAGCATTGATGAACTAAGCAGTTAACACACAGGCTAATATACTTAACTGTTATATAAATTTGCCAAGCTTTTCTACGTTCTCGCTGGTGTGCCCTATTCAACTTCCACCCTGAAGAAAATAGACACCTGAATTATTAATGATAAATACGCTTCATGTAATTCCCGGTAAGGCGGCTAATTGACGTGTCATGAACAAGATGCAAAATTAGATATTAAGCCAAAGATGGATTCAAGTCTGGGCCTCATCTCATTACTGTCCATATGAGTATCTGCCTCACTCGTCTCGACTCATACTACTCAAAAGACTAACGTAGAACTAAATATAATTTACACCTACCAGGAAATTGAAAGGTTTCACAATTTTTGTTGCAAGGATAATATGCCCAAAATAGTTCAGAATCTGCAGCTAATGATTTCTTTGAGCATATCTATATACTGCAATTGTGGGTTACTATTTTTTTAATTATTAGATTTTATACAGCTTTTTATGCACTTCCGTTTTTGTTCACTTCCGGTATGTTGTTTTCAATGGGGCAAGATCTAGATGGCGACCCGCAAATGGCTTGTTAAAAATTGTAGTACATAGTGTACATAAATATGACATTGCCAAACGTCGCATGGCTGATATACTTCTCTATATTCTCATAGCATATACAAGAGAAACTTGTATGTAATACATAATTCAGCAGTCTGTTTGTGAGTAAATCCATCCAGCTTTTTCTTGAATTCTTGTCCAATCGCAGGCCATGTATCATTTTCGTCTGGGATCTAATCACATCGTGTCAATACAAGACCTTACGTCCATAAAACACTTTGGGAGATAGAATGGGACAAGCTCAAATAATATGTGACCCAATCGGGTGTTTCCGACTGAGTTCGGCCATTAGCATAATTTAAGGCCCCCTAGTGGCAAGATTATTTCCCCCACGAGAAGGTTGAAGCCTCGTTTTAAGATTCACAATGTGTAAAACGTTCCTTGACCTTTGATTCCAGGACAAGTAATGAAAGAGTGAACTACACAATCGAAAGTTGTTTTTTTATATATTTACCTTAATGATGATAAAGTCTAAGAAGTAAAGAGCACCGCAATATATTGGTATATTTAACATGCATTACTAATGACCGTTTGCTTCTGCATACCTGCATGGGCCACGGAAAGCCACAATCCTGCTTGCTGATGTACATATAATTTCACTTTATTTTTATAATATCGTGTTATTTCATTGGTTTAAATATGACGGTTTCTGACAGAAATTATTTGATAATATTAACATGGATCACCCTGAAATGTATATTCTCCCTGAAAATGATAAGCTTGTGAAATTAATGTCAATAGTACTGAAAACTGTTCACCATGTTTATTATGTGTTTTGATTTGAGACGAAGTAGTGTGTACATCAAAACTTAAACCTCATTACCAATGATTAAGTAATATTTAAACTCTGAAGTCAGTTATAAGCCCAATGGGCTGGATGTAATAAGCCCAATGGGCTGGATGTAATAAGCCCAATGGGCTGGATGTAATAAGCCCAATGGGCTGGATGTAATAAGCCCAATGGGCTGGATGTAATAAGCCCAATGGGCTGGATGTAATAAGCCCAATGGGCTGGATGAAACTATGACCTTAATGGTCATGTGTGTAATATATTCACTTCAATGAATTAATATACAAACATTTTTTTTTTTGGGGGGGGGACTTTATTTGGAAGGGTTAACATTGATAAAGTAAAACATAATTCAAATCATAATAATCTAATGATCAAAATGATATCAGAAAAAAAAACATGAAGGTGAAAATCTTTGCGTTATAGTCAGTGGTGTGAAAAACATGAAATGCCAACTAATGAGATCAAGGAATATCCAAATACCAACTTTCACAGCAAAGGCCTTGCGAATTAAAGCTAACTTTATGAGAGCTTATGCCAAAGGACGCGTACTGTGATCAAAGGGAATTCTTTTTACTGTTTTGTCAGGTGAGCCTTTTACGGGTGATTCTTTACCGCCTTTTAATCATGCCTTTAAATTTCAGTAAAAGTGGAATAAAAATCATAAAAACGGTGGGTGTTGATTGTTTATGGAATCAAAGTAAACAATATTGATAAATAATATTGTTACTGAATTATTTAAAATAATTCTGAACACATGAAAACAAGACAAATCATGTAACTGTTGGATATTTCACGATTAGATTTTAGTGAGATATCACTCAAATACTGACTGCCGTAATTTCCAAAAATATGGTTTGTCATAAAAATGACACACAGGTGACACACAGGCAACATGCAGGTGACACGCAGGCAACATGCAGGTGACACGCAGGTGACACGCAGGCAACATGCAGGTGACACGCAGGCAACATGTAGGCGACATGCAGGCGACATGCAGGCGACATGCAGGTGACACGCAGGTGACACGCAGGTGACACGCAGGCGACATGCAGGCGACATGCAGGTGACACACAGGTGACACTCTGGTAAGACAAAAGCGTCACGTAGGCATAATGCGTGTGCCATGCAGTAAACTGGGACGAAAATGGTCATCAGTACTGGAAATGTTCAAAAGGAAAGCACTATCAGACCAAACATCAAGGGGATTGCTCTGCCCTGAGTTAAAGCTATACTTCTCAGTAATTGAAATACTTGGCTCTTTGAAAGAAAATGAAAAAACTTCATTATCAAAGTACATTTTTTAATTGTGAGTCCAATGTCAGACAAACAAGCAAGGTGCACATTTTGTCATGAGATAAGTTGATAGTTAATCAGAGACTTGGCTCTTTCAGAGCAAATGAAATCATAGCAGCTCATTTCATGTTTAGGGATTGTTAAGGCTTGTAAGTACTGGTTCGGTGCTGATTATTACTGGTGACATGCCTCGCAAAAAGTAAGAGACGCAATAAAAAAGGCAGACGCACAACTTTTATTGCGTGTCTGGTCACGAGGTTGGGGACAGACAGGAAGTCTCCCATCAGACATGCGCAAAACTGAGTGGCGGGAAAGGGGTCTCTTATTATCTAGAAATAGAATACTCAGTGCGGACATGAGGTATTTAGGGTATCTATCTGAGGATAAAGTCTCTCCAGAGAAAGATGGGTCCATACATTGTGGGGTATCTGAATGGACAGGAAAATGACTCAACAGACAATGTTTTATTTCCCAGCAAAACAAACGCCACAATAGACGTGCTTTACCCATGCAGCCAAGAAGTCTCGGCTGCTTCTAGATATTTGCTTGGTCTCTGAAAAAGCTCATAACATTGGATTATTAAAGGAAACCCTTTGAAGTGTTTATTATCTTGTAATATCTTGTATCATTTATTACCAAAAACGTATTTCTATGTTTGTATGTATATGTGTGTGTGTTTGTGTGTGTGTGTGTGTGTGCGCGCGTGTGTGTGTGTGTGTTTGTGTGTGTGTGTGTGTGACATATTATTCATATTAGGCGTGATATTTTCTGTCCTGAATAGGTGATCATAAACTTGGGTGGACAGTATCAAACCTATCCATGAATAACTCTGCAAAGATCCAACCTCTTTGAGGAAAAAAATGTTTTTTTTTTGGTAAATGGAGACTTTATAAATGGAAGGTCCCTGAGTGTCTCACCCTCTGGTCAAGGCAAGATAACATCTGGAGAAGCAGCAGTGGATTCCCATGTGCCAAGAAAATAATCTCCATGCTTCAAGCAGATAGTCTGCTATTTTGCCCATCAACTAAACTTGCGCTTCTTTTGGCGTGCTTTTTGCTTCTGGTACGGTGTGTCGGTCTGTAAAGTCTCAAGGCTGTGAATTCTCCATGTAGGGTTAAATGTTAAATGGGATTACTGAGAAAGGAAAGGAAAGGCGGTCCTCTCAACCATTATCAGAATATATATGCGTAAATATATAAATATATAAAAATATATATATTTATATATATATATATATATATATATATATATATATATATATATCTGTATATATTATACAAACACTTATAAATCAAATATGACAAATATGACCGGGGCTCTTTAATTCCTTATTAAAAATTGTACATATTCCATATGTCTTCTCCCTCTTCAGAAGCTTCTCCCTCTTCAGAAGCTCTTCAGAAGCTTATATATATATATATATATCTGTATATATTATACAAACACTTATAAATCAAATATGACAAATATGACCGGGGCTCTTTAATTCCTTATTAAAAATTGTACATATTCCATATGTCTTTTCTCTCTTCAGAAGCTTACAAAATGATCTAATTTAGTGAAATATTAAAACTATTAAAATTAAATAAAGCTATTCTTCATAAAATCATTCTTCATAAATCAATTCAAGATGTATTAAGGCTTGTATATATTTATAATTAAAATTGGTGCCATGTGCACACAAACTGATGACGTTTAATATATCGAGTGTGCTGAGATAGGGAGGTGCAGTGACATATACAGTGGTACCTCTTTCTTTCTATCTCAGATAAATACGTTATTCTGAGATGGCTCAGCAACCCAAACAGATACCCAGATACATATTGCTTGCGTCAATAGTGCTTATTCCAATTAGTCAGGATAGGTGGAAATCCTCTCTAAAAGATCTCATTATCTCCTGCACCCTTAATCAGCGCAAACAAGCGTAGGTTTGGTTTGTATCTGTAAGGATCCACCATACCTTGTTATGGCTGACACCCTCTAGTGCCATACTTTGATCTATTATGTGTCTCACCCTGCATAGATCTAGTGTATCTGTAGAGATCCACTATACCTTATCATGTCTGCCATACTTTGATCTATTATGTGTCTCACCCTGCATAGATCTAGTGTATCTGTAGAGATCCACTATACCTTATCATGTCTGACACCCTCTAGTGCTAAACTTTGATCTATTAGGGGTCTCACCCTCCATAGATCTAGTATATCTGAAAGGATCCACTATACCTTATCATGTCTGACACCCTCTAGTGCCATACTTTGATCTATTAGGGGTTTCACCATGCATAGATCTAGTGTATTTATAAGGATCCACCATACCTTATCATGTATGGCACCCTCTAGTATATCTGTAGAGATCCACCATACCTTATCATGTCTGACACCCTCCAGTGCTAAACTTTGATCTATTAGGGGTTTCACCATGCATAGATCTAGTGTATCTATAAGGATCCACCATACCTTATCATGTCTGACACCCTCCAGTGCTAAACTTTGATCTATTAGGGGTTTCACCCTGCATAGATCTAGTGTATCTATAAGGATCCACCATACCTTATCATGCCTGACTCCCTCTAGTATATCTATAAGGATCCACCATACCTTATCAAGTATGACACCCACTAGTACCAAACTTTGATCTATTAGGAATCTCACCCTGCATAGATCTAGTATATCTAAAAGGATCCACCATACCTTATCATGTCTGGCACCCTCTAGTGCAAAACATTGATCTATTAGGAATCTCACCCTGCATAGATCTAGTGTATCTGTAAGGATCCACCATACCTTATCATGTCTGACACCCTCTAGTGCCAAACTTTGATCTATTAGGGGTTTCACCCTGCATAGATCTAGTGTATCTATAATGATCCACCATACCTTATCATGTCTGACACCCTCTAGTGCCAAACTTTGATCTATTAGGGGTCTCACCCTCTTCATCCCGCTACCCCTTCTTCATGAGAACCGTCAATGGCTGTTTGCTGATTTGCTTTATGTGTCTTTTATTCAGTGCTGACCTATGGAGTTTACTGGGATGAGTAATGCTGTATGGTTGAGAGTGCTTGGGGTGGGCCCTCTCATGAAGGCCTGGATTAGATTTGCCTTCGCCTACGTGGCTGGACTTTGAGCTGGTCTTATGAGCTCTCTGGTCAAAATGTAAGAATGTGCATTCAAATGTAGATACTAAAACATAGACAGTGACTATGAATATAGTGATCCAAATAACATCCAAACCAAATAACATCTAAACTGATTCAAATTAGATTCCTGCCATGAATTTCAGAATAGTTTGGTTTGTCATCCTTCAATGATTAATTATCCTAAAAAGGCTTCTTTTTAAATGTGTGAATTTGTGGCAAGATTTTTAGGAACTATATTGGCCCTGTGTTACACAGGGGCTACAAGTAGACACAATGATCAGATTGGTTGAGATGCCTTTATATGTAAACTGCCTTGATAGTCGTGTCTGGCAGACATATTCCCAGGATACATATTGAGACTCAAAGTGTGATGCAACAAATCTATTTTTGCCGACAAAAAATACCTCTATTAGCTTGCTATGGCACATCTGGCAGTCGCTAAAACACGAGGCAATCACACTGGTATAATCTCTCTTTTCTTATATCATATGTAATCCACTTAAAATAAAACTTACCTAATCTTTTATTTTTTATTCTTATCTTGTCAGTTGAGTTTGGGGTAATGCCTCGACAAGTTGAAAGAACCCCATGCACAGGAATATGGGATGACATTCAAACATGGATATAGTAGAAAGCAAACTCCACACTTGAATATGTATTTTACGGCAATACAATTAATATATATATATATATATATATATATATATATATATATATATATATATATATATATATATATATATATATATATATATATATATATATATATATATATATATATATATATATATATATATATATATATATATATATATATATATATATATATATATATATATATATATATATATATATATATATATATATATATATATATATATATATATATATATATATATATATATATATATATATATATGTATGTATACTTAAGAGCACAGTGTCCAAAGAATGCATTTCCTGGTGAGAAACAACAGAAAGGGAAGAAAATTGTATCTATTTTGTCATGTACATCTATTCCTTTAAAAGAAAAAAGATTTCATAATCTATTCAAGATGTGTGAATTAAGCATGTGTTTATTGCAGGCTGCAATAGGTATTTTTCAATTTGGATTTTCAGACATAAATGATTTCCTCCATGACAAAGAACACAAGTGCTGATATATGAAGCAGCCAATAATCTCCTGTGGAAGGAAGCCTTCAATTAACTTCCAAAACAAACATGCCTGCCATATGATATAGATCTTTATAACACAGCAGTGGCTGCAAATTCCTTTTACAGACGAGTACATATGTATGCGGAAAAATCAAATACAGTAATATGAACTTATTCATCCTGTTTAGGTTTCTAAGCCACATGCTCTATGGTTATGGGTTATGGTTATGGGTTATGGTTATGGGTTATGGTTATGGGTTATGGTTATGGGTTATGGTTATGGGTTATGGTTATGGGTTATGGTTATGGGTTATGGTTATGGGTTATGGTTATGGGTTATGGTTATGGGTTATGGTTATGGGTTATGGTTATGGGTTATGGTTATGGGTTATGGTTATGGGTTATGGTTATGGTTCATGGTTCATGGTTATGGTTTATGGTTATGGTTCATAGTTATGGTGTATGGTTATGGTGTATGGTTATGGTTCATGGTTCATGGTTCATGGTTATGGTTTATGGTTATGGTTCATAGTTATGGTGTATGGTTATGGTTTATGGTTATGGTGTATGGTTATGGTTCATAGTTATGGTGTATGGTTATGGTTCATGGTTATGGTGTATGGTTATGGTTCATGGTTATGGTTCATGGTTATGGCAAGGGAAATCATTATATCATTTTTTAGTCTCCACGATGATTCATAGCCGTCATTTACTTTGAGAGAAACTTCCTAGCTTGAAACGAGCCATCCTGTATGGGGATAAATGTTATATGATATGGGGATTCATAAATCGAAAATTGTTTTATTAGGAGTGCTTTCACACGTACTGGTTTGCGAACAGAGCCAAACTGTAAATGCTGTTTAACCAAGATGGCGGAAAGTAGGTTGAACATTATCTTAATATCTTGTAAGTGCATAACACATCATATTTTTATTTCACAGCTCTGAGAATTCAGTGCATACGAAATGAGAACATTTCAAAAGGAGTACATCATAAATTTTCAATCATAAATTTCCACCACATTAAAGGTCAGTTGAGACTTTGAGAGCTTTCACCGTTAACAATTCATATCAAAGGAAATCACTTTTACATACCTAACAAAAACCAGTCTCATGTAACATGACTTTGTTTGATTTTCATTAGTTATATTTGATATTTGCAACGCACATTTATAAAGGGCACACGCAATGTGATAGGATTCCTCAAATGTTTTATGATATATCATAAAAAGATGTCAATACATGAAAGAAGATCACAATCCCTTCCAAAATGAAATTCACAGATTTCTTTTGGTTTCCTCAGAATGGGTTTTACCACGCATAACACTGTGATGGAAAGTTTGGAGAAAACCGATAAATAATGTGTTTATATATATATGAGAATGCTGACGCATATGTTTCACTGTTTTTGAGATGAAATTGATTCTACATTGGTTTAATTAGGAATACTGTCATATATTGTATAGCTAAACTTCATCTTTTGATTAATTTCCCTACAAACTTGGGTATGAGGCAGAACCAATGTGTTCAAGCAAACGGAACGAGAGCGAACATTTACTAAAAAAAAGCCAGTTTCTTTACTTTCTTTTGAATATAATATATTTATATATATTCCAATATATCCAAAGATGAATGCAAATGTATATTTGCTTTTCCAAATTTTACGATATTGGACAAACTATATTGGGTTCATATGAATAAATCTTGGTTTAACTGAACGTTTTATATTGCGTTCCATTTTGGCGGTATCTTTGTTAAAATTGGCTTAATTACCAGTTCCACAGAAGAGAAATACACAGTGTAAACATAGGATACGATGTCATTCAATGACGTTATTATGTACTACTCAAAAGCCTGTGATACAGAGATATGAAAATAGCATTCATAATGCCTTTAATATCGCCCATGCTTATTTGACTTTCTTTGTCCAATTTATATGTTCACAAATTGAGCTAATATGGCACAAACGTAGATAACTGCTTCGGCGGAGATAAAAGCTGTTTACATATAACAAAGGCTACATGTCAGAGTGTAGGCAATCAAACAAAAAAGGGTTTTTATATTAAGTTTTATAAGCCTCCATTTGAGAATTGGCTTGGATGACCTCCTTTTTGTAACTTATCCTCACAGCCAATTTGGACCGCCTCCGCGCTGACCCCACTGCGCAGCGCATACAGAAATACTTATGTTTATGACATTTCTCTATCTTGCAATGGGGAAATATCAACGTATATGATGTATGGCGCATGCATCTCTTTTAACAGGATCTCTTTAAATATTAATAAGCGGATGGGTTTCGGGGTGAAGAGGTTACAATTCTCTTTTTCAAACTGCAGATACTATAGAAATGTTATGGTATCATTCCGCCCTAGAACTTCATTAAGGCAATCCCAGCTGGACTAAGATCCTTTATACATTTTCACTATTGTTAAATGTATAGAATAAGAATTGGAAAGTTATATCGTCTCTGTAATACACTGGGAAGCTCTAAATCAATTTGATAAAGTAATAAAATGTATATGAGGTATATTTATGAGGTATAACCTTTGCATGCTTTTCATATATTTGATGCATAAACGAAATGTATAGAACTGTGTTAGATGATTTATCAATAAAAATAACAACAATGCTTGTTCTCAAAATGGACGGCGCGGTTTGCTTGAAATATTCTTTAATTATACTATCTATCTATCCCTTTCAGAATAATTCATTTATGGAAGATCGATACTTTGACAACATAGTGTCTGACCTTGTATCACCTTGTATCGCGGTTTGTTAAATGTGTAAAACGTCATCAGTCTTTGTGCAGTCAAATTTTGAATTACAAAAAACTATAAATGTTAGAATGCACTTATTTCTATAACTTCGCTTTTGATAATTTCATGATGGAAAAACAATCTTGAAAAGTTACTTAAATGTACATTAGTGTGAAACATCGTTTTTAACAGGACAGTATTATTTCTCTTTCATAGAAATCTTTCTCGCTTATATAAGCCATATATACTAAAGTTCTGATCTGACCAAGGAAAATGCATTTTCTTATTAGTCAGTCCATAGACGGAAGTGCTTCCTATGCCCGTGGCTATTGAGGGCACTGCGCCAAAGTGCATGCGATTACAAAGTAAATGTTCACAGCAATAATTCATGTATAATGTGTCTTTTGAGGAGAATATGCATGTTATTCTACAAAGAGGTCTTGCACGCAGTAATGGCTCGGGGCACCTTTGCTGCTCTGTGTAGTGCCGCAGTGAATATTTGCATGCTTTTCATAGGAGCCATGAATCACTGCCTATAGAGAAGGTATTGTTCACGCAATTGTCACGCCACCCTGCTGATAAAACACTACTGAGCACAGACGTGGCCTGGCCAGAAAATCGCAATGCTGGATAGTAGAGGAGTATATATACCCTTTAACCAAAATGTTTTTTAAGAATATTAAATATACAGTCCAAGTTGTCAGGATAAAATATCTATAGATTGACACGCATTCTGAAAACATTCCGATTATTTGGAGTTTTTTTTAAGTAAAAGTTTTTTCGTTAATCTAATGTCATGTCATCTTCGTTGGTTCCCCCCTTTTTTCTGAACTATCCCACTGACCAAAAATATTGTTTTTCCTGTAATTCTCAGGATATTATTCTCTGTTCTCAGTCATATTTCACACTTAATTTCTTTTAATATCACAAGCATTGTAATTTCCCATCTATGTTTCACCCTCATATTGCTTCTGATAGCCATATGGCACGAGAGTGACCTTAAAAGTTCCCATCATGCACCAGACTGACCTCAATTGTCCCCCATCATGCATCGCGACTTCCTGGTCTGATTACATCAATCATTGGTCATCAGGGCTCTATTATGTTGTCAGCCAAACTGACCACTCATCCAGTTAACACAGATTGTCCACTTTAGAACTTATAGCGAGAGTAACACCATTAATGACACGCTTCACAAGCCTTTATATTTCAGAAGAAAAAAAAATAATTCAGAAAAAGATGAAAAAGAGAAGAAAAATAATTCAGAAAAAGATGAAAAAGAGAAGAAAAAAATAATTCAGAAAAAGATGAAAAAGAGAAGAAAAAAAATAATTCAGAAAAAGATGAAAAAGAGAAGAAAAAAATAATTCAGAAAAAGATGAAAAAGAGAAGAAAAAAAAGTAATTCAGAAAAAGATGAAAAAGAGAAGAAAAAAATAATTCAGAAAAGATGAAAAAGAGAGAAAAAAATAATTCAGAAAAAGGTGAATAAGATAAGAAAAAAAATTTCCGAAAAAGATGAACAGGCATATCGATGACATTGAAATTTAAAATGGTTTCATTAAATTGAAAGTGAATATAAACGTCAGTTCTGCGATGAAGATAATATAGAAATAACAAAGCAAATCAAATAATCAACAATACACTTCAACTTATATGGGGAAGCCAAGCATCCACATCCATTAGCGAAAATGCTAAAATAAATATGCATTAATTTGTCCAGCCTTCCTATACTTTACATCAGTATGTTTATGAGAGCACTACATTGTATTTGACGATGAGTTCCACAAATATTAGATAACGTCTGCCTGGAGGCGATGAGAGGTTGGCGTATCTCCCAGCCAGTCTGGGTAAACAGTATAATGGCTGTGAACGAGGCGGTACGCTGTGAAGTCATTGTCAAGGAAAGATAGGTGCAATTATTGTAATACTGTGAGCCAGGTAATCATTTGTGCACGATATTAGCTTGTCACTGAGATGCTTGTGGTCTTTTCAAAGCAATCACACAACATAGGTTGTTGCCCTTGCAATGAGGTCTTTATATATATTGTTTTAACACTGAGGCATTTGTGTTTATTTTACTATTTTTATCAAACGATTATACCAGAATCTTAGAATTTTATATAAAGATGGATAAAAAAAATCTGCATTTTAAATAAAAATGGAATGTTACTTTTCACCAGCAACAAAATCTCAAGACGTAAGAAGAGGTTTGTAAGTAACAGGAAGGGCCCATTTTTTGGCAGTGCGATTGCCGTAAATGGGCAGGGCTGTCGTGACTGTCGTGAAATTGGCAGTGTACATTGCTTAGCCAGACTTAAGAACTCTCTCAGTCCTGTCAAGGATCTGCCTAAGAATTGCATGCCTAGACATAACCCCTTTAGTACATTCGCTGGTGAACGTTATAACGCCCATATAATGGTGAAAACACGAACCAGCTATACACAATCGACTGCCACATATAACCGTGTATTTCTGCCTTTAGTTTTGCCCCCAAACGATGAAGCCTCGCATAATATTGCTAGTGAATACGATGGTTAAACGACACAAATTGGAAATCCGGACATGTCCAGGAGATATTTGAAAACAACAGCCGCAAAGAGAAAATGTTCCAATATTGAACCTTCAAGTTCAACAAAAGATGTTTGGTGAAGCCTTGCCGACATTGCTCAGGCAAATATTTTGACAATTACCAAGCAAGTTTAATGTGAGAGACAGAAATGTCAGACATTCGCTAAATCAGCGCCGCGGTGCATGTCGGGGCGGGCTATTTGTTATGGGGTGAGGGTGTCAAGAGCGCACGGTCATTTAGCCCAGGTCTTAACCACCACCCCAGGGCCTGACAGTAAATCTTCCTACAATAAGAAGACATTTTACACTTGTCTGGCTACCGACATAGACTTCACACACACACATTTAGGCGGCCAATTTCAGTCTCCACTTCTGATGTCTGCACAGCCAAAGTCACCCCTTACCCATAATTCTGTGTCCATCATCAAGTGGGGGTGGTATACCCGTACATGTTCAGTACCCAGCACCATTCATCATACTTAGACATCATTATGCAGAGATGTAAGGCAGACAGACAGACGGCTGCATACTCTAAGGCTTTGCTAATAAAAAAAATATCAGACAGAATTTCGCTTATTTTTCATGTGACACTGCTGTCTTTGTTGATAACAAAATATCAGACAGGATTTCACTTAGCTTATTTTTCATGTGACACTGCTGTCTTTGCAAATGAAAAATATCAGACAGAATTTCACTTGGCTAATTTTTCATGTGACACTGCTGTCTTTGTTGATAACAAAATATTAGACAGAATTTCAATTGACTAATTTTTCTTGTGTCATTGCTGTCTTAGATAAAAAAAATATCAGACAGCTGAATTTCACTTGGCTTATTTTTCATATGACACTGCTGTCTTTGCAATTGAAAAATATCAAACAGAATTTGACATTATCATGTAACACTCTCCAATCGTGAAACTTTTTTTGATAGAAACGCATTTGGGTGAAATCATAACGAGTCATCTCATAAACTGCAGCCAAAATGATTTGTCTGACTTGTCATGCTGACTATGACGTATACATTGGAATGGCCACTATTAAATGTAATTATTGTGTCAATACTATTTGTGCCCAAAGCAGCCTGACAATGTTCAATATCCTCATTACTCTATTCTACAATACCATGACTATCATTTCTTATCAACCATATACATGCATGATGAGCCTTTTTCCATTGCCATACACAAAGCCGTACTTTATAATAGGCCTGTTGCATAAACAATATTATATCTCCTAAATGTTTTATATGATGGCTTTTGTGCTAGTCAATATGTACCTTGTATGCCATCTTTTGTAGTATATGTTTTCTCTTCCGGTATTTGTCGTCCTCGAAATGGCAAAGAAGCCTAAAATATGAGCATTAATCAGATTCTTTCAATGATAATCGCAGAATCTCTGCTACAATGTGGCATAATTAACATAGAGACTTTCTCATGTGTATGCATATGAGAAACATGAGATTATATCAAAACTCAGCCATGTGCACGCATACGATTTATGGATTTTACAACATTAAGCGCCACTTCTGCGAATTGTGCAAATAGAAATAAGAATCTGATATTTTGATTCTCAGTCAATTAACTGTCAAACCATTTGAGACATGGCTATGCTATTGATAGATAGATCATGCATAAAATGTTACTCCCACACTTCATACACAAAAGTTAAGTGAGATTTATGGCTTTAAGCAATTAGAAATAAGCTGAGAGTAGGGCACACAGGTTCTTTTTGGTACTCTTTTTACATCATATAATATATGTGTGTGTGTTTTGAGGGGTTAAGTCAAATTATTTTGGTCCTTCAAGTCAATTGAATCAGCGATTTAATCATTCCTTGGTGATGGTGGTGGCGCATGGATACACGAGATTGTCACTAATCTTCAAGTTGGAGATATCCCTCCGCCATCCCATAATATTAAGCACAAGCATCTTGATCCAGTAAACCACACAGAAAGTGCTCTTCTGTTTAATTGATCCGGCTTTTAGAGACAGTTTCTGGGAGCAATCTAACATTTTTTACATGTGACAGTATTCACCCAATAAACATGCTACTCCCCTCCCCTCTTTAGCCAGTCGGGGTCCTCAATACCAGAAACTCCCACTCACAGGAACTTCTACCATTTAAGATTAAGTGGTTCCTACAATAGTCTCTACTGCCTTACTACAAGAGAAGACCTCGCTGAGTAGAATCGGCTTCTTCAATGATAGATCACATTACAGAATGCATGCCCTCAATATCAACAATCAACTATATATATCTATATTATCTATATCTATATATATACATATATATCTATATATATATATATATATATATATATATATATATATATATATATATATATATATATATATATATATATATATATATCTCTCTCTCTCTCTCTCTCTCTCTCTCTCTCTCCCTCTCTCTCTCTCTCTCTCTGTCTCTGTCTGTCTCTCTCTCTCTCTCTCTCTCTCTCTCTCTCTGTCTCTCTGTCTGTCTCTCTTTCTCTCTCTCTCTCTCTCTCTCTCTGTCTGTCTGTCTCTCTCTCTCTCTCTCTCTCTCTCTCTCTCTCTCTCTCTCTCTCTCTCTCTCTCTCTCTCTCTCTCTCTCTCTCTCTATATATATATATATATATATATATATATATATATATATATACATATATATATATATATATATATATATATATATATATATATATATATATATATATATATATATATATATATATATATATATATATATATATATATATATATATATATAGCTACAGACTCTGTAGCCACAGAGTGTGGAGAGCATGTTTGTTATGGTCCTAGTAATGGTTGGGGACCAGCAGTGCCCTGAGATCAGATGACCGCTGCACCGAGTATTGAAAGCGGCCATGGAGGCAGAGATACGGGCCAAATCAGTGAAACGCGAGGCAATAATGTCTGTCTGAGTGTATGTTGTCTG
Organism: Amphiduros pacificus; assembly: GCA_949316495.1. Taxonomy (NCBI): domain Eukaryota; kingdom Metazoa; phylum Annelida; class Polychaeta; order Phyllodocida; family Hesionidae; genus Amphiduros; species Amphiduros pacificus. Next base: position 10,629,081 of record OX439012.1, on the reverse strand, counting down.
GTCACTCATAAATACTTCTCCATCGATACCAATATAATCAAGTAGGTCTGACTGGCGAATCAGAGTTCTCTATCGAGGCAAGATACATATATACATATAGGCCTATAGAGAGAGGCAAAGATACATACATACATATGTACATGCGCCATGAGCAGACGTAGTCTGAGATAGCGTTGTACAAATGTTTATTATTATTATTATTATTATTATTATTATTATTATTATTATTATTATTATTATTATTATTATTATTATTATTATTATTATTATTATTATTATTATTATTATTATTATTATTATTATTATTATTATTATTATCTTTGGAGAAAAACTGTTTCCATTTTCTTAGATGTTCTAGTAAAATGAAAATCTGTGGGCATTATCAAAATTCACGTTCATAGGGTTGAGGGTCATTCGTGGTTAATGGTCATTAATTAATGTATATAGCATTATGTGATAGGTGTTATTATGATTGATAAATGGAGAATATTCAATAGGGTATATAGCCTGTGTGATGAGCCTATTATGCGATTCACAACACTTCTATGTGGAATGTATTACAATTTGTCCACTGTCACACCTGCTGTCGCACCTGAGAGCGGCCTCTTTGATCTTTGACATCTTGATCTATCATCTCTTCCTATACCTCCCCATTAATCGTACCGTCATTATACCATCCAAGTCAGTGACAGGTTCACTGTGCTGTCCACAAAACATTCAGGTTCCCTCAAAGATGGTGCATTAACCATCTGAAGATTACCAAACATCAAACATGTCAGGTGACTCTCATATGTCACGTGAGTCTCGCGTGAATATGAACATCTCCTGTTGCAATGATATAGAATATCTTTCAATACTTCACCTTCCTTCATCCGGGCATTCTGCAGACCCATATTGGTAAGGGGCATTTTAATCACAGTTTGAAGAATACATCATTGTGATTGGTGCTAATGATGATGCAGGCTTTTAATGTATGATGGGGATTAATGAATTAATTCAAGAGACGAGACAGACACGGTTATGCCTGTTTTTTCCTTGACACAGTACCTGCTTAAAGTATTGTCACAACTGATTTGTTGTATCGTACCTTAACACCCCAAATTCTCCTAAAACCTAAACACTTTATCGTTCTTTATATCAGCATTGTCATATGGATAATTTCAGCAAATATATCAATGTAGATCTCTTTAAATCAATTATTAGTTTTTATGTAATTTTATGTAAAAATATTACAAAACTACAACTATACAATATGCAGTAAACCATATTGAGATCGATTGAGGATAAACTCTAAATATTATCTCTATAGTCGTATATTTCCTGTTATTATTTACCTAACAAATCTTTCTCTTGGCCAAACCCATGACTGCAGACAATTTTGGCACACACATGACCCGTTCATCATTATGACAGAGTGGGAAATCAGTGTTTTCCATTTAATGAAATTGTGTTCACAAATTTGGAGTGTACTGTGGAGAAATAAATATTTCATATCGGCTTATAACTCTTCCGAGTCAATAGTTCCCAGAGAGTATAACTTACACTTGATGTCATCTGATGATCTGTATTGCATTAAATGTAGGTATGGAACAGGTACTATATATTTATAATCATAAAATCCACGGCACGATGCGGGTCCCGATATAAAGTATACAGCATCTTACCACTGACCATGACATGAAAATATCAAGAATTCAGAATTGGGAAGATTTAAAGAGGAAATATGTGCAGCTGTAAGTTCAGCATCGTTATTAGGCGGTTCCTGACAATAAAACAACATAAAACAAGGCAAAAATAGTGGGTCAATACCGTGCTTATATGCTTAAGTACAGAACACTAACAATACCATACACTAACAATACCATACTATATATATATATATATATATATATATATATATATATATATATATATATATATATATATATATATATATATATATATATATATATATCCATTATTCTGTCTTCTTGTGATAACTGGTGTCTGTTATGGAGGTCAAGATGTTTCACACTTCACATCACAGCGGGGAGCTGTTTAGTCATGAATGTTTCAGCGACAGTTGCATACTGAGTGATGGGTGTGAAAATGTGCATGCTGTAGGTATGTCATTTCAAGAAGGCGTTATCAACAATGTGTATTACTCAAAACAGGACATGTATTCATCAGTCTATGTCATTTCTTTCTGCACTATTCTTTTATGTAGATCTATATAATTCAGAAAAGGATGTAAATATGTTTTTCTATAATATAGGTTCTGCTATGTTGGCACATTTTTGTTGTTGATTGGTCTATTTTATTTGAATGTGTGGAATCATGTCATGTAATCCAAAGCCATGTTGGTTTTTGTCATGGAGACCTAAGTCCTGATGCCATATTGGTTTATGCTGGTTTTCAGATCTTAAATATGTTGTCATGTGAGAGCTTGTCAATCATGTTTATACCATGCCGGCATGTAGGTCTATGCCATGTTGTCATACAGGTCCATTCATTCAGGTTGTAATTGAGGTCTTTGTGTTTCTCAAATTTTGCTCTATACCATTATGATATGTTGGTCTATATCACGCTGGCATGTAGGTCTATACCATGATATTATGTAGGTCTAGGTAAATCTTTGTCACTCTGGCATGTAAATCTATGCCATACTGGTATGTAGGTCTGTGTACCTGTGGTATGTAGGTCTGCACCTTGCTGGAATGGAGGTCTATGTCACGCTGGCATAAATGTCTATGTCACACTGGCATAAAGGTCTATGTCACACTGGCATAAAGGTCTATGTGACGCTGGCATGTAGGTCTATGTTACGCTGATATATAGGTCTATGTCACATTGGCATATAGGTCTATGTCACGCTGAAAAGTAGGTCTATACCATACTGGTATATGGGTCAATGCCATACTGGTATATGGGTCTATACTGTACTGGTATGTAGGTCTATACCATGCTGGTGTGTAGGTCCATACCATGCTGGTATGTAGGTCTATACCATACTGGTATGTAGGTCTATACCATGCTGGTGTGTAGGTCTATACCATGCTGGTATGTAGGTCTATACCATACTGTTTTATAGGTCTACACCATACTGGAATGTAGGTCTATACTATGCTGGTGTGTAGGTCTATACCATGCTGGTATGTAGGTCTATACCATACTGGTATGTAGGTCTATACCATGCTGGTATGTAGGTCTATACCATGCTGGTATGTAGGTCTATACCATGCTGGTATATAGGTCTATACCATACTGGTATTTAGGTCTATACCATGCTGGTATGTAGGTCTATACCATACTGTTATATAGGTCTATACTATGCTGGTATGTAGGTCTATACCATACTGTTATATAGGTCTACACCATGCTGGTATGTAGGTCTATACCATGCTGGTATATAGGTCTATACCATGCTGGTATGTAGGTCTATACCATGCTGGTATATAGGTCTATACCATGCTGGTATGTAGGGCTACACCATGCTGGTATGTAGGTCTATACCATACTGGTATGTAAGTCTATACCATGCTGGTATGTAGGGCTACACCATGCTGGTATGTAGGTCTATACCATGCTGGTATGTAGGTCTATACCATGCTGGTATACAGGTCTATACCATGCTGGTATATAGGTCTATACCTTGTGATGTGAGAGTAGGATAAGTTCCCGGTGAGAAGACAGCTGTTGATCCCACAGCATTCCCCATTGATCCAACCCTTAAGGCACAGATGACAAGGGGATCAAAGAGGGACAAGATAACAAAGATGAGAAGATCAAAGTAGGGATGAGCAAGAAATTGTGTACCTACCAGGTAGAGTTCCCACGCTGGCGGGGAGAAGAGCTGTGAGATGGACCATGAGTATGTATATCCAGTAAGCACACATCATGCTGAAATCTTGTAGATATTATTACTGTGTATTCCTATGTATGGGTCCGAGGCAGATGATAGTCTTTATGTGTGTGGCGCTGGTCCGCGGCTCGGTGTTGCCGGCTTGGTCTTTCAGGCCGCCGTCAACAGACTGAGCCCCGCTTGGACTCCCGCTGCGTATATATGTCTGTATGGACTGCGCACAGCACAACACAGTTGTACGCATCAGCGGGTAGCATAGCCGGTCACTGAGTCACAGGCTGGCACGCAGGCAGTCACTGAGTCAGGCAGGCACGCAGGCAGCTTGTATCCCTCCACACCAGCATCGGTAAACATGTGGCCTGCCTGCGTAGCACCCTCCGTGAGCAGCCTGCGTGGCCCCCAAGCCTGTCGCCCCATACGCAAACACAAATATTAAACTCCTGAATGCAAATCAAAACCTAATAAAAACAGCAATTTAAACATTGTGGTAGATGAATCATGTCACAGGTAACTGAGTGTAGAGAAATGTTTGATGTCTCCCTATTCTGATAGTTATTCAGTAAAATCTGACGTAAACTTTACGATTTAACCAAATGAATTAGTGTCCCTGGCATTATATTGCTAAAGCATTAGTAATAATGTACTATATTGGTAAAGTGCTCATTGTAGACGGACGGTAGTAGACTGGTAATACACTGTTGGTAGTGGACAATGGGTAGTATATTATTTGTAGTAGACTGCTGGTAGTGGACTGCTGGTAGTGGACTGTTGGTGGTAGACTGTTTGTAGTGGACTATTGGTAGTAGACTACTGGTAGTAGACTTCTGGTAGTAGACTGCTGGTGGGAGACTACTGGTGGTAGACTGTAATAGACTGTAGGTAGTAGACTGCTGGAGGTAGACTGTTGGTGGTAGACTGCTGGTAGTAGACTGCTGGTAGTAGACTACTGGTGGTAGACTGCTGGTAGTAGACTGCTGGTAGTAGACTACTGGTAGTAGACTACTGGTAGTAGACTTCTGGTAGTAGACTGCTGGTAGTAGACTACTGGTAGTAGACTGCTGGTGGTAGATTGCTGGTAGTAGACTCCTGGTGGTAGACTGCTGGAAGTAGACTGCTGGTGGTAGACTACTGGTAATAGACTGCTGGTAGTAGACTGCTGGTAGTAGACTGCTGGTAGTAGACTGCTGGTAGTAGACTGCTGGTGGTAGACTACTGGTAATAGACTGCTGGTAGTAGATTGCTGGTAGTAGACTGCTGGTGGTAGACTACTGGTAATAGACTGCTGGGGGTAGACTACTGGTAGTAGACTGCTGGTGGTAGACTCCTGGTGGTAGACTCCTGGTGGTAGACTGCTGGTAATAGACTGCTGGTGGTAGACTACTGGTTATAGACTGCTGGTAGTAGATTGCTGGTAGTAGACTGCTGGTGGTAGACTACTGGTAATAGACTGCTGGTAGTAGATTGCTGGTAGTAGACTGCTGGTGGTAGACTACTGGTAATAGACTGCTGGTGGTAGACTACTGGTAGTAGACTGCTGGTGGTAGACTCCTGGTGGTAGACTCCTGGTGGTAGACTGCTGGTAGTAGACTGCTGGTGGTAGACTACTGGTAATAGACTGCTGGTAGTAGATTGCTGGTAGTAGACTGCTGGTGGTAGACTACTGGTAGTAGACTGCTGGTGGTAGACTACTGGTGGTAGACTACTGGTGGTAGACTGTTGGTTGTAGACTACTGGTGGTAGACTACTGGTGGTAGACTACTGGTGGTAGACTACTGGTAATAGACTGCTGGTGGTAGACTACTGGTAATAGACTGCTGGTAGTAGACTGCTGGTAGTAGACTGCTGGTTGTAGACTACTGGTAATAGACTGCTGGTAGTAGACTGCTGGTAGTAGACTGCTGGTAGTAGACTGCTGGTAGTAGACTGGTGGTGGTAGACTGCTGGTAGTGGACTGCTGGTAGTAGACTACTGGTGGTAGACTCCTGGTGGTAGACTCCTGGTGGTAGACTCCTGGTGGTAGACTACTGGTGGTAGACTGCTGGTGGTAGACTACTGGTGGTAGACTACTGGTAATAGACTGTAGGTAGTGGTCTGCTGGTAGTAGACTGCTGGTAGTAGACTGCTGGTAGTAGACTGCTGGTAGTAGACTACTGGTGGTAGACTACTGGTAGTAGACTGCTGGTAGTAGACTGCTGGTAGTAGACTGCTGGTAGTAGACTACTGGTGGTAGACTCCTGGTGGTAGACTGCTGGTGGTAGATTGGTGGTAGACAGTTTGTCTGTTTTGTGATTATGCTTCTTTCTTTTCCTACTATTCTAGCTACAGCATTCTGTAGTCTTTGCAATTTGGCTATCTCACATTTTGGTAGTCTAACCAAAAGTGAATTACCATAATCAAGAGTTGATGTAATAAAGTAGACTGCTGGTAGTAGACTGTTAGTAGTGGACTTCTGATAGTGAAATGCTTGTGTTTTAATCAAATCCAAATAATGTAATCAAGCAAGTGATTTGTTCCTATTACTTTTTGCAAAAATAAAATCAAATAAAATATTGCTTATTCGAGATGTTAAAGCATACCGGCCATTTTTTGGGGGAAGATTTTTTTCCATGCCTTAGTTCACAAAATACATTGAGGTAAATTTTGAAGCTGAGACAGAAAAAGAAAAGAACTTAATTAATGATAGACAATTAATTATGATACGGAGACGCCAATCTTAATATTTGTTTTCCTTTCAATATTTCACTTTTCCACTGAAGGCTCTCAGAAAAAAATATTTCTTTTCTGAAATTTCTCCATTAACTCCCTCTTCTAAATGCTTAATGGCCAACCTAAACTGGTACTATAGAATAAAGACAGTTCTATATTTCTCACACACTGAATGACTGTGGGTGTTTCAAGTTACTTTAGACCTTATTTTCCAACCCCAACAGCCTCATGGAGTGGAGCAGTGGATCTGTGCCAGTGGTTGTTCATTAAAGTGAAGATTGCTTTGAATTGGAAGGTTGGTCCCTACTGCCACTGGAGATTTTAGGCTTATAAAAGGCACTTTATCATGATGTAGAGATAAACTATGCTGCTTGAACATTAACTGACCGGTGTCTATGAGATAAACACTAGATTTTCATGGCACGAGACTTTGGTATGAGACTTTGGCACGAGGCTTTGATGGAAAAATGTTATATAACACAAAAACGGGACATTGATCCAAATTTAATACCTTATATTTCCAAACTATTTTTCGATTGTCTAACGAAAGATCACACCACCAATCTTGTGAATCTTATAAAATAATAAACGTTATGAATGCTATTGTTACGTACACGTTTTGTGTATCTTGGCTCAGCCAATCATCATAGACCTCTTTATAAAGTGAGGACCAATCAAAGTAGGAGTCTCCTAACTTTGAATAAGATGTCAATACACAACATTATCAGCATTAAATACAAAGTACAAACACCGAATAGGGACCTGATGTTGTCATCAGCCGGATCATATTTTCCTCTTATAATAGATAAATTATCTGTGCCATATCTATTAAAGCATACATGAAATGAGGTTTTCATGCACTTTTTTCTTGCATAATATAAATGTTTTTACCCCAAACTTTGCAATCAAATGTTATTACCCATCATATTTCCCCTACATAAAGTTCTGTGCCATTTGTAAGTGGATGAGAATTCTGATAAAATCTAAATTATCCATTGGACACTTTATCAACAAACTATGTTTAGCTGACCAGTGATCGAGTGCAAACACCTGCTTAGTAAAGTTTTGCTAACTATGGGGCACCTTCAGATTGGGACAATGGAGTGATTTGGCTAACAGATCCCTGTTTATCCATTAATATGTGTCCAAAGTTACTGGCCTAACATCCTGACAAACCATAATAGAGGTCACATGCTTGTATACATGTGACCACCTGGTGGTCACAAAAGTACACCCAGTACTTGGCACAGGAAATACAATAACTATGGTCGGTGTATTTTGGTTGACTATAGTGAGATAGCTTGACCGTATCACAGTTTTGTGGCCACATATCATTTAAGCATTCCCCAAACCTCTGTGATGCCTGAAACCTCTGTGATTTCATGAATGCTTTAAAGTATATATTTGCCATTTGTTGAAATTGTCTTCCAATAGTAATTGATGCATTCTCTTAACACAGAAAACTTATATTCCCACTTTGGACCTCCTATCGTGTTTCCTCCTATTATTTGAATTTCTTTGGCTCAAATTATCCAACTTCCTCAAAACAGATAGGCTGAGTTCGCTGTTTTATTATTTTATAACAATGAGACCATGAAACCATGGCAATTAATATACAAGAAAAAAACAAACGAATGTACAAAAAGAGAAAGTGGAGATAAAAGTTTCTAATGAGGCCTATATGGTCATATTGTCTTTGCTTATATCTACAGAAACATCATAATGAACCCCTATTGGCCGATTTGAATTTGCAGATTTTGTATATCTAATTTTGGAATATATTAATCTGAATAATTAATGAAATTAAATGAGATTTTGATTTGATTTTGGGATATAACTGTGAAACAACAAATTGCTATATTCAAACAGGTCTTTGTAGAGTATTGGATACTGACTGATAAATTTTCATTTTATATCTTCTCAACAAGATATCATTTGCAACATATTTAGATTACTGAATATTATGATATCATGGTGAGAAGAAATAAGATAGATTAATGAGAAAACATTTCTAAAGTCATCAGTCTGATATTTTTTTTAATTGGCATATAAATCATTAGCATATGGCTAACCATAATGTAAAATTAAATAGTATAGAATTGGTTATGAATAGCCATTTATGCCAATAATGTAGATGCCAATTTGAAAGCAATACCAGGCTGATATTTCAATTGGTGCTTGATATTGTGAAATTTGGTTTAATGATTATTAGCACAAAAATGTAGCTGTCCCTAAATTATAAACTAAATTATAGACCTTTCTAAGGTCAAACGTCATACATGAAGTTATCAATAAATCACCCAAATCAAGAGCAGACATTTTCTGGCCTTCTTCATGACTAAATCCCCTACAAAATCCCTTAAATCCCCAATCCAACATAAGATCTTGAGGGCACAAAACTGCACGAAGTTGGGGGAGTAGAAAATCTGTTTCTCGGGGAATTGAGGTTACATTAAATAAGTAGTTAACAGATAGTCAACATGGCAAATGTGTGCCCTAATTTGTTTTTAACATATCTAATATGGCCGCTGTGTTTTAAACCGGAAATGACGTCAGTTCGTCCCTAGATGATCCCAAACATACATTACAATCTCTTGCTATTTTACTTTTGTGACTAACATTTCAAAATATGCATCTAAAATGGCAGAGATCATTAAATTCCACAACTGTGTTGGCTCAGCACTGTAGCGATGTAAAACTCTGAATAATCGAATTTCCCCACAGTTGCATCGACTTAAATTGAAATCCCCGTGTTGTCAACTACAGAGAATACGCTTGCCCTTCTTCTTGTCTTTAGGGTCAGACAACTCTGACGATGGGTTCAATATTCAATATGCCCCGATTTGTCTGAGGGATAAATCTTCCACCAGACACTGACATTTGCACGGGTGCCCCAAGCAGAAAAGTCATCCCTGATATTTTATGGCTTCGTCAAGAGCCTGCGTTGTAAATTGTTCCTTTTTCCTAAGCATCGCTGTGTATCTCACCTTTGGAGCATCTCTCATTCTTCATCATATTATACACTATTATACCTCTCAGAAATATCTGCATAAACCAACTCCATGGCCATGCTATATTGATATCTTCTCCAGACGAAACAACTATTATCCATATTACCCACCAAAGCACCGTACTAAGCAAATTTTATTTCAAACAAATCGTTTACAAATGTGGCACAATGTGCGTTGTTTTGGTTCTTTGAGAAATATTGCCATATATTGAAAATAGATAATTTGTTACCGTGCCATTTCGACCTCAGGATTATTAACTTTTGTCAAGGATCAAAATGTACATGGCATAGTGATGTGGGATTGAACTGCCGAATTCTGGGACACTTGATGGGTTAAATGTCATCAGTTTGAAACTGTCTAGATTTGACGATGACGATCAAAGGGACACTAATCAGAACACCGCCAATCAGAACGCCACCAATCAGAACACAGCCAATCAGAACACCACCAATCAGAACACCACCTATCAGAACACCGCCAATCAGAACACCACCAATCAGAACACCGCCAACCAGAACACCGCCAATCAGAACACCACCAATTAGAACACCACCAATTAGAACACCACCAATCAGAACACCACCAATTAGAACACCACCAATCAGAACACCGCCAATTAGAACACCGCCAATCAGAACACCGCCAATTATAACACCACCAATCAGAACACCACCAATCAGAACACAACCAATTAGAACACCACCAATCAGAACACAGCCAATCAGAACATCGCCAATTAGAACACCGCAAATTAGAACACCGCCAATCAGAACACTGCCAATCAGACCACCACCAATCAGAACACCGCCAATCAGAACACTGCCAATCAGAACACCGCCAATTATAACACCACCAATCAGAACACCACCAATTAGAACACCGCAAATCAGAACACCGCCAATCAGAACACCGCCAATCAGAACACCACCAATCAGAACACCACCAATCAGAACACCGCCAATCAGAACACCGCCAATCAGAACACCACCAATCAGAACACCACCAATCAGAACACCGCCAATCAGAACACCACCAATTAGAACACCGCCAATCAGAACACTGCCAATCAGACCACCACCAATCAGAACACCGCCAATCAGAACACTGACAATCAGAACACCGCCAATTATAACACCACCAATCAGAACACCACCAATCAAAATGCCACCAATCAGAACATCACAAATCAGAACACCACCAGTCAGAACACCGCCAATTAGAACACCACCAATCAGAACACCGCCAATCAGAACACCGCCAATCAGAACACCACCAATTAGAACACCGCCAATCAGAACACCGCTAATCAGAACACCGCCAATTATAACACCACCAATCAGAACACCACAAATCAGAACACCACCAGTCAGAACACCGCCAATCAGAACACCACCAATCAGAACACCACCAATCAGAACACCGCCAATTAGAACACCGCCAATTATAACACCGCCAATTATAACACCACCAATCAGAATACCACCAATCAGAATACCACCAATCAGAACACCGCCAATTAGAACACCACCAATCAGAACACCACCAATCAGAACACCACCAATCAGAACACCACCAATTAGAACACCACCAATCAAAAAGACCACCAATCAAAAAGACCACCAAAAGTCTGATATTCAGAGTGTCACAATTCTTTTATGTAGTTGATATAGTTTATGTAGTTGAACATCTTTTATATGCACTGCAATGTCAATGTCCATAAAGCTAATCAAACGCAAAGCACCTGTCAATGTGTGCTACTTTTATCTCCTCTGACGCACAACTCCTTCCCAGATTTTTCACAAACAACACTTAGGAAACAACACTTCAGTTTTTATTTTTCTGTGATAGTTTGAGTACATCAGCACCTGTGACTTCACACCAGCAGCCTCGGACATATCATTGTTGATGATGCCTTCTTGAAATGACATACCTACAGCATACACATTTTCACACCCATCACTCACTATGCAACTGTCGCTGAAACATTCATGACTAAACAGCTCCCCACTGAGATGTGAAGTGTGAAACATCTTGACCTCCATAACAGACACCAGTTATCACAAGAAGACAGAATATTGGATATATATATATATATATATATATAAATATATATATATATATATATATATATATATATATATATATATATATATATATATATATATATATATATATATATATATATATATATATATATATATATATATATATATATATATATATATATATATATATATATATATATATATATATATATATATATATATATATATAGTATGGTATTGTTAGTGTATGGTATTGTTAGTGTTCTGTACTTAAGCATATAAGCATATATATATATATATATATATATATATATATATATATATATATATATATATATATATATATATATATATATATATATATATATATATATATATATATATATATATATATATATATATATATATATATATATAAATATATATATATATATATATATATATATATATATGATGGTATTGTGAGTGTGATGTAGTTCAGCAGATAATCACGGTATTGAGCCACTATTTTTGCCTTGTTTTATGTTGTTTTCAGGACCCGCCTAATAACGATGCTGAACGTACAGCTGCACGTATTGCCTCTTTAAATCTTTCCAATTTTGAACTTGATATTTTCATGTCATGGTCAGTTGTAAGACATCACACCTTTCTCACAACTAACATCAGACATTAGACTTGTGACAACCAGATCCAGACCCTCTTCATTACCAGTACCAGACCCTCATCACTGCCAAAATACTAGACCATACACACTACCAGCATACTTCCCTCTTCATTACCAGGACAGATTTCCAGTAATACCCCCACAGCACTGGTTCCATGACCAATAACAGACCCCTTTGGTGAACAATACCAGGCTCCATTGACTACCAGTACTTCAACCAGCCATGTTTAAACACAAGACAAACAAACATCAGTCAAACTTAACATCTAGAGGATTATATAAAAATTAAACCACATGATGTATACATGAACACGAAACGTTATAGTTGCAGTTCTGCTCCCCTCTGTGTACTCTTGCTTCTCATTTTTCTGTCAAATCTGTGACACCTTCACACTAATCTGTCTTTAGCCAAGCATGATAATCCAGATTATACCCATGGCCACACAAGATTAGCTTGCCGTTCCGTATTACTCAGCCAATTCCTATTTTAGTGACTGCCACCTCTTCATCAACAGGAAAGGAGACGGTGCCCAAATGGAACGTATCTTCTCGTTGGTGAATAGAGATACAATTTATTCCTTTCAGCCCACTCAATTAAACTAAAGCATCTATAAATAAGGTGGCAATGGGGGAAGGAACCCTCTCATTCACCAGTGTAGTGAGAGACAGACATGGGAGACAGCAGTGCCATATTCCAAACCTTATTTCTAATAAATCTGACCAGATTACCCTTGTGGCTTTATACATTTTGAGAAACCAATACTTGTTTATTGGACTATAAAATGCTCCATTTGCGTTTTATAGGCCAAGGAGACTTGGATATTGGGCCAATAGCTTTAAAGACCTCGTTGCTAGCGTGACCTCGGTGACACTCAGTGTGTTGTTAAATGGTTCTCTTTTTCTGAGATTGTAGATTCGATAGTCCAGTCTCATCAAATTGTATCTCTATCATGTCCAGGGAGCATACTGTAACACACCTTATGTATTTCCATGGACACCATGGATAGGGTGGTTAGCATAATCATTGCAGCATTAGCCAAGCTTATATTGACCTTATTGAAGCAGTATCAGCCAAGCCTATGGCATCAACCTTATTGAAGCAGTATCAGCCAAGCCTATAGTATCAATCTTATTGAAGCAGTATCAGTCAAACCTATAGTATCAACCTTATTGAAGCAGTATCAGCCAAGTCTATAGTATCAATCTTATTGAATCAGTATCAAAGCCAAACCTTTAGTATCAACCTTATTGAAGCAGTATCAGCCAAGCCTATGGTATCAACCCTATTGAAGCAGTATCAGTCAAACCGATAGTATCAACCTTATTGAAGCAGTATCAGTCAAACCGATAGTATCAACCTTATTGAAGCAGTTTCAGTCAAACCGATAGTATCAACCTTATTGAAGCAGTTTCAGTCAAACCGATAGTATCAACCTTATTGAAGCAGTATCAGCCAAACCTATAGTATCAACCCTATTGAAGCAGTATCATCCAAGCCTATAGTATCGACCTTATGGAAGCAGTATCAGCCAAACCTATAGTATCGACCTTCTGGAGGAAGTATCAGCCAAACCTAAAGTATCGACCCTATTGAAGCAGTATCAGCCAAGCCTATAGTATCAACCTTATTGAAGCAGTATCAGCCAAACCTTTAGTATCAACCTTATTGAAGCAGTATCAGCCAAGCCTATGGTATCAATCTTATTGAAGCAGTATCAGCCAAACCTATAGTATCAACCTTATTGAAGCAGTATCAGTCAAACCTATAGTATCAACCTTATTGAAGCAGTATCAGCCAAACCGATAGTATCAACCTTATTGAAGCAGTATCAGCCAAACCTTTAGTATCAACCTTATGGAAGAATTATCAGTCAAGCCTATAGTATCAATCTTATTGAGGAAGTATCAGTATGATGTTTACCAAAAATACTGTCATCCTAAGTAGTGTAATGCAGTGTCAGTACAACAAACCCACGATGGGTGGAATTCTATTAATGAATGTTAATCTACTGACGAGTAAGATGCCAGTTTATATATAACTCAGCAGGGACAAGGCTTTGCGGTAGGATGTCTGTCTTTCATACTCTAGATCTGGCAGACAGGATTCCATCCCCGGTAGGACCTAAGTCTTTTATAAACCACTATGGAGAAAGGTGGACATTTACTAATGAGTAATGTGTCATTTCTAGTCAGCTCCTGATAACTGAGGATCAAGTAATGTGGTTGGTCAAGTCTTGCCAATGTAATATCACAATCCATATCCATTCTTTGACTTGAAGAAAATATAGAGCTCCGAAATCAGATGAATACAAATCGCCAGGTTTTTGTCAAAGTTAGAAACCAGTTAATATCCCTTTCACTCTAAGGAGGTATAATTATATTTGATGTGTATGCAGATCCAATATTTCTAATACCGCTGTTTATATGTACTGTTTTCGCATGACCGTTCTTCTCTACGAGTCATGCACAATACGTATAATAGTGCATACATTTATTGTTTTGATGATTGGAGACCCATATACACATATATGGCTAACAGGGGGCAGCACTAAATGCAATATATTCATAGAGGACAGCACAATGCTATCTGAGACATTAAAACATTCATGAAATGAGGTTTTCAAGTACTTTCTTCCTTGCAAAATATAAATGTTTATACCCCAAACTTTGCGATCAAAAGTTATTACCCATCATATTTCCCCTACATACATTTCTGTGCCATTTGAAAGTGGATGAGTCTTTTGCTAGCAAACCTTGTTTATGCCTCAGTCACATTTGGAAATGCTGGAAACTTTTATGTCGCAGCAATGCTCCCGATGACCTGTCCGACATCTTAAAGATGCCTAATTGTGGCCGATGATCTCCCAGTGCTCGCACGGCAATCAAAACTGCCGGCTGATTTTGTGAAAAATACTCATCTTAACTGAAATTGTCACAAATGTGACTGAGGCATTAGCTGACTTGTGATCTTGTACAGACACTTGCTTAGAGTGGTACAATGGAGTGATTTGGCTTACAGGCCATTAACATTTGTCCAATGGTACAGGCCTAACACCCCAACAAACCACATGATTGTATTCATGTGGCCACTTTGTGGTCAAAAGAGTACAGCCAATATTTGGCACTTTCAGCAAAACACAATAACCATGGTCAGTGTATTTTGGTTGATTTTAGTGAGATAGCTTGCTTGTATCACAGTTCGTAGCAACATATCATTCAAGCATACCCCAAATTGCCTGTGACCTCTGTGGTTTCATGAATGCTTTAAGGCTGTGTTTCCTCAATAATTGCAGTCCGTAATGCAGTGCACAATGCAGTGCGTCATGCAGAGCGTCATTGCGTATTCACATGACAATATCACTGTCAATGTGTGCTACCTGTCCTGATGATATATACCACTTTCATGTGTGCTACCTGTCCTGATGATATATACCACTGTCCTGTGTGCTACCTGTCCTGATGATATATACCACTGTCATGTGTGCTACCTGTCCTGATGATATATACCACTGTCATGTGTGCTAGCTGTCCTGATGATATATACCACTGTCATGATGTGTGCTACCTGTCCTGATGGTATATACCACTGTCATGTGTGCTACATGTCCTGATGATATATACCACAGTCATGTGTGCTACCTGTCCTGATGATATATACCACAGTCCTGTGTGCTACCTGTCCTGATGATATATACCACGGTCATGTGTGCTACCTGTCCTGATGATATATACCACTGTCATGATGTGTGCTACCTGTCCTGATGATATATACCACTGTCATGATGTGTGCTACCTGTCCTGATGGTATATACCACTGTCATGTGTGCTACCTGTCCTGATGATATATACCACGGTCATGTGTGCTACCTGTCCTGATGATATATACCACAGTCCTGTGTGCTACCTGTCCTGATGATATATACCACGGTCATGTGTGCTACCTGTCCTGATGATATATACCACAGTCATGTATGCTACCTGTCCTGATGATATATACCACTGTCATGTGTGCTACCTGTCCTGATGATATATACCACTGTCCTGTGTGCTACCTGTCCTGACAATATATACCACTGTCATGTGTGCTACCTGTCCTGATGATATATACCACAGTCCTGTGTGCTACCTGTCCTGATGGTATATACCACTGTCATGTGTGCTACCTGTCCTGATGATATATACCACGGTCATGTGTGCTACCTGTCCTGATGATATATACCACTGTCATGATGTGTGCTACCTGTCCTGATGGTATATACCACTGTCATGTGTGCTACCTGTCCTGATGATATATACCACAGTCCTGTGTGCTACCTGTCCTGATGATATATACCACTGTCATGATGTGTGCTACCTGTCCTGATGGTATATACCACTGTCATGATGTGTGCTACCTGTCCTGATGATATATACCACGGTCATGTGTGCTACCTGTCCTGATGATATATACCACTGTCATGATGTGTGCTACCTGTCCTGATGGTATATACCACTGTCATGATGTGTGCTACCTGTCCTGATGATATATACCACAGTCCTGTGTGCTACCTGTCCTGATGATATATACCACTGTCATGATGTGTGCTACCTGTCCTGATGGTATATACCACTGTCATGTGTGCTACCTGTCCTGATGGTATATACCACTGTCCTGTGTGCTACCTGTCCTGATGATATATACCACTTTCATGTATGCTACCTGTCCTGACAATATATACCACTGTCCTGTGTGCTACCTGTCCTGATGATATATACCACTGTCATGTGTGCTACCTGTCCTGATGGTATATACCACTGTCATGTGTGCTACCTGTCCTGATGGTATATACCACTGTCATGATGTGTACTACCTGTCCTGATGGTATATACCACTGTCATGTGTGCTACCTGTCCTGACAATATATACCACTGTCCTGTGTGCTACCTGTCCTGATGATATATACCACTTTCATGTGTGCTACCTGTCCTGACAATATATACCACTGTCCTGTGTGCTACCTGTCCTGATGATATATACCACTGTCATGTGTGCTACCTGTCCTGACAATATATACCACTGTCCTGTATGCTACCTATCCTGATGGTATATACCACTGTCCTGTGTGCTACCTGTCCTGATGATATATACCACAGTCATGTGTGCTACCTGTCCTGACAATATATACCACTGTCCTGTATGCTACCTGTCCTGATGGTATATACCACTGTCATGTGTGCTACCTGTCCTGACAATATATACCACTGTCCTGTGTGCTACCTGTCCTGATGATATATACCACTTTCATGTGTGCTACCTGTCCTGACAATATATACCACTGTCATGTGTGCTACCTGTCCTGATGGTATATACCACTGTCATGTGTGCTACCTGTCCTGATGGTATATACCACTGTCATGATGTGTACTACCTGTCCTGATGGTATATACCACTGTCATGTGTGCTACCTGTCCTGACAATATATACCACTGTCCTGTGTGCTACCTGTCCTGATGATATATACCACTTTCATGTGTGCTACCTGTCCTGACAATATATACCACTGTCCTGTGTGCTACCTGTCCTGATGATATATACCACTGTCATGTGTGCTACCTGTCCTGACAATATATACCACTGTCCTGTATGCTACCTATCCTGATGGTATATACCACTGTCCTGTGTGCTACCTGTCCTGATGATATATACCACAGTCATGTGTGCTACCTGTCCTGACAATATATACCACTGTCCTGTATGCTACCTGTCCTGATGGTATATACCACTGTCATGTGTGCTACCTGTCCTGACAATATATACCACTGTCCTGTGTGCTACCTGTCCTGATGATATATACCACTTTCATGTGTGCTACCTGTCCTGACAATATATACCACTGTCCTGTGTGCTACCTGTCCTGATGATATATACCACTGTCATGTGTGCTACCTGTCCTGACAATATATACCACTGTCCTGTATGCTACCTATCCTGATGGTATATACCACTGTCCTGTGTGCTACCTGTCCTGATGATATATACCACTGTCATGTGTGCTACCTGTCCTGATGGTATATACCACTGTCATGTGTGCTACCTGTCCTGATGGTATATACCACTGTAATGATGTGTACTACCTATCCTGATGGTATATACCACTGTCCTGTGTGCTACCTGTCCTGATGATATATACCACTGTCCTGTGTGCTACCTGTCCTGATGATATATACCACTTTCATGTGTGCTACCTGTCCTGACAATATATACCACTGTCCTGTGTGCTACCTGTCCTGATGATATATACCACTGTCATGTGTGCTACCTGTCCTGACAATATATACCACTGTCCTGTATGCTACCTATCCTGATGGTATATACCACTGTCCTGTGTGCTACCTGTCCTGATGATATATACCACTGTCATGTGTGCTACCTGTCCTGATGGTATATACCACTGTCATGTGTGCTACCTGTCCTGATGGTATATACCACTGTCATGATGTGTACTACCTATCCTGATGGTATATACCACTGTCCTGTGTGCTACCTGTCCTGATGATATATACCACTGTCCTGTATGCTACCTATCCTGATGGTATATACCACTGTCCTGTGTGCTACCTGTCCTGATGATATATATACCACAGTCATGTGTGCTACCTGTCCTGACAATATATACCACTGTCCTGTATGCTACCTGTCCTGATGGTATATACCACTGTCATGTGTGCTACCTGTCCTGACAATATATACCACTGTCCTGTGTGCTACCTGTCCTGATGATATATACCACTTTCATGTGTGCTACCTGTCCTGACAATATATACCACTGTCCTGTGTGCTACCTGTCCTGATGATATATACCACTGTCATGTGTGCTACCTGTCCTGACAATATATACCACTGTCCTGTATGCTACCTATCCTGATGGTATATACCACTGTCCTGTGTGCTACCTGTCCTGATGATATATACCACAGTCATGTATGCTACCTGTCCTGACAATATATACCACAGTCATGTGTGCAACCTGTCCTGATGATATATACCACTGTCCTGTGTGCTACCTGTCCTGACAATATATACCACTGTCATGTGTGCTACCTGTCCTGATGATATATACCACAGTCATGTATGCTACCTGTCCTGACAATATATACCACTTTCATGTGTGCTACCTGTCCTGATGATATATACCACAGTCATGTATGCTACCTGTCCTGACAATATATACCACAGTCATGTGTGCAACCTGTCCTGATGATATATACCACTGTCCTGTGTGCTACCTATCCTGATGATATATACCACTGTCATGTGTGCTTCCTGTCCTGATGATATATACCACTGTCATGTGTGCTACCTGTCCTGATGATATATACCACTGTCATGTGTGCTACCTGTCCTGACAATATATACCACTGTCCTGTGTGCTACCTGTCCTGATGATATATACCACAGTCATGTATGCTACCTGTCCTGACAATATATACCACAGTCATGTGTGCAACCTGTCCTGATGATATATACCACTATCCTGTGTGCTACCTATCCTGATGATATATACCACTGTCATGTGTGCTACCTGTCCTGATGATATATACCACAGTCATGTGTGCTACCTGTCCTGATGATATATACCACAGTCATGTGTGCTACCTGTCCTGATGATATATACCACTGTCATGTGTGCTACCTGTCCTGATGATATATACCACTGTCCTGTGTGCTACCTGTCCTGATGATATATACCACTGTCCTGTGTGCTACCTGTCCTGATGATATATACCACTGTCATGTGTGCTACCTGTCCTGACGATATATACCACAGTCCTGTGTGCTACCTGTCCTGATGATATATACCACTTTCATGTGTGCTACCTGTCCTGATGATATATACCACTGTCCTGTGTGCTACCTGTCCTGATGATATATACCACTGTCCTGTGTGCTACCTGTCCTGATGATATATACCACTGTCCTGTGTGCTACCTGTCCTGATGATATATACCACTGTCATGTGTGCTACCTGTCCTGACAATATATACCACTGTCCTGTATGCTACCTATCCTGATGGTATATACCACTGTCCTGTGTGCTACCTGTCCTGATGATATATACCACTGTCATGTGTGCTACCTGTCCTGATGGTATATACCACTGTCATGTGTGCTACCTGTCCTGATGGTATATACCACTGTCATGATGTGTACTACCTATCCTGATGGTATATACCACTGTCCTGTGTGCTACCTGTCCTGATGATATATACCACTGTCCTGTGTGCTACCTGTCCTGATGATATATACCACTTTCATGTGTGCTACCTGTCCTGACAATATATACCACTGTCCTGTGTGCTACCTGTCCTGATGATATATACCACTGTCATGTGTGCTACCTGTCCTGACAATATATACCACTGTCCTGTATGCTACCTATCCTGATGGTATATACCACTGTCCTGTGTGCTACCTGTCCTGATGATATATACCACTGTCATGTGTGCTACCTGTCCTGATGGTATATACCACTGTCATGTGTGCTACCTGTCCTGATGGTATATACCACTGTCATGATGTGTACTACCTATCCTGATGGTATATACCACTGTCCTGTGTGCTACCTGTCCTGATGATATATACCACTGTCCTGTATGCTACCTATCCTGATGGTATATACCACTGTCCTGTGTGCTACCTGTCCTGATGATATATATACCACAGTCATGTGTGCTACCTGTCCTGACAATATATACCACTGTCCTGTATGCTACCTGTCCTGATGGTATATACCACTGTCATGTGTGCTACCTGTCCTGATGATATATACCACTGTCATGTGTGCTACCTGTCCTGATGGTATATACCACTGTCATGTGTGCTACCTGTCCTGATGGTATATACCACTGTCATGATGTGTACTACCTATCCTGATGGTATATACCACTGTCCTGTGTGCTACCTGTCCTGATGATATATACCACTGTCCTGTATGCTACCTATCCTGATGGTATATACCACTGTCCTGTGTGCTACCTGTCCTGATGATATATATACCACAGTCATGTGTGCTACCTGTCCTGACAATATATACCACTGTCCTGTATGCTACCTGTCCTGATGGTATATACCACTGTCATGTGTGCTACCTGTCCTGACAATATATACCACTGTCCTGTGTGCTACCTGTCCTGATGATATATACCACTTTCATGTGTGCTACCTGTCCTGACAATATATACCACTGTCCTGTGTGCTACCTGTCCTGATGATATATACCACTGTCATGTGTGCTACCTGTCCTGACAATATATACCACTGTCCTGTATGCTACCTATCCTGATGGTATATACCACTGTCCTGTGTGCTACCTGTCCTGATGATATATACCACAGTCATGTATGCTACCTGTCCTGACAATATATACCACAGTCATGTGTGCAACCTGTCCTGATGATATATACCACTGTCCTGTGTGCTACCTGTCCTGACAATATATACCACTGTCATGTGTGCTACCTGTCCTGATGATATATACCACAGTCATGTATGCTACCTGTCCTGACAATATATACCACTTTCATGTGTGCTACCTGTCCTGATGATATATACCACAGTCATGTATGCTACCTGTCCTGACAATATATACCACAGTCATGTGTGCAACCTGTCCTGATGATATATACCACTGTCCTGTGTGCTACCTATCCTGATGATATATACCACTGTCATGTGTGCTTCCTGTCCTGATGATATATACCACTGTCATGTGTGCTACCTGTCCTGATGATATATACCACTGTCATGTGTGCTACCTGTCCTGACAATATATACCACTGTCCTGTGTGCTACCTGTCCTGATGATATATACCACAGTCATGTATGCTACCTGTCCTGACAATATATACCACAGTCATGTGTGCAACCTGTCCTGATGATATATACCACTATCCTGTGTGCTACCTATCCTGATGATATATACCACTGTCATGTGTGCTACCTGTCCTGATGATATATACCACAGTCATGTGTGCTACCTGTCCTGATGATATATACCACAGTCATGTGTGCTACCTGTCCTGATGATATATACCACTGTCATGTGTGCTACCTGTCCTGATGATATATACCACTGTCCTGTGTGCTACCTGTCCTGATGATATATACCACTGTCCTGTGTGCTACCTGTCCTGATGATATATACCACTGTCATGTGTGCTACCTGTCCTGACGATATATACCACAGTCCTGTGTGCTACCTGTCCTGATGATATATACCACTTTCATGTGTGCTACCTGTCCTGATGATATATACCACTGTCCTGTGTGCTACCTGTCCTGATGATATATACCACTGTCCTGTGTGCTACCTGTCCTGATGATATATACCACTGTCCTGTGTGCTACCTGTCCTGATGATATATACCACTGTCATGTGTGCTACCTGTCCTGACAATATATACCACTGTCCTGTATGCTACCTATCCTGATGGTATATACCACTGTCCTGTGTGCTACCTGTCCTGATGATATATACCACTGTCATGTGTGCTACCTGTCCTGATGGTATATACCACTGTCATGTGTGCTACCTGTCCTGATGGTATATACCACTGTCATGATGTGTACTACCTATCCTGATGGTATATACCACTGTCCTGTGTGCTACCTGTCCTGATGATATATACCACTGTCCTGTGTGCTACCTGTCCTGATGATATATACCACTTTCATGTGTGCTACCTGTCCTGACAATATATACCACTGTCCTGTGTGCTACCTGTCCTGATGATATATACCACTGTCATGTGTGCTACCTGTCCTGACAATATATACCACTGTCCTGTATGCTACCTATCCTGATGGTATATACCACTGTCCTGTGTGCTACCTGTCCTGATGATATATACCACTGTCATGTGTGCTACCTGTCCTGATGGTATATACCACTGTCATGTGTGCTACCTGTCCTGATGGTATATACCACTGTCATGATGTGTACTACCTATCCTGATGGTATATACCACTGTCCTGTGTGCTACCTGTCCTGATGATATATACCACTGTCCTGTATGCTACCTATCCTGATGGTATATACCACTGTCCTGTGTGCTACCTGTCCTGATGATATATATACCACAGTCATGTGTGCTACCTGTCCTGACAATATATACCACTGTCCTGTATGCTACCTGTCCTGATGGTATATACCACTGTCATGTGTGCTACCTGTCCTGACAATATATACCACTGTCCTGTGTGCTACCTGTCCTGATGATATATACCACTTTCATGTGTGCTACCTGTCCTGACAATATATACCACTGTCCTGTGTGCTACCTGTCCTGATGATATATACCACTGTCATGTGTGCTACCTGTCCTGACAATATATACCACTGTCCTGTATGCTACCTATCCTGATGGTATATACCACTGTCCTGTGTGCTACCTGTCCTGATGATATATACCACAGTCATGTATGCTACCTGTCCTGACAATATATACCACAGTCATGTGTGCAACCTGTCCTGATGATATATACCACTGTCCTGTGTGCTACCTGTCCTGACAATATATACCACTGTCATGTGTGCTACCTGTCCTGATGATATATACCACAGTCATGTATGCTACCTGTCCTGACAATATATACCACTTTCATGTGTGCTACCTGTCCTGATGATATATACCACAGTCATGTATGCTACCTGTCCTGACAATATATACCACAGTCATGTGTGCAACCTGTCCTGATGATATATACCACTGTCCTGTGTGCTACCTATCCTGATGATATATACCACTGTCATGTGTGCTACCTGTCCTGATGATATATACCACTGTCATGTGTGCTACCTGTCCTGATGATATATACCACTGTCATGTGTGCTACCTGTCCTGACAATATATACCACTGTCCTGTGTGCTACCTGTCCTGATGATATATACCACAGTCATGTATGCTACCTGTCCTGACAATATATACCACAGTCATGTGTGCAACCTGTCCTGATGATATATACCACTATCCTGTGTGCTACCTATCCTGATGATATATACCACTGTCATGTGTGCTACCTGTCCTGATGATATATACCACAGTCATGTGTGCTACCTGTCCTGATGATATATACCACAGTCATGTGTGCTACCTGTCCTGATGATATATACCACTGTCATGTGTGCTACCTGTCCTGATGATATATACCACTGTCCTGTGTGCTACCTGTCCTGATGATATATACCACTGTCCTGTGTGCTACCTGTCCTGATGATATATACCACTGTCATGTGTGCTACCTGTCCTGACGATATATACCACAGTCCTGTGTGCTACCTGTCCTGATGATATATACCACTTTCATGTGTGCTACCTGTCCTGATGATATATACCACTGTCCTGTGTGCTACCTGTCCTGATGATATATACCACTGTCCTGTGTGCTACCTGTCCTGATGATATATACCACTGTCATGTGTGCTACCTGTCCTGACGATATATACCACAGTCCTGTGTGCTACCTGTCCTGATGATATATACCACTTTCATGTGTGCTACCTGTCCTGATGATATATACCACTGTCCTGTGTGCTACCTGTCCTGATGATATGAACCACAGTCATGTGTGCTACCTGTCCTGATGATATATACCACTTTCGTGTGTGCTACCTGTCCTGATGATATATACCACTGTCATGTATGCTACCCGTCCTGATGATATATACCACAGTCATGTGTGCTACCTGTCCTGATGATATATACCACAGTCATGTGTGCTACCTGTCCTGATGATTTATACCACTTTCGTGTGTGCTACCTGTCCTGATGATATATACCACTTTCGTGTGTGCTACCTGTCCTGATGGTATATACCACTGTCATGTGTGCTACCTGTCCTGATGGTATATACCACTGTCATGTGTGCTACCTGTCCTGATGATATATACCACTTTCGTGTGTGCTACCTGTCCTGATGGTATATACCACTGTCATGTGTGCTACCTGTCCTGATGGTATATACCACTGTCATGTGTGCTAGCTGTCCTGATGGTATATACCACTGTCATGTGTGCTACCTGTCCTAATGGTATATACCACTGTCATGTGTGCTACCTGTCCTGATGATATATACCACTGTCATGTGGGCTACCTGTCCTGATGATATATACCACAGTCATGATGTGAGCTACCTGTCCTGATGGTATATACCACTGTCATGTGTGCTACCTGTCCTGATGGTATATACTACTGTCATGTGTGCTACCTGTCCTGATGATATATACCACTTTCGTGTGTGCTACCTGTCCTGATGATATATACCACAGTCATGTGTGCTACCTGTCCTGATGATATAAACCACAGTCATGTGTGCTACCTGTCCTGATGATATATACCACTGTCATGATGTGTACTATCTGTCCTGATGATATATACCACAGTCGTGTGTGCTACCTGTCCTGATGATATAAACCAGTCATGTGTGCTACCTGTCCTGATGATATAAACCACAGTCATGTGTGCTACCTGTCCTGATGATATATATACCACTGTCCTGTGTGCTACCTGTCCTGATGGTATATACCACAGTCATGTGTGCTACCTGTCCTGATGATATATACCACAGTCATGTATGCTACCTGTCCTGATGATATATACCACAGTCCTGTGTGCTACCTGTCCTGATGATATATACCAATGTCATGTGTGTTACCTGTCCTGACGATATATACCACTGTCCTGTGTGCTACCTGTCCTGATGATATATACCACTGTCATGTGTGCTACCTGTCCTGATGATATATACCACTGTCATGTGTGCTACCGGTCCTGATGGTATATACCACTGGCATGTGTGCTACCTGTCCTGATGATATATACCACTGTCATGTGTGCTACCTGTCCTGATGATATATACCACAGTCCTGTGTGCTACCTGTCCTGATGATATATACCATTGTCATGTGTGCTACCTGTCCTGATGATATATACCACTGTCATGTGTGCTACCCGTCCTGATGATATATACCACTGTCATGTGTGCTACCTGTCCTGATGATATATACCACTGTCATGTGTGCTACCTGTCCTGATGATATATACCATTGTCATGTGTGCTACCGGTCCTGATGATATATACCACTGTCATGTGTGCTACCTGTCCTGATGATATATACCATTGTCATGTGTGCTACCTGTCCTGATGGTATATACCACTGTCCTGTGTGCTACCTGTCCTGATGGTATATACCACTGTCATGTGTATTACATGTCCTTGTGAAATATACTGTTGTCATGTGAGCTACTTATCCTGATAATAGATCCAATTTGTGTAAATAATTTTATTATATCTTTTGCCCAGAAGTCTCTCTCTCCAAAACACCATAGTTGTAAGATTTCCTGACACACTATTTTAGATGTTATTTTTGAATATATTTACAAACAAGTAGTTAATCAATTGGTCAGAGTTCTGTAACAACTACAACAATGACAAATTGATAATAATATGATGGAATACTATATACCATTTAATCATTACAATAATATTAAATTCTGATTTCCCTGTTTAAATATTTGTTTTAATGTTTGCAAATAATTAATGGATATTGAATAATGAGACACATGGCTTGCCATAGACCAGTCTCAATTCATTATGTGCTGTATACTTCAGTCATTCATAAAGAAGACCTCCTGAACTTATAAATAATAATTAAAGTACTCAATAAAGGTAAATCTTTGTTGAGATATTCTTTCTGCAAGTTTTTTTTTATTCAATAATTTATCATTGCCGTGGATTTTCTGTTTCCGCTTTATTGTCCCAGTTTGTAATAAACATATAAATTCTCTTGTTCAACATAAATAGAAACTTACAGAAACACCTATACTAAAAGCAGATCAGAGACATTTAAAACAGATATTGGAAACAAGCTGAAGTTCTGCATTATCACTCAGGTGTACCAATCTCGTGGAGGCGCCAGTTCCTGTTTCCCACATGTGGCCATTTGGCCAGCTTGCCAAGGGAATTCTCTCTGTAGATCATCATTTTTACATTAAGTGGATGGAGTAGATTATAAAAGTACTGTTTTATAGCATTTAGATGGAGAAGTGTATTGTAATTTGTGCAAAAACCGATTGCACAAATTGCACGAGACCATGCGAGAGTTGGATGGTGCACCACGCTGACACCTAGTGGCAGACCTGCTCTTTCCAATCTCTGTTTAATTTTCTCTGAGCACACACGTCAGTGAAATGTATCAAAAATAATTATTCATATTTAGTCTATAGCCCTTTTCTCACATTCTCTATTCTTCACGACAGCAATCAGTTTCATGCAAAGATAATTCAATAGACTGTATATTAATTTCACTCAAATGTCTTTTTCTTGCAAAGAAACCTTTAAGTTTTGAAAATAATGATATGTTTATTTCAGTCTTTGATTGGATGTTATCTGCTCGTCGGTAGGTGGCGCCTCTTGATTTGTGACACACATTGCATTTGGTTAATGTCACTGACACTAAAAACACGACTGATGATACAAACAGGCCGATTGAAATGCATAAGGTCACGATTGATCCTTTCTTCTGGGAAGATTTGCTTACTCCTGGAAATAATAATTATCATCAAATCTATTACTGTATTTACTACGTACTCGATAGAAATGTGTGTCTAATGATAACCCACATATTACATTTGATTTAAGATTTAAGTGTATCACGTTATTAGCCTTATATGTATCACGTTACATATCAAATCTACCCTTAGATAAGTTACATACAAGTTACATATCAAATCTACCCTTATATAAGTAACATGCCAAGATACATATCAAATCTTGCCTTAGATAAGTTACATGCCAAGTTGCATATCAAATCTACCCTTATATAAGTTACATGCCAAGTTGCATATCAAATCTTGCCTTAGATAAGTTACATGCCAAGTTACATATCAAATCTTGCCTTAGATAAGTTCCATACCAAGTTAAATATCAAATCTTGCCTTAGATAAGTTACATGCCAAGTTAAAAATCAAATCTTGCCTTAGATAAGTTACATGCCAAGTTAAATATCAAATCTTGCCTTAGATAAGTTACATGCCAAGATACATATCAAATCTAGCCCTAAATAAGTTACATACCAAGTTGCATATCAAATCTTGCCTCAGATAAGCAACATCCAAGATACATATCAAATCTAGCCCTAAATAAGTTACATACCAAGTTGCATATCAAATCTTGCTTTAGATAAGTTACATGCCAAGTTACATATCAAATCTAACCTTAGATAAGTTACATGCCAAGTTACATATCAAATACAGCCTTATACAAGTTACATACCAATTGCAAGTTACATCAAATCTAGCTTATATAAGTTACATATAAAAATTTAAAATCAATTCTTATCAAAATAATTTTACATTCAAATATGAAACTCTACCAAATACGGTTAGAGTAGCTGTAAGCTAGTTCAGGCAAGGCCAGCAATAATTAGAAATATGTAAGCTGATAAGTAACTGACCTGTCAAAGAGCATGGTGTTCCATTCACTTTATGAGCTGAATTTAATGATGAAGCTCCATACCCTGAAATACAAATTACCCAATATACTCAATATATCATATTAAAAAAATATATATATATATATATATATATATATATTTATATATATATATATATATATATATATATATATATATATATATATATATATATATATATATATATATATATATATATATATATATATATATATATATATATATATATATATATATATATAAAATTTGTATTGAAACGTTTTATTGAACCTTAAAGGTTTATTTGTGTTCAGGTATGCAATAATTCCCACCTTTAGACTGGGCCTGGTTGTGGAAACATTTAGGATCTCGGTCTGGCAGTCCTGTTGGTGCAACTGGTTCCTTCCCTAAAATGGTAATGCCGGTATTATTCTGCCTGGTTTAACTTCATTAGGGTAACATGTAAATATCAGATTCAATACCACTGAAATCTGTGTCAGTCCACTAATTCTACAGAATACATGTGACCAGATAAGTAGATAAGAAGTAAAAGTGATGAGATGAGAAGTAAAAGTAACCAGAAAAGTAGTAGAGGAGACTAGATTAGTAGGATAGGAAACTGGGTGAGTAGCAGGAGGAGATCAGATAAGTAGGACAGAAAACTGGGTGAGTAACAGAGGAAACCAGATAAGTAGGATAGGAGACCAGATAAGTAGGATAGGAGACCAGATAAGTAGGAGAGGAGAGCAGATAAGTATGAGAAGATTTTGTTTTTTTGTTTTTTTTGTTTGGGGTTTGACATCACTTTCAACATTATTTCAGTTATTTCGTGATGAGACCTACTTGTAACAGATATAGTGCTGCCTCACTGAATTGTCATGTCGCAGGTCCTTGACATGACAACCCCCCCGGTCACAGATTTACAAGGACAACGGGTTAACCCTTTAGGCACGGGCCTCAGCTCATGTGGGAAATTGTGTCATGAGTTCAATCTCGGCACGGCCGGGGTTCGAACCCACGACCTTTGGATCACCACAGAGGAACTGGTGCTAATAAGCTGGCGCCCTAACCAACTGCGCCACGGCATAAGTATGAGAAGAGACCAGATAAGTAGGAGAAGAGGCCAGGTAAGTAATAGAGGGGACCAGATAAGTAGGAGAGGAGACCAGATAAGAAGGATAGGAGACCAGATAAGTAGAAGAGGAGACCAGATAAGTATGAGAAGAGACCAGATAAGTAGGAGAAGAGACCTGATAAGTAGGAGAAGAGACCAGATAAGTATGAGAAGAGACCAGATAAGTAGGAGAAGAGGCCAGGTAAGTAGTAGAGGGGACCAGATAAGTAGGAGAGGAGACCAGATAAGAAGGATAGGAGACCAGATAAGTAGAAGAGGAGACCAGATAAGTATGAGAAGAGACCAGATAAGTAGGAGAAGAGACCTGATAAGTAGGAGAAGAGACCAGGTAAGTAGTAGAGGGGACCAAATAAGTAGGCAAGGGAACCAAATAAGTAGGAGAGGAGACCAGATAAGTAGGACAGAAAAAACTGGATGAGTTGTTTATGAGACCAGAGGAGTAGCAGAGGAGACCAGATATGTGGGAGAGGGGACCAGATGGGCTGAAAGGAGACCCGATGAGTACTACAGAATGTTGGATAAGTAGAAAAGGAGGATGTAGAAAGGAAACCATATGATTATGAGTAGTAGAGGAAACCAGATGATAAGTAGAGGAAACCAGATGAGTAGTAGAGGAAACCAGATGATAAGTAGAGGAAACCAGATGAGTAGTAGAG
Source organism: Amphiduros pacificus (assembly GCA_949316495.1). Classification (NCBI taxonomy): domain Eukaryota; kingdom Metazoa; phylum Annelida; class Polychaeta; order Phyllodocida; family Hesionidae; genus Amphiduros; species Amphiduros pacificus. The sequence goes on along the minus strand of OX439012.1, from coordinate 10,598,532 downwards.
GAAACCAGATGAGTAGTAGAGGAAACCAGATGAGAAGTAGAGGAAACCAGATGAGTAGTAGAGGAAGCCAGATGAGTAGTAGAGGAAACCAGATGAGTAGTAGAGGAAACCAGATGAGTAGTAGAGGAAACCAGATGAGTAGTAGAGGAAACCAGATGAGTAGTAGAGGAAACCAGATGAGAAGTAGATCTAGAGTAGACCGGATGAAGAGAAAGAAGACGAGATGGGTAGTACAGTAGACTGGATGAGTAGTACAGGAGACCAAATCAGTAGAGGAGGAGACTAGAGGAGTTGACGAGGAGACTAGAGGAGACCAGAGGAGTAGTACAGGAGGCTGGATAAGCAGAATGGAGTAAGCAGAGAGGAGACCAGATGAGTAGTAGAGGAAACCAGATGAATAGAAAGGAGACCAGATGAGTAGTACAGGAGACCAGATGAGTAATACAGGAGACCAACTCAGTAGAGGAGGAGACCAGAGGAGTAGACGAGGAGACCAGAGGAGACCAGAGGAGACCAGAGGAGACCAGAGGAGACCAGAGGAGACCAGAGGAGTAGCAGAGGAGACCAGAGGAGTGGCAGATGAGACTGGATGAGTAGTACACATTAACAAATTATCATAAAATTGACTGAATCTGAGATTAGTATTTGTAGGTAGGAACTCGAAGAGGAGTGTTTTTTACCAGTTTTGCAGGCGGTTATGTACATGTTGTATTGGAAGGAACACACCATCCTGTCCTCAAAGTGGCGATCTCTTCTTCTATGGCTGCACAGGCCTAAACATTTCTCAGCAACTCCCCTTCTTATACAGCAAGACATCACTGGAATATATCATAATCCCCACATTATTAACGCAGCATGCTTGGTTTTATTGAGGTGTCCTGTTCATCGACATGTTATGTTAGTTCGGGGATAGCTTTAAAAGATACATTTTGTCTCTGTGCCTGATATACTATCAGACCTGGGGCTTGTTATCAAAGTCTATACCTAGGGACACGGTAAGTGTATGGTGGTGATGGGAGAGTATGAAAAAGGAAACAGTTAATAGAGATAAATCTTAATAGCTTTTCTCCAGCAGTGCATGTCATCGTGTTGTGACCTTTAAATATATGAAATTGTTTTCCCTACAAATCAGAGAATCAGTTCTCCTTGATGAAAGTCTTCTCAATGTATTTCTCACTGAGGGGTATCAGTGAAATTGGACAAATTATAAATATATCCCTTGTGTGTCTTAATGAATGGTGACTAATGCTACAATGCTAATAAATCCCCAATTCTCATCAGCGAATCTATATGGCTTTGCAGTTAAAATACTAAAGTAAGGAAAAGTCGTGGGGGGTTCAAAGTTAGAATAGGGGATAGCGGCTAAAGCATATGCACTCATTATATTACCAGTAACATCATTGGTGGTAGTTGTAGCCAAGCTGTATTGCACTAAAACATGGTGGCTGTAAGATGGTGGATTACTGCATCAAAATATATTAAAAGTTCAATACAGAGTGATTAGTGATCAGGTCATAACACAGAGTGAATAGTGGTCAGGTTATAACACAGAGTGATCAGTGGTCAGGTCATAACACAGAGTGATTAGTGGTCAGGCCATAACACAGAGTGAATAGTGGTCAGGTCATAACACAGAGTGAATAGTGGTCAGGTCATAACATAGAATGATTAGTGGTCAGCTCATAACACAGAGTGATTAGTGATCAGGTCATAACACAGAGTGATTAATGGTCAGGTCATAACACATAGTGATCAGTGGTCAGGTCATAACACAGAGTGATTAGTGGTCAGGTTATAACACAGAGTGATTAGTGGTCAGGCCATAACACAGAGTGATTAGTGGTCAGGCCATAACACAGAGTGATTAGTGATCAGGTCATAGCACAGAGTGATTTGTGGTAATGTAAGGTCATAACACATAGTGAATAGTGGTCAGGTCATAACACAGAGTGATTAATGGCCAGGTCATAACACAGAGTGATTAGTGGTCAGGTCATAACACAGAGTGATTAGTGATCAGGTCATAGCACAGAGTGATTTGTGGTAATGTAAGGTCATAACACATAGTGAATAGTGGTCAGGTCATAACACAGAGTGATTAATGGCCAGGTCATAACACAGAGTGATTAGTGGTCAGGTCATAACACAGAGTGATTAGTGGTCAGGTCATAACACAGAGTGATTAGTGATCAGGTCATAGCACAGAGTGATTTGTGGTAATGTAAGGTCATAACACATAGTGAATAGTGGTCAGGTCATAACACAGAGTGATTAATGGCCAGGTCATAACACAGAGTGATTAGTGGTCAGGTCATAACACAGAGTGATTAGTGGTCAGGTCATAACACAGAGTGATTAGTGGTCAGGTCATAACACAGAGTGAATAGTGGTCAGGTTATAACACAGAGTGAATAGTGATCAGGTCATAACACAGAGTGATTAGTGGTCAGGTCATAACACAGAGTGATTAGTGGTCAGGTTATAACACAAAGTGAATAGTGGTCAGGTCATAACACAGAGTGATCAGTGGTCAGGTCATAACACAGAGTGATTAGTGGTCAGGTCATAACACAGAGTGATTAGTGGTCAGGTCATAACACAGAGTGAATAGTGGTCAGGTTATAACACAGAGTGAATAGTGATCAGGTCATAACACAGAGTGAATAGTGGTCAGGTCATAACACAGAGTGATTAGTGGTCAGGTTATAACACAGAGTGATTAGTGGTCAGGCCATAACACAGAGTGATTAGTGGTCAGGCCATAACACAGAGTGATTAGTGATCAGGTCATAGCACAGAGTGATTTGTGGTAATGTAAGGTCATAACACATAGTGAATAGTGGTCAGGTCATAACACAGAGTGATTAATGGCCAGGTCATAACACAGAGTGATTAGTGGTCAGGTCATAACACAGAGTGATTAGTGATCAGGTCATAGCACAGAGTGATTTGTGGTAATGTAAGGTCATAACACATAGTGAATAGTGGTCAGGTCATAACACAGAGTGATTAATGGCCAGGTCATAACACAGAGTGATTAGTGGTCAGGTCATAACACAGAGTGATTAGTGGTCAGGTCATAACACAGAGTGATTAGTAGTCAGGTCATAACACAGAGTGATTAGTGGTTAGGTCATAACACAGAGTGATTAGTGATCAGGTCATAACACAGAGTGATTAGTGGTCAGGTCATAACACAGAGTGATTAGTGATCAGGTCATAACACAGAGTGATTAATGGTCAGGTCATAACACATAGTGATCAGTGGTCAGGTCATAACACAGAGTGATTAGTGGTCAGGTCATAAGAGATTAAAGATACTTACACTCAGTGGGTGGTGGGGTGGGAGTTGATATTCTCAGTCGTTCTTTGTTTCTTTTCTTTTTTTCTTTTGTTCCTTGAAACCAGAAGACTAAGAGGTCAGATTTATATGTGTATAAAATCGTATATTAATGATAAAGGCATTTGCCTTTCCTGTCTATTTAACGTTTATGTTAAAGTTGAAGTTAAAGTTACAATTGTGTTAATTATTTTTTTTTATTCTAATCTGCAGGTTTTGTATGTTATGTGTGGACTCCTGGTCGGCATATCAACGTTCAATTAGCTGTGCCGATGAGCAATGTCCCCACTTCTAAACCAAAACAAGTGACAATTCAGTGAGGCAGCACTATATCTGCTACAAGTAGGTCTCATCACGAAATGACTGAAATAATGTTGAAAGTGATGTAAAACCATAAATAGACAACCCAAAACAAGCTTCCACAACCATGCATCGTGCAGTCCACATGCCTTTTTCATAACTTCACAATGATAGATCATAAATGGTTTGAGAGGGTGAAAAGCTATTGGTCAGTGGTAGGAAAAATAAATAGAGTTTGGTAATGCTAAATGGAAACATTACCTGATATCTATTCTCCACCCGCTGATCAATTTATGGTTAGTCCTTCAATTATTAGGTCTTTGTTAAAATTCCTCGACTCAGATCATTTCTTGTTCTATTCACATTTTGACAAACATCTTTTAGCCATGCATGTTATCACATATGACAAACTAGGACCGAAATATTCATCACAACATTGAAGACACCCAAGGTTATAAACTCTTTGTATATTCACTCTATCATGGTTAAAGTAAAGGATAAAAAACATTTAAGGAGCGGATTATGGTAAACAGTTAGGTGGTGATTGCCTGGACTAAATAATTATAGCATTGTAATATTAATAAATCAACTTACCTTGAGATAAACACACACACATAAGAACTAGTAAACATATAACTATTTTCATCCATTTTCTATCTTTGCTGGTATTCATGTTTATATTTATAAATGATATCTACTTCCTGTCAGATATAGTTAAGTTTTTAAATCAGCTCCTTTGAGATGACATCATGTATTTGTAGTATGTTTTCCCTATCATATTGGCCAAGTGTTATTTGAGTGAGATAGATATATATGTTGTAGATATCATCAATCCTCCCTGTCAGTTTTCATACCAAGTTGACCATGGTATCTGTAACCAAACATCAACAAAACCCATTAAACAGAGCATTTTGATATATTATTAATCAATTAAAATACATATGGTGAAATGTACCAAATATTATAATATAAAGAATAAACCCCAGACACCTGAATCATGTGGCAAAGGTACTTATTAGCATTAAGCATTACATTTCTCCTTATGATCATTTGACTTCTGTGAAGCCTGACTTAGCCTTGTGTATATAGAATCACACACCATGTCATTTTAAAGAGAAATATTGATTACTATTATGAAGATCTCAATTCTGTTTTCTGCCTAGTATTCTGCCTATGTATGTGTGTGTGTATGTGATAAGATTGGATTAAAGAAACACTTCCAAACAAAATGTATACACAAATCAGAGTATGTATTAAGGTTCATTGGAATTATGTGCTTTATAATTAGTACTAAAAATCGTAGGATTTCAATAAAAGGTACACATATTATTACCGTTATTAATGTTATCTAAAACTTTATCATTAATCATTGTTATTTTGAATAAGTTAATTAATTACACCTTATTTGACACCACTGAGCATTAAGTGTATTAATGTTTTGAATAAATATTTACACAGTAATAGTCATGCTGATGTATGACTATAGAAAGGTAATTACAGTAAAATAGATCAAATGATCTTCGTTTTGACAAGAACATGCTGCATATATACTATTAGCAAACTATGTAAATAAATTAGCAACTTATATAAATACATCTAAAGCTATATGATATGTAAAAAATAGAGGAGATAAGGTGAGAGAGAGCTGATACTTATACATGTAGCACCATTCCTGTCTAACTTCATTGTGGCAGAGTTCCCCAGCAGAGCCATAATATAATGAGACTCAGGTTGAATCCAAAAATGAATCAGTAATGCTGATGATTGCTGGCTTGTGATGAGAAGTCACCTATAGGGGTTTTATCAATAACTTACAGCTAGAACATATGATAAATTTTAAACACATCCAAAAACCTTAGATATTGTATCTACAGGTGAATTAATACTCCCAATGTTGTAATGTATATTAATTCTTAATAGTAGGTATGTGTTGTTAGAGGTTTTAGGATGTTGCATTGGCTGCCCCCCTTAAAGGGCCAGCTTGATTATCTTGACCTTTATGGACATACATTGTCAGGTGTGTGGCATTGGTCTGGCTCTGGGGGAGACATTTCCTGATATATCTTTATGTGATCTTCCATCATTTTAAAGAAATAATCAGGTCCCTCATATTTTAAAAGTACATAAGATTCTAATTGGAAAATATTGGAATGGAAAGCGCTATGAAGTTGAATTTACATTCACAAAATATGAAAGTCATTGTGAGTTACATATCAAGAATATTATATTATTTATGAACTTTTTAAGACTCCTTTCAGAAGGCAAAATATTTGTGTTTAGTGCTTTTTTATTTGAACCTTTTATATTTTAATTGTGTTTTGCGGTAAATGTGCTAAAAATATGAACAATTAAAGAAAAACATATTATGTTGAAATGAATTTCAACTAAGATAAAACTAATATACATGCGACATAGCTAATTGTTATCTACAAAAATAGGTATAAATTAAAAAAGATCAATAAAAATCAATTTTACATGTCTATGCTTTGGTACAAATGTACAAAAAACCTTCAAAAATCTATAATGACTGGATGTGAATGGACATATGCCTTCCCGAACTGCACCTCCGTACGCCTCATAAATGGTTGCCATGGTAATAGAGCCAATTAATAAACATCACAGGATATGAAGAGAAGCAATAGGCACAATATTTAATCATAAAGATTTATTGCTCAGTAGGTCTGGTCTATACATACATGCATGACTCTGCAAGTTAACAAATAATGTAGATGTCTATATGTACTTGGCTCTGCAAGTTAACAAATAATGTAGATGTCTATATGTACATCGTTCTGCAAGTTAACAAATTATGTAGATGTCTATATGTACTGGCTCCACAAGTTAACACATTATGTAGATGTCTGTATGTACATAGTTCTGCAAGTTAACAAATTATGTAGATGTCTGTATGTACATAGTTCTGCAAGTTAACAAATTATGTAGATGTCTGTATGTACATAGTTCTGCAAGTTAACAAATAATGTAGACGTATATATGTACATCGTTCTGCAAGTTAACAAATTATGTAGATGTCTGTATGTACATAGTTCTGCAAGTTAACAAATTATGTAGATGTCTATATGTACTTGACTCTGCAAGTTAACAAATTATGTAGATGTCTATATGTACATAGTTCTGCAAGTTAACAAATAATGTAGATGTCTATATGTACATAGTTCTGCAAGTTAACAAATAATGTAGATGTCTATATGTACATAGTTCTGCAAGATAACAAATAATGTAGATGTCTATATGTACATCGTTCTGCAAGTTAACAAATTATGTTGATGTCTGTATGTACTGGCTCCACAAGTTAATATATTATGTAGATGTCTGTATGTACATAGTTCTGTAAGTTAACAAATTATGTTGATGTCTGTATGTACATAGTTCTGCAAGTTAACAAATTATGTTGATGTCTATATGTACTGGCTCCACAAGTTAACAAATTATGTAGATGTCAAAATATACCTGGCTCCGCAAGTCTCTTGAACAAATTATGGAGATGTCTATATGTACTGGCTCCGCAAGTTAACAAATTATGTAGATGTCTATATGTACATAATTCTGCAAGTTAACAATAATTTGTCACATGTAATAATATGGTGAATTGGTGTCATTGTTATGATTAGAAAATTAGTACAACAACAAATGAGTTGAGATCTTATACACATAGTCAAAATAGACTTGAAATCCACTGTTTCCAGAAACACTATGCACTGCCCATCATATTGAAGTTTCCCCACTAAATGAACTTGCAGTTCTGACCCATGCCATTATCTTTCCCAGTCATAATGTCTATAAATACAAATCCGTGTGTATTCTGTTACGTCTTTTATTCATTTTTATTTTACTCGATACCACATTTGACAACGCGAAAAAGCTTTGGACAAGGTTGATGTATCAGGCTTCATCATGACCTGATATATAAATGATAAACTTTTTTCCCCAATACCCTCTCCCCCAAAAAATTATAAATGATCCATTCGAAATTACTTTTGAACATATAAATAGAAAATAATACTGCAAAATGTTTTCCATCAAAATTACATTTCTGATACAAATGTATTCTTAAAAAACCAACAAAACTCCCATTCTAAACTCCAATCATATGTTTAGCAATTCTCTTCTTGGGTTTCAATAATGTTTAATTAGCCATTTTGAAGCCATCATTTGTCCCTGATTAAAAAAATCTTCCTGGAAAAATCACTGGAGAAATGTAAAGTTTTTAAATACCTTTTCAAAGTATTTTTTCAAAACCTTATATTTGTGAATATTTGTAATATTCGAAATGTTGATTCATATTTAATGAAGTTTTTCTTCACCTTTAAGTAATTGGCCACCAATACTGCTAATTTTCTTGGTTACTGTATTGGATCATTTTAATCTCGAAACAATATAATATATTATAACATATTATAATATTAAAATGTGATAAACTTTTCTTAATTAAAACTGATAGCACTAGTACTAATGCTATCAGTTTTAATTAAGAAATGTTGATCACATTTGTGACCCAAACAGAATGTTAGACCAGTCTAACAGAATTTATTTCTATTTCATCCATGCTATTAATTGTTGTTCAGTCTTTAATATTCAATATATATTCCCCCAAGTAGCAACATCATGAAGATTCTTATTTTTTTTATTATTTTTTTTTTTTTGCAGAATGATGGTTTCTGCTTGGAATAATTATGTAATTACTCCAAGGTTTCTGTAACCTAACCCTTTCTGCAGACCAACTACTGCAGAGGCATCAAGTGTTAAATTTTCGTAGCGCCATCTACTGTACATGTTTGTGGAGTTCTTCAATTTTGAAATCATAAATTTGGATTTCCTGTTACAAAGTGCAAATGCAAAGTGAAAGAATTATTAACTTCACCAAAAAAATAAGACAAACACTGCTAACATATATAAATGAAGAGTTCTGCATCCACGATAAAATGGAGAAATTGTAAATTGTCATCTCGGGGTAAGTGTCATCGTGCATGGACCATAGAGAACCGCATCAGTTTTTTCTCACTGCACGTGCTGGTCAATGACGTCATGTCAATGGTAGGCACGTGCAACGAAGTGTAAATATGATGTACTTCAAGAGATGAAACAAGTTTTTCAGGAATTTCTCACCGTAGAGCATACAGAGCATTATGAATGGTGTGCATTGGACAGCAGACGCAGAATACAAAGATAAAACAATTCCAGAGAAAAATATTCCAAAATATTAAATATATTCCATGTTTTTGTAAACCTTCTTATCGGCAGAAAATTCAGATCACTTTTGTGCCCGGAAGTCGGCCTACACACGTGCATGCTAAATCCCGATTGGTGAGTTTAACATATTTGAATATTGTGGGTATTGTCTTGATTGACCTCACGTGAAAATGTATTGTGACGTTATATAACTCCTTCAGCTACCAATTACTTCCGGGCACCAAAGTGATCTGAATTTTTTTTGATGCCATACCTCTGACTTTGGAACAATATAAAGTGACATTCCTGATATATTTTTGGAATATTAAAATCACAGACCACAAGCTAATTCATTTTAGAAGATGGCTAAATACACATTTGGAGGGAAAGCAATCGTTTGCACAGTTTACAACATCATCTGCCTTGGAAGGTCGGGAAATGCATAGATTTTTGTTTCCTCTCTTGATATATCATCATATTTGCGTACGCATCGGTATCCCTGCACGTGCAGTTGTCCACGTGTTGTGAGAGGCTGGAAGCTAATGCGGTTCTCTATGGCATGGACAAAGAATGAATACATTTATCCATGTTACATTTGTTGTTAGTCAGCTGCCTGGGGTCAGCTGCATAGACACCCTGCCAAACTCTCCGACCAATGATTAAATATAGTGGAGTTGTACAGTTCTGGTCCTGGTAAAGTTGTACAGTTCCGGTGTGTACTTTTCAATGGGGAAAAAAAAACATGGAGATCGGCAGTCGGCCTATGCATTACTTCAGTACTCGTGTGCCATCATTATTGGAATTAACCAGGTTACAGAACTCGCTCAGAATTCACACATTCATGACTTTGGCTGTTAATTGGGATATTGTCTTGTATACAGCCGACGACAACAGAGCTGAGGACGACAACAGAGCTGCAGTTTCATTTTCAACATGTTCAAAGCCTTTTATTTAACCCCAAACGGATGGGAAGGACTACAACGTCCACCAACAACGGACAGGAAAGATGTTGATGTCCCCACTGTTCTGACTTGATGACGTCATATGTAACATTCTGAAGGGCCGCAACTTGTTACAAAGTAATCATGATAGTGACGTTAGACTGACTGGATCATGAACTTTTGACCCCAGCACTTCATTAAGCATATTGAATAACCATGGTTATAAATTGTAGATACACTAGTCCAGAAAAAATTGGTTAGTCCTGCCAATCAACAAAGTTTAGATAGGCTAGTCCATTAAGGGTTAAGTGCATCTGCACTCTCGAAAATATTCGCACCAAGTTGCTCTCTGACACTTTCATAAATATGAAGATTACGGGGTACATCATTCTTAAACAGCAACTAATCGAGAATATCAATACATTAATTTATCCATTCTAGGAATAGGCTTCAGGAATGAATATCCTAAATTAAATTATGGGTTAGGATCCTTTCAAATGATCATTTCTGAATTATGGTTAAGACACAGACACGTTTAATAATTTCAAATTATTTAATTTCAGAGGCATAATGTTCAGTAGTGCCAAACAGGCTGAGGTGATACGCTCCAACCAGAAAGATGACTACTATCAGGGCTATCTGCGGGGATCCTTGACTGATATCGTGCAGTCTGTGTGGGGTAAGTGTTTCAGGGATTACAATCCATGACTGATATTGTGCAGTCTGTGTGGGGCAAGTGTTTCAGGGATTACAATCCTTTACTGATATCGTGCAGTCTGTGTGGGGTAAGTGTTTCAGGGATTACAATCCATGACTGATATTGTGCAGTCTGTGTGGGGAAAGTGTTTCAGGGATTACAATCCTTGACTGATATCGTGCAGTCTGTGTGGGGTAAGTGTTTTGGGGATTACAATCCATGACTGATATCACGCAATCTGTGTGGGGTAAGTGTTTTGGGGATTACAATCCATGACTGATATCGTGCAGTCTGTGTGGGGTAAGTGTTTTGGGGACATAAAGAAAATTTGCAGAGAATTATTGGAATTTCCTTTGGCTATATGCAGTGTTTTATATGCTGTTCTGCTGTAGATATATCTATTAAATAATTCACTCAATAATGGAATGTTTCACCTCAGGTGCACATACATGGATACAATGGAGGAGAGAATTGGATTTATTGGCCGACCTCGGATACTTCGCCCTCACAACCTTTGCAGGTAGGAATTTATCTTGGTTATTTTCATCAAGATGATATTTAAAAAACTTAATACTGCTATCAGCGGAATCAGTTTTACAGAAATTAGGAGGTTATATCATTGACAATGACATGTTTGGAAACAATGCTCAAAAATCAAACCAGTGCAGTGCAGAGTAATTCCCACTGCTCGAGTTGGCCATGCTGCCACCTGGTGTGTTAAATCTGTCACCCATGAGTGAACTTTGTATTTCAATCAATTTTATTCCCTCATTGCTTTCTTTCTATTCTTCTCAAGATTCCAATTTCTTTCTGCATTTTTGTCCAATATAAATACTGCATTCTCTTAAAAAAAAAAATTCTCTTCAAAGCATAGAGAATATTTTTTATTATATCAGCTGCCATGTATACAAACCTGTCTTAAACATAGTGGATCACTGATCTTGAAACTTAAGCAGCTAAATTTGCCCTAAGTTTTTGGTCATATGTTTGATCACCGCTTGTAATGGCTGGAATTCTTCAAGAAGAAACACCATCTAATTAATATATCAAGTCTTTTTGTTCAAATGTATAATTGTTAGGTATATGATAATAACCGCTTGTTCATTTGAAATTGCGGATATGTATAACATATTGTTCAAGTTGATTTAAAAGAATGATCTTTTATTGTGTGTCCAATATATTCAGGCTATCAGACTCTGGGAGAAGAATATGTGAACATTCTGCAGGTGGACAGTTCACTGCGAGCTATCCCTTCCAAACTGGTGAGTACTGAAATAAACTGGTGAGTACTGAAATAAATTGGTGAGTACTGAAATAAACTGGTGAGTACTGAAATAAACTGGGGAGTACTGAAATAAACTGGGGAGTACTGAAATAAACTGGGGAGTACTGAAATAAACTGGGGAGTACTGAAATATATCCTCTACGTTATAGCAGGGCTTGACATTAAGTACACTGCAAGCTATCCCTTCCAAACTGGTGAGTACTGAAATAAACTGGTGAGTACTGAAATAAATTGGTGAGTACTGAAATAAATTGGTGAGTACTGAAATATCTCCTACACTTCATAGCAGGGCGTAGCATTAAGTATTGCTTTCAGGAATTGACACAAATTCAAGTATGCCTGAGAAATCCACAGACCTTTCGGGCCATTGACCAAAATCCTTAAAGTCAAGGACTGCATAGTCAGTGATCATTCATCTTTTTTACATATGCAGGAAGTTGACCAAACTTTATAATATACTGCCGGGTTGTTGACCATCCAATCAAAATAAATGGACAGTGCATAGTAGACCATGCAGTCTGCATATTTCACTATATCTCATCAATTGTTTTCTGTAAGCAAAAGGCGAGGCCTGCATCACAAAGGGCATGCATTTTGATTTTTTTTGTATTTTCTTTCTTCATAAAATCACATATCTTCAGATTTATCCTCAACTCAAGGCTATTATTAACAGTGCTCAATTCTTGTGAAATACATCATCCAATAACTGACCAGTTTTGAGTTATATTGTGTTCAGAGCGAACATTCATATGGCACATTTATTTTGCAGTCACGTTTGGGGATGATATTGCTGCAGGTGGCAGCACCATACACTGTCGATCGCTTTCTCCTGTACGCGGAGAGCCAGGTCCGCCACAATCCACACCTGCGACTGACACCAGAGGGCAGGACTAGACTGCTAAACATACTGCCACCTATCCGGCATGCCATAACCATTCTGCATCGCTGCCACCTTGCTTTGTTTTATATGCGTGGATTCTTCTATCATATCGCTAAAAGAATTGTGTCGATACATTATGTAAGTACAGAAAAGAAACTCTGGACATGATTTTTTTGGCAAAGTCATAAATTTGAAAAGCAAAAATGACCAATTAAATGAGATTTACTTTTTATTTTGATGTGTCATCTATTATATATGTATATTTTGGTAATCTTTTTGCACATAATTAATATTAAAACTAAAGATATGTTTATTACTGGGATATTCAGTACCATTGTATAATTGTATAAAAGTGCCATGAGCAGACCTAGTCTGAAATAGCACTATACAAATGTTTTTATTATTGTTGTTGTTGTTGTTGTTATTATTATGTTTTATGTCATATAGATATTGGTCCGTGGAGGATCTGGTGAGGAGAGGACTGGATACAGAGTGCTTGGTTGGCTGTCAATCATTCAGTTGACCTTGACCTTCTTGCAACAGGTCTACAAGGTCATAAGGATGCGGCAGGGGCAGCAGGTCAGCAACCTGGTAGCTGACTTGATACCCAAGGAAACAGTCAGGTAAATATATCAGTTCGTGTGACCATGGCCTTCCAGTTTTGGCACCAAATTTGAATTCTAAAAATCTAAAATGTTAGAATATATGTTTATTTATATATATTTAATTTAAACCTGTGAAAAATAATTTGGTTTCTTTCAATAAAATCTAAAAAGGTTCTTCACAACTGAATGACTGACAGCCAAGTGTGCAATAAATTTTCCTTTCAAATATGACCGAATGAAAATTCTAACAAAATAACAACAAAATTCATCATCAGGCTAGAATTAAACCAAATTCACTTTTCTGACTTAAGCAATGATGTTTTTTTAATAGTAATTGCAGATTGTATTCTATTTCAGTGGCGAGGCCAGTGTGGAGGAAAGCCAGGGTTATATCATGCCAGGAAGTAGATGCTCTCTATGTCTGGAGGCTAGAAAGCACTCAACAGCAACACCTTGTGGTCACATGTTTTGCTGGGCATGCATTATGGAATGGTGTTCAAACAAGGTAAAACTTCCACAAAACGTCCTGCTGTATTTTAGGCGATTCCTGAAATTTCATTAATGCTAATTTATATCGGTCATGTTATCAATCAGGGATAAACAAGTGTCAAATCATTAAGAATTCATAATTCTGTATTATAAAAATACAATAAAAATTAATATGTGCTTTTAGACTTCTAAATATGCATGGAACCATCAAAGTCAGTGTTTTCTCAGAGTTATGTCAAAATCCAAGATTGACAAAAAAATAAAATGCAAAATTTCCGACCAAGGTCTACTTGTTCTCCATTTATTCCTAGTTTTACTTAATAATGGGATAACAAATGCCAAAATTCTGACTGCCAATTGGACTGTCAGCACTCCAAACAAATGGGTGTTATCAGATCTTATGGAGAGATAAAAGTAATGGTTTAATATCTTTCAGTTATTGCTACAGAGAGATAATTATTTTTGTTTTTGTTTTCAGGCTGAGTGTCCGTTATGCAGAGAAAAGTTTGAGATCTCACGACTCATCTTCCTACAAAACTATGACCCAACCTAAATGATGCACGGCACTATCTATAACTTTTGTGTATCAAATCTAATGATAATTCACCAACTTTTGCCTTGATAACATAAAAATAAATGAAACAATTGTTTATGTACAAACTGTATTGGATACAGATTTATTTGTTTATATGAATATGTACATTCTTATGAAATAAATTATTTATGAATGATGCATAGTTACAGTTTCTGTCTTAAAAATGGAATTTTATCAAAAAAGCTCTTTCATGGTAACCTTAAAATGTTATTGGATTAGGAATTAAATAATTCAATGATTCTTTGTTGTGACATGATTTATAAGCACTTTTAGTTGCACTTGTTTGCAGGATTGGGTAATCATATATAATAATATTCATCTATTCCTGTAAGGCCAAGAAACATATCTTGTTTCTCCTCCCTGCCCTACCCTAATTTTTAAGTGTAAACAAAGTACCAGATGCCATCTCCAAAAATAAAACTTCTCAGCCCATCTGGGACCCCGACAATGCATAATAATACAGAAAAGATATTGAGATCCTGCAATGAAAGTGTAAAATATTGATGCATTTGACTTGCCCTTCCTCCCCCTTAAATTTTTCATGAAGAAACAAGATTAACGTTTCCTGCCCTCACAATAACAAATCTTATTCAAACTTGTTATGCAACTTCACAATGCTTCAAGTTAACCACAGTAGAAAGTTTTATTGTTTTGAATTTTTCACAGCAAAAGATTTTTGCTCAAATCTTTTCAAAAAGCACCATCAGGCTTTTCTCTGTTGTGGAAGACAATGGAATGTTAGAACACATAAAAATGATGTCAATGATAAAAAAAATCAAGTCGGCAGTATTAAAACATCTTGAAATTTGACCTATTTTATCAAACGTGACACAAAAATATTTTTTTTTTACAAAAAATATAATTTCAAGTTTTATTCTTTGAGTGCTTCAATTTAAAATGTTAAGGGTTATCTTGACCATTGCTTGTCGGAAGATTTCATGTCAAACATGTCCATCAAAGCAATATATGGTGTCTCGTATCTGTACACATCTCCGAGTATCACATTAAGGGCAGAGGTGTCATATCTATGGCAACCAGCATAGATGTATTTGGGTTTGTGGCTGAAGTCGCAGCCTCTGGGTTGAGCCCCAGGGGGCGAGATACAGTGGGGATCCAGAGCACATTTTACCCAGGGGAGCATCACACTCTTGTGTACGGTCTCGGTGTTGTAAAGCAGTAAAGCGTCTGCCTCCACCATGCGGTGAAAGTGGTAAAGGTCACCGGTGGTGTTGAGGTAGCGGAAGAGTCCATGATGGGTGAAGGTGGAGGTCGGGTAGGAGATTGGCCAACCTACCACCCCTACACGCTCTGCTTGGTTGAGGGTTGTGAAGATCTCAGCAGTCTTAAAGCGGATCTGTGAATCACACCAGAAAACAGCACCAAACTCCATTAATGCTTCCTGTGGGGGAAAAATGTATATCAGCAATAATAATAACTTTTAACCTGCAAGTTGGGGCCAAAGATATTTCTTTTAAATCACTTTGGGATCTTATAATCTATTTAGTTTTACTGGAAAAAAATATATTTATATCTGGCTGAAATGCCAAAATCCCTTTGCAATTATACATGGCTAATCACAAGAATTGAAGATATAATAACAGAAACGCCCAGACTTTTGCTGTGGCAAATGTCAATAGGAAACCTGAACAATAATCTGGTTTTAACCAATGATCTGGATTTACGCTAGCTTTATCTGAACAAGGATCCACAGCTCACCTGAATAAGGATGGGTCTGTATGATATAGCTCACCTGAATAAGGATGGGTCTGTATGATATAGCTCACCTGAATAAGGATGGGTCTGTATGATATAGCTCACCTGAATAAGGATGGGTCTTTATGATATAGCTCACCTTTATAAGGATGGGTCTGTATGATGTAGCTCACCTGGATAACGATGGGTCTGTATGATATAGCTCACCTGAATAAGGATGGGTCTGTATGATATAGCTCACCTGAATAAGGATGGGTCTGTATGATATAGCTCACCTGAATAAGGATGGGTCTGTATGATATAGCTCACCTGAATAAGGATGGGTCTGTATGATATAGCTCACCTGAATAAGGATGGGTCTGTATGATATAGCTCACCTGGATAAGGATGGGTCTGTATGATATAGCTCACCTAGTTAAGATGGGTCTGTATGATATAGCTCACCTGAATAAGGATGGGTCTGTATGATATAGCTCACCTGAATAAGGATGGGTCTGTATGATATAGCTCACCTGGATAAGGATGGGTCTGTATGATGTAGCTCACCTGAATAAGGATGGGTCTGTATGATATAGCTCACCTATATAAGGATGGGTCTGTATGATATAGCTGACCTAGTTAAGATGGGTCTGTATGATATAGCTCACCCGGATAAGGATGGGTCTGTATGATATAGCTCACCTGAATAAGGATGGTTCTGTATGATATAGCTCACCTGAATAAGGATGGGTCTGTATGATGTAGCTCACCTGAATAAGGATGGGTCTGTATGATATAGCTCACCTGAATAAGGATGGGTCTGTATGATATAGCTCACCTGGATAAGGATGGGTCTGTATGATATAGCTCACCTGGATAAGGATGGGTCTGTATGATATAGCTCACCTGGATAAGGATGGGTCTGTATGATATAGCTCACCTGAATAAGGATGGGTCTGTATGATATAGCTCACATGAATAAGGATGGGTCTGTATGGTATAGCTCACCTATATAAGGATGGGTCTGTATGATATAGCTCACCTATATAAGGATGGGTCTGTATGATATAGCTCACCTGAATAAGGATGGGTCTGTATGATATAGCTCACCTGGATAAGGATGGGTCTGTATGATATAGCTCACCTGGATAAGAATGGGTCTGTATGATATAGCTCACCTGGATAAGGATGGGTCTGTATGATATAGCTCACCTGGATAAGGATGGGTCTGTATGATATAGCTCACCTGAATAAGGATGGGTCTGTATGATATAGCTCACCTGGATAAGGATGGGTCTGTATGATATAGCTCACCTATATAAGGATGGGTCTGTATGATATAGCTGACCTAGTTAAGATGGGTCTGTATGATATAGCTCACCCGGATAAGGATGGGTCTGTATGATATAGCTCACCTGGATAAGGATGGGTCTGTATGATATAGCTCACCTGAATAAGGATGGTTCTGTATGATATAGCTCACCTGAATAAGGATGGGTCTGTATGATGTAGCTCACCTGAATAAGGATGGGTCTGTATGATATAGCTCACCTGGATAAGGATGGGTCTGTATTATATAGCTCACCTGGATAAGGATGGGTCTGTATGATATAGCTCACCTGGATAAGGATGGGTCTGTATGATATAGCTCACCTGAATAAGGATGGGTCTGTATGATATAGCTCACATGAATAAGGATGGGTCTGTATGGTATAGCTCACCTATATAAGGATGGGTCTGTATGATATAGCTCACCTGAAAAAGGATGGGTCTGTATGATATAGCTCACCTGAATAAGGATGGGTCTGTATGATATAGCTCACCTGGATAAGGATGGGTCTGTATGATATAGCTCACCTGGATAAGAATGGGTCTGTATGATATAGCTCACCTGGATAAGGATGGGTCTGTATGATATAGCTCACCTGGATAAGGATGGGTCTGTATAATATAGCTCACCTGAATAATGATGGGTCTGTATGATATAGCTCACCTGAATAAGGATGGGTCTGTATGATATAGCTCACCTGGATAAGGATGGGTCTGTATGATATAGCTCACCTGAATAAGAATGGGTCTGTAAGCTTTGACTTGACGATCCTGAATGTGTTCTGGATAATGTTTCCACCGCACATCCCGGATAACACAGCGGCAGATTGGCCTTAACTGAAAAATAATAATAAATAAAGTGTTGCTACCTTGGCCTAAAAAAAAGAAGCTTTTTTTCCAATTCCACCACCTATCCCAGTTAAAATCAGCTACCCTAGAGTCTTTTTTGGGACTTTCTAGGTGAAGAGACATAGTTTCAGTGATAATTTCATTTAACTATTTTCATCCTCATTATTTTGATCACATTTAACAACAACAAAAATAATAAGAAATAAAAATCTACCCCTGTACCATTTTTTCATTGCATGTTATCGGAAAAGAAGATATAATTTTTTTGGCCTTAAAAAGAATGTTACCTGTTTGACCTGAGCCTGTGAGAGATCCATGTTATAGACCACAAGTTTCTTGTCAGGAAAGTACAATCTTTGTGAGTACACAAAGTCCAGGATTTCCTCAAAGTTCTCAGTAGAAGCTGCAGCGACAAACACTGGCAGGCCTTCAGTGTCAGCATGGTAAGCCTGCGGATAGAGACGAGGACGCAGAACAAATCCCAAATCATCCAGCAGCGTCAATCCCCCGTATTGCCCATTCCCCACATACGGAGGACGGAAGTCCTTGATGTTGCGATGCGACTTGAGATCTTCATCCAGCAGGAGTCCGAGCAGTACATATATGAGGCAGCTCAGCCACACCACGACCACTACAAAGTTGACACATCGCCGTAAGCTTACTCTGGGCATCTGCATGCAGTGCTGTGGTACCCCCTGGTCACAGAATCTGGCGAAAAACAAAATTCAAATTGTCTCTTTGATGCATCTGAGTGTAATAATTACTACTAGTTGGGACAGATTCTCAGGTGGCCTGGTTCATCTGTGAGTTGACTTCGATAGCAATATTCTTTCTCAAGACGACACTATTGGAAACAACTTTGATGTCTATGGTGTACAGACTACTGTCTTGACTAGCCCTGGATGACCACATCAGCTACAGCAGAGCTGGGCTGATTGGGGTCATGGATACTCCTTACCATTTTACCAGTCAGTCAGCAGATAATCAAGTTTTCTTTTATACATAATATATTTAAGGGGAAATCTTGATTTCATCTTAAAGAATAAACTAACCTCAAGTGATTCACCTAGATTTGGACACCCCTTTTCCTGCTAATACTATACTTGGAGGATTTAATCCATCTGACAAAACTAGTGTCTTCTGCTCAGATATCCAAAATGGTTCCTGTCACAACCAATCCATAAATATGCAGTAGAGACCTCTGGTAAGAGAAAAATGACAGGGAGCAGTCCATAGTTCTAGCAGATCAATTGACCTTGTCAAACTGCATTGTGAGTGAAGTTATCAACACAGTCTGTGGTTGAAATGCATTACTCATTTGCATAGTGATACTTGTAGTCAGTGAAAGGCTCATGGTGAGCTCTTTGGTTAATTTCACTCTTAAGTCTCTAGACTCCTACTTATTAAAAACATTTATTCACAAAGATTTCCCTATCAATTCCTAAGTTCTTCTGCCAAAGTTCCTTTTGAAAATTGACTTTATATTTCACAAAATACCAAATGTTAGTTGATTCTAATGTGTTGGTATTTACATTCATTTTTTTTTCCAGAACTTGACATGAGCTATAGTCAGTGTAAAGAAGTTGCATTTGGGTCCACATGTGAGTTGTTTACATGAAGTTGCATGACCTGACTGCAGCCCATTCATTCATAAATAGCAAAATTAGTCCATTTCATGGAAAATTCCTTTGACATTGCTCAGGTCGTAAGTTACCGAATGAGTAAGAATTGGTTTTATTGACATACAAATGTCTATCAGCCTGCCACCTGGTGGATAAGTATATAATTTAAATTTAGTTTGCAAATAGAAATTTGGAAACAGATCAAATGTATTGAAATAGGGTGGTAAAATGAGAATAATACTTGCAAGTATTTAATCATTTTTTTTAATCATAAGACAAAACAATTTCACTTTTTGTGTGAAGTAAACAATGACTACTCCCCAGATCCTATTTTCTGACTTACTTTCTGGGTTCATGCAGTGGTTTGGCCTTCTTGCCACCATTTTTTTAAATGGCTGAAAAACAACTCCTTGTTATTATGAGGATTAAAGTACAGAATTATAGCAATTCTTTCATTGAATAATGATGTTCTGATGGTGACGAGCTAGATTGAGGCCAGGGCAACAACATACCTGTTGATAACGAGACAAAGTCACCATTGAGTAGGTGAAATCAAGGATATTCAAGTTCCTACCAAGGAAATGATTAACAGTAAATGGAGCTGAATTCACAAGTGAATCCAGCTCCATGGAGTAATGTCTTGACTTGAGTACTACATTTGTTTTAATGGAAACTGAAACTGTCAGACACAGATGTTGTGTTACTGTTGATACCGTATTATGGAATATACAGTACATACGCTAAATCATTCATTCACCTGCCAACGTTTTCGTATCGTCTCACGGATTGCAAAACTGCTTTCGGTTTGTTGATAGGTGCTGTAGTTTTGAAGATATCAATTTCCTTGAACTGACATGCACAGTTGTTTACGAAATTCGTAGCGCCACCTACCGCCTGGGCGATAAAAGGGCAGTTGTGAACATTTTTCGAAACCCGATGCAACGCAACTGTTTACTGACTTCCGTTACTTTCAGCCGAATCAGTTTCGGGTGAAGCGGCAAGCTTTAACATCTAGCTTTAAGGATGGTGTCTGTACTGAGCAGAGCAAGAATTATCAACAAATTTCTGTCACAGACAGAAAGAATAGTGACATGCGGCGCTAGATCATATTATGCCTATTCCCCGGAGCCATTTCATCCAATCCAGGGAAAGAGTCCACAATGGCTGACAGCGGAGGAGGCGGTGTCGGTAGTGACTTCAGGTTTGTCTGACATTGAAGAGTTTCGGCCATTTCACTGATCCCCGTCACGTAGACCTTAGTCTTTCCGGATATTCGGGATCCTTTAACCATCAAATTTCTCATCGTACACAGCAGTGATAAACAATATACATACGCATCTATTCATATCATCATTTTATCAGATATATTAAATTTGAAGACTTTTATCTCTTGTTTCTTCTGGTTCTGACAGTTCTGTACATTACAATGTTATGCTGAACAGCTGATCATTTGGGGTTGCAGATTGCACCCAAACTGACTTGATGTACATTTTAAGCTTTAAATCTACTAATTACAATGGTTAAACACATATAATACTTTATTCTCTATAGTTTTAGATCTATTTTATCGATATCATGCAATAGTGTGCATGTATGATGTTTGGCTTTTTCCACTGTCATTTTTCATGGAATTCCTGTTGTTTGTGAGTGAAAGGTGCCATCTGTGCACATTTTTTCTGACTAAATAAACATGCAGTTTTGTGGTCGTGCTAGCAAGCATGCAGCAGTACTTATGTATTCACATTACATTCATAATGTTAATCTTGAACAATATTGAATTTATGTACAATGAATTCAGAATTGTGGATAAAATTACATACAATATTTTGAATAAACTAAAGACCTGGACATAAAAGAAAAGAATATTCTAACCTCTTTTCAAATTATTGAGAGTTTCTTATCATCTATCAGAATTATGGATCTTTACACCATTAAAATATTATTTCTCACAAAGAAATTATGTGATAATAATGTCGAAATGTCTGTCATCTAACTTTTTATTAAGAATAGTTTGATAATGATTTTTTTCTGTAGCAATGGCATTAGAAATATAGTGACTACCACATTCTTATTCTTATTACCTGACTAATCCACTGCAATATGTTCGGAATGCCCTTGAAGTTAGGTGGTTCTTAGTGCATATTTTTTGTTGACGTCTTTGATCTCATTGCCAAGGACAAACACAACACAAACAGACAGATAAACTACTTATGATTTTTATGGATGAACTCTTCCTCAACTTTTAAATATTGGGAACTCACCAATGCAATAGATTCATAATTTTTTGTTTTTAATTATTATTATTATTATTATTATTATTATTATTATTATTATTATTATTATTATTATTATTATTATTATTATTATTATTATTATTATTATTGTTATTAGCACATTTCTTGAGGGGATGAAATGAGATAAGCATCTTATTTGAAAGATTTGAAACTCTAGAACAATAATTTTGTTCGGGGATCTTTTAGTTTTGACATTTGAGTTTTTAATATTTCAGGGATGCGTGTGTTTGTGCACGGCTGTGCGGCAACACCAAACACTTTGCTGAAAGCGATGGCGGAGTATGGGAAGGCATCCAAACTGCATGACGTGGAGCTGATTCACATTCACACCGAGGGACCAGCCATCTACACCAAGCCAGAGTATAATGGTAAGCACTCTGCCTAACCAGAGTACAATGGTAAGCACTCTACCTAACCAGAGTATAATGGTAAGCACTCTGCCTAACCAGAGTGTAATGGTAAGCACTCTGCCTAACTAGAGTATAATGGTAAGCAGTCTGCCTTACAGAGTACATTGGTAAGTACTGCCTAACCAGAGTACAATGGTAAGTACTCTGCCTAACCAGCGTGTAATGGTAAGCACTCTGCCTAACCAGAGTACAATGGTCAGGACTCTGCCCAACCAGAATATAGTGGTAAGCACTCTGCCTAACCAGAGTACAATGGTAAGCACTCTGCCTAACCAGAGTTCAATGGTAAGCACTCTGCCTAACCAGAGTACAATGGTAAGTACTCTGCCCAACCAGAGTACAATGGTAAGTACTCTGCCTAACCAGAGTTCAATGGTAAGCACTCTGCCTAACCAGAGTTCAATGGTAGCCCCAAATATGCAAGACCTTATGTGGTCACATATCTGCATGACTTTATATGGTGACATGTGTCATGAATTTATATGATTACATTTACAAGTAACTTGATATGAGCAAATGTTTTGTTGCTCTGATACCATAATCTAAAATTTCCAGGTATTTTCCGTGCTAATAACCTATTTATTGGAGGGAATTGCCGGGAAGCTGTCAATGCAGGAAGAGCCGACTTTATCCCTATATTTCTAACAGAGATCCCACTTTTGTTCCGTAGGAAGATTCTCAACTTGGATGTTGCTCTCATTCAGGTAAATACTGATAATCTGCAATAAAAACTACAAATTATCCTATTATTGAATGCAGGATAGAATAAAAATGGGAATATGAAGTAGAAATATCAAAATGAAGCTTAAATGATGTTATATGTCTTGAAATTTTTCAAGATGCAAAAGTTAAGGTCAAGAAAACACTAAATATGTTTTTGGTTAAAATAAAGTCTACAAAAGTTATGTTAATGTTGATTATTACCTTACTTCGCCCCATGATCAACTTGAAGGCTTCTGGTTTCTAGATTCAAGGTAGCCCCCCCCCCTCCCCCAGACAACCACAGCTTCATTTCTGTATATCCAGATTAGTCCCCCTGACAACCACAGTTTCTGTTCTGTATATCCAGATTAGTCCCCCTGACAACCACAGTTTCTGTTCTGTATATCCAGATTAGTCCCCCTGACAACCACAGTTTCTGTTCTGTATATCCAGGTTAGCCCCCCTGACAACCAATTCATCTGTTCTCTATATTCAGGTTAGCCCCCCTGACAACCACGGCTTCTGTTCTCTGGGACCAAGTGTAGACTGTGCCAGATCCGCCCTGCAAAATGCCAAGTATATCATAGGTAAGAGTGACCAAACTTTAAATCGTAGCATAACATAATGCAACATCAGCCATAGTAAAGAGTAGGGTAGATTAGTGCCATATTTGCTGCCCAAAGTACCGAGATATATGTCACTCAGTGTGCTAGAAGAGGAACTGAGGTCTGTGATACATTTGTCCTGATTTTGTTACATTACCATGTCAATAGTTTGTAGAAATCATCGATTCTGATAAATTACATAGAAATGTTACACAGAAATGTTTCCCATGTATGATATGGTGATTGCTTGACAAAGATTTACATTGATTAATGGGTTAATTGATTTAACATTGCAGCGCAGGTGAACCCCAACATGCCTAGAACGTTCGGTGATGGAATTATCCACCAGTCGCACTGTGATGCCATGGTTAAGGTATTGTCACTTTGTCACATGAGTCAAAATTAGGATGTGTTATGAGTTAAATGTATGGCAAAATCTACCCTATATAGCATGAACAGTTATATGATCATGACACTGCCGCACTGCTATGGTTAAGGTAATGTCACTATGTCACATGAGTCAAATTACTGTATTTACTCGAATATAAGACGACTCGTGTATAAGACGACCCCCCGAAATTGATGTATTATGTGTAAAATGTATGGCAAAAACTACTCTATATAGCATGGACAGTTATATGATCATGACACTGCCGGACTGCTATGGTTAAGGTAATGTCACTATGTCACATGAGTCAAATTACTGTATTTACTCGAATATAAGACGACTCGTGTATAAGACGACCCCCCAAAATTGATGTATAATGTGTAAAATGTATGGCAAAATCTACCCTATATATATAGCATGAACAGTTATATTATCATGACACTGCCATTCAGTTCAATGGGTGAGCTATCAATTTAGGTCACAGGTATCATTTTATTATACCACCAGACAAGGGAAGGTTAGTAAAGGAATGATTATATAAATATAATATATAATTATTGAGTTTTATGGATAGAAAAGCCCCTATGGCTGTTATGAGGTTGATTAAACTGAGTAACTGATTAAACCTTTTTCAGGACTCCTCACCTTTGGGGGAATTGAAATCCAAAGGAATCAACGATACTGAACGGAAGATCGGACAACTGATTGCTGACAACCTGGTGGCAGATGGCGCCACTCTGCAGATGGGTAACACTACTTTCTGTTATTCTGTGAAAATTTCTTTGGTTCTGTATATAATGTCAATTCTTTATTACTGTATTGATATATTCAGTGCCCATCATTAGTTTCAAATTGTTACATTTAGTTCATGACATCAGTTCCATATGGATACACTTATTGTGTGACATCAGTTCTATATTGATACATTTAGTGTGTGACATCAGTTCTATATTGATACATTTAGTACATGACAACATCAGTTCCATATTGATACATTTAGTGTGTGACATCAGTTCCATAGTGATACATTTAGTGTGTGACATCAGTTCTATACTGATACATTTAGTGTGTGACATCAGTTCTATATTGATAAATTTAGTGTGTGACATCAGTTCCATATTGATACATTTAGTGTTTGACATTAGTTCCATATTGATACATTTAGTGTGTGACATCAGTTCTATATTGATACATTTAGTACATGATAACATCAGTTCCATATTGATACATTTAGTGTGTGACATCAGTTCCATAGTGATACATTTAGTGTGTGACATCAGTTCTATATTGATACATTTAGTGTGTGACATCAGTTCCATATTGATACATTTAGTGTGTGACATCAGTTCCATATTGATACATTTAGTGTGTGACATCAGTTCCATATTGATACATTTAGTGTGTGACATCAGTTCCATATTGATACATTTAGTGTGTGACATCAGTTCCATATTGATACATTTAGTGTGTGACATCAGTTCCATAGTGATACATTTAATGTGTGACATCAGTTCTATGTTGTTATATTAAAGTGAGTGACATCAGTTCTATGTTGTTATATTAAAGCGAGTGACATCAGTTCTATGTTGTTATATTGCAGGCATTGGCTCCATCCCGGACGCGGTGCTCTCTGCACTTAATGACCACAGGGATATGGGCATCCACTCGGAGATGTTCTCCGACGGTATCATCGAGCTCGTGGAGAACGGCGCCATCACTAATGCAAAGAAGGTCATACAGACCGGCAAGATCGTGGGAGCATTCGCGTTCGGCACAAAGAAACTCTACAACTTCATGAACAATAACCCTCTAGTTGGTGAGTGAAAGTTACAAGATTTAAGAAGTGAATTTTAAAATTAAAATGAGCACCACCCCAGGAAAAGCACTGAAAATTGTTGTAATTTGTTATAAATCTGTAAAAAAAAAAGTAAATTTATTTTATTATTTATTTTATTTGCAGTTATGTGCGACGTGTCGTTTGTCAACAAGATTGCCATTATCTGTCAGAATCCCAAGGTGACAGCCATTAACTCCTGTATCGAGGTGGATCTGACAGGGCAGGTCGTGTCAGACTCCATAGGTACCAAGATGTACTCAGGTAGGTCAAGGTCATAGATACCATGATCAATAGGCAGCAAGATGTATTCAGGTAGGTCAAGGTCATAGATACCATGATCAATAGGTACCTAGATGTATTCAGGTAGGTCAAGGTCGTAGATACCATGATCAATAGGTACCTAGATGTATTCAGGTAGGTCAAGGTCGTAGATACCATGATCAATAGGTACCAAGATGTACTCAGGTAGGTCAAGCTCGTAGATACCATGATCAACAGGTACCAAGATGTACTCAGGTAGGCCAAGCTCGTAGGTACCATGATCAATAGGTACCAAGATGTACTCAAGTAGGTCAAGTTCGTAGATACCATGATCAATAGGAACCAAGATGTACTCAGGTAGGTCAAGCTCGTAGATACCATGATCAACAGGTACCAAGATGTACTCAGGTAGGCCAAGCTCGTAGGTACCATGATCAATAGGTACCAAGATGTACTCAAGTAGGTCAAGTTCGTAGATACCATGATCAATAGGAACCAAGATGTACTCAGGTAGGTCAAGCTCGTAGATACCATGATCAACAGGTACCAAGATGTACTCAGGTAGGTCAAGCTCGTAGATACCATGATCAACAGGTACCTAGATGTACTCGGGTAGGCCAAGCTCGTAGGTACCATGATCAATAGGTACCAAGATGTACTCAAGTAGGTCAAGTTCGTAGATACCATGATCAATAGGAACCAAGATGTACTCAGGTAGGTCAAGGTCGTAGATACCATGATCAAATTTAATTCAAGGCTTGACATTAGCCCTGGATGGGAGGTCCTGAAGGGATTTTTTTAACCTCTGGGACAGGATTTAGGATTTAAAATTCTACTGGCCCAGATTTTAGTTAAAATATCTTATTTTCTGACTGTTTTATGCTATGAGCCAGATGTTTACAAATAATGGCCAATGAAATTTAGCCATATTTACCTTTTCCGACCAGTTTCCATGGTCTGTAATGCATAATGATTTCATCCCACTCAGTTTCTCCAAAACTGCAAGTCTCCCTATCTGCTCTCCCATATACGCTGCATTGTTAGAGCGCTGCGATCGTATTTGACCCAATTTGTTGCACACGGCACTTCCGGAACAGCGGCGACGGCTTAATTGGGGCATTGTCGCCTCTGCCTTTCATCTTTACATCGTTGTTTCTCTTAGTTTTGCCTCCATAATTTTGACATAAATTACGTATATTGCAATATACTTATATAAAGATTACACAACAAACACCAAATAATAGCACTGATATTGGCGTTTCAATGTACAATGTCAGTCTGAAATTTCTCTCCCATCTTGAAGCAAGGCAGGCAGAAGTTTACAACGCAACATTTTTCCCGTCATGCACTGCTCTCTCGCGCCAATTTCGTCATTTTTTCATGGACCAGCTAAAAATCCGGGAGAGCAGATAGCGAGAATTGGTCCCAGGATTCAAGAGCCCATTTAAAATTTATGCTTGTCCTATTGTCCCAGTCAGGCAACCTTTGAAGATTCTATTTTTGACTGATGGAGAAAATGTTTAAAAAGTTCAACGATAGCATTTTATTTGAGAATATAGCAAACTGCCCATGACGTTTGTATGTTGTCGAGTTGTATGAGAGAAAAGTATAAAATGGACAAATGATTAATTATCAACAACAAAAAAGTGGTTAAAAATCAAATAACAAGATGTATGATAGTAAGTTCTTAAAGAGAATATTTAGTCAATGCTACAGTGAGAAAGTGGGCAACCTGTTTTTCTCTTGTCACAGGTGTTGGAGGACAGGTGGATTTTATACGTGGAGCCGCCCTGGGACTTGATGGAATGGGAAAGCCGATCCTAGCAATGCCCTCCACCACCAACAAGGGTGAATCCAAAATAGTGCCCTTCCTAAAACAAGGTGAGTTCTGCCTGTCCAAAGGAACACACTGATATATTCTATGGATTAGTGTGAAAATAATGGCCATGTTTTTACTGGAGTTTACTCAGAACTTGTTTTGTAAATTCTGATATATATATTTTTGACAAGATGGAATGGTCATTATGTTAACAATTAATCGTGGGGAATATAACTTTTATGGTTTTTTAGCTCTGGTAAGTTCTTTGAAATTGCTCAGCTTTAGGAGTGAGAAATGGCTGTCGGTCCGTCTGTGAACATTTTCTTTAAATATCTTTTCCAAAACTACCAATTATATATGTTTCAAAT
Organism: Amphiduros pacificus; assembly: GCA_949316495.1. NCBI lineage: Eukaryota > Metazoa > Annelida > Polychaeta > Phyllodocida > Hesionidae > Amphiduros > Amphiduros pacificus. The sequence continues at coordinate 10,570,034 of OX439012.1, read as the reverse complement.
TTTATACAGAGGTAGATATAGAGGTGAAGATTCAGATTTCTAGAAATCTAAGTGATGTCACTATTGAGCGTAGTGCAATGACCTCAAGGTCACAAATTTTGTAAAGCAACTACTTTTAGGAGGTTATTAATACTTGGTATAACGAAATGCCTGGCGTCATAGCTCTGCCTCGTCATAGGTTTTTAGTCATGTGACCTTTGACCTTGACACAGTGACTTTGAGTTCAAAATTTATATGCATAAAAAGTACTTCATATCTATCGTACATCAACACTATATCAATCACCATATATGCATTTTTAACATATTTGACATTTGACTTTGATGCTGTGACCTTGACCTTTGTATTGTATTTGGAATGATCTTTTGATCTTTGGTCGCTGGGTACATAACCTTACATAACATCAGGGGGTATGATTCTTTTGACTTGCTGCCAACCATGACAAAGTAGGGCAATTATCTGTTAGCTGTATTCAGGCCACTGTCATGGGGATGGGACAGAGGTCTTGATATATAACAGGGTCTATAAATTAGATTAGAATGCAGAATGTAAATACATTCGTCACAAGGTACTTAATATGATTTTTGCACAGTTTTGATGAACAAGAGAGTTTTCCATTAAGTCAGCAGAGCTATCAGCCCAGGGGGTTATGTTTTGTGGTGTGAGAAGATGCAATGTGGCCATAAATATTGAATTTTACCATATTGATATAATAAAAATTATTAAACTTTTTTCTGTATTGATATATTTTCCCACCAGGTGGCGGTGTCGTGACCACCAGGGCTCACGTACACTACATCGTAACAGAGTATGGCATCGCTTACCTGTTTGGCAAGAATCTACGACAGAGAGCGTACGAGCTGATCCGAATTGCCCACCCAGACCACCGGGGGGCGCTGGAGAAGGCAGCCTTTGAGCGACTCAAGTGTATGCCATCACCTTAACCAAACCATAATTATAACTAAATTATGATTTTTAGTAATAGATATAATGTAGGTTAGATTATAAGCTCTATATTTACTGAATGTTTTATCTGGCCAGCCCAGACCATCCCAGTTCTTATTGACCGGGACACATCTCCATCTCTTCAAAGTGGTTTGTCTTGTTTTTATAGAAAGTGCTTCTTCGCCATAATGTTTGCTTTTGATGTTTTGTTGACGTCAAACTTCTAAAAATAACTTTATAACTATAAACAGATATTGAAAGGCCCAAAAATTCAGTCTAATGAATGATACTGGAACCCTGATCAGTGTGTGTGTGTGTGTGTGTGTGCGCGTGCGCGTGCGCGTTTGTGTGCATCCGTGCGTGTGTGCGTACGTGCATGCTTCCATGCTCGGAGAATGATACTTTAACCCTGATCAGTGGTATGAATTCATTCATTCATCTGACTGGTTCACAGTCTGGCGGTGTTCACTCTCGTGGCAACATCTCCCGACTTCAGTTGAAAAATTTCTTGGAAACTTTTTGACTTTAATGGCAGTACAGCTATTAATTTTTTAGGAAATCTTTTGACCACCTCTACGGCAGAGTACTCGCCTTCCCTGCACACGCCTTGAGCGTGGGAGGCAGTGCCTTAACCCCTGCTTGAGGTATATTCACTATCATTCAATAATTGAACTTTGTTCAATATTTTTTGGTTTTCACGTATAAGTATGCACTAACAAACACACCACACCAACAAACGAACCCCTGAAGCTTACGGTTACTTTCCCGAAGGTAGAAAAGGCTGTATCCTGACCGTGCCTTTTCTATTAGCGGGATTGTTGAATTAATAGCCAAGGGGCCGTATCATGATCTATACACACTTATTTTAGGATAGAATTAGGCAGATTTTCACATATTCACATAGAAATAGGCAGTTCATATAGGTATATAGGCAGAATGGCTGGAACTGGTGGCTTGATTATTTCAAGCCATTAGTCACGGCTCAGTGAACATGCAACACTAGGCAATTGACCCAATTCAATCAAACTTGGAAGTTTTTCACACCCACTCAGTGAATATGTTACACTAGGCAATTGACCCAATTTCATCAAACTTGAAAGTTTTTCACACCAACAGACAGACCAAACATGAAAATAGCTAGCATTCCCCCCTCACCCACTTCACCTAACCTCACTTTACTGCAGAAGTTCACTCTACTGCAGAAGTCCTCCTCTATCCCAGAGAAGGCCATGATGACAGTTCTGAGGGCTAGTCCTTCTCAGGACAAACCCGCTGAACTGCCTGCAGTAGAAACAACCCCGCCACAGGCTAAGAAAAGCCCATACCATTCACTCACTATCTCCCCCCCAAAGAATCCCCAGTCACATTGGACTTGAGGGTAATGATATGGCAGACGAGGCTGCGAATGCAGGCTCCAAGCTATCCAAGATATCAGCCCATGTCCTCCCCTCTCTTAGCCAGACCAGACGACTTTTTGTCTCTGACTCAAAGGAAAGGCACTATCTCAGGCACAAATACAGTGTACCCGGTTCAGGAACTGCCAGATGGTATGCCATAGCCACTAGATACATGCCACTCCCCAGACTAGCTGAGAACCACAGATCCCTACAGGTCACCATGCATAGACTTAGACTAGGCTACAAGTGCACTTGGGAATTGTTAGGAGATATGGATAGAGCCTGCGAGCATTGTAGTAGGCCCACCAGTAAACCACTGTGGCACTACCTGCTAGAATGCTTTTACACAATGCCTCTTAGACAATATGACAATAGAGTATATGATGTGGAAGATGGCGCTGACCACACCCAGGCTGCAGCTGAGGTGGTCTATAATGCCTTAAACTTTGTGGATCTGCATTATATCCTGACTCAGTATCCTGTGCCCAGATAGGAACTGGAAAAGATCCCACTAGAACCCATGAAGTAGGCAGCCCGCATGACTGACTGACTGTGGATGGTCAATCAATGGTCACTTAAGAGATCGGGTCACAGTGGCCACTGGCTGATTCCCCGAGGACACATTGACTAATTAAAACGGAAACGAACCTGATCCTACCACTGGCTGCAATGATGGAATGTATGTCCTACATCCCTACATTTACAGCCAGGGTAGATAAACCTAACACATTACTAACACATGCCACCCATAATAGTGAAAATGCCTGGCCTGGGTCACAGATTGCCGGCTTTGGTTTCACAAGAATGACCAACAGCGGTTGCAGAGATATTCAGTGTATATCCTGCCCATAGTCAGCTTTCAGTGCCCCAAATCGGGCCATTTGCACCGATAATCACACACCACCCACCCCATAGCAATTTCAAATAAACTATAATTAGGCATTTATACACATAATAAGATGGAACACATAATAATATAAATCTTCTGAATTATTCTGTCATCCAAAAGCAAACAAAACAAGCGTAAACAAAAAAGGTTCACTTTTGCCTATGGACACCCCACTGGGTAAAATGCAATTCTCACTACTTTTTAAACAAAATTTCTACATAACTTCTCATATATGCAACCCACAAACAAAGTCTGAACACAACATAAAACCACCTCTAAACTCACTATGGGTAGGTCCCCCTTTGACAATGCCTGGTTAAATTGTCCCCCAGCAAGGTTATTGCTCGCCCGCTCGGATTGGGCGTAAAACGTCGTGGTCCCGTGTATCTGACCCTATCCCAGAGCACGTTAAAGAACCCAGTAGCACTTATCGAAAAGAGTAGGGGGAACCCGGTGCGAATGGTCTCTGAAAAAAACCTTTCAGTTAACCAACTCACAACAACAATAGTCCATTTGTCAATAGCAATAATCAATGACCAAATTTAACAATACATGATTGCAATTCACAGCAATCACACTGCAGGGCCGCCTCTCCAGGCTAAGGCCCTCTTGCAATTTAATATTGCATAGATTTCATTCATTCGGTATGAATTGTATGAATAATTATATCCAATCTGGCAGTGTTAAGTTCCTTTTGAATCTCATATATTGACAAATAGTCCAGAGTGATTAATTTATTAATCAAAAGATTGCACTGTAGTAAATAATACCAAAATATATAATCTTTTCTTTGAGATTATCAGATGTAATGTGTTTTCTTGATGTCAATGTGTTTTCTTGATGAACAAATTAATTTTAATTGTTATGATATTATAAGATACGGGCCCTTCAAAAAACGATTTCACAATCTCCTATGTGTATTGTGAAGAGTCACAGTCCATACAGACACATTGGAGGGTTGTGCCATTTTGAATAACACACAATATCTTCACATATTGCTGCAAGTGTTCGTGATGAAATTCCACATGACGCCACAAAATATAAACTGTGACTATTTTTGGAAGGGACTGTATCTCATTCATTGTTTTAGCAGTTACAAAGTGTGTGTTGAGGTGTTAATGTAATTAGAGAGTGTAAGAATAGATATTGCCTGAATATCAAGGGCCCTTGACCAAAAATTCTCATCTTTGCTTTATTTTCATTTAAAATATGAATTTTTAGGTGTTCTTTGAAACACTTTGTTAATATGGAGAAGTACAGCGACCTACATTGATCTATAGTCTCTGTAAATACGCCTGCACGAGAAAGATAAGAAAGAGGTTTTTGATGAATTGTAGCGTTCTCTTTGCACAAGGTTATTGCTCGCCCGCTCGGATTGGGCGTAAAACGTCGTGGTCCCGTGTATCTGACCCTATCCCAGAGCACGTTAAAGAACCCAGTAGCACTTATCGAAAAGAGTAGGGGGAACCCGGTGCGAATGGTCTCTGAAAAAAACCTTTCAGTTAACCAACTCACAACAACAATAGTCCATTTGTCAATAGCAATAATCAATGACCAAATTTAACAATACATGATTGCAATTCACAGCAATCACACTGCAGGGCCGCCTCTCCAGGCTAAGGCCCTCTTGCAATTTAATATTGCATAGATTTCATTCATTCGGTATGAATTGTATGAATAATTATATCCAATCTGGCAGTGTTAAGTTCCTTTTGAATCTCATATATTGACAAATAGTCCAGAGTGATTAATTTATTAATCAAAAGATTGCACTGTAGTAAATAATACCAAAATATATAATCTTTTCTTTGAGATTATCAGATGTAATGTGTTTTCTTGATGTCAATGTGTTTTCTTGATGAACAAATTAATTTTAATTGTTATGATATTATAAGATACGGGCCCTTCAAAAAACGATTTCACAATCTCCTATGTGTATTGTGAAGAGTCACAGTCCATACAGACACATTGGAGGGTTGTGCCATTTTGAATAACACACAATATCTTCACATATTGCTGCAAGTGTTCGTGATGAAATTCCACATGACGCCACAAAATATAAACTGTGACTATTTTTGGAAGGGACTGTATCTCATTCATTGTTTTAGCAGTTACAAAGTGTGTGTTGAGGTGTTAATGTAATTAGAGAGTGTAAGAATAGATATTGCCTGAATATCAAGGGCCCTTGACCAAAAATTCTCATCTTTGCTTTATTTTCATTTAAAATATGAATTTTTAGGTGTTCTTTGAAACACTTTGTTAATATGGAGAAGTACAGCGACCTACATTGATCTATAGTCTCTGTAAATACGCCTGCACGAGAAAGATAAGAAAGAGGTTTTTGATGAATTGTAGCGTTCTCTTTGCACATGTTGGTTTACATGGAGTGATCTCACGTGAGTCATTATGAAGAAATCTCTGGAAGGAATTTTTTGAGAGGTTGCAGATATCTTGGAAGTGATCTTATGAAATATACATAAGCTTAAAGTTTATTTAATATATAGATTGATTCTAATAAAATGTGACAATTTTTTTAACAAAACTTCTGCTTGCCATATATGTTATAGATACAGCTGTTTTAGTTGCCTTCTTTTTCCACCTGTATTTATAGATCACTCATAGGTGATTGTTATGTAAATGTTTTAAAACTTGCCATAAATGTAAGATTTAATGCTCACACATGTTATTGCCATTCGGGAAATGAGTGCTTATTTTCCATTCAGATATTTCTTAAATATTTGACTGTGGATGTGCTTCAAGGAAAACAATGCTATCAATTATAGTATTGATTGCAAGAACAAATTAGTGACTTCAGTGGTAATGATCAGTGATTAATGATTATAAATACCTGACATTTTGGGATCAATATATCTTTTTATTAAATTTAAATATAAAATGTTTGTTATTAAAAATGGAAAATAAGATCCATGTTTAGAGTGAATCAGTGTAGGTGCTAACCATTAATGGATATCCCACCATTTATTCTTGATTTGAATTGTACAGACACAACATGTGATATCTTGGTAAGGTGTAAAAACAGACTTCCTGCCATTGGGATAATTGTTAAAGTCACCACATATCGGTTGCCTGTGATTGGAATGAAATGTCAGTATTTCATATAATGACCTCCAAAAAGTGCTGCTTTTTCAATTGTTTCCATCTAACTTTGGACCCATAGGTCTTATACTATAGCTACTGAGATATGACCTATTCTCGTCCTATTTGAGCTACCGTACATCTATGATGCGATGTACATAAGCACTTGAAGTACTTTGACTTTCATCCCAGCTTTACTTCATCACAAACAATGTGAACTGATTTTTTAGCGATGGAAACTGATATTTCTCACCAAAATATTAAATTTGAAGTTTATGAGAAAAATAACTTTTGGAAATTACAAGACATTAAACTGTGCCATGTACATGTATGCAGATTAGAAAGAGAGGTGATGATACAGAAGTAGAACCATGAAGACTTGCAGAACTACACCAGACATGACCACACTATCAAATATACAATATACACTCTCACCTGCTTTTAGAGAACTCCAAACTTAATGTTTAGTAGAACACATGCTTGAATAACAGAGTGTTGCCAAATATCTGTCTAACTGCTATAAGGTCTACTCATTTAGACTCCATGAGAGATATTCTACTTAAGTTGACTCAGGGGGGATTGTCTTCTAAGGTGACACAGGGTTTTATTCTACTTATGTGGAAAATGTGACTGATCTGCAAGGCAAACTGCCCACTGATATTTTTGTTTGTTTGTGGAAACATGTTTGAAAAAAAAAACACCTTTTGATATATTAACAGAATATTGGTTGTGTCATAAATGGTTGTTAAAAAGACCTTGGATTGATGTGACCAGGAAAGCTACTGAGCTTCCTGTCTTCCATGATAGGAAATGTCTGGGTTCCTCGTGTATTTAATGAACTCTATCAGATATTCACAAAAGACGAAAAAAAATAAAAACTGAAAAATAAAGTCAGGAGATGACCATGTAGAGTTGTTTGACTATGTGACCCTTGATAATAAGAGGTTGGGATATTTAAGATGTCTGACGTATTTCCCAAATATCTGTCCAAATAATGATACTGCAGTATGCCGACTATGTGATTTCAGGCTAAACCATTATTTTAACTTGCAGGCTAAACTGAGATTTTCATTTTTTTTTTCAAAGTCTAATATTTTCTTCATCTTTGTCAGAATATTTAATTTCCCAAGTACTGGGTTTTCTGTTAAGTCAGGGATATCCATTATCAGGGACCAGTATATTACAAGTAAATTTCAGCATTATTTATTGGACACTGCTGTCAGTTTATACAGAGATATTTAAACACCTGGTGTTTTAAATGTCTCTGGTTTACATCCCTGCAAAAACATGATTTGTTATTCCCTGAGAGAAATCTCTTTTTAAGTTCTATGAACAACAGACACTCTGGTATGAACACTATTTATTTTTTATTTAAGTAAGATAAATGGGCACATTCATAGATCTGTCCTTTCCCAGTAGTTTCTGATCAGTTAAAAAAAAGAAAAAATATGTCATGATTGTGACCCACATACAACAGCACATTAATACAAATTTTACTTACAAATAAGAGGTTAAGCTGAACAGGGATCAGAATATAAACAATATCACAGAAGATGATGATAAAGTTATGTAAGACAGTATTTTTCTGAAGGATGATTAACTGTTTTTTTTAAATCTCATTTGATAACAGAAAATTATGATATTATTTGATCCACAATACTACATTCTGCATGTAGCTTACTTAGATGACACCAAAATGTATAACTTTTACAGTTGAATATGACAAGGTTGCTGAAATAGCACTTTTCACATATATTTTTGTTCTATTGTTAGCGTCATCATATTTGTAATCATACAAGACAGTTATAATATACAGTGTATTGCAATGTTTCTGGTTTAATGATAAATATATAATTTGCATTGTATGTTTAATTTTATGTGTAGATTATCTGAGATATCCAAATAAGTATAAATCTATATTTACTTGAGTGTAACTGCTTGTTGTTTTACTTGATGTACATAATATGTCTAAACTGATAATAAATTATGTTCTTGAAAAAATATGAAAATTATAGATTTGTTATTGTGTTTAGCTTTCATGATATGAGCATGTACTAACTTATAAATCATCCAATATTCTCTTTCATGTGTATTATTTTTTTTGTGACACAGATGGTCCTATTTTGATATCCATTGCCGGCAGGGACTATCTGTGTTATTCTGTGATCGGTAAGATCATGGGGAATGTTACTCTCCTTTGCATCGGGCTCAGTATATAACACCCTCTCCGCTTATACGATGAGATATGTTCAAATAGTCCCGCCCCTTGAATGTAACCAGATGCACGTGCACGATGCGATGACATATTTACAGCCTTTCAGTAGGACAGCACATGCACGATATGATGATGTAACTCGAATCTCTTGCTCATTAATATTCATGAGCGCCCAAATAGTACGACATTTGGTCGCGTCGGCGCTAGGCCTATATTGAAGAGTCCTAGTAAAGCTGGGTAGGGGAATGTGTATTTCCTGTGATTTGTGATTCGGATTTTTCTGTGATCAATTTGAGCAGTTGTTGCCACTGTGGAGTGTTCATCTGTGTGCAAGTAATAAATTCCAATTTGCGCATGCTCAGATGCATGAATATGCACCGAGTCCAGAAGCAGCAAATTTTGTGGGGCCAATAAGATGTCAAGGCATATGTATCTTAATAATATATATAATAATTTATCATATCATATATTATTATATATATTATTAAGAAATATATATGCTTTTGATCCATTTCACATGGCCCATGCAATTTGGCTGCATCTGAACTCAGTGTGAATACATTCATGTAAACAAGCCTTAACAATATTAGAGGAACTTACTTAATCGAGGCTGAAAAGGCACAACTTTGCATATAGTTGTGCTAAATGCTAAAAAATTTGTTCATATACCTACCAGTAATTACATGTTTTTTTAAAAGATAAACAAATATAATTTCAGCCACCCCATCATTTTACAATGATTGTTTTTTTTTTGTGTTTAAGTTTCAGTCTATTTTAATTTTTGTTTTGTTTGTTGGAATTCTTGTTTTGTTTGTTATTTTTGTCCTATCTGTGTTACTGAGCACAACTTTTTTACCCTCAGCCCCTGATGTAATCAGGCTGAGGGTATTGCAGTACTCCTGGCGTGGGTATGTATGTCTGTCTGTCTGTAGCGACATCCTTGTCATCATGATCACTCGAGAACAAATGATGGCAGCTTCATGAAACTTGACTCACATAAGCATCTGGTAAAAACCTTGATGGACGGCGACCTTGACCTATTTTTCAAGGTCACAGGGACAATTATGTGAAATCCCAAGAATCGCAATAACTCAAGAACGAATGATGGCAGCTTTATGAAATTTGACACACATAAGTATCTGGTGAAAACCTCAGAATTTATTCTATGAAACGTGACCTTCACCTACTTTTCAAGGTCACAGGGAAAATTATATGAAATCATCCTTGTCATCGCGATAACTCAAGAACAAATGATGGCAGCCTCATGAAACTTGACACACATAAGCATCTGGTGAAAACCTTGGACGAGACCAATGGACGGCGACCATGACCTATTTTTCAAGGTCACAGGGACAATTATGTGAATTCCAAGAATCGCAATATCTCTAGAACAAATGATGGCAGCTTTATGAGATTTGACACACATAAGCATCTGTTGAAGACCTCAGACATTTTTGCATGGAACATGACCTTCACCTACTTTTCAAGGTCACAGGGACAATTATGCAAAATTCCTATCATTGCTATAATTCAAGAACGAATCATGGCAGCTTAATGAGACTTGACACACATAAGCATCTGGGAAGACCTCAGACTTCTTTCAATGGAACATGACCTTCACCTACTTTTCAAGGTCACAGGGACAATTGTACCATGAAATCCCCATCATTGCGATAACTCGAGAACAAATGATGGCAGCCTTATGAGATTTGACACACATAAGCATCTGGTAAAGACATCAGAATTTTTTCTATGAAACATGACCTTCACCTTGGAATGGTGACCTTCACCTTCTTTTCAATGTCACAGGGACAATTATGTCAAATCCATGTCATTGCAATAATTCAAGAACAAATTATGGCAGCTTCATGAGGATTGACACACATACGAATCTGGTGATGAGTTAGATGGACAGTGACCATCACCTACTTTTCAAGGTCACAGGCCCATCCTCTCAATATTTCTAGAGTAAATGATGGCAGCTTTGTGATACTTGACACACATATTAAGCTATCAAAGGGAGTAGATGTGCACTATTATGTTTTTTTTACCCCATCATCAATTTGCCTTGGTGCCGTGACATTTTGCTCACAAATGTTGTGCGGAGCAAATATCGTACAGTAATTTACCAGGGCTGAGTGTTGATGCATCTCTGATGCCTATATTCTTGTTGACCCGTCATTTTCCCTTAGCTAATTTAAAGTTGTTCATATCTAAAATCCTGTAAATTTCAAATCAGCTTTTTCTTTTAAAGGACACACTGCATTTTGCAAAAAATAGATAAAATACTATAATAGATTTAGAAATAAACAATATTGTCAATCGGGTGCAACAACTTTGTAAAAATCTGCTCTTTGCTCAGTGGCCATATATCAGCGACCTCTAGTGAGCTGAAGACTTAATTTCCAAGATGGCGGACACGGCAGTCCTGAGGAGAAATCGGCCGGGAACAAAAGCTGAAGTATGTGATGAGTTTCCATTTTATTTCAATTTGTTTGTATCGTTGTGGTAGAAAAAAGTATAAAGAACAAGTCGACCAAGTTTTGCGATGATCGGTAGTTTTATGCTGTTGTTTTGAACGGGAAATTCGTCGCATTTCCTGAGTTGACTATCTCCTTTACTTTTGGCACATCATTGTTTATATTTTTCATCCCTCACCTCTTGCCCTGGGGGTGTGGAGGTGTGGGGGTGGAGATGTGTGTGTGGAAGGGGTGGGATTCATCTCACAACTCCTGAAATCTCCTCAGATTTGTGTCTTTGAAACCAAAGACTACTACCAATCCTATCTACCCTGGTTTAGGATTTCTTTTTGAAGCAAACTGAGAATACTTTGAATAAAACTACAAAAAATGTCAGAATGAAACATGTGCATGTGTGCCTCTCGTTTAGTCTCAAGTCAGGCTGGAATTTAGCTTGTGCATTTCTAGCAGTGAATTTGTCTTTTGTTTATAATGGTCCAACAGTCATTTCACAACCCTAAATGTATAAAATGGAAATGAAAGAAGGCAGGCAAAACTCCCTGGACAAGTTATTTTGGGTTTGGATGACATGACTTTCTGCAGTATGGTATCTGTCTCTAACCTATTATATATACCGGTAGTATTTTCAAAACTTGACTAATTTAGGAAGAAATATATAATTCATAACATGCATAAGGCTTGACACATAATACCAATCAACAAAATAAAACTGTACACATGACAACAAACTGTGATGGTTTTAAATTCAGCTGTTTGCCAAGGACTGTGACTGACTGTGCTTGGTGCTATTCTACAATCATAAATTACTTGCAGATATGGAGCAGTTGGCCGGACCAATCATTTGATGAAATGGACAGCACATTAGCTGTACAACAGGTAATAATGTTTTCAAATTACAGTATATTTTTATATAGTTTTTTATATATATCGCCAGAGTTTAAAGGTTGGCAACAAGCAGGTGGTGCATACCAGCTGTACCCCTTAGTGCACCTTGCACTCTCGGCGGGATGCCAATTGGTTTTGTCGAGTAGACTTATGTAGATGAAGAATGTGTTCTATTCAATGTCATAAAGTCATGTGGAACTTGGATGCCGTTTAAGTCGTTTTTAGTCCTAATAGCTGAATTGATGAAAACAAAAAAACTCATGTGGCTCTGGTACCAAAGTTGAATGTTTAGTGATCCAATGTTTAGATGATATAATTGAGTTGGAGTTAAAGGGAAACTTTCACTTCTCTGAAACATTTTTGTAGTATGATGGAGAATTATAACGCACATTGATCTGTGGCTCTGTTAGTATGACCGCACAAGGGAAACATGTTTTTTGGGAGAAAAATAGCTCTTTTAAATGCACGTGCTAGAAAAAAAAGAATGACGTCATCGTGCGGCAATTACCTACTTACATAAATAATTAGTAAACAAACAACAATGCAACCAAAAAAGCGGTGTCACGCACTATAGAATGGTTATGTGCATCGGAAAGAACATGAAAAATGTGACATTTTGGTGCAAAGAGCATAACGATCGGACCAATATTAACAAAGTTATGACAAGTTTTGTGAAAATTGAAAATGATTGCAGCTCGACAGGCACGTGCAATAAATCCCGCACAATGACGTCATAGGCCCAAATTGCAATAAATGATCATGATTTATGGGGTTGCAAGATTAATTTTAATTGTTGGTTTGTGTTGCCATGGTTACCGCAATATTTTTTTGGTCTCTGAATTTCAATGTATTTATGTATTTATGATCATTTAATCGTATAATTTATGAAATGTATTTTACTAGAAAGTATCTCTTTAATTACAGTCTCTACAATATTTGTACGATGACCAAACTCTTAATTTGATTACTTAAAACCACAATAATGATGTTATTCATAATTATGATAGGCTTTTACGAAATGATTTGTACATATTTTAACAGAATTTATTTCACTTCCCCCTTAGTTTATCCAGCAAGCAATTCGTAGAGATTATTCCAATATAGATGAGATTCTAACGCCCCCTGATGGCCAGGATGAGGGAGTCTGGAAGTATGAACACCTCAGGTAAGATAATTACTATATATATTCCTTGTTGTCGAGCATGTACATGTATAAGACTATATGATAAGATAAAATGTACACACACACACACACACACAAATAAAGCACAATTCCAGATGATATTGCTCATGTAAGATAATTACTTTTTATGCCAGTTATCATGCATGTATAAGACTACATGATAAAATAACATATTTACATAAACACACATTGAAATGATTGGAGCCTTGATTCAAAACCTGAGCAATATCACATGTTCTTATTGCCTGGGTCTTGTGCTTCAATTTTGATACTTAGTGACGTCATTTCGAGGCTCACAGGTGGTTCAAACCTAAAAATGGTATGTGATAAACCACTTATATTCACAGTAAACAATTTTGGCCCGAGGTCTGTGGGTTGACAGCATTCCCCTTTCTCAGGGACATAAGTAGTGAATATGTATATGTGGAGGCAAGGATCATATTTTTACCATGAAATAGATTTTGATAGAAGGATTGCTTTGTGTCTGGAGCAAAGTGGCTTAGATGTTTTATTTTCTGTATTTCAGGCAGTTTTGTATGGAGTTGAATGGACTGGCAGTAAAGTTACAGGTAAATATTTGATTTGAACTCATTGAGAAACATTGTTGTATGCTCAGTTCAGAAGAGTAAATGCAGCCCCATCACAAAGCTATGTTCTGGATTGACTGTTCATTTTGTTAAAATCAGATATTTTAAAAATATAGTGTCTCTTATTCTTAAGAAATATCTCTTGAATTGTGGGATTGTATGGTTTAGTCCCTTAGGTCTGGAAAATTGGGATTGCATGGTTTTGTCCTTTAAGTCAGGAATATTAGGATTGTGTGGTATTGCCCTTTAATGATACCAGTAAATATTACATTTGCATGGTATTGTCCTTTAATAATGCCTGTAGATATTGGGATTGCATGGTATTGTCCTTGAACACCTTTAAATATTTGGATTGTGTGGCATTGTCCTTTAAGTCTTCCTGCCTTGGTTAATTGATTTGTTGTGTTTTCAGATGGAGTGTAACCCAGAGTCCTGCACCCAGATGACAGCAACAGAACAGTGGATCTTCCTCTGTGCTGCTCACAAAACTCCCAAAGAGGTACGCTTGCTTCTGCTGTAAATCCATCTTATTGTTAAAAAAAAAAAAACAGTCATCAATATTATTTGAAAAATATTTAAACTAACAAAATGGGTGATGTAGCTCCGATCAGTGGTTTCAATTTTATCTGAATGCTCATTTTAAAAAAGTGTGTGAAAAATGAGCTTGTCCTGTTGCCCTAAGCAAGCCATTTTTAATGCCAGGGCAATATTTTTTTCACTATTTAACTATTCAAAATGAGTGAAGGGCAAGAAACATTTAAAACCACATTTCAGGCATTAGTTTGCAATGCTGCCCAAATCTTAATCAAATAAATTGGTCATCAAAATGTTTTGTGCTCAATCCTTAAAATAATTATAGGTGAGTGTATTGATCCATCACAGAGAGTAAAATGTCAACGACAGTAAGCTTATCTTGTTTTTGACGTTTTGCAGTGCCCAGCTATTGATTACACACGTCACACACTAGATGGCGCTGCTTGTTTGCTCAACAGCAACAAGTACTTCCCAAGCAGGTGAGGCATTCTATCACAATAAACTTCTCTCGTCTTGTCTCGTCTAGTCTCATCTCGTTTTGTCTCGTCTCATAATATAGATGAATGGAGTCTCTGTTGAGTCAGAATTGAATAGAATAAATGTTTGGGTATTTCAATGACTTCATTTAAAGCTTATGTGGAGCCACCTGTGTGTAAGATATATATAATTTTTTAAATTGGTTTTTTTATTTCTCATTGAAGTTTCAAATATATGGGATTTATTTATATAAAATACATGTTTTTTTTTCATGATGAGTGGTGATCTTTGGGAATTGAGCTCATAAGTATCTGTGATTTATTTCTATATGCTGCATTGTATTTTCAGGGTGAGCATTAAGGAGACGTCCGTGGCTAAGCTGGGCTCGGTGTGCAGAAGGGTGTATAGAATCTTCTCGCATGCCTACTACCACCATAGGGGATTGTTTGATGAATATGAGGTAAACCTTCCACCAATCCATTTAAGCCATCCATATTCACGCGCTAATCCGTTCATATTCATGCACTAATCCATCCATATTCATGCACTAATCCATCCATATTCATGCACTAATCTATCCATATTCATGCACTAATCTATCCATATTCATGCACTAATCCATCCATATTCGTGCACTAATCCATCCATATTCATGCACTAATCCATCCATATTTATGCACTAATCTATCCATATTTATGCACTAATCCATCCATATTCATGCACTAATCCATCCATTTTCATGCACTAATCTATCCATATTTATGCACTAATCTATCCATATTCATGCACTAATCCATCCATATTCATGCACTAATCCATCCAAATCCATGCACTAATCCATCCGTATTCATGCACTAATCCATCCATATTTATGCACTAATCCATCCGTATTCATGCACTTATCAATCATTATTTATGCACTAATCCATCCATATTCATGCACTAATCCATCCATATTCATGCACTAATCCATCCATATTCATGCACTAATCCATCCATATTCATGCACTAATCCATCCATATTCATGCACTAATCCATCCATATTTATGCACTAATCCATCCATATTCATGCAGTTATCAATCATTATTCCTGATTTATTTCTATCCATATTCATGCACTAATCCATCCATAGTCATGCACTAATCCATCCATAGTCATGCACTAATCCATCCATATTCATGCACTAATCCATCCATATTCATGCACTAATCCATCCATATTCATCCACTAATCCATCCATATTCATGCACTAATCCATCCATATTTATGCACTAATCTATCCAAATTCATGCACTAATCCATCCATATTTATGCACTAATCCATCCATATTCATGCACTAATCCATCCATATTTATGCACTTATCGATCATTATTCAGGCACTAATCTATCCATATTCATGTACTAATATACTGATATACAGAAATTAATTCATCCATATTCATACACTATTCCTGCCATATTCATGCACTAATCCATCAATATACAAATACTAATCCATCGATATCCATACATACGTTTTGACACAGTTCTGCTCTTTAATACAATGTTAACACTTTGGTTTTGATTGTTTTTTAATTTGTTTAACAGGTAGGTATATCCTAAAATATGCAGTTACAGTCTTCCCGATAGTCACCAGACCTTCAACGGACACTCGGTCCGGCAAAGATGACTTTTTTGCCGGACCGAAAACATTTTTACCGGACCGAAAAAAAGAAGAAAGAATATCAGCGTGAAAAGTAAACAAGCCAGATACAAGCTTCCCAAACGGCGATATAATTAAAATCTTGTTTTATTTTACACACAGAAATATTCTGACACGTGTCAGCAATAGTCCGCCTTCATTTAATAAGTTTAAAGAATGCACAAGTCAGAGAAAATGCAAGTTTAACAATGCTTAAATACGCGTACAAGACACGAGGTCGTCATTACGAAAACCGGAAGTGACGGGGACAGGCTCTTATTTTTGGCGCGAAAAGGATCGGTCGCTATTCATTCGCATTGAAAATATTAATGTATCGCGCAATGATGGATCCCTGACACTTCTTATTTACGTTTTACTTTAAAAATGACTGCCGATCTTATCGAGGGATAAGTTTTGAGAAAAGTTAGAATTTTCACAAAATACATGTCGGACATGAGGTCCGACTACGGCGGAAAATATGCCGGACCGTGGCAAAAAATATCGGTCTGGACCGGCGGTCCGGCGGTTATCGGGAAGACTGCAGTTATTCTGCTGTTGTTTAAAGTTTGCACTCTGATTATTAACCAATCATTTATTTGCATGCATTTTCAACATGGCAGACACTTGACATTTTGGTCCATACTAACCTCCAATTTACTTTGACCATTCTTGCTATCTCTGATTGCCATTTAATGAAATCTTTTATATTTTCAGAATGAGACAGCCCTGTGTCGGCGGTTCACAATCTTTGTAACCAAGTATAACCTTATGTCCAAGGACAATCTGATCGTGCCGATCTTAGACGAGGTGTCGGAAGGCGTCGGCGAGGAGAGTGAGGCTTGACATAAGCCTGGGGAGGATGAGGACAATATCGACTGGATCTGAACTGTCGCCATGGATACCACACCGTCACCATAGTTACCATAGCAACTAGTTGTCATGACGTCCCTTTCCTCATCTGGAACCTGCCACTGTCACAATCAATCATCGTGTGTCGCCCTCTAGGGGAGGAACTTAATCGCTTTAACAACCAAAAAAAAGACAAAAAATAGCCAGGCAGATATTATACCCATTGATACACTTGTCTAATATTTATGTTTCAAAAGAATCATATTAAAGTGCACTAATCATTATAAGAGAAAGTTGTCTTCCATTATTAATTTTTGGACATTAATTCGAAATTTAAGACAGATGAAAATTTTGTTTGTATAAATTGCTTTCTTTATTAATATAATATAAAAATGATAAGTATTGAAACTTTTTCAATAGTGGAACAAAAGTGTTAAGGCGGAGAAGATCCTCTCCTTGTTTCATGGCAGATTTTTGTTTCTTTTCATTTTTTAAGCAACAATTGCAATCAGAGGAAATTATCATTAGTGAAATTACAAGGTCTCTGTTCACAAAGCTGGCAAATAAGGACAAAGTCAACAACTTCATACATCAGGCTTAGATGAAAAAAATAACAAAGTCAACTTCAGTGCAGGAAAAAAATCCAAGGAGTTTGTGTACAGGATTTAAACATGTTAAATTTTCTCTCTTTTCAAGTTGATGGTGCCTGTTGAAATCATGGTTTTGAATTTTGACTGTTCAGGCCAAAAAGTAAAGAGTCTTGTTTCTGTTGGCAGTAGTTGGGCCACATTGATATGAAATAGATAAAGGATATGTCAATTGTCATGCAATGGAATTATCTAATGTCTGTCATTGTATGAAGCATATTTGATATATTTTTCTGGGGTTTAACCCTAGGTGGCATCACATGGTGTCAGATTTGACACCAGGTGGCAACACATATGGTGTCAGGTTTAATCCTAGGTGGCAACACATATGGTGTCAGGTTTAATCCTAGGTTGCAGCACATATTGTGTCAGGTTTAATCCTAGATGGCAACACATGGTGTCAGATTTGACACCAGGTGGCAAAACATATGGTGTCAGGTTTAATCCTAGATGGCAACACATATGGTTTCAAATTTGACACCAGGTAGCAGCATATACTGTCAGGTTTTGTCCTAGGTGGCAGCACATAGGTTTCAGATTTTACACCAGATGGCAGCACATGTGGTGCACTCCGACATCAACCACCCAGCAGAAAAATAAATATGCTCCTTTTCTACTGAGAAGTGTGCAGTAATAGTGTGATTGACATTGAATATACTAAGCAGACAAGTGGAACAATGCAAGACATATATGTTGGCAGAGAGAACAGTCAAGGTTCAGAGTCTGGTTCAAACTTTCCACAAACAGAAGTCTTGTCTCAAGGCCAGATGTGTACACAGCTCACCCAGTGTATACTGAAATTAACTGACCGATAATTCAACCAGAAAATATAAAAAATTGGAAGCTGAAGTATATCTGATAGTGGCCGAGTAAAAATTATGTATAATCGCTTTAAAATTTCTGCTACATTCAATCTTGTGTTTTTTTCAGTTTTACAAGTTGAAAATAGTGAGGCCAAAAAATAAATACCTTGGATTCTGAATGACAACTGGCATAGTTTGGTAGAAGGCAAAGGCTAAAAGGCAGTTTGTTTTTTACAGTGAAGTGTCCATAAAGTGGATATGCAATATATAGTGTCAGGCTTGTGACAGAACTGCACATTTATTTGTCTTGGCCTGTTTACAGTACACTATCTCTATGCCAAGGTATCCAAAATTTCATTTTAAGATGGAAGTCTGGAAAGTCTACAAAATGTTAGGCACGAGAGAGACCATGAGAAAATTCTGCGTCCGAGTTGAAGGAAAGAATCAAAACGTGATCCGGTGAATACCAGTCCTTTTTCTCCCCTTTCTGTATTATGCATATATTATGCTAATTAGAGATATTTAAAGAGGTCACTGTGACCTAATTTTAACAAATTTTCCTGTCCAATCTTTTTCTCTATAATAATACAGCTTTTCAGATTTAAACTACATTTTAATCAATTGAAAGTTAGAATGGTAGGAGTTTCCATCGTGGCATGTGTGAACTGACATCTTAACATGCCTTTTTTAATCTTAATTTATTTTTTCAATAGACATTTCCATATGAATTGTTGGTTGAAGATTATAAAAAAACTGTGACCATATACAGTAGAAGTGACTTAGCACAAACTAGAGTTCTTGATCATTTAATTCAAAAGTTATGGAATAAAAACTTTGTAATATATTGTTTTATATACATGTAGATTTAAACAATTCATATCTCAGTGTACCCATTAATATGTAGTTCTTCACCAAATTTTGACCATAACTTTTTAGCACAGTTCCTTCTGTATAAATGGAGCACACATTTTTTTCTCTCATAAATTGGCAAAACATAAATGTATATATTATGGACCAGTGTAGACTATTGGTCCTATTTTCCTTTCAAGAATTTTTTATTATTTGTTTCTATTTTTGTCCACGATACTAATTATTCATTAAGTGGTATCTAAACATTAAGAATTATCTTCCATATTCTTTGAAAAAATGTACGGGAATTATTTTTAGATAACCGTCATATTGCATGCTAATTATTATGCAGATTTGTTAATTAAATAAGGATATGGGGAAAAATGATTAGATCAGTCTATTACAGTGCACCCTTCAAAATTCACTGTGTTAATAAGGTGTCTTGATCAATCTTGAATAAAACCAAAGTTTTTAACTGGATTGTAAATTGATTGCCACCTATAAAAATGCACCGACATTTTCACGGAATTAAAATGTGTTGATATGGAGAAAATGCTCAGAAGTTAAATAATTATCATCTGTCAAAGAATGTTTTTGGCACCTTTCCTGTTGATTTTTGTTGTTGTTCATACAGATCATCTATATTTGTGCAAAGATTTTCTCTCATAAAGTCAATCTAAATGAGAACACTATGCCTCTCAGCAATATTTACCACTTATAAGATTTGTGTGTTCAGTTTGTAGAATAACATAGCTCAGTAGGAAATTATTTTAGTTCGTGTCAATCATGTATTTGATTGTATATAATGTGACCAAATAAGGTCACACAGGGTCATGAGGTCATCATGACGTCACTGGGGCATTCAGTGATTGACCAACTGGTGTGGAGCGTTTGTGTGACTGTTAAGATTATTTATCTCACAAGGATAAAAATGAGTTTAAAAAAAACCCCAAAAAACATCCATCAACGTCATTTGTGTAACATTGCATGAAGATGATAGAAAGCGTAACTTAATATACTTCAAATTTTAAAATGAGTGTCGTCAGCTGTAAAATGTTAAAGAAATGTAAATAGTTGTGTATGCTTCCTGATGTAAAATGCATTTGTAATAAAATATCCTGAAACTGGGAACCAAAACATTTTTTTTTTGTATTGAATTACCAGCAATGATGCAAATAAAGCTAATTGTTAAAAAAAAACAAAAAAAATAATAATAACAAAAAAGAACATGTAAGCAAACAACAAACATTCTATATATTTCAAGTGTTTATTTCCAAATATTTTACATCAAAGTTTCATAGAAAATACTGAACCACAAGTTCATTGCATCTGATTTCAGGCACAGTTTTATACTGGTAGAAAATAGCTCCCACAATAAATGGATACAAAATGCAAGACACAATGCAAAACTAGGAAGTGGGTTCTTCAAATACTCCTAATTATATCTCATCTCTACAAATTTTACTGAATTTTATCTCCATAGGCCCCCTGCCAATCTCTCCGACCAATGATTAAATATAGAGGAGTTGTACAGTTCTGGGTCCAGTAAAGTTGTACAGTTCCGGTGTGTACTTTTCAATAGGGGAAAAAACATGGCAATCAGCCTATGCATTTTGATATATTTTCAATTTTTTTTACGTGTACTTTTCAATAGGGGAAAAAACATGGAGATCGGCAATCGGCCTATGCATTTTAATATATTTTCTATTTTTTTCCATTCTGATGATAAAACAAAGATATGGCTTTATTACCAGTCTGAGCCGGATATCTATTCAGTCACGCGTTCCCATGGTTGGTATTAATGCATGACCGTACATGTATCCAGCCAAAACTGGTCACCACCATCTCATTAACAAAGGGAGCCTACAAACAAAACTTACAATTTTCTCTGAATTTCTGGGAAGTAAAAGAATCCGGGTAACATGGACACGTATAATAATGAAACACACCACTAGAACAATAACATTACAATGGGACCGTGAATATATACATTCACACACTAAGAAGAATACATGCTTATGTACAAACATAGAGAGCTCGACCTATTTGGGCAAAATCTCGGGATTGCTTCCTCCAAAGACTTAACTAACATCGGAAATCCTGGCACCATGTTTCTACATTTTGATTTTCGGATGTTCTAAACCCTTGTGAAATGACTATAATGTATGTGTGTGATGGCGGCATAACACCAGAGCTATTAACACCGTGGAGTGCCCACACAAGACATCAGTTTTAATCTAAGAGACATTTAACATCATACCAACATTAGGTTTCCAGCAACCTTAGATTAATACTATATATCAGTTCTCTGAATCAGCGATAATCATGCTGAGAGTGAACTGATAAAACTATAATATCCCAGTGTTCTCTGAATAAATAAATAATGACCTTTGACCTTAACATTGCTCTGCAACCCAAATTAATGTGCAGGGAGAATCAACTCCTCAGGTTTTATAGAGAACTTGTATACATGTACATTCAGTTTCATAGTATTCATATTGGAAGCAAAATGTTTTCATTGAATAAAAAGGTCAATGGTAATACACACTTAAAACAAATGAAGCTGAACATTTTTAACATTGTGAATATATATATATATCTCAAAGCAGCTCATATATTACATAAAATGCTGCTATTTTTTCTTTCAATTCTGATATGCTTTGCACAAAATTATCCAAAAATTAGATGTAACATCAAGTTCTGATAATATAATAAGATTTTCTCTTTTTCTTTCACATAATACAGTTTTCTACTTCACTACAAGACTACCCTAGAGTATAATTACATAATTTGTACAATATTTACATCTCCAGACACCTTGGCAAAGGCGCCGGCAGTCAACAAACGTCCTAAGATAAAATCCAGTGATGAAAGTCTTCAGGAAATAACCTGGTTTTCTTCAAATGTGAAATTCAAAATGGTCTGAACTAAGTCTGAAACATCCAAAAATGACATTTCTGAAAGGGGGTAGGGGTATCTTCAGCTTAATTTTTAAGGGTTTCAGGTTTTTTCCTGAATGCTGACTTTCATCACTGTAGATCTATTCTTAGACTTGCTGTCAATCTGAAATATATTTTCATTTAAGGATGTTACTTGGTGTTATATTTCAGTATTATCAAGATATTTTCCTCTTCAAAGCAGTACTTTATGAAATAATTAAAAATCTCATTTGAAAACTTGGAATGAAATAATCGTATCAACACAAATTATCTAGTACCTAAATTTCAAGTTTTCTGACATTCATCACTTTATTGAACAAATTGTCAAAAAATCAGATAAAGGCAAGGTTTTGAACAAGTACATGTAATTGCATAAAGGCAAGGTATGGAACAAATAATCAGACATCTTTACTTCAAGTAATTTAACATCTCACAATAAACAAATTACTCGAGAATTGATTAGAAAATCATTAATTCCCTTTTGAGCCATGAACTGATACTGAGATGTTCTAAATGCTTTGAAATCAAATTTCAAGGCTACACTCTCAAAAAAAGATAAATAAATTCCAATTTTCAAGATGGAGATTTAGTTTTGATTTTTTGTTAGGAAACTTTCAAACACTGGTGCCTTTATGCAAAACCTTTTTTCTCACTCGAGAGCTAGCTATACCTTCATCCTCTCGAGAACAGGCATAATATACTGCCATCCTCTCGAGAACTGGAATATACTGTCTTTTTCTCTCGAGAGCTGGCATCATACATTCTATCCTAAGATTGATGCCATTAAATACAACAATAAGCATGTCACACAGTTACAATTATTAGGCTAATTAATATAGTCTTCAGCAGTGCAAGAATTAACCCTTTGGTGCCATAATATAATATTATGAGCCATGTGTAAACTTCGCTGGTGCCACCGAGTTGAGCTTTATTTTGGCGAGTCCGAAATGTGGACTTCTTTCACTAGGTTACAAAATATATCATCATTTCAAAGAAAAAGTACAAAAAGTTTATTGCAGCTGACTGTTTAACACTATATTAATCTGAAAAGTCCTAATAATTTATAGAAAAATCCTAAAACCAGCATACAAACTGACCTGAAATACATTTCAAGATTTAATGAAATTCACAATACTCAAATATAAATTAGTTTGCTTCTCATAATAATTTCCCTGGCAATAGGCAATAAAGCTTATACAGAGGGGGCAATAAATTATTCTAAAATTCTATAAGAACTGGCTTTTAATCTTTAACTTAAAATTAATGATAAACATCTTTTCAGAGACAAATATTTCAGTTTCATAGATCACATCATTTGAGATTAGAAATCCGACTAGAAAGGATTACAATTTTTATGCACAGAAAGACAGAATTTGGCCCATTTTATAATTTAACATACAATTATTGAAATATTCACTTGAGTTTCTTCTTCGGTTTCTGGATTTGAAGAAATAATCATAAATAATTCAATAGAAAACTTATATTTGGTCTATAACCATAACATATGAAAAGTGTGCAATTATTGCGGAATAATTAACACTTTAAAACATCACATAATTTATAGAGAACTGAAGCTCTTGTTAAGTACAATACAAAACAAAATGAGAAGATAAATATAAAATTTGGAAAATAAAAGCTCAGCATGAGACAAAGACAATCTTAAATATAAGGGGCGATCCATTTGATTTTTGTGGGGTGGGGTGGGAGATTTTGGAGAAAAAAAATTATTCACCCACCCCATCCCAGAAAAAAAATTTATTCATTCACCCTACCAAAGAAAAAAAAATTATTCATCCACCCTACCAAAGAAAAAAAAATTATTCATCCACCTCCTTCCAGTTTTTCTATCTTCTATATGGATTGCTTGAAATGAAGGATCAGAGTCTATATTTTGAAGTTTTGTCCTGCCCCGCCCAGTAATTAATGACGGATTGTTAACAAGAAAAAAAAATTATTCACCCACCCCACACCAGAAAAAAAATTTATTCACCCACCCCACACCAGAAAAAAAAATTATTCATCCACCCTACCAAAGAAAAAACAATTATTCATCCAGTACTGCTGTCCCACCCCACCCCACAAAAATCAAATGGATCGCCCCTAAGACTATCTTTAAAGCAGAGCCAGAAATCTGGATAAATATAGCCTTATGGTATTTAATAAAACCACATTAGCTGTTCACTTGGGGTAGAGATACATATTATTCAAATGGAAATACTGACATATTACAATTTCAAATTTTCATCAAAATTATGATTTTTAAAAAATATTGTAACCTATTGTAACAAAGTATTTGTTTACCTCATTCACAAAATACTTCTATTTATTTTTGGTGTTATAACAGGATATTTGATATTGCTTGTTTCGAAAGAAAATAGTAAATTTATTTGCTTCAGACAAAAACAGGCAAAAGTAATTTACCAATTTCCCTAGGATGCAAGAAAACATGACTTGACCTAGTTCCCTGGAATGGAAGCAAACACGACTTGACCTAATTCCCTAGGATGCAAGAAAACATGACTTGACCTAGTTCCCTGGAATGGAAGCAAACACGACTTGACCTAATTCCCTAGGATGCAAGAAAACATGACTTGACCTCGTTCCCTGGAATGCAAGTAAACACGACTTGACTCAATTTTTTTGCAAGTAACCACGACTTGACCTAATTCCCTGGGATGCAAGTAAACACGACTTGACCTAATTTCCTGGGATGCAAGAAAACACGACTTGACTTAAATCCCTGGGATGCAAGAAAACACGACTTGACTTAAATCCCTGGGATGCAAGAAAACACGACTTGACTTAAATCCCTGGGATGCAAGTAAACACTACTTGACTTAGTTTTTCCAAATGATATAAACATTACTTGATCTAAATGATATAACATTACACACCTAACCGAGCAGTTATATTTGACCCGACCTTGTCCTAAAATCTGCAGTGAATACAAAGAATATAGCAGAAACCCAGCAAAAACAACAAGGCCAAACTAATCTAGTAGTTAGCTTCATGGATCTTTCTCATGATGAAATGCTATTTGACAAATGATAGAATAAAATGTAAAATGTGCACTTGACATAATCTATCTGGCTGGGAAGTGTAAAATAAAATGTACTTTACACATTTCAGATTGACAGGTTGTAAAATCAGGGATTCTACATTAATATAAAATTTATGATTTTAAAACGTGTTTCCTTGAAGCTAACAAAAAAAATAGTTTGACCTAAACATGGATAAAACATTAGCATCCAAGATTAAAACAGAAAACGAAACACAGTAGCATGTTAATATTATAAATGATATTGAATATCTTAATACTTGGTTAGTTTGGCTTAATTCATAATTAATGATTAACTGTCAGGTTGCTAAGGAAACTTAATCTAAGTTTTCAGTGTGGATTGCTAGCTTGCATTGTACCGGATACCCCAAATCTGGCACATATTTGGACCTGACATCCCAAAACTGGCATTTATTTGGACCTGACACCCCAAAACTTGAACCTATTTGGACCTGACACCCCAAAACTGGCACATATTTGGACCTGACATCCCAAAACTGGCATTTATTTGGACCTGACACCCCAAAACTGGCACCTATTTGGACCTGACACCTCAAAACTAGCATTTATTTGGACCTGACATCCCAAAACTGGCTTTTATTTGGACCTGACATCCCAAAACTGGCACATAATTGGACCTGACATCCCAAAACTGGCATTTATTTGGACCTGACACCCCAAAACTGGCACCTATTTGGACCTGACATCCCAAAACTGGCATTTATTTGGACCTGACATCCCAAAACTGGCACCTATTTGGACCTGACATCCCAAAACTGGCACATATTTGGACCTGACACCCCAAAACTGGCACATATTTGGACCTGACACCCCAAAACTGGCACCTATTTGGACCTGACACCCCAAAACTGGCACCTACATGTATTTGGACCTGACATCCCAAAACTGGCACCTATTTGGACCTGACAGCCCAAAACTGGCACCTATTTGGACCTGACATCCCAAAACTGGCACCTATTTGGACATAACACCCCAAAACTTGAACCTATTGGACCTGACATGCCCAAACTGGCACCTATTTGGACCTAGCATCCCCAAACTGGCACCTATTTGGACCTGACATCCCAAAACTGGCACCTATTTGGACCTGGCATCCCAAAACTGGCACCTATTTGGACCTAGCATCCCAAAACTGGCACCTATTTGGACCTGACATCCCAAAACTGGCACCTATTTGGACCTGGCATCCCAAAACTTGCACCTATTTGGACCTGACACCCCAAAACTGGCACCTATCTGGACCTGACATCCCAAAACTTGCACCTGTTTGGACCTGACATCCCAAAACTTGCACCTATTTGGACCTGACATCCATAAACTGGCTACTACTTGGACCTGACCCAAAAAACCGGTACATTTTTAGACCTCATACCCTGACATCTATTTGAAGAGACGAGGAAGCCGGAGCTAGAAGCTGATAAATAACATTACATCATTGCGCATATTCCTAATATGCTTGCACTTGTACAACATTGGCCATAACCACTGCCATGTGAAAAATAGTCAATATATTTACAGTTTACAATATGAACTAAATCTCATGTTTCTGAGATTCCCATTGGTAGCTTGAAACCTCTTTAAAGATAAAAAAAAAACATGAGGAAAATTGTTCTTGCATTGCTTTAAGAGAACTTTGGTTTCCCCTACCGTAAGTATACCTGCCTAAAAAATGTGAATTATAAACAATTTAACAGAACAAAGTTAAAACTGGGAAGGCTACAAATTATTCTTTCATATCTTTGTATATTCCTCTGTAAAATATTTAATGCTGGTAAAAAGATGGAATGGGGAAAAAAACTATGTTCTTTATGCAACTTCCAGACTTTCCTCGTGGTGTGTGACTCAATGTGTTCATATAACTAAAGCACAGAATAAATATAGAGCAAATCTTAAATCTCAACTTGACTTTGTTAAAAAATATATGCAAATGACAAATTTAACTTGTGACGCATCTTAATATCACAAATAAATGAGATTATCACTCTTAATATCAAGAAAATGAACAATAATCAGCATTTTGTCCTCAAAAATAAGAATGTAAAACCGGAGCAGAACTGCATTTGAAATATCCGTCGATATAAATATAATGACTATAACTTGTTGTGCTCTGTAACACTAGAAAGGTAATGATTTCTGGGTAGGAAAATCAGTAATTTTGGTGTGTTAAGCTTACAACTGTTGCTTATATTCTCAGTCACATGTTCTGTTTTATGCTTATGAGTCACCTTTGATGCATACCCCACCTGGTGTCAAATGGCAACAACATCCTGACAAAAGAATTTTCACCAGGTTTCTGATATGATACTTTCTCGTTTACAATAATTGCAGTTCCCCCTCTTTCCTATGTTCCATAGTATCAACTCTTAACCAATCATGTCCCATGTTCCATAGTATTTGCTCTCAGCCAATGACGTCCCATGTTCCATAATATCCGCTCTCAGGCAATGACGTCTCATGCTCAGCCAATGACGTCTCATATTCTCAGCCAATCATGTCCCATGTTTCAAAGTATCTCCTCTTGGACAATCAGCTGCCATGTTCAATGGAATCTGCTCTCAGCCAATCATATTAGAGATAACACACTAAATATATACTCCGGATCGCTAATTGTCTTGGTGAGTCTTTTCACATCATACATGTCCTACCGGTAAGTAGATCCAGTAGATTTATTTGTTACGAAAATTTTTGCTCCTGATTATTTTGACTTCAGGGCTGGATGTTCGAGGTTTCAACTGATTAAGCTCTATGAAGCATACATGTAGTGTCACCCCATGTCGGCCATGCTTTTGACATGCTTAATTCCTGTCACCCCATCAGATGGCGCTTTGCATGAGTGAGAAGCAATTTGTTCTTGGTATGATTATGTGCGTGGTAGAGTACAAGGATTTCCCTATTTTGCAAATGCTAAGTGAACTTGACTTTTTAAAATCAACACTTGTTTGTCGTGTTTCACACCTCATGTGTTTGATTCTCACCTTAATATAAGCTTCCTTGAGTTAGTTTGATAATGAACGTTGATATTCCAAAACTGTATCTTTTAAATATCACATATTCTTTCCTGAGTGACCGATCAGGGTCACTTTTAGACATAACTAAGCAGAAGTCTAAACTTGACTGAAATACATGATTCTCATGTCAAACTAAAATTCCTGCTGCAAACATATTTCTAAATCTTTTTAAGTTTTACAAGCTATTGTTCAGGTTATGAGTCTTTGTTGCATCAACATGTAGACGTGCTGCTCAACGATTCCCAAAGCTGAAATAAAAAAAACAAAAAACAATTCAACAAGGTTTCCCAGAAGTCATAAAGGACACTTAGATAGAGTTACAAAATGGATTATTCTCAACTAATCAAAATGCTTTATTAAGAAAGATTTTCCAATAATATCCCAATGGATTATTCTCAACTAATTAAAATGCTTTATTAAGAAAGATTTTTCAAATAAATATCCCTAACATCAATTATAGAAGGATATTTTTTCAAAAAAAAGCTTTATTTTTGGATTTTTTTGGATTTTGTTGAAATCTGACAACTTTCATAATGCCACTTTGGATTCAAACTAATAAGTAAATGAAATCAGTGGGCATGACTGCATGTTCACTGTTATCTAAAAATTTAGAAATTTGAATTGTTGAATTTTTGGGTACAAAACATGTTATGTTTTTAGCACTTAGAACAGGCTTGCTTGGTATAGTGCTATATGAGTATTTTATTATTATAATTATTATAATTATTATTATAATTATTATTATTATTATTATTATTATAATTATTATTATTATTATTATTATTATTATTATTATTATTATTATTATTACCTTGAGTCGCTCCTGTACCGGTTTGCGTCTTCCTCCACGGGGTGATGACACGTCATCTCCCGAATCTTCCTTCTCTGTGGTGAGTCGGCGCCCAGGACTGGAGCGCGAGGACGTGGTTATCCTCTGTGTACTGGTTGCCGACACAGATGATTTTCCGCCTCTGGTCACTGATGTCTTGGTCACCTTTGTGACCGTCGTACTGTTGGAGTCGAGGTCCCACTTTGACTTGACCTGCGATACTTTTTCACCAAAAGGCTTTGATCCTGACACGGTCGCAGTGCTCCGCGTTGCTGACGGTGATCCTGTACGACCTCTGGATGTTCCAGTAGTCCGTGTGGAAGAGAAGGAGCTTATCGTGCTCTTGCTCTTAGGTGGGTTGTTGGTGTCGGAGCTCCCCCTGGTGGCAGAGGGGAACGTGTTGGCCTTCCTGGCGGGGGACATGGCCGGAGAGGTCAGAGAAGAGGAAGTGGATGACGTCGTGGAACAGAGAGAGTCCGCCTTCTCAAGCGATGACTTCCCCTCATTAAATATGTGATCCTCCTATAATAAACAAAAAGGTCTGATTTTAGTACTCTAGACATTTCAAATATACAAATATTCTGATTAATAAATGTCTTAATGAATCAGTGATATCAATATCGGAATAACTGCTATCAACAGATGAGTCAATTTCAGACAGATCGCTATAAATAGATTGATCAATGCTATAAATAGATGGATAACTGCTATAAAAAGATGGATCACTGCTATGAATAGAAGGATCACTGCTATAAATAGAAGGATCACTGCTATAAATAGATGGATCACTGCGATAAATAGATGGATTGCAGCCATTAAAGATAGACCACTGCCATTAAAAAATAGATCACTTCCATAAACACTGCTTTAAATTGATGGATCACTGCTATAAACAGGTGGATCACTGCCATTTTAATGTCAAGTTACAAACTTTGGAAATAATATTTGTTATCAATCCATTGAAAAAGGGGTCCTACAGATTTGTAAAAGATAAGAGGAAATAGTTTCCTCATCTTCACAAATTCAAATTCACAAGCCTCATAAATAACATTGTCTCATTTAACTTTGAATTGTCTAATCTCTTTAAGTTTACAGGGAGACAAAAGTCATGTAAACATTTTCTTTTAGCAACATCTCTGCATTCCTTAAACTCTTAATGTATCTACTCATTAATCTTTGCTAATGTGACCACTCGTTATCATACACTTATAAGTTTCCTTTTGCTAAATATAAGTAAACAAGCAAATTGTCATACAAAGTCATCCATCTCTATCATGTACTTCTTGACTTCCTCCTCCATGTTGAGGAAGTCTCGGTCGAGCTTCTTGAGCTGTACCTCGTACGCTCGCCGGTCCAGGGAGTCCGTGCTTAGCAGCTTCTTAGCTCGGATCTCAGCTCTGAATACAACACACAAACACAAAGGTTAAATAACAAGAATGATTCTCTCACAAAAACAAAATCGGTTAAAAACGTTTGATCTCAGCTCTGAATACAATGCAAACACAGGTCAAATAACAAGAATGATTCTCTCACAAAAACAAAATCGGTTAAAAACATCTGATCTCAGCTCTGAATACAACACACATAGTATGAATAACAAGAATGATTCTCTCACAAAAAAAATACACTGTGCAAAAAAAAACACTCCTTTATCATTGAAATCAGAGCAACCCTTAGTTGTTCTATATAACATAATAGTTTGGGTCCAAAATAAAATATATTCCATCAAAAAAGATACTGCATTATATGCATATAATTAGGATCACATATTATGATGTTATAAAAGGTCAAAAGGTCAAGGTAACATTTACATCATGCTGATTCAAGTCAATGTCCGCTCGTAGTGCTTGATAGTAACTGGCCGAGATTCAAACCAGAAATCCCTGGATCTTAAGGCAAATGCTCTACCAACTGAGCTGCTTTGGCCGGATAACAGACACAAAGCTCTCACCGTTTCTTTCTGGTCTGTGCCAGTTTTTTCCGCGCTGCACTTAGGTTGTCCTGTATCTTCTCCTTGTCCGAGGGTCGGTAACTTCGGCGGGAGCTGCGGTCACGCCTCAGCTGACTCAGTATTGGGTTCTCAGTAGTCTCCAGCAGCTCCTTGTCCAACTCTATGGTGGGACCTGAAGGGACATGAATAAACGGCTGTGAAAACATAGATATGCAGCAACCCTCAGCCCTAGAAAATGTGTCTATTTCTATGGTGGGACCTGAGGGTACAAAAACAAATAGCTGTGAAAACATAGGCATCAGAGATGCAGCAACCCTCAGCCCTCAAAATGTGTCTACTTCTGTGGTGGGACCTGAAGGTACACAAATAAACGGCTGTGAAAACATAGATACGCAGCAACCCTCAGCCCTAGAAAATGTGTCTACTTCTATGGTGGGACCTGAAGGGGCATGAATAAATGGCTGTGAAAACATAGATATGCAGCAACCCTCAGCCCTAGAAAATGTGTCTACTTCTATGGTGGGACCTGAGGGTACATACACAAATGGCCGTGAAAATATAGATATGCAGCAACCCTCAGCCCTAGAAAATGTGTCTACTTCTATGGTGGGACCTGAGGGTACATACACAAATGGCCGTGAAAATATAGATATGCAGCAACCTTCAGCCCTAGAAAATGTGTCTACTTCTATGGTGGGACCTGAAGCGACATGAATAAACGGCTGTGAAAACATAGATATGCAGCAACCCTCAGCCCTAGAAAATGTGTCTACTTCTATGGTGGGACCTGAGGGTACAAAATCAAATGGCTGTGAAAAAATTTAACGTGTCTACTTCTGTGGTGGGACCTGAAGGTACATAAACAAACGGCTGTGAACAAAATGAAATATGTCTGCGTCTATGGTGGGACCTGAGGGTACATAAACAAATGGCTGTGAACAAAATGAAATATGTCTACTTCTATGGTGGGACCTGAGGGTACATAAACAAATAGATGTGAAAATGTAGGCATCAGAGATGCAGCAACCCTCAGCCCTAGAAAATGTGTCTACTTCTAAGGTGGGACCTGAGGGTACATAAACAAACGGCTGTGAACAAAATGAAAAGTGTCTACTTCTATGGTGGGACCTGAGGGTATATAAATAAATAGATGTGAAAACATAGGCATCAGAGATGCATCAACCCTCAGCCCGAGAAAATGTGTCTACTTCTATGGTGGGACCTGAAAGGACATAAACAAATGGCTGTGAACAAAATGAAATGTGTCTACTTCTATGGTGGGACCTGAGGGTACATAAATAAATAGATGTGAAAACATAGGCATCAGAGATGCATCAACCCTCAGCCCGAGAAAATGTGTCTACTTCTATGGTGGGACCTGAAGGGACATGAATAAACGGCTGTGAAAACATAGGCATCAGAGATGCAGCAACCCTCAGCCCTAGAAAATGTGTCTACTTCTATGGTGGGACCTGAGTGTACATACACAAATGGCTGTGAAAACATAGATATGCAGCAACCCTCAGCCCTAGAAAATGTGTCTACTTCTATGGTGGGACCTGAGTGTACATACACAAATGGCTGTGAAAATATAGATACGCAGCAACCCTCAGCCCTAGAAAATGTGTCTACTTCTATGGTGGGACCTGAGTGTACATACACAAATGGCTGTGAAAACATAGATACGCAGCAACCCTCAGCCCTAGAAAATGTGTCTACTTCTATGGTGGGACCTGAGGGTACATAAACAAATGGCTGTGAAAAAATAAAATGGGTCTACTTCTGTGGTGGGACCTGAGGGTACATAAACAACTAGCTGTGAAAACATAGGCATCAGAGATGTAGCAACCCTCAGCCCGAGAAAATGTGTCTATTTCTATGGTGGGACCTGAGGGTACGTAAACAAATGGCTGTGAACAAAATGAAAAGTGCTCCTTCTAGAGTGAGGAAAATGTGTCAAACAGCTATGAAAGACCGATCAGTGAAAATACATTTGTCACCAATATGTGAATTTAAATGTTTTTTTGTGTGCAAAATTGGTGTGTAGTCCCCTCACAGTATACAGAATGGTAGTCATCATATCAACTGTCATGTCCACAGACCTATCCCAGCATGCATTGTCCTTGACACAAGAGACATCTGGTGGATATTTTTTCAGATCTTTACATTGTTTTTCAGATCTTCATTCTGTTTTACAGATCTTTATATCATGACAGCTATTTTATATTGTGACCCAAATCTTTAAATTATAACCCAGATCTATATATTATGGACATAAATCAAAGGATCAGCTTAAAAGCTGAAATAAAATCTACAAAAAACCGTCAGAGCATATCCAAGTTCATATCCCTACCTTGATGGCATTTTATGACGTCACCATCGTCACTGGCATCCGTGCCGCGTCTCCCAGTCGGAGGCGTCCTGCTTCCGCTGCTGCCGAACGACTCCTGTCGCTGCACGCCCCCTGGTGGCTGGGGAGGGCAGCCCAGGCTAGCTCGGCTAGGGAGTGACCTCCGAGCGGCGCGTCCTCGCTTGATTGATGGTTTGTCCTCTGGTGCCCGGAACGACATCCCATTCTGATTTGTACGAATTATATTTCAAGATTAAAAATTTTCTTTTCATAATTTCCATCAAAATATATATTTAAACTTTCACTATTTCTTGAATATTCAAATTTTTTATAATCTTTGTTTTCTCTGTAATAATCAAAACATACTGTAAAGTTTATGTTTTTATTGAGATAAAAAAAGCCATTAGATTTATGAGACGATATCATTGCTCAAGACAGATTTGTAACATTTTCAAAACAGGATGGCATGGGACATATATATACAAGGTCAACATACAGGTTGTAGATATGTACATGTATGAGGTCAATGTACAAGGTCAACATACAGGTTGTTGATATGTACATACAGGTTGTAGATATGAGGTCAAGGTACAAGGTCAATATACAGGTTGCAGATATGTACATGTATGAGGTCAATGTATAAGGTCAATATACAGGTTGCAGATATGTACATGTATGAGGTCAATGTATAAGGTCAATATTCAGGTAGGGACCCTGTGTAGATATGTATAAGGTCAATATACAGTTTGGGGACAACTGGTAGATATGTACATGTATAAAGTCAATGCACAAAGCCAATATATATATATGTAGGTTAAGACACCTTGTAGGTAGGTACATGAGGTTGGGGCACAAAATGTGCATCAGTATTAAAGTGCAGTGCTATGTTTGATATGATTCCTGAAAGAAAAATCATATCCTGGTAGATAACTTATTCATAATTGTTGCACCAATCACTGAAATAGGAAATATTATGCTTAATCTATGGAAACATTTTAATTTTGTCCTTCCACCCACTACACACCATCACCTATTTCTATTATTTTTAATGATTTAAGGTTCAAAGCACATACACCAATCCTTGAAGTACTAATTAATATTAATTTCTGTTCCAAATCTCATTTGCTGATGCAACAACTATGACGTATGTACAATGTCTTATCCTGAAAGAAAAGCATGAGGCATCTTAAATAAAATAAACCCAAGATGCACAATTATCTAATAATTAACCTGCCAGTAAGTTCAAGCATTTGTTGGAAAC
The DNA here is from genome assembly GCA_949316495.1 of Amphiduros pacificus. NCBI lineage: Eukaryota > Metazoa > Annelida > Polychaeta > Phyllodocida > Hesionidae > Amphiduros > Amphiduros pacificus. The sequence goes on along the minus strand of OX439012.1, from coordinate 10,535,095 downwards.
CGGTTACCAAGTGTGATGATGGTTGTCATAGCAACTAGATTCAAGCAGTTGTCAGGGTTACCTTACTCTAGGAACTAGTTCCAAGCATTACAGTATATAGACCTTAGCAACCAGTTTCAAGCAGTTATCATTGAGGTTACTTTGCAAATCCAGATGTTGTGTTGCCGTGGTAACCAACATGCCATTTCCCTTAGCGATAGAGTTTTACCTCTTCTTCGTCATCCATTTCATCATTGTTCTCTTCATAATCATCAAACTGCATTTCTCCGGTTGTTGTTTTGTACGGCCCCTGCCTTTCTATAATTATGTCGTCATACTCTTCCTCATAATCTGCTGGGTCAAATTCTCTGACCTCTGAACTTTGACCCCTGGTCTCCTCATTAACTGCTGAAAATTGATTTTTGGTCTCTGTAATAGAGACGCAGGCATTTTCATAGATAAGATCAGTTTCATTATTGTTGTCATCTCCTGTCTCATCATCGTCCGCCTCCGGCCAGTCCTCAGCTACAGGAACGCCCTCTATGAGACATTTCTGAACCAAACCAGTGTCGCCCTCTGTGGCGGACTCAAGAAGTGCGCCAGTATCGTCATAATGTTCAAGCAAGTCATCATCATTGGCTTCTGAACCTACCTCTGTGCGGATGAATGACGGCGGTACTTTAGGTGGAGGGTTGTCCGGTAAGGGAGGTGGCTCATCCATCGTCATCCGCCCACTGCTTCCAGAACTCTGACTACCGGAACCTGGAATTATAGAGATTAAACTATGAAAGACATATGAGGCATAAAACTGATAGCTTTATATCTATCATCTAAATTTATTTGTATGCTTTATGCATGATTCTGCAATCAATTCATAATTTTAGGGGAAACATTACGCTGCTCTAATCTTCTTTAATAGTTAAATACATGTACAAAAATTAGGGCTTGCTGTGTTGCCCTAACCTAGACACTATAGCGATTTTTGTGCCTTTTGAGGGTTTTTTTTCTTACTTTTTTCCATTATCTATCTGTTTAAAACAGCATTTATTGTACTTTTTGTGCCATTTGATGATTTTTTCTGTGTATTTAATAAAAAAAATTGTTCGATGGTGTTGAAGAGGATCAAATCTGTCTGCCTCGTTGGGGCTTCTTTATATACCTTGTTCATTCACTTTAATGACCATTTAAGGTTTTTTCCTGCTTATTTCCATTATTTTCCTGTTTAAAACAGGTCAATAGCAAGTAACAATTTAAACCATATTTCAAAACCTGGTTTAATATAATACTCTAGCTGCCCCTACATCTTAGAAGTTAGAAGTCTTCATCCCATTCATTTATTGTGACTCACTCACCGTCTTTTCCGGAGAAAAAGGAGAGAAATGTGCGTTTGTCATCGCAGACTTCGTCGTAGATGTCATCTGGACCCTCGTATTCATTCTCTCCGTCCACATCAACGTAATCCATGACTCCGCCCGGATCAGTACTGACGCCTGTCTCCTTGATGAGTGCTGACAGCCAGGTGCCCTGCTCCAGAGGCTCGGCGTACTGGAAAACCACCGGAATATGTCTATATTACTTGATGTGAGCTTGTGGAAAACACCACCGGAATATGTCTATATTACTTGATATGAGCTTGTGGAACACACCACCGGAAGATATCTATATTACTTGATGTGAGCTTATGGAAAACACCGCCGGAATATGTCTATATTACTTGATATAAGCTTATGGAAAACACCACCGGAAGATATCGTAACCATTTGATATATTATAGAAGAAGACCCCACTGGAATAAAATATTAATCTACTTTTGGAAACCCCAAGAAAATATATCTAAATCGTTTGAGTGTCATTGTTGAAACTTCCTTTCTTTCCTGTGTTGTAATTAGTTTGTTAAATAACCTGATACAAGCTCATGGAAAACCACAATGGAAGATATCAAAATCTACTTAGGCAAAACCCCCATCGGAGGAAATCCAAATCATTTAATACAAGTGCCTCTTTCCTGTGATCTATACATATGAGGTGATAATTAGTTATCTAAATCATCTGATATGAGCTTACGGAAAACCCCAATGGAAGATTTCTGAATCTACTTATGGAAAACCCACACCGGAGGAAATCTAGATCATTTAATACGAGTGCCATTGTGGACACTTCCTCTCTTTCCTATGATCTATATATATGTAAGGTTATGATAAGTAAGAGCAGTGCATTGTGGGATAGACTCACATCAAGAATGACCTTTTCCTTTCCCTCCAGCATCAGCTTCACCGCCAAACTTCCCTTCTTCCCTTCGTTGGCTGCCTGGATCTCCATACCGGATAACGGCAACTGGAACTCCAGCACCTCACCACCGGACTCTTCTCCACTATCACGGAAACTTTCCAGAATTCCGTGTTTCACATGGAGATAGCGCCGCACCCACTTTTTGCTTGCACACAGGTCACTCAGTACATTTACATAACCTGTAAGAAAGGTAAAGGTCAACATACTGCTAGTGAGCTAAAGGTCAACATACTGCTAGTGAGGTAAAGGTCAACGAGGTATAAACTAGGTAAAGGTCATCAGTTGCAAATTAGGTCAAGGTCAACTAGCTACAAGCAAGGCAATCATCTGATCAGGTCAACAATGACCCAATTTTTCATACCTCTTGCCATAAAGTGTGCTGCACAAAGCAGAAATCATTATTGAAAATCCTTGATGATTTTCATGTAAAAATTGTTCCAAAACATCAAATAAAACAATAAAGTTGAACAGAGAAGTGAGTGATGTCACTAATGGACAAATATTTTAAGAAGTTAAAAATAAGTACAATATTCTCAACATGAATAAAAATCTAACAAAATCCTAGTGAAGCCATCAAGAGAATATTTGTTATATTTGAGACTCAGCGATGCTTACCTCCGACGACAGCTTCCGGATCCTTCTCTCGTTCTCTCTCCTCCATCTCCAATGCCATCTTCTTGAATTTCTCTCCTTTCCGTTTGCCGATCGTAAAGAAGCTGGATATGGAGTCCATGATGGTATTGCCTCCCTTGCGCTTCTCTGCCGCCTTGGCATCCTCACCTCCTGTCACAGATGCTAAACTTTACTTGACAGTACAATCACGGGGATATTCACTGTTATAAGTGCAAGACTCACTGGAGCACTAACTCGGAGGAATACGACACTGCCTGGGAGACTCACTGGGAGGAATACGACACTGCCTGGGACACTCACTGGGAGGAATACGACACTGCCTGGGACACTCTCTGGGAGGAATATGACACTGCCTGAAGTGGGGAATATAGTAGGACGGGACTACGCGACTTAAGCCTTGTAATACCTGATCATATCTTACCTTTAGATTCACTTGGACTCATAGGTAGGACAGGACTACCCGAGTTAACGACTCCATCTCCGCTTCCCCCTTCACTGCCACTGGTTAGAGACAGATTTGTTGTGGATGGCGACTGAAAATTAATAAATCACAGAGTTATTTCTAAATCAAGTATAATAAAATTTATTAAATAGTAATTTATGTATTTGGGTAATTATTATATTTTATGCTTACAATTAAAATTGAGAATTTTCTCAATTCAATATTTATTTAACCAATGTGATTTTATATGGTCAAGAAGAACAGGTATTAACATACAGGATTTTGGCTAAGATATTCTCAGATCAATCAGACTTTGTGTGAAATCTAATGGCGCAAATCAATGATTTTTAAAATTTAAACATTCACTAAAATCTGGGCTGGCAGAATTTATAAACCACTGGCCCAATGGCCCAGGAGGCTTGAAAACCCATCAGGACCACCAGGCCAGTGTTTAATGTCAGGCCCTGTAGGTGATGGCATCAGCAGAGAAGTAGGAGAGAAACTTCTAATATTGGAGAGAGTACTCACAGAGACTTGAGTTGCTGGTTGGTTGTCTACCGGAGGTGGACTGGAACCGTTCCGGTTGACGGTGTCAGTGTGGAATATTGACTGACCTTCTAATAACGACCCACCCAGTAGCTACAAGGTCAAACAACCATATGTCAATCACACAGTAAAAGAATAAGTTAGAGGACGATCACAGTCCCTGGTCAATCATACTTTCATACTGAGGTATTTACATGTGCGATAAATCTGTTTTCGATAATAGACCTAATTAATGACTAAATAATGTCTAAATAAACATTATGTACAACCGACAATTCAGTATTCTATGAGGCAAATAACTGTGTATCAATCAATTATCCTTTCACACCGAGGTATTTATATGTGTGATAAATCTGTTCTATTAATGATTATTATAAGCGTTACATACCACCAGCCAGTAGTCTACGAGGTTCTTGGATTCTGCGCTGAACCAAAGCGTCTCAGAGGTCGGATGTGAAATCCGGATCACATAGTTTCTCTTTCCTTCTCGCTCCAGATAGATGGCGTCATAATCACGCAACGTGTGAATGGCTTTTGTCTCTTTGTCATTCTTGTACACACAGAACTTATTGTCGTGAAATATGATGCAGTAACGTTTCATCCATTTGCCCAACTTCCATTTTTGGAAAAGTTCTCCGCCATATGTGACATTGTTTAAATTTCTGGCTTGAAACGCTTCCTGTGCAGATTCTTCCTCAGATTTCTTCTTTTTCTTTCTAGATTTAGTTCTGAAAAAAAAATGGAATAAAAGAGTTTAAAAAGGGGCTGAAAATGTGTAACTTCTAACATTTCAGTCAGATAAGTCTTTGCAATTATGGCAGTATGGTTCAATTGATATAGAAACAAAAATAACTCTATACAATTACATGTATTTCAATTCTGCTGTAGAGAATATACCCTTGACAAACATATTCATCACAAAAAAAAAACATTTAAGTTAAAATGATTAAAGATTGTGTAAACTATTTGTGAGATAAAATTTCTATTGACCTATTTTGGAAAACAGATTGAATGTAAATTAGATAAATAACCAGCAACTTTAACTCAATTTATTAATAAAACACAAAAGAGCAACCGTTATTTAATATAATCTGCACAATATGTGGCACTCACTCCAGTCACACTGCAGAATATCAGGTGAAAATGTGAATCATAACAGTAACTGTTAAGATGATTGCTAAAATAGACCATTACCTCAGTATTAGTTAACATTAAAGATATAAAGCAAAAGCTCAAACCACCGTTAGTCTTGAACCAATTCCCTTTGTTATTCAGTGCAGTACAGACTAATATAGCTTCACCATTTTAACACATGGAGAGTGAAGGTCATAATAATTCTGTCACGCGTGACTTGATAGAAGAAGTTAGGAATCCTAAATAGTGGCTGGCCAAATGCTGTATAAATGTCATAAATATGTCCTTGAGAAAAGATAATATTACTGCGGATAATCTTTGTAAGAAGACATAGCATTACTGAGGATAATATTTGTAAGAAGTCATAGCATTACTGTCGATACAATTTGTAAGAAGTCATAACATTACTGTAGATACAATTTGTAAGAAGTCATAACATTACTGTAGATACAATTTGTAAGAAGTCATAACATTATCGTCGATACAATTTGTAAGAAGTCATAACATTACCGTCGATACAATTTGTAAGAAGTCATAACATTACCGTCGATACAATTTGTAAGAAGTCATAACATTACCGTCGATACAATTTGTAAGAAGTCATAACATTACCGTCGATACAATTTGTAAGAAGTCATAACATTACTGTAGATACAATTTGTAAGAAGTCATAACATTACTGTAGATACAATTTGTAAGAAGTCATAACATTACTGTAGATACAATTTGTAAGAAGTCATAACATTACTGTAGATACAATTTGTAAGAAGTCATAACATTACTGCAGACACTTTTTGTAAGATGGGTATATACCTGGTATATATAGAACAAACTCCATAGTGGGAGCTAATTATTGATATTTAAGAGAAAAGAATATGATAAATGTGAATAACATCAATCAGAAATGGTATGTGCTATGATATCAGAGTGTGAGAACATGTGATACATCTTAGATGTGTGAATGGCATTTTGACCAGAAATTAATTTTGTCTCATTACTGAAGAGATCTGTACAGGCGAGAATTATTGATGATTATTGTTTTAAATAAGTTGGATATTTTTCAGAAAACAAAGAATTACAAGCAAACTTTGGAAGCACTCTGTGATGCCACCTGGTGTTTCAAAAACACACAGAACTGCCACCTGGTGTTTCACAAACACACAGAACTGCCACCTGGTGTTTCACAAACACACAGAACTGCCACCTGGTGTTTTAAAGAAGCATGATTGTATCTTTCCCACAGAAAGAGGCTTGAAACCAGAGCACACATCAACAAGGTGTGTGAAGCCATATGACCTGCCCTACACTGAACCCAGACTTTGTTAATACCTGATCGACACATCCTTAATCCACTGAAAAAAGCAATAGTATTTGTTGACAAATTTAAACAATTTTTTTCATGGAATCTAAATGATATTGTCAAACACTAAAATAGTAAAGAATATATCAAATTTATGTCATATCAGATAATGTATAATGCAATGTTAATGGAAATTTTTTTTGAGTTATAAACATATTAAGTTTGTTTCATAATGATAATATAGCATATAAGCCCGTGGTAAGTTAAATAACTCTTCCACCTTTTTGTAACATTTTGCTCGGACTCTCCTGAACCATGAGGTGTATAAATCATCTTGGTGTCTGTGTGTGCATTCTAACCATCCATAACAAATAGTCACGTCCCTCAACAGTCTGGGCTAAACCTTTATACAGTCACGCATGGATGTGATCAAATGAGGTCACACACGTAGCATATTGTGGCATGTAAAATGTGAACACATGGATCCATGGTACAATGAAAACATGAATATACAATATTATATGTTCCTCATGTAATCTCATTATGCGTGACTGTATAGATATGTAGCATGGACTGTTAATTTTAACAAGATTGTATAGTGTGAAACTAAACTAAATCAAATTTAAATGTAACAATCAGGCTCAATTAAATAGAACAATTAACTTAGATCATTTTCATTTTGTTCAGATATTGAATTAATTCTTTGGCAATACACAAGTTCCAGATTGAAATATCATTTTCAACTTTAATTTGATATTTTCAGTATTGCTTTCTTTGGTAGCATACATTAAAACAGTCTTTGTTTATATTTTTGGTAATCTTGATCTTTCTGAACAATGTATTTTTCAAAAATTGTGATACATAGCGATAAATATTATATGTCAGTAACCTTTGGCAGCAAATATGAAGTATAAAAATTCTAAAATATATGAATACATAAATATTAAAACAAAATTTTAATAATTTTATTGTGAAAGATATTTTTATATTTTTTTATGAGAAATTTAAAGTATGATTATGTAAATAACATCATTTTCACAGCACAGTAACATTTCTTTTTCAAAAGAATTTTTCTTACTAATAAGAGAGCCATAATCATTATTTTCAAGAGGGTTTTTTCCTTCTAGTTCTACCATATAATATTTCACAGGTCCAGAAAATGTTTGAGTCCATGACTTTGACTGTGACTACATCCATAGGTTACTCTACTAAATCTATCTTCCAATCATTTAAACTCTTTTACACTGCGAGTGCTATCATTTGTTAACATATTGTCCCTGGGTTAGTGGTGACCTTGACCTAGATACCAGAGAATATATTTGACCTAGATATCAGCATAGATGTTTTCTGTTAATTGTTTTTTACCTGCGTTGTTTTGGAGGCCACAGCCGCGACAGTGATCTGTAGGACAGCACAGTTCTTAATATTCTCAAATATTTCCAAATATTTTTTTTTCTTATTTACCATTTTGATCTTTCTCCAGATCTGTTAACAACTTCTTATGAAATTTACATGTAAGTCAAACAATTGAATCCAATAACGGTTTGATAAACACTGTGAATGCAAGAATCATAAATTTTCAACCTGAATGAGGATTTTTCATGTGAAATACATTCACTGTTTTATATACACTGAAGAATAGTACCTGGATTTTTCCTTAGTTTGGTTGTGGAATTCCTGGTTTTCATAGACAGGAGGAGCAGATTCTTCATCATCGTAGCTCTCATAGGAAGTACCCTCACTGCTAAACTCTCCGTCTGCAAAAGTTACAGGCACATGGTGAGTAAAACTAAGGCATGTGTGTGTGTGTGTGTGGGGGGGAGGAATTGTTTGATTGGGTTATGGGTGTGTGGGGTGTAGTTATGTGGGGTGTTGGGTGTGTGGGTGTGTGAGCTTGTGACTGGTGGGTGTGTGGGTGTGTGGGTGTGTGGATGTGTGGATGTAGGACACCATGTCTTACCTGACTGGGCGTCCTGCCCCATGGGGACTTCATAAAGGTCGTCGTCCCCAGGCATGCCATTAGCAAACTCCCCATCTCTGAAAATATAATATTCAATCTTTTACACAAAATTTATTCATATTACGACATCCTTTGACACAATTCAAGATTTTTTTGAAGTCAAATTTGAAAAAATGATCTGAATAACTTATTATGGCTTAAATAATTATTAGAGTGAATACATATTGCAATGCAAAGCAATGAATACAGAGTTTTATGAAAATCAGTGAATGCATAATATTAGGTAAATGAGTACAAAGTGTTATATAAATCAATGAACACAGAGCGTTATGTACAGCAAATGTCTCACCCTTTAAGCGGAGATTCCACTGCATCATACTCCTCTCCGTCCTGTAAAATACAGATTTTGGTGAGAAATATATCCATAAATCTCAAATAAAAACAAACTGAAACACTAACATTAAACCTGCACGAGTAAGACAAGCATTGACCAGAGGCCCAAAGCACAGTTTTGACCATTGCTTTTTCGTAATGGTCCTCAATATTTCCTGTAAATGCCTGTAAATTGCTTTATAAATGATTATTTTAAGTAAATGTGATATTAATAAAGTAATTTGTGGTATTTTACAATATATAAAGGGCTGACTCTTTTCTGCATAGATATCAAACTAAATAAATGCTATATTCAGATTAGCATATAGAGACGCTTGATGTTCCAGGTCTCAATGCAGATGAGAAACAATTCAGTTTGTCATTGCATTTTTTTTAATAATAAAAAAATGGAAGAAAACAACAAGCCTCATGAAAATTACTTTCTTGACAAAATTGCATCTATCCAGTAGATATAGAAGAGAAGATCAAGTTTGACAGACTGAATGACAGAAAACTTCTACCCCTCTCACGGCATAAGCTATGCTATGAGTCAACAAAGATATTTCAAATTACTTTTCATTTTTAGTCTTTTCTTACTATGGTCCAGATTTGGGTTAATAGTCTCAGCCCCATCTTAGTCAAATTCGGGGACAATTCCCCAAAATTATCTTTTTCTGTCGATGAGAACTAAGAAAATTGTTCACATTGTTTCCCTCAATGAATTTAGATGCAATATCTTTATATATGCATATTTAACAAAGTGCAGATAAGGAAATAAAATTCCAACAAAACAAATAGATGTTAAACTGTGAGGAAAGCTATTCCCACAATGCAACAGTACAAAGGAATCATTGCGACATTCTTCTCAAAATTATCAAAATAACTTTGGCAGCCAGATGTCAAAGTCACAACATATGTTACGATGACAACAAGGGAAACCTGTCGAAAGTAACACCAGAAGTGACAATGGTTACCGTGGAAACACAATAAAATCATCTCCTTAGCAACTGTGGGAATGCCTTGACCATGTGTGATGTGTATTGTTTGCCTGGGGCTGATGAGGTGAACTTTGACCTTGATCCCCTGATATTTTATTATGTCCGACATATATCAAAACAACTGTTCAGCCATTATCCAGGAAAACCTGGTTCTCATACAGACATTAAAAGGAAAAAGATATGTTAAACAAAGAACTTCATTTGGCTAAAAACTAAAAATATGCATTGCATAAAGTTCAATAGAAAATGCTGAGTGGTGGGGTCTCCAAAAAGATGCTGAGTGGTGGGGTTTCCAATAGAAGATGCTGAGTGGTGGGGTTTCCAATAGAGGATGCTTGGTGGTGGGGTCTTCAACAGAGGGCACTGAGTGGTGGGGTCTCCAATAGAGGGCACTGAGTGGTGGGGTCTTCAACAGAGGGCACTGAGTGGTGGGGTCTCCAATAGAGGGCACTGAGTGGTGGGGTTTCCAATAGAGGGCACTGGTGGGGTTTCCAATAGAGGATGCTTGGTGGTGGGGTCTCCAATAGAGGGCACTGAGTGGTGAGGTTTTCAATAGAGGATGCTTGGTGGTGGGGTCTCCAATAGAGGGCACTGAGTGGTGGGGTTTCCAATAGAGGATGCTTGGTGGTGGGGTCTCCAATAGAGGGCACTGAATGGTGGGGTTTCCAATAGAGGATGCTGAGTGGGGGGGGGGGGGGTTCAATAGAAGATGCTGAGTGGTGGGTTCTCCAATAGAGGGCACTGAATGGTGGGGTTTCCAATAGAGGATGCTGGGTGGTGGGTTCTCCAATAGAGGGCACTGAATGGTGGGGTTTTCAATAAGATGCTGAGTGGGGGGGGTTTTCAATAGAAGATGCTGAGTGGTGAGTTCTCCAATAGAGGGCACTGAGTGGTGGGGTTTCCAATAGAGGATGCAGAATAGAGGGGATTTCAATAGAGGGAGCTTGGTGATGGGGTTTCCCAATAGATAATACTTGTTATCACATGGGTGCCAGTTTTGTACATGTTTTGTTAAATAAGAAATAAATTCCCATTAAACTATAAAATTCCAGTTATTTTGAAGTTACTGACATCAAAGTTGGATCCATTCTGCTGCGTTCTGGACAGTTCCCTCTGGTGAGCAAGGAATGTGTCAGGGGAAGAATTGAGGTTGGGCTTCACAGTGGCGCCCCCATCCTGAATCTCCTCACCTGAAAACCCACATAACATCTATAGAATGCAAATTTGAATTATATTGGAAAATTTATAATTATAAGTAACAAGCAAAATGCTAAAGATCTTAAAGGTATTGGGTTCTTTAAACAATATAAACAAACCAATACATTTGAAGTAATAATGAAAAAAGAAATTAATGATTGGATTAATGATTGGATTAATGTTTAGGATTAATGATTGGATTAATGTTTAGTATTAATGGTTGGATTAATGATTGGATTAATGGTTGGATTAATGTTTAGGATTAATGGTTGGATTAATGATTGGATTAATGTTTAGTATTAATGGTTGGATTAATGATTGGATTAATGGTTGGATTAATGTTTAGGTTTAATGGTTGGATTAGTGATTGGATTAATGATTTGTGAAAGAGTTGATGATAGGTTTGATGAATGGATCCATCAAGCTATTGATGAACAGGATCATCAATAAATCTATGGATTGATGTTTCTGCATACGTCAAGAGTAGGAAGTAATCGGGACACTCTTTTAGTGCTCTTTCCATGACAAACAACATCTTTTTCTTCCGTCTTCCAAGTGCACAGAACACACATATCTTGCTCGCTGGATTGCCACACTCTCTACCATATCGCCCTCTGGTGGTGATTTCTGTGTTTACATTATTGGCAACATTTCTGGCTCAAATATCAGCGCACAAGAACAACTGGCAAGTTCTTTATGAATCACTCTATTATTACTTTGAATATTTGGACTATATACTTGGCAGGGCTTGACATACGCACTGGCCCGGTGGCCCGGGGCCACCAGATCTTCTGTTCGGGCCAGTGAATGCTCTGTTGTAGTGGCCCAATTGGGCAACCATATTTTTGGTCTTTTAGTGGCCCAGACTATCTTGATTTTATTATTCTAATCCTTGATAGATATCACGATCAATATTTGATCCTATTATCCATAGAAACTTTGGGCCACCACTTCTAATGCTCTGGTGGCCCAACTGGGCAACCAACATTTTTCTCTTTATGTCAAGGCCTGCTTGGGCTATGAATAGTATTCACAAAATATTTGGAATTTTCACTAAATATTGAATGAATAATTGATGAGTAGCACAACATCCTTGTCTGTGGCCTAGTTCCTACATAATGCATCTCTTGTATACATGTCTCCACAATTATCTCAGTCATACATACTTCCTGGTGCAGCGTGTATGAAGAAACTATTTATGGTTGAAAGCTAGAAATATGAAAAAATGAAAAAACGAAAAAAAACTGAAAAAAAATAAATAAATAAATAAAAACTATAAAAAAAATTAACAAAAAAAAAAATTTTTTTTTTAAATAATAAAAAAAGAAAAAAGATCAATACTAATTTGAAGTTTGGAGGACTCATAATTTGGCATATTTGTAATAATCAAGCCATAAGCACTGGCCTAGTAGTCCTATAGACTTTTTGAAGCATCCAGTTTGTTATGATGCAATATGGGCCAGTGGATTTAAAATTCTACTGGCCAAAATAAAATGACGATTTTGGCTAGTTTTGGACAATTGTGGATAATTGAAAGGGTGAAATTAAATTTGTAACAGTGGCTCTAATTTATTATTCCCAGATCAAAATTGAAAACATCAGGGTTATTATTTTTTTAAGTTTATTTTTTAAGTTCACTAATTTTGGTTCAAAACAAACGTGATATTGAACAGGTTTCAGACAGTCAAGTTCTCTGATATCCAATTTACCTGCCTGACTGATTACTTTGGAAACATAAGCATATATTTATATATATTTTCAATGCTGTGTACATTTAGGCAAACTACTCTCAATGTTACACACCATAACATGAATCTACTAGCAATCAGGAACATAGTTTTGGAGAGAAACTTTTTACCTGAAGAAATTATTACTGTCTTTTCATCAAAATGTTAAAACATAATTTTTCTAAATATTCAGAATCATTCTGAAATTCTGAGGAAGGTTTGTCAGAAAAAAAAATCATTTCTTTTCCAAATCTGCATTACATTGGTAGTATTGCTCCTCATTCGATCTTCTCACTGCTCCCTCCATCATTGCAAATATTTGATATCATTTTAAATTTGGAATTTCCTAAGTCGGAAATGCTCAACTTGCCAACCAAATATCATCCAATCAGAATTGACCAGACTCAGGTCACGACCTGTGATCAGTTGGTTGACCGAGATGCCAACCAATCAGTGCAAAGCAGAATCGTTTATCCATTCACCAATCAGTTCACAGCCTGATTTTTGTGACTAGGTATAACAACCATTCCTGCAAATGCCTTTAACCATTGAAGGCAGGGACTATGATGAGAGAGATATCCTGTTATGGAGGGTATTCTTTTCCATGGATTTAATGCAAGTTATTTTCAGTAGTTTAACATTTTTGTTTCATATTTTGATGACCTTGACCTTGACTCACAACTGTCTGTGACCTTCCCATTGTTATTTTGTTACAACATCAATGGGTTGTGTCTGTGTCTATAATCACCCTGATTGATTAATATTAGATGGGTTCCTATCAAATTACCATGACAACCAGGGTCTGCTGTTTCCATGATCAATTGTCAATTGCAGCCTTGTCTGTTGGTCATGTGACATGAGTCACCGTAGCAACGCTTTCAGCTGCTTGCCATTCAAACAGCTGGCTGTCCATCACTTTCAACAACCTGCTATCATCTAATTGTAACCAGTTTTGTTCTTTCTCTCTCTGTCTAAAAAAAAATGGCCTTTTCATTTTTTTACAAACTTGGCAGCGAGAAGGATACTACTTGTTGCATATATTATTCGCAAGCATGGTACCATTCTATATTTAACAGATGTATTCAATTTCTGTGACCAAAAAAATCTCTGAAGAAAATATAAAGATTGGCTGAGAATTTATATACCTATAAATATGTTGTATTTTTGTGCATCTGTTATACTGCTTAATAATTCTTTTCTCAGTTTGTGTGCTCTGTAAATAAATTCCATCATATTTCTAACAAATACATTTTTATGTGAATTTAAGTATTGAAGCTGAGACCTAGAATCACAAATTTAAAAAGATAAAACTGCTGATCTGAGTCAAAGATAAAACTGCTGATCTGAGTCAAAGATAAAACCGCTGATCAGAGTCAAAGACCAAAAATGTTGATCAGAGTCAAAGATAAAACTGCTGATCTGAGTCAAAGATAAAACTGCTGATCTGAGTCAAAGATAAAACTGCTGATCAGAGTCAAATATAAAACTGCTGATTAGAGTCAAAGATAAAACTGCTGATTAGAGTCAAAGATAAAACTGCTGATTAGAGTCAAAGATAAAACTGCTGATCAGAGTCAAAGACCAAATATGTTGACTAAGTACCCAACTGATAACACCCCTGAACTAAGTACCCAACTGATAACATCCCTGAACTAAGTACCCAACTGATAACATCCCTGAACTAAGTAACCAACTGATAACACCCCTGAACTAAGTACCCAACTGATAACATCCCTGAACTAAGTACCCAACTGATAACATCCCTGAACTAAGTAACCAACTGATAACATCCCTGAACTAAGTAACCAACTGATAACACCCCTGAACTAAGTAACCAACTGATAACACCCCTGAACTAAGTAACCAACTGATAACATCCCTGAACTAAGTAACCAACTGATAACATCCCTGAACTAAGTAACCAACTGATAACACCCCTGAACTAAGTAACCAACTGATAACATCCCTGGACTAAGTAACCAACTGATAACATCCCTGGACTAAGTAACCAACTGATAACATCCCTGGACTAAGTAACCAACTGATAACACCCCTGGACTAAGTAACCAACTGATAACATCCCTGAACTAAGTAACCAACTGATAACATCCCTGGACTAAGTAACCAACTGATAACATCCCTGGACTAAGTAACCAACTGATAACACCCCTGGACTAAGTAACCAACTGATAACATCCCTGGACTAAGTAACCAACTGATAACCCTCAATAGCCTCTGCATGCCCTCAATGACCTCTGCATGCCATCAATGACCTCTGCATGGCCTCAATGACCTCTGCATGCAGTATACCCTGCCTGTGGGGGTTTTATTGGTTTCATCAGCTTCCTTGAACCGAGGATGGGTTAAGTCTACACCCTCATCCCAACTACCCTCCCTTCACCCCTCCCCCACAAGCTTATCTGCTGCATGGGATAATGAAATATGATCCCATATAGATGTGGCTACAAACTCACTGTGATGTTGTCATATTGGTATATGTAAAAACAAATCTTTCACTTTTTAGAGTCATTATTTGTGTGTTTTTGAATTCTTCTAATTCAAACTAGGCCAAAAACAGGACAAATTGAGGTCACTCATAGCATGATGGAATGAGGTGACACAAGATGAAATGATGTCACTCATTACATGTTGAAATGAGGTTAGATATAACATGAAAAAATGAGATCATTCATAACTTGAACAAATGAGGTCAGATATAACATGAACAAATGAGGTCAGAGGTCAGATAAAACATGAACAAATGAGGTCACTCACAACATGAACACATTGGGTCAGACAAAAACATGAAAAAAATGAGATCACTCATTACATGAATAAATAAGGTTAGAACAAAATAAGGTCACTCATAATATTATTCATTCTTCCCATTTTTATCCCTTTTGTTTTTAATATCATCGTTCTTTCCTATGTGACACTTCTTTGCAATGTTACAGTTGTCTGGCTGAAATAGCTCAATTGGTAGAGTATTTACCTTTAGATCCAGGGATTCCTGGTTCGAATCCTGGCTAGTTACTATCAATCAATATGAGCAGACATTGTCTGGAATCAGCGCTATATACCCGTAAATGTCAGCTTTATTTTTACTTATATTGTATTGTTTAAGGTGTGAGTGGACTGACCTTCTGGACGTGGCGGGAGAGTCGGGGGAAGCTTCAACACGTCTAGTCTCTCCACATAATACAACCGCTTCCTCTCCGACAACGACGATAACTTCTCCTTCGCCAAATCTTTGCTCAGAAAGTCCTCAATTCCGGGCAGCAATTCTACAAATGCAACAAAACAAACAAATTAGATACAACAGCTTCTTTAAATGGCAATAATCCTTTAAAAATTTCACATCACTTTTGAAAATTTGATCGTGTTTGACGAGTCTTTAATCCCCTGAAATGATAAAACTTCCACAAAACTACAAAATTTGAGAGGTGAAGCAGTGATAGTTTTCTTTCACATAGATTCATCTTGTAATTTGAGCAGAGAAGTTTTCACCTAGCACGGAGGTCCTGAGTTGGTCCATATCTGTCTGTTTGTGTGAGGAATGTGTCACTCCAGGCTCTCACAGTCTATATTATATCTAACCTTCCTGGCAAATCTCTCTATATCCACATACATCATAACATATATACCGTAATCTCCCAACTATGATCCACCCTATAAGGCTAAACCTAATTATTTACCATGCTCACTTGAAAATGAAAGTCTAGTGAATGAATTGTAAGTGCTACATTTAACTTTGCCTTTCTATATCTAAAAATCTAAATCCATACTTTAATTAATGGTTGTAGAAAGTGACTTATATTGAAGCTCATCTTCTTGAAAATGAGGCGGAATGCGGTATTTATATTTTGAAACTAAGCTGCCTGATCCAAGTGATGATTGACCTGGTATCACTTTATGCCATTCAGTGATAATCTACAATAATCTGCAATGTGTTTACTTGTATTTAGACCAAAATCAGATATCTGGTACCAGTGCTAGATTTGCATTAGGAGACACATGGTACCAGTCACAGAACAGGACTGTAAGACACATGGTACCAGTCACAGAACAGGACTGTAAGGCACATGGTACCAGTCACAGAACAGGACTGTAAGACACATGGTACCAGTCACAGAACAGGACTGTAAGACACATGGTACCAGTCACAGAACAGGACTGTAAGGCACACGGTACCAGTCACAGAACAGGACTGTAATGCACATGGTACCAGTCACAGGTCGAACCAGCAGACACATGGTACCAGTCACAGAACAGGACTGCAAGACACATGGTACCAGTCACAGAACAGGACTGTAAGGTACATGGTACCAGTCACAGGTAAGAACCAGTAGACACATGGTACCATTCACAGAACAGGACTGTAAGGTACATGGTACCAGTCACAGAACAGGACTGTAAGGTACATGGTACCAGTCACAGGTAAGAACCAGTAGACACATGGTACAAGTCACAGAACAGGACTGTAATGCACATGGTACCAGTCATAGGACAGGACCAGTAGACAAATTTATGGCACCAGTCACAGAACAGGATCAGTAGACGCATGCAAACAGTCACTGGTCAGAACCAGTAGACACATGGTACCAGTCCATGATGAGACCATAAGACACATGGTACCAGTCACTGGACAGGACTGTAATGCACATGGTACCAGTCACAGGTCAGAACCAGTAGACACATGGAACCAGTCACTGGTCAGAACCAGTAGACACATGGCACCAGTCCATGACAAGACCAGTAGACACATGGTCCCAGTCACTGGACAGGACTATAAGACACATGGCAAAAGTCACAGAACAGGACCAGCGCGTTTCCAATTTTGTTCTTATTTATCAGTCTGAATCCATGGCTACTAGTCATTATGTGTGAGAATGGTTTCAGTTTTACAAGGATATGCCCCAGTCCATAGATTGTGATGCAGCAAAATCCAGACCAAGAATCTAATTGTCATCTTCAGTTACTTTTGGCACAACCATTTCATACTTCGGGGAATATTTCTATTCTCCACTGAAACATTTAAATGGAGTTCACTCAAAGACACAGCAATATACAGTCTGGGATTTTTGCACAAGCCCATAGTCCCTGACTAGTAGAAATGCTTTTGGGTCAGTACACTTTCCCTTGATGCTAGCCTGACTTTCTCATAGCTAATCATGATTTTTGAAGTACTGGTAAAAATGTCCTTTTTTTAAATTGAATAATCAAAATATGAAATGCCTTAAACAAGTACAAATAGAAACTAAAATAGTTTATAAATGTACTTAATTTTTTAAAATGATGCGAAAAATAGTATGGGCTTGTACACTTTGATTTGGACGAGTGCAAATCTTCATTTACTTGCCCGACTGTCTACTAGTTTCTAGTAGCCTAATAAGTATTTGGCCCAGACTGAATATATACATGAGACCTCCCATTCTCCTAGTGGAGATTATCCCAATAAATTACATGGTTTTTGTTGATTAACACGATAATATGAGTGACTACAATGGCTCCAGGCAATACATTATATTACAAGCTGTGGCCCTCTTCAATGGACTCAGTCCAGATGAGGATCGTTCCTGTTTTCTTAACTTATCTGCTGGGTTCAAATATCTATTTCTCCGTTCAAATCTGTGACCTCATGAGGTCATGAAAGATCATCATTCAGGACGAGTCACATGCTTTTCATTAGTTTGTGGCATTAATTTTAAATCTGAGCCAAATGGAAAATAGATAGAATTGGTCCCTGGGAAACACAACATCTTCTGAGGACCTTATGATAAGAATTTGTCCAGTAGTTTCAGTGAAGTTACAATTTGACAGACAGAAAAAAATGACAGAAAAATTCTCCTCCTCATTGCAGAAGCTATGCTATTCATAGTTAAAGGTAGTGAATTTGCAGAATATTTTGTAGCAAACCATAACATTAATAGAAACTTGTTTTTGTCAAAGTGGTACACAAATCTAGCAGCCAGCCATATTATATTTGATTCTGCTCGCTAAAATATTCCTCCTGCCTTTCTTATTGCTGCATCTCTGGGTTACAAAGTGAAGTGGATATTTCAAATCGCTGGCACTGGCATAAAAAATACACTTGCCTATGCAGATCTATTGGTGAAAAGAAGTTTCTAAGCTACTATTTAAAGGGATTAAGCACCGATTTTGAAAAAAACATTTAAAATTCACATATTGATGATAAATGATGTCTATTTTGTTGTCTATTTTCTATTTTATTGATGCATCCCAATGTTTGCCTGTTAATTCTATTTTAACAAGAACCTAATCTATTGCCCCTTTATGAAAGCACACTTCTCTCTTGGCGTCATTTTTATGTGGAGTGTGACCATAGAGGCACTGAAAGGTAAAATGACGTCATAAGAGTATGGCCATATGCTTATGACGTCATCAAAGTTATTGTCCTTTGAATAGTGCCAGAATGACGTCAAACAGTGCTACCCTGCTTTGAGCCTCAATTGAGGTCAAGCAAAGTTCACGCTACCCGTGTTTACCCGTCACGTGCAGCTTATGGCTCAGACAGACCTCTGCTGGGAGTGCAACTGCTTTGTCTCATAGCAACATATCTTATTACTCTATTATAATTTTAATTTGTCATGATGTTCACACGTGACTAAGCTTTCAATTTCACCGAATTGTAGAATTGGTGCTTAATCCCTTTAAGTGCTAATATCAATATCAGATATCTTATATCAATATTATCAGATATTCATGATGGAAATGATCTGGGTTATCAGCTGAGATATGGTAAGGGCTCCTGTTCAGGCCTTGATATTATCACTGGCCCAGTGGCCTGAAGCTCTTTTCTGGGCCTTCTGGCAAGTATGGGCCAGTGTTTCATGGATTCTATTCACAATTGTACATGGATTTTATTCACAACTGTACAACAGTACAGCGATATAAAGTACATGGATTTTACAGACCTAGTGGACCAGTATCTCAAACTCAAAACATATCATTCCACCCAAGTCAACCATCAGGATACCAAAAACGGTCACTAGGTGGCAGAACTTCACACTAGATGCACTGGGATCCACATGTGCAAGTCACCAGAACATCAAATCAACATTTAGAAGTCTATCACTTTTTTAAAATTACAAATGTTAAATTAGCCTTCAATTCAAGCTTACATACATCCTCTGAAAAAAATTAACATTTCTGGGTACAGTTTCTGCCCATAAGCAATATATTAGAAGTCAAAATATTATTATATATAGCTCATATCATTGACTTTTGAAGTTGTTTTTGGTAGAACTCATACCTACTTGTATGCATTACTTTGCCAAACAAACGTTATGATAAAGTCACGATTATTTTTTACACAATCAATATTGCAAAAAAAAAAAATGAAAAGATAACTGTAAAAGCATTCTCATGAAAACTTCAGGATAAACTCAGTCAGGTCAAGTTGCTTGTAACCACAGACCAGTCTGGTAAGGGTTAAAATAGACTGGTATCCTATCTGTCAGTGCCCCCTGGTGGGTTGGAGCAAGGTTTGGATATATTTAAGGTTCCCTCTAATTAGCTGCATTAGGAGCCCCCTGGTGGGGTGTTTCCAGGTCCGCATTCATGACATGACAATATAACACTGGGGCCAGACTTCTATCTGGTCACGCGTCACCAGGAGTTCATCTTGGGTCATACATGTGTGACTTGAATGTCCACATAGTCCTGTACCTGGGTGCTATAATTCATACCGAATACCTTGAGGGGGATTCTTTGTTACACCCAGACCAAATACCTCTTATTAATAAGGCATTTGTTATGAATTACCTAGGTATAAGACTGTGTGGACATTTAAGTCACACATATATGACCCCAGATGGTAGGTGAAAATGTAACAAGCAAGGACAGGCCTTGAAATACAAATGTCATCAGAAGGCAAGTCATCAATATGTGAGAGTAACTGCATCTCTAATTACTAACCAGGATATAAAATATTTAATTTCACATAATTTCCCAAAGATAAACTCAGAAACACAGCTCTACTGCCGTGATCGTAAATATTACTGGAGCTGACAGAACATCACAAGACTTCTCACTGGGAGACTGATCACATGACTGGATCAACAACTGGTGGTGCACCCAGTGACAGAGTCTAATAAACAGTGTTACAGCATCACTACGTCAAATATGAGTCAAAAATCTGTGTTATCATGATGATATGAGGGCCCAATTCAATACAACTAATATATCGAAGCACCAGTATGACAATACCGGTTATCGTATCGATGTCTGTATACCGGTATATCAATAATATCGCATACCGGTGTGATGCCCTAGTGTGTCTGTGTGTGTTACCTCTTTTCTTTCCTTCATTTTTTCTTTTGTCTACACCAAAGTAAACCAATTTCCACCCGCACCACACTGAAGAGAAAGGCTCGATAAAGCGTGAACCCCTCTCCTCCAGCCCCACACTAAGGACTACGAGGAAGTGTGTAATATATCTGCAACGGATCAAGTGTGCTCTCCCACTTGACCAGCAGATTAAGAGATCAAGGTCAGATGCTTGAGGATTAGAGGAAGTGCATACTTAACACATCCTTGCTATCTCTTGGCAGACTACTTTGTATCATCACTTCACTAAACACTCTACTTTTTTTCTGAAATATTTTTTTTTCTTTTCATCATGTTTATTGTGATTCCTGATATCTCTTGGCAGACATCTTTGTATCATCACTTCACTGAACACTCTAGTCTTTTTCTGAAATATTTTTTTTTCTTTTCATCATGTTTATTGTGATTCCTGATATCTCTTGGCAGACAACTTTGTATCATCACTTCACGGAACACTCTAGTTTTTTTCTGAAATATTTTTTTGTTTTCATCATGTTTATTATAACTTGATTCCAGATTCCAGCTATTTCTTGGCAGACTACTTTGTATCATCACTACACTAAACATTCTAGTTTTGTCTACAACATCTTTTAATCTTTATCTCTATATTGCACTTGTGAGTTAAGTTTGAAATATAAACATTCAATTTTTTTGCAACATTTTGTCTATTTAACATGTTTATAATGACTTGATTCCAAATATTTTTTTTTTTTTTTTAATTTACATATATTACAATGCAAGTTTAGTTTAAAATATAAACCTTTCCAGGGAGTTAATTTTTGGTTGGTCTCTGCAGGAGCTAGTAAATATGCATTTTAGATCCAGTCACCCTGAAGCTCAAGATCAACTTTTCACTCAGGATCTGGGGTCATGGCTTATATCTGGTCAAGTCTCATAATTTGCACTTGAAGCCTTGAAATAAAACAACTGCCACTAGAGGGCAGGTCAGTTGCTAAATGCGTAAGACACGTGGTAGTCGGCTGTTCTGACCTCCACAATCCTGCCAGTTAAAATATCATCTGCCCCGTCCATTTAGTCAGTCAGTACATCATCACACTAACTATGCTAGTAGACTCATTCTTCTCAGTCAAGTCAGGATCTATATAGTGTCTGATAATTGTTATCTAATAAAAATAGACATGTTCTATATATACCTTACATTGCAATTGCTTATCAAAGGATTGTAATCAGAATTAGCTACCTTGTTTTTGCACCATGTGCAAATGCCAGTTAAGTGCACTTGCACTCTATCTACCATAGTTTATAGACACAGTTGCCACATGAGCGCAATTAACATTCCTGTACCTCAAACAATGAATAGTTACAGTAACACATAAAGACATTATGCATTCCAGATGTTTACAAAAAAACTTGACCATTTTTATTCCAATAATTTGATCAAGATTTGACTGGTCCCAGAAGATCCAAGGAGATCTTCCATCACATAACAAGGATTTGACTGGTCCACACTGATCCATAACACTACATAGAATGGTTAACTGATTTGACTGGTCCAAGCTGATCCATAACACAACATAGAATGGTTAACTGATTTGACTGGTCCAAGCTGATCCCATAACACTACATAGAATGGTTAACTGATTTGACTTGTCCAAGCTGATCCATAACACAACATAGAATGGTTAACTGATTTGACTGGTCCAAGCTGATCCATAACACTACATAGAATGGTCAACTGATTTGACTGGTCCACACTGATCCATAACACTACATAGTATGGTCACCTGATTTGACTGGTCCAAGCTGATCCGCAAAGCTACATGGTGTGGCCAAGAAGTTACTAGTCTTGTTCCATCTTTATCATAAAGAAGTGATGTTTATAGCCTTTATAGGCCTTTGACCCAGATCCAAAAATTATTTCAATAAATCCCAATCCAATAGGTGGCAGCATCTGACCGACCCAAATGATTATCAGGCTGCATGCACAAAACCACAATATTTTGGGTCAATCTTTTGCTTATATACTGCTACCCTGAGAAAGAAACAAAAATGCCTCCAGAAATCTATATCAACATCAACACTTTTTCGCTCGCGTTTGTTTTGCCTTTAGGGCTAGATGTTCGAGGTTTCAAGATGATTAAGCCGTAAGTCAATGGAGCCTACCCCGATTATCGGTCCATGGCGGCCATGTTATGGCTCAATAATTCTGATTACACTGTCAGATGTCGCTTTTGTTTGAGAAGTGATTTGTGAGTGCGTAGTAGAGTAAGAAGGTTTTGTTGGGTTTTTTTGCCTTGGGATTTTGCAAACTTACGCGAGCTTGATTTTTTAAAATCAACACTTGTTTACCGTGTGAATATTTTTACTAAGATGTATCAAATAACTTCAGAAATCACCAAAAAAAATCTGAAGTTTAGATCAATTCACAACTAAACTTGGTTACTCCAAATAATGGGATTACCACTTATGGTATCTGATACTGGGTACTTGACCATTCTACTTGACCACAAGGTCAAAGATCAAATTTCAACAACATCAACAAAATTCAATGAGATCATTTTATGACATCTACTGGTGGCTTATAAAAGAACAGGCCTGAAGCTTATATATTTAGCATTAAAATCAAACATTCACACAAAAATATAATTTCTTGTCGTATACCTACTAAAACTCAGAAAATATATTTTTCTTCAAACTAGTACATTCATGAGTACTTTTATTTGGTATTCATGGTTAGCTTTGTGTAGTCACTGAATGTAATGGGGCCTTAGCAGGTGGCCTCAAATTGTGTGCTAATTTAAATGCCAAAGCACCTGCGGGCAAAATAGTTGATATTGGATGGGCTGGCACATCATGGAGGCCTTGTCATTGTTATAGAGATCACACCATTTCCTATATGAGACCTGCTCTCTGTAGGCCAAACATATGACAAACAGGTTTCACATGGACCTTATAGAGATCACACCATTTCCTCCATGAGATCTCCTCTCTGTAGGCCAAACATATGACACACAGGTTTCACATGGACCTTATAGAGATCACACCATTTCCTCCATCAGACCTCCTCTCTGTAGGCCAAACATATGACACACAGGTTTCACGTGGACCTTATAGAGATCACACCGTTTCCTCCATGAGACCTTCTCTCTCTAGGCCAAACATATGAAACACAGGTTTCACATGGACCTTATAGAGATCACACCATTTCCTCCATGAGACCTCCTCTCTGAAGGCCAAACATATGACACACAGGTTTCATGTGGACCTTATAGAGATCGCACCATTTCCTCCATGAGACCTGCTCTCTCTAGGCCAAACATATGAAACACAGGTTTCACATGGACCTTATAGAGATCACACCATTTCCTCCATCAGACCTCCTCTCTGTAGGCCAAACATATGACACACAGGTTTCACATGGACCTTATAGAGATCACACCATTTCCTCCATGAGACCTCCTCTCAGCAGACCAAACATATGACACAAAAGTTTCACATGGACCTTCTTTTCACATCAATGATAATCTTATCAGTCTAATATTAATGATGCCAACTTTCTTATACTGATCTTCTAAAGTTACTAAAGTATCCATTTTGCAATGCATGACCAGAGAGATCATAAAAATGAAATCTGAATTTCATCTCATTCAACTGAATAACTTTCATTAATATAAGCATTTATTAAAAAAATAATACTACAAATGATAATCTCTTGATTTTTAAATTCATGTTATTTTCTTATCTATATTGTATTTACATGAATACCGGTAAATGAAGTCAACACGATGTCTGCATTTATTTATGCTAGTAAACAAAATTTACCAATGTTCTAGGTGGTCTGAGATTCAACAAAGAAATTTACTGCTCGGCCTATGTTTATAATACAAAGTTTTAAATGGAATCAAATGAGAAAAAAATGTATATGTATAACACATGTATGCTGATTGTGTCCAAAGTATGATGGCTTACTGATGAATATCTGCCAGGGATAGAACTTGTTAAATGACCTGTCCAGGACAACTGGATTTTAAATCCCTCCATATTTTTAAAATAAAATATTTTGTAATAAAATATTTATTTTCTATGGCTATATATTTATATGCTCAAATCACAATAACAGTCTCACCTAAATTCATATCGGATTTCTGAACTAAATTAATATCAGATCTCTAACCCAGCTTCATATGAGATATCTAAGTCAGCTTCATACCAGATATCTGAAGCCAGCTTCATACCAGATATCTTAAGTCAGCTTCATACCAGATATCTAAAGCCAGCTTCATACCAGATATCTAAAGCCAGCTTCATACCAGATATCTAAAGTCAGCTTCATACCAGATATCTAAAGTCAGCTTCATACCAGATATCTAAAGTCAACTTCATACCAGATCTCTAAAGTCAGCTTCATACCAGATATCTAAAGCCAGCTTCATACCAGATATCTAAAGTCAGCTTCATATCAGATATCTAAAGTCAGCTTCATACCAGATATCTAAAGCCAGCTTCATATGAGATATCTGAAGTCAGCTTCATACCAGATATCTAAAGTCAGCTTCATATCGGATCTCTAAACTCAGATTCGTATCAGATCTCTAAAGCCAGCTTCATACCAGATATCTAAAGTCAGCTTCATATCGGATCTCTAAACTCAGATTCGTATCAGATCTCTAAACACCAGCTTCATACCAGATCTCTAAAGTCAGCTTTATGTCAGGTGTGTGAAGTCAGCTTTTTATCTCATACTTGGTGCTTCAAGAAAGTGTTCTGCACCCATGATATATTTTTTTCCAGATCACTCCTTTGTAGAACTACGTTAACAGATTACCCCTCTACCCAACTATTTTTGAGTTTCGTTTTCTATTGGTTTTGGTGGAAGGATCTCACTTGTCCATAGGACAGTGTAAACATTGTAGGAAGTATGAATCTATATTCTTATGTGGCCTCACAATATAGAGTGGCACTATGTCCACCTCTCAATGACGTCATTACATCGAGCATGATGTCATTAAACAGGGAGCGTGGCATTGTTTATATTGTTTGACTCACACAACACAAACATGCACTTGCTGCAATGTTTGCCGCAGTTTTGCTTTAAATATATTGTACAGCAAACCAAAACCTTTATCTCATAGTTATCTGCAGTAGATAAGTATGAGATAAAGTCAAGAACATAGGTTTGTACAGTGTTCATGCTGACAGATCTCTCTTGTTGGTTCTGGTGGAAGGATGTAAAGTGTCCGAAGGACGAATGAGATCCATCCACCAGAACCAGTGTTCAGGCTGACAGAGAGATCTGTTAGCCTGAATTCTGCACTCACATGTTCTTGTCTTAATATCAGATCTTGGAAGTCAACTTGACAACAGGTCTCTGTAGTCAGCTTGACAACAGGTCTCTGAAGTCAGCTTGACAACAGGTCCCTGAAGTCAGCTTGGCAACAGGTCCC
Organism: Amphiduros pacificus; assembly: GCA_949316495.1. Taxonomy (NCBI): domain Eukaryota; kingdom Metazoa; phylum Annelida; class Polychaeta; order Phyllodocida; family Hesionidae; genus Amphiduros; species Amphiduros pacificus. The sequence goes on along the minus strand of OX439012.1, from coordinate 10,508,764 downwards.
TGAAGTCAGCTTGACAACAAGTCCCTGAAGTCAGCTTGGCAACAGGTCCCTGAAGTCAGCTTGACAACAAGTCCCTGAAGTCAGCTTGACAACAGGTCTCTGAAGTCAACTTGACAACAGGTCTCTGAAGTCAGCTTGACAACAGGTCTCTGAAGTCAGCTTGACAACAGGTCCCTGAAGTCAGCTTGACAACAAGTCCCTGAAGTCACCTTGACAACAGGTCTCTGAAGTCAGCTTGACAACAGGTCCCTGAAGTCAGCTTGACAACAAGTCCCTGAAGTCAGCTTGACAACAGGTCTCTGAAGTCAGCTTGACAACATGTCTCCGAAGTCAGCTTCACAACATGTCTCCGAAGTCAGCTTGACAACAGGTCTCTGAAGTCAGCTTGACAACAGGTCTCTGAAGTCAACCTGACAACAGGTCTCTGAAGTCAACTTGACAACAGGTCTCTGAAGTCAGCTTTTATAGAGACGGGCAGAATCAAGCAAAGAGATGGTAACTCTATCCTCATCATTTTGAATGTTCTTATTAAAGCATTTTCCAGATTTATCTAAATTTTGCAGAAATGGATATTCAACTATCATCTATCAACAACTGATGTTATAGTTCTCATTTATCATATTTCAATGATAAACAAGGAATGAAAGCAAATTAGATATAGATAAATGTTAATAATATGTAAACATTAAGGGTTCAAATAAACTAGAAATTTACCAGAAAGGTGTAGTTTCTACTTGTCTATTATTTTTATTCCAGTAAAATATCAGATGTCGTACATATGTTAGATATGTGACCTTGCGATAAACTCCTACAAACTGTGGACAGATAGCTTAACTGGCAGAATTCTCAGTCCCTGGGGGTTCCCCTGGTACCCTACTCCCCCTGTCCCTCCCCCTGTATCATTACAAGCCCTGATACCAGACACCCCACTGCCAACAGATAACCTTAATCCTCTCCAAATCCCAGTTTGTATCATGCTCATGCTGTCATGGTGTGGGTTGTTTGTTCGGTGAGAATGGAGTGTTACAAAATTAATTCCAAATCCAGTTCCGAGGTAAAACAACAACAAAAAAAGTTATGAATTTAGGTCATTGTTAAAGTTTATGAATAATTCCTTTAAATAGCAGGATGTGTGTCTCAGGTTTGAACAGTCAAATCTAATTGCAAACATTTGAAATCACATACACGATATAAATAAACACTCTGTGTCTTTATGCGTTCCTGGTGTTAGGCAATGACAGGACTCTGGTAGAAGGTGCACAATGCCGGGGATTCTGGGTAATGTGAGGACAGTAGGTCAAAGGTCATGACCTGGAGGCATGACAAGAGAGGAAAATTTGTCTTAAGTTTCTTTTTCTTTTGTCGCCTGAGACAAAGATTACACACATTATTGTCCACTCACAGAATGTTTTTTTTTGTTCTATTATTCAACCTGTTTTATTCCTCTAAAGGGCTTGGCCAAGCAGACATGAACATCAGTCATAAATATCAAAGTCAGGAAAAGCAGTGTATGTCTTACTTCATTCAATAGAGGATATATTCCCATTTGTAAAACAGTTTTAATTTTTATTTTATCTTCACTAGATAAAAAATTACAATGATTTAAGTGAAATGGTAATTAACACATTAATGACAGGTCTCGGACGATTTTTTTTTCATGTTCTGTCATCAAAAAAATTATGTTTACAAAAGCCACTAGGAACATGCTAATATGTGTTTGTGAAGGTTCTAGGACTCCAAAACAAAATGACCAAAAATAATTATATGTTTGAACTGAAATTATGATATTTTTAAAGAAAATAAAAATGCATATGTTGTCATTCCGTTACCTGTCATTCCGTTACCAAAAATACATAATTTTTTTATTTACTACAACTTGTCCTTTGAGTTGAAAGTTTAAACTTTCCATAAGTAAGGCTTATAACATCTAGTTTTATGGACAATAGCCATTTTGTAGAAAATTTATTGTTATACAGATTTTAAAGGGCAATATAAATGTGTCATTCCGTTACCGGTAACGGAATGACAATTGTTTTGGAAATCTAATATCAAAGTTATCATCAAATTTTCAAGTTAAAATGTGTTTTAAATGTTGCTGAATGCCTTTACCCAATGAGATGTACCATTTAACTTTAATTTGGATGCAAATGAGATAATGAGAATGACATATTAGCTCTATTGAGACCCTAAGATTGTCACATCACTCTCGGCTTTAATTCATGAATCTTCTGTCAGTCTAGAGAACATTACATGACATAATATATTATAAGAAGTCATTCTCTTCCATGTATACAGGCAGACTAGTTTGTATGAATTGTCATATTTCTGGTATTTTCCTAGACAACATTTGATAATATTCAAGTTGCCTAGAAAAGCTTTCTTCTATATTGCAAACTTGGTTACTTCTGACCCCAATATGGTATGTTTGTCATTTATGTCTCTTAGAAGACACACAGGATATCTTGAGTACAAACACTAATAGGGGAATAGCCTGGTATATGATGAGTACAGATACCAATAGGGGAATAACTGAGCACTAAGCATATATTTCTAAGTCAGATGTTGCCATGTGTACATAACAATGTAGGGGGATACATCACACGAGGAAGCAAACCACCTGTAAGCCTTGCTAGACTTGTGGACAGATCTCGAGCAGAAGAAGCCAGTGCTGTATGTATTGTGGGCCTCTGTTAAGGCTTTTCCTGGAACACAAGGTGTACATTGTGTCTGTACACTTGAACCTGTAGTAGTTACTGTGTCCAGCTACTCCCAGAAATGTGGACAGGTTTATCTTCTTGTGCCACAAGTTGGGAACATTGTACCTGCTGACCCTCACAATGAAAGTCTGAACACTGGTGACAATGGTGACAGTGGTGTTTCAGTGACAGTTCAGGGAGGGAAGTGGTATGGTATATACTGGGAGCCAACAGATTATTGGTACCTGGGACAGGCTCTCAGACAGGATGAGACCGATTGTGCCAAGTGGGACTTTTCATTCCTGCAGCAAACACACCAAGATGTTAAAAGGTTTAAGGTTGTGAAGGACATGGTCTGTGTAAGTAAAGACTGTGTTTTAGTGGAGGTGGAAGCACCAGCTCCCACCAGTTCAACAAGGACTGGGCTCCTGAAGCTAACAGACTTTGATTACAGTAGTGTGGTCCGTGAGTTCACTCAGTTGAAATAAAGACTCAAATTTGCACTGAACAGGCCAAAGATGAGTGATTAGCCCAAACTCATTAGCCAAATAAGAACTGTAATAGACATGTTCATGAACATGCAATCAACCTCCATTTGATGTGTTTCACAAACATGTAGATATTAACATTGTTCTATGATGTAAATAATTCTTGTAAATGGAAATGGCCTTCTTGTTATTTTTAACAGGTATTGGGTATAATTGTTCCCTTTTCCAGGTAACATGTATCAGATGCTTATACTTAGGCCATCACACCGGTACGCGATATTATCGATATACCGGTATACAGACATCGATACGATAACCGGTATTGTCATACTGGTGCTTCGATATATTAGTTGTATCGAATTGGGCCCACATTTCATCATAATAACACAGATTTTCTACTCGATATTTTACGCATCGTAAGTTTTTTAATCTTTCAAATGTAAATACGACGACTGAGGGATCCTTCATTGCGCAATATATTAATATTTCAATGGGAATCAACACGTGGTGACAGCACTCCAATCGTTTTCGCGCCAAAAATAAGAGCTTCTCCCCGTCACTTCCGGTTTTCAAAATGACGAACTCGTGTTGCGTATGCATATTTAAGCATTGTTAAAATCACATTTTCTCCGATTTGAGCAAGATATACACTTATTAATAGGAGGCGGACTACTGTTGACACGTCGTAGAATATTTCTGTGTGTATTCTAAGCCGAAGATATTAAATATATCGCCGTTTGGGGAGCTTGCACCCGGACCAATAAAGACAGTCAATTATTCTATTTCGGTTCAGTAATATCGATATGTATCGATATGTATCGAATATTGATAAATCATCGATACGTATCGTATCGATGAAATCCAACGATATGATGCCCTACTTATACTGTATTTCATGCACAATATGTTTGAATTAATGGTTTAAAACAATCCTTAGAAATATTCTGACATAAAAATGTAGGGAAAACAAACTCTTTGGATAATGCACAATTCTGTCATTCCGTTACTTTTTCAATATGTCATTCCGTTACCATACTATTTACTCTGCTACAACCAAAGGAAAACTTATTTTGCCACAATTTTTGGCTATATGGTAGTTTAATAGGTTGTTCAAAGGACCATTAACATATGATTAAGGAAATCTTAATGGAACTGCAAAATTAATAAGTTTTTATACATACACCTAAAACTGCGGTATATTTCTGTCATTCCGTTACCGAAAATATAATTGCATATTTTCATATGAAAATACAAAGTTTCAATTTTTTTCAAGTCATGATATTAAAATACCCATTTAAACCTTTAAATAACAGTTTCAATTGTTCATTTAAGTTAATTTTGAAAAAAGTTATAGCTAAATGAAGGTTGCTGTACCACCATCTTGTCATTCCGTTACCGCTTGGCCAAGCACTAAATCTAAATAAAAGCCTCAAGTGCTATCTCAGGCTTTCTTTTGATGACAGGCTGCTCAAGGTAAATAACACACTATATTATCAGGGAATAGGCTTGGTGAAAGACTTCACATATCATCATGAATGATGAGAGAAAATGTCTTCAGTCTGTGTACCTGATATACTCCTTGACTATCACCATCTCTTATGAATCTTTTATGGGCTCTTTTATGCTGTGAGGGTCCATGGTGTAGGATTCTTCATTCCCCTCTTTCATGGAAGGGGGTTAATATAGCTAGCAAGCAGTGTTTGTCATTAATATTCATATATAAATGATAAGCATCAACAAGAACCATACAAAAGTGTGTATGCCCAGTGTTGTAGACAAGGTGTAGAACAACAGACAACTTAATCATGACACTTTCGCTGATAACAATAGGTACTGGACGGACTGTCCCAACAGGTGACATGTTGGTACCTTTGATTAAGATGCTTGTTTCACTGAATGGGAAAGTCAGTGGGTGGGACTGATATAAATAACTAAGGGTATTTCAGGATTAGGAAGTATACATGCAAAAATGATACAATTTTGAATGCTATTCCAGTCCCCCTTAGGACCCTCACAGTGAAAAAAAGGTTCATAATGGATAGAAATAGTCAAACTCCCAACATAAATATTATTGATAATCATGTTAACATATTATAAAACATTCAAAATATCGAATATTGTTCATGATATTAATATTGTTCTTTTTCTAAATCACAGAATCATTTTTTGGGCCAGAATAAAAAAATATTTCTTGTTTAATTAGCATCACAAGCGGCATTCTTGATTAACTTGTGCTACCAACAGTGATGAAAGTCAGCATTCAGGAAAAAACTTAAAAATTAACCTGAAGATACCCCTACCCCCCTTCAGAAATTCCATTTTAGGATGTTTCAGACTGAGTTCAGACCATTTTGAATTCCACATTTGAAGAAAAAAACCTGAATTCAGGTTATTTCCTGTAGACTTTCATCACTGTACCAAACTGGGATTTGAATCTATTTAATGAAAGTGGTCTTTCATTAAATCTTGGACACAGGTCTAATGTAACATACAGATTGTGAGCATACATTGGACACTGGTCTAATGTAACATACAGAGTATGGACATACCTTGGACACTGGTCTAGTGTAACATACAGAGTATGGACATACCTTGGACACTGGTCTGTGTAACATACAGAGTATGGGCATACCTTGGACACAGGTCTAGTGTAACATACAGATTGTGGGCATACCTTGGACACTAGTCTAATGTAACATACAGATTGTGGGCATACCTTGGACACTGGTCTAATGTAACATACTGAGCATGGCATACCTCGAACACTGGTCTAATGACTAGTACTAGTAATGTAACATCAACAAAGGCATACCTTGGACACTGGTGCTAGCCTGTCTTACTTTGGCAACTGCCACCTTGAGTAAGTTGATCACAACCTGTGCATCGACAAGTGCCCGGCTGCGACGTTGTTTTGATCGTTGGTGCGTGACACTCATTCCTGTACAATGTTGGGTATGAGCACAGATGGTAGGTCCCAGACAGTAACTTCATCCCATGAATTAATCCTTTGTGGATCTTTCTCAAAACTTTTTTTTTCTTTCTTGTATTTTTTTTTACTTATATGAATAATCTTCTGCCGATAATTGCTCAAAAGTCATCAGATAGGAAAAAAGCAATCATGACATAAGTCATTATAATATAAAATCCAATTAAACTTAATTAACACGTAATCCATTTACAAAACCAACATCACGTAAGAATAATCCGTTATACCTCACGTGCGTTATCATAAAACTAATAAAACTGGACACACATAACATTGTAACTTCAACCTAGCATCCTCTAACTGTGAAAAACTATAAAATTATATGGGAAATAACGAGAAGGCCCGAGTCCGCATAGTCATTTGGTAACAATAGATTTTCTGGATAATTAACCTGGGGGGATAGATGGACAACATAGGTAACTGCCATCCGCACGATATATAAGCAATAAATGTTCACTGTAACCTGTGTAGCCTTTGGGAGAGAAGCAATCATTTTTCACTGAGTCTGTCATCATCAGCTCTCACCATCAATGCAGCCCTATTGTCACTCTGTTTACATTCTCAGTGAAGCCTCAAGCTGTCACTCACTGTCGCCACTCAAATTAACGACCCAAACTCACCTTCCAGCTTCTCCATTTTGGTAGCCAGGTTCCTAAGTTTGTTCTTCACATGTCTAACTGCTCTATTTGACAATCCCTGGTGTTCACATGGCGCTATTACAGGTAAAGTCCCCCATCATCTAAATGTGTATTCCTCTTTCATGCTTCTTCTCAGCCTCATTGGCCGAAGTTGATTGGGGCTGCTTCGGGGCCCGAAACGTCACAGGGCGACCCGATGTTGGTTGATTGGAAAGGAATGTTGATTGCGCATGTCCGGAAGCTCCCGATCGGCTCATTTGACAGTGAATCAGAAAGATGGCGGCGAATTTTGAAAGGTTAGTATTTTAAAAATGAAATGAATGAAATATCTGCATGTATGTGCTTCTTGTTTAAAATTTCGTGATGCACATGAGGTGATCATAAGTGTTGGGACAAAAAATGACCATATTGTTGGTGTTGTCATACTTGAATTATCACCCTAGCAGTTAAAATATCTGCCGGTCTGGTGAGTTGAGCATGTGAGTGGGGCCAGTGGTAGTTTAAGAGAAACGGCATACTTGGATACTTGGATACTTGGATGAGTTATCCCTCTTTGCCTTCGGGCAGGGATCTCAGAAGTCTCTTGAATGAAGAATGAGGTGGTAATTCAATGAGGTCACCAGAGGGAAACAGAAAAAAATTCATGCAAATTGATCTCGATGAAATCACTTGCGCTTGCTCTGTCCGTGGGCTGTTCCATGGATCGACCACTCGATGGCTGAAAAAATGTTGTCTCACATTTTTATTGGCACGAGGCTTAAACAGTTTCATGCTATGTCCTCTAGTATTTCTAATTGATCTCTGGAAGAACCTACTAGAATCTGTCTTATAACAACCATGTAACAGTTTGTAAACCTCACATAAATCTTGTTTCTGCCGCCTAGCAGCCAAACTGGGTAAATCAATCTCTGTAGTACTAAGCCTTAGACACCTCTTCTGTACCTTCTCTAATTCAGTAATATCTTTTTGTAACACGGATGGTCCTTTTTTGATATCCACTGCCGACAGGCAGTGGATATCAAAAAGGGACTATCAGTGTTATTCTGTGATCGGTATGATCATGGGAAATGCGTAGTCATATCCTGTGGGTTGTAATTCGTTTTTTTCTGTGGTCATAATTGTTAAAGCAACTGACGCCACTGTGGAGTGTTCGTCGTCTGCTTGCGTAAGATTCCAATTCGCGCATGCGTCCGGCGAATGAATACATATCTAAAAGAAGTGAACAAAAGAAAAGAAGTGCGTAATGTAAACAAAGCAGAACGTTCAAAACGATGTCATCGTGTTCGCCCATCGTTTCATTAAATTATCTCTTTAAAATTCTTCCCAATCGCTAGAGCAAGGAATTTTCAGTAAGTTTAGTTCAAATTTGGTCTTTGCCGATGGGTGATTGGAGAACACTAAAGTTTACCGCCTCGGCAAAGCCAATAAGCATCCCGCTGAAATGACAACATCGTCATCGCCCATTGCTGCACAAAATTATCCCTTTAAATGGCTTGGAAATGCTTCCCAATCGCTAGAACAAGGAATTTTCAGTAAGTTTAGTTCAAATTTGGTGTAAATCGAACAGAAATAACATGCAAAAGTCTGATCGATGATTTGCGGTAGCGCCTGAGCGATTATAGAGCAACTTACGTAATTGGGCCTGAAAAGGCACATCTTTGCAAACAGTTGTGCTAAAAAAATCGTTCATATACCAAATTAAATGTTTTTAAAACATGAATAAAAATAATTTCAACTTCCCCATCAATTTGCAATGATCGTTTATGTTTAAATGATTTTGTTGTTGTTTATTTAAATTTTTGTTGTTGTTTATTTAAATTTTTGTTTTGTTTGTTGTAATTTTTGTTTTGTTTATTGCAATTTTTGTTTTGTTTGTTAATTTTTTTCCCATCCGTGTTACATGTGGAGCACCACTTTTTCTTGTTTTAACCAGGGGCTCCACGCAGGGGAGCAAAATTCTAACACAGATCTAACAATACTCTGGTAATATATTATAACCTTAGTCTCAGTCAAATTTGAGAAACATCTCTTTAGAAGACCAATTCTTTGATTAGCCTTTTTGATGATAGATTGAATGTGTGCACGGGGGGGGGGGGGGGGGGGGGGGGGGGGTGAGGTCATCAGATATTAGGACTCCTAAATCTTTCTGCTCAGACACAGGGTCAAGACATACTCCATTTAATGTGTAGATGTATCTGATACAACGTCTGATTCTCAGCACCACACATTTGGATGCATTAAAATTTAGAAGCCATGTCCTCGACCATGCGGAAAGAGCGTTCAAATCTGCCTGGAGGAGGTGGCAATCCTCAGTAGACCGGATTTGAGAATACAACTTTGTATCATCTGCAAATAGCTTAGCTATGTTGCTCACTGTCTCTGGAATGTCATTCACATAGATCAAGAATAAAATAGGTCCGAGGATGGAGCCCTGGGGGACCCCACTCACTACATTTCTCCATGATGACTTTCCATTCCTAAGTATGACTCTCTGTCTTCTACCAGCTAGGAAGGATTCTATCCACATGAGTACTTTCCCTCGGATACCGGCCCCTCTCAGCTTATGGATCAATCTCTTATGGGGCACGGTATCGAAAGCCTTAGCAAAATCGAGGTAAATTGTGTCTGTCTCTACTCCATTATCAAGGTTTTCTGTCCAGTCTGATAAACACTCGAGTAGTTGTGTCAGGCATGAACACTTTTCCTGGAAACCATGTTGGTGACAACTGAAAAGTTTATTTTTCATAGCTAGGTCCATTATCCTGTCCTGCATTATTCTTTCCAGGAGTTTGACTATGTGACTGGTCAGGGAGACTGGTCGATAATTATTACACTTAGTCCTAGATCATTTGGTCCTCCTTGTTCTCTTCTAGATGGGCTGGTCGGAGCAATATGACCGTTTCAGTGTCACCCCATTCACGCATGAAGAGATTCCAAACCACACACCTATACCCAAAGACATCGTCAAAAAAGACTTGAAATCCACTGTTTCCATAAACATCACGCACTGCCCATCCAATTTAACTCACGACTCTATTCTCTCCATCGGTAACTCACCTAATATCGCTCATTATGCCTACCACTTGGCGGAGCCACCGGCAGTGAGTGGAAACCACACAAGTGGAGCACAAGCTGTCAAGCTATGGAGTTGAGCAAATCTGTCATAAACATGACCATTTAGCATCGCACATTATTCTAAATTATATTTGTAAAATACCAAAAATTGTGCATCTCGCCTCTAGCATATTATAGGGGATTTTTTTGCAATATTCCATGTCTTAACAATTTGTAAAGAAAAGATATGAAATCCCACCAAAATAAATGGAACAAGTTCATAAGATCTAAATCATTTAATAGCAAAATCTCTCTTCAAATATATATTTGCCCAACTTTGTCAATTGCTAAATACATATATAACTGTCTTCCTCTTATTCTAACGATTTCAAACATATATAAATCATTTATGTGAGTGTATTATAAGCTGAGATATTAAAGTGAGATCTTCAAAACTATAATTGATATATCATTCACAATTACGGCAGTCATTTTCAAGACTGTCTTTCTCTTGTTCTCACAATTTCATACATGTATAAATCATTCATTTCTGTACCTATAATATGAGCCTAGATATTAATATGAAATATTTAAAACTATTGACTTCTAGTCTTAATGTTCACAATTACGGCAATCATTTTTGGGGCCAAAACCAAGTAAAATATACAAAATACATATATAACTGTCTTCCTCTTGTTCTCACGATTTCAGACATATTTAAATCATTCTGTAAGTGTAATATTAGCCAAGATATTAATGTGGAATCTATATAGACTATTCTTTTGATGTGTAGACTATTCATTTGATATATAAACTCTTCTTTTACATTGTTTTTTCGTTTGTTGCAGGTCAAAAAAAATGCTGAAACGAGAGTTTGTTCCATGCTCATCAAACATCTTTAAAATATTTTACCTTATCAATAAAAATTTTTAATGATTTATTTTTTATTTGTACTATGGTTAAGATCAAAAGGCAAGAAATGCCTTTTGTGTTCAGTGGTGAAGCCACCCCTAAGATACCTTGCTTGTTTGGATAATTCCAGAAACCAAACCTAAGACAGATTGCAAACGTGCTGAAAATGTTGAAGCCACCCCCAACATAGAACCTGTTGAAGCCACCCCTAAAGCCACCTTCAAAATCCATGTGATGTAAGGCCAAATCTGTGATTAAAGGTTATTTTGTCATTGTTTCCACAGCTCAGCCCACACAGTCTTTGATGTCTTCCCATTTGACAATAATATTCAGCAAAAAAAATCTGTTATTGTCAGATAAGTAAGATATTTTTCACAAAAGTAAGATATTTTACACAAAAGTAAGATATTTTTCACAAAAGTAAGATATTTTTCACATGAGTAAGATATTTTTCACATGTGATTAATATTTTTCAGAAAATGACTGCCGTAATTATGAATGATATAACATATTTCATTAATCACTCAACAAATGATATACTTATCTAAATTATTTGAACAGTTCTGGAATCATGAGAAAGAAAGAAATAACCATTTTTTTTTTTTTAATTGTATATTAATACATTGGGGAATATGACAGTCATAGAAAACGAATTAGTATTTCTGAAATAGTGAGAACAAGAAGACAATTATATATGATTTATGTAATTTTTATTGATATTTCATCCTGGTTCACATTTATATCTCTGCCAATAACACACTTAAACAAATGGTTTAAATATGTCTAAAATCGTGAGAACAAGAGGAAGACAGTTAAATATGTATTTTGTAGATTGTACTATGCTTTGGCCCCGAAAATGACTGCCGTAATTGTGACCTATAGGGCTAACGACCGTCAGTTTCGCGCATTTTGGTCTTTGTCAATAAATAAATAACCTCACTTAGCATGAACAGTTATCTACATGTGTGCTGTAGTGGGGTATATCCATCAGTAAAACTTGTCATTACTTTAACTTATAAAGTGATGTACGTATGTTATATTCTGACAAGATTGACAAGTCAGAGTCACAAATGACATGAGCAACCATAGGCTAGCCTTCGCGCACTGATCTCTCTTCAATGCTGAAAGACGAAAATTAATATATCATACATCAGACTTACATATTTGAAGAGAAGAGCTCAAAAGCTAAATTTTGAGTTGTCAATGAAGAATATTGGTCAAGAATTGACAGAGTAGCACCAATGTTTATCTTTTTGTTAGAAGCTGGCACTCGTGCACGTGCTCATTGTGACGCAATCGGGGTCAATGGGTGCAATTTTCATAACAATTTAGTTTTACTGTTCATATAAACTTTTCTATGTCAAAAAGTCCATTGTTCCATTTGTTTTATGTATACAATACAATTTCATAATTATCAGCCAATCCTATGGTTGCGCGAATCCTATGGTTGTTAGCTCTATAAAAAGATATTATTTATAGTTTTGAAGATTTCACATTAATAGTATACAATGGTTAACACACGTTCACAAGTTTCTTTCCACTCAATAGCCACGCTGTCTTCTGAGCATGCGCAGTGGCCACACGTGACGTCAGACCGATGGGAGCAATTAGAACTTGACTTCCGGCAACTAACAATCAAACAATTATGTTTCCTTTAAGTAAACATATGATAACAGCCCTGTTTGAAAATATTTCTTTGTTATTTCTTCATCTCGGCATCGTTTCGCCATTGTTTACGAGTTTGCGCAATCAGGTGAAAATGGGTCAGTTAATTCACAGGAGTGACAGCACCAATCTGAAAACTCCACAACGTTTTGGTACTTCTGACGTCATATGAAGATTCTCCCTTTGCGTTTCCATGACGTCATCACTTGGACTCTCCTAAATGCCATTTCACGTTGTCAGGTTTAATATCGGGTAAAAAAACTGGAGAAAAAACACTACAGAATGCACACGGATTTGCATTTTTAGACATTATGACTGGGAAAGATGATGACATTGGTCATAACTGCAATGGTTAATTGCCGGAAGTCGAGTATAATTAGTGGGGAAACTTCAATATGATAGGCAGTGCGCGGTGTTTCTAGAAACAGTGGATTTCAAGTCTATTTTGCCGATGGCTTTGGGTATAGTGTGACATTCTCGTGACAGATATGAGGTGACAAATTAAAAAGTTGATTTTCTGGTACTTAATAGTAGTCACCTGACTTATTTGTGTCTTGGTATAAGATTATGGAAGCTTGATATTAGCAGAAAATGAAACATATCTAAGGGTGCACACGATTGAAGTCGGCGAAATCCGCCGCGGCAACCCTATCGTTAGTATGTCAGAAAGGTAAAGAAATTCTCAGTACAGTTGGGACAGGTTGTAACTTTCATGCGTGGTTCAGTATATTGCATGTTATGTGTGCATCTACTTGTTTTCCCTCCCAATGTGGACGATATGGGAAATGACAGGTATGTTTCAATACAAAACAGTGACAATATATGAAGTCTACATATATGAAGTCTAACCATCAAGAATTTGTGAGAGATAGCTGCACAAGCACAAGACAGCTGCATAAGTGAGAGATAGCTGTACAAATGAGTCAGCTGCACAAATGAGTCAGCTGCACAAGAGCTACAAAAGTAAACATTTTGGGTGCCCTGTAGATTTCTTATATTGTCACTGTCTTGTATTAAAAATGTAAGATGCACAGTTTCCTGCCCCATATCTTGATAATTTTTTAATATTTTTGCACAAAACCAACAAATGTGATTAATATAACAAGCCGTTATGATTCATTGTTGATAATGTTCAATTCTATTAAATATCTTTGTCAAAATGGAAATGTTCGTGTCTCTCACACCCGAGCATTTGGTGGATTTTCTTTTTCAATATTCTAATCAGTTTTATTTTACACAACTATTTGAACTTCTTTGCAGATTGAAGGGATGAACGTTTTGACCACCACGACTCGGCCATCGATGGGAAAGAAGTTCACAATCCAGTGACAAGAATGCATTGACAAGAATATGCATTTCTGTATAAAAAGGTAGGAAAGCGCACAAAAATACATGGAACAATCGCATGTTATCATATAATATTTAATATCAAAATCTGAGACAAATCCATGCAGTCATTCACTGATAAAAAAATAATCTTCACTTTCTGTTCTAGCTACCAAGTAATTTTCATTTATTTTATATTTGCTCTGCTCTGTTGGTTCCCGGTGAAAATTAAAACAAAATATGATAATATTTTGAAAGAAATAACAAAGCGGGCCTTCGAGGCCAGACATATCTTTTAATTCTTTTCATCTCTGTCAAAATTGAAATGTTTGTGCCTCTCATTTTGTGGATTTTCTTTTTTCAATATTCTTGTCAGTTTTATTTTACACAACTATTTGAACATCTTTGCAGATTGGCGGGATGAATGTTTTGACCACCACGACTCGGCCATCGATAAGAAAGAAAGAAGTACACAATCCAGTGACAAGAAGTATTGAATTTTGAAGAAAGAAGTCCCACCAAATGGAACATTTAATATCAAAGTATAAGACAAGTCCCAGCAGATATTGTTACATAAGAAAAAGAATGTTCGTCTTCTGATCCATCTACTATGATAGTACCTTTCATTAATTTTATACTTATCCTGCTTTTACCCCCCAGCCAATTGTCCTTGTTTGTGGGTTATTGAAATACCTTTTGCCATAATTGAAATATTGTACATCTCAACAGTTTGGCCATCAAGAAAAGCAAGAAGATCAAGAGTCAATGACAAAAGGGCTTTAAATTTTAAGATAAAGAATTATACAAAAGATGTATTATTTATCAGTTAAAACAATATATTTAAAAAAAGCTCTTTCTGACTGAATATCTCAACCAAAAAACTGTCTTTCTGTTTGTCAACATTGTTGAGACAACAGATTGCATCATTTTCATATGATACTTGTATCTCACATGAGGTGAAACGAGGTAAACAGCTTTTTGTGAATGTAAGTTTTAGGGTGTATCGTGAGATGTGGTTCAGAACCATGCTTTAGCTGGGCACACCCATTACTTCGTACAATCTCATGTTAGATACACACTCTCATATCATATGAAAAATGTTGAGGGGTAAATTTTTGTAGAAAATTGTCAACTAGCAGTGATAAAGATATACAAGTTCTCTCTAATGGAGTTGATCTCGAGAGAAAAACCTACCACTGTGACAACAAAAACTCTCCTTGTCTGGTTGGAGGATTGATATGCAACTTGTTACCATTGTTTCTTTCTGAATGGAATAAAGAATGTGAAGTGTTATGATTTGTTATTTTATCTATTTTATCATTGACCTGCTGATCACATTTCTCAGCAGGTCAATGATCCATGAACATGAAGCACACACAGTTGACATGACTTGATGATTTCTATCATGGCTGTCATAATCAAATTCTGACAACTCCACATTTTGAATATTTTGAAAATGTTTTTTTTTTTAATAAAAAATAAGGGTTAAGTACAGACAATGTACTGAAATGTGGACTTGTACATACTGTGGAGAGCAATGTTCCCTTGTGTGAATGTAAATACATATAATCAGATCTGCGAGATATGTTTTATGTGAAGTCATGAGAAATATTGCATTGCACTGGATACATTTGGATTGACAACACTGCAAATCAAAAGGTTCTATGGAGTTGATCACAGGAGAAAAACCTACCAGTGTGACAACTTAATTTCCCCTTGTGGTTGTTAGATTGATAAAATTGTTATCCTTGTTACTATATGAATGGAATAAGAAAAATAAAGAAAAATGTAAAGTGCTGTTATGATTTTTTTAATTTATTTCATTTACAAGCTTAATTTGACAATGTTCATGGCATGAGCCTATGGATTTCATATGAGACTATTTGAGGTAATGGGTGTGCCCAGCTGAAGCATGGTTTCGAACCACATCTCACGATACACCCTTGGTCTCACACTCAAAAAAAGCTGTTTACCTCATTTTAGCTCATATGAAAAAAATAGTGTCATGCTAAACAGTTTCAATTTTCTTAATAAACATAATGGCATACATGCTGGCAACATCCAAGCAGTTAAACTGCTTTTTTTCTGATAATATTGTTTTCCAATTGCAAAATAAATATTTCAAAACTATAAAACTTTATGCATGTTAAATCTCTGATATTGTCTAAATGCTGGTCTGGCGCCTTCTTGTCGCTGTATAACTTCTTTCTTCACATCGGCCTAACATTGGCATTTGAGGTATTCTTCTTCCATTCTGCAAAAAAAAAAATGTCAATATGTTTAATTTAGAATGTCAAATATTGAAAAGGAAAAAATCGACAAAATGCTTGGCTGTGAAGAGCGGATATGATTAGATGATAAGAGGCACAACCATTTCAGTTTTGACAAGGTTATAACAATAACCAATTGACCTGAGGGGTAAAAGGGAATTGAACACAAAACAATTGACAAAGCTGTACAAATTTATATTTGAGGCAAAGATTTTGATATTAAATGCAATAAGATCTTGCACATTTCATCCATGTATTTTGGTGGGATTCCTTACCTTCTTTATGGAGAAATGAGCCTTCTCATCACCGGATTGTATACTTCTCTATTTCTTATCGATGGCCGAGCCGTGGCAGTCAGAGCATTCATCCCACCGGTCTACAAAAATGCTGGGCTGTAAAGAGCTAAGATGCCAAGAGGCACAAATATTTCAGTTTTGAGAAAGTTATAACAATACACTGCAGGACCATTTGGCCTGAGGGGTAAAAGAGAATTGAACATAAAGTAATTGACAAAGTCGGACAAGTGTATATTTGAAGAAAAGATTTATATATTTCAATGCTATATAATATTAAGCATTTGTTCTATGTATTTTGGTGCGATTTCTTAACTTTTTTATACAGAAATGCATTATTGTCACCGGATTGTGAACTTCTTTCTTTCTTACCGATGACTGCGCCGTGGTGGTCAAATCATTCATCCTGCCAATCTACAGAGATGTTCAAATAGTTGTGTAAAAATTACTCTGTAGCTAGAACAGAATGTGAACATTATTATATGATAATATGCAATTGTTCCATGTATTTTTGTGCGCTTTCTTCATTTATGATTGCATCATCTTTGAGAAAACTGACATTTTGGGTGCCCTGTAGATTTCTTATATTGTCACTGTCTTGTATTAAAAATGTAAGATGCACAGTTTCCTGCCCAATATCTTGATAATTTTTTAATATTTTTGCAAAAAACCATCAAATGTCAATAATGTAACAAGCCGTTATCATTCATTGTTGATCATTATCATTTATGATTGCATCATCTTTGAGAAAACTGACATTTTGGATGCCCTGCAGATATCATATATTGTCACTGTTTTGTTTAGAAGTGCCTTGTATTGAACACCTGCACGGCAGTTTGCACTGACTGCAATGTCCATTTACCACTCAGAGATGTGTTGGATCAGATGAAATTTGATGAACTCTCTCTAAAATAAACAACAGGAAAATACAATGTTGGAAACACTTGATCTAAATTGAAACCAACCAGGTGTGCTTGTGAGGTACACATGAAGATCCCCAAACTCAACATCAGGCCAGGCACCTGGATCATTTCTCCGTGCATCTGCAGGCAGTCGATTTGGGCACTGATCCAGGCCCACAACTGACAATTTCAGATCGTATCTGCTCCTTGCCTCACTGCTGAGTCTATCTATGTAATCATAGGACATTTCACTACCCTTGAATGAGATATGAACAAACGCTTGTTTACATTACTGTCATCAGTTCACTGAAGCTGTCACTGTGGCCGTGTGTGTTGTCTACTTTGTTTTCACCGTATCCGATGTAAACATTGGGTTGCTAACCGGAAGCGACGTCCGCACGCTCTCAAGAATTTATTGATGTCCCAGGGAAATGTGTATATATTCATTGATGTCCCCTGTAATCATTGATGTCCCAGGGAAATGCGCATGTAATCATTGATGTCCCAGGGAAATCATTACTTTACACTATCATTATATTTAAAATAAGGTGGTTTCCCAGGGAAATGTTCACATGGAAGTGTACATGGAGGTCCCTCCATGTCATGCAGGGTTTGGACCCACCCCCAACTAGCACGCCTAGAGTTAACCTTGCACTCAGGTCAATAGCTCTGGTGGCCCCAGAGCCTGTTCAAAAAAGCCAATCAACTTTAGCTTATCAGCAGCAATGTGTAGCAGGCTATCAGATAGCCCTCAAGATACTATGTACAAGGCAATGCTATGCCTCGGCTTCTTTGGGTGTCTCAGGGGGGCGGAGTACACGTCTACCACCCATAGTGTGAGTCATGCTTGTCTCTCCCCACCTCCACTGGCCTCATCAGTGGCGTTCGGCACTTATCAAGGAGCTTGTTGCATGACATTCTCTGTACTCAGCTCTAAAACAACAATTCATGGTTTCACTAGGAATCTTGGATGCTCACGATCCACTGTCTGTGCTGTTTGTACTATGTGGGACTACCTGAGGTCGAGAGCCTCCTCTGGCTTGATTAGTCCCTCAGCCCCACTGTTTGTGCTAGACTCAGGCGCACCAATGTTCAAGTTCCTTCTGAACCAGAAGATAAAGCAGCTGGTTTCATTAGCGGGTCTTCTACCCTCAGGCCACTCCACCCAGAGTCTGAGATGTGGTGCAGCCTCAGAGGCTGGAGCCAAGTCTTGGCAGGGGTGGGAAGTGTCAGCCCTGGGGGGCTGGAGATCCGATTCTTATAAGGGATATATTAGAGATAGGAGTCACGAATTCAACTTTTCTAGCAGGTTAGCATCCCACAAATAGTTAGAAATCTCACAATACATAATACTACAACTCCATGGAATACAATCTAATTACATTAGATTCTTGGCATGTCATCCATGTAGTATGTGCTTTAATAATGTTAATTGTCATGATTATGTAAATGTTATAATTATGTATTCTCCAGTTAAGTAATTTGTTAGATTAAGTTGTACGCCTAACACCAGGGTGTTCATTGTATCCCTGGGAGTTATGGCATAGATTTATTATCATCAATAAATCTTACCTCCAATTTCTACATCTTGTCCCGCGTTATCTAAGCGGAGATTATCATTTTTCATTGATAATGTGTGTTAGATTTAAGGTACAAGCATGCTACATGTCACTTATCACAGTTAGTTAAGTGTCAACTCACTAGGGAGCACTGAGCAGTGCTCCACCAGCATATGCCTACCCCCTGGGAGTGTCTTATGCTCTGGTCAGCCTTTCTATGTATTCATTCAGGTGGCAGCTCCCGGGCTGCAAATACATTAATTTTCCCACCATCCCACCCAAAAAACAGGTTCTGGGCTTTAGAAAGAATCAGGGCAAGTGCATTAATCGACCTGTCTCTTCACGAGAGATAGGGGACACCTCACAACCCGACGTAGCCTCCTATATGTTCTACCATTCACGCGGCAAACCCCTGACCCATTATACAGTCACACGGCAAACCCTAGACCCATTATACATGTTCTACCAGTCACACGGCAAACCCCTGACCCATTAGACAGTCACACGGCAAACCCCAGACCCATTATACATGTTCTGCCAGTTCCACGGCAAACCCCTGACCCATTAGACAGTAACACGGCAAACCCCAGACCCATTATACAGTCACTAGGCAAACCCCAGACCCATTATACATGTTCTACCAGTTCCACGGCAAACCCCTGACCCATTAGACAGTGACACGGCAAACCCCAGACCCATTATACAGTCACACGGCAAACCCCAGACCCATTATACAGTCACTAGGCAAACCCCAGACCCATTATACATGTTCTACCAGTTCCACGGCAAACCCCTGACCCATTAGACAGTCACACGGCAAACCCCAGACCCATTATACATGTTCTACCAGTCACACGGCAAACCCCTGACCCATTAGACAGTCACACGGCAAACCCCAGACCCATTATACAGTCACTAGGCAAACCCCTTGCCCATAGTACAGTCACACGGCAAACCCCTGATCCATTATACAGTCACGCGGCAAACCCCTGACCCATTATACAGTCACGCGGCAAGCCCCAGACCCATTATAAAGTCACACGGCAAACCCTAGACCCATTATACAGTCACGCGGCAAACCCCTGACCCATTATACAGTCACACGGCAAACCCCTTACCCATTATACAGTCACACGGCAAACCCCAGACCCATTATACATGTTCTACCAGTTCCACGGCAAACCCCTGACCCATTAGACAGTCACACGGCAAGCCCCAGACCCATTATAAAGTCACACGGCAAACCCTAGACCCATTATACAGTCACGCGGCAAACCCCTGACCCATTATACAGTCACACGGCAAACCCCTTACCCATTATACAGTCACACGGCAAACCCCAGACCCATTATACATGTTCTACCAGTTCCACGGCAAACCCCTGACCCATTAGACAGTCACACGGCAAACCCCAGACCCATTATACAGTCACTAGGCAAACCCCAGACCCATTATACATGTTCTACCAGTTCCACGGCAAACCCCTGACCCATAAGACAGTCACACGGCAAACCCCAGACCCATTATACAGTCACTAGGCAAACCCCAGACCCATTATACATGTTCTACCAGTTCCACGGCAAACCCCTGACCCATTAGACAGTCACACGGCAAACCCCAGACCCATTATACAGTCACTAGGCAAACCCCAGACCCATTATACATGTTCTACCAGTTCCACGGCAAACCCCTGACCCATTAGACAGTCACACGGCAAACCCCAGACCCATTATACAGTCACTAGGCAAACCCCAGACCCATTATACATGTTCTACCAGTTCCACGGCAAACCCCTGACCCATTAGACAGTCACACGGCAAACCCCAGACCCATTATACATGTTCTACCAGTCACACGGCAAACCCCTGACCCATTAGACAGTCACACGGCAAACCCCAGACCCATTATACAGTCACTAGGCAAACCCGAGACCCATTATACAGTTACACGGCAAACCCCTGACCCATTATACAGTCACTAGGCAAACCCCAGACCCATTATACATGTTCTACCAGTCACACGGCAAACCCCTGACCCATTAGACAGTCACAAGGCAAACCCCAGACCCATTATACATGTTCTACCAGTCACACGGCAAACCCCTTACCCATAGTACAGTCACACGGCAAACCCCTGATCCATTATACAGTCACGCGGCAAACCCCTGACCCATTATACAGTCACGCGGCAAGCCCCAGACCCATTATAAAGTCACACGGCAAACCCTAGACCCATTATACAGTCACGCGGCAAACCCCTGACCCATTATACAGTCACACGGCAAACCCCTTACCCATTATACAGTCACACGGCAAACCCCAGACCCATTATACATGTTCTACCAGTTCCACGGCAAACCCCTGACCCATTAGACAGTCACACGGCAAATCCCAGACCCATTATACATGTTCTACCAGTCACACGGCAAACCCCTGACCCATTAGACAGTCACACGGCAAACCCGACCCATTAGACAGTCACACGGCAAACCCCAGACCCATTATACAGTCACACGGCAAACCCCAGACCCATTATACAGTCACACGGCAAACCCCTGACCCATTATACAGTCACACGGCAAACCCCAGACCCATTATACAGTCACATGGCAAACCCTAGACCCATTATACACGTTCTACCAGTCACACATGTCCTCAGTCACAAATCTCATTCGAGTTTGCAAAAGTGCCCAATTATCGCCCACTGACGTCACAACCCTGGGGGGACCGATGAAATGGTCGTATCGTAAAATTCTTACAAGATTTCAAGCCAGAGTCAGGTGTTTACATACAATCTTGGCCTTCTGTGCCGAAAGATGAAAAGTTTCACCGGAATGGTGGCTACTTGGTCACATGACCCCCAGTCGCGTGATCATTGACGTTGTAGATTTGCTGGGCAAAATGCATATCCTACAGATCCATTTATAAATGTTCAAAGTCGTATATTATATTATATTTAATATTTGAAACATATATTACTGGTAGTTTGGGAGAAGATTTTAAAATAAAATGTTGACAGACGGACGGACATTTTTCTCACTCTCAAAACTCTGCAACTTTTAGACCTACACTGGCTGTAGCACTGTGTCTGTAGCAGACAGGAGCCAACGTATGTGCTCAATTTTTGCATTGGGAGCTATCATATGACAATTAAACTAAACAATAATAACAGCACTTACAGTGTTGCAACAACTGCGTCATCAAAAAAACTCAAATCATCCTCTTCAAACAAGAAATCGTTCACAAATTGGTGTGTTGCAGCACAGACCGCTAGCTGCTACTGCCGCCATGTTTGCTGAGGTTCCAAGCTGTCAAACGGTGGTTGATTCAGGATATCATCGGGCGACCCGATTTGGGTCAGTCACGTGGTTCGGGCCCCGAATTTGCTCCCAATCAACTTCTCCCATTGAGTCACACACCACTGGGAGGATGCCAACCAATCAGTGGTCAGATAATAAACACACTTCGGGTTTCGTGTCCTGCTCTGCAATTGGCTGAATTCATCCATTTGCTTCAAACATTAAGAGGCACTAAATTGAATATATCAAACTTCAAAACAATAATCGAAACCGAAAGAAGACAATAATGAGTTGTCTGTCCTGTTTTCTTTATCTTATCACAGTTTTTTTCCGCATAAAATAGAATGAGGTCGGCATTTCCGGTCTGCGCGAACTGATGCGCAAAATTTGAAATTTCAACACGTGCAAATGGCGGCGCGCTGAAATCAACATTCGGCGCGAAACTTGTTAACTTTTGCAAATATACTGAGTTTAAAGGAATTGATTGCCAGTTCACAAGGTAAATAATGCTTCGTTATACTTGCTGAACCAATTTCTTAGGAATTTTTGCTGATATTATGAATAGAAAATCTAAATGTACTCTATGTTTTCGTATAACAAATTCAGTTGGCCAGCCCAGTTTTCTGAATGTTGTCAAAATTATTGACATCTCACTTGGTCCGAAGTCTGGAATCATTTTTGACCATCAGTATTCTTAGGAAGTGATCATCTCTCATGCTTAAGAAATGTCCAGGGTCTCAGTTTGTAAATATGAATGACAGTTTACTCCAATCAGTTTTAGTTTGGGAACTTAAAACTTTTGTTTTAAGCTGTCACAAGCAGATAAGTGTTTGAACTGTTGAACTTTTTGTCAGAGTTGTCTGGGTTAGTAAGGTTAAAAGGTTAAAACTAAAATTTGTAATGACAGCTCAAAATCCAGGAGTGATCCATTTGTGAACAAAGGTAATAGTTATGTTAGCCACGACATATAGCATCACACGGATGGGATGAGTATTATCCAAATACTGCACCACACAACGAGCGTA
Source organism: Amphiduros pacificus (assembly GCA_949316495.1). Taxonomy (NCBI): domain Eukaryota; kingdom Metazoa; phylum Annelida; class Polychaeta; order Phyllodocida; family Hesionidae; genus Amphiduros; species Amphiduros pacificus. Next base: position 10,485,652 of record OX439012.1, on the reverse strand, counting down.
TCAAGGAGGACCACTCCCACTACACGTTTCATCCATGAGTCCAGACAAACCACAGTCAAATCAGTAGAACATTACTGGAAGTTCTCATTGAGAATACAAGTACGACTCTATAAGGTTCTATGTTTAGAATTACAACGTTTATATCTCAACATTCTTTCTTGCCCAATCCAGGATGTTTTTTTGTCATTCTGTACAGTCCTGTCCACTGAGGTAGAACTTCAGCATTCAGGTTGCAAGTGACAATTAATCTTTCAAAAGAATTCTTCAAAATTCAAGATAATATCAAAATGACTATGATGTGTATTTTTGTCATGGTTATATCACATTTATTTTGGAATGAATAGACATGCGTGACCTGTCCATGCATATATATTTACACATTTAACTCCTTCGGATTTTAAGTTGTCATGTGGTACTGATGATTGTTTGATTCAAGTTCATTTAGTTTTGATTCAACTTTTGCAAGGTTGATGAAGATGACAAATATCAAAGCAGTTAAATTTGTTATTGTGATGTTAGACGATTCACATGGAATACCATCCTGTCAAATATTCACATGGAATACCATCCTGTCAGATATTCACATGGAATACCATCCTGTCAGATATTCACATGGAATACCATCCTGTCAGATATTCACATGGAATACCATCCTGTCAGATATTCACATGGAATACCATCCTGTCAGATATTCACATGGAATACCATCCTGTCAGATATTCACATGGAATACCATCCTGTCAGATATCTTCTCAAGGAAGCGGCAGTTTCAAGAATTTTATGGTTCAAAAAATGGCATGTGCAGGATATAAAATATAAACAATAAGCTTGTTCAATAAGACAGACAACCCACATATATATGGGCTTCCATCACAAAGTTGTCAACATTCATTCTTTGTACATTAATAATTTGTTCATCTGCGTATCCTTCTGTCATGAACAAACTGAAAAAATATATAAAGTTTCCAATCAAACAATACTGAACCTCTACATTTAAGAGAATTTGTCATCGTGACCAGTGCTACCGTACTGTTGGTTATTTTATGTCTGTCTGTCTGTCTGTCTAAAATCCTAATTATTGTTTTTGCATATCAAATTTTATAAACCTGAAGTGTGAACAGAAGGTAAATGTCCTATATTAGTGGTTGATTTATCCAATATTTTGGCATCAATATTCTTATAATTTTACTGTAAAATAGGCCTGGCACCCTAGACGTGTACCTTATTGCTAAACCTCTTTTGATTTGAAAAATAGATTGATAAGAACAATGCAAGGTGCAGGCCATCATAATATATGCCCCTATCATTGTGACCACCACCATGATGGTCCGCCACTGGGATTGGGACTGAGCACAGTGGGTGAAGTCATCAATGATTTTGACAGTTCAGTCTTAAATATTTCAAATGCACTTCATCATGTTGATCAAAAGAAAACCGAATACGTTTTGAATTAATGTTTGACAGTTGAGGTAGGTGGACAACATAAACTGTCAAACACATACATGTGTAACCATACATTAATTTACTTTGTTATATTTAACATTGCTCAGTATCAAGACAAACATATATGGGAGTGTGTTAGTAGTGTTCTTTGTGATTTTAATGGGGGTGTGTTTGTAATGTTTTTTGTGATTCCAGAGGGGTGTGTTTGTGACCTTTATTAATGATTCCAGTGGTGGGGGGGTGTATGTGATGTTTTTTTGTTTTTTTTATTCAAGTGGGGGTGTAATGTACTTTGTGATTCCAGTGGGGGTGTGTTTCTAAGGTTTTGTTGTTGTGATTCTTGTAGGTGTGTGAAGATGAGGGAGATCCCAGTGAGCTGGAGTTCTCCTCTCATCTCCCTTCATCCCGCTGCTCTTGACTGCCTTCATACAGACCATGCTCCGGACCCGCAAGGCACCATCCTCAGTGGTACCAGTAAAGGTCAGTCTCATACTTTTATTCACACCTTCCCTGTACTCTGTACAGTCCAAAAATTGGTTTATTACTACTTTCACTAATTGAAATACTGGAAGGTAAAATCTGAATTCTACGGATATTCTCCTATGTGTCAATAGCCTGCCATTGTATGATACCCATAAGTCATAGTAGCATGTGTGTGTGTGTTTTTGTTACCTCTTTTCTTTCCTTTGTTTTTTTCGTTCGCCCACGCCGCAGGAACTATGTTTTAAATATAAGGTACTCTGTTTATTTATATATCAGCAGCACCAATGAAGGTCACTCCACAAATTCTTTTTCTCTGTGGCCAAATACTGCAAGACATTTGAGTTAATAGACAGATGTTTTTCTATCCTATGTTACATACAAAATCAAACAATGTTAACATGTACCGAATATCCTATACAGTCGATATATTTGATCAGTATTACGTTCAATAATGAACAAAGATATTGAAAATTCCTGTGCTTTTATTCTACGCCACATCTGGTTTCCATAATGGTGGCAATGTTTGAAGCATAGCATAGTTTGGCTCTGTCAAATGCTAATTTTCTTTGAACTTATGGGTTATAAACATATTTATAAAATGATGTTGAACTATTATTGACGCGTGGGAGAATATTTGCAGAATTCAGATCTCTTCACACCACTGCAACACAATGTCTTTTATACCTCAAATTCTACAATGGATAGAACATCTTGAGATCAATTGTCATTTTATTTTTATTTTATTTTTGTGTGTGTAGCTAAGTTATATATTTTTTTGTGTGTGGCCAAGATGTATATGTACGTGTATGTATAAAGAGATGCATGTGATACTGTTTAGATGGCGGGGTGGGCTGGTTGGCGCGGGGACAGTCGCTGGAGGTGTTCACCATGGCTACAGGAGAGAGACTGACAGCATGGTCATTTGGTGCAAGTCTCCGGGACCCGGCCACCACCATCACGGCCGTGGTGGAGATGAACTGCGAGGGGAGTGTGCACCTCGTGGTGGCTACCACATCACCCTCCACTCAGGCGGGCCTCATCTGCGTCATCGACGTACACACATCCAGGATCATCAAGTCTGTCGAAGTGCCCTTCAAGGTAAGATTAGATTCTGCAATAAATTACTACTAGATAGCACACAGCTTTTAAATTTCTTAGAGATTACTTTTTGTAGTGTCTCTTACTGAGTGAATAATGTGTCTCGTCCATGGTTGGACCAGTAGGGTCTATGATAGATCTGTGTCAAAAAAGAGTAGACAAAGAAGCTTAGAAAATGGGGGAAAAACAGAACACAGGGCAATTTTGTCATACAATAAGATATGTATAATTTGAAAGTGGTCCTGAAAGGTTTTTTACCCTCTAGGCCAGTATAGAGGTGACAACCCGAGAGACTGTTGCAGGAATGGGCAGACCAGTCTATCAGATCCTCAGTGTTTATATTGTTGTTTGTTGTGACTTAGGTGACAGCCCTAGAGACGATCGTAGGAGTGGGCACGGTAGACCAGGCTATCACGCAGATCCTCAGTGTTTATATTGTTGTTTGTTATGACTTCAGGTGACGGCCCTAGAGACGATCGTAGGAGTGGGCACGGTAGACCAGGCTATCACACAGATCCTCAGTGTTTATATTGTTGTTTGTTATGACTTCAGGTGACGGCCCTAGAGACGATCGTAGGAGTGGGCACGGTAGACCAGGCTATCACACAGATCCTCAGTGTTTATATTGTTGTTTGTTATGACTTCAGGTGACGGCCTTAGAGACGATCGTAGGAGTGGGCATGGTAGACCAGGCTATCACACAGATCCTCAGTGTTTATATTGTTGTTTGTTATGACTTCAGGTGACGGCCCTAGAGACGATCGTAGGAGTGGGCACGGTAGACCAGGCTATCACACAGATCCTCAGTGTTTATATTGTTGTTTGTTATGACTTCAGGTGACGGCCTTAGAGACGATCGTAGGAGTGGGCACGGTAGACCAGGCTATCACGCAGATCCTAAGCGATCATCTGGCCTGCTTCGCTGGTATCGTAGCTGCCGGCACTCACATGGGACACGTCTATCTCCTCGGTATGTCTTTTACTCACATCAGTAAAAAATAATCAGGGCGTTAAAATACACAGAAGACTCTTTGGGATCTACTTAATCAGCCATGTTTATTTTGAATGCCCTCTGGTGGTTGAGGTAGATATTAGTTATACACACCAGATGGCAGCAGTTAGCCAGATTAATAGAGGGGTCCAGTGACTGGTTTGAATCATCATATTGGAAAGAGAGGAATGATGTCAACTTTCAAAGGGAGGGACTTCTGGTCTCGGTGAAGATTCCTTTGTATTCGTACTGTCTGACCTCTCAAGAGAATTATGCCAAAAGAAAAGTGAAAAACTCAAAAGACAAATGTGATCTGAATAATAAGCAATTGATTTCTAAAAATATTATTGAAAAATGAAGCATATATGGATCCATACTATTTTGACTGATCTCTCCCCTAACAGCCTATTTGATTTGAAAGGAAGGAATATTTTTGTTTGATATAATATTCAGTTTTCTACCATATTGGTAGCAATATAAATTCAGGTCCATCCAGTGTTTTGGGGTTGTGTATCCCTTGAATTTTTAATCCAAAAATCAGTATCACAGTATTTATAAATCCGTAAAAGTGGCAAGATCTGATAAGGAACTTGTTTTTTCTTAAAAACAAAAAGAATATCTGACAAAGATCCATGTGACACAGATAATATGGTTGTTTTTAGATTTGACTTTGGATGATGACACGGACAAGTCTGATGAAGTGCGGCCTAACAGTATCCAGTTTCTGGACCCGCGGCTCCACGACGTGGCGTCCGCCCGCTACAAGGCCGTCAACAAGAAGAAGCATCTCTGTCTGGAGCTTGATGGTAAGAGTCGGACCTTTTAATGAGGCTCACAAAAACCAGCATTTACATTGATAACAGTAATGATGATGACAGGTTTTTATATTGCGCTGATACAAAACAGGTCTTGACATTAGCACTGGCTCAGTGGGCCTGAAGAGGTTTTTTTTAACCTCTGGGCCAGTATGGGCCAGTGGTTTTAAAATTCTACTGGCACTTATTTGGGAGGCCAGTCGTTTTAGTGCCTAAAGTCACCAGATAAAGATGATTATGTGCGATTCCTGAATCTTTTTGGATTCGAAGATAATCAATCTGAAGTAAAGTTAATGCAATCTGATATAGTACAAAAACCTGGCTGTCTCTCTCCTCCTGACATTTTAAAGGTGCCCTTAATATTGACTAAGATGAAATATAAATATAATGCCAATGATGGATCCCTGAATCTACGTATTTATGTTTTACTTTTAAAATGGCTGCCAAACTTGAATGGTAGCAGTGCCGATGTCTCGAGATTTCCCAACTCGTCCTATGATCAGAAATTGGCCTTTTAAAGCAAATTAACATCAATTTATACACAGGGTCATCCTATTTTCGAGTAAATACGGTATATTGATTAAGATTGGCAACCCACTTAAAGAAATAAATGTTCTTCCTTTACAAATGATGCTACTTGTTTTTCCAGATGAGAGTCACAGCCGAGGCTATTTTTACTACCGGAAGCCAGACAGCAGTATCATCAAGACTTTCGCAGCAGGTGAGCTTCTCTTAGTCACTCAAACTTAGATTTCGGAATGAGGTTTGGTACAGAACGAGTTTCACTGTTGTGTTTGTCAGTTGGCATTGTGTGGTCAATACTGTGTTTGTGTTTGGCAGATGACGTCCTGGTGAGCAGTATGTTGTTCTGTAAGCAGACTGGAACGCTTATCGTAGGATTCAACTTCGGCTGCTTCCAGCTCTGGAGACTGAGTGTGCCGGTACTGGAGTAAGTAGATTCTCCGACATCACTTCTGGCCTCATCCAAGTGTAGACTTTATCTCTATAACTTTTGGGATGTGTCTTAAAATTTTCAGAAATTGTTTGGAAAAAAGTGAATGTTGCTTGACATATACAGAGATATTGCAGGAAGATGTTTCTGTGACTCATAAACTAAATTTGGGTGTTGTGTATATTATAGGTACAGCAGTCGGATGGAGGAGAACCTGCCTCCGATCACACACATGGCCTATCAGGAACCGGAGAATGACCCCCGAAACTACACCTACCTGTGGGTGTGTCGAGGACCCCTGCCAGACTCATCAGTGTAAGTTATCAAGGCTTGGAATGCTGGGTTATGACCGGACAGAGTTGGGCTTTTTTAACAAATATATATGTATTTTTAGTGTACATATAAACTTTCAACATTTTGTTACATATAGCAGGATGAATGTAACTTTGCAGTGGCTTATACATTCACTCTCATATCAGAACTAAGTGTGATGATGTTTTCATGGTTGACATTTTTATCTGTGTTGCAGAGAAGAGTACACAAGCAGTATAATGCTATCACAGTTAGGCTACAACAAGAAAACACACTACGAAGGGGTCGGACACGTCTATGAGGTCAGTTTCCATACTCTTGGCTCATTACCTAAATATTTATTATCTGGGCATATGCACCTTGCTTTGTTGTAACAGTTGTTTTTATAAGGTGGAAGAGTGTCCAATTATTTGTCCATGAAAAGGGGAAATACAGTGATGGAAGTCTTCAGGAAATAACCTGAATGCAGGTTTTTTTTCTTCAAATGTGAAATTCAAAATGGTCTAAACTCAGTCTGAAACATCCAAAAAGGACATTTCTGAAAGGGGGTAGGGGTATCTTCAGGTTAATTGTTAAGGATTGCATGTTTTTTTTTCCTGAATGCTGACTGTCATCACTGGAAATATGATATAAAGTTTGAGCAACTGAATAGAGAGAGGAGTGATGTTATCTTTGAAAGGGAGCGGCACCTTTGGTTGCCTCGCTGAGTAGACCTTTGTATTCGTACTGTCTGACCTTCTCTGTGTAATGCTCTCATGTTATATCTGGGACAGAAATTAATATTGTGAATATGAAAATAGAACTAGCCTAATAGTCATGGTTTACATTTCAGGAATTGACTTCAGTGGGTCCACGGTTTGAGCATGACCTGACTGCCGATCCGTATAACGGCGAGGATGAGGAGGGCGTTGGCTCTAGACTGGTCTCCTGTTACACCATTCAGGACCCAGACTACAAGGTACCAGACAGCCCAGATGATGACGATGACTCCTTTGAAGAAAGTAAGGATTATTTTGAATAAATGCTATAGATGACATTCATGTAATTATTTGAGTGACGACAGAACTGTTTTTGGCCTAGGTAAGTAATTAAACACTTGCTAGAAGCATCAGACATTTGGTGACCTTTGATATGGTAAGTGTTTCAATTATATGGTAGGTCTTTTGTTGACACTGACTATGATATGGTAATTGTTTAGTTGGTACTTTATATGATATGTCAGATGTTTTGATGCCACTGTTTCTATATGGTAAGTGTCACTGTTTCTGTGATGTGGTAAGTGGTACTGTCTGTGATGTGGTAGGTGTCACTCTCTGTGATTTGGTAGGTGTCACTGTCTGATGTGGTAGGTGGCACTGTCTGTGATGTGGTAGGTGTCACTGTTTCTGTGCTATGGTAGGTGCCACTGTTTCTGTGCAATGGTAAGTGTCACTGTTTCTATGATATGGTAAGTGTCACTGTTTCTATGCTATGGTAGGTGCTGTAATATATGTATGTATCACTGAGGTCACTGCCTTGGCCACTCTGTTAAGCCTTGCAGTGCCTCCACCAATATGTTTCTATGTTATAGTAGGTGTTTGTACATTAGGTCTATATTCCGTGCAGTGCTGCCACCTACTGTATACAGACAAATTTTCGCGACCTTTTTATTTTCGCGTTAATTCGCGCCAAGACGTCATTCGCGAAATTAAATGGACGCGAAATTGAAGAGGGGACTCTCCCGGTCATTTTGATACCAAGCATGACCATAAATAACAAAACAGAACAGAACAGAACTAAACCATTCATCCATTTAACATGCATTACGCAATACGAGGTCGTCATTAAAAAAAGCCGGAGTGACGGGGACAAGCTCTTATTTTTGGCGCGAAAACAAATGGAGTGTATCAACTCGCATTGAAAAATTTAATATATTGCGCAACGATGGATCCCTGCCTTCTCTTCGTGTTGCCGCACATCAAATTTAACGTGTTCCGCACATCGAAAACGTAACACGATGTACGTGACGTCCTTGATCTTAGCGTCAAAACTATAACACGTGGTAGAATATTTGTTTGTGTATTTTAAGCCAAAGATATCAATTATATCGCTTTTAATTATTATCGTTTATAGCACTCCATCGGCCGTAAATCATCGTGATAATATTGGGTAAATACCTTTATTTATCATTTAAAACGCAATTAAAATCAATCCACGTGTGAAAGCATTTCCGTCAAAAAGGGGAAGACACGACTCAAAGCAATGGAAACAATGACGAAATGCAAAACTGTGAACGCTGATAATTGGAATTAGTGAGAACAAAGTCAAAACAAAGCGTTTCGAAATAATAGACCAAAAATATTGGATTAAAAAGGGAAGACACAACTCAACGCAACACTTGGTCGCAATTTTGAAAGGCGGAAGTGAGGGGAAGAGGCTCTTGTTTTTAGCGCGAAAATGATTGTTATTAACTCGCATTGAAATATTAATATATTGTGCAATAATGGATGGTTTTGTTCTGTTCTCGACCTGCAAAGCGTAAATTGTGTTAATATTATGTAATAGAAATCCAAAATTCGCGAAAATAAAACGGCGCGAACCTGTCGAAAACGGCGATGGCGCGAAAATAACTAGGCGCGAATTTTTCTCTGTATACAGTATATGTTTTTATGTTATAGTAGATGTTTGTACATAAGGTCTATATTCCTTGCAGTGCTGCCACCTATATGTTTTTATGTTATGTTAGTTGTTTGTACATAAGGCCTATATTCCTTGCAGTGAGTGGAGGAGCTGACCTGGGCCTGTGTGTGTTTGTGTGGGAGGCAGCAGCTCTGGATCCTAACTCCAGATCCCTCTACCACCTGGCGATATTCGACATGAACCGGTGGTACCACGCCCAGATGCCATCCAGCATCCGCTCCGTAAGCGGCACACACGAACTCTGCTCCTACTTCACGTTCTGCGGCATGGAGGCCCTCGCAGAAACCTGCTCGCCTGACGACATCATGGTAGGCATCTATCTCCTTGGTAACGTGATATCATGGCAGGCATCTGTCTCCTTAATAACGTGATATCATGGCAGGCATCTGTCTCCTTAGTAATGTGATATCATGGTAGGCATCTGTCTCCTTAGTAATGCGATATCATGGCAGGCATCTGTCTCCTTAATAACGTGATATCATGGCAGGCATCTGTCTCCTTAGTAATGTGATATCATGGTAGGCATCTGTCTCCTTAGTAATGTGATATCATGGCAGGCATCTGTCTCCTTGGTAACGTGACATCATGGTAGGCATCTGTCTCCTTAGTAATGTGATATCATGGTAGGCATCTGTCTCCTTAGTAATGTGATATCATGGTAGGCATCTGTCTCCTTAGTAACGTGATATCATGGTAGGCATCTATCTCCTTGGTAACACGATATCATGGCAGGCATCTGTCTCCTTAATAACGTGATATCATGGTAGGCATCTGTCTCCTTATTTATGTGATATCATGGTAGGCATCTGTCTCCTTAATAACGTGATATCATGGCAGGCATCTGTCTCCTTAGTAATGTGATATCATGGTAGGCATCTGTCTCCTTAGTAATGTGATATCATGGCAGGCATCTGTCTCCTTGGTAACGTGACATCATGGTAGGCATCTGTCTCCTTAGTAATGTGATATCATGGTAGGCATCTGTCTCCTTAGTAATGTGATATCATGGTAGGCATCTGTCTCCTTAGTAACGTGATATCATGGTAGGCATCTATCTCCTTGGTAACACGATATCATGGCAGGCATCTGTCTCCTTAATAACGTGATATCATGGCAGGCATATGTCTCCTTGGTAACGTGACATCATGGTAGGCATGTCTCCTTGGTAACGTGACATCATGGTAGGCATCTGTCTCCTTGGTAACGTGATATCATGGCAGGCATCTGTCTCCTTAGTAATGTGATATCATGGTAGGCATCTGTCTCCTTGGTAACATGACAGGCATCTGTCTCCTTGGTTACGTGATATCATGGTAGGCATCTGTCTCCTTAGTAATGTGATATCATGGTAGGCATCTGTCTCCTTGGTAACATGACAGGCATCAGTAATATATATTACTTGCCTGCCTGTTGTCATGAGTTTGCCATATATTGCAGGCAGTTCACTTGGGATATAATATATATTGCTTGCCTGCCTGTTGTCATGTGTTTGCCATATATTGCAGGCAGTTCACTTGGGATATAATATATATTGCTTGCCTGCCTGTTGTCATGTGTTTGCCATATATTGCAGGCAGTTCACTTGGGATATAATATATATTGCTTGCCTGCCTGTTGTCATGTGTTTGCCATATATTGCAGGCAGTTCACCTGGGATACCGGAGCATAAGCCGCTTCCAGTCCTGCATCATTCCAGCCCCAGAGCAACACTTCTTCCCATCATCACTGGCATTTGGTAGGTGCTCACATTTTATAAAAAAAGATTTGGGTATCGTGTAATATTCTGGTCTTTTTATCCACTTTTGTACTACCGTATTTGCTTGAATATTGAACGAGGAATTTGGACCCAAAACCTAAGTCAATGTTTGGGGGGTCGGAAGGGATGAGGAGAAACTCTATATTTTGGCGCGAATACGATCAGAGCACCACCACAATGTATAAACTCACATTGAAATATTAATATATTGCGCAATGATGGATCCCTGAGTCTTCGTAATTATGTTTTACTTTTAAAATGGCCGCCAAACTTGAATGGTAGCAGTGCAGCAAATGGAAATTGGCCTTTTCAAGCAAACTAACATCAATTTAGGGGGTCATCTTATACACAGGGTCATCTTATTTTCGAGTAAATATGGTAATTATGCTGTATTTTTAGATGTGAGTTGCATATCCGAGTCTGGGTTGTGTCATGGTAAATACCTGGGCATCCAGCGCCAGATTCTCTCCGACCTTCAGAGAAGGGGGCCAGCAGCCTTGCTGGAGCCCAGTGACATGTATAATCTATGTCTCTTTGCGGGCCTGCTGCCCAGGAACATGGATATAACATCTGCTAACCTGCCCTTGGTAAGTCTATATTATATTGCCCCAAGTCCTACCTTGAGTTCTCTGTGTGATATTCAGCTCCAGAAATATTTCAAATGACTTTGACAGCAAGGTAGCAATGCAGATAAATGTGGTAGCAATGCAGATAAATGTGGTAGCAATGCAGATAAATGTGGTAGCAATGCAGATAAATGTGGTAGCAATGCAGATAAATGTGGTAGCAATGCAGATAAATGTGGTAGCAATGCAGATAAATGTGGTAGCAGTGCAGATAAATGTGGTAGCAATGCAGATAAATGTATCTTGTAATAATCATGATAAAGGAGAAAAAATGAAGCACTTTTTTACCCTCAGCCCCTGATGTAATCAGGCTGAGGGTATTGCAGTACTCCTGGCGTGGGTATGTATGTATGTATGTATGTATGTCTGTATGTATGTATGTATGTATGTCTGTAGCGAACATCCTTGTCATCGCGATAACTCAAGAACAAATGATGGCAGCTTCATGAAACTTGACACACATATGCATCTGGTGAAAACCTCGGACGAGTTCGATGGACGGCGACCTTGACCTATTTTTCAAGGTCACAGGGACAATTATGTGAAATCCCAAGAATCACAATAACTCAAGAACGAATAATGGTAGCTTTATTAGATTTGACACACATAAGTATCTGGTGAAGACCTCAGAATTTTTTCTATGAAACATGACCTTCACCTACTTTTCAAGGTCACAGGGACAATTATGTGAAATCATCTTGTCATCGCGATAACTCGAGAACAAATGATGGCAGCTTCATGAAACTTGACACACAAAAGCATCTGGTGAAAACCTCGAATGAGTTCGATGGATGGCGACCTTGACCTATTTTTCAAGGTCACGGACAATTATGTGAAATCCCAAGAATCGCAATAACTCAAGAACGAATGATGGCAGCTTTATGAGATTTGACACACACAAGCATCTGGTGAAGACCTGAGAATTTTTTCTTTGAAACATGACCTTTACCTACTTTTCAAGGTCACAGGGATAATTATGTGAAATCATCCTTGTCATCGTGATAACTCGAGAACAAATGATGGCAGCTTCATGAAACTTTACACGCATAAGCATCTGGTGAAAACCTCGGACTAGTTCGGTGGACGGCGACCTTGACCTATTTTTCAAGGTCACAGGGAAAATTATGTGAAATCCCAAGAATCGCAATAACTCAAGAACGAATGATGGCAGCTTTATGAGATTTGACACACACAAGCATCTGGTGAAGACCTCAGACTTCTCTTGATGGAACATGACCTTCACCTGATTTCAAGGTCACAGGGACAATTATGTGAAATCATCCTTGTCATCGTGATAACTTAAGAACAAATGATGGCAGCTTCATGAAACTTTACACGCATAAGCATCTGGTGAAAACCTCGGACTAGTTCGGTGGACAGCGACCTTGACCTATTTTTCAAGGTCACAGGGACAATTACGTGAAATCCCAAGAATCGCAATAACTCAAGAACGAATGATGGCAGCTTTATGAGATTTGACACACACAAGCATCTGGTGAAGACCTCAAAAATTTTTTCTTTGAAACATGACCTTCACCTACTTTTCAAGGTCACAGGGATAATTATGTGAAATCATCCTTGTCATCATGATAACTCAAGAACAAATGATGGCAGCTTCATGAAACTTTACACGCATAAGCATCTGGTGAAAACCTCGGACTAGTTCGGTGGACGGCGACCTTGACCTGTTTTTCAAGGTCACAGGGACAATTATGTGAAATCCCAAGAATCGCAATAACTCAAGAACGAATGATGGCAGCTTTATGAGATTTGACACACACAAGCATCTGGTGAAGACCTCAGACTTCTCTTGATGGAACATGACCTTCACCTGATTTCAAGGTCACAGGGACAATTATGTGAAATCATCCTTGTCATCGTGATAACTTAAGAACAAATGATGGCAGCTTCATGAAAATTGACACACATCAGAATCTGGGAAGACTCCAGATGAGTTTGATGGACGGTGACCTTAACCTGCTTTTCAAGGTCACAGGCCCATATCAATAATTCTAGAGTAAATGATACAGTTTCATGATACTTGACACACCTAAGCTATCAAAGGAAGTAGATTTTATGGGTTTTTTACCCCTGCATCAATTTGCCTTGGTGCAGTGACGTTTTGTTCACAAATATTGTGTGGAGTGAATGTTGTGCAATGAGTTACCAGGGCTGAGGGTTGATGCATCTCTGATGCCTATGTTTTTTTTTTTTTTTCCCCGATTTCTCACCTACCGGAGGTCAAAACCTGCAAACCTAAAACGTTTATGGATTAATCATTTAATGGGCATTTTCTCGGAAATATTTTCACATAAATATTATGCATATATCTCAGTTCTCAATATTTCGGTTTGTGTTTGGACGTGTTATGAGAAATAAAGTAATTTTTAAATTTTTTTTTGCCTTAAAGAGTAACTCCATGTATATTTCAGACACAGAAGCGTGAGGCTTTGCTGTGTGTGGCCCTGGAGAACGATATGATACAGTTCATCACTGCTTGCATCAACCAGTGGGCATCAGGAGGTAGGTCACACTGTATTCATCACTTCTAAAGGCTGACTAGTGGCAAGCACCTGGTATGGTCCAGCCACATTCCCTGTGCAGTCTTGCACTCCCGGTGGGATGCCATTTGATTTTGCCGAGTAAATGTATAGATGTTATAGATGGAGATCACGATTATACTCTTAATAAACCTGGCTATGACATTCCCATCGGTAAATCCCTCATGGCCGACTTGCTTATACCTCTAATTATTTCTGCAAGGATTTTAATTGAAAGTGTTGAAATTTTCATTTGATAGTTACAAGAGCATCACACCTCAAATTAGCCAGGGATATGAAAATTTAAATATATGAAATATGCTGTAAACAGTGGATTAACAGATTTGATTTATGCGTTTCCTGGATTAATGGTGAGTGATGTATATGTGTTGCAGAGCATACGGGCAGCGGCTGCACTCTGAGATTCCTCCTGGACTGGACCTGGGCCAAGGTGGGCAGCATCAAGGACTGCCTCGACAAACTATGTAAGTCGCACCTATACCCTGACAAACTATGTGAGTCACACCTATGCCCTGACTGCCTCGACAAACTATGTAAGTCACACCTGTACCCCAGCTGCCTTGACAAACTATGTAAGTCACACCTATACCCTGACTGCCTCGACACCTACACCCTGATTGCCTCAACAAACTCTGTAAGTCACACCTATATCCTGACAAACTATGTAAGTCACACCTATACCCTGACTGCCTCAATAAACTATGTAAGTCACACCTACACCCTGACAAACTATGTGAGTCACACCTACACCCTTGACTGCCTGGACAAACTATGTAAGTCACACCTATACCCTATGACAGCTATGACAGTCTCCCTCAGCAAGCTTTGTCAGTTACACATATGCCCTGCCCTATATCCTTGCCCAGACTCCCTGGGATAAACTGTAAGTCACACTGATATGACGGTGCATAAACATAACCCTTGGAGTGACATATATAATCGTACATAGCCCTGTCCTTAAACTGTTTAAGTCACAACTAACTCTAACATGAACTTTGTACACTGTACAGGTTATACAAGTATAATTTGTCACAAATCACCAGTTTTAAAAATACAGATATTCTTATTCAGAAAAAAATAGCAAGGTTGAAGATAGTTATAATATTGGATGTTGTTGCTTTGTGTCAGGTGTGTGTTTGTACGACTGGTCGGGCAGCCAGTTAGATCCTCAGACTGTCACCCTGCTTCATCACTACCAGACCATGCTCCACACCCTCGTCACCGTCTTCCAGACCCTCAACACACACACAGCGCCCTCTACAGAGCAAGGTAAGTTGGCTATATAGGCAAACTTAGCACCTTCAACAGAGAAGGTTAATTGTCAATGTAGGAACTGAGATAGAGACTGAAATTTTCTGGGTGTTGTGAACACAGGATAAGGCCAAAAACCTTTCTTGACCATTTTTTATGCCAGAAAGGGATGATGTCAACTTTCAAAGGGAGCGACCTCTGGTGGCAATGAATATACCTTTGTATTCGTACTGGCTGACCTATTGTTTGCATATTGTCTGATTTTCTAATAGCTGTTGGAACATTTAGGGAAACACTAGTTTGATAAAGGAGTTACAAAGATATTGTTAGATAAAAATGCTAGAAAATATCCTAGCAAAATGGTAAGAAACTATGAAGGACATCGAAGAACATTACATATTGCTGGAAAAACTTTGATGGGTCCTTTGTCCCTTTAAGCATATATAAGTATGAGACATTTGTGATTTTAATGAACCATTGTCTCATGTTTTGTCACTGCAGTTAACACAGGTTGTGACAGTTGTGTAATGTTTCATATCAATTGTTTCTGTTTTCTGCACACACATAAATTTGTTTAGGGAAACTGCTTTTTCTAATTTAGGCTAGCTTTAGGTTAGGATTTAGGTCATGCACTATTGTATCTAAATTGTCATACATCGAGAAAAAAAACATTTGATGTAACATGAATCAATCTCTTGCTTATATTTTTCTTTCGTACATTTAAGTTTAAAAAACAAGCATCAATTTGTGATGTTTTCTGCATTAGAGAGAAAGAGAGGGATGATGTCAATCCTCAAAGGGAGTGACCTCTGGTGGCGATGAGTGTACCTTTGTATTCGTACTGGCTGACCTCTCATTGTCTACATGTGGATTATTTTGACTGCTGATCGTGAAATTGGGCTACCTGTCCATTTGTTTTGGCTTTTTTTTTCTAAATTTTATCCAATCTTATTTTATCCAATCTCATGTCAATATTGCTCACACCATATTTTGTTTGAATCGACAGTTTAATACAAACGTGGAGTGGACTGATACAACATGCTATGACAATTCAGCACTCCTAAAGGCCACGGGCCGTGGCGCAGTTGGTTAGAGTGCCAGCTTATTAGCACCAGTTCCTCTGTGGTGAACCAAAGGTCGTGGGTTCGAATCCCGGCCGTGGCGAGGTTGAATTCATGATACAATTTCACACATGAGCTGAGGCCCATGCCAAAGGGTTAACCTGTTGTCATTGTAAATCTGTGACCGGGTGGGTTGTCATGTCAAGGACCTGCGACATGACAATTCAGTTAGGCAGCACTATATCTGCTACCTTTAGGTCTCATCACGAAATGACTGAAATAATGTTGAAAATGTTGTAAAGCCCCAAACAAACAAACAAATCAGCACTCCTAAACACACGCCTGTTAGCATCATTGGTCTGATAAGCAGTCAATCAGATCAGCATGTTATAATTCCAACATTAAATATGGACCTAAATTTCCAAGTTGCTGTGAACAAAATCCTAGTTGTTATGAACATATGAAAATGCCCAAAATCTTTCTTGGCCATATTTTATGCCAGAAAGGGATGATGTCAACTTTCAAAGGGAGCGACCTCTGGTGGCGATGAGTATACCTTTGTATTCGTACTGGCTGACCTATTTTATGCATACTGTCCTATTGTATTCTAATATTTGTGGGAGCATTTAGAGAGACACTAGTTAAACTCCAGAGTTCAGACAGACTGTGACAACCAGACCTCATTTACTCATCATCTGCACACTTATATGTTCATGATAAAGGATAAATGATATTCTCTTTTGAGGTTAGTTTGTTGTAGGTTGTCCATACTATCAGACCATATTGCCAAGTATTAAAAATAGCCTTATGATGTAATTTACTGTCTATATTATTCTCTTGCTCATATAACTTTAAGATAAATATGATAAATATTATGTCCATACTGTGTTGGAGAGAGAGGGATGATGTCAACCCTCAAAGGGAGCGACCTCTGGTGGCGATGAGTGTACCTTTGTATTCGTACTGGCTGACCTCCTCTGAACTCACTTTTATGATATAATTAAATTGAAACGAGAGATGGAAAGCTAATTTTAACATTGGAACACATCTGCCTTTGTTTCGGCTTTAACTTGGGCTTTCTAAGGGTTTTTTTCCAGTTTTTATGAGTGTTTAGTATGATTAATCTATGATATGGATATTGTTTGTGCACTGCAGGGCGTTGTGACTTGGAGACTAAGATGGGCGTTGTCTCCCTGATCAGCCAGCATCTGGATGTCGTCTTATGGTTCTACACAATGAAACTACTTCCAGAGCATGCAGGTAAACATAATAAACATACATGTGAAAGTGCTTGGCATTCAGGTCTTCACATTTAGGATATTTAGCACTGGGCCAAAAGGGCAAAAATATCCCCAAATCCGCTGAACTTTGTGTTAAATTCACATAAAATTTTTAAAATATTCGAAAATTTTCTTAAAGCTGGGACAACAAAAGAGCTCAGGAAGAAATAGTGTTATTTAGGTATATTTTGCATTGATAATATGTAGATGATTATATTACCTAACCATACTATATATGTCCCAGAGGGCCCAAAAAACTAAATCATCCCAGTGTTTCCATGGTAGGTTTAAACTAATGGACCTTTGCTGTGTTTTATGTTTCCAGAAGATGAGGATCTTGAGGAGGGTCAATACAGCTACCCGGCCCGCACGCTGGCTCAGGCCTTCACACGCCGCAGACAAGAAATACACAATCTACACAGGTGAGTATGCTACAGTGGATGCCAATCCTCCATACATTAAACAGACTATGCCACTGTGAATGCTAACCCTCCATAGGTTAAACAGTTGTGACGTTTGCCATGAATGATCAAAACCAAATGAGCTTTTTGCTACAGATTGAAAACATTGAAACTGAATGTTTTAAGGTTATTCATACCTTCCATGTTCGTATTTTTATAGCTTGTAATATGCTTGCAAGGCTTGTGTTTCCATGTTATCCAGACCTTCCATGTTGTGTTCTATATCATGGTTAAATGATTGCAGTGACCTTCAGCTGACTGACATCTTGCTGATTGATGGCCTCCTGGAGAAATGTGGACCAGCAGTGGGAACTCTATGGGAAAAAGAGAGCGGAAACAAACTATATCCCCCTCCCAGTCTACACGTAAGTCTAATGAAACAAACTATATCCCCCTCCCAGTCTGCATGTAAGTGTAATGAAACAAACTATATCCCCCTCCCAGTCTACCTGTAAGTCTAATGAAACAAACTATATCCCCCTCCCAGTCTACATGTAAGTCTAATGAAACAAACTATATCCCCCTCCCAGTCTACATGTAAGTCTAATGAAACAAACTATATCCCCCTCCCAGTCTACATGTAAGTCTAATGAAACAGACTATATCCCCCTCCCAGTCTACACGTAAGTCTAATGAAACAAACTATATCCCCCTCCCAGTCTACACGTAAGTCTAATGAAACAAATTATATCTCCCTCCCAGTCTACATGTAAGTCTAATGAAACAAACTATATCCCCTCCCAGTCTACATGTAAGTGTAATGAAACAAACTATATCCCCCTCCCAGTCTACATGTAAGTCTAATGAAACAAACTATATCCCCCTCCCAGTCTACACGTAAGTGTAATGAAACAAACTATATCACCCTCCCAGTCTACACGTAAGTGTAATGAAACAAACTATATCCCCCTCCCAGTCTACACGTAAGTGTAATGAAACAAACTATATCCCCCTCCCAGTCTACATGTAAGTCTAATGAAACAAACTATATCCCCCTCCCAGTCTACACGTAAGTGTAATGAAACAAACTATATCCCCCTCCCAGTCTACATGTAAATCCATAGAAACAAACTACTCCCCGGCTCGTCTACATTAAGTGGAAATGAAATATAACCCCTTGTGAGTCTAAACCTTAGACCAAAGAAACAAGCTCCACCACTCTCCCAGTCTACTGCCAAGTGTTGCCAGATCGTTGATGTTTGCATCTTGGCTTGTTGCAGGCACTGTTGAATATCTACCTGTTAGAGGACCTCCCCCTGGTGGCCAAACACAGCATTGTTCTCTACCTATTATTTGACTTGATGCATCTGGCACCAGAGGACACCACTGATGCTGTAAGTATCTCGAAACCAGCGCTGTAATTTAGATATTTTGATATTTTCAATACTCATATGTTTAATATAAACATCAGTCTGGATTCCATGACAAAGTTAGAATGAATGTCCAGCTTGTATTATTGAATGCAGATGAATGACCCTATGGTCAAAATGCTATTTTCAGTTCTCAGAGAAGTTGAAAGATTTTGCACAGGCTTTCTCCCTTCCTCAGCAGCTGACCAGGCTCGTCCAGGTGAGATATTGAACAGCATGTATGAGGCTCTCGCGGCATTAAAAAAAAATGAGGCTCTCACGGCAAAACAAAAAATGTTTAAAATGAGGCTCTCGCGGCAAAAAAAATTTTTTTAAAAAAAATCTTCTTTTGTAGCAGATGTTTATGTGAGTTGTTTTGCATGATGGTTGTAGGGTCTATGGCTTCTGGACCACAAGGAGTACGAGGAGACATTGCTGTACCTGCTGGACCCCATGGTACGCGGGGAGCTGGAACCCTGGCAGAACACACGTATCATTAAAGCCTTCCTCTACCAGGCCAAACACAAGATGGCGCTCAAGTTCCTCCGCATAAAGAAACCGCCCACGCTGACGCAGGAGGACGTCAAACTCAAACTGACCGTACTCCTGGCAAACGGGTCAGTATTACTTAATTTATACAGTGATGAAAGTCTTCAGGAAATAACCTGAATTCAGGTTTTTTTCTTCAAATGTGAAATTCAAAATGGTTTGAACTCATCCAAAAATGGCATTTCTGAAAGGGGGTAGGGATATCTTCAGGTTAATTTTTCAGGGCTTCAGGTTTTTTCCTGAATGCTGACTTTCATCACTGTATATATGGAGTCCTGTTAAATTTGACCATCATGGTCCAGAGTCAAGGGGGCCACAAGTTAATTGCATGAGTTTTAAATGGTAAAGTGCCTCATCTACTTCACACTTAGGTGTGCACTTAACACTAAGCAGATCTGCAGAGCCTTGCCATCATATGGGAGGCTGGAATTGGTCTTTTCTCTAACTCGTGGGGTAAAAATGGGAGTAGAGCCCTTTCATTGTCCACAAACTGTGGAATGATATTAGGATAAGCTCCTCATTGTTTAAGTCATGCTTTAAGACACTTATTATAGAGACCCTGTTTGGTAAATTGTTTTGAACAGCCATCGTCTGGTATCAGCACTATATAAATGTTTTTGCTATCACTATATCTATATCCCCTGGGTGGGGGATATAGTTTGTTTCAATGTTTTATTGCATGCTAAACAGGATATCAATGTTATTTAGTGTTGATTTTTTGCAGGTTAACATCGGAAGCATTTGAGTACCAGAGAGTTTGCCGGGACAAGGTGAACTCAGAAGATCTCCTGTCTCATCTCGTCCTGGGATGCCAGCAAAGTGAGAGCAATATTACCTTAATATCCTGAGAAACTTAATACCAGTTCAGGGCACATGGCTGTCATATGCTGAACCTCCTTTTGTTTCATACTTTTGACAGAAAAACTTCTCTGTTTCCTTGTTTTTTATGGCTTTTAGCAAATGTAATGGGGTTGAAATGTTTAAAAACTTACATTTGGAATCAGGTAGATTGGGGTGGGTTGCATGATCTGTTAATGCATCTTAATATAATATTTATATAATTTACAGGGTCTGTTCATGCACCTTTATATAATATTTATATTATTTAAATGGTCTGTATTTGTGCCTACATGTGATCTGACCTGTCATGGAATTTATATCATATTTCGGATCTTGTATATACTAGTTATAAATTAACTGACTGAATTATCCCTGCTGAATTCCAATTTTCACAATTCTCTATTATATTGCAGCCAAGATGATGGACCAGCTACTTCAGCTGCCACTGAGTGAGGAAGAGGAGCGTCACCTGGTGGCAGAGTTGAGAACTAGTCAGGAGCACCACTCTGCAGAGCTTTTGGTGATGCATTATCTGCAGAGAGCCCGCTACATCGAAGCCATCAGGCTCAATGCCAAACTCAGACACAGCGTCATGGTAACTAGATTATATACACAGTGATTAAATTCTTCAGGAAATAACCTGAATTCAGGTTTTTTTCTTGAAATGTGAAATTCAAAATGGTCTGAAGTCAGACTGAAACATCCAAAAATGGCATTTCTGAAAGGGGTTACGGGTATCTGCAGGTTAATTTTAAAGGGTTTCAGGTTTTTTCCTGAATGCTGACTTTAATCACTGTATGCATCAATCTTTTATTAAAATGATTTCAATTTAGAAAGTTTGGTTATTTTTATCAAAGGACCAATGGTTTGAGCATTATTCAGGATGATGTGTGGCAGTTAAGCAGAGTGATGCTTCTTCTTGCAGGGTGAGGGAGACTTGGCCACGCGGGAGAGAGCCGTTGCCAGGAACTCAGTGGTCGACTGCTATCACCACATCCTGCCACGAGTACAGCGGAAGATGGCGTTCGAGACAGAACAGGCGCCCCGCAGAGCTATGCTCACCCGCCGAGAAGGTACGTCCAACCGTCTAGACTAACTGACAAGATTTACCTGTGCATCACTTTGTGGGGTTATCTATTTATTCAAGGAAATGCGGTGTTCATTGATATCTTGTCGTGGTTGCAGTGATGCGTCCGGCACCTTTGTCGGCGGTGGTGAATCACAACAAGAGAACGCGAGCCATATCACATGCCACCTTGATTCAGACTGTGTTGGACAAGGTGAAGGAGGTGAGAGAAGAACTGGCCACCAGTGCTGCCACCTGTAGTCCACAACCAGTGCTGCCTTCTACCAGCTCAGACAGGTGAGCTAAACCATACACATGTAGTAATCAGTGATGGAAGTCTTCAGGAAATAACCTGAATTCAGGTTTTTTTTTCTTCAGATATGAAATTCAAAATGGTCTGAACTCAGTCTGAAACATCCAAAAATGACATTTCTAAAAGGGGTTAGGGGTATCTTTAGGTTAATTTTTGAGGGTTTCAGGTTTTTTCCTGAATGCCGACTTTCATCACTGAGTAATATATCAGTTACCGTATTTACTCGTGTATAAGTCGACTCGTGTATAAGTCGACCCCCCAAAATTGAGGTTATTTTTCTTGAAAAAAAAACAATTTCCGAATATAAGTCGAGTTGGTTTTTCTTGACATATCGGCTCTGCTACCATTGAAGCTTCAGCTGAAGCTTGGCGGTCATTTTAAAAGTGAAACTTAAATATGCTTACGATATAAGATCTTAGCAGTCTTATACACGAGTAAATACGGTAAAACGTAAATACGATGTTCATATTTTCGAAATAACGGATATCAGACGTAGCGGGTCGATTTTAATTGCGTTTTAAATGATAAATAAAGGTATTTACCCAATGTTTCTATTAAAATGAGAATACAAACCCAGGTGGACATTAGGACTATGCGATAGCCAGTTCTATATACGTCAATAAAAAATAAACATTTTGGACTCGCCCTCCTACCACCAACGGTGGCGCCACCATCGCCTGCCCAGTTTCCCGCTCAACCTCGCTTGAGAACCACTTTTAAAATTTGACGCCAACCAACAGGACGGTTGGCGATTTTTATGCGAGTTATTTCAGAATAAGCTGGTTTTTTAATGAAAAGTTTAAGCAATATGTCTTTTCAGAGCAAGAAGGACGCTTACGTGAGGAAAGGAGAGCTCTTACGACCAAAAGTGGCTGTCAGACAACCGGAAAAGACGTAGTAGTTGGGTTTGTTGACAAATTGGTTCGTGAAGAAGGTAAATTATTATTATTTCTACCTTATAGATGTCAGAGAGCACTCCGCCATAATATTTGGCTCGTATTTACTCCAAAAGAGAAGAAATTAAATACGCAGAAGTAAAATACTTGCATTGTCGCTCACGGAGCAGCGCGAGTTGAAATCTCGTGGCCGGCTCTCGGTGGGACGAGAATAACGAAAGTTTTCTGGTTTTTGTAGATAAATAAGAATTTTATTGCTTAAATGGCTTCAGGGATAGCCCGCCATGTATTTTGGTGGGTTTGAGAAGCAAAAGAAAGAAATTTACTGCGTATTTTTTATCTTAATGTATTATCGCTCACAAAGTCACGAGCGAGATAGTACTGAGGTCGACACGACCTCGGAGGTGAAATTCTTTGTTTTCTGCGTAGAAAACATGGAAAATTGATCAGAATCGGTTGGATAAGATTCGGTTCGATAAAATAAGTAGGTTTTGGAGTCGAAAACATGTTCGAGAGAAGAAAATCGTTCACCGGAAGTAGAAATACGAAACCGGAAGTGAGCGAGGAATTGTGGGTAAAGTTCAAAATCAAAAGAAATAATCTACAAATGATAGTCTTTTGATTATAGTTTTACTCGAAAACATGATCTGATAAATAATTTGATAATTTTAAAGGAAGATATAATGAAAATCAAAGAATGAAAGAGTTAAGAGTTTGTAGCCACTTGCTATGGACGCTCCAAATTTCTGTTGATCACTGAGGTTAAGCAACATCGAGCCTGGTTAATACCGGGATGGGTGACCGCTGGCTTGTAGGTGATTGATTTTTCATATGGAGAAAATCATTTTCTATTTTAATTTAAACAGAATTCAGTCAGTGGGAATTCAGTTAACTGTAGTATTCAGTCAACTGTAGAATTCAGTCAACTGTTGAATATGGTTTCCAAGATAAATGGAAAATTAAACAGAATTCAATCAACTGTAGAATTCAGGAAACGGTTGAAAATTCATTGTTAGACAAAAGGTCTTAAACATGTCAATTGTTTGTAGTTTTGTGAGATAATTCTACAAATAATTGGAAGATTAAATAGAATTCAGTCAACTGGTGAATTCAGTTAACTGTGGAGCATTCATGTGTAGACAATGTGTCAAATACATGTGATTTATGTGTTTGATGTGAAACATTTCAAAACTATTTGAATTTTTTAAAATAAAATTCAGTCAACTGTTGAATTTAACCAACTGGGAAGAATTCTTGGTTAGACAAAATTCATATGAATTAGTGTATTGTTACTTGAAGGGTTTCTTTATTTGAAATAACTCTTCAGGTAAAATTGATGAATGTGATTTATCGACTAGATATTCACTTCAAGATAACTTGAGAATGACAGGCAATTCAGTCAACTGCAATGAATTATTCAGAGGATTGATTTCAATGTTGTAACTTAATACGGTGCTTTGTTGAACACAGAGTATAAGACAACACTATTGGAGAAAATTATCTCAGAGTTAGAATCCAATGTAAATTACAAGACTACATGGGAATAGAGTTGGTATTGGCCAGATTTGAGATTACAAGTGAATGTTTCAAAGTATCATTAAAGTAGTCTGAATTGTTGGAAAGGGAACAGTACAGAATGTTGGTATCCTTTTCTAAACTCCATGGAATAGTCTAGATTGGATGTATTTATGTTTGCTATGAGGAAGGAAAAGATGCACTGAGAAACTTAAATGGAAGCATCGGTGGCTCAGTGGCAGAATGCTAGCCTACCACGCAGGTGTGTCAGGCTAGGTTTTCTGCTGATACAAAACTGAAGTCCAGTTGATTGATTAAGTGTTGCTCCTTCAAGAGTAAAGGATTGAGGCATGAAGTTCAATTCATACAGATGGAATTTAACTTCTATAACTGGAAAGGACTGGTTATGAAATTAAATAAAGTTTGGGTGATCCACAAGTGATCATCAAATGATGAAAAGCCATTGCTGATATGAAATATGGTTCAAATTACTCATTAATGAGTTTTTCAATCATAAGTAGTAACAATTCTGGCCTGATACTTGGGGTCAAGTTTCAGAAGTGCATCAGAAGTTTCCTGTCAGATGTTACATGCGTTGCCAAGATTCATATGGTACTGTGAAGAGTACATGAAACGAATAAATGGTATTAATTTATCGTTAGTTGAAGCAATGCAAACCTGAAGGTTAAGATTGGTAACATCGGGATAAATATTTTATCCAAAATGTTATGATATGGAAGCAATGAAGTAATAAGTGTGGTGAATCAGTAAGCAATTGGTTCTTTCAACACTTTGAAATAGAATGAGATATTAGTGGGTTGTTGTACTAAGACTTACAAGTTACAGAATATGATAACCTAACCCAAAACTGAGCTTCTTGTAAGTGAACATCAACGGAAACGAGAACAGTTCGGATTCCGTAGAGTGCACGTCAGCTCAGAGGAAGGTTCTCGGTCCAGTACATGTATATGCATAATGAGCAGACAAGGTTTGCTGGATACTATGCTATGAAAACAGGAGGAATAACAACTCAGTTCAGTTGAAGTTCTTCTGTTAAGTAATCAGCAGTTCTTTGGTAGGCTGGCATATGGAGAACTGTGCTGGTGTAATGAGCATACATAGCAGGAATGCAGGAAAGTCTGTAGAATGGGGTTGCTCATGTAAAATGAAATTCTGCTGAATAATATGTTGTGTATACAAGAGAATCAAAACAACATGAGTCAATGCTGAGATGTAGGAGTTTCAAGTTGGTACTCAACAACTCAGTGGTTGCAATGCTCACTTTGAGAGTGAGGTTGAGATCCCAGTTCAGTTCAGTTTTGGTTACCAGAGGATCAAAGGATCTGAGGAGGGATCGAGTGAATATGCGGTAAGGCTGGATGCTCAAGGTCCCAAGAGACCAGAAGTAGGAGCCAGATAAATCTCAGGAGCCAGAGACAAGACTGCAGTGATAAGTACTATCTGCCCTAGACTAGACTGCAGTGATGGCTTCAGCTAGAGAGTACCATAGTGGGAGTACCACTAGTGGTTTCTCTTAACAGATCTCCAGACCTTCATAGGTGCCTCCAAGGAGGGTTGGGGGCATGTGTGTGTGTTGGATCTGGAAGGAATAGATCTGGAGAGTAGAGAACTAGCACAATGATCTAGCTATCAGATGATTTACTGAACAAGTTCATAATGACAGCAATGATCAACTTAAAAGTACTGGCGTATGTCAGCTCCTAGGAGAGACCAGGTCAGAAGTTTTTGGAAAGAGACTCAAGTGTTTTCCAAAGTTGTATTCAATCCCAGAGGTGTGAAAATGACCCGACATCCTTGGCAATTTCTATTTGCCAGCATAGTGAGGGACTGAGGAAAAAGATCGACTACTTGCAGCAGTGTGGCTTATACACTTGGAAGGGGGTCTAAGGACCTGTGGCTGAAGTGGAAATATCCATTCTTGAAGTGGATTGCTAAAAGGAATTATTCTAAACTCACATCTTTCGTGTTCAGTGGTTCTGGATAGATGCGAGTGGATAGTAGATGCAGTGAGCATGGTATGGGCAGGATTAGATGTACATACTTTTGGGACAGTCCAGAGATCATTAGATTGAGAAGGGCTGTATCCAGAGTTGTTCAATTTATACATGAATCGTCCAATACAGTTACCTAAGAGGAAAGACTACTGAAACAATTGATCAGGTCAGTGTTTCATATGTGAATAGTGATTCTTTTATTCTGGCAGTTTTATAGGACTGCAGTTGTGATGGAAGGATTCTCAAAGGAGGTTTCTGTGATATGGGAGTAGTGACAGAGGACTCCTGAAGAGGGCTAAGAATCAAGTATGGGGACGCCTTTATTCTACAGAGAGGCTCCATCGGACATAGTTATATAAAGATTATAGATATGCCGTAAAAGGTCATTGAATGACTTCTACCAGAGAGCAAATTCTGAAAGCGACACTGGAGGTATCTTAAGTTACAGTGTGTTTAGGGTTTGGAACGGTTGGAACATTCCAGTACAATAGTACAAAACATGCTTCAAAAGGATATGGTCATTGGTTCCTGAGATAGGGACACTGTTACTGTAAAGCACCACATTCCCAGCAGTGAAAGGTGGAATCTCGTTGGATTTTGAAGTTCTGGGGAGAAGATGTATTGCAAATAATATGCAATCAATAGTGGGCGCATCTAATGATAACGTGAAGGAAATGTAAATACCCTGTGTTATTATATCAGTGACTCCCAGTGTATGCCTTTTGGGACTGAAAATCTCCCTACATGCTCACGGACGGGAACATTTCTTTATACTGCCTCAAGATCCAAATTCTTGGTTAAGTTGTTAATCTAAAGGAGAGAATATTGGAAATATATGGGACTCAAAGTTGAAGCACCAAAGCTCCAGCTTGGGCTAGACGTAAATAAAGAGGCCAAGCTGCTATATATATACTGTGTACAGCTTAGATACTAATTGGAAGGAACAAAGATATCAGTATGGATAACTCAGATTCCTTAGTGCCAAACAAGAAACGAAAAGATGTGTAGCAGAGCACAACATCAGTATGGCTAAATAAAGCTCTCAGTAAGAAGACCATGATGCTTGATAAGAAGATGGGGAATCTCATCAAGGGAAGTTCCTTAAAGTCTAAGCACTGGTTTAGATATAGATCTCGTTAAAGAAACTACCCAGATTTCTGTCCGTATCCAAACAGTAAGGAAAGCTGTGGGTGTTCATCAGGGCTCAAAGATTCAGTCAAACCATTTAAGCTGAAGGAAGTCATTTCCACTGAATACCAAGAAGTCCATACAATGGTCCATAAGGCTAATTTGGCTAAAGGGGACATGGATGGTGTATGGTTAACTGCAATATGGGTCATAACAGTCCACCTTCAAGTAATATCCCAGATTACAAGGTAAGGTTGGGACAAAAGTAAAGACTAGAACTTATTTGGTAGACCCTCAGATATCTTGACAAACAGCGGTATCAGAGGAGACCTCACACAGCTGGATGTAAGATGGGTCAAAACAGTCCAACTTCAAGTAATATCCCAGATATACAATTGAGGTTGGGACGGAAGTAAAGGCTAGGACCTTATTGGGCAGATCCTCAGATATCTAGACAAACAACGGTATCAGAGGAAACCTCGCTCAGCTGGATGTTATATATATACAATAGAAACAGAAAGCTGGGTGGAAGAAGATATCTTCATGGCTGTTACTCATAGTCAGATCTGGAAGAATGGTCATGAGGATGTATGGAATTCCGAGTACTGACCCAGGTAGCTACTCATATGCTGATGGGCCTAACTGTCCACCTTCAAGTTATTCATCAGAGTTGGCAGTCAAGGTCTGGACAGTTGGAAAAGACTCGGTCCTGTTGTGGTATGACATGATGGAAGGTAGCTGGCTGACTGGTGGT
Organism: Amphiduros pacificus; assembly: GCA_949316495.1. Taxonomy (NCBI): domain Eukaryota; kingdom Metazoa; phylum Annelida; class Polychaeta; order Phyllodocida; family Hesionidae; genus Amphiduros; species Amphiduros pacificus. The sequence goes on along the minus strand of OX439012.1, from coordinate 10,457,458 downwards.
ACGGGTCATAACTCTCAAGTTCCGATGGGTGCCATTCAGTCAGTTGCCCAGTCACAACAGAAGGTAACTGACTAAAATGTACACATAACTCACAAGTGCTGGAAGAAGAGGAGGATGTCTCCAAGGATGTAGCAGGGATGAACTAATGGAATTTGGATGAAATGTTGGTTCTTCTGTAGTAACAATGGATTGATTTCAAGGGGTTTGAGAGTCTTAGAAGAGGATCTCAACAGGATGGTCTTTGTGAGTTTGTGCATAAATTAGAGGTCAGAGTCAGTTACAAGAGCCTTAATTAGTCAGTGAAACTCCTCAAGCCCATGAGAGTAGGACTAGACTGATTAGTATGCATCATAGCACCTTGCACCCTAGTAGTGAAGTTACTAGGCAATTGGACTTAGTAGCGCTACTAATAGAAACCAAATATTGTAGTGCAGTAGTATCAACTCTGGGAATCCATCAACAGGTTGGCAGAGTATACTCAGAAAATGCACACATAACAAAGACCTCTGAGGGTGCACTAGTAAAGCAAACAATACCTCCCACGGGATAAGTTTGCTATACTAGATGGTAAGTGAAAAGAGTGGACTCGTTAAAGATTGGTGCTTAGTGTGAGCTAGTAGTACCTACCAGAGGAAACCTAGTTGCTACACTATAGAAATTAGCCCTCCAATGATGCATGGCTCTATAAAGTATTGTCTGGATATAAGAGAAGGGAATCTCAGCAATAGTCCTCAGTCTCTAGTATCAGACATACAAGTGGTCAGACCTAACATGGTATCAACTATGAAGAGGTTTTGGACTGCTATCGCCGCCGATCGCCCTAAGTTTCAGTTGAAATTGTTGGTTGGGACCCTCCTCCTAATCAGTGATTCTGTCCTAATGTCCACCTGGGTTTGTATTCTCATTTTAATAGAAACTCCACAAATTTTATTAATTAGTGTGTTTCTTATTGAACATGAATACAAACCCAGGTGGACTGTGCTTTCCCACCCGACCTCCCCGCTTAGGCGTCAAATTTATTTTTGATCAAAGTGGTTCTCAAGCGAGGTTGAGCGGGAAACTGGGCAGGCGATGGTGGCGCCACCGTTGGTGGTAGGAGGGCGAGTCCAAAATGTTTATTTTTTATTGACGTATATAGAACTGGCTATCGCATAGTCCTAATGTCCACCTGGGTTTGTATTCATGTTCAATAAGAAACACACTAATTAATAAAATTTGTGGAATTATCACAAATTGTTCGAGAACAGAACAAAACCATCAATCCATTTAAAACGCAATTAAAATCGATCCACGTGTGAAAGCATTTCTGTCAACAAGGGAAGACACGACTCAAAGCAGTGGAAACAATGACGAGATGCAAAACTGTGAACGCTGATAATTGAAATCAGTGAAAACAAAGTCAAAACAAAGCATTTTGAAATAATATGTTTTAAATGATGTATAAAGGTATTTACCCAATATTATCACAAATTATTTTTCGCAAGAATTTCTCCACGATGTAGAACTTAATACGATGTACGTGACGTCCTTAATCTTAGCGTCAAAACCAACACGTGGGAGAATATTTCTTTGTGTATTATAAAGCCAATGATATTCATTATATCGCTTTTAATTATTATTGTTTATATCGATCTTAGCATCAAAACAAAGCGTGTTAATACACAAAGAAATATTCAACCACGTGTAGACAGTAGTCCGCCTGTCCGATATTTGCTTTCACGCTAGTATTGCGTAATGCATGTTAAATTGATGGATGGTTTTGTTCTGTTCTCGACCTGCAAAGCGTATTTTGTGTTTATATTGGGTATATGCTTTTATTTATCATTTAAAACGCAATTCTCCTGCAAGTCTGCAAAGTCAATGATCACATGACTTGTGAGTCACGTGGTCAATCGATCCGCTACTTCACGGACATCGTATTTACGTTTTACTTTTACTTCTATGTCTATTAAAATTATTTATCATTTAAAGGTATTTACCCAATATTATTTCGAAACGCTTTGTTTTGACTTTGTTCTCACTGATTCCAATTATCAGCGTTCACAGTTTTGCATTTCATCATTGTTTCCACTGCTTTGAGTCGTGTCTTCCCGCTTGGACAGAAATGCTTTCACACGTGCTCGATTTTAATTGCGTTTTAAATGAATGGATGGTTTTGTTCTGTTCTTGACCTGCAAAGCGAATTTGTGATAATATTGGGTAAATACCTTTATATATCATTTAAAACATATTATTTCGAAATGCTTTGTTTTGACTTTGTTCTCACTGATTTCAATTATCAGCGTTCACAGTTATGCATTTCGTCTTTGTTTCCACTGCTTTGAGTCGTGTCTTCCCTGTTGACAGAAATGCTTTCACACGTGGATCGATTTTAATTGCGTTCTAAATGATAAATAAAAGTATATACCCAACATTAACACAAAATATGCCTTGCAGGTCGAGAACAGAACAAAACCATTCATCCATTTAAATGCATTACGCAATACGAGGTCGTCATTTTAAAAAGCGGGAGTGACGGGGACAAGCTCTTATTTTTGGCGCGAAAACAAATGGAGTGTATCAACTCGCATTGAAAAAATTAATATATTGCGCAACGATGGATCCCTGGCTTCTCCTCGTGTTGCGGACGTGAATTAACGCGACGTCACGTACATGATATTTACGTTTTACTTCATGGATAAATTCTCGACCTGCGAAGCATAATTTGTGATAATATTGGGTAAATACCTTTATCTATCATTTAAAATGCAATTAAAATATCAAACTCGTGCCTCTTCCCGTCACTTCCGCCTTTCTAAATTGCAACCACGTGTTGCGACCACGTGTTGACGATCTTAAGAAATTGACAGAAATGCCTTCACCCGGGGATCGATTTTAATTGCGTTTTAAATGGATTGATGGTTTTGTTCTGTTCTCGGACAATTTGGGTAAATACCTTTATTTATCATTTAAAACGCAATTAAAATCGATCCACGTGTGAAAGCATTTCTTTCCAAGCGGGAAGACACGACTCAAAGCAGTGGAAACAAAGACGTATTGCAAAACTGTGAACGCTGATAATTGGAATCAGTGAGAACAAAGTCAAAACAAAGCGTTTCGAATAATAGACCAGTAATATTGGGTAAATACCTTTCTTTATCATTTAAAACGCAATTAAAATCAATCTGTTGCGACTGATATTCGTTATTTCGAAAATATGAAGATCGTATTTACGTTTTACCGTAATTACTCGAGTATAAGACTGTTAAACCGACCCGCTATGTCCGATATTCGTTATTTCGAAAATAAGAATGTTCGTAATGAAAACTCATAGTGTCGTAATTTTTTGGCGTAAATCCTCGTCCACAAGTTGCTCTCGTGTATAAGTCGACCCCCTAAACATTAACTAAGAGTTTTTGGAAAAAAACTTCGACTTATACTCGAGTAAATACGGTATGTCTTTCTTTGTCACATCTTCAGAATTCAGAGGGAAAAAAGTACTCTCTGGATTACTTAGTGTGGCAAAATGTGGGTAGAATTAGGCAAACAGTACACAATATGATAAGATAGACTTCATTTATCAGGTTAAAAAATATATCCATCAAGTGCAGCCTCTGAGTAAGTAAATAGTGGCAAATGTGGTTGACATTATACTCTCTGAAGCTTGACATAGTGATTTGTATGTACAGTGCTGGACATATTGATTTCCTTCAAATCTTAGTGATGACACCATTGACCTTAGTGCAGTGACCTTGAGGTCACATTTTGTACAGAGCATATCTCAGCAACCACTTAATTATAAGAGGAAATTAAAACTTGGTATACAGAAACATCTTAGGTCATAGCTGTGACTCGTCATACTGTTTTAGTATGTGATCTTTGACCTTGACATATTGACCTTGAATATCAAAATTTGTATGCATGCAAATTTTGTGTCTGAAATATTGCATTATTACATTTATACATTATATCTCAGTTATGTGTTTTCATTCAAGTCAGCAGAGCTATCAACCCATGGGGTTATGTTTAAGTACAGTGGAGAACATTATGGTTTTCAAGTACAGTGGTGGACATTATGGTTTTCAAGTACAGTGCTGGACATTATGGTTTTAAAGTACAGTGGTGGACATTGTAGTTTATATGCATATAGTGCTGGACATTATGGTTTTAAAGTACAGTGCTGGACATTGTAGTTTATAAGTACAGTGCTGGACATTATGGTTTTAAAGTACAGTGCTGGACATTGTAGTTTATAAGTACAGTGCTGGACATTATGGTTTTAAAGTACAGTGGAGGACATTATGGTTTATAAGTACAGTGGTGGACATTGTAGTTTATATGCATATAGTGCTGGTCATTATGGTTTTAAAGTACAGTGCTGGACATTATGGTTTATAAGTACAGTGGAGGACATTATGGTTTATAAATACAGTGGAGGACATTATGGTTTATAAGTACAGTGCTGGACATTATGGTTTTAAAGTACAGTGGTGGACATAGTAGTTTATAAGTACAGTGGTGGACATTATGCAGGGCTTGACATATGCACTGGCCCGGTGGCCCTGGGCCACCAGATCCTCTGTTCGGGCCAGTGAATGCTCTGTTGTAGTAGCCCAGTTTGGCAACCATATTTTTGGTCTTTTAGTGGCCCAAACTATCTTGATTTTATTATTCTAATCCTGGATAGATATCATATCACGATAGACATTTAATTGTGACAAGTATCCCCTGCTCTTTATTGTATCACACATCCTATTATCCTTAGAAACTTCGGGCCACCACTTTGCATGCTCTGATGGCCCAACTGGGCAACCAACATTTTTCTCTTTATGTAAAGGCCTGATTATAGTGTTTACATTAGTGAGCGTTGTGTTTTGCTTGTTGTAGACTGAGTGGAGTGGATGCTGCCCAGCCAGGCCCCTTCATCTGCACCCCCGTGACCCCGCGTGTGTCTCGCCGTGTGTCCGTGGCATCTGAGCTGGTCTATCCCAGTGTGTCTCAGTCTCAGCAGCCACCCAACCTCCTCTCTCCACATCCTACCGGCCTGCTATCTCCCCATCCGACCGATCTCCTGTCTCCGCATCATTCCGCCGGAGCATCCAGATTACAGTCTCCGTTGTCTAGCACCCATATTGGAGATATGTCGCGGAGGTTGGTAGATTCGGACACCAGTTGTCAGATAAATGGCTAAGGCTATTGGTTATTTTTGAGATCTTTGCTTTTGTTCTTAGCAAACACACATAAGCTGGATGTGGATAAAAAAATTAGTTATTTAAGTAGCACAAAGATTGATATTTTAATTTTTTAATTAATTTTTTTTTTTTTTTTTTTTTTTTTTTTTTTTTTCCCCCCCGAGATTATGGACTAAATTGGCTAAATAGTGAGTTTAAAAAATTCATTAAAGTTAATGTAACTGAATACAAGCAAAGAAAGTTTCATAGAAGGGAACCTGTTAATCTTGATGTTTTGTTGTTCTTTGCAGGAGAACCAGTCGTTTTTATTCATCAGCTGCATTGTCGTTACTACAAACTCCACCCGTGCGGCGGAAAACACCCGGTCGCACCAAAGGACCTCCAGCAGCGCCCTCTACCCCACAGTCCATACTCAAAGTGAGGCACAGGCCTCAGAGGAACACCAGCGTGAACGTACAAGTGCCAAAACCCACAGCTGCCCTAGGTAAAAAAAAAAACAAGTCTTTTTCTCAAGTTATTTTTGTCAAAGCCATTTGATATCTAATACACAAAAATTGTATGTGTCAAAAAGAAGGACCTTGAAGTTTCGCATAATAGATTCATAAAGTGGTGAAAATGTGACTCATTTCCAGTCCTAGCTGGATTATGCATTCTGTCTGTCTGTCAAATTTGATTTTCTCCATCAAAATTACTAGATGGAGTTCTTAGCTAGGAATTGAAAATATCAGACACCTGAAAATCTAATACTTCCTTCTTTTTAATCTATATATTGTGCTTAAACTAAGTGGTCATTTATAAATTAATTTGCAGGCTTTTCCATGAAATAATCATCAACATTACCAAAAATCAAGCATCAGGATATTTTTTAGGCCTTCAGCCTATGTTTCTTCTCACAAGTTACATCTCTGATGCCATGGATTAATTGATGTAAATAGTAACAAATAATATAATTGATGTTTCTTATAGACTTGAGATTACCTACTCCCCCAAGACTGACTCGCAAGAAGGTAGAGATGCCCTCCACGCCGCCCCAGGCAAACTCCAGCGCCATCTATGATGCCAACGTCACCGGAACACCAAAACAGCTACGGTTCAACGTTCCTGTGTCTCCAGAGTCTCCAGCTGGAGATGGCACACCAGAAGTGGAGGAAGAATGTGTGATGCCCTCTGGTGGGAGCCCAAGTCAAAGAAGTATCCGTGATCGGAGCCCCACGCCAGAGAGGTCAGTTATAGCGCTTAGTCCTGGTCTGGGCCAAATACTTTTTAGGCTACTAGACATTCGGGCTAGTAAGTGGAGATTTACACTTGCCTAAATCAAATTATACTTGCCATTGACCTCCGATGTTCATGTTCTTGTTGGAAGTGGGGCAAACAAGATCATTTTGTGATGTCACACACACACCATACTGGCATGCCTCTAGTGGTGGAGGGCAGAACTACTGTACTGAACTTCGGGTTTGGGTAATTCATATTGAGTAAGATTAATCAAATGACAGACGGACATTTTTGAAAAAACATAATTCGCTACAAGACAGATGGGTTAGCATCAAGGGGAAGATGTACTAACCAGACAGTGTTTCTGCTAGTCTGGAACTACGGGCCAGTGCTAAAATGCCAGACTGCAATCCGTGTCATAGACAGGATAATTCTTAGTATGCTTAAGAGTAATTTGAGGCAAGTTTAGTTTACGGTTTTGTCGCTCAGATATAAAGTATATGGCCCTGACAAAATTTGACAGAAAAAAAGATGTATTTTATTTGTTCTTTTAATCCTCAACTATTAAGATTCCTGAATCTCACTTTTTTTGTTATTTTATTTATTACGACAGGATGTCACCAAAATTGTCGCCGCGAACAGACCAGATTAACAGCAGGAAGCGGATTGAGCTGTCGGAGATGGTGGAGGACATGCCGGGAGTGGCGCCATCTGGGAGTGACATGGAAGCTTCATGTCAGCAAGCAGGTGGCGCTGGAGATCCGGCAGAGGACGTCCTCGTCATCGATGATGATATCACATTTAACTTTGACAGGGATAACACGAAAATAACCCACGGTATGCTCGTTGTTGTTATGAGGGAACTTTCTGAAGGAGATGTACTTCTATCGAGGGTATAATGCTAGAATATGACGAGAAATATGAGGCTCACAATCTTATGGACTCACAGATAACTGAGAGGAAAAACCAAAAAAGCAATATTTTTGCTCATTAATTAATATTTTGTGAATATTGAGTCACTTGATGGGGTGATGCCGTAAGCAATATCTGCACAATGTCTTCATAAAAAAGTAAACTTTTTACTGGTATATATATATTTAGAAAACATTTAATTTATGATATTGATGATAATGTTCTGCTTTTATTGTTGTTCAGAGCCCATGGATATGAGTCATGACACAGAGCCACTGACATTCCCCTCTCATATTTCTGCTACAGAGGATAGGGTGCAGGCAGAATCTGCTACAGAGGATAGGGTGCAGGCAGAATCTGCTATGGAGGATAGGGTGCAGGCAAAATCTGCTGCACAGGATAGGGTGCAGGCAGAATCTGCTATGGAGGAAAGGGTGCAGACAGAATCTGCTATGGAGGATAGGGTGCAAGCAGAATCAGAATCTGAAGAAGATGAACAGTCAGAATCTGATGAAGATAGGGTACATGTAGAATCTGATGAAGAGGATAGGGTACATGCAGAATCTGATGAAGAGGATAGGGTACATGCAGAATCTGATGAAGAGGATAGGGTGCATACTGAATTGGAAGAAGAAGATAGGCTAAACACAGAATCTGCTGAAGATAATTCAGAGTCGGCAGCATGGAAGTTGGAAATGAGAGAGAGCTTTGAAGAGGACCTGGATATTTCAGAGGATGAGAATAAAGATGAAATAGAAATAAGAAGTGAGGCTGAAAGGACTAAAGAATCTTTGCATGAAAGTGATATAGTGCAAAGTACATTAGAAGTGAATTGTGATAGTAACCAGAATGCAAAAGACAGTGAAAACGATGAAGAGCAAAATATGGAATATGAGTTAAATGACTTAGAAGAGGAAGTCACCGCACAGGCAGTGCTTGATATGGCACAGGAAGTAATGAAACAATCCCATGATGCAACACTACAAGAACAACTTACCAATGCACTAACAAAGGAACTGCAGAAATCAGGAGATGAGGAGTCAAAGTTAAAGAGCAGCGGGGATGCTCCACAGGAAGGGACATCACAGGAAGTGACGTCACAGGAAGTGACATCATCAAAAGACTCTGATATAGTGGTGCCCCCTGGTGTGAGAGCAGCCAGCCTGGTGGCAGTCCAAGAAGAGGAGAGAGCTAAGGTCATGTTATCTCCTCGCAGGTCTTCCCGTCGTAAAGGTGTAATGCCAAAAACATCAAATCCTGAGGTATGTCTGGAATTTTCACCATTTCTTTGTACATGTGTTTCCTTGAAACACTTAGTGTAACCTATCAAATAAATAGCTTTGCAGAAGATATAAATACAGGCAGTATCAGGCTTTCTGAACGACTTGCAGGTTTCTCTAACTTACCTCTGAATGCTTCGAATGGCTTTCCTGCCTCCATGTGGCAAAGAGTTTGTCCTTTTGCAAGGTTCAAACTCCATGCAAACTCAAATTTTCCACGATTGGCAAAGATTTGGCACCAGACCCTTTGTGTACATGCTTCACAATCTTTCCGTCAACCAAACCAACCAATATAGTGGATCTAATTTAGGACAGTTTTGCACACATCACTCCATGACCTTGGCGACTTTTCCAATTCGGAGAAGGACTATCTAGGTCAGACTGTCTTGCCAATGTTTAGAATTGGGCAAATATACCTCGATTGTCAACATACTTTTCCACCTAAAATGAGGTTAAGAGTAACATACACTTTGCTGTTGTCCTGTTGTCAGTTGAGCCTTGACAGTCCAGACTTAAGATTACAAAGGGCAGGGACCCACATGACTGTAAACTTCCAGTTTTATCAAACTATATCAACCAAAAATCCCTAATAGGAAGGTATGTCCTATTTTCTGCAGGAGGCTGTTTCGATGTTCAAGACCCCACCTCGCCCTACAAGAATATCTGTGATGCCACCAACGCCCCCTGAGTCTGGCAAAGGTACCCCGCCCCAGGAGGTGAGAGAATGCCTGGTAGGACGCACACTGTTTGCTTCATTGCATGGACAGCTTCCCACTTAACACACTTTAGTCACAGCCACAAAAGTGTTGCCAAGGACCTCGCTTGGAAAATTGTTTCCCTTTAGGCCAGAAAAATAATAACCTTGTTTCCGATAACGTGCCCTGAAAAGATAGGAGAGGGATAGATTTTTTTGTTGCTATTTTATTTATATATTTTTTGGAATAAGTGATGAAATATATCAAGAATGGATATATTTAAAAGATATTATAATTGAAACTATTTATTTTCACCAAGAAAGGAAAAACATAAACCAAAAACTAAGTTTAGGATAGCTGGTTTCGAACTGGGTTGGTAGGGAAATCGGAAACAAGCTTTTTGACCCCCAGAAGTTTGCTCAGAGTATGGTTGTCATTGGTTTCATTGGGGGTAAATGGGTTAAAGTTCCTCTGACATATTTGTTCCCAGTATTCAGCTATTTCCTTGCTGTTACAAATTTCACCTCGTTAAATAATCTAATAATTTTATGTGTTGCATATATTTGGTAAGAAGAATTATTATAACCTTTTTAGGTTTCCCCGAAGGCTGTGTCCAGGTCGACCAGTCCAGAAGTCGAATCATCGCTTCTCCCAAGTGTGACTTTGTCAAGGTCATCGAGAAAGCCGACGGTGAAGTCGTCTGCAGAGTGTTCCATTGCTGAAGTAGATCAGATGGATGCTCCGAGCCGGAGAACCAGATCCAAGTCACGCTCCGTTAGTCCCGCAGAAAAAAAACAGACCGAGAACAAACAAGATCTGGTGAACAATGTCGATGGCCAAGACAAAATGAACACCAGTGACCTTGACACCAAAGGCAGACTCACAAGGTCAAAAGTTCATGAAATGACACCAGTCAAATCTCAAGACAAGTCTCCTACCGCGGTGGCAAAGAAGTCTCCCGGTAGGCCCAAGTCGCCAGGGAGAGCCGTGAAGTCGCCCGCTAGAACCCCCAAATCTCCAGGCAGGACTCCCACCAGGCGGAGCCACAGAGGACGCAAGCAGGAAACCATCAACGGAGATATGGACGGTAATTCTGCAGGATTTGTTCCAGCTTGTTGTTACAATGATATTTTAATTTTAAGCCTTGAGGTGCATACATTTTTGTACAGTGGCAAAATAATATATTTTTGTTAAAAATGCAACATCTATGGCTGGATACAAGTGATCTAGCATGCATGTACGCGCGCACACACACACACACACACACACACACACACACTAGATATTAGACTATAAATTGTATCGATGTTGATTGTATTGATGTTGATTGTATTGATGTTTTGCAGAAGGGCCACTGTCGGAGGGTTCATTTATGATGGGTCTGAGATCACGCAAAAGTGTTTCTCGGGAGACTTCTCCAGATTCCTACAGAGAATCAGAACAAATGTCTGAGGCAAGCTCCATACCGGCAGACGAGAACATGGGTAAGTGTATATTAGACCGGCTCCATGTAGATAACAGTACCAACTTACGTTCCGGTTATTTGTAACAAATAGGACAATTAATTGATAGATTGTAAATATTTCATGATAATCTTGGCAAAATTACTGGGTATTTACTATATAACGTTTCTTTCATTGACATTATTTTGACACAGCCATTCTTGGAATACTTTTGTAGCAGTCAACCTTATATGACTTACAATCCCCTTTCAATCTGTTTTCAGTGCCAGGAGAAGACTTCAAATTTTCTGAGCCAATGAGTATTGAAACCAAAACAGGCAAGTAGATAAGATTTTTTTTTAACTTCAGCTGCAGCATAAATTTGTGTCAACAAGGTCCATCCAGGTCCTAAATGTAATGTCCAGATAGTTCTTATGCCCTCCCTATATGTGGCAGCACTGTATGTGCTCAAGTAGTTTGAACTATGCCCTATTTGTGGCAGCACTATGCACCCAAGTAGTTTGAATGATGCCCTATATGTGGCAGCACTGTATGTGGTCAAGTAGTTTGAATGATGCCCTATATGTGGCAGCACTGTACATAGGAATGTGAACTCTCAAAGAATGCTAGAATCTTTGTGTTTTTATTTCAGAAGAGATGCTGATTGTTCCAGAACCAGAAGTGTCCCATTCCTTTGTGTTCTCACCGCCGCTGACTAGGACGCGATCCCAGAGTCACTCTGTGAGCACGCCTCCAGTGACCCCCGGGATTATACCCCCGCCACCCATACCAGACACTTATGACCCCGTGACCCCTCTGGTGCCCTCAACGAAGCGATCCTCCCTAGCGAGGGACACACCTCCACGCAGACGCTCCCTGGCGAGAGAGACTTCTCTTGAGCAGACTATTCAAACCAGGAGAACATCAGAAGTGGCGCCACCTAGCAGGAGAACATCACTTGGCAGGAATACACCAGAACCGTCAACAAGACAAACTCGGCGGTCATCACTCAGTAGGGATACGCCTGGAGATGTTCCGGTAGCTCGCCGGTCTTCCCTGGGTAGGGATACGCCTGGAGACGTTCCGGTAACTCGCCGGTCTTCCCTGGGTAGGGATACGCCAGGAGACGTTCCAGTAACTCGCCGATCTTCCCTGGGTAGGGATACGCCCGGAGACGTTCCAACTCGCCGGTCTTCCCTGGGTAGGGATACACCTGGAGACATTCCGCTAGCTCTGCCTGGAGAGACACCACAGATGGCAGCTGTCAGGATCAGGCTGGCGGAGGCTGCAGCTCTCAAGGCAGAGGAATCTATCAGTCGACCTGTAGAGGCAAAGAAGGCCAAAAAGTACGTCTCAATAAGCAAAAATATATTCACCCAATCAAGCTTCAATTAGACCTTCCTTTGTTTTTGTTATTGTTTTGTTTTTTTCAATTATGAATTGATAAAATGATATCAATTTATGGGTTTTCAGATTTTAAAAAATAAATGTGTACATTTTTTGTTATTGTTATTTAATTTAAATATTTTTCATCTTCAATCATAGTTCTAAATACATTGAATACGTTTTTACATAATAAAGCTTTTGAATAATGAAAAAATAACTAAATACGTTATTGGAAAGCACATTTGAACAGGAAGAGTGTTTTTGTTACTTTCAGGCAGAAGAGTGCTGCAGTTGCAGTGTGCACTCCCACGGACAGTCCGATCAGCTTCCTGACGCCACCTACTGGCGACAATGAGGACCCAGGAGAGCGGGGCACCCGAGGGGCAAAGGTCAAACGTACGCCCTCAATGACCCTCAGACCCCGAAAAGGACCAGTGAAGAAGAAACCCCTCAAGTTATATTAAAAACTGTTAGGAAATTTGCAATTCATCAAAAGTTGTAATCTTTATCTTGTGACTGACATCTATGCATTACAAAGGATATTTATTATGAGAGTTATATGCCAGCAGTTTGTCTGTTATACCCTACCTGTGGATATACAAAAAAGATGTGTTAGTTGGAAAACAAAATCTGCAAGTTCACCTGAAGAAAAAAACAAATCGTGGACATGAAATATGTTCTTAAATATCTACACAGCCAAAGTTACAGACGGCAAACAGTCAGGTTTGACATGATATAGCTGGTAAAATTTGAAGCTTGACATTTGGTTTATTATCAAGATCTCAGCATGACACCAGTCTCTACATGCTACCGTTTTAAGATTCAGCTACCTTTTGTAATGTGCTGCGCCCTGGTGACAGATGTGGACATTACAGCTCCAAACAATTTTTTTATAACCACAACGTTATGTAATCTTTTTCAAACTAGAAATCAAATGAGCCATGAAATCCAGATTTCCTGAAACAGGATTCTAGACAGAAAATGTATGGCTCCCAAAATCAATCAATAGAGGTAACAATGTTTCCCTGCTATAAGGGTTGGTTTGAGATTATGGGATAAATTAATGGGGTGAAATAAGGTAAATTGTTGTTTAAATTATTGGTGCCCATTGATATGGCAATCTAAGAAGGAATATGAAACAAGAACTGTGATCCTATGTCAAATAATATATATATATATATATATATATATATATATATATATATATATATATATATATATATATATATATATATATATATATATATATATATATATATATATATATTTAATGTTGAGAAATAGTGATAACATGTATGTGTATCAATCACTTATTTATTTCAAACATGACTCCATTTGGTCATGATCAATAGGGTCCTGCTTAAACATGCACGACCTTAATGATGCCTGAACTCAAAGGGTTTCATAACCTTTTAAGGTTCCATGACTTCATTTTGTTGCATGACCTCAATGATGCATGACCTCATTGGGTTTCAGAACGTTTTAATGTTCTGTGACCTTGTTTGGTTGCATGACCTTTTAAGGTTCCATGACCTAATGATGCATGACCTCATTGTTTGGAATGACCTTTTGAGGTTCCATGACCTTATTGGGTTGTGTTTATGCTCAAACCAAAAATGTGTGTCACAGACTGATGCTGTACAAGTATGGTGCCTTGGTTCAATAGTTGTATCCTTCATAATATTGTTGAGGAGGGGTTGTTCTTTAGAGTTATGGTTTCAAAAATGAATAACAGGCTCACAAGACTGGCAGATAGATTTACTGTTTCTTTGCGATGTGATACCCTGTTTCTTAGTAAAATGATACCCTGTTTTTCAGCGATATGACCCTGTATTTTAGTGATATTATACACTATATTTCAGCAATATGATACCCAGTTTCTAAGTGAAATGTGCCTTTATTTTTTTATGCATTACAAAAGTTAAATCAATTGTCTTTCTTTGAGCAGGGGAATTATGAAATTTAGGCTCCCGAATTTAAAGGATTAAGCTGATTCATAACCAAGTTTTACACTCAGAAATTGTTAGCATCGTTGACAATAATATTGTCTTGGATAGGGAAAAAATAGAACTTAGACTTCATTTAAACTAAATTGACTTCTAAGTAGGGACAAAAGTCAATAGTTCAGTCTCCAGTCTGTTACTTTAACTGATTCAACCAGCAGCAACATCATACTCCCAAAGTCTTTCAAAAGTCTCTCAGGCCAAAAAAGGGAAATGTCGAGGATTTTAACACACACACCTGCAGACCTGCTGCCAGTAATATATAGTGATAAAGAAACTAAATATGTCATCTTCCTGCAAGGTTTGGTATTATTTAACCTTTGTGACCGGAAATAAGTCACTTCTTGCAGAAAATTCAGGGATGCTGTTAGGGTTGAGTTGAAAATGTGTTTTCATATTTGCAGTGTTTGCAAAATGCAAATTTCAAGCAGTTTCCAGAATTTGTTTCATTGATGCAAAAAAATTCATAGTTAAACTATTTGATGTTACCTCTTTGGAAACAGTATTGAGTTTGTTATGTGTGTAGATAATGATTGAACAAAATGTGGTTAGAAGTATCCTCAAATGTAATTAAATGATATTTTGTTTCCATAAGAAAAACTTGAATGTAAATTAAATGTGGTTTTGAGTATTAGAATTTAGGCAATGAAATTACAGTTTTTTAGGTCAAGAGATTACCCTCGAGTGCATAAGCTCAGAATCTAGGTCATGACCAGGTTTGATACTTGAGCTTTGTTATACTGGTTGAGGATTTGGATATTGTTCAGTGTTAAATCTTTGAAAAGTACCATTCCAATAGTTTAAACAGGAAGGAGATTGACTGGTACCTTTGCATGTGAACCATCCTGGCTGCCCTAGTATTTATACCTCAGTGATGCGCGTATTGATGCGATTTCGAATGAATACGAGCATGCCGATTATTTGTAAAGTATTGATTAGTTGGAACTTTTTTGCGTCGGCCATCTTTAGACTGGTCCCCCATCGAGTGTCAAGAACATCGTGTATATACACAGATGGCGGCAACCAGTCTATGGCTGTACGCGCCATTTTCGGGTCACGTGACGGGGTCAAATGAGGTGCGCTTTGTTTACAAATGTTTTTAACGATAAATATCTTGTTTCATGTATCATTTTTTAAAAATACAGTTGTCTGAGGTATAAAAACAAAACATGCCTCGTCGGGTCAGCTGTGTGAGCGGATTCAGTTCGTTGGTGATGGCGGACGGATACCCTTCGCCTTTGGCTCAGGGTATCCTTCCGCAATCACCAACTCACTGAATCCGCTCACCCAGCTTCCCGACTCGGTATGTTTTGTTATATTATTCAGGGAGGAGATTGACTGGTACCATCCCATGTCAGCCTTCCTGTTTGCCCTAGTATTTATTCAGGGAGGAGATTGACTGGTACCATCCCATGTTAGCCTTCCCTGTTTCCTCAGTATTTATATAGGGATGCTATTGACTGGTACCATCCTATATGATCTTTGTTGGCCCAGTAGTTATGTAGGGAGGAGATTGACTGGTACCATCCCTTATAAACTTTCTATAGGTGATAATATAGTTATTATTTTTTGTTTCTTTAAAATCCAGGCTAAAAAAAAGTTGGTGTGCCAGAAATTGCATTTAGACTGTTGGCAACATTTATGTATAAATTTGATCAACATGGACTTAAAAGGTCTAGTCCAAGAAATTTGCATTTCAGATGCATTTATAGTTTGCATACTGTTCAGTTGAGTATTTAATTAACCATGTTTTGTTTTCATATTGACATGTCCCGTGGAGTGAGTTGGAGTTTTTATATGGTGTCTTCATTCAGGGAGATGATAGAATGTCTCAGATAATATGTCCCAGACAAGCTCATCACTATCTAGCTAGTGCAATGTGCCAGGGTTTGTAAGTCACTTGTCCCAAATAGTTGGTATAAGATATGCAAATGTCTAAACTGTTCAGAACACTACTTTGAGAAATAGTGGAAATCCACATGTAAATATAAAGTAACAAGTCAAGCTGTGAAGTGGGTGCCACGACACAGTTCAACAATATGCTTTCATTATATATATACACACTTTTTTGTTCATTGTGTTTCATGAATATATGGGTATCTGCTTCAGTTACAAATGTTAAAAAACATCCATTGAAGAAATATGTTTGGAATGTCACCAAATGATGTGTGTATGTGTCATTGATGAGATGTTTGGCATGAAATGAAAAATATGTGTCCCAAAATCAAATTAAAACCCAATGAAAAAATTCTCACATTAAGAAGAAAAAAAAGGTGTGCTTTTTGCGAAATGTCCATATGTCATGAAAAAATACATGTAAGATTTATGATGGAAGAAGAATGTTTGTATGATATTTGAGTTGTAAATATGGGTTGACAGTGGAAATGAGCGTCTCTATGTACTACATTAAACACAAACTGAATGACCGCCCCTGAAAAAGGTGCAGTGTAATTTGTAAAATGATTTATGAAAATAAATGTTTCCAGTAAATTGCAATGCTGATGACAATTTAATTGAATGATTCTGTTTTTATTAGCTGTGCTTACTACAATGTGGACTCTGTCAGCAAAGTGAGGGGGGTCATGTTCTGTCTGTCCGTCCGTCAAACTTGATTTTTTTCTTCGACTACTGGTCATGTTTCTCAGCCATTCAAAGATATGTTACTTGTCCCTAACAGTTGGTCTGAGATATATGCAAAAGTGTGAACTATTATGACAAAGTATAACAAAATGTCATGAGCTCATTTTACCCCAAAGGGATCAACCCTGCTTTAGGTCAAGTACCCCACTGATGCTATATATGGGGTACTTGACCTTAAGAAGGATCGATCCCTTGTCATATGACAAGGTATAACAAAATATCTTTTTTTTTCAATATTTTATAAGATTTAGTAAAATTTAAAGGTATTAAGAATTAATCCTACAACTTGGTGTGTTGAAAGCTTATCCACATATGGAGTTATACATAGAGTATTAAGATATGTTGCTATAGGACAAATAAGTTGCACTCCCAGCAGAGGTCTGAGCCACAGGCTGCATGTGAAAGGTAAACACGGGTAGCGTGAACTATGACCTTAAATGAGGCTCAGAGTAGGGTTGCACTGTTTGAAAACATCTTTATAGATCATGATTCCATTGGAATTATTTTCTATTCTTCTTGGTTGTTAATCAGAAAGTTAAACTGTATCATGCACCTAGTTTCTTTTGTTAAAGATTTATTCTCTTCTGTGCAATGTCACACAATATTGATTGTGACTAAACTTATCTTCCTCAACTTTAACATTTCCTGATAAAACTTGACACATATCAACACAAAGGAAAAATCAATATTTGATAAAAGAAATGACCGTGACCACTAAAGTATCAAAACATACTGTTTATGGACAACAAAGCTTCAGTATTATCTCAATTTCTATTATATACTTAGTTTTTGATACATTTTTAACTTGGACATTTATATATGTGTGTCCTAGTATCATATTAATGATCATCTTGAGAGCATCTCATCACCCAACCTGTGTTGGCAATCTGTCAACTTTCTGGATATTACATAATAATAAAATTGATCATCACATGATGCCAGCTGTACACACTATCAGGATCATTGGTCATATTGCAATCAGTTAATGAGGAAGTGTCATACATACATATATACTGTATACCAACGATGTGGTGATCCCATACTTCATATAATGAGGAACAAATAATGCTTAATAAATGGAACCATTCAAATAAATGACAAGGAACAGGTCTGTGAGAAGTGACAGCCATATTCCTCTACATTGATGTAAGAAAGGATTGCTTTATGCTGGAAGGTGGACATATCTCATAGTGGTAGGTGGACATATCTCATAGAGGTAGATGGACATATCTCATAGAGGTAGATGGACATATCTCATAGAGGTAGGTGGACATATCTCATAGAGGTAGGTGGACATATCTCATAGAGGTAGGTGGACATATCTCATAGTGGTAGGTGGACATATCTCATAGTGGTAGGTGGACATATCTCATAGTGGTAGGTGGACATATCTCATAGTGGTAGGCGGACATATCTCATAGAGGTAGGTGGACATATCTCATAGAGGTAGGCGGACATATCTCATAGAGGTAGGTGGACATATCTCATAGAGTTAGGTGGACATATCTCATAGAGGTAGGCAGACATATCTCATAGAGGTAGATGGACATATCTTATAGAGGTAGGTGGACATATCTCATAGTGGTAGGTGGACATATCTCATAGTGGTAGGTGGACATATCTCATAGTGGTAGGTGGACATATCTCATAGTGGTAGGTGGACATATCTCATAGTGGTAGGTGGACATATCTCATAGAGGTAGGTGGACATATCTCATAGTGGTAGGTGGACATATCTCATAGTGGTAGGTGGACATATCTCATAGTGGTAGGTGGACATATCTCATAGTGGTAGGTGGACATATCTCATAGAGGTAGGTGGACATATCTCATAGAGGTAGGCGGACATATCTCATAGAGGTAGGTGGACATATCTCATAGAGGTAGGTGGACATATCTCATAGTGGTAGGCGGACATCTCATAGAGGTAGGTGGACATATCTCATAGAGGTAGGTGGACATATCTCATAGAGGTAGGTAGACATGTCTCATAGAGGTAGGTGGACATATCTCATAGAGTTAGGTGGACATATCTCATAGAGGTTGATGGACATATCTCATAGAGGTAGATGGACATATCTCATAGAGGTAGATGGACATATCTCATAGTGGTAGGTGGACATATCTCATAGAGGTAGGTGGACATATCTCATAGAGGTAGGCGGACATATCTCATAGTGGTAGGTGGACATATCTCATAGAGGTAGGTGGACATATCTCATAGTGGTAGGAGGACATATCTCATAGTGGTAGGTGGACATATCTCATAGAGGTAGGTGAACATATCTCATAGAGGTAGGTGGATATATCTCATAGTGGTAGGTGGACATATCTCATAGTGGTAGGTGGACATATCTCATAGAGGTAGATGGACATATCTCATAGAGGTAGGTGGACATATCTCATAGTGGTAGGTGGACATATCTCATAGAGGTAGGTGGACATATCTCATAGTGGTAGGTGGACAAATCTCATAGTGGTAGGTGGACATATCTCATAGAGGTAGATGGACATATCTCATAGTGGTAGGTGGACATATCTCATAGAGGTAGATGGACATATCTCATAGAGGTAGGTGGACATATCTCGTAGAGGTAGGTGGACATATCTCATAGAGGTAGATGGACATATCCCATAGTGGTAGGTGGACATATCCCATAGTGGTAGGTGGACATATCTCATAGAAGTAGGCGGACATATCTCATAGAGGTAGGTAGACAAATCTCATAGAGGTAGGTAGACAAATCTCATAGAGGTAGATGGACATATCCCATAGTGGTAGGTGGACATATCTCATAGAGGTAGGTGGACATATCTCATAGAGGTAGGCGGACATATCTCATAGAGGTAGGTAGACATATCTCATAGAGGTAGGTGGACATATCTTATAGAGGTAGGTGGACATATCTCATAGTGGTAGGTGGACATATCTCATAGTGGTAGGTGGACATATCTCATAGTGGTAGGTGGACATATCTCATAGTGGTAGGTGTACATATCTCATAGTGGTAGGTGGACATATCTCATAGTGGTAGGTGGACATATCTCATAGAGGTAGGTGGACATATCTCATAGTGGTAGGTGGACATATCTCATAGTGGTAGGTGGACATATCTCCTAGTGGTAGGTGGACATATCTCATAGAGGTAGATGGACATATCTCATAGAGGTAGGTGGACATATCTCATAGTGGTAGGTGGACATATCTCATAGAGGTAGGTGGACATATCTCATAGTGGTAGGTGGACATATCTCATAGTGGTAGGTGGACATATCTCATAGAGGTAGATGGACATATCTCATAGAGGTAGGTGGACATATCTCGTAGAGGTAGGTGGACATATCTCATAGAGGTAGGCGGACATATCTCATAGAG
Source organism: Amphiduros pacificus (assembly GCA_949316495.1). Lineage (NCBI taxonomy): Eukaryota > Metazoa > Annelida > Polychaeta > Phyllodocida > Hesionidae > Amphiduros > Amphiduros pacificus. Next base: position 10,437,338 of record OX439012.1, on the reverse strand, counting down.
GTAGATGGACATATCTCATAGAGGTAGGTGGACATATCTCATAGTGGTAGGTGGACATATCTCATAGCGGTAGGTGGACATATCTCAGAGAGGTAGATGGACATATCTCATAGTGGTAGATGGACATATCTCAGAGGTAGATGGACAAATCTCAGAGGTAGATGGACAAATCTCGTAGAGGTAGGTGGACAAATCCCATAGAGGTAGGTGAATATATCTCATAGAGGTAGGTGGACATATCTCATAGAGGTAGGTGGACATATCTCGTAGAGGTAGGTGGACATATCTCATAGAGGTAGGTGGACATATCTCATAGAGGTAGGTGGACATATCTCGTAGAGGTAGGTGGACATATCTCATAGAGGTAGGTGGACATATATCATAGAGGTAGGTGGACATTTCTCATAGTGGTAGGTGGACATATCTAATGGTATCTGTGTACATACATAAGTACTTTGGTGGATTTGTCGCACGTAGCTCAGTATGTAAAAGTTATTGATCCTAATTTATAACTGATTGGGTTTGTTGATTTATCAACACTATTTTTTCTTGACTTTTATTGATGAAATAATGTAGTAAATTTGTTTAAAAGCAAAATAAGTATCCATTTTCAATAGTTACTCAAAGTAAATATTAAACTAAATCACAATGTATGAAATCCAAAGGATTTTTGCAAACATCGTTTTTTATGTAGTGAAAATTTGCCTCCAGGATATAAAGATCACTTCCAGGATATAAAGATCACTTCCAGGATATAAAGATCACTTCCAGGATATAAAGATTACCTCCAGGATAAAAAGATCACTTCCAGGATATAAAGATCACTTCGAGGATATAAAGATCACTTCCAGAATATAAAGATCACTTCCGGGATATAAAGATCACTTCCAGGATATAAAGATTACCTACAGGATAAAAAGATCACTTCCAGGATAAGATCACTTCCAGGATATAAAGATCACTTCCAGGATATAAAGATCATTTCCAGGATATAAAGATCACTTCCAGGATATAAAGATCACTTCCAGGATATAAAGATCACTTCCAGGATATAAAGATCACTTCCAGGATATAAAGATTACCTCCGGGATATAAAACTCACTTCCATATAATAGTATCAAATACAGTTGGTCTAATGGGATAAATATGACTGACCTCTTGTTGTCAAGGTCATGAAAAATATCATTATGAACGTTTAAGTAAGGCTGTATCAATAATGAGGAGGTGCTGATATGCAGATTGGAATTTGTCAGTAATGCCATTATGCTCCAGATGGGGCTTAAGTTGAAAGGCGACATCTAATTCAGATATACAGGCACCAGCCTGTAATTGTTCTGTTTATGAGTCAATTTTGGGTACAATTTTGGGTTATATTAATGACGTAACACTGTATAAGCTATATCGAGTCAGATGTAAGCCTGTCATCGGGACTCATTACTCTACTCTTTTCGAAGAGTGACAGGGAATCTTTTCTTTTGCATTATCACATACAAACAACTGAGTAGCAGATATCTGCCTTTTCGACCATACAGCATGACCTAAGAACTTGTCCCAACTGGGATTCAAACCCCGGACCTTTTAGCATGGGAGATAGACGTCTCACCACTTGAGCCACGTCGCACCCCTTTTTGATGAGGACAGACACTTTGTTAGGACACTATGAAGTAACAATACAGGAATCAGGTCAAGCAATGCTGGCTTAGAACATGAGTGATAATTCCAGAAAATGCTACAGGTTGTCTACCTTCTTCAGTCCATACATTCTTCCTGAGCAGCTAGAGCCTTCTTGACTAAGCATGAGGTTTCAGATAACGCTAATACCATGTGTGTGAACTTTGTTACTTATTCACTGTTCACAGTTCATTATTCAAAATTTGAATAATGAACTGTGAACAGTGAATAAGTAACAAAGTTCACACACATGCTAATACCACCGCCATGAGCTGTCTGCAAACCAAATGATAAAAATAGGTTTGATCTCAAGGTTGGTTAAGTTTTGAAACGCTGTATTTAAGGATTGGATGGCACAGATCAGAAATATCCACACCTCAAGTTCATAAAAGCAAAAATGATAACTTTAAACATGGAATAAAATGATCTCAACCAAGGTTCCGATTTAAGCTTTCATCCCTTTAGTTGTATACGAGTAAAGGGAGAATTGACATTGCATTGATCACACAATTTCCATACTATCTTCGCTTTTCAGATTCCCTATGACCACCGCTCTCACTTTCATTCTTTCAGGACTCCACTTTAGAGAAGCAGACACTATGCCACGTGCCATAGAGCTTGCAGACTTCAGCAGACCAGTTCCGGTGACATCTAAGCTACTCAACACATGTGCTACCTGCAGCCTCCTGGCAATGCTGACCTGTGTGCTGGCATTAGGGCCTCCCTGGTGGATGAACCAGAACTCACGTGGGTCAGGCGTCAGAAGTGGGCTCTGGCAAGTGTGTGTGCACACTGTCCCTGTGGGCTCCCTGAACTCACATAATTCCCTGGACTCACAAAGTTCCCTGACCGCACATAATTCTCTGGACTCAAAGAATTCCCTGGACTCAAAGAGTTCCCTGGACTCAAAGAGTTCCCTTGACTCAAAGAGTTCCCTTGACTCAAAGAGTTCCCTGGACTCAAAGAGTTCCCTGGACTCAAAGAGTTCCCTGGACTCAAAGAGTTCCCTGGACTCAAAGAGCTCCCTGGATTCAAAGAGTTCCCTGGACTCACATATCAAGAACTCTGCATCGATCTGGTCTCTGAAATCTGCAACAACCTGCTCTGAACTGGACGGGGACTTACTCAAGGAGATCTATCCTGGAGGTAAGCTTTATATCCTTAAGGTTAATTTGATATCTTTGATGTCAGATTATATTCTGCAGATGAGTTCTATATCTCAGAGGTGTGCTTTATATACTAAAGGTGAGCTTTATATACTAAAGGTGAGCTTTATATTCCGGAGGTGAGCTTTATATTCTGGAAGTGAGCTTTACCTTGTGGAGGTGAATTTTTTATTCTGGAGGTGAGTTTTATATCCTCGAAGTGAGCTTTACACACAGGCACAGCTCTCCATACTTTTGGCTGGTGAACTCTTCAGTTTTGGAGATATTGATTTGTTAATATTGATCAAAAGAGTTTTTGATCACAGGGTCTCACCCCAGTAATTAGGGCCCCATCCAGCATAGAGAAATAGACTTGCAAATTTAAAACTGTCATAACTTTGTTAATAAAAATGTCAATTACAAAATTTTTAGCAGTATAATATAGTAATTTTTTCCAATTTAACTATTACACAATAAAAAAGGGGGTCAAGCACGAAAATCTTGAGATAAATTGATTTTTATGCAATTTTTTTGTGAATGTATTTTCTTGTGTTTCACAAAAATGCCTGCTACAAAATCACTACGCTGCACTATTTTCGTCCTTAAAAGGAAATCTTATTTCCAAAATTTTTTTCAAGATTTAAGAAAGCCCTTGTTATAAGCTGTCCAACTATACCAATAATAAAGCCTTCTCTCCATTTAAACTCTGAATAACGATCACACAAAGACCACCATGCAGTTTTTATGATGTACTACTTTGCTGCTTCTACTCGTAGCCGGTATACATAATAACTGGGGTGAGACCACAGTTCCAAAAATGCATGTCTAATCAGCATGTTTGACACATCTATGGAAAGCTCAAAAGTTTCCAATTCTGAAAAATGTATTTTTTAGTCTGGTCACATGACTTAATTAGCATATCGATACCTCATTAAAATATGTGATTTTTTAATTTTACATAATCCTAAAATCTAAAGTTTCTATGAGGAAGAGCATAAAATTCTAGCTGGATTTCATAGTTTATATGTGAAAATCGAAACATTATTCATTGCTTAAATGGAATTCAAAATAGTGGGCAGAGCTGAAATTCAATACGATTTTAGGCTCTGCCCCTTTTTACAAATGCTTTTTACGCACTTAATAATTGTCCGATTAATTTCTCTGAAATATCAAAATAACCTAGAATTTTATGCAGTATTAGAATATCATACCATTTCTTACTTTACTTTAAAAGTATTTTTTTTGTATTTATTATTATGTAAAATTATGCAAATTAGGTCATGTGATAAAAATGTTTTTTAAATTTTGAATCTGGAATTTTTTCAGGTTTTGATTAATGTACTACGCATGTTGATAGGCCAATTATTTGAGAAATTATGATCAAAAGTATTTAGAAACAGGAAGTGGATCCTGAACATTGACAATCCTGGGTGGAAGTATTGAGGGTTATCTGTGCATGTGTGTTACCTTGTGAAGATGAGCTTGATATTCTGAAGGTGAGCTTTATGCTCTGGTATACAGTTTACATAACTATATCACTGAAAATATCAGTCATTACTTCAGATAACATCCAGATATGAAGATAACAAAATCTTTCATGAAATGACGGAAGTCACAGGCAATTCAGAGTGATCAGCACACAATATACTTCCCGATTAAAACACAGTGCTCAGCGTAAAATGCCATCTTGGAGACTAAATATGTTAAGCTGCACCCCATAACTTTATCAAGGTCAGAGTTTGGAAGGCAAGGATAATCCAAAGCAGCAATTAAGCTTGGATACATCTCTAATGGGGTGTCATCCCTGTGATGTGCTGATCACCTCTTTGTTCTCTGTAGGGTACTTTTCACAACTGTATTTTAAGATGTCTTACATGATACTCAACCTCAGAGGTGCTGGACACCGTGGCAAGTGTCTGCTTCACCGTCCATTGCATCGCATGGACACTGTGGCAAGTGTCTGCTTCACCGTCCATTGCATGGACATCGTGGCAAGTGACTGCTTCACCGTCCATTGCATGGACACCGTGGCAAGTGTCTGCTTCACTGTCCATTGCATGGACACCGTGGCAAGTGACTGCTTCATCGTCCATTGCATGGACACCGTGGCAAGTCTCTGCTTCACCGTCCATTGCATGGACACCGTGGCAAGCGTCTGCTTCACCATCCATTGCATGGACACTGTGGCATGGAGAGTGATTGGATGGTATCAAGTGTCAGAGTGGTCCTCTCTTGGTCACATGATTTATATGCTCCTACCTGTCTGTATGAGGAATGTTCCACAAAAAAATAAAATTACAATATCCTGGTGATTATCATGGTGACAACCAGGTTGGTGAGCTCCCTACATCATAAGTCTGTGCAGGCTGTGTCTGGGGTGCATACTTACCTGATTCCAGATCGGATAGTTGTGCAGGGACCGACCAAAAAGTATATTCAATGATTAATCTTGAATCTGATAGGCACTCAGAGCCTATGCAAGTAGAAATGACATTTTGATTTTGAAATCCTTTTTTTCTCATTGCAGACTGGATACAAGTGGTGAGAGCAACGTTATGTCTAGGACTTTTATTCTACCTATTTACTGTTACCTGCATCACGACTAGACTCTTGTACAGAATCGTGGGATTCAACAGATGGAGAAACATGGCATTACACACCCTCAATGTCATGATAGCAAGTATGATACAATATTTACTTAATCAATCAGTAACTAATATGGCTTAAATCAATGTTTTTAACCTTTGTGATATTAGTCAATCCAAGAAACAAAATTTCAAAGCATGGGTGTAACATACACTTTTTAGTGTTGTGTGCCACGACATTGAACTTTTTTGTGAAAGGGAGCAAAATATCTATAAATCGCTATTATTATTTGTTCAAAACAATTGTGTAGAAAATTCGCCTTGAGACACAAGAATTCAAATCCTGGCTATTTTCTATCAAGTGCCATGGGCATACATTTTCTGGAATAAGCGCTTCATCAAGATAAGTGTCCATTTTATATAATAAGATTACAGAGACTCTCGTGGAATGAGATTAATATTATACAGTTTTCATGACAGCATTGTTGATTGTTATTCCATTTTAAGGCCTCACACTATATATCATTTTAGAGTTCAAAAATCAAAGTATTGAATCATAAATCTGTGATTCTATGTACGCAACACTTGTACGTCGTGACTGTAATTCGCCATTAAAGGCTTTATGATAATGCAAATGATCCCTAGCAATTCTTCGAAAGGAATAGGGCATTGAGTCCTGTAGACAGATTTTATCTGACCTGATGTACTAATTGATACTTTATGCAATATATATTTGCCACATATTTGGAATATATTCATCTGGAATCCATCCCAGCAAACACACCTCCACCAGATCAGCTATAATTCCATAGTATCACAGAAGCATGTTCAACACACTTTACCGGACAAATAAAAAGCAATTAAAAGAATTCTGAAGTGAGATCATCTATTCACTATTTAGGATATACCACAAATGTTTTCTTGAAATTTGTATATTTAATATTATATTGGTTTGTTTTAGGTGTATTGACCTCGGTGGCTGTGACTATCTATGGTATAGAGATGAAGGCACCAATCTCATTTCTTCTATATTTAATATTATATTGGTTTGTTTTAGGTGTATTGACCTCGGTGGCTGTGACTATCTATGGTATAGAGATGAGGGCACCAATCTCATTTCTTCTATATTTAATATCATATTGGTTTGTTTTAGGTGTATTGACCTCGGTGGCTGTGACTATCTATGGTATAGAGATGAGGGCACCAATCTCATTTCTTCTATATTTAATATCATATTGGTTTGTTTTAGGTGTATTGACCTCGGTGGCTGTGACTATCTATGGTATAGAGATGAGGGCACCAATCTCATTTCTTCTATATTTAATATCATATTGGTTTGTTTTAGGTGTATTGACCTCGGTGGCTGTGACTGTCTATGGTATAGAGATGAGACACCAATCTCATTTCTTCTATATTTAATATCATATTGGTTTGTTTTAGGTGTATTGACCTCGGTGGCTGTGACTATCTATGGTATAGAGATGAGGGCACCAATCTCATTTCTTCTATATTTAATATCATATTGGTTTGTTTTAGGTGTATTGACCTCAGTGGTTGTGACTATCTATGGTATAGAGATGAGGGCACCAATCTCATTTCTTCTATATTTAATATTATATTGGTTTGTTTTAGGTGTATTGACCTTGGTGGCTGTGACTATCTATAGTATAGAGATGAGGGCACCAATCTCATTTCTTCTATATTTAATATTATATTGGTTTGTTTTAGGTGTATTGACCTCGGTGGCTGTGACTATCTATGGTATAGAGATGAGGGCACCAATCTCATTTCTTCTATATTTAATATTATATTGGTTTGTTTTAGGTGTATTGACCTCGGTGGTTGTGACTATCTATGGTATAGAGATGAGGGCACCAATCTCATTTCTTCTATATTTAATATTATATTGGTTTGTTTTAGGTGTATTGACCTCAGTGGTTGTGACTGTCTATGGTATAGAGATGAGGGCACCAATCTCATTTCTTCTATATTTAATATCATATTGGTTTGTTTTAGGTGTATTGACCTCGGTGGCTGTGACTATCTATGGTATAGAGATGAGGGCACCAATCTCATTTCTTCTATATTTAATATTATATTGGTTTGATTTAGGTGTATTGACCTCGGTGGCTGTGACTGTCTATGGTATAGAGATGAGACACCAATCCCAGTTCTTCTATATTTAATATTATATTGGTTTGTTTTAGGTGTATTGACCTCGGTGGCTGTGACTATCTATGGTATAGAGATGAGACACCAATCCCAGTTCTTCTATATCTCCTTCTATATGTGTTGTGCATCTGCTGTTTTGGGACTTTCCTCATTTGGAGTTTCATTTGGACTTTTGCAAAATGAAAGATTTTATTGAATGCTTTTAAAAGGTCACTTGTTGACATCTTCTATACCTTGAGTCCTATCTATGAGAAGTTGAAACTTGTGTATTTAACTTTCAAATATATTTCAAATGTTTAGAACAAACAAACACACACACACAAACAAACAAATATATGAATAAGTATATGAAACTGTTATAAGCAGGTATAGCGCACACTGTCCACCAGGGGCACACGCAAACTATTACACCACGTGATAGGTTCACCACGTCGCCCTCTGGAGGAGTTTGGGTATAGAGACCAGTACAGGCCACTGCACACGGCCCTCCTCAGCTTCAATCCAGGAAGAGTTTTATGATTGGTTAGATATTTTCACACCTTTATGCCTAAGACTGATTGGTTAATTTGTCCACACTCACACAGAACACAGTCACAATATGTTTCAGTAAGGCTATCTGTCTTATATATGTATAATGTCTGTAAAGTAAATTATATTCGAAATATTAATATTTTTTCGTCGATATCATGAACTGAAAAAATAAAAATAAAAAAAAATAAAAAAATAAAAAAAAAATTTAAAAAAATAAAAAAAATAAAAAAAAATAAAAAATAAAAAAAATAAAAAAAATAAAATACAAATCACCATAAATTGTAACATGATCTCTCTTGATATATCAAAGATCATTGTTTATTTTATCTTTCTTGATATATCAAAAATTGTTATTTGTTTTAATTTTTGAAAAAAGATTTTTAGTTGTTTAAATTTTTGAAAAAGGAAAATAAAAACACCACTTAGTCATTTTGTCATCTATTAGTTTACTACTTTCTTGATGAACTTTGAATCTTAAACATGTTGACCAGCATTTGATTTGTTTTTATATGCGATATCGGGTTGGGTTGTCATGTCAAAGAACTGCGGCATGATAATTTAGTAAGGCTACACTATATCTGATGCAAGCTGGTCTCATCATGAAATGAATAAAACAATGTTGAAAATGACGCAAAACCTCAAACAAACTCTCCTGGATAATGTAATTTAAATGTATTTACACTGACAGCTTTCATGAAATCTGGTTTTCAAGCACCATTCACCGATCATCAATTTACACCAATTTCTGTGCAATTTGAAAGTAGACAAATCAAAATTATCCATTGAAAATTTTGTCAAACTTTGCTCAGCTGACTAATGATCTAGTGCAAATACCTACTTAGAACAGGTATCATTAGATTTGCAGGGACTACAGTAACAGACTCCTCAACGGGGAGAGTGAACCACTGGGCACTGTGGATGAGTGTTAAATGAAAAGAAACAAAAAGTATAACCTGTTACTACCAATACACCAGTATAGAGAGCGCTAGTGCTGAAGTTACTAATGCAGTGCTGTGGAACATGGTACAGAGGGGCCACTGGCGGTAAAGTTACTAATGCAGAGCTGTGGAACATGGTACAGAGGGCACCACTGGCGGTGGAGTTACTAATGCAGTGCTGTGAAACATGGTACAGAGGGCGCCACTGGCAGTGGAGTTACTAATGCAGTGCTGTGGAACATGGTACAGAGGGCACCACTGGCGGTGGAGTTACTAATGCAGTGCTGTGGAACATGGTACAGAGGGCGCCACGGGCGGTGGAGTTACTAATGTAATAATAATAATAATAATAATAAAATTTGGATAGCGCTGATACCAGACAAGTCTGTTCATAGCGCTGAGTTCAGGACATGCATCCTGAAGAGATGAGTTTTCAGCCTACTCTTAAACGAGGAGACTGAAGTGCTTGTCCTAATATTAGTAGGCAAGGAATTCCATAGTCGTGGACCTACAGATGAGAAGGCCCTGTCACCTACTGTCCTTAGCCTGGTATTAGGTACCTGTAGGTGGGTGCCATCATTGGATCTTAGACAGCGTTCACCTTCTTTAATCAGGAGTAGATCCCGCAAGTAAGGCGGAGCCTTACCATTAAAGGCTTTCCAGGTTAATAGAAGAATTTTAAAATCAATTCTCGCATGAACGGGAAGCCAATGCAGTTCCCTTAATTTTCCTGAAATGTGATCAAATTTCCTGATTTTTCCAACTACCCGTGCTGCAGAGTTTTGGAGGTATTGCAGTTTCCTGATGTCAGTTTTAGGAAGACCCGCCAGAAGACCATTACCATAGTCAAGGGTGGATGTAACAAAAGCATGGGTAAGTGTTACCGCGGTCTTCTCGTCTAGACAATGTCTGATGGCCGCCAGGTTCCTGATGTGATAATAGCCTTTCTGACACATTTTCCTGATCTGGGCCTTCATGTCCATGTTGGAGTCAAATGTGATACCAAGGTCAACAACTGACTGACTAGGAGCAATATCAGAGTCACCCACTCTGATTGTGGTTGGGATACTGCTATGGGTGGTAGTACTGTACCTGTCAGTACATATGAGCATCTCAGTTTTTCCATCATTTATCTTCATCTTGTTTGATATGAGGAAGTTTCTGACTTCACTGACACACTCCTCCAGTTTGTGTCTGCTCATATCCACATGATGGGGAGAAGCGTGGTCAACAGGGATGTAGATCTGAGTATCATCTGCATAAATGTGATAGCTCAGACCATATTTTGCAAGTATATCAGATAGGGGTGTCATGTAAATGGTGAACAGTATAGGACCCAGGACTGAGCCTTGGGGTACCCCATATTTTAAGGATTTGAGACTGGATTTATGGGTCCCCACCTTCACACATTGCTTTCTGTCCATTAGGTATGACCGAATCCAGGAGAGTGCATGACCTTTGACGTTGCATCTATCCCTCAGCCTGTCCAAAAGGATTTGATGGTCAATAGTGTCAAAGGCAGCGGAAAGGTCAAGCAACAACAAGATAACTGCCTTTCTATTGTCTAGGCAACCCAAGATATCATTTTGCACTTTTAACAAAGCGGTTTCAGTGCTGTGATATTCTTTGTAGGCTGATTGAAACTTGTCAGTAAGACCATTCCTTACAAGATGGGGGACTAGTTGGTCTGCAACCACCCTCTCGGTTAGTTTAGAGACAAATGTTAGGTTGGAAACAGGCCTATAGTTTTTTTCAACCAGTTCTAGACCGAGTTTCTTCAGCAGGGGTGTTATGATGGCTATTTTCATATTTTCCGATACTGCTGATTCCATCAGTGATTTATTTATGATGGAAGTAATGATTGGTAGGAGGTCATCTAAGAGGTCAAGTAAGAGCCAGGTTGGAATTGGATCCAGGTCACATGACTTCTTTGCAGACCTTTTGACCAATTTCCGTACGTCGTCAATGGTTAAGGGTGTGAACCTTTCCAGACATGTAGTACTATTGTTCGCAGTGTCACCTGGTGGCGAAGTTTGGCAGGGTGGAGCGTTATCAATGTTCAGGCGGATTCTCTCTATTTTTTCAAGAAAGAATGTGTTGAACTTCTCAGCTTGAGTAGTCTGACAGTCAGATTGGGGCATAGGTGTGTCCTTTTTCTTGTGCATGACTGTGTCAATGACTCTAAAAAGCTTTTTATGTTTGTTTTCCTCAACCAGGTTGGAAAAATATGATGATTGAGCAGATTTAAGCATTGAGTTGTATTGTTCCTCTGAGAGTTATACAGCTCCTTGTCAATTTGAGAGCCAGTCTTGCTCATTTTTCTCTCAAGCCTCCTCTTGAGAGATCTTTCCAGCTTTAATTGGTCACTCATCCAAGGTACAGGTTTGCGTTGGGTGACCATGGCAACTTTGATAGGTGCATGTTTGTCCATGAGTGACGTGAGTTCCCTATCATAATAATTCACCATGTCCTCCAATGATAAATGTTCCCAAGTTGTGTCTCTGTCAGTTAGGGATTTGATGTCCCTTCTTAGGGATTCAAGATCTAGTCCCTTGAAATTCCTAAATTTGATAGATTTTTTGGGGGGTTTAGGAGGTATAATATCAAGGTAAATCTTAATCATTTTATGATCAGATAGGTACTCATCTACCAGGTGACTCTTCATGAGTTTATTACCCCTAAAGGTCATGATTAGATCAAGGGTGTTCCCTAACCTATGGGTTGGTTCCTGAACCCATTGTGTTAGATCAAAGGTAGATAGGATGTCATTAAACTTAATGACATCAGGCTTTAAGGGCAGGTTGACATGGAAGGTTTGTATATCACCACAAATGTTATCTTTTTTCCCTTCAATGTGATGGATGACTCCATGAGCTCCATGGTGGTGACTACTGGTTGGTTGGCCCTATTGGTTGTGAAGGGGAGTTCAGATTTGTATAAAATCCCTAATCCTCCCCCTGTGCGACCAATCCTAGGAAAAGACTCAAATTCAAGTGACCCTTCTTTAAGTTCACTTTTAACTTTGTCAGATTTTGAGTCATGCATCCAAGTCTCAGTCATGAACAGGGCATCAAGGTCATGCTCAGTAAAATAATCTTTTACTGGCAGGATCTTGCTAGATATGCTCTGTACATTGCAACATCCAATATTTAATGTTTTCTTCCCGTTTCTATTAGGATTTTTAATACGAGAATGCTGTTTATTTACAATCCGTGGCTGACCACGTGTAGTTGGAGCCGGCCCTGAGACGTGATTGGTCGAAACAGAAGACGAATGTGTATTGCCATTGTTTATGTTTACGTTCGGACCACGTGTTTCCACGAGCCGATGTGATTCGGGTGTTTCCGGATCTGATAGACAATGGTAGCGATTTGTGGTCGTTCGTCTGTTCTCGTGGCTCCTACTAGCAGCGCCACCTATGATAATTTTGCCAAAACTGCATGATTTTGACGAATTGCATGGACTTTCAACATATTTGTTGTTCAGTCTATGCTTTTGTGGCCGAGGAGGCAGAATAAATATGTTTTCCCAAAGAAGATGCTTTGGGTGCGATATTTGTGTATATCTAACAAAATTGAACTGACAATTTTGCTTGCTCACCCCATGTACAGATAGTAGCGTGTCTGATTTTATGTAATCGCAGGTATCGAGCACCAATCGAAATTGAGCAGGGAACAGTTCAATTTCATGTTCCGACTCAAATATATTAATATTTGAGGTGGCGATAATATCCTGCATTGACCTGTAGTGGGCACGTGACAAAATATGAAAATTAATATTTTTCAAAGAAAGATTCTTTCTAAAAGTGTTCGTATGATTGTCACAAAGCAGAATTTTTTTCGACCCTATACCATTATGGGGCAAGGAGAGCGTCTTTGTGGTTTTGTTACTATTCTTATCGTATATGCTGAAGCAGGAACATATACAAACAAAGCCATGATGGTGTAACATTGAACAGGTAGGTAATCTCTGTTGTTCTTTTCTGTTAGGGGGCGCTGAGGCCAGCTAACTTAGAGATTTAACGGTAGAGGCGCTGTGAGCCGCCCGTCAATAGAAGCTATATATAGCACTAATATTAGAAATTTTAGCAGAGTTTTGGGGTAATTTAGCTAAAAATTTCTTTAGGTAGTAAATACCTGGGGGGTAAAATGCAAGAAAGGGCTATTTGTATAGCCGCTTGCAATTTAGTTGGTTTGGACAGCGGGTGGAGCAGGTAACGAGTACTCTGTTCTTCCACCGTCGGAACAAGTCCGAAAAACACTGTATAATAGTTTAATATACCGAATTTGCTTCTAGAAGTGACTGAAAATGTGTCCAGACACGTATAGCGTGCAAATTAGATTGGTATATGTACCTATAAATAGGTATATTGCAAGAAAGAACCACTTGCGTAGTTGCTTGCAAATGTGTATTGGACAGCGGGTGGTGCGTCACAACAAGAAAAAATGGCTGGTAGTAGCCCCTTGTTTGTGTATCAACAACCACCGTCGGAACAAGTCCGAAGATCACTGTAGTTTCAAAATATGTCGCTGATGGGTCTGAAGGTGATTCTAGACACCAGAAGCAACAAGTTTTATGAATACAGAGGATATAAGGTATCAGACCAAGCACTCGACACTGGCAGCAAAGAGTGGATACTCGTGAGCGCGGTGCCTCGCAAAGACAACACAGTATAATCCCGCCCTCGCGAGCGGATTTCCAATCAAAACTGCCGTCAGAGCTTGCAATAAGTCTGATATCAGATAGACCTTTGTATAGACCGGGTTCTCTGCGAGAAAGTGAGGCGATAGACTAGCAATAGACTCCAGAAAATCGACCAAGAAGGACGATTTTATCGGAGCTCAAATGAAAGCCGCCATTCCACTCTCAACGCATGCGCAGAACCCCCAAAGCGGTCCATAGTGTTATGGAACATGGTACAGAGGACGCCACTGGCAGTGGAGTTACTAATGCAGTGCTGTGGAACATGGTACAAAGGGTGCCAGTGGCGGTGGAGTTACTAATGCAGTGCTGTGGAACATGGTACAGAGGGCGCCACTGGCGGTGGATTTACTAATGTAGTGTTATGTAACATGGTACAGAGGACGCCACTGGCAGTGGAGTTACTAATTCAGTACTGTGGAACATGGTACAGAGGGCACCACTGGCGATGGAGTTACTAATGTAGTGTTATGTAACATGGTATAGAGGGCGCCAGTGGCGGTGGAGTTACTTATACAGTGCTGTGGAACATGGTACAGAGGACGCCAGTTGCAGTGGAGTTACTAATGTAGTGTTATGGAACATGGTACAGAGGACGCCACTGGTGGTGGAGTTACTAATGCAGTGCTGTGGAACATGGTACAGAGGGTGCCACTGGCGGTGGAGTTACTAATGTAGTGTTATGGAACATGGTACAGAGGACGCCACTGGCGGTGGAGTTACTAATGCAGTGCTGTGGAACATGGTACAGAGGGTGCCACTGGTGGTGGAGTTCCTAATGCAGTGCTGTGGAACATGGTAGAGAGGGTGCCACTGGGGGTGGAGTTACTAATGCAGTGCTGTGGAACATGGTACAGAGGACGCCACTGGCGGTGGAGTTACTAATGCAGAGCTGTGGAAAATGGTACAGGGGACACCACTAGCAGTGGAGTAAATAATGCAGTGCTGTGGAACATGGTAGAGAGGGCGCCACTGGCGGTGGAGTTACTAATGCAGAGCTTTGGAACATGGTACAGAGGACGCCACTGGCGGTGGAGTTACTAATGCAGTGCTGTGGAACATGGTACAGAGGACGCCACTGGCGGTGGAGTTACTAATGTAGTGTTATGGAACATGGTACAGAGGACGCCACTGGTGGTGGAGTTACTAATGCAGTGCTGTGGAACATGGTACAGAGGACGCCACTGGCAGTGGAGTTACTAATGCAGAGCTGTGGAACATGGTACAGAGGACGCCACTGGCGGTGGAGTTACTAATGCAGAGCTGTGGAACATGGTACAGAGGACGCCACTGGCGGTGGAGTTACTAATGCAGTGCTGAGGAACATGGTACAGAGGACGCCACTGGCGGTGGAGTTACTAATGCAGTGCTGTGGAACATGGTACAGGATGGATCCCCCTCGGGATAAAATGATCACATATGCAAATGTAGTCCTTCACGTAGGCATTTACTAGTGTTTGATCCACGATATATAACTTCAAAATGACTAACTGCACAGCGCCAAAGAGTGGCAAACCCTTTGAAAAAGGGCCGCATGTGTTTTAGCAAAGAAGCCAAGATTTATTTATGCTATTCTGTCAAATGCCTGTTTTGTTTTGTCAGAATGTCTGTTACTCTGAATCCCTAAATCGCTGCCAGAATGCTTGTAGTGCTGTTATCTCAATTAGAATACCTGATATGCTGATATCTCAGTTAAAATGTCTGATAAGATTTTAAAAAAGAAGAAAAAATGTTGATAATATTCCTGATGATAAAGGAAAACATTACCTGACCAGACACAATGACAGGAAATTAGCCTCTCTCTGAACACAAAGGGAACCAGAAGCTATCCAGTCTAAAGAAATACAGAGAGTTGTCCACCGTTGTCCATTTGTCCACCTGGGCAACTTATTCAGCAAGACAATTACAGAATAGTATATAAAGGAACACAGGGCAGTTGCTTATTGTCCTTCCACTGATGAGACTAAATTACTGTCGAAACGCGTCTGGATCTAAGAACCCCTTTAAGACAATTTATGACAAGAGGAATCCCTTCCGCTTTGCAGTTTTTCATTCTATTGTATTCCCAGTTTAATTACTATCAGGCACTATGAGCAGCCAGTGTTGGGAATCAATGTCGCGATATTAATGTTAACTTTACCTTTAAATGTTAACTTTACCTTTTAATGTTAACTTTACCTTTTAATGTTCACTTTACCTTTTAATGTTGACTTTACCTGTAAATGTTGACTTTACCTGTAAATGTTAATTTTACCTTTAAATGTTACCTTACCTTTAAATGTTAACGTTAACTTTACCTTTTTACTTCATAATTTCTTCTAAAATCATTGTATATTTTCCTGTTTATTTGTTTCATATATCCTTATCACAACAAAATCATGGAGGATAAGGTAGGAGATATTACAATAACATACACGCAATGCCATTCAGATTTACATTTATTTGATAATCTTTTATGTACTTTACAATAATTTGTGCATATCTTGAGTATATCATTTTCACAATTATTTGCTTAATGATAAAGTAAAATGACATCTCCCAATCTTTCTCACCAGTGACAAGCCTTAAACACCAAATCATTTAGCCTTTTTTCTCAATATTATGCCATAAGTGATATCAATGTATTTCTCTGGGCAGCAGTCATACTGTTTGGCCTCACGCTTAGCATATGTATCAATGACCTCAAATCGTGGATTTGGCGAGTAGCTGCTGAGGTCTATCATCGAATTACTTGACCTCAGATCTATTTGCTCACCACTGTACGTCCATGATCCAAACTGAAATAAAACGTATCATTTTAACATGTTTTACTCCTTTTTACATGTATACAATAAGAACACTTTTTATATGTACAGTGACCGGCAGCCAAATCCGGACACTTTCATGTTTTTCACTCCTGATTTTCACAAAACCTTTCAAAACTGGATAAAACTGCTCACGTCAATAGAAGATCGTCAGTCTTAATTGCATGTGGAGTAAAAATGATACACGTTTAATATTTACAGAGTTATCAGGAAATTTACGCATTCAGGAAACCTGCAGATTGTCCGAGTTTCCATTGACTTATACGGAGAAGTTGGCTACGTCACCACTTCTGACGTCATTTTACAGTGACTCAATCAGTCGTGCCGTGAAAACAAATAAACACTTCTAATAGTGATATTATGAAATGTTCCTTACTTTCATTGTGCAGTTGTAGTTACTTCCGTTTTGATGACACTGACTTTTCAAGAAAACTGGAGGTACCCACATGACATAGCCATCACGTGTCACCACTGCGTTTGTATTGACCACCTTAGCTGGTCCATCAATCCTACATAAATAAAAATGCTAAATGATACTGTTGACAAAATAAAGTTAACTTAATAATCACAATGCCTGTGTGTTACCAGAAATATTTAAACAGAGATTGGAAAGACCAGGTCTACCACTAGGTGTCAACACGGTGCAATTGGTTTTGCACACATTACAATACAGTTCTCCATCTAAATGCTGTAAAACAGTACCTTTATAATCTACTGTATCCACTTAATGTCAACATGATGATCAAAAGACAATAACATGGTCCATTTGTAAAATAAACAGTGAAAATTCCCTTGACAAGCTGACCAAATGGCCATATGTGCTGAACAGGAAGTGGCGACGGTGGCGCCGCCACGAGATCGGTTCACCTGAGCTATAATGCAGAACTTCAGCTTGTTTCCAATCTCTGTTTTAAATGTGTCTGGTGTTACGTTTAACCGGGATTAACATGGTGCAACTTTGTTAGTAAATTATACATGGAATCATCTTGTGGAATTATCCTGTGTTATTTCTGAGGACTTACTTATATAATTCAGATTTTAGGCATATTCTGCAAAATTATCATTTATTCACATGCATGTTTGCCTCGTGACCTACATATCATGTTGTCACATGACCTACATATCATTTTGTCACATGACCTACATATCATATTGCAGCAGGTCCGGTTTCCAGATCCTTTCCGGTTGGAGACGCAGACTTTTTACTTCACACTCTCTTGTGGTCCATGTCAGAAACTCATCCTTCCATGTCTGTCCTCAGGAAGTGTGAAAATAACAGAACACCATTGATTTTTCAATGAAACAGAATGATAAATCCAAATTTGATTGATAAATCAAATTTGAATTGGACTTTTGTTTCATGCCATGTGACATGATGATAAATGGATCAAATAATAAAAACCTGAAATAATTTAATTTAGAAAGTAGAAATAACAGAAATAAATGTTCTATTACAATTGTCATCCACATGTTTAGGGTGATAACACCAGTATCGTTATTGAAGTCTTCAATTCTTTGAAGACTGAGACCCATATTCACTGTCATGTTGGATGAAAGAGTTTTGACAGGCCTTGCATCGGTGTCATAGTCCGATAGCAGACTTCTGATCAATCTTGCCTGCTCCTAAAACAGTTATATATTTCCCTCAAATAATCATACCAGATACAAACACATCATGTTCAGGAAAGATAATTAAAAAATACCAGAGGGTAAGCATTGTATAATCTTACATTTCCCCGGTTACTTTTCACCCTCTGACGCCGAGCCTCAGACGCCACAGCGGTCGCCACGACAAGCAAAATGACAATGCTGATTTTCATAATTATTTTGTGTTGCCTGCAATGCATGTAACATATATTAACATATATCATTATAAGTAAAAATCTGCCAAAGCAATGGTTCTTTTCTGTTTTTCTCCTTCATTTTGGCATGATATTGATAAGCAATGGAGAATCAAACTCAGGATAAATCTTCCTCCTTCTAAATAAACCATTATCCAATATTTACTGACCATATTTTAGTATAGGAACATTGTTATCCGCTATATAAACTATATTCAGAAGTAACATATCCTAATACAGGGATTTAGTTATCATTACTTTGGTATATTAAACTATATAGATATTATCATATCCTGGTACAAGGATATAGCTATCATGATCTATTTAATGAACTTAACAGAATTATCATATTTATCCCATGAACATAGTTATCGTCTAGTGTATTAACAATACATTTTTTATAAAAAAAAGCAATAGAATATGTCATACTCACACAATAGGATGATACCTCCTACTGTCATAGAGATAGCACCTCTATGTGTCTCTATGGGAGCTGTCCAGTGCCATATATTTCCTTACATATGCTATATTCCCTGTCACATTATGGTAATAAGACACTAATTACATATCGGTGTGGCCTACTGGCCTGAAAACTGGGCTTCTAGTATATAATTGTATTTGAACAAGTTTAGGTCCACTTGCCGAATGCAGAATAATGTTAAACTACATAATGTAATTAGATTGCATGAACATAATAATATATAATAATAATAATAATAGACTTTATTTTCTGAGGATAATACATATTGAGGCGAGCTCATCTTCCATATGGTCCTCTAAGGTGTTAGTACATATTATATACACAGTTACATTAAAAACTTTAAAAACATTAAAATCTCAGTTTCTAGATAAATGCCACTTCATGTATTCATGTTTAAAACTTTCGAGTGACTGTGCTTCCCTTACATAACTTGGCAGGGAATTCCAAATCAAAGCGCCAGAGTATGCAAACGAGTCTGTATACACCTTGAGATGTTTGTTACATTTCTGAAGATACAAAAGTGTCTTATCACTAGAACTCCTTGTTGTTCTTGTATTCACCTCATGGACATATTTGAACATGTTTTTCATATACACAGGGGTGAGGCCATTAAGTGATTTGTATACCATTTGTGCTTTTCGATATTGAATTCTTTCCATTACTGACATCCATTTGAGTCTTTGTAGTAAAGGTTTTGTGGCTGTCTGGGTGGGCAAGTCGTATATCATGCGGGCAGCTCTTTTTTGTAGCTTAAACAATTTACCCACAGGAGCCGATCCCCATACAGTACTGCAATAATCAAAATGTGGAAGTATAAAGGCCTGACAGAATTTTATGCGAGCTGCAGTTGGAAGAACTGGTTTAATCTGGCGGAATCTTGCCAGGAGCATACTGACAGTTTTGTGAACTTTGTCAACATGCCCCTTCCAAGAGAGATGCTGGTCCACCATTACCCCAAGCAGCTTGTCTTGTGTAACATTGGTCAGTGCTTTTTCATCCACTATAATCTTTATCTCCTTGATAGGAAGCCTGTTATACTTTTGTAATGTGGTTATCAGCATTGCTTTTGTCTTATCAGCATTTTTGGCCATTTTGTTCCTATCACACCAAGTAGCAATGCTGTTCATGTCTGTACCCAGCCTGTCCTCTACGAGAACCACGGTTTTATCTGCAGCACCAAGTGTGCTGTCATCAGCATACATGTCTAAATCTGACTTTTCTGGTTCCAAAGCCATGTCGTTCATAAAAATAATAAACAGCAAGGGGCCGAGAATGGACCCCTGTGGGACTCCCGATGTGACAGGCTGGGGTTCAGACTTAACATTTTTAATCTGAACATACTGTGAACGATTTTCTAAGTATGATGTGAACCATTTCAGGGCATGCTCACTTACTCCATACAAAGACAACTTACGAAGTAACAGCTTGTGGTCAACCATGTCGAATGCCTTTCGGAGATCAAGTAGGACAATGCCTGTCAGGTCTCCCCTGTTCATATTTTCTGCCCACTCTGATGCCATTTTGGCGAGGGCAGTTTCACATGAATGCAGCATTCTGAAGCCAGATTGAGCAATGTGAAGCAGGCCGTACTCTACAAAGAAGCCATACAGAGCATTGTGAACGTGCCTTTCCAGTATTTTAGAAAGGACACAGAGTATACTGATTGGTCTGTAGTTGCCTTTCTCATCTTTTTTCCCACCTTTGAAGATGGGACACACTCTGGCAAGCTTCCATACAGTTGGAAACTTGCTCATACTAATGCTCAAGTTTAGGATTTTGGTGACAGCATAGGCAATAGTATTTGCTGACAGTCTGAGCAATTTTGATGACAGTCCATCACCACCAACAGCTTTGTGTGGGTCTAAAGATTTTAACTCTTTTAGGACAAAATCTTCAGTGACAGGGGGGATGTCAAACACTATATCAGTGGGCTTTTTGGAATCAATGAATGTTTTTAATTTCTCAAAGTTTGGTGGTGATGCACTGTTATTTGTCAGATAGTTGCTCACAATATGTGCAAAGAAGTCATTCATTGTTGTGGCAATGTCATGTAGCTCTGTGATCACAGTTTCACCCTCCTGTAGTTTTGGTGGAGGGGGAGCTTTTGCTTTTGGATCTAACTCATTTATATATTTCCAAAATTGTCTGATGTCTGAGGTACATTTTTCAATAAGATTTGTATAGTATTCTCTTTTGGCTGTTCTTATTAGCCACACCACTTTATTACGCCAGGCTTTGTAATTGTCCTCATCATCTGCCTGTTTGTACTGATCTCTAAGATTTATTGCCTCAGATATATCATCACTCATCCATTCTGGCTGTTTTTCTCTTTTTACTCTTTTTTCACGCCATGGCAAGTGATCATCTATAACACTTTCAAATAATGAGGTCCACATATCAAGTGCATCGTCAGGGTCATCAAACATATCTAGGGTGGACCATGGTACTTTAGCAATGTCTGCGTTAAATTTGTCAGCATCAAAGTCTTTTGAACACCTGTACCTTATAGTTGTGTGTTGACCACTCTTGCTTGTGTTGGTATTGTGCACTAAACATGTTGGAAAGTGGTCACTCATACCTGATTTTGGAACATGGTGTTTCCTTGCCTTACTTTGGTTGGACACATACATATGATCTAACAATGATTTTCTATTTGGTGTTACCCTTGTTGGTTCATCAATTATTTGATCTAGATTAAAACTGTCAATAAGGTCTGTCCATATCTGAGATACCTCTTCTGGCCTCAATAGGTCAAAGTTAAAATCTCCCATGAGAATTACCTCTTTGTTTTCTAGGAAAGCATTTTCAATTTCGTTCTCAAACTTGTTTACCCATTCCTGTGTATTTTGTTCCTCTTGTCTATACACAGTACATATAAGCAATGGGGCTGCATTTTTGTGTGACCTGACCTCTACCCATATGGTCTCAAAGTCATCTCCTGTCTCTAAATCATCTCTCCTGGTGTAGTCTATCTGCTTGCTGATATAGGTTAGGACTCCACCGTGTGCAGCAAATGTTCTGTCTTTCCTTTCTGGGGGCTCCCAGTAGTCTGCTACTGTCACAAAAGAGTCTGTGTAGCTTGGATTGAGCCATGTTTCTGTTATTCCCAGAATGTCAGGTTGGTGTTTTGGCTCCCTGATCATCCTTTTTATTTGGTCTGTTTTATTGGTTATGCACTGGACATTCCAGTGGGTAATCTTCATTCCCCGTGGATCATCATCATTAAACAGAGTCACAGTGCTGTCCCTGTTTCCATTATACATGTGCGCACCCTTGTTTGTGGTGTATATTGATCCATGCACATGCTTGTTTATGTAGTTATGCAATTGAATCAGCTGACTGGTTTGACCTGGGGTCACCCCAAGCCAGCTGTGCTGGGCCAGGTTTGGTAATAAATCCAGCATAAATGGGGGATTGTAGAGAACTGTTGTATTCTGGCCTTGTAGAGTTACATTTACAAGCCAGGTTGTTTGATAGCTTGTAGCATTGGAGATTTGGCTTATGGCTGTACTCCATGGTTGGTCGCCCTCAGCCACATGCAGTGTCAATGGGGCAAAACAGAAGGCCAACACAAGCCAGGTAATCCCAGGTATGAACAAATGCTCATAATCCTGCTGTGATGGCTGCCTATTTCTGGGCCTGCTGGCCACAGAACTGAAGTGGAAATGTCCAATTCTGCATCTCCAGGTAGCAATATCAACACCCATTTTCACACTAGTGTGATCACCACATATTCACTGATCACACAGTCTCACATATATTTCTCCACTGGAAAGATAGATGCCAAAATTTTGACAAAATGTCTCTCTTATTTGAATGTGTAGAACTGTTTTGTTAATTGCAATCCACACCTGAACTTGGATAATGGTCAACCTAGAACATGATCAACATAGTGCATCCAAATGGTATCATACGTCACCAGGACCACATAGTGAAAAAAATACAATGAGTCACTTGTGAGTCATAGTGTATAAATATTTAATGAGTCACTTGAACTGCATAGCGTCTAAATATATAATGAGTCACTTGGACCACATAGTGTCTATATATATATAATGAGTCACCTGAACTGCATAGCGTCTAAATATATAATGAGTCACTTGGACCACATAGTGTCTAAATATATAATGAGTCACTGGAACCACATAGTGTCTATATATATAATGAGTCACTTGGACCACATAGTGTCTATATATATAATGAGTTACTTGGACCACATAGTGTCTAAATATATAATGAGTCACCTGAACTGCATAGCGTCTAAATATATGAGTCACTTGAACTGCATAGCGTCTAAATATATAATGAGTCACCATAACGACAAAGTGCATCTATACATAATGTAAGTTATGAGTACAATGCCAGGATTATAACATAAATGTGATGTCATTTCTGTGTTTCAAACAAATCATGGGTATGTAACCTGATTATAAATGTGAATTTGCAAATATATAGAATAATTCTTAAAGATCACGATAGCTTTATTTCCTACCCATAATAGGAAACAATTTTAATATATTCCTATCAACTCTTCATGTCCAAGTGTTTTGTTTTTGTTTGGATCAATTATGTCTTTTCAGGTTCACCATTTTCAGAGTCAACATTTTCAAGGATTCTTAATGTTGTGAGATATATTGTGAAGAGAGTAAAATATGGCTGATTCCATCAACCACACATTGGCATCATGCCAAGAGACGAGGCCAACTAAATCTTGAAAATAATCTACAAGCTGAAGGTTGGGTCTGGCCAAAGCACAGACCTTTCTTGGTGATGCTTGATTCATCAAAATAAACAAATCAAATTCCTTGTTTTTTTGTTTGTTTATCAAGGTTTTGATTCAGCAATGTAATTTTCACTATGATATCACAGCATATGCTGACCTCTTCGAAGTCGCAGACCTTTAGGAGCAGGGAAAATAACTGTCTGTCAATCTGTCTGTCCGATCATCTCTCAAAAGGTCTTTAAAATTCTTCTCCAAAACTACAAGTAATTTAAGTTTCATATCCTATACAGAGGTAGATATAGAGGTGAAGATTCAGATTCCTTCAACTCTTAGTGATGTCATCATTGACCTCAATGCAATGACCTCGAGGCCACAGATTTTGTACTTGCATATCTCAGCAACCACTCATAAGAGGAAATTAAAATTTATACAGAGATGTTTAAGGCATAACTATGCCTTGTCATGATTTTTTAGTCATGTGACCTTTGACCTTGACATATTGACCTTGAATTCAAAATTTGTGTACATGCAATATCTCAACCATTAAAAGTGAATGGAAAATATCTGTTATATATCCACATTGTATCGAGCACCAAAAACATTTTTTACAGATTGACCTTTGACCTTGATGCTGTGACCTTGACCTTTATATTGTTGTGCAGGCCATATCTCATGAACGATGAATTGGAGTTACTAAATATTGCTTCAGATGATTAATCAACAAAATATGTTTGATATGATTTGATTTTATTGTTTAAATTCAGATATAGAGATCATCAAAATTTCAGATGATTGATCACCAAATTGTGTTTCATATGATTTGATTTTATTGGTTCAATTCAGATTTAGAAATAATCAAAATTGCATTTTTGGTCCATTGGACCAGTTAATTTCTTTTCTCAAACATACACACAAGCAAGATACAATACATCAAGCCTACACAACAAATAATACAAAAAAGTATTAATCTTAATATAAACTAATATGAAGTTAATGAGTTATGTATAATGAGCATGATATTCATGCTTTACTCACATAGTTAATAAAGAAGTTTAAAAGCTTTAAAACAGTTATTAAAGGTAAATTGATATCAAGGTTTGTAAAAGTTTCACAATTCATTTTATCTCGTCAATGATATACATCAGAACTAAAAACCACACATATATACATCTGGCAAAATGTAACTAAGTTCATAATTCATAATAAGAGAGTGGAGAATATTCTTTGCAAAAAATGAGTAATTTGTGCTGACATATTTATGATCTATTGTTGAAATGGATTATATCGGATCTTTTTGGATTGTTCCTGCTCTTTTCTTAACTCGATTTCAGAATTTGTCTAAGTTAAATACCAAACTCTTCATATTTTTCTTTATGTTAATACAATATGTAACCAATGTAATTCAGATTTACCTTTATTTGACATATACTTAAACAATAATTTGAGTATATCATGGGTATAGCATTTTCACTATTTTTGTTTATTATTAAATGTCAATATATATGTAAAAATGTATAATCACAATTGGTCCCACCAGTGGATGATATAAAATGTCTAATTCTAAAATACCAAATTATTGATCCTTTTTTTTCAATGTGATTCCATAGGTAATATCAATATATTCTTCCGGGCAGCAGTCATATTTCTTTACCTCACGCTTGGCATATGTATCAATGATGTCGAATCGTGGATTTTGCATGAAGCTGCTAATGTCTATGTTGGGTCCACTGTTTCTCAGATCTATTTGCTCACCATTGTATGTCCATGATCCAAACTGAAATAAAAAATAAAGCATTTACTCAACATCAATTAATCGGTAATGGTCATATGATGAATTATTTTTTCCAAAACAAAAATGCATGTCTACTTTTCAATAACTGAGAAAAAACGCTCTCTCTATATATGTATATAAATATCTGCCCTCAAATGGCAAAAAGGCAATAAATAGCAAAAGGCAGTCAGTGGCAAAAGGCAGTCATTTTCTATTTCATATTTCAATGTTCTATCGACTGGCTACTTAATTGCTTATTTTCATATCTCTGAGTGTATAATGTTATGAAATATATAACCTGTAAAAGCCAGTTATGAGGTAACATTAATATGCAATGCATTAGGAAAAGGCAGCTCCACTTGTTCAAAGCAATTAATTGATTGCTCTCAACAGTAGCCATAGACAAATACTGCCTAAGGGCAATAACTAACGCCCTGCTCCAATGCATTTTCAATGGGCAAATATCGGGATAGAAATGTAGGTATGTAATAATATCCTAATATCATGATATGGATATATTTCTTACTTTCATTATGCAATCGTATTTACTTCCGCTCTGATGACATTGACTTTTTAGGAAGACTGGAGGCACCCACAGGATAGTACCATCACTTGACACCACTGTCCTCGTGTTGATCATCTTAGATGGCCCACCAACCCTAAATATATAATAATACTGTTATATATTAATGAATCCAATTAAGAAAAGTATTTCACTTAATGTATTTGATTAAGACAAATGTGCACTAGTTTTATTTGTACATAATAGGTCTCTTGGGATCTCACCTGAAAGGTGCACAAGTCTAAAGTTAACTGGGTAACATAGTGAGTATACAATTACAAGTAAAACATTCTGTAAATGCAATAATTCTGCTTAAACGCTCCATGACTTCTTAACCCCATGAATTATTATCTCTATGGCTTGTTAACTCTTTGACTTTTTAACTCTATGACTTATTAACACTTAACACTATATTTATTGACCTACATATCACATTGTCACATGACCTACATATCATATTGTCACATGACCTACACATCATATTGTCACATGACCTACATATCATATTGTCACGTGTCCTTCATATCATATTGTCAGGTGACCTACATATATTCTCACATGACCTACATATCATATTGCAGCAGGTCCGGGATCCAGATCCTTTCCGGTTTGAGACGCAGGCTTGGCACACCAGACTCTACCGGATTCCATGTCAGAAACTCATCCTTCCACATCTGACATCAATAAAATTATAGGAATTAGCATCAACTTATTGTCTATATTGAAAAATATTGGTAATTGTATCAACGTATTGTCGTTATTGAAAATTGTAGGGTAAAGTATCAATTTATTGTCGTAATTGGAAATTATAAGGTACAATATCAACTTATTGTTTCTATTTAAGAATGAAGAGTAGAGAGTTAATGCTTATATTACATATGAATTGATAAGAAGTCATATTTGGAAAGGTGGAATTGAGATGAAAGTAGTGTCTTACAATATTGACCCATAAGTTGAAGGTGATGACATTGGTGTCTTCATTGAAATCTTCAATTCTTTGCAGATTGAGACCTAGAAGCACCGTTATGTTGTCTGAGGGAGATTTGACTGGTCTTGCATCTGTGTCATAGTCATATAACAATTCTTTGATCAGTCTTGCTTCTTCCTGTAAACCCACACAATATTGTCCACAAATAAAACTCTATATATGTAATTCCATACAAACACAAATTTAATAAACTAAAGGTAAAGTTCAAAATAATATTTGTAATGCTACAGAAAAAACGCTCTCTCTCTATATGTATATACATATCTGCCCTCAAATGGCAAAGTTCAAAATAATATTTAT
Source organism: Amphiduros pacificus (assembly GCA_949316495.1). Classification (NCBI taxonomy): domain Eukaryota; kingdom Metazoa; phylum Annelida; class Polychaeta; order Phyllodocida; family Hesionidae; genus Amphiduros; species Amphiduros pacificus. The sequence goes on along the minus strand of OX439012.1, from coordinate 10,410,125 downwards.
AATGCTACAGTTTGATATTACCAAAACATAGAACGATTTTCCATTTTTGATTTTGGTTGTATAAATACAAATTTTACATAGTTCTTGAGAATGTGACATATGACTTGAAAATGTGGCACAGTGCTTGAGAATATGATATAGTACTTGAGAATGTGACAAATGTAGAATGTTATAAATCATTAGTTGGGACTTACATTTCTCTTAGGATTCTTCAATAATTCCCGAGCCTGAACCACAACAGTGACTGTCGCGATGAGCACAAGTATATTGATGATATTCATGTTCACTCTCTGCCTTCTACAAAATAAACATATGACATGATTCAGTAAACAGGAAATATTCCTAATATTAGGGAATATAATGCCTGATAGACCCTAAAGAAATTTTGAAGCAATCAGCCCTGGATCAATTTACACCCACCATGTTTTAGTGCTTTCACAGCTTGGCTGACACTGTCACAAATGATTTTGCTGCTAACACAATACATTTATATGCCTGTGAATGCACTCGCACCTTGCCCTATTCAGCATTTTAATCTTATTCACACCCTGTAGCCTATATACAGGGTGTGAATAATAAAGCCTATATACAGGGTGTGAATAATAAAGCCTATATACAGGGTGTGAATAATAAAGCCTATATACAGGGTGTGAATAATAGAGCCTATATACAGGGTGTGAATAATAGAGCCTATATACAGGGTGTGAATAATAAAGCCTATATACAGGGTGTGAATAATAAAGCCTATATACAGGGTGTGAATAATAAAGCCATTTATACAGGGTGTGAATAATAAAGCCTATATACAGGGTGTGAATAATAAAGCCTATATACAGGGTGTGAATAATAAAGCCTATATACAGGGTGTGAATAATAAAGCCTATATACAGGGTGTGAATAATAAAGCCTATATACAGGGTGTGAATAATAAAGCCTATTTACAGGGCGTGAATAATAAAGCCTATAAACAGGGTGTGAATAATAAAGCCTATATACAGGGTGTGAATAATAAAGCCTATATACAGGGCGTGTATAATAAAGCCTATATACAGGGTGTGAATAATAAAGCCTATATACAGGGTGTGAATAATAAAGCCTATATACAGGGTGTGAATAATAGAGCCTATATACAGGGTGTGAATAATAAAGCCTATATACAGGGTGTGAATAATAAAGCCTATATACAGGGCGTGTATAATAAAGCCTATATACAGGGTGTGAATAATAAAGCCTATATACAGGGTGTGAATAATAAAGCCTATATACAGGGCGTGAATAATAAAGCCTATATACAGGGTGTGAATAATAAAGCCTATATACAGGGTGTGAATAATAAAGCCTATATACAGGGTGTGAATAATAAAGCCTATATACAGGGTGTGAATAATAAAGCCTAGGGGAATAATACAGGGTGAGATGGTGGTTGATTGAAGACACTCATACATAGAGCGAGTCTGTGAGTGATGCAGTATATGGACTGGCCCATTCCAGCAGGTCCACATGATCCAAACACGACCCACACATTACTGTATCCACACAGCTAATACTTGTGCCCAGCCATTTTAAGTCCATCCCCATGTACCAGTATATGACCCCATTCTGGCTGCGAAATGTTTTGATTTACAGGGAACCATCTATAGGGTACCAAGTACCTCCCTGGCATAAATGCATATTATTAAACATAATAGCAATTATTATTATACAACAACTCCTGTGTGTTGTTGGTAGCGTTGTGAGTCAAGAAATGATATCTCAAATGTGTATATATAATGTGTCTTGGAAATGTATTTGTTTGTTGTTCATTTTTGTTATTATTTCGGTTACATCTTACAGTACTCGTACTGGTACTGGTATTAATTATATTATGGTCTTAACAATGAACAAATATGATATGCTAAATCTTGAGTCGTGGGCAATAGCTCATATGCACAAATTCGGTTGATGGATATTAGAAATGGAGCGAAGCGGTATACCAATCAATACTCACTAACTGACACTGGAATGACAATATCTTTGTGTGTGCCGTTGTTCTATGTGGCGTGCTGGCGCCATGGCGCCGCGCTCTTGAGCGCAAATGGGAACAATTACTGAAGAAAAACTTATTTAACCTGATGGCAAAATGCCATTATTATTGAGAAAAACTTCATATTGCTTAAAACATTAACCAGCGTTTATCTGATCAGATTTTACAATAATTTATTCATTTCTATTCATCTTTTTCTAAATATATCACACGTCAAGCTGTGAAGTAAAGTTATTGACAAATCTCGTCCAGTTGTTTGCAAGGTTTACTGTCTGTGGATAAACATGGCCCCTGAAAGCAGAATGCTTCACCGAGCAATATGTAACGTTTGTAAGTCTGCGATTACCCCGACATGACCAGGTAGAGTCACATACTCCCTCGTATAAACCCTGGATGCTTTCAGGTAAACAGTTTTAAAAGCGCCTACTCTTAAACTAATTTCTGACCTAGTTTGAAAGATGAACATGCTTTTAACTGCGATTTTAGCAATTACACCTCACGCCATAAGATCAAAATTTATGCTACTGTTACGGCAGTTTCATAAAAAAAACAAATATCGATATTAAGCTCTATATATTGACATGCTACAATTCCCCTGTCATCTAAAACTTTAATTCACACAATCCATGTTTGCAATGGTATGACATGTTTAGAAATGCAAAAGCGCATAGTCTTAACAGGTATAACATTAATCTGCGTATATAATTAACCCCAATGCAGTTGCCCATGGCCTTTTCATAAATCTATTGTCAGTCCACTCAGTAAAATATAAGATTCCATGATCAAATTCTGTGCTTACCTTTAGTGGTGAGTGCACACGTCTTGTCTGTGTGAAATAATGGTTCAGACTGTGAGTGTGGCTGCTAGCTGTGGCAGGTATTTACCTGATCAGAGGATTATACTGGGTACAGTATAATGTAGAGATATTGAGCAGCTGGCATGGATCCAAGTGACCTACATTAACAGCTTGCTGCATGCATCGCAAATTGATTTCATATCTTAACCCGCCATTTGTAAGTTATGCTCCATTCCGTGGTTTTTCTTCCATATTAGTCCCTGTTTACCCTCTATTGCAGGACTTGTCTGCCATATTAGTCCCTGTTTGCCCTCTATTGCAGGACTTGTCTGCCATATCAGTCCCTGTTTACCCTCTATTGCAGGACTTGTCTTCCATATTAGTCCCTGTTTACCCTCTATTGCAGGACTTGTCTTCCATACAAGTCCCTGTTTACCCTCCATTGCAGGACATGTCTTCCATATCAGTCCCTGTTTACCCTCTATTGCAGGACATGTCTTCCATATTAGTCCCTGTTTACCCTCTATTGCAGGACTTGTCTTCCGTATTAGTCCCTGTTTACCCTCTATTGCAGGACTTGTCTTCCGTATTAGTCCCTGTTTACCCTCTATTGCAGGACTTGTCTTCCATATCACCCCCTTTCTGTCCCATCCCAGGATTTCTCTCTCATATCAGTCCCTGCCTACCCTCCATCCCAGGACTTCTCTCTCATATAAGTCCCTGGCTACCCTCCATAACAGGACTTCCCCTTTATATATAATACAGCCCCTGCTTTCCCTCTGTTACAGGAATTCCCTTTTATATCACTCCCTGCTGTCATTGGTGAGAAATTGTATCAAGATTGGAAGTCATGTATATTGAAAAGGAATTAGGCTGTGGATTGAAAGAATAAAAGAATATTGAAACAGATTTCGCTTTTCACTGACAATTGTACTGATAGGATAATCAAGTTATTCCATATCACTATATACATGTTTATAATCTTTATTTACAAAATATTATTTTTGTATGTAATATTCATACACTATTGTTGGATGTAATACCCACACACCGAATTGAAGTCAATCCAGACAGGGGTCATATGCTGGAACATAGGGTCGGTCTCTCATGTAGATGACCCCCAGTCTGCATAGGTTGCAACTGGCATAATAACAAGTCATTAAACATAATAAGAAGTTATAATTCTTCTACATCCAATCTAGCAATCATTAAGCATAATGCACACCAAATATGATTCCATATCTTTGGTTCACATAAGGTATGCTGAACAGCAGGTCCACATCAAAATCAAAACACGGTCCACACATTACTGTACCCACAAAACTGGCATGTGCCGAGGCATATGAAGTCAAGCCATGTACCAGGAAATGACCCCCATCTGGCTGCGAACTGTTATTGACATCATAACAAGTTATTAAACATAAAAATAAGTTATATGTTTCTCCATCCAATCTAGCACGCATCAAGTATAATGCACACCAAATGTGATATAAAATCTTTGGTTCAAATAAGGTATAGCAACAGGACAATAACTCTTGTATTTTGTCGGTATGCTGTGAAGAGTGAAGGAATGATAACTAAAATGTTTGTACAGAATTAATGTTTATTGGAAATTTATTTAACTTATGTTATTATTTCAGTTATAACTTGAGGAGACCAATATTGAACAGATATAGATAAAATGCTCACTGCATTGTCATGTCACATGTTCTGGTCTTGACAAGGAAAACAATAATACGTTAACCCTCCAGTCATGGCATTAGCTCATATGCAAAAAAATGTGTAATGTATATAAGGCCTATTAGAAATGCTATGCTTTGCTTATGGCAAAAGAAAAAGATGCAAACATAAGATAAAATGGCAGAGTTAGTAAAAAGGCAACACAACTAATAAGATGCAGAGTATTTGCCAGTATGCATTTGTGAATTGTATTTCATACTGTGAGTTGAAAATACTATCGCTGGAAGTAATATTCATAGAATACTATAATACACACACGTAATTTAAGCCGATCCAGACAGGGGTCATATGCTGGTACATGGGGCCCATCCCTCATGTACTAGTAGATGACCCCCAGTCTGGATGGGAATTGCAGCTGACGTAATAACAAAAAACATTATTACACATTATAAGAAGTTATATGCTTCTCCATCCAATCTAACAATCGTTAAGCATGACGAAGACCAAATATGATTCCATATCTTTGGTTAACATAAGGTATGTTGAACAGCAGGTCCACATAATCAAAACACGGTCCACACATTACTGTACCCACACAACTGGCATGTGTTGAGGCAATTGAAGTCATGCCGTGTACCAAGAAATGACCCCGGTCTAGCTGCGAACATTTATTGATTAAACATAAAAATAAGTTATATGTTTCTCCATCCAATCTAGCACGCATTAAGCATAGTGCACACTAAGTATGATACCATATTATCTTTGGTTCAATAACTCCTGTATGTTGAACAACAGCACAGCTAAGCTGAACACGACCCACACATTGCTGTATCCACGCGGCTCAAGCATTACATGTTCACAACTAGTTAATGACCCTGAACTGAATCAGAATGATACGGGGATATTGATTGGTTTTGCCTTTCATGCATACACTATTTGGAAATATATAATTTATAGACATTATGTATTCAATATTATATCATATCGATTTGTTTGTTTGTTGGTGTGGGGTTTTAAATCACATTCAACATTATTTCAGTCATTTCGTGATGAGACCTACTTGTAGCAGATATATTGCTGCCTCACTGAATTGTCATGTTGCAGGTCCTTGACAGCCCACCCGCCACGGGCCGTTATCTTTTGTCATATCGAAGACCAGACACTAAGCAAATAAATTCCAGTGACCATGAATTATCTGATGTATTGCTTGGATGCCCATGGGCAGCCACTGGCAAAACAGGTATTAATTAAGGTGTTGCAAAAGACATGGTCAGTTGTGTGAATGACCACAGGCCTTTATGTCATACACTATTTTACAAACTCAATGTTGGTCAATATTGGTCATGTCAATTCAATATTTGGGAATAAATTGTGATTATTGATCTTGTCCTGCAAACAAATCTTCACCATTTTTCATAGAGATAAGTGTTGTTTAATAGTACGTCATTTAAGGAAGTCATTTAGTAGGACGTCATTTAGTAGGACGTCATTTAGTAGGACGTCATTTAGTAAGATAAGATAAGATAAGATAAGATAAAGTTTTATTTTGAATCAATCATTTACATAAAAACACTAGCTAAAAGCTAATTATTGATTATTGATATAACAAATAGTATTTACAAACAAAAAATGAGATATATACAATGAATGGATAAGCACAATATTACAATATGAATTGACATAGGTTACAGCTGCAACTTGGGCCATCCCAAGTAGACAGCAGTTCTTTAAAATCCTTTAATTTTGTACAGTTTTTGTATTCATTAGGAAGCATATTCCATAAATGTGCACCATAATATGAGAATGTACTTCTCCCATAAGTCATTTTCTTAAAGGGTTTCATTTCTAATTTGTGGTCATCTCTGAAATCGTATTTTGATTCTACAGGTTTAAACAAACATTTCATGAAAGATGGATTCAGATCATTTAGTGTCTTAAAAACTTCAGTTATCATAACTTTCAACCTTCTTAAGTGCAACGTTTCATAACCTGATCTTTCTAACAATAAATTATAATCACAATTTTTATCATCATATAAAAATCTTAAAGCACGCTCCTGGATTTTTTCCATTCTGCGCATTTGAACAGAACCACAAAAATGCCATGCAACTGGACAATAATTAAAAGTTGACAAGATAAAAGTATTATAAATAATCTTTCTGTCATCACCATTAAATATTTTCTTGAATCTGTACAATACATTAAGCTGTCTTGCAGCCCTAACACACATAGTAGGAAGTCATTTAGTAGGAAGTCATTTAGTAGGAAGTCATTTCGTAGGAAGTCATTTCATAGGAAGTCATTTAGTAGTTCGTCTTCACTGACATCACAATACCTTATTTAACTTTATTATTTATAGTCCAGTCAATATATGAAATGACCCAGAACAAATTAGAACAGAAACCATTTTGGTGTTATTTGTCTCAGAATGTTACCCAGATGAACATATAAAAAGTCTACCAAAGTGGAACATCACCTTATTTGCATAAATTCAAAATGGCCACCTCTCATTGACATTTCACCTTATTTCATGCTTATATTCAGGGTTTTTTGTATGATTAAAGGTTCCTTGCACACTGAAATAATGTCATGCCCTTGCTGTTTGTGTTAAGCAGTTATTTTAAGGCCATGATAAGGAAATAAATAGCTTATGTAGTGTTTCTTGTAATGTATTTCATATGATGCCAGCATCATTCTGCTATGAAATACATTGTATATTCTTAACATCTTTATGGTGGAAAGAAAAAAAGAACATGCATTAATACCAGTTAGAAAAAAGGACTGTCAGAAGTGTTGCCACTATTTGTGAACAGCATTTTGAGACTTGGCCAAAGCTGTCAAAGCTAGAATATAATTTGTTAATAACCTACATGCTGCCAATGCTGTCAAACATCAGGCATGCAGCACCAATTTCTACACAGGCAAGTCAATTCGTCACAAATTCAAAATTTAATGTCAAACAAGGTGTGTGGCACCACCTTCCTTCACTACCTTTAGATGTCCATATAAATAACTTTAGCATTTAGGTAAAATAATGCTATGGCTGTGGACACAAATAACACAAAGTTCCTATTCACACATACATAATTTGAAATATCAGTTCATATATTAGTTATTTTGTGCACTTAATTATCAAGGATCGAATCACAGATTACATGTCAGATTCCATAAAAGTGCCAAATACAGATATGTTCATATATTCATGAACAGATATAAAATCATTGGGAACATGAATTAGGTTAACATCATCTGTGTGATCTTTATGAACTTGAATTTTCATTAGACATTTTCGCCTCTTCTGTGTCATGCTGGCCCAAAAGTATGTTTTCACCTTGAAGACTGAATGATTGTTCACTGGCATTACAAGAATTTCACTGTATAGAGATCCATCATTAGTAATCATAAAATTAATTATGGAATTTCATGTTGGTGTATTCTTTTGAACTATGTTGCTTTTTAATGTTTCTATTTGAGTTTTCAGTCTCTGTGCATTAATGTCTGAAGCATACAGATTTGTCATAATTGCAAACTTCTGGTCATATGTATTACCAGCAGCAGCCTTTAGCAACATATTCTATAAATTAATATACACTTTATAGCCTGGATGATCAAATATATTGTCTTTAGCATTGATTATGAAATCTGCAGCTTCATAATATATTTTTCTGTGATGTTCCTGTGGGGTGCTGGGGTGATATGTAGGCCCTAATCCAGCTGCTGACACTGGTGGACTTTGACGGATTTACTAAGATTATAACTGTGTTTCAGAATGTTTTCTGCCAATTTGAAAAGTTTCCCAGTGGAATTCTCATGTCCTAAAAACATAAAATAGACTCTAAGATTACTCAAATATATCAAATAGGAGCCAAGCTATATAATTTTTAAGATTTTCCCTGCCATGTGTCGGCCAATTTGGATTTATGCAAATTACGCATTGTTCCACTACTTGGATTTTGGTAGACTTTTACTATGTTATTCCCTAGGCTCTTCTGAGACATTTTCTATCAGTTTTATCTCTGTTCTAAATTGTTCCGGGTTAGGCCATTTTTTCTCATATATTGACTGGACTATTATGTCCTTTTCACAGCTCAAAGAAAAACAGTGTTTTCAATTACATTGGGAGAAAACAAGCAAATAAATCTCATTTTATATCTCAATCAGGAAATGTGAAACTAACATTAGATACCGTTAACAAATTTTCAATTAAAATGTCAACAAGATTTTTAGTATTGTGTCAACAAGACAACCATTTTTTGCTTTTTTATGGTTTATCAATAAATCTAAAAAAAGGATAAATATAGAGTCGAAATGTTGATGTGTACTCAAATTAAATAACATGATATATGTGTCTGGCAGGGCAGGTAACAACTGACATCTTAAATTTATAATTTTATAACATTGTGTTTGAAAATCCTTTCACATTCCATTTACACCTACTGGACACGATCACCATATGAGGTTAAATATGATATCATGAACCTCCAAGACACAAATATGAAAAGAATATAGTCAAATGTGATTTGATGTAGACTAGTTGAATGAATAACTGATATTATTATTGTGAAACACACATTGCAGTATTGAAGAAAAAGTAAGTGATATCGTTTGACAAAAATATAGAGTATTAGTTAAAATATCAGCACCTGTACAGCATATAAGCCTGGCACTATTGTGTACTCCAATTCGAATACTGCATTACAGAAATATCCATTTATAATAACAAATATTTGATGTCATAACAACCCTATAATCAAATAGATACATATAACACATTTCATTAAAATGTACGTGTATTTGGCAGAAATATGAACATACACATTTCCAGGAAAACAAATCAGATATACCAAAAATAAACAACTAAACATGGAATTCATTAGGTAAGCTCAGTGTAGCAAGTGTCAGGCCTTGAATCTATTTCATATTGGTGGAGTACTTAGGAAGCAATAAGTGTTATAATATACTCTCTGGCCTAGTAATCATATTAATCTTCACCATGATCAGCAAGGCAATATTGATACATCTCCTTTGTATAAATCTTAGATTATGAACCCACAATATCCATTCAACAGTCAGTTCAGAGAAAAGAAGAGGAAAGAAAATGTAATGGACTTCATTTATCTGGTGAAATATGTTATGAGACAGAGACTGTTTAACATTACACAACAATGCATTGCCTTTTATACCCATTTGGTTGAATCATATTTGTTGCTGAAAGTTTCGTTAACACATCATTTCACAATTTTTCAAAATATCATATAACAAAAACACCCCACATTCCGGTAAAAGGTCTGCTCAATACCCTGGTGAGACAGACAAGGATGAAAACCTGGTACACCACAGTCAACGCCAGTCAAATCACTGTGTAACGCGGGTAAAATGTACACATTTATATTCATTAATGTGATGTTTGTTTGTTTGTTTGGGGTTTTACATCACTTTCAACATTATTTCAGTCATTTCGTGATGAGACCTACTTGTAGCAGATATAGTGCTGCCTCACTGAATTGTCATGCCGCAAGTCCTTGACATGACAACCCACCCAGTCACAGATTTACAAGGACAACGGGTTAACCCTTTGGCACAGGCCTCAGCTCATGTGTGAAATTGTACTATGAATTCAATCGGGGATCCAACCCACGACCTTTGGATCACCACAGAGGAACTGGTGCTAATAAGCTGGCGCTCTAACCAACTGCGCCACGGCCTGTGGCCTTAATGTGATGTTAATCCATGCACTTTTATAATAATATGTGTTTCAACTATGGCTTGCCTTCGTGCACGACAACAGGACTAGTTCAAATCCTGGACAAAATGATCAAACACATAATCTATTACATACATCGTCCATCCTGTACTGTTACCGTCATCACGAGACTTGTGAGCAATGACGGGATTTGAGAGGAGAACACAGGGGCAGTCCCTATCCCAGCATGCCTGAAAGTTGACTGCCCAGCACCCGAATTCTACGGCACACATCTTGGCACAAGCCTCTACAGTGGTTGCCCTTTTGTCAAAGTGTCTTCCTTTGAACTCAGTGTTCTTACCCAAGAAGGTAAATGTTTGGTTGAATGGCTTGGAGTATGGGAAGAACGCTGCAAAGAAGATTTAATACAAGTTATAACTGTAAAGACAAGAGAAGAAAGTCCTGTTTTCTTAATCCTATCAACCCCTTTTTGGGGCTAAAACTCTTTAGCTCCTAGCCATTTTAAACAAATGACTATTGATTGCAGTTGGCCCAAAACTATCACAATTTAAATTGCGGATAAAAGCCTGATAAAATCCCTTTAAACCATATCTTTATAAAACAAAGATGAAATAGAATACAGATATTAGTGGACGATTTTTATGAGTTTATAAACCCCAAAAAAACAAACTCTCCCAAAACATTTACATCCCAATCTATTCAGAAGTTAATCTAACGAATTGATGTTCAAGATTTCTTAAAAGGTCTTGGAGTAAATTGTGAGTTGTTTGGTCATTAAATTGTTAAGATGGTATTAAGCTGGAATGAGAGTACAATACAATACAAATCACTACAAGTTTTAGATCAATGAACAAAGTAAAATTCATACTTAAGCAGGTTGCATGTAAAGTGTTCTTCCAAACACCAAGCACAGAAGGCCCTTTCAAGGAAGCCCTCTTCATAATAATCTCTGTAGTACATAGGTCTGGGGAGGTAGAACCCATGACCCACTGGCCGGTATACAGGAGTATTCGGAGTGGTGGGCCCACCTTGACAAACACAGGCTTGCCATGACATACTTCACCTAGCGCCACATAGAGACCTCTCATGGAAGGATCCTCAGAAGTCATGTTGACGACTTTACAATCTAAATAAGATATTCAAAACATGATAATTACTCACACTGCACCATTTAAATTGTTTTTGTTTTATATGATGTTTTACAAATGCATTCATATATCTGATCAAATGCATGTAATGATGACGATATGTTATTTTAAGAAATGTCAGACAGCAATAGATGAATAACTATAATGGTTTTTATGGGGAAAAAATAGTACTCACAACTCAGTGCGGGTCCACATCCAATATAATACACACAACTCACTGCAAATGTGGCCCCACAACAAATATAATACTCACAACTCACAGCACGTGTGGCTCCACAGCCAATATAATACTCACAACTCACTGCACGTGTGGTTCCACAGCCAATATAATACTCACAACTCACTGCATGTGTGGCTCCACAGCCAATATAATACTCACAACTCACTGCAAGTGTGGCTCCACAGCCAATATAATACTCACAACTCACTGCACGTGTAGCTCCACAGCCAATATAATACTCACAACTCACTGCAAGTGTGGCTCCACAGCCAATATAATACTCACAACTCACTGCATGTGTGGCTCCACAGCCAATATAATACTCACAACTCACTGCATGTGTGGCTCCACAGCCAATATAATACTCACAACTCACTGCATGTGTGGCTCCACAGCCAATATAATACTCACAACTCACTGCAAGCGTGGCCCCACAACAAATATAATACTCACAACTCACTGCACGTGTGGATCCACAGCCAATATAATACTCACAACTCACTGCATGTGTGGCTCCACAGCCAATATAATACTCACAACTCACTGCACGTGTGGCTCCACAGCCAATATTCACAACTCACTGCATGTGTGGCTCCACAGCCAATATAATACTCACAACTCACTGCAAGTGTGGCTCCACAGCCAATATAATACTCACAACTCACTGCATGTGTGGCTCCACAGCCAATATAATACTCACAACTCACTGCACGTGTGGCTCCACAGCCAATATAATACTCACAACTCACTGAATGTGTGGCTCCACAGCCAATATAATACTCACAACTCACTGCATATGTGGCTCCACGGCCAATATAATACTCACAGCTCACTGCATGTGTGGCTCCACAGCCAATATAATACTCACAACTCACTTCATGTGTGGCTCCACAGCCAATATAATACTCACAACTCACTGCATATGTGGCTCCACAGCCAATATAATACTCACAAATCACTGCATGTGTGGCTCCACAGCCAATATAATACTCACAACTCACTGCATGTGTGGCCCCACAGCCAATATAATACTCACAACTCACTGCATGTGTGGCCCCACAGCCAATATAATACTCACAACTCACTGCATGTGTGGGTCCACAGCAAATATAATACTCACAACTCACTGCATGTGTGGCCCCACAGCCAATATAATACTCACAACTCACTGCATATGTGGCTCCACAGCCAATATAATACTCACAACTCACTGCATGTGTGGCCCCACAGCCAATATAATACTCACAACTCACTGCATGTGTGGCTCCACAGCCAATATAATACTCACAACTCACTGCATGTGTGGCCCTACAGCCAATATAATACTCACAACTCACTGCATGTGTGGCTCCACAGCCAATATAATACTCACAACTCACTGCAAGTGTGGCTCCACAGCCAATATAATACTGACAACTCACTGCACGTGTGGCTCCACAGCCAATATAATACTGACAACTCACTGCACGTGTAGCTCCACAGCCAATATAATACTCAACACTCACTGCACGTGTGGGTCCACAGCAAATATAATACTCACAACTCACTGCATGTGTGGCCGCACAGCCAATATAATACTCACAACTCACTGCACGTGTGGTTCCACAGCCAATATAATACTCACAACTCACTGCACCTGTGGCTCCACATCCAATATAATACTCACAACTCATTGCACGTGTGGCTCCTTATCCAATATAATACTCACAACTCACTGCACGTGTAGCTCCACAGCCAATATTATACTCATAACCCACTGCACGTGTGGCTCCACAACCAATATAATACTCACAACTCACTGCACGTGTGGGTCCACAGCAAATATAATACTCACAACTCACTGCATGTGTGGCTCCACAGCCAATATAATACTCACAACTCACTGCATGTGTGGCCCCACAGCCAATATAATACTCACAACTCACTGCATGTGTGGCCGCACAGCCAATATAATACTCACAACTCACTGCACGTGTGGTTCCACAGCCAATATAATACTCACAACTCACTGCACCTGTGGCTCCACGTCCAATATAATACTCACAACTCATTGCACGTGTGGCTCCTTATCCAATATAATACTCACAACTCACTGCACGTGTAGCTCCACAGCCAATATTATACTCATAACCCACTGCACGTGTGGCTCCACAACCAATATAATACTCACAACTCACTGCACGTGTGGGTCCACAGCAAATATAATACTCACAACTCACTGCATGTGTGGCTCCACAGCCAATATAATACTCACAACTCACTGCATGTGTGGCCCCACAGCCAATATAATACTCACAACTCACTGCATGTGTGGGTCCACAGCAAATATAATACTCACAACTCACTGCATGTGTGGCCCCACAGCCAATATAATACTCACAACTCACTGCATGTGTGGGTCCACAGCAAATATAATACTCACAACTCACTGCATGTGTGGCCCCACAGCCAATATAATACTCACAACTCACTGCATATGTGGCTCCACAGCCAATATAATACTCACAACTCACTGCATGTGTGGCTCCACAGCCAATATAATACTTACAACTCACTGCATGTGTGGCTCCACAGCCAATATAATACTCACAACCCACTGCAAGTGTGGCCCCACAGCCAATATAATACTCACAACTCACTGCATGTGTGGCTCCACAGCCAATATAATACTCACAACTCACTGCAAGTGTGGCTCCACAGCCAATATAATACTCACAACTCACTGCATGTGTGGCTCCACAGCCAATATAATACTCACAACTCACTGCAAGTGTGGCTCCACAGCCAATATAATACTGACAACTCACTGCACGTGTGGCTCCACAGCCAATATAATACTGACAACTCACTGCACGTGTAGCTCCACAGCCAATATAATACTCAACACTCACTGCACGTGTGGGTCCACAGCAAATATAATACTCACAACTCACTGCATGTGTGGCTCCACAGCCAATAAAATACTCACAACTCACTGCACTTGTGGCTCCACAGCCAATAAAATACACACAACTCACTGCAAGTGTGGCCGCACAGCCAATATAATACTCACAACTCACTGCACGTGTGGTTCCACAGCCAATATAATACTCACAACTCACTGCACGTGTGGCTCCACATCCAATATAATACTCACAACTCATTGCACGTGTGGCTCCTTATCCAATATAATACTCACAACTCACTGCACGTGTAGCTCCACAGCCAATATTATACTCATAACCCACTGCACGTGTGGCTCCACAACCAATATAATACTCACAACTCATTGCACGTGTAGCTCCATAGCCAATATAATACTCACAACTCACTGCATGTGTGGCTCCACAGCCAATATAATACTCACAACTCACTGCATGTGTGGCCCCACAGCCAATATAATACTCACAACTCACTGCATGTGTGGCTCCACAGCCAATATAATACTCACAACTCACTGCATGTGTGGCTCCACAGCCAATATAATACTCACAACCCACTGCATGTGTGGCTCCACAGCCAATATAATACTCACAACTCACTGCATGTGTGGCTCCACAGCCAATATAATACTGACAACTCACTGCACGCGTGGCTCCACAGCCAATATAATACTGACAACTCACTGCATGTGTGGCCCCACAGCCAATATAATACTCACAACTCACTGCATGTGTGGCTCCACAGCCAATATTCACAACTCACTGCACGTGTAGCTCCACAGCCAATATTCACAACTCACTGCACGTGTGGCTCCACAGCCAATATTCACAACTCACTGCACGTGTGGATCCACAGCCAATATAATACTGACAACTCACTGCACGTGTGGATCCACAGCCAATATAATACTCACAACTCACTGCACGTGTGGCTCCACAACAAATATAATACTGACAACTCACTGCACGTGTGGCTCCACAGCCAATATAATACTCACAACTCACTGCACGTGTGGCTCCACAACAAATATAATACTCACAACTCACAGCACGTGTGGCTCCACAGCCAATATAATACTGACAACTCACTGCACGTGTGGCTCCACAGCCAATATAATACTCACAACTCACAGCACGTGTGGCTCCACAGCCAATATAATACTGACAACTCACTGCACGTGTGGATCCACAGCCAATATAATACTCACAACTCACTGCACGTGTGGCTCCACAACAAATATAATACTGACAACTCACTGCACGTGTGGCTCCACAGCCAATATAATACTCACAACTCACTGCACGTGTGGCTCCACAACAAATATAATACTCACAACTCACAGCACGTGTGGCTCCACAGCCAATATAATACTGACAACTCACTGCACGTGTGGCTCCACAGCCAATATAATACTCACAACTCACTGCAAGTGTGGCTCCACAGCCAATATTCACAACTCACTGCACGTGTGGCTCCACAGCCAATATTCACAACTCACTGCACGTGTGGATCCACAGCCAATATAATACTGACAACTCACTGCACGTGTGGATCCACAGCCAATATAATACTCACAACTCACTGCACGTGTGGCTCCACAACAAATATAATACTGACAACTCACTGCACGTGTGGCTCCACAGCCAATATAATACTCACAACTCACTGCACGTGTGGCTCCACAACAAATATAATACTCACAACTCACAGCACGTGTGGCTCCACAGCCAATATAATACTGACAACTCACTGCACGTGTGGCTCCACAGCCAATATAATACTCACAACTCACTGCATGTGTGGCTCCACAGCCAATATTCACAACTCACTGCACGTGTGGCCGCACAGCCAATATAATACTCACAACTCACAGCCTGTGTGGCTCCACAGCCAATACTCACAACTCACTGCATGTGTGGCTCCACAGCCAATATAATACTCACAACTCACTGCACGTGTGGCTCCACAACAAATATAATACTCACAACTCACTGCACGTGTGGCTCCACAGCCAATATAATACTGACAACTCACTGCACGTGTGGCTCCACAGCCAATATAATACTCACAACTCACTGCACGTGTGGCTCCACAACAAATATAATACTGACAACTCACTGCACGTGTGGCTCCACAGCCAATATAATACTGACAACTCACTGCACGTGTGGCTCCACAGCCAATATAATACTCACAACTCACAGCACGTGTGGCTCCACAGCCAATATAATACTGACAACTCACTGCACGTGTGGCTCCACAGCCAATATAATACTGACAACTCACTGCATGTGTGGCTCCACAGCCAATATAATACTCACAACTCACTGCACGTGTAGCTCCATAGCCAATATAATACTCACAACTCACTGCACGTGTGGCTCCACAGCCAATATAATACTCACAACTCACTGCACGTGTGGCTCCACAGCCAATATAATACTCACAACTCACTGCATGTGTGGTTCCACAGCCAATATAATACTCACAACTCACAGCATATGTGGCCCCACAGCCAATATAACACTCACAACTCACTGCACGTGTAGCTCCATAGCCAATATAATACTCACAACTCACTGCATGTGTGGGTCCACATCCAATATAATACTCACAACTCAGTGCATGTGTGGCCCCACAGCCAATATAATACTCACAACTCACTGCATGTGTGGCTCCACAGCCAATATAATACTCACAACTCACTGCATGTTTGGCCCCACAGCCAATATAATACTCACAACTCACAGCACGTGTGGCTCCACAGCCAATATAATACTCACAACTCACTGCATGTGTGGCCCCACAGCCAATATAATACTCACAACTCATTGCACGTGTGGCTCCATATCCAATATAAAACTCACAGCTCACTGCATGTGTGGGTCCACAGCCAATATAATACTCACAACTCACTGCACGTGTAGCTCCATAGCCAATATAATACTCACAACTCACTGCATGTGTGGATCCACAGCCAATATAAGACTCACAGCTCACTGCACGTGTGGATCCACAGCCAATATAATACTCACAACTCACTGCATGTGTGGCTCCATATCCAATATAATACTCACAAATCACTGCATGTGTGGATCCACAGCCAATATAAGACTCACAGCTCACTGCACGTGTGGATCCACAGCCAATTTAATACTCACAACTCACTGCATGTGTGGCTCCACAGCCAATATAATACTCATAACTCACTGCATGTGTGGCCCTATATCCAATATAATACTCACAAATCACTGCATGTGTGGATCCACAGCCAATATAAGACTCACAGCTCACTGCACGTGTGGATCCACAACTAATATAATATTCACAACTCACTGCACGTGTGGATCCACAGCCAATATAATACTCACAACTCACAGCATATGTGGCTCCACAACCAATATAATACTCACAACTCATTGCATGTGTGGCTCCACAGCCAATTTAATATTCACAACCCACTGCACGTGTGGCTCCACAACCAATATAATACTCACAACTCACTGCACGTGTGGCCCCACAACCAATATAATACTCACAACTCACTGCATATTTGCCTCTCAGTGACATTATTGAGTAGTAATCTACTAAAGCCGTTATAGTACCGGAGTCATCATTGTTTTTATTTGATTGTTGAGATATTGCTGTTGTTTGCTCGGTGGGTGAGGTTTGGGACGATTCTGAGATGACATAGTTGTAGAGAGTTGTACATACTTCAGTGGATCCATCACTCTCCTCAACTCTCTGACCGAATACACTAATCAAAACAGAAAGCAAAACAATGATTGCTGAAACCGCCAAGAATGTTACACAGATTATAATAACCGATCTTTTCTCACGACTCGTGAAGGCTCTGGGTGTTTCCTGCATGATGCTGTACAATTTAAATGCTATTTCTGTTATGTAGAATTCTCCGGAAATCTTTTGATTTCTACATGTTATCTTTGGGTAGAATTAGTATATCTGAACTTGTCAAACTTCTCGAATCCTTATGTAATGTATAGACTTTCTCTTATTAGAGTTCCTATGCAATCTTAATGAATCTCATTCTGGTTATACATATGATATACGTACATAATGTAACATAGGTTTAATGATTGTGTATTTTAATCATATCGCATATGCAGACTGCATGATCTGATACAGTCCTATCTTTCGACAATCTGATGTTTCAAATTACACAGCTATCCACAAAGCAACACTAATAGTCCATAACATTTACAGACATGTTTCTTGTCATCTTCTAAACAGGTGAGGAAAGATATGTGTTTTTTACTGCAAATTCATAGGCATCTGATCCAACATTTGAAGCCTTTTTATGGGGGTCCAAATGTATCTAGAAACTGAAAATAGATAGGGGCAATGTAGGAAAGAGCAATGATGAAAATAGGAAAGGGCAATGTAAGAAAGAGCAATGATGAAAATAGGAAAGGGCAATGTAGGAAAGAGCAATGATGAAAATAGGAAAGGGCAATGTAGGAAAGGGTAATGATGAAAATAGGAAAGAGCAATGATGAAAATAGGAAAGGGTAATGAAGAAAATAGGAAAGAGTAATGATAAAAATAGGAAAGGGCAATGATGAAAATAGGAAAGGGCAATGTAGAAAAGGGTAATGATGAAAATAGGAAAGGGCAATGTAGGAAAGAGCAATGATGAAAATAGGAAAGGGTAATGAAGGAAATAGGAAAGAGTAATGATAAAAATAGGAAAGGGCAATGATGAAAATAGGAAAGGGCAATGATGAAAATAGGAAAGGTCAATGTAGGAAAGAGCAATGATGAAAATAGGAAAGAGCAATGATGAAAATAGGAAAGAGCAATGTAGGAAAGAGCAATGATGAAAATAGGAAAGAGCAATGATGAAAATAGGAAAGAGCAATGTAGGAAAGAGCAATGATGAAAATAGGAAAGAGCAACTTACTGCATGTGTGGCCCCACAGCCAATATTCACAGCTCACTGCACGTGTGGCTCCACAGCCAATATTCACAACTCACTGCATGTGTGGCTCCACAGCCAATATAATACTCACAACTCACTGCATGTGTGGCTCCACAGCCAATATATTACTCAAAACTCACTGCATGTGTGGCTCCACAGCCAATATAATACTCACAACTCACTGCATGTGTGGCTCCACAGCCAATTTAATACTCACAACTCACTGCATATATGGCTCCACAGCCAATATTCACAGCTCACTGCACGTGTGGATCCACAGCCAATATAAGACTCACAACTCACTGCACGTGTGGCTCCACAGCCAATATAATACTCACAACTCACTGCATATATGGCTCCACAGCCAATATTCACAGCTCACTGCACGTGTGGATCCACAGCCAATATAAGACTCACAACTCACTGCACGTGTGGCTCCACAGCCAATATAATACTCACAACTCACTGCATATTTGCCTCTCAGTGACATTATTGAGTAGTAATCTACTAAAGCCGTGATAGTACCGGAGTGATCATTGTTTTTATTTGATTGTTGAGATATTGCTGTTGTTTGCTCGGTGGGTGAGGTTTTGGACGATTCTGAGATGACATAGTTGTAGAGAGTTGTACATTCTTCAGTGGATCCATCACTCTCCTCAACTCTCTGACCGAATACACTAATCAAAACAGAAAGCAAAACAATGATTGCTGAAACCGCTAGGAATGTTACACAGATTATAATAACCGATCTTTTCTCACGACTCGTGAAGGCTCTGGGTGTTTCCTGCATGATGCTGTACAATTTAAATGCTATTTCTGTTTTGTAGAATTCTCCTGAAATCTTTTGATTTCTACATGTGATCTTTGGGTAGAATTAGTATATCTGAACTTGTCAAACTTCTCGAATCCTTATGTAATGTTTAGACTTTCTCATATTAGAGTTCCTATGCAATCTTTATGAATCTCATTCTGGTTATACATATGAAGGAAACATCAAGGAAAAACCATGGAAATCGCTATATCGAAATGGCAACAAGCTGTGACCCTTATAAATACAGCTATTTTCCAAGGACAGTGACGGACTGGAACAACCTTCCCCCTCATTTAACTACATTGGAACCAGGTAGCTCGGCATCCTTCAGAAACTCCCTTGCCAGAGTATAAAGGTTGGCAACAAGCAGCTGGTGTGTACCAGCTGCACCCCTTAGTGCAATCTTGCACTCTCGGCGGGATGCCAATTGGTTTTGCCGAGTAAACTTATAGATGTAGATGTAGATGATATACGTACATAATGTAACATAGGTTTAATGATTGTGTATTTTAATCATATCGCATATGCAGGCTGCATGACCTGATACAATCCTACCTTTCGACAATCTGATGTTTCAAATTACACAGCTATCCACAAAGCAACACTAATAGTCCATAACATTTACAGACATGTTTCTTGTCATCTTCTAAACAGGTGAGGAAAGATATGTGCTTTTTACTGCAAATTCATAGGCATCTGATCCAACATTTGAAGCCTTTTTATGGGGGTCCAAATGTATCTAGAAACTGAAAATAGATAGGGGCAATGTAGGAAAGAGCAATGATGAAAATAGGAAAGGGCAATGTAAGAAAGAGCAATGATGAAAATAGGAAAGGGCAATGTAGGAAAGAGCAATGATGAAAATAGGAAAGAGCAATGTAGGAAAGAGCAATGATGAAAATAGGAAAGGGCAATGTAGGAAAGAGCAATGATGAAAATAGGAAAGAGCAATGTAGGAAAGAGCAATGATGAAAATAGGAAAGAGCAATGATGAAAATAGGAAAAGGCAATGTAGGAAAGAGCAATGATGAAAATAGGAAAGAGCAATGATGAAAATAGGAAAGGGTAATGAAGGAAATAGGAAAGAGTAATGATAAAAATAGGAAAGGGCAATGTAGGAAAGAGCAATGATGAAAATAGGAAAGGGCAATGTAGGAAAGAGCAATGATGAAAATAGGAAAGGGCAATGTAGGAAAGAGCAATGATGAAAATAGGAAAGAGCAATGTAGGAAAGAGCAATGATGAAAATAGGAAAGAGCAATGATGAAAATAGGAAAAGGCAATGTAGGAAAGAGCAATGATGAAAATAGGAAAGAGCAATGATGAAAATAGGAAAGGGTAATGAAGGAAATAGGAAAGAGTAATGATAAAAATAGGAAAGGGCAATGTAGGAAAGAGCAATGATGAAAATAGGAAAGAGCAATGTAGGAAAGAGCAATGATGAAAATAGGAAAAGGCAATGTAGGAAAGAGCAATGATGAAAATAGGAAAGAGCAATGTAGGAAAGAGCAATGATGAAAATAGGAAAGAGCAATGTAGGAAAGAGCAATGATGAAAATAGGAAAGAGCAATGTAGGAAAGAGCAATGATGAAAATAGGAAAAGGCAATGTAGGAAAGAGCAATGATGAAAATAGGAAAGAGCAATGATGAAAATAGGAAAAGGCAATGTAGGAAAGAGCAATGATGAAAATAGGAAAGAGCAATGATGAAAATAGGAAAGGGTAATGAAGGAAATAGGAAAGAGTAATGATAAAAATAGGAAAGGGCAATGTAGGAAAGAGCAATGATGAAAATAGGAAAGGGCAATGATGAAAATAGGAAAGAGCAATGATGAAAATAGGGAAAGAGCAATGATGAAAATAGGAAAAGGCAATGTAGGAAAGAGCAATGATGAAAATAGGAAAGAGCAATGATGAAAATAGGAAAGGGTAATGAAGGAAATAGGAAAGAGTAATGATAAAAATAGGAAAGGGCAATGATGAAAATAGGAAAGGGCAATGTAGAAAAGGGTAATGATGAAAATAGGAAAGAGCAATGATGAAAATAGTTGGTGGAAATAGTGGAAAGTAAGATTTATTTTTTCCTGACTAAAAGCAGTAACTATCGTTTAACAATCTAAAAATATAATTTCAATCTATATATTTTTTTTCATTTGTTTTGGGTTTTACGCCACATTCAACATAATTTCAGTCATTTCATGACAAGACCTACTTGTAGCAGAAATAGTGCCACTAAGCCACAGATTTACAAGGATACTGTGTTTATCATTGAAGTACAATTTAAGGTTTCATTGCATGGTGTGCAGTTCGTACAAACTAATCATTTCGCTTCACAATATTAATTTCTTTTTAGGAAATGTGAGCATCTTGTTTCAAAATGCACAGTCGAGAAAGAAAGCTGTATTAATCTTCTTTTATACATAACCTTTGTATATTTATATTTTATTAGTTGAGATTGATTACTTTCCCTGCTTACAATTTTGCAACACAAAATAGCATGTTCGGTCACTAAATCCTTCATGGTAAATATACTCTGGTTTTACTTTGCAAAGTGGATTAAATTTTAAAGTAAAATTAAAAATTGAATTAATTTTTTTTCTGACATGTTAACAGTTTCATGCCATAAAACCAAATTATGGTCCGTATCAATATACCAGAAGTATAATATTTTTCACGTAATGGCACAATTTTTTTAACCTTTAAGACAATAATTTTGTTCCCCTTTCTACGTCTGTAATACCAAGGTAAAATATGTACGATACTTTATAATCTATCTGACCTTCTATAATCTGAACATGTGAAACTATATAGTCTACATGGTATAATCTATCAGGTACTTTCTAATCTCTGTTACTCTATAACCTATGTGATTCTCTATAATCTATCTAGTACTCTATAATCCATTTGGTACTAAATAATCACATTATCCCAGGTAGAACACTACGTAGAAACAACGTTGTGACTTATAATCCATTTGGTACTAAATAATCACATTATCCCAAGTAGAATACTACGTAGAAACGATGTTGTGACCATGTAGAAATAAGGTATAGTTGTCCTACATTTTCAACGTGCTGAGCATGTAAAAAGATATATTTGTGGCCGACCTAATTATCCTTCCACTTTCTCACAACGTTTTCAGCACAATGTTGTCTCACAAAGTTTTGTTACAACACATTTACTATTATTTATTTATTTATTTATTTATTTATTTGTTACAGTGACACTTGTGTAACATATTAAAAAAACAACATTGATATAAATATTAAAACACGACCAGCCGGCATGGCGGCTTATGAGTCACTTTGACTAGAAATTAAAACTTTTGTACAGTTTGTTTGACCTTAA
The DNA here is from genome assembly GCA_949316495.1 of Amphiduros pacificus. Taxonomy (NCBI): domain Eukaryota; kingdom Metazoa; phylum Annelida; class Polychaeta; order Phyllodocida; family Hesionidae; genus Amphiduros; species Amphiduros pacificus. The sequence continues at coordinate 10,386,534 of OX439012.1, read as the reverse complement.
GTTCATTGCTTGTTGGATAAAATGTGATGTGGTATTAATCAGCCTCTTATTGGAGAGAACTATTTCAAATTTTTCAGAAAGGTCCATATCTTGAAAGTTATCATATACTTTACAAATCTTTTGCAGCCATGTAACTCTTAAGGTAAGATATTCACTACATTTAAACATAAAATGCTCCTCTGTTTCTGGCTCCATTCCACACAAGGGACATGTTCTGTCTTCAGGCCACGGGCCGTGGCGCAGTTGGTTAGAGCGCTAGCTTACTAGCACCAGTTCCTCTGTGGTGATCCAAAGGTCGTGGGTTCGAATCCCGGCCATGTCGAGATTGAACTCATGATTCAATTTACCATATGAGCTGAGGCCCGTGCCAAAAGGGTTAACCCGTTGTCCTTGTAAATCTGTGACCGGGTGGGTTGTCATGTCAAGGACCTGCGACATGACAATTCAGTGAGGCAGCACTATATCTGCTACAAGTAGGTCCCATCACGAAATGACTGAAATAATGTTGAAAGTGATGTAAAACCCCAAACAAACAAACAAAATCTGTCTTCAGGTTTAAGTCCCACTATGTGGTGAGCACGTAGTAGGAAAACTTTGTGGTCGTTAAGTCAGCCAATAGGTAGCTTGTTGATTTCCAACATGACTGACATCGTCAGATGTGGATGACACAACATCTTGAAAATCATGAATATAATTTTTTTTGAATAATAATTTACTGATCTATACCAAGACGAGGGTTGTTTTCAGGTATGTGTTTAGGATTGATGTATTGCCATATCTGGGTTAAGCACAGTCCTTGTTTGTTTGTTTGTTTGATTGTTTGGGGTTTTACATCACTTTCAACATTATTTCAGTCATTTCGTGATGAGACCTACTTGTAGCAGATATAGTTCTGCCTCACTGAATTGTCATGTCGCAGGTCCTTGACATGACAACCCACCCGGTCACAGATTTACAAGGACAACGGGTTAACCCTTTAGGCACGGGCCTCATCTCATATGGGAAATTGTATCATGAGTTCAATCTCGGCATGGCCGGGGATCGAACCCACAACCTTTGGATCACCACAGAGGAACTGGTGCTAGTAAGCTGGCACTCTAACCAACTGCGCCATGGCCCATGGCCCATGGCCTTGGAACTATATTGACTTGCACTGGACATATTCCGTGGCTACTCCTTGTTTGTATGGAAATGTAGATCCAGGCAAAATGTTGAGTAAATGCACATATTCCCACCTTTGAGATACAGGTTTCATGATAAAACATTTGGAACTATTGATTTTGTTTGTGGTTTTACAACACTTTCAACATCATTTCAGTCATTTCATGATGAGACCTACTTGTAGCAGATATACTGCTGCCTCACTGATTTGTCATGTTGACATGACAACCCGTCTGGTCACAGATTTATAAGGACAACGGGTTTACCCTTTAGGCATGTGCTTCACTCATGTGTGAAATCTATCATGAATTCAATCTCGGCATGGCCAGGGATCAAACCTACAACCTTTGGATCACAACAGAGGAACTGGTGCTAAAAAGCTGGCGCTCTAACCAACTGCGCCATGGCCCATGGCCCATGGCCTTGGAACTATATTGACTTGCACTGGACATATTCTAAGCTCATCTCAGATCATTTCAGTTTAATAATAAGAAATAATGAGAAATAATGAGAAATAATGAGAAATAATGAGAAATAATGAGAAATAATGAGAAATAATGAGAAATAATGAGAAATAATGAGAAATAATGAGAAATAATGAGAAATAATGAGAAATAATGAGAAAAATTCACATTTTATCAATTGCAAAATCTACAAAAAGAGCAAAAGGGAGGTTGGTTTTTAATGGTTTCCGTTTTGTTAACTTTTGTGTAGGCTACATAAATTTGCTTCAATATGGCATGCATATGTATTTTAGATGTGATTTATGTATGGTGCACTGTAAAAGGTCTATCTTAACTCCCTTCTGGTATATGAATCACTATCCTTTTGCAAAATAAAAGATTTAATGGAGTTGAAACTTTGAAGCAAAAGCCCTTCTGTGGAGGCAGAGAAATGGTTAAAATAAACAATGTTAGGCAATAAACAACCTATTCATCTTAACTTCCCTACATGAGAATCTCTATAATATCGTTCATAATTATAACAGGGTCAACTAAATTTAATCAACAGTTTTCTACTAGCTGTGAAGATGTCAAGTTTTGAATGAACAAAATGAAACGAAAAAATAAATGTTAACAATAGTTTTCCATGGTTCACAAGTCAGGACACGTTAAACATGTGGCCAGCAGAACAGGCCTACTTCTGGGTACAACTCCATCTTTAACAGTTGACCACTCACAGGCAACCAATTATGATATCCCAAAGGGCCCTCTGGCCTAATATAATTACACTCGGACACCTTGAAATAAGAGAAACCATGTTACCACAGTTCTACATAGCAAAATGTACTCCATGTGAAAGCCATATAGAAACCATGTGAAAACCACATGGTTTCAATGTGATTTCCACGTGGTCAGCAGTTAGCTACTTAGAGTTTCCTCTATAAAGAGTTCCCTCTATAAAGAGTTTCCTCTATAAAGAGTTTCCTCTATAAAGAGTTTCCTCTATAAAGAGTTTCCTCTATAAAGAGTTTCCTCTATTAAGAGTTCCCTCTATTAAGAGTTCCCTCTATTAAGAGTTTCCTCTTTTAAGAGTTTCCTCTGTTAAGAGTTCCCTCTATTAAGATTTTCCTCTATTAAGAGTTTCCTCTGTTAAGAGTTTCCTCTGTTAAGAGTTCCAGAATGTTAGTTAAAATTCCTAAAATATGAAGCCCATTCTAAAGGTAGTTATACTATAACAGAACAGACATGGATTTTACATTAATTAGAAACAAAATCACTTCTTGTTTCTGTTGGTTACCACTATTTTGCACGGTGGGATACATATAGACACTCATTAAAATAAATGAAAATTGAGTGCAATTTGAGTGCTAAAAAAGCATCCAGTGATTTGTTATAGTAAGCTGTTTTGTGTGGCATATGTGAAAACAATCGTCAGAAATTTAATTTTGTCCTAAATGTATTTTCTGTCAAAAGTAAACCCCGTGTCATGTTTTTGAGGGTATGTTGGCGACTGAAACAGAAGTACAATCACAATCAGAGTTAAATACACAAGTTTTCAATCTGTCTGTTTGTTCCTCTATCTGGTACTATTAAATTGATTTGAACATATCATGCGTCAATTTTAAATGTTATTATAAACCTCAGTGACATTAAATATATTTGCAGCATTAATATGTGATGCCCTCTGGTGTCAAAACCTTGGTGGTAGGATAATAACCGGTCCACAGCTAGCTCCATCTAACGGCAGATAAATCTGTGTAAGCCAGATGGACATGACCTGATTGCTCCAGATGATGTCACTGTGTTACAAAGAAGAATTCAATACTTTTGTATCTAAATATATTGGTAAACGGATATGGGGCCATGGAATTCATTTCTCTGCATCGTGCTTAAACAATAATTACAATGGGGCCATGGAATTCATTTCTCTGCATCGTGCTATAACAATAATTACAATGAAAACATAGCAGAGTAAAATAGACATTTGGTTCAAAAACCGATTCTGAATATCTCATTGTGAATCTCAGGGTTTATTACCCTGTTTCTGGATGTTATTCAGAGGTTGTTTGGTAAGATTTCTTTTTAATACCTCCATACTTAATACCAAAAATAAAACGACAAATTCATTTTAAGTATAAAATATATTTTATCTACCATATTCAGGTACAAGAGACACAAGGTTACAGGCATTCCAATAAAGGATACTACACAGAATTTTACCGTATAGAAAATGGTTATACACATTGACTGTCATTGATTCTGATTTATGTAATACATGTAATGCTATCGATGATATTGAACATTTTCTGTTCTCATGTTCAATGTTCAACAACAAGAGTGTTTTGGGGCCATTTGGAGACATGGTGGAATAGAGTGTCACAATGTAAGGTCAAACTGACTCTGAAACACATCATATTTGGAATATATTATGATTTAAACTGTTTTGCTGAAATTAACTTTATTATACTACTTGCTAAACATTATATTTATATAAAAAACATTATAAACAGCAAATGTGCTTTTTTGCCTTTTTGGGCATACTGAAACATAAATTAGTAATTGAAGAGAATATACATAAAATGAATGGTATATTTCATATTTTTGAAAAAAAAATGGCAAGCTATTTACAATGAATTATAAACTGCACAGTCACTTCTCACCAACTCTCCATATCAACATGGGTTCAACATCTTCATATCAATCATAAATCTCCTTATCATCTTTTCTATCTGTCATCCTACATCATTTTACATATGTACATATTTTCTTTTTTATAATGTAAAAAGCCAATAAACATATTTAAAAAAATCATTTTAAGTTGGGACCTTCCAAATTTCATATGATAAACAAAAGGAATGAAAAATAAAACTTTATGCATAGGTTCATGTCTGCGTTAATATATTGCTCAAAAAAGGAATGCTAGTTCAATGAGTTTATAGATTGTTATCAAACCGCTGAACACCACTTCCAATTTGGTTGATGCCATTTTATTAATAGTCCATGAGAACACATACAGGTAACATGTGACTTGATTTTCAAAATGGCTGATATGGTCAAATGTGGACAACAATTTGTTTGTTTGGGGTTTTACATCACTTTCAACAAAATTTCAGTCATTTCGAGTTCAATCCCTGCACGGTCTGGGTTCAAACCCAAGACCTTTTGGATCACCACAGAGGAACTGGTGCTAATAAACTGGCTCTCTAACCAACTGTGTCACAACGGGTGGCCAGGTAGGCATTGAATTATCTGCCTCTGTTTAGCATAGTAGCAGAAGCTATGCTGACATAGTCGTGCTGACATAGTCGTGCTGACATAGTCGTGCTGACATAGTCGTGCTGACATAGTCGTGCTGACATAGTCGTGCTGACATAGTCGTGCTGACATAGTCGTGCTGACATAGTCGTGCTGACATAGTCGTGCTGACATAGTCGTGCTGACATAGTCGTGCTGACATAGTCGTGCTGACATAGTCGTGCTGACATAGTCGTGCTGACATAGTCGTGCTGACATAGTCGTGCTGACATAGTCGTGCTGACATAGTCGTGCTGACATAGTCGTGCTGACATAGTCGTGCTGACATAGTCGTGCTGACATAGTCGTGCTGACATAGTCGTGCTGACATAGTCGTGCTGACATAGTCGTGCTGACATAGTCGTGCTGACATAGTCGTGCTGACATAGTCGTGCTGACATAGTCGTGCTGACATAGTCGTGCTGACATAGTCGTGCTGACATAGTCGTGCTGACATAGTCGTGCTGACATAGTCGTGCTGACATAGTCGTGCTGACATAGTCGTGCTGACATAGTCGTGCTGACATAGTCGTGCTGACATAGTCGTGCTGACATAGTCGTGCTGACATAGTCGTGCTGACATAGTCGTGCTGACATAGTCGTGCTGACATAGTCGTGCTGACATAGTCGTGCTGACATAGTCGTGCTGACATAGTCGTGCTGACATAGTCGTGCTGTATAACAAGCAGTAATTTCAGGTGATGGTGTTGATTGCAGGCACTAATTGCAGGAGTAAAACACAAGAGGTCCGTTTTGTTGAGGATCTAGTCTGGTCTGACTCGTTTATTTTAATACAGGGTATTCTATATTTGAAAGGTGCGAGCTGCTACATTTGAGGAACAGATGGGTTTTATCATAATGTTTCATTCCACCCCCACCTGAGAAGTGGTATCACTTAGGATTATTTAATCTATTTGAATATTGTCATGACTATTATATTATGTATCATTTAGTCTATTTGAATACTGTCATGACTATTATATTATATATATATATATAGTAAATTATAGGAAGTAATTATTGTCTATAAATCTCTATTGATGTCCAGATCCCCTTAAAACATATTTATTTGGAAAGGGGATTTCTATAAATTATTTTATTAAAGAAATGATAAGTCAATATTGTAAGTGCAGGTTTTTGTAGATAGTTCAATATTTCACATTCAGGATACAGTCTCTGCTATCGGATATTTCATTATGTGCATACAGATGTGTCATAACTACTTATTATTTGTGTTGATATGCAACACAAAAGCTTGTGTCTGGTGTGCACTCATAGTATGGTAGGCATTATTATGGCCTAAGGTTTGCAGGGTACACTATGATGCACTATGAGGATGAAAAGTGATTTATTTTCCTTCAGATAAAGTTCACACACTACAATATCTGAAACACTTATGTATTTGTATACACAACATAGCAGGGTGAAGATCTCAAGGTGTGTATTCGAAGCTGCAAAAATAGGTCTGTTGCTAAGCTGCTGGAGTGACTGCTGTTTTTCTCCCACTTTTTTTTTTATACTGGAATTTGATGTGTGGAGTGAGGTAGACAGCATTCACAGTTACACACACGGGATGCTAGCTGGCAGGCTCTTGTGCGTTGTTTTTGCTTCACTGCGTCCAATCAGGGCTGGAACATCTTCATCAGGTGCACAGGTACAGTCTTAAGGTGCAGCAGACTTGAGAGGATTTATGTCCACCGAGACATCTGATGTAGAGGCAGCAGGGTCTGTCTTTGTCCGTCTTGTCGACTGTCTATGGAAAGGTAAAGAGGTGGGTGGTCTGAAGGTACGTCCTTGATAGTGGATGCCGGGATAGGTGGTGACAGTTGGTGGGGTCAGATTGTCAGGCATATGGCCAATATAACCTATTAATAAATGTCTACTTTTAACAAGGATGAGGGTCCCTGGACGTTGCTTATTTAACTTTTTGAGCTTATAAAAGTTCCATGGGGATACAGAGTATTTATCAGGTAGAACTACTGTGACTTCATTGATATACAACAAAAGGTCACCCCAATTAATAACAAGATAGGGAAAGGTATTCAGTTTGAGGTCCTTAATGATGTGCTTGCCAACAAATTTAGTATCATACAAAGGAGCATCACATTTAAAAAGGTCAATGGTAAAAGAATCAGTGTTAGTGTAGACAAGTAGGGAGATAGTAACTTTATAGGTATGCTTTACATACAAGTAATAAATTATGATGGAGAGGAAAACAAGCCAGCATAGCACTAGTACGGAAGCCAAGGTGGTATATGAGATATGATATAATTCATCTGAGGGTGCTACCTTGGGGATGTTATCCTGTGGTGTAACAGGTTGATGGCTGGATGTTTGCCAAGGCAATTTGGTCAAAAGCTCAATTGCATCAGCCCCACCCCTACCCATCACATGAGGCAAGAAGAAAAGCCAGGTAGAGCGCCACTTATAGATAGCAACAATAGCAAGGCCTATGCTAACAAATGCTAAGACACCAGACATTAGTGAAAAAGCATGGGCAAAACCCAAGGAGGGAAAAATGCCCTCAGAAGAGAAGTCATAGGGCAAATCAAACTGGGTGTCATCTTTAACTTGATGCATGAGAGCAGTCAAGTTTGCATGAAATGAATGATCCATGGAAGCTAATACAGAACGGAAATGTTCAGTAACAGCAGAGGGAATTTTGGGTAATTTATGAAGCAAATGACCACTGAACAAAGTGTGTCCACGCCAGTCAGTTTGTTTGTTTGGGGTTTTACATCACTTTCAACAGTATTTCAGTCATTTCGTGATGAGACCTACTTGTAGCAGATATAGTGCTGCCTCACTGAATTGTCATGTCGCAGGTCCTTGACATGACAACTCACCCGGTCACAGATTTACAAGGACAACGGGTTAACCCTTTGGCACGGGTCTCAGCTCTTGTGGGAAATTGTATCATGATTTCAATCCCGGCACGGCCGGGGTTCGAACCCACGACCTTTGGATTACCACAGAGGAACTGGTGCTAATAAGCTGGCGCCCTAACCAACTGCGCCACGGCCCGGGGCCCACACGCCAGTCAGAAGGGTTGGCCATCGGTGTAAAATATGAAGCTAAATAAGCCAGATTTTCTCCATAAAAGAAATGTGCAGATGATAAATTTGAATAACAAGAAGCAGAGTTTTGTAGAGACACATGTGAAGACGAAGAGTAATTGCAATGACAGGGAATGCGAACAAAACAAATTCTGTGGGGACATGAACCAATTGAATAAGAATTATTGAGTGATGGACACAGGAGAAAAGAGTCATCCCGTAACCCTGAAACTATGGCCATGCCATTATACTGGAAAAAGACAGGATAAGAGGGCAAGGAATAAACATGAAAAGAGCAGTGGGACATAACTTGTGTGAGATTGTCAAGATAGACAGAATTGACACAGTCATTAGGGTCTAGTGAAGTAATAGCCAGGGGAGAATCACATTGTTTGATAGTATTACCATGGCAAGCAGACCACGTTGACGAATCCATAGAGATTGAATAGGTTTCATGCAGTGAAACAGCATATATATCTGGTAAGCCTTGAATTACAGTCATGGAATAACCATCAGGGGATGCCACATAGTGAGAGAATACCTGGTAAACATTAAACAATTGTAAGTCATCTGAATGTTTCAGAGGTACACTCATAGTAATGGGAAGAAAACTATCTGTGTAAGAAGCAACAACTTTAGCTGACTGATAGTAGTAGCTGGGATGTGTAAAAATCAGTTGTAGGTCAGACCCAGCCAAAACATTTGAGACATGATGAATTGCTCCATTCAGCATCTCAGGTGTAACCAGAGCAATAGGGAGATGGGACCCCAACAAGGTATCTAAAGAAAAGACCCAATTTGATACTACAGGTTGAACATGCATTATAAGCCTTAGGTTTCCTGCCATGTGTTCATGGGCTACCAAAACAGTACTAGTTAATTTGATTTGAAGGTCCCTATAATTAATCAAATCAGATATATAACCCCATATATCCTCATCTACAACGTCTACAATATGGTTATACTGGGTAGCAAACTTGTCATTTAAGGATACCAAAATATCTGTCAAATTGTGAAATTTATCATCAACTATCGTCATGATTCCAGACAAGTCATCACCAAGATGGTGAAATTTCTGAGCCATGAAATCCTGATTACTTTTGAGGTACTTAATGTGTTTAGCATTCTCAGCAGTTAAGCGCAATGTTTTGAAATCTAACACGGTACCTGTTAAAGGTCCAGTAATAAAATCAAAGGACCTAGGAGTACGACCAGTATACTTAGAAAAAACTTGAGAAGCAGAGGATTTAATACCATCGATATTCACATTCAAAGACATAATATCACCATCTATGTGAGCCACAAGATCTGCCAAAATGACACATTGTTCATGCAACTGGTCTGTTTTTCGTGTATGGTTAAGGTTTAAGTAGCTGCAATCTAATTTAGTAGAATTGGAAATATCCAGATTTTTAGGCCAAGGGAGTGCAAAAGTATAATGAAAGTCGTCATGATTCAATGTCAATAAACTGGACACTGGATGTAGGATGACACCTAGGGCAGGTTTGACCCTTGGTGAAGCCTCTGGAATTGTCTGTTCCCATAAACAGACAATTATGAAGACTACAGTCTGTAATGAAATTAAAACCCAGTTAGCATAATGTTGAACCATCTAGATGGTGGTGTTTCTTTATGTTGTATGTTTCTTAATTTTATACGCGTATTTTCATTTATTCATTTCAAACAATAATATTAACAAGGTTTCAATCAGAGACTTCTACATTGATCCAATTAATGACATGAAATGGTAATCACCATAATTAATAAATGACATGTCAATCATCTACACTAGCAGCATGCTTCGCCTTTTACGGCGTTTTGCATAAAAGAGATTTATTGAATGATATGCTTCACGCACTTCACTAGAAAGATCCTCGGCTTTAACCCAGGATTTCTTGCCTTTTGGTTCACACCATAAGACTTGGTATATTCGGGATTTAGTTTTAGGAACATAACATGACCGTAGGATTTTCCGTATAGCATACCATCCGTCTGGTAGCTTATCCTCGGCCAGCTTTTTATCTGCATCCGATTCCTCAACACTGGAATCCTTTTTTGCATCAGATTCCTCCACACTAGAATCTGTTGGATCAACTGTATCACCTTTAGTGACTACATCATTTGACCCACTATCCCTAGAATACTTCCCTATGTGTATTCTTCCAGGTTTCAAGTCATTAGCATGTACAGGTGAAGGTAATGGCACACCGGTTTTAGCACACCGCAACTTAAAGTTCACACCTGAGGGTAACACACTAGAGACTAGTAGGGGACCTTGCCAACGGTCCAATAATTTCTTCATGCCACGGATTGATTCTCCACGATTCCTTTTTCCAATGTATAAATATACCAGGTCACCAGGTTTGAATTTAATCAAATCCTTGGTACCACCAGCCTTGTCGTACTGGTGACGTTTTGTGGGACTCATATTTTGCCACATTTTCTGCAACATATTTGAGTGCCGTGTCCAGGTTTTGTGCAGTTTCCTCAGCAAAGTTTGCTGGATCAGGAGTTCCATCTGGTTTAATGCCAAAATTGAATTGTGTGGGAATAGTCGGCGGTCTGCCAAAACTCAAGTGCCAAGCACTGAAGTTAGTTGGGTTGACAGTCACATTCATTGCCCATGTGATGCATTGTAGGATGGATGGCCATGTACGCTTGTTTTTGCACATGATACTAATGATCTGCTTGCATGTGCGTAAATGACGTTCAGCGGCATCACAATTTGGCCTGTATGGAACAGTTGTAAGGTGTTTGGTGCCCCACAATTTGTAGAACTCATTTGACATTTCTGTTTTGAAGTTACTGGCACAATCAGTAACTAGAGTTTCAACTGGTCCATATGTACACATGTAGGTTAGAAGACAAGCAGCAACTGTTCTTGCCTTCTGGTCTACTGTAGGGAAGGCTGATACTCAATGTGTGTAAGCATCTACGAGAAGTAATATCGAAGTGTATCCTTCTGGATGACTAGGGGGCAAGGTAGCAAAATCCATGCAAACTCGTTCTTGAGGATGTGTAACCTCAGGCATACTTTTCATCTGAGCACGCCGTTTTGGAGACCCTTTTCTTACTTGACACTCATGGCATTCCTTACACCAATTTTCTGTTTTTGATGCCATGCGTGGAAAGTAGTATTTGCTCCTCAGAGTTTCATATGTTTTGGCATAACCAAAATGAACACCTCCTGAAGCAAGATCCGCATGGACTGAAGATATCAATGGTTCCTGCAAACATTGTGGAATACACACAAGTTTGACAAAGTGCGGGTGTTTGCCATCAGGTTTATGTAGTCTGTATAGAACTCCATCAAATACATCAAGGTTCGTGCTATCCATTACAATTTTCCTAGCATCATTATCATCATCAGGAAGCTTTCCTTTGAGGATGTAGTCCACCATTGGCCTTCAGAATTTGTCAGACTGTTGCAATTCCTTGAGTTTTTGTGGTGAGACATCTGTTACAGGAATCTCAGCAGTAACAGCTAATAAAATATCTTCTGGAATGTCATCTTCATTTCCGTCTTGTGGTTCCAAATATTCATCAAGTGGAAACCTTGAGATGGCATCACAATTGTTATGTTTGTCCTTTTTTCTGTGTTTGATGGTGCAATCATATGAGCTTATCTTCATAGCATACAGAGCTAACCGCCCTGTGTGGTCTTTGGCATTATAAAGATATCTCAGTGATGCATGATCAGTATGTATCTCAAATTTCACATGAGACAAGTAGGTGTGGAATGCCTTTAAGCCATGAATTATAGCCAATGTCTCACGTTCTGTAACCGAGTAGTTCCGTTCTCTCGGGCTCAAGGTTCTTCCACTGTATCCAATCACCTTTTCTTGACCTGATTGTATTTGAGAAAGCACCACACCAACACTGTTTTTGCTTGCATCAGTCTGCAAAATGAAGGGTTCCGTAAAGATAGGGAAGGTCAGAATTGGATCAGACATTAGAGCCTCTTTCAAGATCAAGAAGTTCTTATTTCTTTGCTCTGTCCATTCCCATTTTGAATCGGTCTTAAAAAGGTCCCAAAGGCAACTAGTGAGCTCAGCAAACTTTGGAATGTACCTTGCATAATATGTGACTAAGCCTAAGAATGAGCGAAGCGTTTTCTTAGGATCTTCGGTCTCATTGGGAAAGGGAAACTTCCGGATAATTGCTATCTTCTTAGGATTAGGCCGAAACCCATTTTCCGACACATAATGACCAAGGAAACAGACTTCCCGACGTCCAAAATAGCACTTTGTTGGATTTAATCTGAGATTATTTCTGGAGTATCTTTCCAACACAGTTTTGAGGTTTTCTAACATTTCCTCAAATGTATTGCTCATGACAATACAGTCATCCAGATAAACGAGGGCTATAGAGCTTGGAATATCTTCAAGAACTTTTGACATCATTGCAGAGAAAGCCGCTGGAGCGTTACAAACACCAAAAGGCAATTTAGTCGGTTGGAAAAGACCCATAAAAGTGGAAAATGCTGCCTTCTCTTGTGCCTCCTCTGTTAGGTCCATAGCACTATAACCTGATTTTCCATCTATCAAACAAAACCATTTTGGTCGTGCATATGACACAGAGTCAAAAAGTTCCTGACAATTTCCAATTGGTGCAGCCAATTTCTTTGTTACCCTGTTCAATTTCCTATAATCTATCACAAATCTTGTGGAACCATCAGGTTTATCCACGAGGAGTACTGGTGATGCCCAGGGACTCTTACTAGGTTTTGCAAGTCCAGAATGGAGAAGATCTTTCACATGCTCCTTAATTTTGAGTCTTTCAATCGGGTTTGTCCTGTAAGGATTTGATTTAATCGGTGGACCGGTTGTTTCTATGTCATACTTTACAAGAGGACATGTCCCCAATTGTTCTAGACTAGTGGCAAAGAGATGAGAATAGTTGTTCAGTACTTCTAGCATTTTGGTACGCTGGTCCACATTCATATCTTCCCCTAAATCTAGTTGATCCACATCATAATGTCCTTTAGTAACTGATGTTTCAGGTGATTTAATTTCTTTTAATTCCTCTGATGGATCTGCCAATGATGTACAGCAAATTGTTGTCTTGGGATCAAAATAGCATATGGTTTGGCATTCTGACAGAGTTACAGGTATCTCTGACAAGTTCAACAAACGTACTGGGATAGAACCATTTTCAGCTCTGGAAACAGATGAAGCAGTGAGAATGCCCTTTTTTGGTAGTAAAGTGTCACTTCGAGTAGTGAATCCCATAATGCCATCACTAATAATGTTATCAGTTGGCTCTAGCAATGAACAACTTAAGATCATTTCTGATCTTGGAGGAACACACACTGTACTACTCATAACAACCTTTTTTCTTCGCAATACAGAATCTTCTGGGTACATAGGCACTGTAACCTTGACACCTTTCTTTGGATGTAAAGTAAGGACTTGGGATTGAAGGTCAATGTTTGCCTTATTTGCCCTTGTTAACCAGTCACAGCCAAATAAAAGATCATGACTTGTTTTTCCTATCACCGTAAATTCAAAGTTTGTTACAAAAGAGTCAACTTGAAATTGAACCATAATAGTTCCCAAAGAATAGACCTTTTTGCTACTTGAAGTAATTCCTTTGATCAAAACAACCTTTGAAGTATCAATTGGCAAGTGGGACAAATATGTTTCATAGAATTTATCACTAATAACTGATGTTGTTGAGCCAGAGTCAATCAATGCCTTATGAGGAACATCTTGAATTCTAATTGTAATGTAACTCCTTTTTCCATTTCCAAATGAACACACCTTACTTGTTTGCCCAACATTGTTTAAGTTGCTATACCCTCTTGGTGTTTGAGGTAAACAAGATGTAGGGCTCTTATTTAGTTTAAAGAGTGATGAGGGAAGTTGATGTAAGGCTGCTGTTGTGGGTGATACTGAAGAGGCTATTATTACTACCCCTGCCAATACCTCTACCTCTACCTCTGTGTGGTGCAACAAGTGGTCTATACGATGGTGCAGGTGGCTGGTACCACTGTGGCCCCATGTTATAACTTGGAACGCTATACATGCTCCCAATATATGGTTCTGGGATTGACTGTGGTTGCCCTCTGTTTAGTGGACACTCCCTTGAGAAATGACCCCTGACCCCACAAGTCCAACATGGTCCATTCACCCGACCTTGAGGTTGTCCTCTGGGTTTATTATTGGTCCTGCCCCTGTTTGCATTTGAGGTAAAGTGTTGCACCCTACGGCGAGAGGGTGGGATGGCAGTAGCAGCAGCAATTTCCTCCTCATCTCCTACATCTACTACGGCCACTGATGAGCCAGTAGTCTTATGCGTCATAAGAAGGCGTTCTAATTTTAGCGCCCACATTTCTACATCAGCTATTCTATCCAATCCTTTTAATTCAAGTTCTTTAGAGATTCTTGGAGTGAAGTTCCTCACCAAGATGCCACATTTCAAAGCCTCAGTTAACTTTATCAAAGCTAACTTTGGCATTATCAAACCAAGGAAAGCATCTACAGATTGCCCAGGTTGCTGTCTGAGAGAAAGCACCTCCGACAAGATATCTGCCTCTGAAAAAGCATCAGCAAATCTGTCTTCCAACTCCTTTTTCAGTTTGACAAAGATATATTTATCATTTTCCTTTACTTTCTCTTGGTCCAACTCATTCCTGAACCATCCCTCAGCCTCACCTCTTAGGGACACTATGGTGTGCCCAGCAAGTTGATCTTCAGACCAATTATTGGCCAGTTTTAAGTTGGACATATGGGATAGAAATCCCTTTACACTTTCAGAGCTTTTTCCACTAAAGGTTAACAAGTTCTTGGCACTCATGGTGAAGGTGTTAATGACAGGAGGTTGGGGAAGGTTTATATTATCTATCACACCTAAGGTCTCTGAATTTAACTCGTCAATGTAGGATTTCAAAGCGTCTAGTTCCCCCTTTAGATTCCCAATTTCTTTGGCAACGTCAAAGGAGCGGGAAACAGTGCGGTCCGTCATACACTATATCACTATTTTTAACCTACCAGGATAGTCATGTCAGGCTGCTGGCTTCTAGATGGCTGGATGAAGGTAGATTTGTTGAAGAAATGCTGGAGAAGCTGGAACAAGCAGTGTTCAGGAAGCGTGGAACGTCCACCCCCAGCAGGAAGAGACCAGAACAAGCGCCGCTACCACTATAACAAGCAGTAATTTCAGGTGATGGTGTTGATTGCAGGCACTAATTGCAGGAGTAAAACACAAGAGGTCCGTTTTGTTGAGGATCTAGTCTGGTCTGACTCGTTTATTTTAATACAGGGTATTCTATATTTGAAAGGTGCGAGCTGCTACATTTGAGGAACAGATGGGTTTTATCATAATGTTACAGCTGACATAGTCGTGCTGACATAGTCGTGCTGACATAGTCGTGCTGACATAGTCGTGCTGACATAGTCGTGCTGACATAGTCGTGCTGACATAGTCGTGCTGACATAGTCGTGCTGACATAGTCGTGCTGACATAGTCGTGCTGACATAGTCGTGCTGACATAGTCGTGCTGACATAGTCGTGCTGACATAGTCGTGCTGACATAGTCGTGCTGACATAGTCGTGCTGACATAGTCGTGCTGACATAGTCGTGCTGACATAGTCGTGCTGACATAGTCGTGCTGACATAGTCGTGCTGACATAGTCGTGCTGACATAGTCGTGCTGACATAGTCGTGCTGACATAGTCGTGCTGACATAGTCGTGCTGACATAGTCGTGCTGACATAGTCGTGCTGACATAGTCGTGCTGACATAGTCGTGCTGACATAGTCGTGCTGACAGTCGTGCTGACATAGTCGTGCTGACGGAGTCGTGCTGACCGAGTTGTGCTGACACAGTCGTGCTGACAGAATTGTGCTGACATAGGCATGCTGACATAGGCATGCTGACATAGTGGCCCTGTGGACAACATTACATCTTGAAAATCATATCATGAATATTATTGTTGTGGAATTATGATTTACTGATTTGATTAACTCTATACCAGGTTGAGGTTGTTTGCAGGTATGTGTTTGAGATTGGTGGATTGTCATGACATCTGGGTTAAGAACATTTCTTGTTCGCATAGAAATGTGGATCCATACAAAATTTTGAGTGAGCAATCTTTCTATAAGTGAAGGTAAACGCATTTAATCTGACTTGTGAGACACAAGCTTTAACATATTTGGAACTATTCAATTGCACTGGACATATTCATAATTCATCTCAGATAATTTCAGTGTCATCCATGTATTTATAAATTCATATCTTATCAATTGCAAAATCTACAAATATAGCAAAAAGGAAGTTAGTTTTTAATGGTTCCCTTTTTGTTTCTACTCTGCATTACTTAGGTAGTATTCAATTACTACCTCTGCAGGCATTGCCCTGTTTTTGATCTCATTTAAAGTTTGGAATCCCCCAAGTCATAAATACTATCCTTGCCTACAAAATATTATCAGATCTGAATTGACCAAATCAGGTCATAAATTGTAAGCAGGTGTCTGACACATAAACTAACCTATCGGTACAACTGCCAATACCAAACAAATCTATTTATTTTCTTTCACCAATTAGTGGACAACCAGATTATTATGAATACTGATGACTTGCGCTCGATTCTGTGCGCACATTTATGCCTTTGGTGGCAAGGACTGGTCAATGTTTACTCCTTTCTGATTTATGATTCACAATATTATGCAAAATAACAAAATCTCTGGAGTTGAAATTTTTGGTGCTCTTCTGGGGAAGCATAAAATAGGTTGAAATCAGCAACACTATGTCATAAACAACGTATCCATTTTAATTTCCCCACATGAGAACCATGTTAATTTACCCAAATGAGAACCATGTTAGAGTTTTAGTTAAATATTGTTCCTCTGTGCTTTCAGCTCACCAGGGGATAGGTCCAAGCCAATTGTGGGTTGTCATATTGCCCCATTGCAAGCAACACACTACTCTACTTAGCAGATCCTGGGATTATACCAGACTCTTCAAGTATAGATCAGAATTGAGAGTTTTAGGAGACCACACCCAGTGCAAGCTTCTTTTTACCAGCCAATAGACAATGAGTCAAATTTTTTGTCACATGTGTTTTTTGTTTGTTTTGTTTGTTTGGGGTTTGGGGTGTCACATGTGTTAACATGGCCAATTGGTGTCATTTTTTTTTTCGAAAGTGAGTACAACAACGATAGAGATTTTAGTGACATGTATACAAAAATAGTCAGATAAAAATAGTCAGCAGGTGATGGACCATTAATGGAAGGGGAGGAAAAAAATCTTTCTATTTTCTTCTTGGGCAAAGCTACTATGTCAGGCCCCACCATGAGATGACTGAAATAATGTTGAAAATGATGTAAAAACCCTGACGAAAGTGATATCAATGGTACCTTTTTCAAACAGATGTTTCAAATAAACCTCCTCCCAAATTATGAATGATCCATTCCAAACTACTTTTGAATGGGCATGAGCAGATGTAGAGTTGTGCTGTTATGCATGAGCTTGCACATGAGCCAACCAATAGACCAAATATATGGTAATTGCTTGCTCATATGTGTGGAACAACTCAACTGCTGTGCAAAACAACGTATTGCGGCAGAGTTAGTCTATTACTCTACAAGACATCACACGGAAATGCACAAAAAAACTCTCTCAAAGAAAGACAAGATGGTGACTCTCAATCGCATTATCCCATTTAGTTATGTTTATATACTTTCTGCAATCAGAAAAGGGTCTAAAATGAAGCACATTTATTCCACGATTATGCATAGATACAGCTATATTTATTCTGAACCTATGCCTTCAACATAATGCATAGAAATAAACAAAATATTACTACTTGTATGTTAGAACCTTTTTGGAAGCTCGGACAGACAGACAGACGAACACACAGACAGACACACAGACAGACCCCTTTTAACAATAACCAGGACAAGTTCAATGTTATTTAATTAACCAGAATGTGCAAAACATAAAAAAACAATCGAAAGGCGCCTGGCTACAATCGCTAGCTTTTTTCCAATGTAAAACATTTCACTCCTCTAAATAGAGATTGACAATATATATTCAAAGGATTATTTCTCATAGAATTGCATTCTCTCCATTGCAGATCCAGGACTTTTGACTCTACCTCACCATGTAGAGTAAGAATTGCAAGGTGCCCTGTTTACAACTGTTGAATATTTAAAGCAGAGCCTTTTTTCATTACATGATCTTTGTTCATGTTGTTGTGACATTTATGATCTTTTCAGCAGCATCGATGCTGTACACCTTGAGATAGAAGCCTGCTTAACGCTATCGCCTTCACATGAATAAAAGGCAAACAATCCTCATGTACTGATGAATTTAAATTGCTAATAGGCTAAGATACCTCAATCAGTCAATTGGTAGAGGGCCAGGTGACGATTCTATGGTCGTGGGTTCGATTCTCGGCAGACATAACAATTTCCCTTGTGATCTCACATGCCTCTTAGCGTGAATCATCTGTCCTTGTAAATCTGTGACCGTGTGGGTTCTCATGACAAGGGCCTGCCACATGACAATTCAGTGAGGCAGCACTATATCTGCTGCAAATAGGAAAATGAAAGGGATATAAATACCTAACGTACACACACATTCAATATAGTAATGGTCAGTGACAAGAGTATATATTATTATTTCAATGAATTAAACCTTTTGGTGAGATATTGTCATATTTCTAAATTGATTCAGGGAAAATAAGTGTGTACAGTGTCCAAGTATGATACTATCCGTGACATCATAATATATGTAATTTCTTTGTTCTCCAATGTGAGGCCATGGGTCGTGGCGCAGTTGGTTAGAGCGCCAGCTTACTAACACCAGTTCCTATGTGGTGATCCAAAGGTCGTGGGTTCGATCCCCGGCCATGCCGAGATTGAACTCATGATACAATTTTCCATATGAGCTGAAGCCCATGCCTAAAGGGTTAACCTGTTGTCCTTGTAAATCTGTGACCGGGTGGGTTGTCATGTCAAAGACCTGCGACATGACAATTCAGTGAGACAGCACTATATCTGCTGCAAGTAGGTCTCATCACAAAATGACTGAAATAATGTTGAAAGTGATGTAAAACCCCAAACAAACAAACAAAGAAACAAATATCCAATGTGTTTACAAATTAAAGGCAAACTCTATTGTGATACAACAGCTTGGTCGTCCATTTTTCCCTCTCACGGATTAACACAGCTGGTTGTAGTCTTTACTCTGCAATGCTAGTTGGGTGTATCTTTCTGAGATAATTGACACACTTGTATTGCAGAAGGACCCAATTGTGCAAAAAAGAAGAAATTATGATTTTAAGACCTCCTGAAAAAAACAAATACATGCGTAATGGAAGAAAGACTAAATCTGTTTTTCTCCGTCTGAATATTATTCATAGTTTAAAAGTACTAGTATATCACGTGATGAAATAAAGTTGAAAATCATATTATGATTATGAAACAAAATCCTGATTGAAATATGTTGAAGATATGATGCATGGCCAAAGTAATGAAAGATGCATGTCATTGTTGAAGATATGTGTAGTTTCTATGTCCGCTTTTGTTAAGATGCATGGCCAATGTCAAAGTAGTCATGTACCCAATACAGTGTATTCTGACACACCCCTTACAAGATGACTGTGTAATAGTTAATCTTTAAACATTGAATTCCTATAGTTCTGGCAATTACAATTTATATCAGACATACAATTATTTAGAAACATTAGAAATGGCTCAGTCCTGGATAAAGACATGTCTTATTTCTGATTTGGAAGATATAAATATACAAAAATGATAAAATAGAGTCATTTGGATTTACTAGTCTAAGAGATGTAACTGTGTAGGTTTCAATTTCACCAGACTGGAATGAAATTTTATTCATTCTAGAAATATAATATTTCAATAACCTTGTATAATTATTAACTCACAATATCAGGCACAATAGCCAATTCACTGATCGCTTCTATAAAGAATACTAAGTAATAATTTATGTAAAATTGCATTTGTAAAAAATGAATTTTAAACATAATGATTGGTTTTTTTTTACATTTTCTGATATTCATATCAGTAGAAATGTGTCAACTCTTACAGGCTTTTTTCCTATGAGAAAATAATTGTATTGGGCATGCAAATCTTTTTTGTGATACGTCTGATACAGTTTATCAATAACAATTTAAAGTTCAGTCATATTAGAAACATTTAGAACTCATTCATGAGTTCAATATTCTATGATAATGACTATTAATATTATGAGCCACCAAAGTGTGGGATATAGGGGTATCCAGAGGAAACGGGGTGTACAACGGCTATGACGTGTGACGACAGTGCTCAACATGTGGAAAATGTCATAAATTTCAAGTTGTTAATGTATTAACAATAAGCTCTCTGGTTAGGATAAGAAAAACAAAATTATCTTCAGAGTAAAGAAAAAAAAGAAAAGATGTGATCACTATTGCTCAGATTTGTTTTATAATGCCCATGGAAATTTGTGTGTGTCTGTCATTGTGATCTGCATATTATGTTCAGTCTGTCAGTGTTTAAATAATGCATGACTGTTTTTATTGTTATATTAAAAATGAAATAAAATATATTTAAAAAATAAATAAATAAATAAATAAAAAAATTAAAAAAAAAGCTCTCTGGTTAACATAAAGGATTGGTTTTGAAAATGTCCAATTCATTTTATCATGGTCATGGTTGCCTTTCATCCTCTAAAAAAAGACTTTCACCAGCTACAAACTCATTTTCACCCTCAAAAGCCTAATCTCTGAACATTTTCCCTTTGCAAATCTCTTACTCAACCAAACTACTTCGTGGGAATTCATTCACGTGGTCAACCTTAATAACTAACACAAATTGAAACATCAGTATGAAAATGAGTAAATAAAACTGAACATAATAATAATAATAATAATAATAATAATAATAATAATAATAATAATAATAATAATAATAATAAATAATAATAATAATAATAATAATAATAATAATAATAATAATAATAATAATAATAATAATAATAATAATAATAATAATAATAATAATAATAATAATAAAATTTATATCGCGCTGATACCAGTCAAGACTGTTTATAGCGCTATGCCCAGAACATGCATTCTGAATAGATGGGTTTTGAGTCTATTCTTAAAAGAATCGACTGTAGTACTAGTTCTAATATTAGAAGGCAATGTATTCCAGAGTCTGGGGCTAATTGCCGAAAAAGCCCTATCGCCTATAGTTTTCAGGCGCGTTTTTGGCACACATAGGTATATACCATCATTTGATCTTAGGTCTCGTTCACCTTGTTTCACATGCAAAAGGTCACGCAGGTAAGAGGGTGCCATACCATTTAATGCCTTCCATGTCATTAGGAGAATTTTTAATTTTATTCTCGCATGCACGGGGAGCCAATGCAACTCCCTCAGCTTTTCAGATATATGATCGAATTTCCTGAGTTTACCAACGACCCTTGCTGCAGCATTCTGCACATATTGTAGTTTCCTAATTTCAGAATTTGGCAAGCCCGCAAGTAGTCCGTTTCCATAGTCCAAGGTAGACGTCACAAATGCATGAGTTAAGGTGACCGCTGTCTTTTCATCCAGACATGGCCTAATGGCAGAGAGGTTCCTTATATGGTAAAAGCCTTTTTTACACATTTTCTTGATTTGAGCCTTTAGATTCATGTTTGAATCTTGTGTGATGCCTTGATCCACAACACTGGCAGATGGTGATATGGTTGAAGCCCCCACCCTAATGGAGGAGGGTAAGTAGGTACTGGTATCACGGATGTCTGTGCATAGTAGCATCTCTGTTTTACTATCATTTATCTTAGATATTAGAAAGGATCTTACTTCATCAACGCATTTTTCAAGATTAGTTTTACTAATATCACCATTTCTCTCAGATGAGTGGTCGATAGGAATATAGATTTGCGTGTCATCCGTGTAAACATGATATATTGTGGTGAATCATCTCATTGAGTTGCTGGCTGATTCAGAAGGCCATAAATAATACTGGCTGATTCAGATGACTTTGACCAATGTTGGCTGATTCAGATGACTTTGACCAATGGTGGCTGATTCAGATGACTTTGACCAATGTTGGCTGATTCAGATGACTTTGACCAATGGTGGCTGATTCAGATGACTTTGACCAATGCTGGCTGATTAAGTTTATCTTAAGCAAGGCTGGTTGATTAAGTTTATCTTAAACAAGGCTGGTTGATTAAGTTTATCTTAAGCAATGATAGCACATAAATTCAAATATTGCAATAATTATTTAAATTGTCAAATAAAACCACAATTTAAATGAAGAAATATGTGTAGTAATAATGCTCAGATGTGTGTGCAGTGATTTACCCACTATTTTAAACATGTGAAAGTGACCAGACACCCCACTAATCTGAGTACTAATCTCAGCAAGCAAGTGTTCTCAGCAGGACGCCAGCTCATATTTTTAATCTATACCGCTGGTACCCTGACCTGAGACTTTCCTCTTTTTTGTTTCGGTCATATATAGACGGTCTCGTAAAACGGTGTCAAAACGATGTTGAAATTTACCTGATCGTCGGACATCGTCCAAGGACGTTTTTGGACCGATTTAGCAACGACCGTCAACGTTTATGATAGATTGAGACAATCTCATCACCGCTCAGGACCGCCTGAAGTTTTGAACAGCTCAAAATTTTCGGGCGGTCATGACCGGTGATGGAGATCAATATGGGATCGTCCTTATTGTTCTGCAACCGATCTAGTACCGATATGAACCCGACCGTCATTGTCTACTCATCGTCCATTACCGATTTGGCATTGTTGAAAAGTTAAATTCAAATCTCCTGCGGTCTTCAAAATATTGCAAAAATCTTTTTTGACATCATTTTTACGAGACCGTCGATATGACACTGACACTGAATAATTTTTTATTGTCTCTTCTGGTGTTACAAATTTCATATCAATATATTTCCACACAACCAGGAGCTCAAATTGAGCCATAAGAGACCATACAGTCGATAAAACATACATTTGTTATTTTATTAATAAAATAATTCTTTTTTTTTTTTATATAAAATAAATAAAATTACTCTTTCATATATACACTATAAAATTGTTTGTTCATGTTTTATACAATACAGACCTTCTTTTGATAAACATGTTATGGCAGGCCCTAGCAGTGAATTTACAAATGATGTCATTACTCATTAGACATATAAATTTGTTCTCATCTGACAATTCATTAAAATCTAACACAAACTGTGATACCTTGGTATAGAGATCTTCTCTTTCAGCACTAAAAGCTTCACAGGTAGTCATGAAATGGAGTTCACTCTCTATTTGCCCACTGTCACAGCATTGGCATAATCTCTCATTTACAGACAGTCCCTCATACCTGCCTGTTTCAATCCTCAAGGCTGCTGTGCCACACCTCAAGCTTGCAAAACTTTTCCTAACAGCAAAAGACATTGGCTTTCTTAAATACAATTCTGCACCATAGTTCTGCTTAAATTTTCTGTATGTTCTCAGTTTATTGCTACCAACTCTGACATCTTTATATAGATCATTTTTCCATTTCTGCACAGTTTCTTGTAACAAACAATCTTCTAGTTCATCCAACACTAATTTCTTATTGTTACAATTGTTGACATCCTTAAAATGACCAATACCTAAGTCATCAAACATTTTCATTGTGTGATAGCACCAATTCTTACATCCATTTTGTGCTTTTCTATATGAATACCAGAACACTTTGCTTGACCATCTGTTAACATTCATATTCACTAATCTCAGCCACATTCTAGCAATACATACTTTTTGGCGATGCAAGCTTGATTTCCAACCCATATCACCATTAACTGCTGTATTGGGTGTATATTTGGAGACTCCCATAAAAAACCTACATGCACGATTTTGTACAGCATTTATGCAACTAAATTCTTTATGTCCCCACATTGCAGCTGCATATTCTATGATTGGTGCCACTAATGAGTCATACAGCTTTGTAAACACATCATGGGGCATACCACCAAATGCTCTATGTTTAGCTATCAGCAGCCCAAGCGCCCGGTTAGCAGACTTTGCAAATGTTTTAGCAACTTGACTCTTGTCTAGATACTCATTCAGTGTTATGCCAAGATACTTGTAGCTGTCAACTTCTTCAATATCTGACCCCGCGCATTTAAATTCAAATGTGGTCTTTTCCATACTAGGAGTCCTGAAGTGTACAAATTTTGTTTTGTCTGCATTTATACACAATCTCCATTTATAGCACCATTGTGATAGAGTATTCAGCATTGTCTGCAATGAGTTGGGTGTATCTGCAATTAATGCAATATCGTCTGCAAACATTAAAATACTGAGTTGTGTCTCTTCTATGATTACACCAAGATCCAACCTCTTAATTTCCTTGGCTAGATCATTAATAAAAATGCTAAAGAACGACGGCGATAAAATGCAACCTTGCTTAACACCCAACTCAACGTCAAACCATTCTGTATATTCACCATTGACTCTTACAGAACAAGATACATTTTCATATAAAGCTTTTATGGCACTGTACATACTTCCACCAATACTAATATCCCTGAGTTTATCCATGAGGCAAGTCCTATTTACAGTATCGAAAGCCTTTTGCATATCCACAAAGCATAAGTATGTTGACTGCCTGCATTTGTACCTGTTCTCAATAGTTGTGACAAGAGTAAATATATGGTCCAAACAACTCCTCATCTTGCGGAACCCATTTTGTTCCTCAACCAGTATTCCATTATTTTCCAAGTACATGTTCAGTCTCAACTTTAAAACCGTGCAATAAATTTTATACATGTGGCAAATCAGTGTGATCCCCCTATAGCTTAAAGGGAGCCTTTTGTCTTTATTACCAGACTTGGGGATGGGGTTAATGATTCCCTTTTTCCAGCAGTTTGGGATTATGCCATCTTTAAAGCACATATTAAAAAGTTTCACCATGAACTGGCATGTTGCCTCCCCTTTTAACACCTCTGTGGGTATTTGGTCAATTCCTACTGCTTTACCTATCTTTGCTTTACAGACAGCACGTTTTACCTCCTCAATAGTTACTTCACAATTCAACATATGCATGTCAACATTGCCATCCTGGTTAGCCACTATTCTTTCCATTTCTTCCTCATATTTCTTCACTCTCTCTTTAACACCTTTTAAGAATTGTTCATCAAATTTCTGCTCATTATTTGAGAACAGTGTTGAGAAATCTGTTTTCCATGTTTTCAACACCTCATCAACATTTGTTGTTACAAGACCTTCATCATTATAAACCTCCATAGGAATGTTTTGCTTTCTGTCATTTTGAACACCAATCTTCCCAATAGATTTCCAGAATTTATTTGGGTCATTTTCACTTTCATTGAGTATTCTATCTTGCTCACGTTTCCAGTAGTTTCTTTTACTTCTCTGTTTTTCCTTATCAAATGATTTACTAGCCTGAACAAAACAAGATTTCAGATTCCTTCGCCTAGTTCCTCCTACATCAAGACAAGCAAGCCATGCATTCTCTGCTTCACACATTTTTGTCCACAAGTCACTAAGTGTGTCACACCACCATGGTTGGTTCTTACATTTCTTTTTCTGTGTTTTTCTTGTCTGACCCCTGTGTATTTTAATCACCCTACTTGGCATTTTTGCTCTCATTTCACCTGTCAACACATTACAAAATTCCTCATATGCCTCATCTAAAACATTTTGCCTTAGCTGTACATGCTCCAGCTTTACAATGGCATCATTAACCTGCTTCACAATATTTTCATCAGTCATAAAATCATCTGTTGACCTCTTTAATGACACTACATTGACCATCTTGTTCACATTTTTCAATTTCACCAATATCCATGTTCCAACATAAAATACTGTGATCAGGTATTTTATCTGCCACTATACCCGTCTGTTCAACAATTTCTGTCATTCTATGTACCTTAAAATCATTAAATAAATTCAGGTCATCATGGGGTACAAGACAGTAATCAACTACACTTCTGCCTGTATTACCAATTCTTGTGAAATCATTCAAGCATGATTTTCGCCCATTCAATATACAACAATTACTACTGATAAGAAATTCAATAAGACTGTCACCATAGCTATTTCCATCAAAATCCACCACATTTCGGGCAGGAATGTTGTCTACACCTTCAATAGTATCTGCCATGTCTCCACACCTACTATTAAAATCTCCACACATGTACAATGGCCCAATATTTTGATATAGATACATTTTACCAAGAAGGGTTTCATAAAATTCCACACCATCAGTAGACCTGGCAGAGTTCTGTGGCACTAGGTAGCATACACATGTAGTAAAACACATAGATGTATGTTTACAAGTAAATTTCAACCATAAAATACCTTCACAATCATTGTCTAAAACTTCAACATTGTATCTTTCCTGTATCCTCTCATGTATCAAAAACCCTATACCACCAGACCCTCTCCTTGCTGTTTTCCTTATCCACTTTCGATTTTGACCATGCCATTTGTAGTTTGGTACATTTAATTCTTGTTTACCTGTAAGAAATGTCTCTGCTACACCAATAATATCACAATCTGTATATTGTAGACACGCAACTCTATATTCATAATTGTTTGTGTTTGTATCAATACTAAAAGAGTTCGAGTTCCAGAACCCGCATTTGGCCTATAATCGCTCATTGTTCTCCTTAGCAGTCACTCTGCCGCCTTTGATTTGAAGCTTGTCCTTTGCTAGTGTGTTTATGATTGTCCTCATGTTGTTTTCTAGTTGTCTTTCTTTAGCTGGTCTGTCTATGTCAATGTAGACTTTTTTGTATTGATCACTGTCTTTTAATTTGGCTTTTCTTTTCATAATTTTCCTTGTCATCTCAGTGTCTTTCACAGTGACAAGAATGACTCTGGGATGCTGTCTCTTTACATTTGGGTCACCTTTTCTCTCCGCACACTGAACATCTATTTCACTGTCCTGAAACCCCAAACCCTGTGAAAACAGCATTTTCACTCTATCACTAGTGGTTTCACCCTCTGTTTCCACTAGATTTTTCACAACAATTTTCTGCTGTGAGACCACACTAGCATATGTCACTTCCTTTGATGCCAGTTCTTGTTGTTTCACACTCAATTCTTGTTGTTTTTCTTCGGTTTCTTGCTGTTTTTGTTGAATGGCAACTATTTGTTCCATCATTTTATCTAGCTCTGTCTGAAATTCTTTCCTTATTGTGTCCATTTCATGCTTGATAGATTTCTGAACTGCATCATTCACTGCCTTTGTGATATCATCCTTGAAAATATCCCTGAGACTGTCAAACTTCTTGTCTAAGGTCCTGTTAAAATTCTGGAACTGTCTCTGCAGATCTGTCACAATGCTACTTCCATCCTCATGAATTTCTGCTTCAGCAGTATTTTCCTTTTCTGCATCAGAAGCCTTATCCTTATCAGCCGCAGAGGCCTTATCCTTCTCTGCTTCAGCAGCCTTCCCCTTAGGAGGCATCTTGTGCACAATCTCAATAGTTTATTAAAATATAAATCCTAGAGGGGGTACTTCCCACAAGTTCCAATTATAGATATGTGACCGATCCATTTGTCTTTTTGTGTGTGGTGGTGGGAGGCTTATTGGCTATTTAACTATATTTCTAAACATTGAATACAACATTTATGACCTGTTAGATTTATATTAAGTTTTATTGTTAATATTCCATATCAGGTAACAAAAACCGACACCCACTATTGTTTTATAAATGTCACTGTTTCAAATTCTAAATGTTTAAATGAGACATGAAAGGACCCAGGTTGGTGTCAATATCTCAGAATACTTTAACAGCATTGTTGATTCAGAAATGAATACAATCGAAGTCTAAGCAAAGCTACTAGCCTAAGCCGTAGCGTCACTTAATGGTTACCTCCTCCCATTATGTAATATTAGTTGATAATGCATCAACCCAATAAATGATATCATAGATAATATACATTTTTCTGGGAAATTTCTAATCACAGATAACAGTGATTAGATTTGGTGAAATATAATTTTAAAGATAAAGATTTATTGTTCAGTAATTGCTTTTCTATATCACAACTTGATGCCATTTCTTGATAGCGATTACTGTAGTTTTTCCTTGTATGTGCTGAATTTATTTTGACATACTTGTAGTTTCAAAACCATTTACAGCCCTGCATACTAAAACCAGCCCCTGAGTCCTTCTCCCTGCTAGTGAAACCCAAGTTGTGGCTGCCAAAATGGCAGTCAGGTAGCTAAATATAACAACGAAGGGGATAGGTTTTGTGAGACAGACAAGGGGGAAAACCTGGTACACCACTGTCAACGCCAGTCATATCGCTGTGTAACACGGGCAAAATGTACACATTTATATTCATTAATGTGATGTTTGTTTTTTTGTTTTGTTTGGGGTTTTACATCGTTTTCAACATTATTTCAGTCATTTCGTGATGAGACCTACTTGTAGCAGATATAGTGCTGCCTCACTGAATTGTCATGTCACAGGTCCTTGACATCACAATCCTCCCAGTCACAAATTTACAAGGACAGTGGATTAACCCTTTGGCACGGGCCTCAACTCGTATGTGAAAATGTATCATGAATTCAATCTTGGCATGGCCGGGGATCGAACCCACAACCTTTGGATCACCACAGGGGAACTGGTGTAAATAAGCATGCCACGGCCCATGGCCACAAGGGGATAGGAATCTTAAATAGATATGATTGGATTACAGAGCTCCATGATAAGACCCACCCACCCCTGTAGAGGTAAAGATTTTGAATAACATTATGAAAAAAATGAGAGCCGCTTGTATAATTTGGACGATATTGAAAGTACTTCTTCAGGTACTTCTTCCCACCACAGAACATTATAGATTGGAGCTCAAATGGTTAGCTCAGTCTTAGAATGAGTTTTAATTATATAATAGGGAATCTGAAAAGCTAAGATAGTGTCTAAAATGTGTAGTCAATGCAATGTCAATTCTCCCTTTACTCATATACAATGAAAGGGATGGAATCTTAAATCACAACCATGGATGAGATCATTTTTATTCCATGTATAAGGATATCAATTTTACACTTATGATGTTAAGGTGTGGATATTTATGCTCTGTACCATCCAATCCTTAAATTCAGTATTTTAAAACTTAACCTCGTCTTACCTTGATTAATATTTCTGCCCAAATCTGAGATCACTTGTATAAAAATCCAAATAGCCTGTGCTTGTAGTTCCAGGCATAATATTATTTAGAGGGTGTTCCACCGATGTTTTCTTATTTCTCTTGGAAAACAATTTTCAACTCCATCAAAGAAATATTTTTAAAAAGCATTTGGTGAAGTTATCACTTTTTAAAAATGCTTTGCTATCTTAGCATTGAATTGATAATATCCTTAGAAATTTAGGACGTATATAAGTATTTTTAATCTATTTTGAAACATCGAGTTGACAGAAATGTGATGCAAGAGCTTTCATGCCCTTAGTTCATATATATTGTAATTCTATATATATATAGGCACATGGCTTAGATCAAACCTATTTTTATCATTTGGATTGCAGAAAGCTCATGAATTATATGATGGAAGCACAAGGTCGTTAGGACAGAATAGACATCCTTGTTCTTACTTGAAGAATTTTATAATCGTCTCAGAAAATAAAATATTGACATCAATCAAAGCTTTACCAAAATCAAAGACCATCACATATAGAAAATATGTTTGCCTTTATTAACAGAGTATGGATATATGTGTTTAATGTCTATACTCCTAATGTGACCATTCTCAGCTATGATGAGATTTATATGATCATATAATATCAGCTTTCCTGCAATTAAATGTGATGATAAAA
The DNA here is from genome assembly GCA_949316495.1 of Amphiduros pacificus. Lineage (NCBI taxonomy): Eukaryota > Metazoa > Annelida > Polychaeta > Phyllodocida > Hesionidae > Amphiduros > Amphiduros pacificus. The sequence goes on along the minus strand of OX439012.1, from coordinate 10,356,775 downwards.
GAAAATAACGACCTGAATGCTTAACAGAAAGGTAATAACATTTTTGTCCTTTTTCGCAGTTATTAACACAAATATGTACCATGATCTTGGGTAAAAAAATTCACTTCCGGAACCAATGACTCATAGTGTTACACATATGTATGAAAATGTATGTAGAAATCTATATCATAAACCTTTTTTCCAATAAAAGTTGGCATGTGATCAGGTGGTTTTAATATGACCTGTCGTTGATAGATATGGCTAAATATGTGAGCAAGTTTGATATATTCTCAACTAATAATGACAGAAGCAGACAATCTTGAATCTCTCTATTTATAGTGGATATTTTTGCAATTTTCTATAATGAGCAATTATTCCTACATTTGTCTTATAAGCTGGTCAGCTTCATTTAGAATAGTATTAATGATTAATGTTGCATAGTTTTAAAGTAGGTGTAACTCCTTAAAACATTCATGAAATTAGGTTTTCAAGCACTTTTCCTTTGCATAATTTAAATATTTATACCTCAAACTATGCAATCAAAGGTTGTTACCCATCATATTTCCCCTACATAATTTTTTGTGCCATTTGAAAGTGAACGAGTCTTCTGCTAAAATCTAAATCATCCATTGAACATTCATCCATTGTTAATAAACTTTGTCCAGTAATCTTGTGCTGACACCTGCTCAGTAAAGTTTTACAAAAAGTGGGGTACCTTCATATTGAGACAATGGAGAGATTTGGCTTACAGAGGCCTGTTTGTCCATTAATGTTTGTCCATTGGTACAGGCCTAGCAACCCGACAAACCACAACAGGGGACCCGACACATGATACAAAAGAGTACAGCTGACCCCTTGAAATGACATAATCTACGGCACAGCTCCTTGAAGTGACATATGTCTGAGATTTAACTCCTTGAAGTGACATATATCTAGGTCTAACTCCTTGACATGACATATATCTTAGGTCTAGGTTTCTTGATGTGACTCCATTGGGTCTTAAAGCAAGACAGGGAATAAAATGACCTCTGGTCGCAATAACTTATTTGGTAGAGCATTCGCCTTGAGACACAGGGATTCCCAATTCGAATCCTGGCCAGTTACTATAAACCTCTATGAGCAGACATTTTCTGGATATATAAATGTCAGATGTGCTTTATGTTAAAATGACTGACACTATAATATGTAGACAGAACAGTTGTGTGTGCTGAGCACTTGTCCTTGTCTTGGAGAGAAGTATTTTGCAAGATACATGACATATCTCGGAGAGAAATATCTGGGAATGCCGAGAAATGTGCATTCGTATATTTCATTGTTAACTTTTGGCCAGAATAGGTTTTATGACAGAATCCTCAGGTTACGTGTTAACTTTGATGAAGTTCACTAAAATTAGGATCATCCATTCCTATTCCTACAAATGAGCATCATCCATTCCTATTCCTACAAATGAGCAGCATCCATTCCTATTCCTACAAATGAGCAGCATCCATTCCTATTCCTACAAATGAGCATCATCCATTCCTATTCCTACAAATGAGCAGCATCCATTCCTATTCCTACAAATGAGCAGCATCCATTCCTATTTCTACAAATGAGCATCATCCATTCCTATTCCTACAAATGAGCAGCATCCATTCCTATTCCTACAAATGAGCATCATCCATTCCTATTTCTACAAATGAGCATCATCAATTCCTATTCTTACAAATGAGCAGCATCCATTCCTATTCCTACAAATGAGCATCATCCATTCCTATTCCTAAAACTGAGCATCACCTATTCCTATTCGTACAAATGAGCATCATCCATTCCTATTCCTACAAATGAGCATCATCCATTCCTATTCCTACAAATGAGCATCATCCATTCCTATTCTTACAAATGAGCATCATCCATTCCTATTCCTACAAATGAGCAGCATCCATTCCTATTCCTACAAATGAGCATCATCCATTCCTATTCCTACAAATGAGCATCATCCATTCCTATTCCTACAAATGAGCATCATCCATTCCTATTCCTACAAATGAGCAGCATCCATTCATATTCCTACAAATGAGCATCATCCATTCCTATCTCTACAAATGAGCAGCATCCATTCATATTTCTACAAATGAGCAGCATCCATTCCTATTCCTACAAATGAGCATCATCCATTCCTATTTCTACAAATGAGCAGCATCCGTTCCTATTCCTACAAATGAGCAGCATCCATTCCTATTCCTACAAATGAGCATCATCCATTCCTATCTCTACAAATGAGCAGCATCCATTCATATTCCTACAAATGAGCATCATCCATTCCTATCTCTACAAATGAGCAGCATCCATTCATATTCCTACAAATGAGCATCATCCATTCCTATCTCTACAAATGAGCATCATCCATTCCTATTCCTACAAATGAGCATCATCCATTCCTATTCCTACAAATGAGCAGCATCCGTTCCTATTCCTACAAATGAGCATCATCCATTCCTATTCCTACAAATGAGCAGCATCCATTCCTATCTCTACAAATGAGCATCATCCATTCCTATTCCTACAAATGAGCAGCATCAATTCCTATTCTTACAAATGAGCAACATCCATTCCTATTCCTACACATGAGCATCATCCATTCCTATTCCTAGACATGAGCATCATCCATTCCTATTCCTACAAATGAGCAGCATCAATTCCTATTCTTACAAATGAGCATCATCCATTCCTATTCCTACACATGAGCAGCATCAATTCCTATTCTTACAAATGAGCAGCATCCATTCCTATCTCTACAAATGAGCATCATCCATGCCTATTCCTACAAATGAGCATCATCCATTCCTATTCCTTCAAGTAAGCATCATCCATTCCTATCTCTACAAATGAGCAGCATCCATTCCTATTCCTACAAATGAGCATCATCCATTCCTATCTCTACAAATGAGCAGCATCCATTCCTATTCCTACAAATGAGCATCATCCATTCCTATCTCTACAAATGAGCAGCATCCATTTATATTTCTACAAATGAGCAGCCTCCATTCCTATTCCTACAAATGAGCATCATCCATTCCTATTCCTACAAATGAGCATCATCCATTCCTATTCCTACAAATGAGCATCATCCATTCCTATTTCTACAAATGAGCAGCATCCGTTCCTATTCCTACAAATGAGCAGCATCCATTCCTATTCCTACAAATGAGCATCATCCATTCCTATCTCTACAAATGAGCAGCATCCATTCCTATTCCTACAAATGAGCATCATCCATTCCTATTCCTACAAATGAGCAGCATCCATTCCTATTCCTACAAATGAGCATCATCCATTCCTATTCCTACAAATGAGCATCATCCATTCCTATCTCTACAAATGAGCAGCATCCATTCATATTCTTACAAATGAGCATCATCCATTCCTATTCCTACAAATGAGCAGCATCCATTCCTATTCCTACAAATGAGCATCATCCATTCCTATCTCTACAAATGAGCAGCATCCATTCCTATTCCTACAAATGAGCAACATCCATTCCTATCTCTACAAATGAGCAGCATCCGTTTATATTTCTACAAATGAGCAGCCTCCATTCCTATTCCTACAAATGAGCATCATCCATTCCTATTCCTACAAATGAGCATCATCCATTCCTATTTCTACAAATGAGCAGCATCCGTTCCTATTCCTACAAATGAGCAGTATCCATTCCTATTCCTACAAATGAGCAGCATCCATTCCTATTCCTACAAATGAGCATCATCCATTCCTATTCCTAAAAATGAGCATCACCCATTCCTATTCCTACAAATGAGCATCATCCATTCCTATCTCTACAAATGAGCAGCATCAATTCCTATTCCTACAAATGAGCATCATCCATTCCTATCTCTACAAATGAGCAGCATCCATTCATATTCCTACAAATGAGCATCATCCATTCCTATTCCTACAAATGAGCAGCATCCATTCCTATTCCTACAAATGAGCATCATCCATTCCTCTTCCTACAACTGAACATCATCCATTCCTATTCCTACAAATGAGCAGCATCAATTCCTATTCTTACAAATGAGCAACATCCATTCCTATTCCTACAAATGAGCAGCATCAATTCCTATTCTTACACATGAGCATCATCCATTCCTATTCCTACACATGGGCAGCATCAATTCCTATTCTTACAAACGAGCATCATCCATTCCTATTCCTACAAATGAGCATCATCCATTCCTATTCCTTCAAGTAAGCATCATCTATTCCTATTCTTACAAATGAGCAGCATCCATTCCTATTCCTTCAAGTGAGCATCATCCATTCCTATTCCTAAAAATGAGCATCACCCATTCCTATTCCTACAAATGAGCAGCACCCATTCCTATTCCTTCAAGTAAGTATCATCCATTCCTATTGTTACAAATGAGCAGCATCCATTCCTATTCCTTCAAGTGAGCATCATCCATTCCTATTCCTAAATATGAGCATCACCCATTCCTTTTCCTACAAATGAGCAGCATCCATTCCTATTCCTACAAATGAGCATCATCCATTCTATTCCTACAAATGAGCATCATCCATTCCTATTACTAAAAATGAGCATCACCCATTCCTACTCCTACAAATGAGCATCATACATTCCTATTCCTACAAATAAGCAGCATCCATTCCTATTCCTACAAATGAGCAACATCCATTCCTATTCCTACAAATGAGCAACATCCATTCCTATTCATACAAATGAGCATCATGTCATGAAGGAGATTGCAAAGTAAGTCCAATCTTCATAATAAAGTATCATGATTAAATGATGTTGTATATATTGAAATCTTAACCTTAATCATAACCTTCATATCAGTTAGGAAAGGGAACTCAGTGTTTCTGCTCCATGTTAAATTATAGGAACGATGGTGTAATGACTAATTACGGTTTACTGCTACTGCATAAGAATGTTAAAATCTAACTTGATAACAAAAATAATTATGAACTGCAAGAACACCTGATACTTAGTCAGAATTAGTTTTCTTCATTTTTCATTATTTTTTGAGTTCTTTATAAATTACGACCCAAAATAGAACGGTTATATCAACATTATATTCTTGAAATAAATCTAATTAAAAAAAAATAAAAAAAAATAAATAAAAAAAACACCAAATCATAATGGATGGCTGGTGATTCTAACAATCAGATAATGTTATTGTTAATTTCAACCAAGGACAAAAAAATATTCTTGATTTGTGATTCATTTCATGTTTTGAATTTAACTCACAGTGTGTGAAATGGATAGCAAAGAGCGCGTTTTGAGATAAAGTATGATTTGTTTTCAGCAGATGAAGATATTTGATAACAGACAGTGACTTCAAAGTGGTTTTCAAAGAAATATCTATCTCTCAATATAAATTATGATTTTGGGACAACAAGAAAACAATAATACAGCCTTAATTTATTTTGCATGAATTTTAACATCCTCATTCAACTAATGGTAATCTGATGATAGGTGCAGTACTCAATTCGTGATTTCACCTTACACACCAAGAGTCTCTTAGTATTTATATCTATCTGAGGATTTGTTTGTTTGTTTGGGGTTTTACATCACTTTCAACATTATTTCAGTCATTTCGTGATGAGACCTACTTGTAGCAGATATAGTGCTGCCTCACTGAATTGTCATGTCGCAGGTCCTTGACATGACAACCCACCTGGTCACAGATTTACAAGGACAACGGGTTAACCCTTAAGGCACGGGCCTCAGCTCATATGGGAAATTGTATCATAAGTTCAATGCCGGCATGGCCGGGGTTCGACCCCACGACCTTTGGATCACCACAGAGGAACTGGTGCTAATAAGCTGGCACTCTAACCAACTGCACCATGGCCCATGGCCTTCTATCTGAGGACGGCATGGCATACTGCCCAGAGAAGGTAATAAGTCTCCAATGATATCTCCTTACTGTTTTGGACAGCAAAATATTAGACCAAAACTAACAAAGTTATCAGAGAATTTATTTCTCAACAAGTGCATTGTGCTGGTTTTTTTAGCCTCTGAAATCATAAATGTCTATTAAATCGTAAATGTCTGTTAACACATAAATGAATGACAATGTTTCCCTGAGACATAATTATTCGTATTGCCAGCAGATCTTTGTGATGTTTGATAGTGTTGCATACTTTTTTCATGCCAATTCTTGTGAGGTCATCTGCATGTGGTGCCCTCTATATCATCATTTTTAAAGTCATTTCAGTGCATACAAGTATATGGCCTATATTTGATGTCTATATCGGCATTATGTGTCTGGAGAGCATGTTGAGTCACACCAATAGGGTATTTCTGGCATATCACCTAATGTCAGACTGCTTGGATTATGAACTATTTGAACTCTTTGCATAGGCGTGGTTTAGAGAGTATAGATTGGCCGACCATTACAACACAATCATTGTCTATGCCTGTGTGGATTTTAAGTGTAGATGAGGTGTATATACGGGTGGTGGGTTCGAATCCCACTTTTGATATTGTTACTTTCACACTGGTTAAAATGCTTGAAAGTCGACTTGATGTTGCTGAAAGGGTCATTTTTGCTGAAAGGGTCATAACAACACAATTTCACAAAGTTATTTCCAGATTCATATAAACACAAATAGGAGGCACAAATAAGGCAATCCATCTTCAGCTGATACCAAATTAGATCAGCTTGGGGTAGAATAAATAAAAGACAGCATTGATGATATAAATCTATATGTAGTAAAGGACAGCATTGATGGAATTAATCTATATGTAGTAAAGGACAGCATTGATGGAATTAATCTATATGTAGTAAAGGACAGCATTGATGGAATTAATCTATATGTAGTAAAGGACAGCATTGATGGAATTAATCTATATGTAGTAAAGGACAGCATTGATGGAATTAATCTATATGCAGTAAAGGACAGCAATGATGGAATTAATCTATATGTAGTAAAGGACAGCATTGATGGAATTAATCTATATGTAGTAAAGGACAGCATTGATGGAATTAATCTATATGTAGTAAAGGACAGCATTGATGGAATTAATCTATATGTAGTAAAGGACAGCATTGATGGAATTAATCTATATGTAGTAAAGGACAGCATTGATGGAATTAATCTATATGTAGTAAAGGACAGCATTGATGGAATTAATCTATATGTAGTAAAGGACAGCATTGATGATATTAATCTATATGTAATAAAAGACAGCATTGATGGAATTAATCTATATGTAGTAAAGGACAGCATTGATGGAATTAATCTATATGTAGTAAAGGACAGCATTGATGGAATTAATCTATATGTAGTAAAGGACAGCATTGATGGAATTAATCTATATGTAGTAAAGGACAGCAATGACGATATTGGCCACGTGACTTTGGCTGCATGCTGTTAGATCTGGGGAGAGATCACCAACTGGACCTTTGGTAGTACAGGTCTCACAAACAGACTAACATTGACCAACATTGTCAGATCCAGATATTCTGACTAACATAGACCCAGATTGTCAGACCCAGATTGTCAGATCCAGATATTCTGACAAACATAGACCCAGATATTCTGACTAACATAGACCCAGATATTCTGACTAACATAGACCCAGATATTCTGACTAATACAGGCCCAGATTGTCCCAGTTGAAAATGTATGGATTAAGCCATATATGAAGAGATCTGTAGATCTCAATTTCAACACTATATTAGATATGGTGCCTGGTGGTGACACATTGATAGTCACAGTAGTCGAATCATCAAGCCGAGCCTGGGCCAAAACAATAGACATTGGGTTGTACCCCATTCTGATGCAGGTTTGCTTCAAGGACTCATCTTCACATCTGCAGAACATCCTTTAGTATTAACAATAATAAATAGAACATAAATGGACGTTATAAAAAACTACGCTTATTAAATCACATCTGGATTAGACACTGATATTTCAACTACATGTAAAAATCATTTAAATGGTAAAAATGTTCAGATAAATGACAATTTTTATGTCATTTTTCATCACAGAAAAGAGAAACATTTTAAAAGAACCAGAAAACCTATGGTGGTAACTATTCTGTACAAAAAGTCTTGAAAGACAATATTCATATTAGATTGTAAACTAAGCCCATGATGGTATTTTATTTAGATATTGTCAAGAGTTTAAAGTTAATACTATCATAAAGTTAATACTGAGATATGTGATTAATCTGTATTGTAATATTGCGAATACTAATATCAATTTAAGTAGAATGTCATTCTGCACTTAGCATGAAATTTCAAACAGGCAGTATAGATATGTATAACAGGCAGGAACAGGTAGGGCTAACCGAAGGAACTATTAAATGTAAAAAATAACTTAAATGTAAAAACTAACTTGAATGTAAAAATTTTAAATGGTTTTATGGATAATGAAGCGTCATGTTTGGCCTTACTTGATTTGATTACATATTGAACAGTTTAAATCTATGTATCTTAATGAGGTAGTTGAATGTATATAGGAATTAGGCTTGATGAAAATCTTGATTTTGATATGACAACTTCTGTGTTGGCTGGCTCTGCAATAGAACTCTTGGCTAAGGTTAATACTAAATTTAGTAAATTAAATTAAAGTGGCTTGGTTTTCTATTCTATACCACTAAAGCGTTACGTCAGTTTTGAAAATAAGATCTTCAGTTTATTAGTAAAGTGATACTTTTAATATATCTGAACAAGTCGATATGTCTGAATCATATTTAACCAAAATATTTGTTATCAATGAAAAGTGACATAACATGGAAAAAGGAAAATTATCAAATTACATCTTTGAAAAGCTTAGAACATATTGTAATTCTGAAAGCGTTTATGAAACAGAAACATATTTTTGCAGAATTTATAATAAATAACATAGATCAATATTAGCATAGTTCAGATTCTTCCACTGAAAAGAGAAACAATGAGATTTGACGCAAATACCACTTGAGTTTCATTTATGTATGTCATGCAATTGAAGGATAATTCGGAAAGAAACACATTTTCCTTTGCACTTTAATGTTTAAGTCAAATGAGAAATGCATACTCTATTAGGCTTCGTTGTTGACAGTATACTTAACAGAGAAAATCATATTCCTGATTAGTGCAGATATTGTTGAGATCACAGCAGAATTCATCCATTAATATTGATGTAAAAGAAAGTCTATGTAAGGTAAGTATTGAAATTACTTGTAATTATGTTTTATGCAAATTTGCATTTACATATCTGTATTAAACCCCCCGAAAGAAATAACAATTGAGTCCATGCTAGAAAGAACTTTATTTATTTTCCAATTTCAGATATCTAGTTGTCAGATAAACATTGTATTTGAAGATGTTTTTATCACAAGTACCGAAGAATTCATTAGACATTATTCATTCGATATACCCACAGGCAATAAAGGGTTCACGAGAGATCTAATTTAAAAATTATGCAAAAATCTTGAGACATGTATTTTAATTGTGAGACTAATGATTGTGATTTATAACTGAAACAAATTTTTTTTTTAAATAAATAAATTGTACAATCCGTACAAAGGCCATGGGGATTTATATCATGCAAACTGATAAAAAATAAAATGGCTTGATCTGTTTTAATGAAGTGATAATTAATGAAAATGACAATACTCTATTTCAATAAATTATTGAGTAAAAATATACTTTGTTCCCAATATGGAACCCGAAATTAACCATCAAGGCAAAGGTGAGCAAATGTTCAATCTGGTATCAGCCCTATTAGACAAAATGAGCAGTTTCCCTTACCCTTTGAGCAATACTTGAACAAAATAACTGTCAGCTCAGTACATTAAAACATATTTTGTTCAATGAAGTGAATCTATCTAAGTATGAGAAAGACTTGCCACATGATGTTCATTTGCATTATCTGCCAATTGTGTCCTAGTTGTACTTTTTACATATTATGCTCATAATAGCTAATGATATCTATACACTGCCAACAGGCACTGGTTCACATATTTACTTGTTAACAAAGTGTTCTCACCTGATAGACTGAGTCAAAGTCAAAAATTGCTTAACGATAATGAAGAATACTTTTACTTTCTTATTTTCCAATATATCCAAATTCAATGTTATTGGGTTTAATGAATTCTATGCTACCCTAAAACCCCAATATGTAAAAAAGGCCTTTTCCAACAGTGTGTGTTCTCACGTTTCAAGTTCAATTATCTATTCAGCTAAATAAATTACAGGTTTCTCAATAGAAAAATAGAAAGCACGGCCGTGAAGGAATATACAAATATACCCCCATTAAATACATTATTTTACAGGATATGATTTTGATTTTAAGCATCCATATTTGAGATATTTGCTATCACGCAAAACTGATCTTGAACATTTCTCCTGCATGGGTTTTTTGAAAAATTATGTAACTTCATAACATCTGCAGAGTAGCCAGCCCGCCAAGTGCAACATCTCTACGAATCTCGCAGTGCAGGAGATCTCGTTTGGACGTGATGTGATCTCATTTCCTTCCCGCGCTCCTCTCCTCCGGGTTTCCACGCCTCCACGGGCTGGGAGGACACACCTTCCAGATGCATATGTGGGCGCCTAAAAAAAGATGAAAATTGATGCAACATTCCAATGACAATGATTGTATTCAAAATCTCAGTTTAAAACTTTCCTATCAGTCAGGATTGAATTGATCCCTTTGGTATTTAAAGCTATTCTGTTTATAAAAGCAAACTAGCGCAAATTAAGTTGTATCAGATCAGAGTGAAGCTTTCCTATAACACTGAGCCACCCATAACACTGAGCCACCCATAACACTGAGCCACCCATAACACTGAGCCACCCATAACACTGACCCACCGATAATACTGAGCCACCTATAATACTGAGCCACCTATAACACTGAACCACCCATAACACTGAGCCACTCATAACACTGAGCCACACATAACACTGAGCCACCCATAACACTGAGCCACCCATAATACTGAGCCACCTGTAATACTGAGCCACCCATAACACTGAGCCACCCATAACACTGAGCCACCCATAACACTGAGCCACCCATAACACTGAGCCACCTATAATACTGAGCCACCCATAACACTGAGCCACCCATAACACTGAGCCACCTATAATACTGAGCCACCCATAACACTGAGCCACCTATAATACTGTGCCGCCCATAACACTGAGCCACCCATAACACTGAGCCACCTATAATACTGAGCCACCCATAACACTGAGCCACCCATAACACTGAGCCACCCATAACACTGAGCCACCTATAACACTGAGCCACCCATAACACTGAGCCACCCATAACACTGAGCCACCTATAAAACTGAGCCACCCATAACACTGAGCCACCCATAACACTGAGCCACCTATAATACTGAGCCACCCCTGACGGTTTGACGTGGTTCAGTTGATTATCAAGGTGTTTTACGTGAATGAGATAATGTAAAAGCAAGATCCCTAGCCACTCTTCGAAAAGAGAAGGGCATTCGGACAAGTTTCTATTCAGGATATTAGCCTAAATAGTTTTGTAAAGGGCGTTAGCACAAACAAGATAAAAACATGATAAAGTGAACTAGCACTCCTGGAAGAAAACTGTTACATTTTTTGAATTATGAACATTGATTCCAAGACTAAGATTCCATCGCCAACGCCGATATGACATTACAAAATACATCTTCTAAAGTTTATATACCTCACGGTAATTACAGATGCAATGAGTTTTAGTTTTAATTATAATTCTTAAAAAGTCATCCATATACAATTTCTTATTGTTTTGCCAAATACTAAGGCAACATGTATGTTTATATTTTACTACTAATTATGATACTCATAGAATTTAGAGAATATAGAAATTGATATGCTACATGATATTCTAGAAAAAATCTATTTGCCATGCAGTACCAGCCAGTATTCTTTAAATATTTTTTAAGTAAAATTTTCACATTTTTATTTTCGTATCACTTATGAATGTGAATTTGTAATAACGGACAGCATCTCTTAATGTAACATACAACTGTTTTTATATAAATCTCTGAATTAATAAATTTATGCATAACTATTTTCGAGACCTCCGATTCTACACACATTTAAAATATGCTATTGCAATTGGTACACAACATCTCACATTTATCGTACTTTTTATTTTAAAATTAGGTAAAAAAAAACAACCCTTTAAAATCGCAAGTAATATAATACCATGAGCTTTATTATTACACAAATCATGGGACATTTGTTGGTTAGTAATTATCAGTTGAAGCCAAACTTATATTTGGTCATGCATAAACGTGATAAAAAAGGATTAACGTGATAAATAACATTATTTGGTCACGCGAAGCTGTTGCCTGGCACTATTTGGTCACGCAAGTCTCATGCATGACACAATATGGTCACGCAATTGCCATGAGTGATCTCATTTCATGTGTGAATGGATAGAGGTTTGCCTCAAACTGATTAAAGTGAAGGGCGGACCTATATCAAATATCTAATAAAATAAGAACAATGGCAATCTTATATTTCTAAGAGAATAAACTGTAATTACACAGGAGTGGTCGGGAAGGGCAGATATAAATATCACTTCAAATGAATAAACATCCGGCCATCACGATAATGGTCATTAAAACAGTAGGATTTCCTAGTAGCGGCCATGATCATGACCAATGAGTGAATTTACTGATTTTCAGATAAAAGCAGAACAAATATATGTATCATATCTTTATTTTTTCTATCATTAGATATGATATTTTTTTTATCTTTATCTGTCATAGCCATTATAAGGATAATATGGGGTGAAGCTACCTACTCACCTATTGTAGTCAACGTTTGCCGATCAAATGACGTGTCAGAGAGATAATTGCTATCTATGTCATTTATTCCAAAGTGTGTTTGATATAACTTTATGTAAGGTCTGTATTAAATGCTGATTACGATAATTATAGTAAATCAGTTCACGCCTGGCACTTTATATAACAAGCTTATATGGATCACAATTAGTTCCCACAGATCACTCCGCGTTCCAACATACAAATTACAAATCCAATTAAGTATTCACATATAATCGTCATGAAATTGTGACTTAATATATATATACATAGATTTAACTCACGCACCAAGATATCATTAAAATATTTCCTTCCGGTCAATACTAAAGACAATGTGTTATTCTGCTTGATACAGACACATTACATATTCATTTAAACACATATAAGCTTCATTACTCAATTTAATTGAGTTTTTATATAAAAGTGATTGGCGTGGGTGGAGTATGTATCAATTTAACTCAGGCATTCCCTTAAGACCAATACTTAAACATATTTTAAAATTACGAAGAATCAAATAACAGTATTGGAGTCTTATGTAGATTGCATTAAGAAATCAAATTAATCTCCAAACTCTGCCCAGCGATATTCGCATCTGACTAGGTGAGGTGATGCTGACAACAGCCATATTAGTTCAAGTACTACAAACAGGCACTGTCTGGCATCAGCGCCATATAAATCTTGTTATTATTCATTAAGCTGTTTATCATTATTCTGATAAGGTGCAATTATGCAAATTGGATGAAATGCGCTCAAGAAATGAACATCGCGTAGCAGTTGGTTAATTTACAGCATGAAACCCGCACCATAAGGTCGCAATATATAGTCAGAATAATATATGACTAGACATTTAATGGTCAGAATAATATATGACTAGATATTTAATGGTTAGAATAATATATGACTAGACATATAATGGTCAGAATAATATATGACTAGACATATAATGGTCAGAATAATATATGACTAGACATATATGGTCAGAATAAAATTTAACACGATTGTGTAACATGATTGTCTCAAAAGAAAAGGGAAGCTAAGAAAATATTTCAAAGTGGCTATTACAATGATTGACAGCTTGTTTGAGAGTGAGTATTCATAATCCAAAATGAATACTAAACACAGTTCAAATGAATGCAGTGCAAATACTGTTGACCCAATTAACAAGTCTATGGGGAAAAGCATATTATTGCCCAAAGCAAGTTTTGCTTCCGAGACAATTATCCTGTCTTAAAAAGGGTCACATGCACACAATAAGATAACTCTTTGTCAATTTCTTTTCCAGATAAGAGACTAATAAGTTATAATTCAAGTAATTCAAGTAACTATATTCTGCCTGACATGATTAACACGTAGTGAGATATTATCACAGTTAGTTATTTCATACCAATTCTTTTCACCTAAATATGTCAGATAATTAACATTTCATGACCTCCAAGATTCTTGTAACAGGGCGGATGAATACAAATTTTGAAGATGTCAGTGACAGCGATATTATAATTCCTTTTTGTATTAACAAGTTAGGTTAGATCAGGTCATGGACAAAGCCTGTCACCAGCTCACAATGCCCAGCTCATGACTGAGGTTTTTTTCCTTAGCATTATCTTGATAGACCTGATAACAAATATATAGAATCTCTGCTGTATCTGAACATTTAAAATTCTTCTATTCTATAGATCTATCAAAACAATCTTTACAATCTCAAGCAGCTATCGGTTTTACTAGATAAAATATATCTGTGAAAATACCATCGATCTATATGGGGGACAGAATTCAAAGCCCATTTTCCTTCCATTTTATTTTCAAGACACAAAAGACCAATAATTATCAGAAAACCAAACAGGGGATCTCAATTGTTTTTTTTTTCATTTGATGGTCTCAAGACTTAGCCCTCACTCTCCCCTGTATGATTTATGGTTCATCCCACACAGTAAACTTACTTCCTGATTTTTGTCTCTTTGACAGGACGGGGCGTGTTTGTGACGTCAGTACATCTTGGTCATCTAGGCGGGGTTTCCGCTGCGCGGCCCGGAACACAAGATCCAGATGGCGTGACAGTCGGTTATCTAATTCCTGAAGCCTGTCCAATAATAAGCTAGCCTGTATTTGCTGAAAAGAAAACACAAAGCATTCTTCATTTATTTTGTAAATTTTATAATAAAATAAAATAAACTTAATGATATAACGTTACATCAAATAAATCAAGAATCTATTATTTCAATCGGGTTAATATAGATGCTTAAGGTTGGCCTCATAGCCTCGAAGTTAAAAATCCATTATTAAATTTTGAAATCGTCAGCTTTGTGGCCTCCATGTTATAGTTTCTTTGTGACCAAATGTGAATATTTCCTCTTTGTTTACTGTATGAGATTATTATCTTTTGTACTTTATATGTTTGCAATTTTTATATGTGTTGACATGCATATCTCTCAAATAGAACCCCATTATGAAGATTATAGTTTTCTGTATCAAGTCATTATTTGTTATCATTTTCACGTTTGCAGAAAAACAAATGAATTCTGAAGATTTAAAAAAAATCTGTATAAGTAATTATTTTCTATTTTCTTTCTACATTCTCAAAAAACCATTCAATGCTGCATATTCTGCTCAAATAGAATCCCATAGAATCCAATACTTCATCTTGGTTTTCTGTATGAAATCATTATTTTTCATATTTCCTACACTTGCAAAAATAATTCTATTTAATATGTTTTAACTTGCATTCAGCTCAAGTAATTGCCCAAACCGGAATTCAAACTCTGGACCTTTGCCATTGGAGATACGTGTCTTACCAACTGAGCCATATCCCTACCCCTGGCACACTGTGCAAACCTATTAAAACAGAAGCACCCTGTTCGAAATACGTTCTTCTACCTGCATTATCTAAGACTAACTTGAAGTAAACTCCGCCAAAAACAAATATTATCTTGACATAACAACTTAAAAATATAAGATATATTTCATTGATGCTGAAAAATTGTTATTATAGCTTTAAAACAGAACAGAAACTTTAAGACAAAATTTTGAATTTAAACATTCTATAAAAACATCAGCATTGTTCAATTGGTGATCATATCAATTACAACACAACCTTTGCTGTACCATTTCTCATTTAACATATTTTTTTTTAAAATTATGTCTTGAGAAGTTATAAATACAGGAAACACATTTGAAGAGGGTCAGATTCAGATGACAACAATCTTGATATTGCATTGTTGAGAAGTCCCCCACATTCAATCCATAGAGTCATCGTTCTTGAGCAGCTCAAGATGTGATTCATGAAACCTATTGTTTCTTATAAGGGTACCATTCCGCAATATGAAGCACTTCCCCACTTGGCTTGATATAACAATTGGGGGTCTGAATAAATATATGAGTATAATCTTTTCACTTTCATCTTTTCACTTTGGCCACAAAACTGTGATACAAGCAAGCTATCTCATAAAAATCATCCACAATGCACAGGCCATGGTTATTGTGTTTTGCTGAAAATGCCAAGTACTGCCAGTACTCTTTTGACCACCAGTTGGCCATATATATCGAATCATGTGACCTCTATTGTGGTCTGTTGGGGTGTTAGGCCTACGATTGGATAAACATTATTGGACAAACGGGGCTCTGCAAGACTAATGACTCCATTGTCCCAATCTAAAGGACCTCTACAGTTAGCAAGACTTTACTAAGCAGGTGTTTGCACAAGACCACTGGTCAGCTAAACAAGTTTTTGACTTTTGATTACAAAGTTTGGGGTATAACCATTTATATTATGCAAGGAAAAAGTGCTTGAAAACGTCATTTCATGAATACTTTAAAGATATATTATGTAAATGAGTTCAGTACTGGGCAGAGAGAGTTAAATATAATTTTCCCCAAAACACAGGGAACACAGCCAATATTTATAAAATTGAAATGGACACCAGACACTTTAGGAAAAATTGAATATTAAAAAGGTGTATATAAGGCACTGTACGGATTAACACCACACGATGTGATCTGTTTGTTTGTTTGTTTGTTTGGGGTTTTATATCACTTTTCAACATTATTTCAGTCATTTCGTGATGAGACCTACTTGTATCAGATATAGTGCTGCCTCACTGAATTGATATGATCTGAACATGTTTTATCTTTATTCTGAGTAAGCACCAAAAACACAATTGTGTCACTCGATGAGGGCTGTGCACATTATGTTGATTTATCTATTTTTTATTTTTATGTTTTCTACAAAGGTTTTATGCAAACATCACTCACACTTGATCAAAATTGCGGCGTGAAACCTCTATTTATTCATTCTACTACAGTGAATAAAAACATACCAAACTGATATATGAAACCTCCCATAATGTATATGTTTGCTTGCTACAAAATGCACTGCAGACACTGAAACACAGTACATATTATTGACATTGTGCACATAATATTTTTCAAGGTGTGTATATATATCTTATTGGTGGAATGGTCACTTTCTGTCAATACGACTTATCATGTCTATTTTTTTGAAAGAGAATAGACCTTTTGTGACGTATGTCAGACCAAAATGATTATACAAAAGTGCACTGAGAATAAAGGAGGATTGTGGGATATTTTCTCTTGGGGACATCGTGTTAAGATACTGATTCAAATTCAGGATCTAGTAACTTCCATTGAAACAAGTAAAAAAAAGTCACTAGTCAAGATCGGAAGAAAATGATGTCATCTTGCAAATGTTTTATGTGTATTTTCGTTCAGAACATTTATAGTCAGAGACGTTTACCCCGTATGACTATAAATGGTTTTGGTATTGTTACCGTGAATCACACAACAAATCAACAAACCAGCCCCCTCATGTATCGGTCCTGTTTGAACTTTGTGACCAACATTTGATCTTTGTGACCTACATTTGATCTTTGTGACCTACAATTGAACTTTGTGACCAACATATGATCTTTGTGACCTACATTTGATCTTTGCGACCTACCTATAATCTTTGTGACCTACTTTTGATCTTTGTGACCTACATGTGATCTATTTGACCTATATTTCTATCAAACCACTCAGCAAAAACGGTCTGGCTTAATACTGCCCTTGTTCCTTACCCCAATGTTTTACCTCCAAAGTCAGGATAGTCTCGTATAGGAAAATCAAGTCCTGTAATGTATATGTGCATTTTGAAAATAAAGCGGACAAAAATCATATAAAGGTGATAAAATTTCAACATCAAGATCTCATCATCAAAACCATTTTTCTTCAAAAAATTGCAACAATGTCAACAAACAGTGCTGATGGACTCTGAATCTGGGTCAAACGAAATTTATGAGAACAGTATGCAGGTGCAAGTCAAGGTTGACACAATCCTTTTCAGATAGTGCGACATTTGACTGTAATAATCATGTCTCCTATTGTCTTGATAATAAGATTTATTATGTCACAATGTTTATATGTACCTACTATGTATATGTTATCATTCCAAGTTATAGGATTGATGCTTAATACCTTCAGGAGGCTTCAAGTCATTTTAACACGAAGACATTATGATCAGATACCTCAGTAACTGTAGAATCAGAAATCAGATTGCTCAGATCTGTAAATGTTCATAAATATACATTTTCTTCCCTCAGTTTTCAACGCGAATTCCAATGGTGAGAAATTTACATATCAAACTCATACAATCAGTTTTTTCAAATATCAAGAATAAATAATATCCATAAAACACACACGCACACACACATACACACACACACACACACACACACACACACACACACACACACACACACACACACACACACACACACACGTTTAAATGTTCATAAATGTACATTTTCTTCCATCAGTTCTCAACGTGTATTCCATGAATTCCATTATTACAGATTTACACCAAGGCCTTATTTCAAGAGAAACTCAAACTCACTCCTCTTGACTGGCAAGGATGAGCGGAGATAGCCTCTCAGGTAAATAATATCTTTGCCTTTTACAATGTATTTTGATCATCTTAGTCCAGAATTAATCTGACATGGATTTCTATGCCTTTGTTATCCATGAAATTAAATCTTGAACTCATCTGGTATGTCATGAATGAAGAGACGTAAACAGATATGCTGTAATAGTAGTTACCAATGAGAGTGGTAAACAATTTGGCATTCTATTCTTATAAAATATAAAATTATAAATCTGATGTTATAATTCTTGATAGACTTTTATCACATCTTTAATACTCACAAAGAATATATCACAAAGACAAATTTAAGTCCGCTTATGAGTAAAATCTCAGTTATAATATATTTAGAGCATTAGAGACATCAAAACTGATTGTTTTAGTGTAAAAAGGACAGTAAATAACTTTGGGAAAAGAATCAAATTTCAACAATGAAGAACACGAGGAAATAACATATGATTTTTTCCTTTTATAAATGAATGTCAAACCTTAAACAAATGATATCAAATTCCTTTGGGACAACATTTGAGAAAGATATGTACAGTTCTGACGCCACAGAATTGAAGGAAGAGTTTGATAAAGCCATTCCATTCTGAAAATGAGCAAACAATTACGTGAAAACCATTCCGTTTGATTCCCTCAAGTCATATTTTGACCAACTTCCGGTCGCCTGGTTTATAGTGCTTTCAGAGCTTGGCTACCAGTATCAATCATGAATAAAATACGAGTGAATGCACTCGCGACAATGTCCAATTCAACATTTTAATCTCCCACACTGGTTCCATAGGCAAGGCTTTCTTGAGCGGATGACACGTCATACAAATATGACATAATTTCTTGTCTGTTCCAAGAGAAGAATTATATCTGAACATAAAACCAAGGAAATATTTGCCTACTCCTCGTCTTTCTCCTGATGATTGATTTATAAACTTTATTCCTGTACTTTTTATATTTGTACTTGAATCTATTTGTGAACAAAATGCTCACAGAAGGAATATTCTTTTTCACACAAATCTCTTTATATGCAGCAGTATGTTTTGCTTTTAATAGATTTGCCTAATGATACTACGTGCTGTTGCATTGTCCAGGATCACAACTATGCATAGAACTTTATTTTCATTATGAGAGTGAAAGGATTTGGTTAACTTATAAACCCCAAAATAAATAGGAGATTTAATGACTTTTACAGCTCAATGCAGACTGCATCAGGTTAAATAGAAGCCTACCACCGGGAATTAATGCCCTGGCCTATTCGAAGAGTAAATGTGGCTAAGTCTTGTGGCTATCACATGGACATGGTAACACGAACAACTACTTCAACCAAATATTTGGAATGAGGAAAATCTCAAAGTCAAAGTTCATGCTCCAAATGCATTTGAACTCTGGACCCCAAGCGAGGGAGAAAAGCATCTTGTCACTAATACAAGCCACTAATTCTGGATCGTTGTTTATGTCACGTTGTGTGGGATAGTCTTTATTTATTATCACAACTTTGAACATTCCAGTAGTATGTGCGATGTATAATATTACATAGGTGCAGTCTTTTTATGAATCTTTTTACAATGCACAGCTATAAAGTTGCAATTACTGCCGAAGTAATCAAATCCAGGACAAAAGCTGCTCCTTGACCTTCATTTCCAGTTGTATAGAACTATGATTTGCAAATCATCCCTTCCTGTACCATTTGCATGGAATTCATGTTAAACTAAAAGTAATCATATCGATAAAATAGGTCATCATATCGATAAAATCATTACTTGATTTTTTTTGTATACAGCTCTTAAAGCAGTAATAAATATATGTTATAATATAGAGTATGTTATAACATACTGTATACTATTATTGCTCAGAGATGACGCGGGCTAATGTGTACACGTCAATTCTTTGTGTAGATGCATTCGATTCATACTATCGTGATCTCAGTTTCCGAGCAGGTTTTCAAACTGCTCATTTAGTCTCACACTCATATAGTCCCACGCTCATACTGATAAACGTTCATATTGTCCAGCATTCTGCTAGTCAATGACGTCTATAATTTCCGGCAAATTCAAAATGATGAGAAAATATAAATATAATTTTCAAAAAGGAAACTGTATACAAATTCTAAAAAAAAAAGACTTTCGTGTTCCATAAGCGAATACACCTCACTTTGGAAGCGAAACACTGGAGTAAGGAACGGTCTTGGGGATTAAAAAGTTGAATAGGAGAAGCAATGAATGCATCCGCAATTATTTAATTATCAATTGTGATAGCTAAAACCAAGCTGTGGAAGTATTTAAACCATGGTGGTTGCAAGAAGGTCAAATAATGCATCGAGATCTTTTAGGTTAATTAAGTATTACTATTTGTAAAATAAGTGGCAATGAAATCAGTTATTAACTATAATTGTCACCTCTGCAGATATTGCAGCTTATGGAAACTTATCTTACTACAATGTGGAAACTGAAAGATGTTATGATATTCAGTACTGATCGATTAAGTTGTAATCATTTCAGAAGCAAACAAGTGGAAAAATAGAAGTTGTATTAAACAGGATAAACAGGATGTCAGTTTAAAAAAATCACCTTTATGTATGCACCTGATAATAATGAAACTTTTTTGTGAATATTACAATTCTATCACTGCAGAAAAATAGCCACTCCTTAATTCTCCCTGAGAAGTTACGTGTAGTTTGCCAATTTGCTATGTTCAGAGCATCAAATTTAATTTAAGTAGTATTTCCAAACTTTTCTGCTGCTCATGTTAAATTCGATACATACGCCCATAATGATAATACAAGCATGGGAAGACATTGTTACTCTGAAATAGTATTGATATTCTATAAGTCAATGTTGGAAAATAGAAAAAGAAAACCTATAAAAAGACGTCCAGAATGCTACATGGTTATATCGGGCTGAACAATTAGTGGGCGTCCAAAGAAATGGTTTTTATTTTTTCCAATTCTAGAAATATATTTACATTGATACACTTGTATGCAGATCTATGTAGGCTGAACCACACTTCAATAATATAGATTACTGTATATTACTACACACACATTACAGGTGCCTACTCATATATCAGTTCATCCTGACTCCCATGAGAAAGTCTTATTAGGACATATATCAAATCAAAATCAGCAAAGATATGAAAAGGTTTATATATCATTGATTTGGGTTTTGGCGTCTGTTAAATCATAAGTGAATGATAATCTTTCATTGAGACATAATTGTTGGCATTTTCAATAGGTTTGAGTAGCGTTTGATGTACGAGTACATGTTTATTTTGGCGCCAGTGTTGCAAGGAGTTCTGCTGAGGTCATCTGCATGTGGCGCCCTCTATATGACCATTACAGTTCATATATGTATACAACATTCCTTCATTTAAGGCAATGTGTGCTGAAGTAGGACCAATATAGGCTGCATGAATTAGGACCAATATAAGCCGCATGAAGTAGGACCAATATATGCCGCATGAAGTAGGACCAATATAGGCCGCATAAAGTAGGACCAATATAGGCCACATGAATTAGGACCAATATAGGCCGCATGAATTAGGACCAATATAGGCCGCATGAATTAGGACCAATATAGGCCGCATGAATTAGGACCAATATAGGCCGCATGAAGTAGGACCAATATAGGCCACATGAAGTAGGACCAATATAGGCCGCATGAAGTAGGACCAATATATGCCGCATGAAGTAGGACCAATATAGGCCGCATGAAGTAGGACCAATATAGGCCACATGAAGTAGGACCAATATAAGCCGCATGAAATAGGACCAATATAGGCCGCATGAAGTAGGACCAATATAGGCCGCATGAAGTAGGACCAATATAGGCTGCATGAAGTAGGACCAATATAGGCCGCATGTGCCTGGAAAACATAGTGGAAAAGAAAGATCCACAATCACTCATTTTTTGTTTCTAAAGTGGCAACGCTTTATAGCCTTAGAGAGCCATTATAAGAAAATAATAGAAAATATCTTATTTGACATCAGACTCATCTATGCTACATTCATACCAGCTGGTTAAAAAGCTCAAAGGTTGCATCAGTAGAAATGACAGACATAGGCATATAACGTTTTTACTGTGTGGGACACATCCACAAATGATACATGACTGAATGTGGACCTTTGAAGGCTATTTTTAGTGACCTTTGAATGACTTTTGAACGAATTGAATGACTTTGAATGACTTTGAATGACTTTGAATGACTTTGAAAATGAAACTTCTATTTCCGTGGATTTTATTATATATAAATATTCAATCATCTGCATCTATCAAAAATGAACTCATAGAATCTTTTGTCATCGAAAAACCATTCACAATTAACAATATTAGAGCTTTTTAATTCTGGACTAATCTGCAAGGGAAATTAAAGGAAATTTTGATATGCTGAGCTCTTTTGAAACAATGTCTATAATAACAACTTATTATTGGTTAAATTACGAAAGTACATGTTATAATGCATGGAAAAAAGGTAATGCAGGAAATAATATGAAAATAAAGTCTGTCAATTTTGAGATTCATTAACAAGCTAAATTTGGTTAGAAATAGCTTGAATGTGGTAGGTGTACAAAAGATGAACATTGGCGGACTTTAAAATGATCCAATGCAAACTCATAAAGTATATTTTCAGAAAATGACCCGCAATAAGTTGCTCTTATCATAATGGTACATAAAAAATGGTAATAAACTCTCAAAGTATGTGAAAATATGCTAAATTTGCAAATGTAAAAAAAGACATGTATTAAATGTAAGCACAAATGGATTAACTCATTGAAAAGCTGATTTCTTTCTGCACATATTCATATATTTTATTTATTTCTTTAATAGGAGAAAGGTGCTAAAATTATCTTTTGAATATGTATATAAATTGTATCTAGTATGTTCTAGTTTTGGCACCATTTATGCTGGGTGAAAGTGACACCATGTACCCACTGCAATAGGAAGTTCTGTACTACCCATTTCATATTAAATATCTCCCAGTTCTAGTGATGATCTGTTATGACCATTGCCACTGAAGATGACGCAAAAACACCATTTCACATTTTGTTTGTGAGACAAATGAAATATGATTCACCACATACAACTCATGTAGAACTGATAATCTTACACATTGCACTGTGACGCCAGCCAGATCGAGTACCAGACACAATATACATAAATAGAATACATGCAGTTTTGTACTCTACATGCAGTTTTGTACTCTATACATGCCATCCCTTTCTAAGAAACAGTTGTATAACATGTTTATGAGGCAATGGCTTTAATGGCCAATGGCTTTAGAGCTATGCTGATCATTGCTTTTTTGTATTGTTTGCGAGCATTATCTGGAAATGCCTGCAAATGGCAGAAGACTAGATGATTATTTCGGCCAATCAAAATACATGTTACATATTGAATTTATCTTGGTTACTTCTCATGATGTACATTTCCCATTATATTCAAAATGACAGCCACTTTGACAACTCATTGATAGCTATTAGATCATAGAAAGATGGTAACAATTCTGGAAGAATAGGTAGAAATACATAGATTTGGTCCCCTGAAAATATATCTTACATACAAATAGCTAAAACCCCGACAATAGATTCAAAGGAAAAGGTAACAGTCGACGGACACACAGAACGTAAACAGAATTCTGCCTCTCACTTTAAAGGTTTTGCTGTGCATTGCTAATATGTAAATGAAATCTGTAAGCATTACATTATATGAAATTATATGTCAAACAGCAAAAAATGTAAACACATATATAACATTATAAATATTCTAGCTTCCGCCATAGAACTTAGCATCATCAAACAGAGCATTGGATAAAATAGGAATTTAAAGAGCTATAATTGTGATTTGTTCATGTTAAATAGAATAGTTCCACATTAAATTCAGTTTCAGGATTAATGACAGTAAGGTGTCTGGGTTGAGACTTTCTTAAGGACACTCCAGTTTTAGGAGCATTTACATTTAAAGAACACTATGGTTTCAGGCTCTCCATTAAAACAAAAACCCCTCCATTAATATGAAATAATCTCTCAGTTAAATAATTAAATAAACAAAACCTTTCCATTAATACAGTAAGACCAATCCATTAAAACAACAAGACATTTCCATTAGAACAACAAGATCTTCCATTAAAACAAGATCCTTCCATTATAAACAACAAGACCTAGCCAATTAGAACAATAAGGCCTAGCCAATTAGAACAACAAGGCCTAGCCAATTAAAACAACAAGACAAGTAAAACGAAAATACCTGCTCCATTAAAGCTACCAGAAATAATAACTAGAATACATTTTTCTAGTCTGATTACCACATTGCTAACCAAGAGTGATATATCTATAAAGTAAAAGAAACTTATACAATTCTTTCAGTATTTTGTATATATGACCGGATGTGTACAACCAATACCAAACTATAACAATGTGATGGAATTTATACAGATCAAAAACAGGGTTATTATAATGTTTATGACAACACAAACGTACCTGTTAACACAGGACTCACACTAGTCGGGATCACTACATCAACACATCATATTAAAAGGTCAATGTCCGCTGTGTATATTGCTATCGGAAGTTGTCCAAATCCTATATATATATACCTTCCATCCAAACAGATATGTTTTTTATCCATGAATACCTAATCTCAAACATTACATATTGTTATTTGATTTGGAGTCATGAGACCTGGGTGACAGATAAAGAAACATGAACATAACAGTGAAAGTAGAATTGTCAAGGGATGATGAAATATCACATTTTGGCATATATTTGTCACGATCAGTCAATTACTGACCCTCCATGGACCATAGAATGACCTTTTAAGCCACCTCACTTGCCCTCTCCTCAGCATACGCTTCCAAAGACAATTAGTCAATCCTAAATGTCGACCTATTTAAGACAGTTGAAGCATACTTGCCCCGAGAGGTAAAAAAAAAAGGTTCTGTCAAGTTCAAGATTATATATTTATCTCCAACATATTGCATTATTACTTAGAGAGTCAGAAACCCTTTCAGGGCCCAGGGCATGTGTTTTGGGGAATGTGTTTTGGGGAATGTGTTTTGGGGAATGTGTTTTGGGGAATGTGTTTTGGGGAATGTGTTTTGGGGAATGTGTTTTGGGGAATGTGTTTTGGGGAATGTGTTTTGGGGAATGTGTTTTGGGGAATGTGTTTTGGGGAATGTGTTTTGGGGAATGTGTTTTGGGGAATGTGTTTTGGGGAATGTGTTTTGGGGAATGTGTTTTGGGGAATGTGTTTTGGGGAATGTGTTTTGGGGAATGTGTTTTGGGGAATGTGTTTTGGGGAATGTAGATTCAGAAATACATATTCCTGACTTTATAAATCAGACTTTTCATCATGTGCATTAGGTGCGAGTATCTATTTCACAGTTGATCTCATATTTCTATTTCTTATATTCACCTAAACACCAGTAGTCGTGACATATTTACACTCTGTTATGATGGTTTTTTTAATCTCATTACTATGTCATGTAAACACAATATTCAGTTGAAAATGAAATGTATTAATTAACAGGGTTAACCTCTCCATAGATATAACAAATAATTAATAATTAATTTAGGACGTTATCAATTTTGTTACAGTTTGATCTGAGACAAATTTAATCTAATCAGGTTACAAGTTCAGATTGTAGGTGTGAAAATAAGACAATCAAGTGGGAAATTGTTTCCTTAAATATCATAATGAATTTATGTGACTTTTAAATGTACAAATAAGATAAAATAAAATGAGAATCTATAAATAAGATAAAATAAAATAAGAATGAAAGTTTTTTCTGGAAAGTGGAATCTGAAAGAATAACAAGAATCTGAAAAATAACACTAAATAGGTGAAATTCTAAAGTTGATTAAATTAGAAAATAATTCATTATTAATAAATCTGGCCAGTGGTAAAATTGTGTGTCCCTCTAAATGGTGGTAAATGGTACAAATGTTGACAAACAAGTTGGAATAAATGGAGGTGCACCAGGCCTTGTCTAAATATTATCTTCAAAAGGTTGTAAATTGAATAAGTTCAATTTTGTGATTGAAAAAGAGTTCAATGTCTGGGGAACTGGCGGCACTGTGGCGCAAAATAGTTTAAAGCTATTCTGCTTAATAATAAAATTTATATTATGCTACATTTTAATCTTCATTGAGTATCTATGATTCCAGACTGTGTCTGCTGAAAACGTTCACTGAGGTTCAAAGCGTTCACTGAGGTTCAAAGTGTTCACTGAGGTTCAAAGCGTTCACTGAGGTTCAAAGTGTTCACTGAGGTTCAAAGCGTTCATTGAGGTTCAAAGCATTCACTGAGCTCGAGGTTCAAAGCCTTCACTGAGGTTTAAAGCGTTCACTGAGGTTCAGAGCGTTCACTGAGGTTCAGAGCGTTCACTGAGGTTCAGAGCGTTCACTGAGGTTCAGAGCGTTCACTGAGGTTCAAAGCGTTCACTGAGGTTCAAAGTGTTTGCTGAGGTTCAAAGCATTCACTGAGATTCAAAGCATTCACTGAAATTCAAAGCATTCACTGGGGTTCAAAGCGTTCACTGAGGTTCAGAGCGTTCACTGAGGTTCAAAGTGCTCAATGAGGTTTGAAGCGTTCACTAAGGTAAGGTAAGTCTTCAGACCACTACTCCTTACAACGACAGCGGAATCATTCCAGAGTTTTGGAGCAATTGAAAAAAATAGCTCTTTCACCTAGTTATTCAAATCTCTCTCCCACAATGTCCAAATCTACTAATAGACTCTTAATATCTTGTATATATATATATATATATATATATATATATATATATATATATATATATATATATATATATATATATAGATACTTGTATACCAGTATAACCAGATATTTGTATATCGATATAAACACATATTAATTGTATATAAGTATAAAAATTATCTTAATTGTATACGAGTATAAACATATCTTAATTGTATATCAGCATAAACATATATTGATTGTAAATCAATATAAATAGTATAAAGAGATACTGCAGGATTTTTTTTCTTTTAAGAGTTATCGGAACGAAAATTGATGCTTCGACTGCAAATCTCATGTGATCCTATATCAAAATAGAATTCATATACATTGTTTTCAACTCAAATCTGTTGAACAGATTAAAATCGATCCTTATCCTTCTAATTAGCAACACCATTTTCAACACTGTTCGTCATTAATTTAAGGAGTAATCGTGATAATTAATCTATCAAGTAATATCTAAAATATTAGCAGTAATCAAAGTAGATTAATTAAGGAAATATTAATATATGAGTAAACATAATCATTTTGTAATCAATTTTCTGAGTTCATTCAAAGCCCTGCTTATATAATAAGCAGGGTCATTGAATGTTATCATAATCATGCTTATAGCAATCATAGTTAGAATGCGTATAGAAATCCTAGATTTATCAGTTCAATTAATCAGTTCAGATTGATATTTTAATGTAATCCATACCCAAGGTAGTGCCAAAATCCATACAACATTTTCTCAAGACACATTCGGCCAATGGAAATGTGTCAAATGAAGCTGTTTTAGGCATATATTGCCGAAGGGATGCTTATGTCTCAATTGGCCGTGATCATGTATGCATTGGAATGATTATGACTTTGATAATGTAGAGGGCACCACATATAGGTGACCTCAAAGGACTCAAGTTGTTTTTTGAGTTAGAAAGCAACCAGACTTGGAACAACTTGTCAGAGTTAGATTTTTGAAACTCACCATCCCCTTTTCTGGACACGTATATAATATACACCATCCAAAGAAATCCTGCTATCATTTTATTATGATAGTTTAGAAGTATTCAAATGTGCACCTTTATATTTTCTGCCCAATTTGGAGGTAACAAGAGAGTTCGGTTGATGAATGTATGGAAGTAAATCAACCAAGCAGAGTGTCAAGAACAGAACATAAAGACAGTAGAGTCTCTGTGACCAAACCTAATAGAGGGCGCTGTTATTATCATATCTGACAATAACATTTGACGGGCACCCTGAACAAATGTAGATCAAGCATGCCTGATATTAATATCAAACTGCTAATTTTGATATTGAGAGATGCCCAGTTGTGAGATCAAGGCATCTAACTCTGACCTTACTAACTCTTTCCTGCTACTGGTCACTGAACTCTGAGCTCACTAACTCTGTCCTGCTACTGGTCACCTAACTCTGACCTTACTAACTCTGTCCTGCTGTTGGTCATATAACTCTGACCTTACTAACTCTGTCCTACTATTGGTCATCTAACTCTGACCTTACTAACTCTGTCCTACTATTGGTCCTACTCTTTCCTGTTACTGGTCATCTCGATCTGACCTTACTGTGTCCTACTATTAGTCATCTAACTCTGACCGTACTAACTTTGTCCTACTATTGGTCATATAACTCTGACCTTACTAACTCTGTCCTACTAACTCTGTCCTACTATTGGTCATCTAACTCTGACCTTACTAACTCTGACCTACTTGCACTCGTCCATCCACTCGCCAAAGCCGATGTCTCATTTTTAAATGAACTCCAGTAAGACTTCTCTGAATACAATTTCAGTATATATCAGATTGACTCTGTAATATGACACATCACTATTCACCAGTTTGAACAGAGAGTTGCAACGTGATTCCCAAAGTCACCAGCTCAGACAATCAGATTGCATATTAAGGCTATCAAACGTCTTTTCGGCTTCACATTTCACACCATAATTAAATTTAACATTACTGATCAGTTTATAGTAAGGTATGTGGGAGTTTAAGATCCATGCCCACGATCTTCCACTTTTCCACAAGACATTTATTTTTACGGTGTGGTTACTGTTTCAATTTACTCTAGGCCTGAAGGTTTCAGATTATTATGGGAAAAGTACGTCTTGGGAAAATGCATTAAATCTAGATGCTAGTCAAAAATAAAATAACAAACAGAACTTCCTTCTTAATTTCATCCTATTTCTTGTTTATACACCAGATATCGACAAATATTACATCACCTTTACCTCTTCTTCCTTATATTCATTTGATTTTCCTCTTGCAAGTGAAGTTATTAAAATCGATGACACTTATGACTAAAATTTGTTTTCTTCCAAATAAATGCATAAGACATTACAAAGTATTCAATATATCCTGCTCGCCAAATAACTTGGTATATATCATTGCTAAAATTGTTTTCGGATGATCAGACCTGTAAAAATGTAAATATTAAGATGTTAAAAGGTTGTAGTGATGGTCTATTGTCCAGTACTCCACTTTGTGAAATATGACACTTGTAACTTCTGTAATGTATAAAATAAAAAATCAGTTTAGATTCTCAGTTGTCTAAGTCATTGAGAACGCAGTGGCAGTGAATTTCCATCTTATGATATATGTCATATGATAAAACATGTGCTGTATGAATATATGGGAACATGGTTTTTATATTTCCAATGAGTCTATGGGAACATGGTTTTTATATTTACAATGAGTCTAAGAGAACATGTTATTTATATTTCCAATGAGTCTGTGAGACCGACCCCACTAGCACAGTTGGTAGAGTGTAGGATATGTGCCTTTAATGCTTGTATAAGTGGAGGACGGGAGGTGGTAGGTTCGACCTGATATGGCCATAGTTGCTGAAAGGGTCGTAAAAACACCATTTCACAATGTTCTGTGAGAACATGGTTTTTATATTTCCAATGAGTCTGTGAGAACATGGTTTTTATATTTCTAGGAAGTCTGAGAGAACATGGTTTTTATATTTCCAATGAGTCTATGAGAACATGGTTTTTATATTTCTAGGAAGTCTGAGAAAACATGGTTTTTATATTTCCAATGAGTCTATGAGAACATGGTTTTTATATTTCTAGGAAGTCTGAGAAAACATGGTTTTTATATTTCCAATGAGTCTATGAGAACATAGTTTTTATATTTCTAGGAAGTCTGAGAAAACATGGTTTTTATATTTCCAATGAGTCTGTAAGAACATGTTTTTTATATTTCCAATGAGTCTGTGAGAACATGGTTTTTATATTTCCAATGAGTCTGTGAGACCATGGTTTTTATATTTCCAATGAGTCTGTGAGAACATGGTTTTTATATTTCCAATGAGTCTGTGAGAACATACCCAGCTTTATAAGGACATGGTTTTTATATTTACAGGAAGTCTGTGAGGACATTCACTCCTTAAACTGCTACAGAAATAATTGGACACTGAAACTTGTCTTTATATCTAAAATGGCGTTAGTTAATTCTAGACTATCCGCTAATTGACGCGTATGATTCGTTATCACTTAGGCAATAATACTTAACTGAAATAGATTTAAAAAAACATCTTCTGATACAGCAGACAATAATAATATAAACCACGGCCTTAAACATCTTTCTCACACATGAAATTCCCAAGTAGATTTGTGCTATTCCAGATATATGCTATATCATGTCAAATAAAAACCAGCCATAGAGACATATTGCCCAACCCTCTAAAAATATTAACTAAGTAACATCAATATTAAGTGGCGTGCTATAATCTCGTGACCAATCATGAGATAAATATGCCTCACAGTTATTAAGAAGCCATTATGTATCAATAATCCGTTATCCATATTGTCACCTTATTAGGTATCATTTACTATCATTATGACGTCATTTGTGGAGGTTGTTCTTTGTAGTAATCATTACTGTCATCACTGATCTCCCACGCATATATTAATGCTGACGTTTAAACTGGTGGTTTTGTGCTGATGTTAATTAATTAATTTACTATCACCACAATCATGAGTCATCTGAATCAGCCCGGAAAGTAGTCTGATATGGAGAAATCAGATTATCACTATTATTTTTTCCGATTTATATATTTTATTTCTGACCCTTTCTTGATAATATTAAACGACACATTGACTCATCATATCACTCAGATTACCAAAAATTCTTATCCAAACATCAATGAGGATTAGCTCCGAAACTAGCCGAATATTCAAATTTATTTTCCATGCGTTAACATATCTCACTCAATGTGCTAAACTGCCTAGAAAATGCAGTCTCATTGTGTGCAAGCCCTCCAAGAGATTTTGAGGGCAAATTCAACCGCCACTTTCAGCCATCATGTTTTTGTACCTTTGCAGCTTGGTTACACTTACCGCCAACACAATACATGTAAATGCACTCGCGGTTCTATCCTATTGACCTTTTTAATACCCCACCTATTCCTTGCTCCAGTGGTTCGCCTTCAAAGTCAGGTATATTCTAAGGGAAAAAACACGTCTTGAGATAACTGGAGTCGCCGTAAAAATGTGTTTAACACCACTGCCTTGCTTGTCCCGAAATGGTTAACTCATTTCTTTACCAATTGTATGAGTTTATTTATTTATTTTTTCGTTTTTGAATTTTATTCTCTGTCTCCTTGTACAACCGACGACAACAGAGTTGCGGACGGAGTTGAGTTTCAGTTTATCAATTAACTACCCATGCTTATCACTGCATTTGACATTGTTGGCACATGCAGGTGTCAGAGAATGACCTGATGTGAATATTTTCGAGAGTACATATGTACTTTAAAGGCTTTGAAAATGGAACCGCAGCTCTGTTGTCGTCCGCAGGTCAGTTGTCGTTGGTTATATAAGAAAATCATTTTTCCAACTTGATGGATTGAAACGGAGCCCAGTTTAATGTATAGATTTTGTCACCTCTAAATTATAAAGTATCTCACCGTTAATGCTTCTTCAGATGACATAAATGTGATCATTTTTCATTTGACTTTTACAAAGAAATAGAACCAAAAAATGAAATTGCCACCTTAGCGATGTATAATTTTGGTGTAAGAAAGTTCTACTTCAAAAGCTAAATAATTATACACTCTCTCTTGCAAGTGTCTCACACTTTACCAGAATCTTGCAGATAAAATACCACTCAAAGAAATGTATTTGTTCCCACTCTGTCATGTGTGTGTGTGTATGCTTTTGAATGCGATGAAGAGTTTTGCTTGTTATTTTCTATTCTAAAAAGACTTACTTTGTTCAAGAATTCTTTTTCTTGCTTGATTCGAAAATTTTTGCATTACTCGGTCTTCGTGGAATTCGCATTTGATCGCTTGTTTCATGTAAAACAAGATTTTCTGAAAATATTTCCAAAAACAACCACAAAAAAATTGAGCTTACCTTATGTGAAGGATAATATTCCTGTACCCCGCCCTCTAGCGGCAAGTCTGCGTCGTCCTGTGCGGGGATGACGTCATAGAAGGGAGAAGCATGTGTCGTCTGCTGGTGTAAGCAAAGTGTACACAGCACCAAAATGAGTCCTAAACCCCAGGCTTGAATCATCGTAAGCTGGTCTGAAGGTCCTCTCCGATCTCACACGCTTTATAAGGCTGCCAGCTTTGAAAAGGAAGACTCAGGTGCCAGTTTATGAGACTATAGGCACCGAGAACACCTTCGCATATGTTGGCCTAGGGGGCTGTGATTGGTCAGTTCATTTCATTGCCACGCCTTGCAGTACACCACACAGCCTCGTTGCAACTTCCGGGTAGTCAACAGAAAGCACGATATGGCCACAAAATTGCATTCTCTTCTTTTTGAATGGTAAATTTTATATCAAGCAGTATGATTGGTAATTTCCTCAAAATATCAGGATATAATCAATGATGAAATACAAGCTGAGACAATTATCTAAACCTTTTTAATATTTTATTACCTTTCAAGACAAAAAATAATTGATTCTCTTATGGAAGATACAGCATAGGTATTTGTTACACTTGTATATATTTCAGTTTCATAATTTAACAAGTTTAATTACATTCTACTCTCTGGTTTTACCAAAACAGATAACTGTATAACCCGGACTGTGTCATATTTTATGAAAGTTATGTTTCTCATCTGAGATGTATATTCTATTTAAAAAGCCTTTAAGGCATGTTATGATTTCTTAGGAAACTGTTTTTTTTTTTCAAATCCTTTGACGCCACGTGTCTGATATATGTGTATGAAAAATACTAATTATAAATGAGACATTTTAAAGATATTTATCTCCAGAAATTGGGATGTAGAGCATATCTTGCTAATTCAAGTGGTGTAAGATATGCTCAGGAATTCTAATAATCGAGTTTGACGAATAACTAAACTGCATTGGTTTAACATGTTTGTCTTGGTATTGCACAAAGTACTGCGTGGTGGTTTCTAATATTTTGTTTCTGATAAACATGCACATGACACTGAAAGGCATAGCAACAAAGGCAATGTAACAAAGGTAATATGACAAAGGTAATGTGGAAAAGGCAATGTGACAAAGGCAATTTTACAAAGGTAATGCAACAAAGGCAATATAATAAAGGCAATGTGACGAAGGCAGTGTGACAAAGGCATTGTGACAAATGCATTGTTACAAATGCAATGGGACAAAGGCAATTAAACAAAGGTAATTTGACAATGACAATGTGACAAAAATATAACAAAGGCTATGTTACAAAGGCTATGTTACAAAGGCTGTGTTACAAAGGCTATGTAACAAAGGCTATGTAACAGAGGCTATGTAACAAAGACAATGTAACAAAGAAAATGTGACAAAGGCAATGTAACAAAAGCAATTTGTATATGGGAACATGATTATACATTATTATAAATCTAACCTACTTGACTTCCATGGCAACCATTTGTTCTACGGCAATGGGCACTTGGTCTGAAATATAGGAGACATTAATAGTTGTGCGATAATTTTGAGACTTTTTAACATGCACATTGGCTAATGTCGTGTGCAACTAGACGGTCTGTTCATCTTGATTTAACTGATATAAACCCCAAACACGCCCCTTTCCCAATAAATTCTATGTTCACAAACATTTATCTTTGCAGGTTTGTTTGTTTGTTTGTTTGGGGTTTTACATCACTTTCAACATTATTTCACTTATTTATCTTTTTAATGCTGAGGTAGAAAATGTCAATATTGAGATGAGTGACAAGTTGGGTGTGATTTAATGTATAATATGATATTGTATTCATCTCAGAATCTAAATAACATATATTTTTGAAGACAGAAAATTGCTCTCATTTGGTTTGTTTGTTTGGGGTTTACATCACTTTCAACATTATTCCAGTCATTTCGTGATGAGACCTACTTGTAGCAGATATAGTGCTACCTCACTGAATTGTCATGTCGCAGGTCTTTGACATGACAACCCATCCGGTCACAGATTTACAAGGACAACAGGTTAACCCTTTTAGGCTCGGGCCTCAGCCCATTTGGGAAATTGTATCATGAGTTCAATCTCGGCACTGCCGGGGTTCGAACCCACGATCTTTGGATCACCACAGAGGAACTAGTGCTAATAAGCTGGCACTCTAACCAATTGCGCCACGGCCCGTGGCCATCTTTGCAGGTAATTAAGTTCAACTTCTAGAATTCTTGAAACTAGAATAAACTACTTGGTGGTCAATTATTCAAGAACATATTCAACAAGGAAATACATTGTAGATTATTCAGCGTTCAAGGCAAATTGAATGGCAAGTTATTTTGTCTGGGATATGTAACGATCACCTCCCTTTACATGTGACCAGGTGAGTAAAGCAATCTCCACGTCCCATAAATTATTGGTAAATTATTATAATATAATTAATGGTTTGCCCTGACGTTTTGAGGGAGCCAATCTATTTCTTGACACTACGTGTTTTCGTCTACTTAACACATACAATATGGAAGGTGGAACAATTATTGTGATTATGAACAAAATTATTAGCTAAAAGTAATAATCTCTATTAATCAGAATAAATGAGCTTGTTTTCACCACTCAAGACCAATTAATGTGGCTGAATACAAATGACTGTTGAACTAAAGTGAAATCACATACATACATACAAAGGGAAAGTTCGGCTTTCATATTTTTTAATGGCCGTATTCAATTAGAATACAGCTTAAAAATGAATTGTCAATGAAGGCATCTTGAGACACAGAGCAAGCACGCCAAACAATTTCTTATTTACACTGGGAGGCGGAAATTTAATTAAGAAATCTTTGCTGACTTTCTAAATCAAGAGATAAAGTTTAGAAACTGAATCCTAAAGAACATCATTTTCGAAAATATAATGTTTGAAGAGCATGATTCCACACAAGAGCGCATCTACATTCATTCCATTATATTGGGAAAGCACACTTGATTTTAATAGAAATCCTTACATAATAGTCATTTGTCTGCAGAGAGTGAATTATTCAGAAATATAGGGATTGGTACCACGTCATCTCCCACAATACGTTAAGTATATATATATATATATATCATATTTCTATTAATCAAAATAATCTCAATATGATGGAACCATTTTATTAAAACTGAGAGACTATATTGTTTATTTCAGAAATCGTGCTCGTATTTCTCCCGAGAGGGGTATAAAATGTCTTATACGTTTTTTTACCTCTCATATTACGACTTGTCACATGTCACTATTACAAATATTGCTATAATAATGATAATATGAATAACATATCGCTATTGAGAATACTACAATGAAATGATAACAATGATAATATATTCAGCATATCGCCATTGAGAATATTACAATGAAATAATGATAATATGAATAACATATCGCTATTGAGAATATCATTATTATAATGATATGATAAGATATACAACATATCACTATAGACAATATTACTGATAATATGTGCAACCTATCGCTGTTGAGAAAATTATTATTATTATGATAATATATACAACATATCACTATAGACAATATTACTGATAATATGTGCAACATATCACTATAGACAATACTACTGATAATATGTGCAACATATCGTTGTTGAGAATATTATTATTATTATGATAATATATACAACATATCACTATAGACAATATTACTGATAATATGTGCAACATATCACTATAGACAATACTACTGATAATATGTGCAACATATCGTTGTTGAGAATATTATTATTATTATGATAATATATACAACATATCACTATTAATGATATATGATGATGACAGAAATGACCGAGTTCAATGACCCTAATAGAGTTCGACTAATAGAGTTGATTTTGATATATAAACTGCATTTCTGGCTTAAATTAAGGTAAAGGATAGTGAAAATTGTAAGATCCAACAGTGTCAACGGTTTAGGAATGATATTAAGATGAAGAATGCACCTTAAAACAACCATTAAAGAAAATATGTAAAAATGTGGATTTTTTCGTTTAAAAAAGAAAATATGTAAAAATGTGGTTTTTTTTTCATTTAAAAAAGAAAATGTGTAAAAATGTGTTTTTTTATTTAAAACTATTTACAACTATTCTGACTTTAAATTAGAAAAATGTGAAATGAAAATGTGTTATGAAACAACGTTAAGATATTGGTCAGTTTAATTTTCTAAAATATAAATATTGAATTTTCCATTGCTTTAAAGTCGGCAACTATGATAGGATCAAATGATTTTGAATCCATTGCATAAAGAAATGGACTGGTATGACGTCATAGCTCATATTATGGCTATCACGCCTACATACATAATTACTCCAAGGCCTGACCAAGCTTCTGAGGGAAGACCTCAAGGTATGCGGCGCAGTTGGTTAGAGTGCCAGCTTATTAGCACCAGTTCCTCTGGTGATACAAAGGTTGTGGGTTCGATCCCCGGCCATGCCGAGATTGAAATCATAATACAATTTCACATATGAGCTGAGGCCCGTGCCTCAAGGGTTAACCCATTGTCCTTGTAAATCTGTGACAGGGTGGGTTGTCATGTCAAGGACCTGCGACATGACAAATCAGTGAGGCAGCTCTATATCTGCTACAAGTAGGTCTCATCACGAAATGACTGGAATAATGTTGAAAGTGATGTAAACCCCAAACAAACAAACCAAATGAGAGCAATTTTCTGTCTTCAAAAATATATGTTACTTAGATTCTGAGATGAATACAATATCATATTATACATTAAATCACACCAACATGTCACTCATCTCAATATTGACATTTTCTACCTCAGCATTAAAAAGATAAATAACAGTACCATTCTTGCTTGTTTCACAAAATGCTCTTCCTGCGTTCATATTAATATTATTCCGCAATGCATGCTTTTATATATTTTTCTCTTCTGGATGGAACAAGATGGAATATGTCTTCTACGACATTGCTCGATTTACAATGGAATTTGTTTTCTACCACATTCCTTGTTTTAATTCATAAATAGCATAACATGACATCCAATTCGGAACTAAAAAGTACTAAGGAACAATTTATAAATACATAATACTATGTCTAAACATTTATGTGACTAGAGAGAGCATTGATGTGAATAGAAAGCATTGATGTGACTAGAGAGAGCATTGATGTGAATAGAGAGAGCATTGATGTGAATAGAGAGCATTGATGTGAATAGAGAGATCATTGATGTGACTAGAGAGAGCATTGATGTGACTAGAGAGAGCATTGATGTGACTAGAGAGAGCATTGATGTGAATAGAGAGAGCATTGATGTGACTAGAGAGAGCATTGATGTGAATAGAAAGCATTGATGTGAATAGAGAGAGCATTGATGTGAATAGAGAGAGCATTGATGTGAATAGAGAGAGAGCATTGATGTGACTAGAGAGAGCATTGATGTGATTAGAGAGAGCATTGATGTGAATAGAAAGCATTGATGTGAATAGAAAGCATTGATGTGAATAGAGAGAGCATTGATGTGACTAGAGAGAGCATTGATGTGAATAGAGAGAGCATTGATGTGACTAGAGAGAGCATTGATGTGACTAGAGAGAGCATTGATGTGACTAGAGAGAGCATTGATGTGAATAGAAAGCATTGATATGAATAGAGAGAGCATTGATGTGACTAGAGAGAGCATTGATGTGACTAGAGAGAGCATTGATGTGACTAGAGAGAGCATTGGTGTGAATAGAGAGAGCATTGATGTGAATAGAGAGAGCATTGATGTGACTAGAGAGAGCATTGATGTGATTAGAGAGAGCATTGATGTGAATTGAGAGAGCATAATATTAATATGGCCACTGACAGGCATATCCTGATGCCTTTGTCTCTTATTATTGATACCATTATATGCCTTTTATAGTCAGGCTATTCAGTGCTCATATTCCAGGAACTAAACATAAAGCAATCATATTCCAAGGCAACACCTTATTATTATAAAACATGAACAAAGGCTTGGCTCTCTGAATACCAATATAACACCCATGCTACACCCAAGGACTATTGTCTACTTTGTTCTCCCATATTTCCATGAAAGTAAAACATATCTCATGGGGATGTGACTAGGTGGTAAGACATGTGTCTTTCATGCTAAAGGTCCGGGTTCAACCCCTGGTTGGGACGAGGCCTTCAGTCAAACTGCATGGTCAAAGGCTTGGCTATGTAAATAACAATGTAGTTAAATATTTAATATTCAAGTTAAACACAAGAGTTACTGTCTACTTTGTGTTCCTAATTTGAACTGTATGGTGTGGTGCTATCGGATTTTAGCTCTTTAATAAACAATTTAACAATTGAATTTTAAATGTTCGGACGTGAAATTTGCTCAAATAAAATCCAAATATGAAGATTTCATTTTTACAAAACACATTTGATTTCTATATGATCTGGCATGCATATTACTCAAATCAAACCACAACATGAAGACTGCTTCCCAACTGCCCCAACTGGGAAATGAACCCCAGACCTTTAGTACGGGAGACAGACGTTGTGCTCACTGTGCCACGTTGAAAGATACAATGTAATCTTCCCACTGGTGAAGGTCTTCATCACTATATCAAGTTAATTTTATGAAGGAAGCTAATCATTAATTTGAAAGAGCAGCCTAAATTAAAATTATGGACCAAAGTTTTCTGGAAATAAATATGTCTAAGATGGTATCAAAATGCAAACAAATCAAAAGAAGAATCAGATATCTACAAATTATGTCTCATTTAAATTTAAGACATCATTTTCTAGTTGATTCTCTGTAGGTAGGTACATAAGGTAAGCATGCAATTCTTTACATTAAATATGAGGTGTGTCATATTATTTCCAGAACATTTTACATATTTAACTTGAAAAATAGAAAATGGTAATAAAACAAGGAACGACAGTGACTGGATTGTTGCATATTTTTCTGGAGAAGTCATGTAAATTAGTCCGGCAGGATGTAGGTTTCATATGGAGCTAACATGTTGATACATACTCAATGAGTTCACTAAAAATAGAAATCAAGATGGCTGAGGTTTATTTCTCCTAAGGGAAGTACACATCATGTGAACATGTATTTTGTTATTTCACTACTTATGCCTCTCAAAATTTCTGACCTCGTTCTAAAACCTTGTGAGCCA
This sequence comes from Amphiduros pacificus, assembly GCA_949316495.1. Taxonomy (NCBI): domain Eukaryota; kingdom Metazoa; phylum Annelida; class Polychaeta; order Phyllodocida; family Hesionidae; genus Amphiduros; species Amphiduros pacificus. Next base: position 10,316,845 of record OX439012.1, on the reverse strand, counting down.
GTGTATGGATGAGCCATGAGCGTCCGGAAATGAAAGAAATTGACAGCTCAGTACATATTTCTTATACTGTAAAGCTCTTGTACTAATGAGTATGAATCGATATATCATATTTCTGTTACTGAAATACTCATGTTTCCTCAATAAAGGCACAAACATTAAAAAAGTATTAAGGTTTAATAATTACATTTTCAATAAACAACAAGAATATATTCAAGTACAAAAAAGGTATCAGGATATAAATATTTATTTGTGCTTTTTATATTTTTTGTAATAATTTTAATTGCTTAAACCAATGTTCATCTAAAATGAAGCAGCTTATCCTTACCTTTAGGTTTTATTAAATTTGAAGAATGCAACTAGTATTTCTGAAATATCATCTGTATATGTAAGTTTCTGCAAATTATGTCCCGCATGGAATATCAAAATGCTCATTGAATTCAAATAAATGATATATAATACATATATAAATATAGGGCTAACAACCGTCAATTTCGCGCATTTTGGTCTTTGTCAATCATTATAGTATCCAACAAAACATGGACAGTTGATTATATATGTGCTATAGTGGGGTATATCCATCAGTGACACTTGACATTACTTTATCTTGTAAAGCGATGTGCGTATGTTATATTCTAACAAGATTTACAAGTCAGAGTCACGTCTTTGCGCAAACAACATGAACAACCATAGACTTCGCGCACTGAACTCTCTTCTATGCCGTAAGATGAAAATTAATATATCGATCATCTAACTTACATATTTGAAGAAAGGAGTTCAAAACCTAAATTTTGATATGTCATTTATGTAAATCGGCCAAGAACTGACAGAGCAGGGCCAAATTGTATATTTTTGTAACAAGCTGGTAGTTGCGCACGTGCACATTGTGACGAAATCGGGGTCAATGGGTGCAATTTTCATAACAATTTATTTATACCATTCATATTAACTTTTCTATGCCAAAAAATTCATTGTTCTATTTGTATTATGAATACAAGACAATTTCATAATTATCAGCCAATCCTATGGTCGTTAGCTCTACACATATACAGTGACCGGCAACTGTCCGAAACCGGCAGATTAAACTCGGACATTTTTAACGCAATCAAACATCAAGCAAACCTTGCCTGTACTAATTGCAATTGAGCTGAGTATTGTCTCTCACACATTATCTTGTATTCCCTCTGCTTTTCAAAACGTTAGAAGTGTTTATTTGTTTTCACGGCACGAGTGATGTTGTCACTGTCAAATGACGTCAGAAGTGGTGACGTAGCCAACTTCTCCATATAAGTCAATGGAAACTCGGACAATCTGCAGGTTTCCTGAATGCGTGAATTTCCCGATAACTCTGTACATATTGAACATGTATCAATTTTATTATACACTCATATGTAGTTAACGGTCTACTATCGATGTGAGTAGTTTTTACTCAGTTTTGAAAGATTTTGTGAAAATCAGGAGTGAAAAACATGAAAGTGTCCGGATTTGGCTGCCGGTCACTGTATATCGGTATTTTCACTCATTAAAACATAAATATATATGTATTTAAATATATTTATATTATATTACTATGATCACTGAAAATACTGTTTTGGAAAGAAATACTTATATTAGATGCTGTTTCAGTATGAAATGATTATGATTGAATGAACAATATGTAAACAATTTTAACAACAAATAATTTTGATAAAATATTTTTTAATAATCTATTCATCGATAAAAGAAACTTGTATAAATTGTTTAAAGCCTTGAAGTACCATTCAATGTGTTTTGGTTCTTGATAAATAGGTTAATGAACAAAGAAAATAAGAGCTTCACCCTTAAATCAGTGCCCCTCTGATCTCTGGTCAGCAAAGTTTGTTGATAAAGTGTTCAATTGATGATTTGGTTTTTAGCAGAAGACTCTACTTTGAAATAGCACAAAGATTTATTTGGTTTTTAGCAGAAGACTCTACTTTGAAATAGCACAAACATTACGTGTTTTTCCCTTAAACCAACATACCTGACAAAAAGAGGAAAGTCTCAGGTAAGGGTACCGTAGGTAGAGATTAAAAATATGAGCTGGCGTCCTGCTGGGAACACTTGCTTACTTAGATTAGTACTCAGATTAGTGGGGTGTGTAGTCACTTTCACATGCCAAAAATAGTGGGCAAATCACTGTACACACATCTGAGCATTATTACTTCACATGTTTCTTATTCAAATTGTGGTTTTATTTGACAATTAAAATAATGATTGCAATATTTGAATTTATTTCAAATATAGAAATTCTAATTCTATATCGTTAGTAGTGTTTAAACAACTGTATCAACACCATTTCCAAGAGGTGATCTTTGCACATATGAGTACATGCATTGTTGGCTGATCTCACTGGACAACAGAGAAATGCACATACAGGTGACATGTGACCTGTTGATTTCCATCCTGTCAGTGACTGATATGGTCAAATATTGACAACTACACATTTTGAAGATCTTGAGAATTGTTTTGGAATATATATTATACCAATCTGATTGAATGTATTTAAGAATGAGCATTGTTTGCAGGTATGTTTGAAGTGTTGATGAATTGGAACAACACCTTAGATAGGTACAGTCCATGTTTATTTTTAAATGTGGATCTGTCAGGTGAAATGTTGAGTGAGCAATCCTGCCATGAGAAAAGGTCAAAGCATATCATCAGACCTGTGAGACACATAATAATGCTGAAACATTGGGAACTATTGCATCGCACTGGATTTATTCAGGGATGCTCAAGGTTGGCCTCTTGATCAACTTACTCGAAGTTTAAAGTCTATGATAAATTCTTGAAATTGGATCCATGTTATAATTCGTTTTTTTCTAAACTGAAATAAAATTGGAATATGAAGATTTCATATTTGTTTTCTGCATATAATTACTATTTTTTATATTTTCTATGTTGGCAAAAAACATATTCAATTCTATATGTTACGAAATGCATATTGCTCAAATAATACCCCAGTATGAAGATTTTATATTTGTTCACTATATAAAGTCTGTATTATTCATATTGTCTATGTTTGCAAAATAAAATAATAAAAATTATATTCTTCTGATATGCAAATTGCTCAATAAGAACTCCAATATAAAGATTTCATTTTTTGGGGGGTATCAAATCATTTCTATTATTTTATATTATTCTGCATTTGCAAAAGACAAATCAATTTATGTTTCCTGAAGTACATATCACTCAAACAGAACCCTAATATTAAGATTTCAGCATGAAAATAATACTTTTCCCCACCAGGATTCGAACCCTGGACCTTTAGCATAGAAGACAGACATCTTAACCACTGAGCCATGTATCACCCTGTGTCAGTACTGTCGAAAACTTGGAGTCACAGCATTGTATGAAAATTGAAATTGTTCCATTTCTTTGCTAATAAAGACATTTAATTTTAATTTTTTGTATTTTCTCCATTTGCCAAAAAAAAAAAAAGAAAAAACAAAAGAAAAAACAAAAGAAAAAACACATTTTATGTGTTCTGACTTTCATTCTGCTCTAAAAAGACCCCAACATGAAGATTTCACCTTTGAAGATTTCACCTTTGTTTATTGTATCGTCATTATTTTTTATAATTTCTATCAAAATAAAAAATGTTTCAATTCTATATTCTTCTGATATGCAAATTGCTCAATAAGAACTCCAATATAAAGATTTCATTTTTTGGGGGGTATCAAATCATTTCTATTATTTTATATTATTCTGCATTTGCAAAAGACAAATCAATTTATGTTTCCTGAAGTACATATCACTCAAACAGAACCCTAATATTAAGATTTCAGCATGAAAATAATACTTTTCCCCACCAGGATTCGAACCCTGGACCTTTAGCATAGAAGACAGACATCTTAACCACTGAGCCATGTATCACCCTGTGTCAGTACTGTAGAAAACTTGGAGTCACAGCATTGTATGAAAATTGAAATTGTTCCATTTCTTTGCTAATAAAGACATTTAATTTTAATTTAGTGTATTTTCTCCATTTGCCAAAAAAAAAAAAAAAAAAAAGAAAAAAGAAAAAACAAAAGAAAAAACAAAAGAAAAAACACATTTTATGTGTTCTGACTTTCATTCTGCTCTAAAAAGACCCCAACATGAAGATTTCACCTTTGAAGATTTCACCTTTGTTTATTGTATCGTCATTATTTTTTATAATTTCTATCAAAATAAAAAATGTTTCAATTCTATATTCTTCTGATATGCAAATTGCTCAATAAGAACTCCAATATAAAGATTTCATTTTTTGGGGGGTATCAAATCATTTCTATTATTTTATATTATTCTGCATTTGCAAAAGACAAATCAATTTATGTTTCCTGAAGTACATATCACTCAAACAGAACCCTAATATTAAGATTTCAGCATGAAAATAATACTTTTCCCCACCAGGATTCGAACCCTGGACCTTTAGCATAGAAGACAGACATCTTAACCACTGAGCCATGTATCACCCTGTGTCAGTACTGTCGAAAACTTGGAGTCACAGCATTGTATGAAAATTGAAATTGTTCCATTTCTTTGCTAATAAAGACATTTAATTTTAATTTTTTGTATTTTCTCCATTTGCCAAAAAAAAAAAAAAAAAAAAAAAAAGAAAAAACAAAAGAAAAAACACATTTTATGTGTTCTGACTTTCATTCTGCTCTAAAAAGACCCCAACATGAAGATTTCACCTTTGAAGATTTCACCTTTGTTTATTGTATCGTCATTATTTTTTATAATTTCTATCAAAATAAAAAATGTTTCAATTCTATATGTTCTGATGTGCATGTTGCGAAAAATAAAACTTCAAAATGAAGATTTCAGTTTCAGCATGAATAAAAAAAAAAATATATTGTTCCCGGTGGGAATCGAACCCAAGACCTTTAGCATGGGAGACAGATGTCTTACCCACTGAGCTATGTTGATTAGTATGATTTGACCTTCTCACTGGTAAATCACGCAAATAGTCAACATCTTTATCACTTGATCAAGTTATTTTTATAAAGGGATATTCAGTTATTTCACACAACAGTCAAAGTTAAATTTGTAGAGTAAAACTTTTCAAAAATATGTATGTCTAAGATGATATCAATAGTAATGCAAATAGATCAAAAGAAATAGATATATATAACACATCTCTCATTTAGATCTAACCATTTCCTAGTTGATTCTCTGTAGGTAGGTATATAAGGTTAGTATGTAGTTATTTATAGTGAATATGAGGTGTGTCATAAAATGTCCATACACATTTTATATATTTAACTCGAGCTCATAAAACAGAGAATTGTAATAAGCCAAAGAAAATCAGTTACTGGAGTGGTGCACAATTTTCTGGAGAATTCATATGGAAAGTAGTCCGGTAGGATGTTAGTTTCATAGGGAGTTAATGTGTTGATATGTACTCAATGAGTTCACTCATAACAGAAATCAAGATGGCCGAATGTTGGTTGGGAAAGTGCTTGATTCCTCTTAAGGGGAGTACACGTCATGACTTTATGCAGGGGAAATATGATAGGTAATAGCATTTGGGCTATAAACACAGTTTGGGTTATAAACATTTATTTACATTATGCAAGGAAAAGATGCTTGAAAATCTAATTTTCCTGAATGCAATAAACTTTGTACATTAAAATATTGGATCTTTATGTGATGAAAACCAATACATTCGATTGAAATATGTTTATATTCAAGACTGATTGACAAGCAATACTCAGGCTTATCATTGCCTTTAAGAAGATTATGTCCTAGTCTAACACAACTTAACTAGAACACAAAAATAGTAATATGTGTCCGTAACTTTGTGTGGACAGAGACATGTAAAACAGAGATTGGAAACAAGCTGAAGTTCTGCATTATCGCTCAGTTGAACAGATCTCGTGGCGGCGCCACCATCACCACTTCCTGTTTCCCACATTTGGCCATTTAGCCAGCCTGTTAATTTTCACTGTTTCTTGTACAAATGGACTATGTTATCATCTTTGGATCATCATGTTGACATTAAGTGGATGCAGTAGATTATTAAGGTACTGTTTTATAGAATTTAGATGGAGAACTATATTGAAATTTGTGCAAAAACGACTGCACGAGATCATGTTAGAGTTGGATGGTGCACCACACTGACACCTAGTGACAGACCTGCTCTTTACAATCTCTGTTTAAATATCTCTGTTTAAATATCTATGTTGCTTTGGCAGTTTGATCAGTATACTGCTTGGCAGATTATTAATATATTATGCAGATAATCAGACAAACAAGTACCATTTTGTGCATATAATGTTTACTGACATCTTGATATTTGAGAGACGAGAAAATGCAATTAAGGAAAGTGAGAAACACATTTCCCCTGCAGTGTTGATATTGTAACTAGTTTATTCTGGCCTGGTCACAGGCATATAAATTAAGTGCAATTAGTGGGATAATTTGATATGTCTGATGATGCCCATAGGCCACAGGCTGTAGTCAAGTTGGTTAGAATGCACCAACTCCTCTGTGGTGATACAAAGGGTATAGGTTCGATCCCCAGCCATTGCCGAGATTGATACAATTTCACACATGAGCTGAGGCCCGTGCCTAAAGGGTTAACCCATTGTCCTTGTAAATAGGCCAATGGCCGTGGCGCAGTTGGTTAGAGTGCCAGCTTATTAGCACCAGTTCCTCTGTGGTGATCCAAAGGTCGTGGGTTCGAATCCCGGCTGTGGCGAGGTTGAATTCATGATACAATTTCACACATGAGCTGAGGCCCGTGCCTAAAGGGTTAACCTGTTGTCCTTGTAAATCTGTGACCGAGTGGGTTGTCATGTCAAGGACCTGCGACATGACAATTCAGTGAGGCAGCACTATTTCTGCTACAAGTAGGTCTCATCATGAATTGACCGAAATAATTTTGAAAGTGATGTAAAGCCCCAAACAAACAAACAATCCTTGTAAATCTGTGACAGGATGGGTTGTCACGTCAAGGACCTAAGACATGACAATTCATTGAGGCAGCACTATATCTACTGCATGTTGGTAAAACTCCAAACAAACTGGTGATTATAAGGCTATTTGGTGAATAAAATATGTTCAGAACAAACAAAAAATATACATTAATTTTTAACATTATTTTTATATACATTATTGTTATAAATTTCCATGATCTGCAAGAATTTGAGCAATTGAGGCAGAGGTTGGTTGAAGATTGATTACCTCTGCCTGGCATAACATTTAGTCTGCAGACTCATTTCCCTGGATACCAGAATGACCGGGAATCCAATATAATTGAATTCCTTTATTTTCTGAGTACAGAGTCTGATATTGTTCAAGGACTTATGTAAGTGGAAGGATTTTTCCATTTTTTATTTCAACGCTTGTGAACAAGATAAAGAATGAGAAAATATTAAAAATGCCCTACGTGGAGAAGTTTTCACATGAGTTAATGCCAAGTACAGCACTTGCAGTTCTGTAGAATGAATTAATGATTTATTTGTGAATATACATGAATGCAGTGGCCTTGTCTTCGCTGATTGATTCCTCAGTGTATACAATCAAATTCAGCGAAAATTGATTGATTTTCTTTATATCTATTTTATGTAAAGGAATGGATCGGTTGAGTCTTTTTATGAGTCAGCTGACATTTTTGCTGCATACCAAAAAGCAAGCTGTTCTCTTCTTGAATCTAAGGGCAGCTCATATATTCATGGTAGGTACTATTTTTAGACTTTAAATGATACTGGCACATATCTCTCAACATGCTTTTAATTAGATTCAACATGATAATTACTGAAATTACAGGGATTATTTGATACTTGAAAACATATAATACATTGGCCAGATACAAAATACAAAAGATATAGCTACAAAAGAACAATGAAACAAAAAATATGGAATATCATCCAAGGTTAAACATAATTATTATTTATAATTCATTCTCAGCTATACCTTTGCTCTTTCATTCTTCATTTTAACATATATAAATCTTCATTTGTGATTTGTTTTCAATATACATCTAATAAGGTATTGTTGGGTCTATGTATCCGATGTCAAATGAGGCCATGTTATTAAAATTCTCCACAATTAATATCATGGAGATAATACTGAAAATAGACAGGTATGTGAGTATGATTAATGTTTAATATTGAAATATAATCATCGGATCATATACATATATCAATTTATCTTTCCAATGTTTCTTCAATGTTTCTTTCAATGTTTCTTCAATGTTTCTTCAATGTTCATATTATCAATGTTTATAAGACAGGGGTATGTTGTTTTTAAGAGATAGTATGCATGTTAATATCAAAGACCTTATTTTAGATATTTTAAGACAATTTTCAACCAACCTTCAGCCATTTTAGTTTCGGTGCTGAACATAAAAACCATCTCATCAATATTTGTAAGACAGGAGTTGTTTTGAAGAGATATTATGTTTGTTAATATCCACTACCTTATCCCACTACGTGTGATGCTCTTTGGAGATGTTAAGACAATTTTTAGCCAAACATCAGCCATCTTAGTTTCAGTGCTTTCACATCTTGGCTTCCATCATCACAAATGATTTTGCCCCGAACACAATACTTGTGAATGCACCCGTGACTAAATTTTGTTTTAAATCTTTTTAATCCCGCATGCCTCATGGTACCATCAACATCAGGTATGTTCTCTTAAGGGGAAACACGTCATGCCTATTTCAGCCAGCTATACTTAACATTAAACCACCTCTAATTAACATGTCACATACAACTAACTGGTTTCAGTAGTTCAAATGATGGGGATACATGTAGAATTCATCTAATCATATATGTATATGTTATTTTAAGCACTTTGAACAAACTCCGGTCTGATAAACGTGTTATAGAATTATTATTATAATTATTATTATTATTATTACAAGTGAACCGACAATAATATGAAACACAGGGCACTATTATTTTCATAATATACACATTGTTACCAAGCTTTAATAGGCCTCTTCAATATAGGCCTTGCGATGACGTGACCAATTCTCGCTATCTGCTCTCCCGGATTTTTAGCTGGTCTGTGAAAAAATGACAAAATTGGCACGAGAGAGCCGTGCATGACAGGAAAGATGTTGCATTGTAAACTTCCGCCCGCCTTGCTTCAAGATGGGAGGGAAATTTCAGACTGATATCGTACATTGAAATGCTAATGTCAGCGCTGAAGCATGTTTGTTGTGTAATCTTTATATAAGTATGTTGCAATCTACATAATGCATGTCAACATTACACAAGCAAAAGTGAGATAAACAACAATGGAAAGATGAAAGGCAGAGGCGACAATACCCCACACAGGCTGTCGCCGCTGTTCCCGATGTGCCGTGTGCAAAGAATTGGGTCAAATACTATCGCAGCGCTCTGAAAATGCAGTGTATATGGGAGAGCAGATAGGGAGAATCGTCGTACTATTTGGGCACTCATAAATATTAATGTCATCATATGCACGTGCGGTTGGATACATTCAAGGGGCGGGGCTAATGGAACTGGCCTATTTGAACATATCTCATTGCATAATCGGAGAGGGTGTTACATACTGAGCCCGATGCAAAGGAGAGTAACACATTGTTAAAAATTGGAGAAAGATAATTCAGTGAAACTGTCTTGTCATTGCGAGCAAGGTAACCCTAGTTGCATGAGGCTATCAAACAGGGCATTATATCGTCAATAATTGGAGTAGAAAGATGATTTAACCTGAAGTGAAGTCCTCTTGACATTGCAGGTAAAATAAAAATGATGACGTCATACAGGAAAGTGTCATCATAGTGATGTCAGACGGGAAAGTGTTGTCATAGTGATGTCAGACATGGAAGTGTCAACATAATGACGTCATGGTAACATCATAAATTATATTAATATGATCATGTACAATACTGCTGTTACCTTTTGGTGAGCCACTCCCTCTGTACTGCTTGATGTACCAGTTTTTGGCCATTTTGACTAATAATAAAAGAAATTTATGCTATGTCCCTTCCACCTTTCTTAATATTCCATCTTTTTCTTTCCAATGAGCCCAAGATCAAGCCGATTGGTGCAGCGGATGCCGTGTATGAATTAATTAATGACTTTATCATTCCTATTCATATTATTGATAATTATTATTATTATTATTATTATTATTACAAGTGAACCAACAATAATATGAAATGAAACGTCATAGTGAAATAGTGACCATATATTGCAATTGACAAAGTGAAATAGTGACCATATATTGACAAAGTGAAATATTGACCATATATTGACAAAGAAGCATATGTGAAAGTTTGTCAGGTAAAAGGGATACATCCATTTTTATTAGGGTATATACAGTGACCGGCAACTGTCCGAAACCGGCAGATTAAACTCGGACATTTTTAACTCGGTCAAACATGTAGCATACCTTGCTGTACTAATTGCAATTGAGCTGAATGTCAGGTCTCACACTTCACCTTGCAATTCCTGTACCTTTCAAAACGTGAAAAGTGTTTATTTGTTTTCACGGCAAGAATGTTTGAGTCACTATCAAATGACGTCAGAAGTGGTGACGTAGCCAACTTCTCCGTATAAGTCAATGGAAACTCGGACAATCTGCAGGTCTATTGAATGCATGAAAATCACGCTATTTCTGTTAATATTGAACGGGTATCATTCAAACTCCGCAGATCATTAAAGTCGAAGATCTTCTTTCGATGTGAGCAGTTTTTACACAGTTTTTAAAGTTTTTGTGAAAATCAGGAGTGAAAAACATGAAAGTGTCCGGATTTGGCTGCCGGTCACTGTATCATTATATCCTAAGAAATACACATTTTTGTAAGATAATTTATCCTGGAGTGAAGTTGTCTTGACGTTGCGAGCAAGGTAAACACAGTTGCGTGAGGCTACAAGATGCATATTTCATTCAATGGAATATTATACAAAAGACCATACCTTCGTCAATAATTGGAGTAGAAAGGTGGTTTCTCATGCCCTAAAACTGTGTTGACGTTGTGAGCAAGATAAGCATAGTGACGTCATACTGGAATGTGTCATAATGACGTCAGACAGTGTTGTCATAGTGACATCAAACATGGAAGTGTCAATATAGTAACGTCATGGTAACATCATAAATTATGTTAATATGATCATGCAGAATACTGCTGTTACATTTTTGTAAGTACTTCCCTCAGTACTGCTTGAAATACCAGTTTTTGCCTATTATATTATTAGATGTACATGAGGAACTTTACGGTCAAATATGGACGATTTAAAATGTTTGCATCAAATATATTGACACAAAGTGATGATAAATGTGTAAGAAAAGTTTGAAATAAGTTTGTCAGCAATGATAAATTGGTATCAAATTCACATTTATTTTCATTCTCAAGATTAATATTACATGTATTACATAAAAAGCCATGCATATTTCCCAATATTTCTGATATCTATGGCATAATATTAATACTAAATTTGATACCTTGGTGAAGATCATGATCAACAAAGAGTAGCATTTTTAAAAGAGAAAGACCGACACACAAACACTTGAAACTGAGGCTAAAATACTCATTGATTTGTTTGTTTATTTGGGGCTTTACATCACTTTCAAAATTATTTCAGTCATTTCGTGATGATACCTACTTGTAGCAGATTTAGTGCTGCCTCACTGAATTGTCATGTCGCAGGTCCTTGACTTGACAACCCACCCGGTCACAGATTTACAAGGACAACGGGTTAAGCCTTTAGGCACGGACCTCAGCTCATATGGGAAATTGTATCATGAGTTCAATCTCGGCACGGCCGGGGTTCGAACCCACGACCTTTGGATCACCACAGAGGAACTGATGCTAATACGCTGGCGCTCTAACCAACTGCGCCATGGCCAGTGGCGAACATTATAGAAAGAATACGAAATATAGAAAGAATACAAAGGTTTGTATAATAAAATCGAGAAAAATTCATTCCCTAAATAGTGAAAAAACTGGCTGAAAATGTGTTGCTCCAATTTTGACAATTGGTAAACAACACCTCCTGTGACTTACGGAGCCCCTGACAGTTCAAAGGTCAAGGTCACACAACACACTTCCTTTCCAGTACGGGCACAAACAATCATAATTCTCAGAGCAGATGTTCTTTGTGGATTTCAGACAGAGAGCCTGTATGTATGTCAATTTTAAGATCATATATTGTTTTCAGATACCTTAAACCACTGTAAAATCGCCTGGAACCTTCCAGGTTCGTGAATGCTATAAGGGTAACCAAATGTCCTTGTAAATCTGTGATCGGGTGGGTTGTCATGTCAAGGACCTGCAATATGATAATTTAGTGAAGCATCACTATATCTAATTCAAGTAGGTCTCATCATGAAATGACTAAAAACAGAATAGCATGCCACCCACAGTTTGTACAGCAGCCTAACAAAGATAAAGGGCAGATGGCAACAGCATGACATCTCCTGCCTGCACTGTACAGCAGCCTCACCAAGATAAAGGGCAACAGCATGACATCTCCTGCTTGCACTGTACAGTTGCCTCACCAAGATAAAGGGCAGGTGGCAAAAGCATGACATCTCCTGCCTGCACTGTACAGCAGCCTCACCAAGATAAAGGGCAACAGCATGACATCTCCTGCCTGCACTGTACAGCCATCTCACCAAGATAAAGGGCAACAGCATGACATCTCCTGCCTGCACTGTACAGCCATCTCACCAAGATAAAGGGCAACAGCATGACATCTCCTGCCTGCACTGTACAGCCATCTCACCAAGATAAAGGGCAACAGCATGACATCTCCTGCCTGCACTGTACAGCAGCCTCACCAAGATAAAGGGCAACAGCCTGACATCGCCTGCCTGCACTGTACAGCTGCCTCACCAAGATAAAGGGCAGGTGGCAACAAACTGACATCGCCTGCCTGCAATGTACAGCTGTCTCACAAAGATAAAGGGCGGGTGGCAACAGCATGACATCTCCTGCCTGCACTGTACAGCTGCCTCACCAAGATAAAGGGCAACAGCATGACATCTCCTGCCTGCACTGTACAGCAGCCTCACCAAGATAAAGGGCAACAGCATGACATCTCCTGTCTGCACTGTACAGCTGCCTTACCAAGATAAAGGGCAGGTGGCAACATCATGACATCTCCTGTCTGCACTGTACAGCTGCCTCACCAAGATAAAGGGCAACAGCATGACATCTCCTGCCTGCACTGTACAGCAGCCTCACCAAGATAAAGGGCAACAGCATGACATCTCCTGCCTGCACTGTACAGCTGCCTCACCAAGATAAAGGGCAACATCATGACATCTCCTGCCTGCACTGTACAGCTGCCTCACCAAGATAAAGGGCAACATCATGACATCTCCTGTCTGCACTGTACAGCCATCTCACCAAGATAAAGGGCAACATCATGACATCTCAAGATAAAGGGCAGGTGGTAACAGCATGACATCATGGCCACACACTCCAGCCTGTCAGCACGTGAAATAAGATATTCTCACCAGCCTCACCTTTTTCACATCATTCTGATAAATATATCGGATTTCAGGAATTGGTATCTTTCAACATGGGTATTAAAAAACATCTCCAGTTACAAACTATTTGTGACATTCCTGACCGCTTCTTAAATAAGAGACAAAAAATATTGTTTTGTTCCTTATGATGAACTAGACAGCTATTTGTGCATCAAAAATGCACTGAATGTCTTTATTCTTATATATGCGAGCGGTGTTTGTGGCAAAACTTTGATGATGATGATGATGATGATGATGATGATGATGATGATGATGATGATGATGATGATGATGATGATGATAAGATCACCCCACTGTGTGCACTGAGTTTAGCATTTAAAATAATTTTTTGTCTTTGGATAACTTCAATATAAATATTAATACAATTTCACCACTTCTGTTGTAACGCAGACATGCAATACCCTTTTTCATTGCAAACCACGTCAGAAAGTGATGACAGAGGCAGTAGATTTTATCACTGAAGTTTGTTGATGTTGGAAGTCGTGACCTCCAACGATTGCATTACTTTTAAACAAAATCAAACAATGGTTGTCGGGACGGGGTTTTGATTTGATTTGATTTGATTTGACATGTTGGCCGCTCCACTTTTGTCTCGTGGGTACTCAGAGCAGGGGTGTAGGTCCGGGAGCAGTCACGTGACCTCGGTGCACGTGTTCCTGGCAAAAGACACGTCCGTCCGTCCTGTCAGTCTCGCGAGAGTAAAAAAGGCGGCTGCAGTACAGTATTCTACTTTAGACCCTCCATAAATCATGGGTAAAACCATATACTTTGAAAAACATTGGAATTGATCTTGTAAGAGGAAAATATAAGACACAATATTAGCGATATAACTAATATTAAACCCACACTGTCAGTCAGTTCTGACCAAGCTAAACATGCTCACAGCACTTTGGAGATACCAAGCTCTGCCAAAATACTTAGAATATAAAAAAAATAATGCTAAAATATGCTGCTGTATGGCTTGAGAGGATTAATTTTCTTCCCAGAAAAGCAGTTTTGGTAACCAAGACATGCTCCAGAGCTGACCTAATTGCTCTCATGAAACCATATTCCTACCAGTGGGAGTTGACGTAATTCAAGTCCTACTTTTGAAACATGAACTTTTGATCCCACGAAGACATACTCTGAAATCGTCTTAATCAAATTAAGTCACATCATTTGTTATTATAGCTGCTCTGGAAATCCAAGTATGACAATCTACATGTTACCAGAGGTTTTTTCACCTCATAATGTAAATGGCGTCACGCAGAGCCAATAATCCTCCGCTGTTACAAACAAAAGCAATATAGTGATAGGTTCTTGATATGTTCTTGATATGTTCATGATTCTTGATACACATTTTCCCTTTAAAGAAGCAAATATCTCTCGAAGGAAGTCTGCTCCATGGATGACTGATCAAATTAAAAAGGTGAAGTCACTTTTTAAAAAAAGGCTTGAGAGAAAGATGGAATAATCAAACTGAAGATAGATAAGGAAATCAACAATTCTCAGAGAAATAAATATAATTCTATTAGTATGAATACTTCTCACAAATGGTAGGTTGAAAATAAGCATGCCCTGAATGAATTTTATTGGTAATTGATTCCCATTTAGATCAATCTGGGGACATCCCTATGTCTACTACTCATGATCCTTCATCCCAGGCATCAAATAACTAAGATGACTCATTGATTTGAATACCTCAAAGGTTTACCCTACCAGAAACCAAACTCTGAACTATCATTTTCTTATAGCAAGAGCCTGAAAATAATTCTCTCAGGAAATATCTCATGAGATTTGAAGAGAGATCTGCCATGACATTGCCAAACATATATCAAATAGCGCCTCATCAGATTATTATACAACGTTTCTAAGGGAAATTAAGATCTGTTCAATTTTAAAAGATTAAAAAAGAGAAGCTTCTATCAATCTCCAGCAAATATGATGGTATCTGTGCTGGCAGCAACTTGTGCTGTAAATCAATAGCAAATATATTGAAACAACATGTTACATCTATTGATCACATATTTCTATTGTGACCGATTTCTATTGTGAAGATATTTTTCTCTCCCTGATATAATCTCAGCTTGGCGATATTTAAATTATACTGTCTCTATGTCTATATCTCTCCCTGATATAATCTCTGCTTGACGATATTTAAATTATATTGTCTCTATGTCTATATCTCTCCCTGGTATAATCTCTGCTTGGCGATATTTAAATTATACTGTCTCTATGTCTGTTTTTCTGTGTCCACGTTCTTATGAAATGCTCAAAGCAAACAATGCATAATTTTCCAAATTTTATAATTAAAGCATGATACTATGAGATTCAAAAATAAACTCTAAAATATTGCTGCTCAGATTAGCTTTGTGGATGTCAGTTTAATGATAAAAAGTTTGAGGGAAACTAGAGACGTTGAATTATATGATTCAAATTTATGTTGAATGTCCTGAATAGAGACATTGTACACCGCAGTATGAAATACTTTTAAGATATAACAGAAAACTCCAGTGTGCAAAGTGGCAAGTCCTAATTTCTGCCTTGGACAATTTAAGACAAACAAATGACATACTATTTGAGTGACATTCAGCATCTTTAAAAGAAATACCTGTGGTGTAATGTGGGGATGCAGTGGCGGGTCCAGGTGGGAGCTTTGGGGGCTTTCGGTTTCTGATGTCTTAATAGTTTGAGTTGTGTCTTTCTATTTATAGTTTGAGTGAAATATGTCAAATTTTAGTTTGAGCGAGATATATGTGTAATATTGATTTGAGAGAAATATGTCTAATATTACTTTTAGGGAGATATGTCTAATATTAGTTTGAATGAGATATGTCTAATTTTAGTTTGAGTGAATTATGTCTAATTGTAGTTTGACTGAGATATGTCTGATTTCAATTCGAGTGAGATATCTCTGTCGTGGCGTATGTCTATTTATAGTTTGAGTGAGATATGTATGTTTATATTTTCAACCTAATACATCCTGGTATTTTACTTCATGTTTCTACCTTATTTGACCCACAAGTTTTTAACAATTGTCATGTCATCAACAACTTTATTACTATACTTCTAAAAAAACAATGAAATCCAACCAACACTTCAAACTTGACTCCCTCAGAAAGGGTGATCCAATTAGGTTCTGCCGCATTAAACAAGGAAGTTATAGCTAGAATGTTAAACAGAAACCAGATATTTGACCATCTTACTTAACGCAAAACGTATCTATAAAATTGTCAGTATCAAGTATGCCTCTAAATTAATTAATAATTAGGTTTATGAACATCGAGGTTCTAAATGAATATCATATTATATTAATATTTTTTTAATGATAAGCTAAGACACAAATACACGACACAACCCCTCCAACTCTCCACAACCACCTCCATCCACCCTCCAACCCCCTCCATCTAGCCCCATTTACCCTTCATTTACCCTCCAACTCCCTCCAACTCCCGCCATCCAGCCCCATGTAACCTTCATTTACCCTCCCCCCCCCATTTCCCCATAACCCTCCATCCAGCCTCATTTACCCTTCATTTACCCTCCAACCCCCTCCAACTCCATACTAACCACCACCAACACCTTCCAACCCCTTACATCCACCCCCATTTTTCCAAACCCTTCCATTTACCCTCCGACCCCATCTATCCACTCTTCAACTCTCTACAACCCCCTTCATCTACCCTCAATTCACCCCCCAAACCCCTCCATCCATCCTCTAACCCCCTAGAACCCCCTCCATAAACCCTACAACCACCTCCATTCACCCTCCAAACCCCTCCATACCCTTCCAACCCCTCCATCCACCCTGAGACCCCTTCCAAGACCCCAATCCACCCTCCAACCACCATACCTTACTTCTTCATCAACAGTGACTTACTCTAACATTTGCCTCAGGATGTTGTTTGGGTTTACACTCTAAATTTAATTATTAATATAAGTTATTTCATTGCAATATAATAAAATAGTCAGTATATATGACATCCCACATTAATGAAACTAATTATGAAAGGTATATGACAGACGATGTCTCATAATGTCAAATTATTAAATTAAATAACTTTAGTGTTATGATCACGACATTTTAAAATAAATGGCCAAATTGAAAATATAATGTTTAAATAATCCTCTGAGGAAAGCACGATATTTGAAAAGAAATGTTTTGTAAATTCTATCATTTTATGTGAAAGCACCATATTATTGTTGGTTAATTTATGAAAGTACATATTATAATGCATAGAAAAAACTAATTAAAAATAAAATGAAAATGAGGTGAAAGTAAAGTCCATCAATTTTGAGATTTATTAACAAACAAAATTTGGTTAGAAATAGCCTGGATGTGGTAGATGAAAATTGACAGACTTTAAATTGATCTAGTTTTATACCTTTAAAAAACAAGTGTAATATCTGAAAATAACCCAATAATTTGCTCTAATAATAACGGTACATTCAAAAATGATAATAAACTCTCAAAGTATGTGAAAATGTGCTAAATTTGAAAAAGAAAATCAGTTTACAAGAAATGTATTAAATGTAGACACAAATGGATTGACTCAATAGACATTGAAAAGCTGATTTCTTTCTGCAAATTTCCATTTATCTTTTTCTTAAAAAAGAGAATGATGCAAAAATTAGTTTTATGTGTTCTATTTTAGGCGCCATTTATGCTGGATAAAAGTGACACCATGTACCCACTGCAATAGGAAGTTTTGCACTACCCATTACATTTTCTATGTCTCCCATTTCTAATGACATCAGTGTTTGAGCTGTCAACCACATGGATATAAGTTTGGATACTTCCCACAACCTCATTTTTATTAAGAATAATACAAATATCATCTTTAGTATACCATCTATACCTGATCAGCTGAAATCGGAATATCCCGGTTGTAAGAGGGAACTGGAGAAACAGTGGGTGGAGCTTGTAAATCTCAAAGAATTTAGATATAATTAGCTTTATTTTATGCTTTGCTTGATACCAACTCCCATGTCAATATGTTAGGTTTTTTATTGTTTGTTCTTTTGTGCATTTATTTTCTCTATAATTGTATCCTTTCTCCTCACTGTCAAATGATTACAATCCTTACAGTGTTGGGATTGGGTCTAGAGCACATTTTGATGCAGATTCCTTAATAACGCGAATGACATGTACCTCTGTAACAGGGACAAACTCATTTATACAGGTGAGAGGTACATTGCTATTACTATGAGTGTAACCCCGATGCTGTTATTTAATTGTGTCTAAATCTAAGTGGAGTAGCGATTTTGTCAGGGAAATATTCTACAAATCTGTAGGTCAGTTCCTCTGAGGATGTATGAGAGGAGAGTTGCTGTTCAGTTTTACTGTGTGATAGTTCACCCAGGGTACCGAAGAGCTTTTGGGGATCATTGGAGTTCTCTTCTACAATGTTACTACAGTAACCTTTCCTAGCTTCCAGGAGCATAATGTTAAATTTATGATACTGAATTACATATTCGTGTTTGTGAACTATTAAAATAGACTTACTGTTCTTGTCTTTGTCTGCGTCTCACTCTTTTTTCATCTCTGATGGCATCTTTGTACCAGGGTGCAGAAGGGCATATATTTGTTGTTCTATGTATGAGTGGTGCATGATGGGCAAGGATCTCATGCAATACTAGATTGTACTGATTGACTAAATATTGTAATGTGCCTGCAGATGCTATAACAGGCTATATACTGCTATATCTAGTGCAAATTTGGCCTTTTCAATGAAATGTACTTTCCGATATTTCACTTCTTTTCTCTCAAATCCTAGTCTAGGTATATAAATTATAAAGTGGATTGCAGAATGGTCAGCTCTAATTAGAAGTGTAACATACAGATCACTGATGATATCCTCTGATGTCTGTGTTATAACTCAGTTTAGTGTGTGTCCATCCTTATGTTGGGACCCCTCAAATGCTGTGATAGAATAAATGATTTGAAAAGGCTTTGAAATCACCTGGCATCATAATCACTCATGTCGTCCAAGTGAAAGCTGAAATCTCCCGTCATGATGAGTTCACCTGGAGCTATAGCCAGTTGTTCCATCAAAACAGGAAATTCCTCAAAGTACATAGCTACAGTCAATTTGTTTTCTTTAGAAGGAGGTTGGCAGTACAAAGGGGGCAAAATAGTGGAATTAAGTGGGGAAGTATTTTGCATTGAACAATGATTAATAACTTTAAATTATGACTGTCAGCTGGCATAGGAGGCAAAATAGTAGAGTGAAGTGGCGAAGTATTTTGTGCTGAATAGTGATTAATAACTTTAAATTATTGGGGCAGTGCGTATCGGATACATTGCTGTGTCGAGGATATCAATATTAAAGACTTGAAGAAGCAAAAAAAGGGATAGAGATACAAATGACTAATCAATGTTGCTTTTACTAATGGCTGCAATGGTTCTCCTCTCATATATAATGTGTGCATTTTGAAATCAATTCCGATGATTCCAGCAGAGGAAATGGTACACTTGATGTAAATTTTCCCCATTCAAGACTCTTTCAAAAACTTTGGCTATTCAAAATTTGTATAGGTACAGATTAGATTTTTAAATATATTTGCAGGAGTAGTAATTAACACTTTGATATTTGTCAGTTTTGTTTAAAACAACATGTTTTATTATGTCATTTGTGTTCATGAGTTGATCATTTACCAAACCTCTTTCTTCTGTATTCACGAAATGTGTATTACAGTCTCTTGATTATTTCTAAAGTGAATATTCAGAAAGCCATGTATCACATTTCCTCCCATTGTACACAAAATGTGAGGTTTTAAATAACACATAACATTCTTACGAATAGATACTGAAAACTAAGTAAATGAATGTAATGAGTAAAATTGTCCCTATGTGTAAGTGTAATTTAAAGAGTTATTTATACATAAGAATATTATTTATTTAAATATTGAGATGATACACATAGGTAAAAATATCAGTTTCACTATATACACCAAGTAATGTTATGATTTAGCTTGAACATTGTGTGTAGATTACGCACAATATTGCTTAGAAAACATATAACTAGTTTCATTTATATGTTATGAAACAATCTTTGCTAGTGACTCACATTGAATGCATCTTTGTGATTGACTCATACTGAATGAATCTTTGTGATTGACTCATACTGAATGAATATTTGTGATTGACTCATATTGAATGGATCTTTGTGATTGACTCATACTGAATGAATCTTTGTGAATGACTCACACGGAGTGCCATGGGCCGTGGCGCAGTTGGTTAGAGCACCATCTTATTGGCACCAGTTCCCATGTGGTGATCCAAAGGTTGTGGGTTCGATCCCCGGCCGTGGTGAGATTGAATCCATGATAAAATTTCACGCATGAGCTGAGGCCCATGCCAAAGGGTTGACCTATTGTCCTTGTAAATCTGTGACCAGGTGGGTTGTCAAGGACCTGAGACATGACAATTCAGTGAGGCAGCACCAAATCTGTTACAAGTAGGTCTCATCACCAAATAAGTGAAAGAATGTTAAAAGTGATATAAAACTCCAAACAAACAAACAATGGCTCACACTAAATGAATCTTTGTGATTGACTCACACTGAATAAAACTTGTTTTTGATTAAAATGATAATTTAGTTATCACTTTTGGACAGCTCTTTTTAGTATTGTAGATAAAAGTAAAAAGTAAAAGTAAAGCTGACATTTATATACCGCTGATACCAGACAATGTCTGCTCATAGCGGTTGATAGTAACTGGCCAGGATTCGAACCTAGAACCCTTGGATCTCAAGGCGAATGCTCTACCAATTGAGCTATTTCGGCCATTGTTGCCCCAAGTACACGAATAAATGAGGTCACAGATGCCCGTATGTTTTGGCAGGAATTCCGGTCATACGTCACTGGCAATAGCTCAATTGTTGGTCATTGTTTGGGGTTTCCCTATATTAACGTAAACCAATCAGACCAATCCTCCAATAATTAGTGACATTATTCACCTGCTGCACAAGCTCATTGAAGTGAGAGGTCATTGATTGTCCTACTATTTTAGTTGGAGAATGATTGTCAAGAAAAATGTCATCTGTAAATGAGGTAAAATACAAGTTTAATCAAACCAAAAACGAAAAGGGAAGATCAAATCTTCATATTTGGGGCTTTATGTGGGCCATAAGCAAGATCATGGATATCATGGTCAGAAAATATTAAATTTGATAATTTTTTGCAGAAAAAAAGAAGAGAAAATCTTCATATTTGGGGCTTTATTTTAGTGATATTCATTTCATTGTCACGGACATGCAGACCCAAAAACATTTAAGGGTATTTATGGGTGTTGGTAGTGAGTTTCCTCTGGTGGCAAATTTTCTGAGGGAACTACTTTATTTGACAAAATGGAACGTTTTCAAAAAAGTGCGAAAAAATGCTCAACTGTCAAAAAGGGTTCCCTTTTCATTAAAACTTTCAAGTCATGAAATGACATTCTATGGTATTCATTTTTGTAATAAAATTATTGATTTATTATTTAAAAATCACAATGGAATTTCTTTGATTATATTGAAAGCTTCATATCTTTTTAACTCATAAAAAGTGGCGTAGTAATATGTTACTGCTCCAAAATTTATTTTGTCATATCAAAATGTCAAAGGGAAAAAGTTCTGCAGATTGTGGGACCATAATAAAATGGATTTCCAAATAACTTTGTAAAAGTGATCTTAACAATATTTACTGTGATCCTAGTGAAACAGATTTTCTATTTTTCAAAAACATTAAGAGAAAAATAGAGGTAAAGATTGCCAAATTTCATTTTTATTTCCAAATTTTTCAAATCAAAATGAAAAAATCTGTTTCACTAGGATCACAGTGAATTTTCCCAATGAAATGAAATAAACACAGCTAAATACAAGCTTACTCCTGTTGTGTAATCTGCAGGACCTATTTGCTTGTCTTCTTCATTTCTCATCAAAACTATCATCAAGGAAAATTAGGACAAAATACTATTTTGAAAGAAATGTACTTGTAATATAGTTCAAATATTGAGCTGTTTAAATATTGATTCATGTCATTAATACTTTTAATTTAATAGGAATGTATCTTTACACCGTAAATGTACCAATTCTCATCAAGTTCAGAGAATTCATTTTTTACGTGGCATACAAACGACCTTCACCTTTCTTTTGACAAGATGGCAGCCGGTTGATGTTGATTGGCCGGTCTTTCTTTTGTTGTTTGAAGAGTGTGTCACTTAAAAAGTCTAGTTCATGGGTTACCTTCTGAATTAGTGAATTTCTGCTGAAATATTTTACACTAACTTGAAGATGAGATTAAGAGGTTAGAGATTATTTAACTGTGGTTAGAGGTGAACAGAATCACGTCTATCTTAATGCCCAGCATGAGGGCCGCTCATGCTCAGGTAACCAACTCACCTGCCAGATGCCACCACTGGCCACTGGTCATTGGAGGGTCAGTCGCCATTCCAATTCTGTTCTGTTTATTTAAATAAAGAGTAATTCCACAAATTAATTATATGTGTGGCGTTCTCTCTCTAAACCATGATTATAAAATCATGAAAGCACTAGCTACTTTATTACAAAACCAGGACAAAATATTTGATTTGAGAGAACCATTGAACCATAAACCTTTGAAAATGGGAGGGAGAATTTGTTATATTCCTCAATGATTGACCCCTTATCTCAACCCATATTAATTGATCAACAAAAATTGTGAAATGGTGTTTTTACGACCCTTTCAGCAACTATGGCCATATCAGGTCGACTTTTGAGCCTTTAAACCAGTGTGAAAGTAACACTGCCGGCAGTGGGGGTCGAACCCACCACCTCCCGTCCTCCACTTATACAACCATTAAAGGCACAGACTCTACACTCTACCAACTGTGCTAGTGTGGTCGGTCTTAGTTGATCAATAGTTAATCAAAAATCCATGACGTGCGGGAAAATATTTCACAGTTCACAGTTCACAGTTCATTTTTCAAATTTTTTTCAGAAAATATGACTTTGCATTACATTTTAATTAAAAAACATATGACGCAATGCTTCAATTCTTTTCAAATTTTCAGGGATTACTACCAGGGGATATATATATATTGCCACAAAAAATCCCAATGCAAAAAAAATAATTTAAAGGTGCAAAAAAAAATGTTGAAATTGGACTTTGAAAAAAAACCCAATATTATTTATTCAACAGTTAAAAATAATTATGAGAGCTGTTTCAATGGTGGTGTCCTTTATAGGGATTCATCTATAGGGTCCCTAGTATCTTCCAGAATTTTTCACTAATTGAGCAATTTTTTTAAGGGGTTGAATTAGGAGGTCAAACATTACAAAAAATGAAAAAAATCAGTTTTTTTACACAACGATTTTTTTATATGAGGGTCATTTCAATGTTGTTTTTCTTTTTAGGGAATCATCTATAGGGTACCAAGTACCTCCCTGAATTTTTCACTAATTGAGCAATTTTTTTAAGGGGTTGAATTAAGAGGTCAAACTTGGAAAAAAATGAAAAACTCTCATGTTTTTAATGTTTTTTTGCACAACGATTTTTTGATATGAGGGTCATTTCAATGTTGTTTTCCTTTTTAGGGAACCATCTATAGGGTACCAAGTACCTCTCTGAATTTTTCACTAATTGAGCAATTTTTTTATAGTGTTGAATTAGGAGGTCAAACTTGGTAAAAATGAAAACTCTCATAATTTTAATGGTTTTATATACCACGATTTATTTATATGAGGGTCATTTCAATGTTGTTTTCCATTTCAGGGAACCATCTATAGGGTACCAAATACCTCCCTGATTTTTTCACTAATTGAGCAATTTTTTTAAGGGGTTGAATTAGGAGGTCAAACTTGGAAAAAAATGAAAAACTCTCATAATTTTAGTGTTTTTTTTGCACAACGATTTTTTTATATGAGGGTCATTTCAATGTTGTTTTCCTTTTCAGGGAACCATGTATAGGGTACCAAGTACCTCCCTGAATTTTTCACTAATTGAGCAATTTTTTAAGGGGTTGAATTAGGAGGTCAAACCTGGAAAAAAATGAAAAAAATCTGTTTTTTTGGACAACGATTTTTTTATATGAGGGTCATTTCAATGTTGTTTTCCTTTTCAGGGAACCATCTATAGGGTACCAAGTACCTCCCTGAATTTTTCACTAATTGAGCAATTTTTTTAAGGGGTTGAATTAGGAGGTCAAACTTGGAAAAAAAATGAAAAACTTTCATGATTTTAATGGATTTTTACACAACGATTTTTTTATATGAGGGTAATTTCAATGTGGTTTTCCTTTTCAGGGAACCATCTATAGGGTATCAAGTACCTCTCTACATTTTTTACTAATTGAGCAATTTTTTTAAGGGGTTAAATTAGGAGGTCAAACTTGGAAAAAATTTAAAAATTCTCATGATTTTAATGGTTTTTTGCACAACGGTTTTTTTTATATGAGGGTCATTTCAATGTGGTTTTCCTTTTCAGGGAACCATCTATAGGGTACCAAGTACCTCCCTCATTTTTTCATTAATTGAGCAATTTTTTTAAGGGGTTATATTAGGAGGTCAAACTTGGAAAAAAATGAAAAACTCTCATAATTTTAGTGTTTTTTTGCACAACGATTTTTTTATATGAGGGTCATTTCAATGTTGTTTTCCTTTTCAGGGAACCATCTATCGGGTGCCAAGTACCTCCCTGAATTTTTCACTAATTGAGCAATTTTTTTAAGGGGTTGAATTAGGAGGTCAAACTTGGAAAAAAATGAAAAACTTTCATGATTTTAATGGATTTTTGCACAACGATTTTTTTATATGAGGGTCATTTCAATATGGTTTTCCTTTTCAGGGAACCATCTATAGGGTACCAAGTACCTCCCTGAATTTTTCACTAATTGAGCAATTTTTTTAAGGTCTATAATCCACAATGAAACACTGGGACAGACTTATGTTTTTTTGGCTTAAATGTGTTCAAAGTCATGTTATTTGTTAATTTAGCACAGAAAAAGTAAACTTAACCAGCTAGTCTTAAACTTTTATTATTTAAATTGAACCCGTTTTAACTACCGTTAAAACGGGTTCAACTCAGTTATTGCAGCTGGACACCATGTGTGCTGTATGAGAAATACCCCCCACTGACGTCATAGCCTCACTCTCATCCTGGAATCCCCCAGAGCATGCAGAGCCGAAGGCAGTTACGTAAATATACGACACCACACGAAGTTCTCTCCCGATGCTTCAAACTGATTGTGGATAATAGACCTTAAGGGGTTGAATTAGGAGGTCAAACCTGGAAAAAAATGAAAAACTTTCATGATTTTAATGGATTTTTGCACAACGATTTTTTTATATGAGGGTCATTTCAATATGGTTTTCCTTTTCAGGGAACCATCTATAGGGTACCAAATACCTCCCTGAATTTTTCAATAATTGAGCAATATTTTTAAGGGGTTGAATCAGGAGGTCAAACCTGGAAAAAAATGAAAAATTCTCATGATTTTAATTGAATTTTGCACAACGATTTTTTGATATGAGGGTCATTTCAATGTTGTTTTCCTTTTCAGGGAACCATGTATAGGGCACCAAGTACATCCCTGAATTTTTCACTAATTGAGCAATTTTTTTTTAGGGGTTGAATTAGGAGGTCAAACTTGGAAAAAAATGAAAAAATTCTCATGACTTTAATGGTTTTTTGCACAACAATTTTTTTATATGAGGGTCATTTTCAGGGAGGTACTTGGTACCCTTGAGATGGTCCCCTGAAAAGGAAAACCATATTGAAATGACCCTCATATCAAAACATCGTTGTGCAAAAATCCATTAAAATCATGAGAATTTAATTTTTTTTCCAAGTTTGACCTCCTAATTTAACCCCTTAAAAAAATTGCTCAATTAGTGAAAAATTCAGGGAGGTATTTGGGACCCTATAGATGGTTCCCTGAAAAGGAAAACCACATTGAAATGACCCTCATATAAAAAAATCGTTGTGCAAAAATCCTTTAAAATCATGAGAATTTTTAATTTTTTTCAAAATTTGACCTCCTAATTCAACCCCTTAAAAAAATTGCTCAATTAGTGAAAAATTTAGAGAGGTACTTGATACTCTATAGATGGTTCCCTGAAAAGGAAAACCACATTGAAATGACCCTCATATCAAAAAATCGTTGTGCAAAAATCCATTAAAATCATGAGAATTTTTCATTTTTTTCAAAGTTTGACCTCCTAATTCAATCCCTTAAAAAAATTGCGTAATTAGTGAAAAATTCAGGGAAGTATTTGGTACCCGATGGATGGTTCCCTGAAAAGGAAAACAACATTGAAATGACCCTCATATAAAAAAATCGTTGTCCAAAATTCAATTAAAATCATGAGAATTTTTCATTTTTTTCCAGGTTTGACCTCCTAATTCAACCCCTTAAAAAAATTGCTCAATTAGTGAAAAATTCAGGGAGATATTTGGTACCCTATACATGGTTCCCTGAAAAGGAAAACCATATTGAAATGACCCTCATATACAAAAATCGTTGTGTAAAAAACCATTAAAATCATGAGAATTTTTCATTTTTTTCCAAGTTTGACCTCCTAATATAACCCCTTAAAAAATTGCTCAATTAGTGAAAAATTCAGGGAGGTACTTGGTACCCTTGAGATGGTTCCCTGAAAAGGAAAACCATATTGAAATGACCCTCATATCAAAACATCGTTGTGCAAAAATCATTAAAATCATGAGAATTTTTCATTTTTTTCCAAGTTTGACCTCCTAATTTAACCCCTTAAAAAAATTGCTCAATTAGTGAAAAATTCAGGGAGGTATTTGGGACCCTATAGATGGTTCCCTGAAAAGGAAAACCATATTGAAATGACCCTCATATAAAAAAATCGTTGTGCAAAAATCCATTAAAATCATGAAAGTTTTTCATTTTTATCCAAGTTTGACCTCCTTTTTCAACCCCTTAAAAAAATTGCTTAATTAGTGAAAAATTCAGGGAGGTATTTGGGACCCTATAGATGGTTCCCTGAAAAGGAAAACCACATTGAAATGACCCTCATATAAAAAAATCGTTGTGCAAAAATCCTTTAAAATCGTGATAATTTTTAATTTTTTTCAAAGTTGGACCTCCTAATTCAACCCCTTAAAAAAATTGCTCAATTAGTGAAAAATTCAGGGAGGTACTTGGTACCCGATAGATGGTTCCCTGAAAAGGAAAACCATATTGAAATGACCCTCATATCAAAAAATCGTTGTGCAAAAATCCATTAAAATCATGAAAGTTTTTCATTTTTTTCCAAGTTTGACCTCCTAATTCAACCCCTTAAATAAATTGCTCAATTAGTGAAAAAATGAGGGAGGTATTTGGTACCCTATAGATGGTTCCCTAAAAAGGAAAACAACATTGAAATGACCCTCATATCAAAAAATCGTTGTGCAAAAAACCATTAAAATTATGAGAGTTTTTCATTTTTTTCCCAGTTTGACCTCTTAATTCAACCCCTTAAAAAAAAGTGCTCAATTAGTGAAAAGTTCAGGGAGGTACTTGGTACCCTATAGATGGTTCCCTAAAAAGAAAAACAACATTGAAATGACCCTCATATAAAAAAATCGTTGTCCAAAATTCAATTAAAATCATGAGAATTTTTCATTTTTTTCCAGGTTTGACCTCCTAATTCAACCCCTTAAAAAAATTGCTCAATTAGTGAAAAATTCAGGGAGGTACTTGGTACCCTTGAGATGGTTCCCTGAAAAGGAAAACCACATTGAAATGACCCTCATATAAAAAAATCGTTGTGCAAAAATCCTTTAAAATCATGAGAATTTTTAATTTTTTTCAAAATTTGACCTCCTAATTCAACCCCTTAAAAAAATTGCTCAATTAGTGAAAAATTTAGAGAGGTACTTGATACTCTATAGATGGTTCCCTGAAAAGGAAAACCACATTGAAATGACCCTCATATCAAAAAATCGTTGTCCAAAAATCCATTAAAATCATGAAAGTTTTTCATTTTTATCCAAGTTTGACCTCCTTATTCGACCCCTTAAAAAAATTGTTCAATTAGTGAAAAATTCAGGGAGGTACTTGGTACCCTATAGATGGTTCCCTGAAAAGGAAAACAACATTGAAATGACCCTCATATAAAAAAATCGTTGTCCAAAAAAACAGATTTTTTTCATTTTTTTCCAGGTTTGACCTCCTAATTTAACCCCTTAAAAAAATTGCTAAATTAGTGAAAAATTCAGGGAGGTACTTGGTACCCTATAGATGGTTCCCTGAAAAGGAAAACAACATTGAAATGACCCTCATATAAAAAAAATCATTGTGCAAAAAACCATTAAAATCAGGAGAATTTTTCATTTTTTTCCAAGTTTGACCTCCTTATTCAACCCCTTAAAAAAATTGCTCAATTAGTGAAAAATTCAGGGAGGTACTTGGTACCCGATAAATGGTTCCCTGAAAAGGAAAACATCATTGAAATGACCCTCATATAAAAAAATCGTTGTCCAAAAAAACAGATTTTTTTCATTTTTTTCCAGGTTTGACCTCCTAATTCAACCCCTTAAAAAAATTGCTCAATTAGTGAAAAATTCAGGGAGGTATTTGGTACCCTATACATGGTTCCCTGAAAAGGAAAACAACATTGAAATGACCCTCATATAAAAAAATCGTTGTGCAAAAAAACACTAAAATTATGAGAGTTTTTCATTTTTTTCCAAGTTTGACCTCCTAATTCATCCCCTTAAAAAAATTGCTCAATTAGTGAAAAAATGAGGGAGGTATTTGGTACCCTATAGATGGTTCCCTGAAATGGAAAACAACATTGAAATGACCCTTATATAAATAAATCGTGGTATAAAAAACCATTAAAATTATGAGAGTTTTCATTTTTCCAAGTTTGACCTCCTAATTCAACACCTTAAAGGGGGAGTTCCTAATAATTGGGTTGTACCCCAAACCATGTGTTTTTTTGTCATAAAATCATTCATTTGGTTGCCAGTAGTCATCTCACAAATTTCAAGTGTATCTTGGAAACGTTGTGATGATCAAATTTCACTTCAAAATGTGGATCATGACATATCTCCGAAGTCAGTCCGGAATTTTATTACCCCCTGTCACGTGGGGTGGTGACGTAGAGGGTGTAACATTTTGGGAAAACCCCTAGCCCAGCATCATGGAGTCGGAGGGAGATTTTACAGATAGTGTTTGTTCAACAAGTGTTTCTGACATAATAGAGGTCCAAAGTTTATGTGGATCATCTGAGGATGAAAGAAGTGGGTCTGAGCCACCTTCAGGCTGCCTTATTGAGCAGGGTAAAGTTCAGGGATGGCAATTTGCCCCCCCACAACAAACAAGACTCGTAGCCTGCAAACTGTGATTGAGAAGAGTCTGACAGTGGGGATGATCTTCAACAAATCAAAATAGTATTTATGTTATGATAGCAAATAGTATGTTCTGACACAACATACCACACTGTGCCAATTAACAATTATGAAAACAAAACACCGAACCTTGGCCATGCGATTTAACTTATCTTATTTTTCAGTCATTTGTATGGACCACAAAGTATATACTCAAAGTTTAAAATCTTAAAAAGACTTGCATATCACAAACATGTTCATATAAAATAATTATTGTTAAAAGAGGTTTTAAAATTCTTTAAATTTGACAATATTTTGGTAAATGTTTTCCTGGGGACAACACATTGAATCACTGAGGTATCTACATTCACCTCTCATTTCAGCACCCTGACCTAGTATGCTTAGTCTTAGCCTCAGCCTAGTGTTTCTGACACTGCCACTTGATCATGGCATCAGTAGTGGAGACTTGTCTAGAACTTCTTTCCTCTATTTTGTGGATTGTGAAATGACCTCTGTTCAGCTAATCTAATCATCACTAGGTTTGTGATGTGGTCTAATAAGAATTACAGTTCATTTTAGCCTAGGGAACCTCTGGTAGTCATTGTTTCAGGCCCAACTGTTACCATATTCTGACTCAAGAACAAAATGTTCTCTTCATAGATAACCCTGGCTGTGTTTCAAACCTGCGTATTTTGTGTATTTCAAACTTTTGTTGCCACAATTTTTGGGGAATTGAAAACATTGATCCCTTGTCAATTACTTTTGTTGCAAATATTTATAACACACAATTCCCCTGACATTGAGGGCAGCTTATTTTGAGTACATGTTGAGGGGCCAGCTTCACCCACCATTGTGAGACCCAGTTTCCCGGGATAAGGAGTTACACCCGTGACGTATAATCTCCGAAGTTTTATTACCCTCCCGAACCCGACCATTCTTTCCAGGACAGCCTGCTGCCACAACAAAGATCCACTTTGTAAATAAACAGTTGGCCAGATTAATGTAGGAAGTGTGTGATATGATATCTTATTACCATATATTTCATTACATGTTAAAAAAAAATAAGGTTAGATTATTAGGAACTCCCCCTTTAAAAAAATTGCTCAATTAGTGAAAAATTCAGGGAGGTACTTGGTACCCTATAGATGGTTCCCTAAAAAGGAAAACAACATTGAAATGACCCTCATATCAAAAAATCGTTGTGCAAAAAACCATTAAAATTATGAGAGTTTTTCATTTTTTTCCCAGTTTGACCTCTTAATTCAACCCCTTAAAAAAATTGCTCAATTAGTGAAAAATTCAGGGAGGTACTTGGTACCCTATAGATGGTTCCCTAAAAAGAAAAACAACATTGAAATGACCCTCATATAAAAAAATCGTTGTGTAAAAAAACTGATTTTTTTCATTTTTTGTAATGTTTGACCTCCTAATTCAACCCCTTAAAAAATTGCTCAATTAGTGAAAAATTCTGGAAGATACTAGGGACCCTATAGATAAATCCCTATAAAGGACACCACCATTGAAACAGCTCTCATAATTATTTTTAACTGTAGAATATATAATATTGGTTTTTTTTTCAAAGTCCAATTTCAACATTTTTTTTTGCACCTTTAAATTATTTTTTTTGCATTGGGATTTTTTGTGGCAATATATATATCCCCTGGTAGTAATCCCTGAAAATTTGAAAAGAATTGAAGCATTGCGTCATATGTTTTTTAATTAAAATGTAATGCAAAGTCATATTTTCTGAAAAAAAATTGAAAAATGAACTGTGAACTGTGAAATATTTTCCCGCACGTGAATCCATGACGGTACGAGGTATCCTATAGACGAATCCCGATAAAGGACAATACTTCGAAAACATCCCTCATATGATAGACTTGATACACAAGAAAAAACAATTAAAAATATAAAAAGTTCATTCCCCCTCCCCGTAATAATGTTTCAATTATTGAAATATTCCGGAAGGTACAAGGCACTCTACAGATGAATCCCGAGCGATGACAATACTAAGAAAATATCTCGCATTGTACATTCCCACAAGCAACCTTAATTATCATGAGCTCATCTCCCCATGGCTTAAGAATTGACTGATATTATGAGATACTGATTTACTTTTAAACATTCCATGATTAATTACAGAATGTGTGAGTTACATAAAGTAAAAATCATTTCAATGATTCACCAATAGAAGTACAATCTTCTTTATTAGCGTCCGCGTTAGTTTGTACGTTTGGTCCAATCATTTCAATGCATTGGAAGTTGAAGTAATTATATATTAATCAGAGGTTGACATTCACTGATAAAGGTGACCTTAAATTCAATTAAAACTGGCAAATCAATATATTATCCACACTCAAAAATAGAGTTTGTAGCATTTCCTATTAATCTGTAATGAGTGCCCTCTAGTGTCAGATATACCTGCCCTCTAGTGTCGTATATACCTGCCCTCTAGTGTCAGATATGTCTGCCCTCTAGTGTCAGATATACATGCCCTCTAGTGTCAGATATACATGCCCTCTAGTGTCAGATATACATGCCCTCTAGTGTCAGATATACATGTCCTCTAGTGTCAGATATATCCGCCCTCTAGTGACAGATATACATGCCCTCTAGTGTCAGATATACATGCCCTCTAGTGTCAGATATACATGCCCTCTAGTGTCAGATATACATGCCCTCTAGTGTCGTATATACCTGCCCTCAAGTGTCAGATATATCTGCCCTCTAGTGTCAGATATACATGCCCTCTAGTGTCAGATATATCCGCCCTCTAGTGTCAGATGTACATGCCCTCTAGTGTCAGATATACATGTCCTCTAGTGTCAGATATACCTGCCCTCTAGTGTCAAATATACATGCCCTCTAGTGTCAGATATACATGCCCTCCACTGTCAGATATTCTGCAGGAGCTATTTGAACTTCTCTTTCCGCCTGGGACAAGGTAAAATTGGAAAACAAATTTTAAAAAACGTGAAAATACTCACTCTTGGATTATAATGCTCGCCAAAAAGGTTATATATCATTATGTCATAAATGAGTGGGAGGTATATTGTTATCTCCAAAGTACTATCAAAAAGAAATATTATGCATTATGCACAGTTTTGTGCACTAGATACTGCATTTGGCACTGCATTATGCCCTGTATTATGCACTGTACTAGTTTCACAGCTGTTTAAATACTATATTAACAATATAGAATTTGAATTTCGGTATTGTTCTATATTTAACATAAATTCAAATATTACAATCATTATTTTGACTGTCAAATAAAACCACTGAGCATAAAGATGTTTTTTTGGTCACAATTTAAAAAAATCATAGAGCTAAATTGTACAACATTTTGGGGAATAACTATCAATCTGCAAAGCTAAGTCATTACTCTTTTACTTTAATGATGCTATTCAGTTTAAATTGACAGTATTTTCAAAAATGTCTTATACCTCAAGTAATTTGTGTTTTTACCCACAGCCCCTTATGTTATCTCGCTGAGGGTATTCCAATACTCCTGTGTGTGTGTGTGTGTATGTATGTATTTATGTAGCAAACATCCTTGCGATAACTCAAGAACAAATAACGTCAGCTTAATGAAACTTGACACACATAAGCACCTGGTGAAGACCCAAGAGGAGATTGATGGTTGGTGACCTTCACCTGCTCATCATCTCAATAATTCTTGAGTAAATGATGACAGTTTCATGATACTTGACACACATAAGCTATCAAAGGAAGTAGATGTGCACTGTTTTGTCACTGCATCAATTTGCCTTGGTGCAGTGACGTTTTGTTCACAAATATTGTATGGAGCAAATGTTGTACAGTAAGTTACCAGGGCTGAGGGTTGATGCATCTCTGATGCCTATGTTTGTAAATGAAATAATTGAGATAAATGTAAACTTTTGACACTATTTGGTAGTTTTGTACTTGACTTTGTAGAAAGTTAGATATCTTACAAAATAGACCATCAATCACATTTCCCTCTATTTAAACTAAATAGAATCAGGTTTACTCTAAATGTTATAATTAAACTTGCAAATGTTCTCAATTTTGTCATAAAAAACATGGGAAGTCTTGAGAAATATTATATTTTGTTTACTTCTTATTTTGTCTCACTGGACAGTGATGAGGTCTAATACAGCAGCTACTGGTTAGATAACTCGGGACAAGATGTAGAATTTGGAGGTTAGATTTATTGATGTTGATAAATCTATGCCATAACTGCCAGGGATACAATGAACACCCTGGTGTTAGGCGTACAAGTTAAATCTAACAAATCACTCATAATTAAATACAAATCAATACATAATTATAACAGTTAAAATTATGACAATTATCATTATTAAAGTACATACTACATGGGTGACATGCATAACACTTGATCTGGTTCTTTCTAAAGCCTAAACCTGGTTTTTTTAGGGTGGGATGGTGGGAAAATAATTGTCCTTGCGACCCGGGAGCTGCAACCTGAATGAGTGTCCAGAAAGGCAGACCAGAGCGTAAGACACCCCCAGGGGGTAGACATATGCTGGTGGAGCACTGCTCAGTGCCCCCTAGTGAGTTGACACTTAGAACCTAATTGTACTATGAGACATGTAGCATGCTTGTACCTTAAATCTAACACACATTATTAATGATAAATGATATTCTCCGCCTAATGGATTATATAGTCATAAAATATCACAAAATGATGTTTCCATATGTTTATATCAACATTGATCCCCTCTGATCAGAAATGTTACCTATTTAGCTGGCTTTGGCATGTTGCAATGGTGTACTTTTTCATGTAGTTCAAGGAGTAATGACATCATAAAGGTGCTGTGGCGATTTATCAATGAAATAGTGACGTCATACATTTTAGCAACAATCAACAACAATTTCATACAGTTGTGATCGATCCTCTGTATGAAGTGTACCTGTTCCTCCTTACGTTAATAGAATTAACCACAAGTGGCATTGAAGGGTATTTATGGGTCTTTTTAATTGCTCTGGTGGCAGATAAAGAAAATGACTTCAATAAAGAAATTCATCGGAAACATTAACACAAAATAAGGGGTTTTCCAATTAACACCTCGAATAAGGGAACTCTAAAAACCAAAAACGTCTCCTCACCAGAATTCACTTGAAATCACATGAAATCACTTGAATTCACATGAAATCATAGAAGTCACAGGTAATTTTACAAAGGTTTGGGGTATGCAAAAATGATATATGCCCATGAAACTTTGATACAAGCAAGCTATCTCACTAAAATCAAACAAAATACACTGACCAGTGTTATTGTGTTTTGTTGAAAGTGCCAAGTACTGGCATCCTTTGACCACCAGGTGGCTACATGTATACAATCATGTGATCTCTATTGTGGTCTATCAGCGTGTTAAGCCTGTACCATTGGACAAACATCAATGGAAAAACAGGCCCATGCAAACCAAATCACTCCATTGTCCTAATCTGAAGGTGTTCCATAGTTAGAAAAACTTGACTAGGTGTTTGCACAAGATCTGTGGTCAGCTAAACAAAGTTTGTTGACAAAGTGTCCAACGGATGATTTGGATTTTAGCAGAAGGCCCATCTACTTTCAAATGACACAAACATTTATGTAGGGGAAATATGATGGGGAATAACATTTGATCGCAAATTTTGGGGTATATACATTAGTATTGTACAAGGAAAAAGTGTTTGAAAACCTCATCAAATGAATTCTTTAATCCAATATAAACAAGATATAGGATAAAGATGGGATACTCAGTCAGTCCTCATTCAATCAAAGTGGTCAAGGTGATTGAGTCCAGTGTTGGTATTAGCAGAGACATTTGATACAGAGATTAGAAACAAGCTGAAGTTCTGCATTATCGCTCAGGCGAACCGATCTCACCGTCGCCGCAGTAAATACTACATGTAGATCTATTATAACATGGACCTGGATCCAGATTCCCATACTCGCGGACTTGTATAAATATGTTTTATTTGCAAGAAATTACTACGAGAATTACTTACTTTTCACATATCTATGTTAATCGTACATCAATGACATTAAGAATGGAAGAATTTGTGTAATAAAAGCTATTTATCGCTGATCCACAACGGTAGCACATTGGGGTTGCATGGTGCACCGCGCTGACACCTAGTGGCAGACCTGCTTTTTCCAATCTGTTTAATTATCTCTGGTATTAGTTTGGGACTCTTTTAAATTTTATTACCTGGTGTAAGCCATAGCATCAATATCTCAGTATAAAACGTGGGAAGTCTTGAGAAATAAGATATTTTGTTTACTTCTTATTTTGTATCACTGGGCAGTGATGAGGTCTAATACAGCAGCTACTGGTTAGATAACGCGGGACAAGATGTAGAATTTGGAGGTTAGATTTATTGATGTTGATAAATCTATGCCATAACTACCAGGGATACAATGAACACCCTGGTGTTAGGCGTACAAGTTAAATCTAACAAATCACTCATAATTAAATACAAATCAATACATAATTATAACAGTTAAAATTATGACAATTATCATTATTAAAGTACATACTACATGGGTGACTTACTTTTCACATATCTATGTTAATCGTACATCAATGACATTACTGTTTAATTATCTCTGGTATTAGTTTGGGACTCTTTTAAATTTTATTACCTGGTGTAAGCCATAGCATCAATATCTCAGTATAAAAATGATAAATTTGCAAATATTCATGAGAACAAGGTAAAATATCGCAAATATAACTAAGGCATTAATAGAAAGTATGAGGTTTGTCATAATTATAAAGTTTCATATCCTCCAGTATAGTGATAATATCAATGATTCAAAATCTAGGAGGTCCTCGATGTTGACATTCAAATACTTAATCCAAGGTATTATTCACTGAGAAATATCCGTTAGTCAAAATCCTGATTTTGATTCAAACTTCATCTTTGCGGAGAGAGTCAAAACAAAGTTGCCTTCCTTTTCAATCTGCGTATAAGGAGTTTCATAGTACAGAAACAGCGTTATTAAGGGGCGATCCATTTGATTTTTGTGGGGTGGGGTGGGACAGCAGTACTGGATGAATAATTTTTTTTTCTTTGGTAGGGTGGATGAATAATTTTTTTTTCTGGTGTGGGGTGGGTGAATAAATTTTTTTTCTGGTGTGGGGTGGGTGAATAAATTTTTTTTCTTGTTAAGGGCGATCCATTTGATTTTTGTGGGGTGGGGTGGGACAGCAGTACTGGATGAATAAATTTTTTTTCTTTGGTAGGGTGGATGAATAAATTTTTTTTCTTTGGTTGGGTGAATGAATAAATTTTTTTTCTGGGATGGGGTGGGTGAATAAATTTTTTTCTCCAAAATCTCCCACCCCACCCCACGAAAAACAAATGGATCGCCCCTAAGAGTCCAAAATGACATCTTATTAAGTCTAGACAAAAGGAATTCTGTCATATTACTCTTACTAGACCTGTCTGCGGCTTTTGACACTATTGATCATGACATACTGTTTGATAGATTACAGAACAGATGCAATGTTGGTAGTCATGCACTAAAATGGATAAAGTCATACCTACAGGACAGAAAACAATGTGTTAAAGTTGGTCTCAAACGTTCTACTCTTAAGCCAATTAAATATGGGGTACCCCAGGGCTCGGTCCTGGGTCCTATCCTTTTCACAATATATATGTCCCCTATGGCTGACCTTCTAAAGAAATATAATATGAATTATCATATTTACGCAGACGACACGCAAATCTACATCCCTATAGATCACACTTCTAAAATAGATGGAGAATTAAGTAAAATAAAACTTGAAAAATGTGTGGAAGAGGTTAGAGCCTTTCTAATATCAAATAAAATGAAAATAAATGATGGTAAGACCGAAATGCTACTCTGTACAGATAACCGTGATGTACATGCTTATCTACCTACATCTGTCAGAGTAGGTGACTCTGACATATCACCGTCACCTAGTGTAGTAGACCTGGGTATCACTTTGGACTCAAGTATGAACTTGAAGGCTCAAGTTAGAAAAATGTGTAAGAAGGGCTATTACCACATAAGAAACCTATCTGCTATCAGGAACTGTCTGGATGAAAAGACCGCCGTTACCCTAACCCATGCCTTCGTTACCTCCACTCTGGACTATGGTAACGGACTACTTGCCGGCTTACCTAACTCTGAAATTAGAAAACTGCAGTATGTCCAGAATGCTGCCGCACGGGTAGTGGGTAAACTGCGGAAATTTGATCATATATCAGATAAACTGAAGAAACTGCATTGGCTTCCAGTTCAAGCGAGAATAAAATTTAAAATCCTATTAATGACTTGGAAAACCCTAAATGGTAAGGCACCCCCTTACCTACGTGACCTCTTACATGTGAAACGAGGTGAACGTAGCCTTAGGTCAAATGATGGTACCTATTTATGTGTACCAAAAACGCGCCTGAAGACTGTGGGTGATAGAGCTTTTTCTGCAATAGGCCCCAGACTTTGGAATGCGTTGCCAACTAATATTAGAGTTAGTACTACAGTCGACTCTTTTAAGAGCAGACTTAAAACTCACCTTTTCAGAACCCACGTTCTGAACATAGCGCTATGAACAGTTCCGACTGGTATCAGCGCGATATAAGTTTTATTATTATTATTATTATTTATTATTATTATGTGACATTACTGATTTGAATGACATGCATAATTTTCCACATAAAGTGTCTGTCAGTTTTCGCTTAGATATATTGTTTTAATCTATTGAAGACAGAACGCTTATGGATTAAATAATAGCTATTTGTTCAGATCCTTTCATATTTTTTCAAGTCTATCTCATCACTATGTTTGTCCGAGTCCGAGTCTATGTCGAATCCAGCAATACGCTCATAACTTCCTTTTGTTTTAGTCTTCTTCAAGACAAGTATGATGGCAGCAATCAGAAACACACACACACAGACCAAGATCACAAATGGGACGAGGTATCCGTCTGAATCATCTGAAATCAGGATGATCTTTTCCACGTTGGCTATGCTCTCTTGTTCCTGATCGTCTGGTTCTTCATCGTCAGTTTCTGAAAAATGTAAAGAAAACTTTCTGTTACATTTAACATATAAAATGGCACGAAAGTGATCAGAGGGGAAAGTGTGATGAACGTTTAACAAAAAATGTTGCTGTGTGAATACATGAGATGGATATTTTTAACAAATAGGATGGATATATTTTAAAAAAATAAGATAAGGGGCGGGTCATTAGACATCTAGGGGGGTATGGTTTTTTGGTTGGTCTGAGATATTTTTTTGTGCATCACTGGGCTAAGATTTTTTTTCTTTTATAACTGGGCTAGGATATTTTTTTCCCTACATCTTTGGGCTAGGATATTTTTCACTGATGCCAAGATATTTTAACAAGAAATGTTGCTTTTTGACTACATGGGATGGATATTTTTAACAAATGGGATGGATATATTAAAACCAATAAGATTACAGTTTTATTATTGTACCTATTGATATGTCAGGATCGAAGTCGCCACATTTGGGCAGCTGCTGTGGTAATTGAGAGAAGTCTTCTGTGTCTCCAACCTTCAGTATAAGACTCATGCCAGAAATGAGGTAAGTCTCCAGCACACTACTCAGCAGCCAAAACCCTGAACGTCAACAAACAAT
Organism: Amphiduros pacificus; assembly: GCA_949316495.1. Lineage (NCBI taxonomy): Eukaryota > Metazoa > Annelida > Polychaeta > Phyllodocida > Hesionidae > Amphiduros > Amphiduros pacificus. The sequence goes on along the minus strand of OX439012.1, from coordinate 10,277,467 downwards.
AGCTTATATAAGTATCAACACAATGATCTATCCTCAACACTGCCAACTTAGAAACACAATGTCCTATTCTTGACCATCAAAGACTATTTCCACAATTTATTTTTTACAGATCATTTTTGCGTTTAACCTGGGTTATTGGCCTCAAACTGGATGACAACATAGCCTCCTGTTGGTATTTGTACCGTGTCCTTGACAGGAGGGCTAGAGGGCGCTCCCGGCACATGTCCCCCATCCCAGCTATCATCTGCCCACCTTGCCTCGTGACACAGGGGTGGATCAGCACACTCAATCTGCAAATCAAAACACAGGACATTTGTAAACATCATGAAAATCACATTATTTAAAAATTTTGTTCATGTTTAAAACATGAACAAAATTTTACAAGGGATGTTCAGTTTCATAAATTTAGATAAGTTTGTGGCCACAGATTTCAGAACGTAAGAGTTGGACGGACTGACTTACATCCTTGTTAGTGTCACTGATGTAACCCGTATTCTCATCGTAGACAGGGTAGCCGATCTTGAGAACCTCAAACTTGTGACCGTGTATGTGTATCGGAATATTGACATCGTCGGCAGAATCTGAAACAACAAGTAAACGCATTTCACCCTTGACATATCGTCAACAGGAGAAGATATAGTATTGGAATATGTGATGTTTGTTTTGTTTTGTCTTAAAAGTGTATAAAACAGTTGTGATTAGTCCTTTTCACACTTATGAATATACAATCTTACCTGGAACATAGAGAGTGCTGAGAAGGTTGAGTTGTACAACTGCTCCTAAGGGCACTTCCAGGATGTGAGAACAAGTTGTAGTGCCCTCTAGTGTCAGTTGTGTCATATTGCAGTCGACTGCATTGTCCTGATAGGTGGTGGGATACAACTGCAATGACAAATAATGTTTACTGTTAGAATATGTAGTATGCTATTTATAACCTCGTTCAAAGAAAACAGCGGATTTATATCTATATTTTACCTTGGAAAGGGCTATAAAATATATAGTTGCCATTCATAACAGGTACAGACAGTGTGTCAATCATAACAAGTATACAGTGTGTCAATCATAACAAGTATACAGTGTGTCAATCATAACAAGTATACAGTGTGTCAATCATAACAAGTACAGACAGTGTGTCAATCATAACAAGTATACAGTGTGTCAATCATAACAAGTATAGAGTGTGTCAATCATAACAAGTATACAGTGTGTCAATCATAACAGGTATAAAGTGTGTCAATCATAACAAGTATACAGTGTGTCAATCATAACAAGTATACAGTGTGTCAATCATAACAGGTATAAAGTGTGTCAATCATAACAAGTATACAGTGTGTCAATCATAACAAGTATACAGTGTGTAAATCATAACAAGTATACAGTGTGTCAATCATAACAAGTATACAGTGTGTCAATCATAACAGGTATATAGTGTGTCAATCATAACAAGTATACAGTGTGTCAATCATAACAGGTATATAGTGTGTCAATCATAACAAGTATACAGTGTGTCAATCATAACAAGTATACAGTGTGTCAATCATAACAGGTATATAGTGTGTCAATCATAACAAGTATACAGTGTGTCAATCATAACAAGTATACAGTGTGTCAATCATAACAGGTATAAAGTGTGTCAATCATAACAGGTATATAGTGTGTCAATCATAACAAGTATACAGTGTGTCAATCATAACAGGTATAAAGTGTGTCAATCATAACAAGTATACAGTGTGTCAATCATAACAAGTATACAGTGTGTCAATCATAACAGGTATAAAGTGTGTCAATCATAACAAGTATACAGTGTGTCAATCATAACAAGTATACAGTGTGTAAATCATAACAAGTATACAGTGTGTCAATCATAACAAGTATACAGTGTGTCAATCATAACAGGTATATAGTGTGTCAATCATAACAAGTATACAGTGTGTCAATCATAACAAGTATACAGTGTGTCAATCATAACAAGTATACAGTGTGTAAATCATAACAAGTATACAGTGTGTCAATCATAACAAGTATACAGTGTGTCAATCATAACAGGTATATAGTGTGTCAATCATAACAAGTATACAGTGTGTCAATCATAACAGGTATATAGTGTGTCAATCATAACAAGTATACAGTGTGTCAATCATAACAGGTATATAGTGTGTCCATGAGCTGTCTGCAAACCAAATGATAAAAATAGGTTTGATCTCAGACATGTGTCTATATATAGCATTGTATATGAGTAAAGAGGGAATTGACATTGCATTGATCACACCATTTCGACACTATATTAGCTATTCAGATTCCTTATGAGTGTGTCAATCATAACAGGTATATAGTGTGTCAACTCAATGTGAAAACATTTTTAGGAGTGACACTGCTGGGAGTTTTCCTTGCAGTTGACACACATTCAAGCTCTGTGTTATTCCTTCGTTCTGTTATGTGAAGTATCATTATTATAACTAATAGTTTTAGGTTTAAACATTCTATATATAGCAGGCCTCGACCTGGAGTTTTTATTTAATTGCAAACCAAATAATACAAAATAATATTTGCAAACAACTAAAAGGCACTGTCACACCCTTGTGAGCACAGGATTATAGTATTCTATTGGACACTATTGATTTCCATAATTCCCTCTATACAGTTCACAACCTTTCTGCTGTTCTAAGAAGTGAGCATGTGCAGAACATGAACTTCCTGCTTACTGGCTGCCATATTGAATTTAAGTCATTGAACAAAACAGAGAATATTTTAGATGCACATTTAATGGGGAAATGTTTAACATTAAAGCATTTTTGTATGTCCTGATGAGAAAACATACAATTATTCACAGTTTGCATGTATTTTCCTTGAAACACAGTTTGCATGTATTTTCCTTGAAACACAAAGTTATACAGTAGTGACCCCAGCCCTATATATGCTGACTGTGATCTTGTGACAAATTATTTGGATTTTACGTAAGAAAGACATTACACTCTATCTTCAAAACGGATGTGGATATTTGTGAATAATCATGGAGTTTGGTAGATAAGTCAAACTAGAGATCACTTCTGTGAATTTTGTAAATTTTGAAGTGAATTTGTGTGACAGAGTGGTAGACTGTTTGTTCCACTTGAGCGACCGGCCACTGGCCAGTAGTGGATCAATAATCTGGTGGTGTAGTGGACTGGGGCTTGTCAGGTGTGCCTATTCCTGAACCCAAACATACAAAATGGTAGCCAGCTGTGTGGTGTGTGGAGTGCAGAAGGATGATGCCCTGCCAAGGATGGATAATCAAATTCGCTGTGATGAATGTGAATCCAAGCAGACCACTGCAAAATCTGTAGATGGGACTAATGGTCACAAGGCAAGTGATGCAATAGTGATAAATGAATTGCTGTGCTTTGTGCAATGCCATCTAAGCAGAACAACAAAGGAAAATATTGTCCAGTGTGTTGGGAGATTCTATTCTCTTGATGCTGTGACTGAGGCAAAGGATGTGATTAGTGGGATGTATGATGATATCCTTACCACTAAGATGAAAAACAGGAGAAATACTTCAGCCAAGATGAAGCTGGATATGATGATTGATGATATTGTCTCAGCAATGGTTGAATTAGATCAGAAAAGTGTGAAAACAAATTATGTTGCAAAGGATATATTAAAACTTCCTAAATGTGATCCAAAGGATGTAGATCCGTATACTACCTTGCAACGGCTCCTGATGCTGGAGACGAGGATGAGTGCTCTGGAGACTGATGTGGGAGAAAATAAGGCAGGGATGATTATTCAGAATGATATGGTGAAGAAGCTTAAGGAGTCAGTGGATACGCATGAGACACTGATCAGTGGCAACATTCCTGATGAGCCTACTTTTGCGGCAATTGTTGCTTTGGATCAGAGATCTACTATGTCAAGTGATGTTGCGGAACCTGCTTCGGGTGGCATGGTGCCGCCCCCAGCAGGTGATGGGCTGAATGTGCCCCCCAGCGGTGATCAGCAGGGGTCTGCTGGTGGTAGAGTGGCGCCACCTACAGGCCCGGGTCAACCTAGACCCAAGCCACCAAACCCACGCCAGGGTCGTCAGTATGTATCCACAAATGGTCAGAGAGGGGTGCAGGCTGCTGGTGTGACACAGGATGATAGTGCCTTCATTGTTGTAGGGAGAAATGGTAAACCCCTGTCTCGACAGAAGCCTCAGGCCTCCAGACAGAGAGTTCATGGATGTGCTGCAAATGGTGACATTCGTGGAGCCCCGCCCCCAAAGCGGGACTTTTTTGTTTCTCGTGTGCACAGAGACACTGATGATGAGCATTTCAAGCAATATATCACCGGAAAAGGAGTGAATGATGTGGAACTGACTTTGATGTCAAATGTGAATGCTGCTTTCAAATCATACAAACTATCTGTGCCTGTTAGTGAAAGACCAAAAGTACTGTCGGCTGAACTGTGGCCATGTGGCATTTGTGTACAGAAGTGGAGAGATAGAACCGGTGGTAGGAATGTAGCAGCCAACCCACAAAGCTAAACTATGGATACCAAGGAATCCCAAGGCTGCAAACTAACTTTTATATCTTATAATTGTGAGCATGCTGATGACAGTAGACTGCCTTTTATTAAAGAGCTTTTTGACTCATGTGACTTTTTACTATTACAAGAGCATGGTTTATACAAGACACAGTTTCACTGGTGGGATAAACTGTGTTCTACTGGGGTAGGAAAACATGGAGTTAGTGCTATGAATGAAGATGTGCTACTCTCTGGTAGACCACATGGTGGCTCTGCTATAATCTGGAACTTGAACATTAAAGCAAAGGTAGAACCTGTTAGGTACAAGTCTGATAGGGTATGTGCTGTCACTGTTGATATGGATGGTGGTCAGAAGTTTTTATTGATATGTGTATATATGCCATGTGATGACAGGAGTATGAATGGTAATTTAAATGAGTACATCAGAGTGCTAAATGATATTGATACGTTGTGTCATAGTGTAGATGTTGATTTTGTGTGTGTGGGTGGTGATTTAAACACTGCCTTGTGTAGAGACAGTCACCAAACTAAACGACTGATTGATTTTACCAGTGACCAAATGTTTGATTTGTGTGTAAATGATCCATGTAGTTCTGTTGAATTCACCTATTGTCACAAAGGAACTGGAATCAGATCATTGATTGATCATTTTATGTTAAGTGAAAATGTAATAGATTTGCTTTTATCTTATGATACTGTAGATGGGGCTAAGAATTTCTCTGATCATTGTGCTGTGAAATGTGTCATAGATGTTGATATGCACTATAATGTGACTATTCAACCAAATAGAGTACATAATAGTAAGCCAAGCTGGCATAAGGCAACAGACATGGACATTGCTTGTTATCAGGAAAAACTGTCTGTGCTATTAGATGTAATTGACATTCCACAGAATGCATTGTTGTGCCAAGATAAGCATTGTAAGTGTCATTATGAGAATATAGAGACATTCCACAATGATATAATTGATGCAATGATTACTGCTGCTGATGATGCCATACCTAAGACTAAATCAACCTGTAGTAAGGTGATTCCTGGGTGGAATGAATATGTAGAACAGTTTTTTAAATCATCACTTTTTTGGCATAATATATGGGTTGATATTGGGCGTCCAGCAACTGGTGCAATTGCTGATATCAGAAGACATGCTAGAGCAAAATATCACAAAGTCTGTAAGATGGTTATTAGATATGAATCTGAAATGAGAAGTGATAAGATGGCAGAGGCACTCTCAGAAATGAAACAGAGGCCGAGGTGTTTTTGGAGAGAGGTTAAAAGAAATCGACCTCGAAAAAGTGTTTTGCCTTGTCGTGTTGATGGTTTGCAAGGAGAAGATAATATTGCTGGTATATTTGTTGATAAGTTTAAGACATTGTATAACAGTGTGCCATATGACAATGATGAGATGTGTGAGTTAGTGAATGAGATAAATTTAAATATGAATGAAAGGTGTCTGTGTGATAAATGTATTCATGGAACCCACTGTATTGATGTAAATGATGTACATGGTGCTATTAGTAAGCTGCGGCATTCGAAAAGTGATGGTGTTACGGATGTTATGTCAGATCATATAATTAATGCTTGTAAAAAGTTATCTATATATCTGTCCTTATTATTAACATGTATGCTACGGCATGGTATGTCTCCTGATGACATGTTAAAAGGGACCATGGTACCTATACCAAAAGGAAGATGGGCAAACATGGCGGTATCAGATAATTTTAGAGCAATTACACTGAGTAGTATTTTTAGCAAAATGGTGGACTCAATTATTTTAGTGAAAGAAAATGAAAACCTGTGCACAAGTGGTCTACAGTTTAGCTTTAAATCTGATTCTTCACCTAGTTTATGTTCAGCCATGGTGCAGGAAACAGTGTCTTACTTTGTTCATGGTGGTAGCAATGTGTATGGCCTCTTGTTAGACGCAAGTAAGGCTTTTGACAGAGTTAATTATTGCAAATTATTTCAAGTACTTATAAAACGAGGTGTATGCCCTATGTACTGTAGGTTGTTATTAAATATGTATCTACAACAAAAACTAAGAGTTAAATGGAATAATACATACTCTGATTATTTTGATATTTGTAATGGGGTGAAACAGGGTGGAGTTATTTCGCCTGTTCTGTTTTGTGTGTATATTGATGGTTTACTGCTAGAATTGGAGAACAGTGGTGTTGGTTGTTATATGGGAAGTGTTTTTGCCGGTGGCTTTGGGTTTGCAGATGATCTCAAATTATTAACACCCACTGTCACGGCTCTAGTCCAAATGGTTAAAATTTGTGAGGATTACGCTGACAGATATGATGTATTGTTCAATGGCAAGAAGAGTATGTTAATCATATACTGCTGTAGTGGTAGAAAACCACCTGATCCCATGATTTATGTAAATGGTATGAAAGTAGATATAGTTGAGAAAGTTGTTCATCTTGGGCATCTTATGTCTGAGAATGTTTATGATTTTAACTTATCAAAATGTATTGGTGATTTTAACCGTCAATGTAACATGTTTCTAGCTGATTTTAAGTATACTAGTTCTCATATTAGAAATGTATTGTTTCACAAATATTGTACAAGTTTTTATAGCACACAGATCGTGCCACTATTTGATAAATGTATAAATGATCTATACAAAGCTTGGAGAATAGCTGTCAGGCGAGTGTGGCGCATTCCATGGCAAACGCATTGTAATTTATTGCCATACATTGCTGGTGTTATGGATCCTAAATATTGGTTTGCCAAAAGATGTATTAATTTTATCAATATGGCTATGCAATCTTCTAGTCAAAATGTAAAAGTGATAAGTAATATGGGCAGATTCGGTATGTATTCTATAATGGGTGGAAATTTCCGAATGCTAAATGAACTATATGGTATGGATGTGACAAATGTGAAGGATAGATGGAAAAGAGAGATGGCCCAAAATGATGAAGTGTTAAGATTATCAGAACAGATAAAGGAGGTGGTGCGAATGAGAGACACATGTTTGGAAGGAATTCTAGCTAGGAGTGAATGTGATGATATAATTACATATTTGTGTACAGAGTAGGTGGAGTTTTTCTTTTTTTACTATTGTATATATGAATGTATTTATTTTTAAATGTGCAATTATTTTTGCGAATAAAGAATGTCAAACAAACAAACAAACAAACAAAGGCTTTATTTACATGGGCAAAAATATGTGTAATTGACTGCACAAATATTACTCCCGGAAGTGGTGAAAAGAGGGCGCTCTCTAGTGTTTGAGTGATAATAGGTGAAAGATCAGTGAACTGTATTGGATCACAGGCTTTTCTGATTTTTGATCTCAGATTTAGCAGACATATTAATCAACGTAAGGTTAGATTAAGTTTTGAAACACTGATTTTAAGGATTGGATGACACAGATCGGAAATATCCACACTTCAAGGTCACAAAAGTAAAATTTATAATTTTTATATAAAATAAAAATGATCTAATCCAAGGTTGTGATTTAAGCTTTCATTACTTTAGTTATATATGAGAAAAAGGAGAGTTGACATTGCATTGATCACACAATTTCGACACTATCTTAGCTTTTCAGACTCCATATGCCCTGAATCAGTATGGGCCAGTGCTTTACAGCTTTACACTAGCCGATTTAAAATATATCTTCGAATACAAAACCACCAAACTATTCGATTAATTGATGCATGTGGATTGTTTAACAAAAAGATTTGGTGTAGATTTTTGGTTTCTGTATGAGGTGGTTAACAAGGGACATTATCAGGTTGGTTTACCTCAGCTTGTATAGAAACTGAAAGAGTTCATTTATCCCTATGTTTGATTGTATAGGGGACAGTCAGTTGTGAAATTCAGAGTGATAAAACACTTTACATATCTTAATAATAATCCCATGATGTCCGCATGCACATCCGGTTTAAGGACCAATCACGGCAGTCGAGACAATGGTGGGAGACAATGGTGGAAGACAATGGTGGAAGACAATGGTGGAAGACAATGGTGGGAGACAATGGTGGGAGACAATGGTGGGAGACAATGGTGGAAGACAATGGTGGAAGACAATGGCGGAAGACAATGGTGGGATGCAATGGTGGGATGCAATGGTGGAAGACAATGGTGGAAGACAATGGTGGGAGACAATGGTGGGAGGCAATGGTGGAAGACAATGTTGGGAGACAATGGTGGGAGACAATGGTGGAAGACAATGGTGGGAGACAATGGTGGAAGACAATGGTGGGAGGCAATGGTGGAAGACAATGGTGGAAGACAATGGTGGAAGACAATGGTGGGAGGCAATGGTGGGAGGCAATGGTGGGAGACAATGGTGGAAGACAATGGCGGGAGACAATGGTGCGAGGCAAGGGTGGGAGACAGTGGTGGGAGACAGTGGTGGGAGATAATTGCCGCTTCCCGCCATTGTTATGGACATTTCTTGTATCCAATAAAATATGGAATAATATACTGACCAATGCTGGTGTTGAAAGCGGCTTATTGGTGATTCCATTTATAGTTGCCTTGGATCCGGTATTGGGGTATGACTCTGTTGGAACTATCACGTGGAAATTCAAAAACCTCTCAATGAAGACGTCTCTCTCTTCCGGTATGTCACTGCTAACAGCTGACTGAAGATCAGTTATGGGCACACAGTGTTTATTTTCTTCTTTATGGTACTCCCTGGAAAATAACAAAGTTCCTATCAGAAAAAAATACATTGATATACAAATCCTTAAAAGTAATCCTTATTTGTAATACCCTGGTCTGTATCATCGTTGAGTTTTTAAAGCGTGTGCATTGAGGTTAACCAGTTTCTGCCTTTGTGACAAGACAAGCAAGTATATAGCATGAGTACCACATCATTGAGTTTGTGGACAGTAATTATAAAGATGAGAAAGTAATTATGATAAATATCCCAGACGGCTCAGCATCCAAAGTCATCGGCTCTGGCGGTGGGACAATCAGGGGCCAAGAGACAAACTCACTCACAACTTTGAATGATGATAAAGCGAATACCAGGAGGGATCGCAAAAGCTATTGTATTCCATCAGGTAGATGATCAGGGAATAATCAAGGAATAACTGGTATTACTTTGTGCAGGGTAAATGCAAGAATGGCAGCACAGAGCATTAAAGTATGATAAAATTATGATAATCGTGAAAAGAAAAGTGCAGTTTTTTAATGTCATTGTCTGAGAACAAAAAGGCGAATAATCATATCAATGCTTAATAACAATAGGGTTTCAATAGGAGAAAAGAGCCTTTACTGTGGAAATGTCTTTAGACAATAAGACATTACCATTTATAAATATATAAGCAGAGGTAGTGCACCTGCAATCCACTTACTCAAAAGGGCAGTTGATGACCTGGCATACTTCCCCTGTGAGACAAGACTCCTGTGTCTGAGGCAACCCCGCCGCCGCCGCCGCCGAGTCGTACCTCAGTATGGCGTAGACGGCGTAACGATGATCTCCGGGCTGAAATGATAGCATTAATATGTTACATCACAGTAATATATAGCCTGTCTCTTTTGCCCTTCAATAGAATATGTTACATACATCATACCAATATATAGCCTGTCTCTTATGCTCTTCAATAGAATATGTTACATACATCATACCAATATATAGCCTGTCTCTTATACTCTTCAATAGAATAACTTACATCATAGCAATATATAGCCAGTCTCTTTTGCTCTTCAGAGGAATATGTTAAATCATAGCAATATATACCCTGTCTCTTATGCTCTTCAATAGAATATGTTACATCATAGCAATATATAGCCAGTCTCTTTTGCTCTTCAGAGGAATATGTTAAATCATAGCAATATATACCCTGTCTCTTATGCTCTTCAATAGAATATGTTACATACATCATACCAATATATAGCCTGTCTCTTATGCTCTTCAATAGAATAAGTTACATCATAGCAATATATAGCCAGTCTCTTTTGCTCTTCAGAGGAATATGTTAAATCATAGCAATATATAGCCTGTCTCTTATGCTCTTCAATAGAATATGTTACATACATCATAACAATATATAGCCTGTCTCTTATGCTCTTCAATAGAATATGTTACATACATCATAGCAATATATAGCCTGTCTCTTATGCTCTTCAGAGGAATATGTTACATCACAGCTATATATAGCCTGTCTCTTTTGCTCTTCAATAGAATATGTTACATACATCATAACAATATATAGCCTCTTATAGTCTCTTTTGCTCTTCAGAGGAAAGTTGCTTTTCCTAAGGGTACCAGTACCAATGTATCGATATTATAATACCTGGATTATATTTGATTACCTGGATTATATTATATTTGATCTTTATCTTTATATTATTTGATCTTTATCTTTATATTATATTTGATCTTTATATAGCTGTCATCAGTATTCATTAGCATTTAGCTGCCACTGACTTGATTAGTATGCAGCCAGTCTGATTTGCTTTTCAGAAGAAAGGTGCTATCAAATGGAGTTTACTTGGAGTATAATCTTTATTTAGTTGTCATCAATATTCATTAAACTGTATTTGAATTGATGACTTGTTTTAGATAATAGGTGTTGGTGGGTGAAATGCACATGCTCAATAAAGTGCCCACTTTTCCAATGATAAGAGCGCCCTCTTTGAATAAAACTTGATCTAGATTCCTTGTTATTTTGCAAATTCTGTGCGTTCTTAATTATGTTAAAATCAACACTTGTTATTGCTAAAAGCTCATCTGCATTATTTAAATTACATAACTGTGAGTGTCATCTGTAATCAAGATCAGTCAGAAACGCTTACATTTTCTGCATCTTCTTGTTTGTCTGGTCCGGTGAAGCCCAGCGTCTCGGCCCGGACCCAGTAGTTACCAGTGTCGTCTGGGTCTGTGGCGTCAATGTAGAAGTCCAGCCTCTCTCCCACATTAAGAACAAAGGAATCTGCCTCTGTCTCTACCACATCCGTCCCGTCCAGACTGATGATGGTCAGCTTGTGACTGTCTACTGAAATCCTGCCATGTCAAGGAAGTGAATTAGAATGGATGTTCCAAATATGGGAACCAGGAACTAGGAGCTAGGAACTAGGAACTAGGAAATAGGAACTAGGAACTAGGGACTAGGAAATTCGTTTGTTTTGACCCATGTTTGCATGGTATTTCACACACAAAAATAACTAGAAACTAGGAACTAGGAATTAGGAACTAGGAACTTTGAAATTCATTTGTTTTGACCCTTGTTTGCATGGTATTTCACACACAAAAATAACTAGGAACTAGGAACTAGGAAATTCATTTGTTTTGACCCTTGTTTGCATGGTATTTCACACACAAAAAATAACTAGGAACTAGGAACTAGGAACGAGGAAAATCATTTGTTTTGACCCTTGTTTGCAAGGTATTTCACACACCAATTGTTAGTACAAACATATTTGTTTCCATATCGTTATTGTTTGGGAGATTTTGGTGAAGACAAATGCATGTCGCTGTCATAAAATACATTAATATATATTATATAAATAAATCAAAGCAAGATTTTGTTGGATAAGATGCACTAACAAAACAGGCATAATAGAAACAAATAAACAAATAGAATAATTTACATTGCCAAGTAAATTTTAATGGTTGACATTAAAAAAGGACTGTGTCCGTCTTCAACGATGTCAGTTGAGCTGTATCAAATAATAATATCTATCAAATATCAGTCCTTGTCATAAAGACTAAATGTAAACCTATCCCTATATCATATCTGCTACAAGTTGGTCTCATCACGAAATGACTGAAATATAATGTTGAACGTGATGCAAAAACCCCAAATATATAATAAACTTAACCCAAGCCACATATACTAACTCGTATTATATCCCCAACCATATATATGCTAACTAGAAATCTATCCCCAACCATACATACTGACTATATATATATATATATATATATATATATATATATATATATATATATATATATATATATATATATATATATATATCCCCTGTCATACATATTAACTAAATATATATCCCTAACCATACATACTAACTAGAAATATATCCCCAATCATTTATACACTAACTAGAAATCTAGCCCCTGCCATACAAACTGACTAGGAATCTAGCCCCTGCCATACATGCTGACTAGAAATCTATCCCCTGCCATACATACTGACAAGAAATCTATCCCCTGCCATACATACTGACTAGAAATCTAGCCCCTGCCATACATACTGACTAGAAATCTATCTCCTGTCATACATACTGACTAGAAATCTAGCCTCTGCCATACATACTGACTAGAAATCTATCCCCTGCCATACATACTGACTAGAAATCTATCTCCTGCCATACATACTGACTAGAAATCTAGCCTCTGCCATACATACTGACTAGAAATCTATCCCCTGCCATACATACTGACTAGAAATCTATCCCCTGCCATACATACTAAGTATAAAGCTATCCCCAACCTACTAACTAGACTTATCCCCAGTGATAGTAATGAACAGTGAATTCTTACCTAAATGCGTGTCCCATAGAAGCAACAATAACCCTGAATCTATATTTTCCGCCCTTGGCCACTTTGAATATTTCCAGTGGTGTGTGTTTGTTCACTGGTTGGCCGGTATTCTTGTCCGTGATCCATCCTACAATGATAAACAGAAAGAAAATATCACAATTATGAGATATTAAAAACAATGACATCAAATGTCAAAGTAAGAGATGTAGCAGGCAAAGAAAAAAAATTATTTCATTCATGGCAAATATTGAATATTGAACCAGGATGTATGTTGCATGGACAAACATCCCCCGATAAGTGGCCATTTTCTGCAATGATGAGGATATTGATAAAAATAATCAATTTATATCGCGCAGTGCCAGATAATACCTGCATGTGGTTCTCAATGTGTTCTTGAAAAAGACGCGTCTTTAATTTATTTTTTAATTATTTCCATTATTCAAATTTAATTAAAGATTGTTGGAAAGGAAATTTTGTCCCTGTATCTTTTCATGTGTCATATTGGTTCAGCCAATCTATATTTTCCATATATCCTGAGCACCTATAATTTTCTTTATGCCTCAGTTAGAGTGTGGCGAAGTGTATCAGAGGTCAAGATATAGGGAGAATTAAAAAGAGATCCAATTTCTGGCGACCATCACCAAAAATATGAACGAACTTTAAACCATTGTAGATTTAATACGAAGTGCTCTTCACGTTCATAAAGTGTGTCAGAGCGTCTCTAATAATCATATAGTGTAAATAGTTCTACAATGATTTACAGAACTACAACAAACTACAACAAGCTACATCGAGTTACAATGAATTGAAATGAATCGCTATGACTATTGAACTTCGTGAAATGCACCACGAATGTTTTGAACAATTCAAAACAATCGCCAGAACCAGGCGGACACCGGTCGATTTATTAAGACCTTTAAAAATACCACTGTCCTGATTTTATGTTTTTGTGCAAACGACCTTTTTAGCACTCTTTATACTGTGTCAGGTTATATAGAAGCCTGTCGACGGGACTCAATGCCCTTCGCTTCTCGAGTGGGGTTGTCACGTGACGAAAACCATCGTATGACTCATCACAAGACTGTAAATAGTGTACATACTCTAACAAGCAAATTTTACTTCAAAGGTATCAAAAGTGGTTTATCTTCTATTAACCTGTGTAGTTTGTACTCAGTTTTGAAATGTCTGGTAAAAATACTGCCGAGTAAAAAGGCTCAAGTGTCCGAATTTGACTGTCGTTTACACATTTATATTTGACATAGAATCATTAACCATGTTTACTGATTTCATCTGATATATATGCTAATTAGATCTGCTGTGTTGGTTTCAAAAGTAAAAGGAATGAATTTTTAGCTCATATATGTAGCGATTCCTTGAGTAATCTTTACAACATATAAATTAATATATATGTAGGTTCCTCGAGTAATAGATATGAATTTGTAGCTAATTTACATGACGCTTCCTTAGGTAATACATATGGCTTTTTGCTAATATGTGTGAAGGTTCCTTAAGTAATAGACATGATATTTTAGCTAATATATCTATAGATTCCTTGGATAATAGGTCTGATGAGTAATCTTATGTATGTGTAGGTTCAGCAAGCATTGAGTAGGATGTACAAGCTAATATTTGTGTAGATTTCATAGGGAATAAGTCTGATATGCATATCCTTATGTATGTGTAGGTTCAGCAAGCATTGAGTAGGATGTACAAGCTAATATTTGTGTAGATTTCATAGGGAATAAGTCTGATATGCATATCCTTATGTATGTGTAGGTTCAGCAAGCATTGAGTAGGATGTACAAGCTAATATTTGTGTAGATTTCATAGGGAATAAGTCTGATATGCATATCCTTATGTATGTGTAGGTTCGTTACGTAATGAGTAGGATGTACAAGCTAATACTTGTATAGATATCATAGGGAATAAGTCTGATATATATATCCTTATGTATGTCTGGTTCCTTTACTAATATATCTGATGCATTAGCTAATATTTATCGAGGTTCCTTAAGGAATAGGTACTATATATTAACTAATATATGCGTAGGTTTCCTACAGGTGTGTCAGTGTTGTATTATCTACTCTATGAAAAATATCTCTCACTGAAATATAATATGTACTCAAATTACACTAGACTTCATGAATATGACCTTGGAAACGGTAAAGTACAAAGTATCTTTTCCATTTATGAGTCCTGAGTGGGAAACTGTTACAATTTCAGTATAAAGTAAGGACATTTTTCTTATGTTTTACATTTATGAAGCCTAAGTAGGAAATAGTTAAAGCATTCATAAAACCAGAGGTCATAGACAATTTTACAGAGGTTTGGGGTATGTTTAAGTGATATGTGGCCACAAAATCTGTGATACAAGCAAGCTATCTCACCAAACTCAACCAAAATACACTGACCATGGTAATTGTGCTTTGCTGAAAGTGCCAAGTACTGCCTGTACTCTTTTGACCACCATGTATACAATCATGTGACCACCATTGGACAAACAGTAATAGAAAAACAGGTCTCTGTAATCCAAACCACTCCACTGTTCCAATCAAAAGGTGCCCCATAGTTATCAAAACTTTACTAAGCAGGTGTTTGCACAAGATCATTGGTCTGCTAAACAATGTGTGTTGACAAAGTGTCCAATTGATGATTTGGATTTTAGCATAATACTCATCCACTTTCAAATGGCACAGAAACTTATGTAGGGGAAATATGATGGGTAATATCTTTTAATCGTAAAGTATGAGGTATAAACATTTATATTATGCAAGGAAAAAGTGCTTGAAAACTTCATTTCATGAATGCTTTAAGTACAATTTCAGTAAAGTATGGACTTTGTTGCTTACCTTTTCCATTTATGAGGCCTGATTGATATTCGCTCAGAGACGTGTACACGCCGTCTTCCTGCACGTCTCTGTGCTGGCACTTATTGGGTTGCAGAAGCCTGCAATGAGATATAGGTCACTTCCGGTTCATGGAGTTAGACAGGTGGGTTTGACGTTAAAAGTGCGTAAACCATAAAAATCAAATATATGGCGGGCCTACATTTTATCCTACAGACAAAAAGAAAATATCTGCAGATTTCAATATTATTAAAATTGTGCGCATTGGTTTGAGCAGAGACCTTTAACACAGAGATTGGACACAAGCCGAAGTTCTGCATTATCGCTCAGGGAAACCGATCTCGTGGCAGTGCCACCATCACCACGGTAAATACTAAATGTAGACTTATAACACCGACCTGGATTCAGATTCACAGACTTGTATAAATATTTGTATAAATATCTTTTTTTGCAAGAAAGTATTTCTAGAACTAATTACTTTTCACATATCTATGTTTATCGTACATCAATGACATCAAGAATGGAAGAATTTGTATAATAAATGCAGAACTATTTATGACTCATCCGCAACAGTTGCATGTCTGAGTTGGATGGTGCACCGCGCTGACACCTAGTGGCAGACCTGCTCTTTCCAATCTCTGTTTAAATATCTCTGGTTTGAGTGAGAAATTGCATACTTCTGTGATTGAACTCCGCCTTTGAGGAAGGGAAGGGCATAATCGAGAGAATCATCCATGTACCAGTCGTTTACCATCATTATAAACTCTCCGTCAAACATGTCCTCCTCATAGGCATATTTACTGAGGGCCTGGCAGTAAAAAATCAAAATGTAGAGTAGTACATATGCTAACATCAGATTCAGATATAAGTGGTTTGTAAAACATCCGGAAAACATCTACAAATGGCTTTTGAAAATATGTACCAATATGGAAAGATGTTAAACTATAGAACAATGGCTTATATCACTATCTTGTTTCTTACACTTGTCAATAACACATGGCTGAGCTAACTTGACTAGAAAGGCAGAAGGTTAAAAGACTCACCGGATCCGGAAGTACAATGAGGGGACCAAAGAGGCCCATAGAGCGTTGAGTACCAGCATTGGCGTGGTACCAGTGAGTGCCAGATGGGTGCGGTCGAAATCTGAAACACATACCCAAAGATGAATCAACATCATACTGTTTGCTGTAATGGTGAGGCTATTGTTTTATCAAACTATTTATTCTAGCACGTCCTTTCCATTGACTTCAATATGAAAAATTTATGATACTGTGAATAAATATTTTCACGGTCAGTATATTTTTGGGAGCAGCACATTTTCGTATATTTCACAATTTGTTGTGTAATGGCAAAAGATTGCTGGACACTGAAATTTCTAAAAATTCTTGTAGTTTTTAATACCATGCAGGATTTCAAACATCGTCTTTGCAATGTTTTCAGTTGCAGATGAATATTTGAGCATACTGTAAAACGATGACAATAATATTAGGATTTAATGATGGATATTTGGAAATTATTTTAATAATAATAATAATAATAATAATAAAATTTATATAGCGCTGATACCAGACAAGTCTGTTCATAGCGCTGAAAGTAGGTCACTCATGAGCCTGTGTTTTTCTGACGGGAATTTAAGGACAGGACACACTTGTCTTTTATTTGGACTCACTTATTCAGGGGGCAAAGTTTTATGTATCAAATCTACTTTATTTGGACTCACTGGTTTAAAGGAAAGATTAAATAGTGGTTGTTTTTGTAATACATGTTCCATTGTTATTTATATCATGTGACCTTGTTGTACAACGAGCTTGTGGATGTTATCATGTGGGTAGGTTGGCATGGATATATTGTTTATAGCACATCCCATATTATGCCTCCACAGAAGATCATTTACTTTAAGGTTTAACTCCATAGAATTCTTTATTTTTATTTTCAAATATATTGCCAGTTACACTCTGAGAAATGCCTGTGTCACCTACACATTATATTGTGTTTGTGTTTGTGCATAATGTTTTTATGAAAAACAATCTTTTCTGATCGACCCACACTGACTGAAACTCATTAAGAACTTCTATGTAATATCGGGCATAACAAGTTCAAAGAATATTTGTTAATTGCCATTGACAAGGTCTCCAGAGGATTAAGAAGTTTAAGTAGCCTCTCTTTGAAAATAGGAGGTAGGAATATTTTCACATGTGATTATATATTCACATGTTGACAGTTAGCCCCTGGTCAACATAGAACAAGGACTGCATCATCATGGAGTTCATCAAATATTATATGCACATATGTTTTTATTTCTATAAAATATAACTTTTCCTAAATTTTCAATCTTTACATGCCATTTGAATTCACAAAATAAAATCTTTTTGCAAGGTAGGAGCTGAAATGACAATGACAAGACATTTTCTGCTTTTCAATTTCAGATTCCTATTATAATATATGAAGCTTAAACATGGCATATATCATGATGTATGAAGCTTGAACGTGGCATATACTTTGATATATGAAGCTTGAATATGGCATATATTATGATATATGAAGCTTAAACATGGCATATATCATGATGTATGAAGCTCGAACATGGCATATATCAAGATATTTGAAACTTGAACAGGACATATATTATGATATATGAAGCTTGGATATAGCATATATTATGACATTATGACTGATTATGACATATGAAGCAAAGATATGATGTATATTAGAGTATATTATGTATATATATGTATGTACACTCCAGGGAACAAGCCGGGTCCCAGGCAAAAAATGTGATTTTGAATTCCTATCATAGCATTATGGTTGTGATGACAGTCAGTTGCTTAAATTCCTCAGTACACATGCAATTAACTAGGTCATCTAAATTAAGAACAGCATATTTGCCAATTACCTGGCCAGCCAGTGACTTAATTGCCTGATCTAAACATGGTACTGGGAAGCTAATTTTGACACTTGTACCAGGGAGATGCATTTTGTGCTAACCAGTCAAAGCTGAATTTGACTGTAGTGTAATAATTGTTAGAGACAAGACAGAAGAATTTGCCACTTTGAAAAAAGTTAACTTTATTTTTATTTCATCAATATAAATTATTATTGTATTTTTATATATACAGATGATTGAAAATATTAGCACCATATTTTGTATACCATAGTTACCATATTTTGTATAAGAATAAGTTACATATTTCATTCCTTATCATTTCTATATATAAATGATCATTTAATATTTTGATATCATAAGGATACGTTACATACATATCACTTCCATATTTTATATACAAATCATCATTTTATATACAAATCATCATTTTATACACAAATCATCATTTTATATACAAATCATCTTTTATCATCATTTATTATCATACACTAACATTGTCACATTTTTATGACAGGTTCAGCTTTCTCTTTGTTATTCTCCTTCGTTTGGTGTCACATTCATTGTGACTGGTTGTCGGTGCTGGCCTCTTCTGGCTTGCTTGGCGTATGATGGCTGCTCCTTCTACATGTGAATGAGGTCCCAAATAAAAACTGACATTTCCCTGTGCAGATTTCACAAGGCAACCTGGGGCCAGGAAGTCAGGTAGAACAGCCTCGGGATCTCCAGCAGTCATGAGATAGCTCAGCTGAAGATTTGTGAGCTTGGCCATCTCAACCAGTGCTGTGACAGGAGGCATCCACAACTGGGGATTCCTGTAAAGGCGCTGCAGCTTTCCTGCCTTCTGTGTTTGGATGGTAGCAATGCGTACATCATTGATGTGTGTTTCTGCAGCATTGAGTCTCTTTGGACAATACAAGAATTTGATGAGCTCCAGGTATATTTCGGTATTTAGGGTCACATGTCCATCTCTAACAGAGATGAGCCTCTGGCAGAAGTAAGCATTGTTCATAGCTAGTGAGGCTATGGCCAGATGTGAGATGCCAAAGTACCCCGGCAGGAAGTCATTGCCTCCCATACAGAGAACAGCTGCTGCTTTCACACCTCCCTGGGGACCATACTTGTGTTCCAGCTTGTGGATGATGCTGGTGACATTATAAATGTCATAACGTCTCCCAGGCTTCTGCAGGAATACATGTACTTCACATGGAAAGGATCTTACTGCCTTGGATATTCTGCCAGATTTGAGGACATCCCCATGTGACAAGCTTGTTGAAGTTCTCCTTAGCCTGGAGCTCCTTGGGGGTCAGTGTGAGGAGCAGAGTCTTGACTTCATCTTTGTTGAGATCTGGGGCTATCCTACACGAGCAAGAGTCCTCTCCATGTTCTGTGCACCCTTCATCATGCCAAGTCTCAACTATAGCCGAGTCCTTTGGCATACCTTGCAGTGTGATGGGCAGAGTGCATATCTGATGACTGCGGCATTCACCTGGATTTGTGTCTTTTTGCAGTTTGATTCTCACCAAGTTATCCAGACACAAAGTGACAAAACTGTCCTGTATGTTCACACCCTGGGTCACCTCACCAGCCAGGGTACAGTATGTCAGATCATGTTCCTTCACATATGCATTGTAATATGTCATGTCATCAGTAGCCAACTTTTTCATTTGCTGTTCTATTGCCTTTAGTGACAATGTGGCTCCCATTGATGATGTGATGTCAAATGTGGATGAAATGCTATGGTAGCTGGTGAGCAGGTCCTGTGATGCAGTTTCCTGTAGGATGCCCACATAGTTTTTGTTTGTCACATTCAGAGATGAGTGGAAGTTCCCATACAGTCTCCTTAGTATCTTTTTCAGAAAGTCACTTTTGTCATTCACTTTGTACATAGAATCCATATTGATGAAGCTTTCCAGCAGCATCTGCACCTGTAGTGGGGTGTGTAGTAGCC
The DNA here is from genome assembly GCA_949316495.1 of Amphiduros pacificus. Lineage (NCBI taxonomy): Eukaryota > Metazoa > Annelida > Polychaeta > Phyllodocida > Hesionidae > Amphiduros > Amphiduros pacificus. The sequence goes on along the minus strand of OX439012.1, from coordinate 10,256,813 downwards.
ACTCCTTCTCGATTTCCAGCTTTCTGGCACACAGGAGCTCTGGTGTATCCTCTAAAGCACCCGCGACACTTCCTGTCAGGCATATCCAGGCTGACTGGCTCCTCAAACTGAAAGTCCCCATCAGACAGTGGATACCATGACAGCACAGTCTGCTTCCGTAGCTTGCCTTGAAAGATGTTGTCCTGCATGTGAAAGCGTGACACCTCAGACTGCAGTGTGAAAGACCCAGCTCTGTAGTATGTGACACTTTGACACAACACATTGTGCTTCCTTGCCAAAAGATGCTGAATACATGTGGACATCAAGTCTGTATCTAGAGTCTGGTCTAAAGAGTCACAAAGCTCAACATTGATACATATCATATTTTCTCTGAGTGTCTGTGGGCTTCTTGCACAGAAAACATACTGCACTGTTGAGGGAAAGTGTTCCTGTAGATAGCTGAGTATATCCTGATCAATGACCTCAGGCTGATGTATCCAGGTAGCCTTGATCTTGGGTGTCCGCTCCAAGCTGGTGTGCTGTTGGCGCTCAACATGGTGACTGACTGACTGCTTGGTCAATTTTGCTAGCTGACTGGCAACACGTTTAGTATCCATACAGGAATGATAAAATTCCCATTTTTTCTTCATTTGCTCAGCATATTCCAGATCAAGAATACCATCCTCTTGACTAAAGTGATACTCAAACAAGCATATTGTCTTCCAATGACAGTCATCTTGAAACTCAGATCTGTGCACTGCCTGCAGTGTAGGGATGCTAACAGACTCGAGATCAACAGCAGGGAGAAGGCACTCCTGTATACTGGTAATCCTGAGGCCAATTCTGACCAACAGCCTATACAAATCCAAAGTTGTTTTGTCATGCAAGTGAACTTGTGAAGTTTTACTTGTCTTTAAAAGGCAAGTTTCAATCTCTTTGGCCAGCAATCTACATCCATTCCAGTCTTCAACATGTTTAAAAGTAAATCGTATCAAACTGCTTAGACTAATCCATGTTCTGCTACTATCCACAGGAGAGACTTTAGATCCATTTTTGAAACACTTGCCATCATTCAATATTTGCCTACGGCGCACTTTTTTGCATTTGTCATAAGTCTGATACTCCGCATTGAGATAGGTAAAAAAATCCTCAAGATCCACCCAGTTACCATCATCTGATTCAATGATGTTGAACAGTTTGGACAAAGCTGCCATGGTGCATAATGTAGCACATTCTTCTGGCTTTCCTTGTAGAATGATAATGATGTTGTTGGTGTGAGGTTTTATAGCCTCATAAATGTTGGGTGTCATATTTACTGACATTATTTTTGGTGTAAATTAATCATGCCAACATCATACTTGCTTATGGTAAGATGACATGATCTGCTTCTAATAGTTGATTTTACCTTGTTAACAGTATATAGTCAATCACAGCCAGTGTCAATCAGGAGATTTGCCCTGTTAGCATCTCACACCCCAATCTGCCTGACAGCTGGCATTTCACACTTACAGTGTGATCAGAGACCCAACACTGACTAGCTATCTCTGACTGACACCTGGCATCTCACAGCTTTGATTTTCCCTCAGTAATCAGAACAAATTATTTTGACACCTAATTCACCACTTAAAGCATTCAAGAAACCTGGAAGGTTCCAGGCAATTTTACAGTGGTTTAAGGTATCTGAAAACAATATATGATCTTAAAATTGACATACATACAGGCTATCTATCTGAAATCCACTAAAGAACATCTGCCCTGAGAATTATGATTTTTTTGTGACCACCAAGTACTGCCAGGACTAAACAGGAAGTGTGTTGTGTGACCTTGACCTTTGAACTGTCAGGGGGCTCCGTAAGTCATAGGAGGTGTTGTTTACCAATAGTCAAAATTTTTTTCCACTATTTAGAGAATGAATTGGAAGATAATACTTATCATGATGATAGTGCCTTTTCTTGGCTTTCTTTTAGTGGTAAATTTATTAAAAACGGATGAATATTTGTGAAGTTATAAATGAAGAAATCATTATTTTTTATATTATATATGTTTGCAAAAAAAAGTTTAAAAAAATTCTATACAGCCCAAAGAGGGTCATATCATAAATTTTACTGATACCAATTATCAGCATTCACAGTTTTGCCATTGAAAGTCATTGTGATTTAAGGCCAAACCAGTGATCAAAGGGTTTAATGTCACTTTTTCAATATCACGGCCTTCAAGTTAAGGGGGATTCCATGCAACCTTTGAGTCATGTCTTCCCTTTTTGACAGAAAGGTTTTCATATGCATAAGATACTTTTCAAATAAATAGTATAGTTTTCCCATAAATGATATATCTTTCACAACCATAAGATATTTGTCACAACCATAAAATATTTTTCACGGCCATGAGTTATTTCATTGATTCAAATAATATTAAAATAATCTTATGTTGTTCTGAAGTATACTCCTGGCAATAAATTGATAAATTGTACAAAACATCTTCACCCTGTTTCCCAAGCTGGACAGGTGCACAACTGGTAACTCATTAGGTGTTTACACAAGATCACATACCAGCTAAACAAAGCTTGTTGACAAAGTGTTCAATTGCTGGTGTAGGTTTTAGCAGACAACTGATCAACTTTCAAGTGCCACAGAAATTTGTTAACAGAGAATATTTTGGGTACCACTACATAAAAGCACTGTTTAGGGTATAAACATTCATGTTATGTAAAGAAAATGTGTCTGAAAGTCAGGTTTCACCAATGCTTTAATGTAATGCAACTATAGACTGATATACACTGATATGTGTCAAAATGCTGGTCACTATCTTTCAGTCAATTGCACAGATTAGAGAAAGTTAAAGTTTGACAGAAGTTGGTCTGGCTCACACATGTGGCCAGCAAAATAATTGTTTTTTGTGCTTTATACCTGGTGCAGGCTATATCTAGCTTCCCTTATAACTGGAGTTACATAAAATGAACCCTGGTTGTTAATTGGTGATGATATGAATTAAGACAAATTGCTTGATGCAACAGGGCAATTAACAGATAACTGTAAACCAAACTGAGCCCCCAGATGGAGGGGTGGATGGCCTGTCCACCCTGATCCGGCTTGTTCCCTGGAGTGTGTATGTATGTATGTTTATATTTACCGATAGGAGAATGTCTGTCTGGGCTGTATATGGCAATGTGTGAGTCCTCCCACTCCGTCAGCCCAGTTGGTTCCAGCCATAGTGCAGCCATGCCAGTGTATGCTGGTCACCTCATTCACCATGCCATTTGTGACCAGCACATTTATCTGAAATATAAACCACTTTCATATTGACATCACTTTTAACATTATTTAAGTCATTTCATGACGAGATCTACTTGAAGTAGGCACCATTGCTTTATCCTTTCGCTCCAGTTTTGTGGGTCACTCAAGGGACACCCTTTTCGCCAATTACTAAACGTAGGAAAAGGGAAATGCTTGTTTCAGTCCATCTTCATCATAACTTATAAGTACAAAAAATTGCCCAATTGAAGTTGAAGCACATTGTGATAATATGCCACTTTAATAGATAATTAAGGACCTACTTAAGGTGATGAAATGGGTGTGACTTTCTGGGATGAAAAGCTCCATGACAATTTTTACACCATTTCCAATATGGCTGAATCTCAATGACATCAAAATAAGGCTTGTTTACTTTGTGAACAGAAACCATGTGTTTTTTAGCCTCTATTGGGCATGCTCAGAATGAGTGTTATGACATCACAATGAGTTGTTTACTTTTGACAGGAACCATGTGCTTTTGAACTCATCCTGGGTATGCTCAGAATGAGGATTCTGGCAAAATAAAAATGGAGGTCAAAACAAACCCTGTATTCTCTGAACCAACAAATTCAAAGCTTGATAATGCATGTTCAGAAAGCCATCCGTCAATATAAAAATGGTTTGTGGCAATATTTAATAATACTGATTTCACAGATTTTATACTTTGATGAGGAAATGTCATCAAAAACTTTTCCTACGGTTCTGAATGGGATGTGTGGGCATCTCTTAAGCAAAGCAGAATGAAGCACAAGAGATGTCTATGGTATCTATACTTGAAGCAGGTATAGTGTTGCTTCACTGAATTGTCATGTTGCAGCCCACTCACCTGAAATATAAACTGCTTTCCTTTTGACAAATGTTCGTTTATTTGTATGTTTTGGGTTTTTAACATAACTTTTCACATTCTTTCAGTCATTTCATGGTGAAACCAAGGGCAATAGGTTAACATTCAGGAATGGGCATCAGCTCATATGCGAAATCGTAATATGAATTCAGTCTCGGGTATTACACCCATGAACTTTGGATCACCATAGAGGAACTGGTACTAATAGGATTGTTCTCAAACCAACTGCGTCACTATATGAGGCCCATAAACCCCTGATGTGTATCTATTTGTCCATGGTCATGCATCTACCACGGCCTATGATAACCAGTCATGAAGAAATTGTGAAATTGTGAAATGGTGTTTTTACGACCCTTTCAGCAACAACGGCCATATCAGGTCGACTTTCGAGCCTTTTACCCAGTGTGAAAGTAACACTGCCGGCAGTGGGAGTCGAACCCACCACCTTCCGCCCTCCACTTATTTAACCAACAAAGGCACAGATCCTACACTCTACCAACTGTGCTAGTGGGGTCGGTTCCCAGTCATGAAGAACAATGGGAAACTATTCAGTTGCCGAAATGCAGTGAGACCTTTCCCGACCATGCAGCCCGATTGAAGTACTTATACCAACCAGGATTCAAACCTCGGACCTTTACTATAGGCCCCCTGCCAATCTCTCCGACCGATGATTAAATATAGAGGAGTTGTACAGTTCTGGTTCCGGTAAAGTTATACAATTCCGGTGTGTACTTTTCAATGGGGGAAAAACAACATGGAGATCGGCAATCGGCCTATGAGAAACAAACGTCTTACCTACTGAGCCCAGTCCCATCCACTGTGTTCACCCTGGTATTCATAATAATGAATGCTGTATTCACCATGGTACAGATAACATGAGGAATACTGTGTTTACCATGGTACAGATAACATGTGTTTACCATGGTACAGATAACATGAAGAATACTGTGTTTACCATGGTACATATTACATAATGAATACTGTGTTTACCATGGTACAGAGAGCATGAGGAATACTGTGTTTACCATGGTACAGAGAGCACGAGGAATACTGTGTTAACCCTGGTATTCATAATAATAAATGCTGTATTCACCATGGTACAGATAACATGAATAATACTGTGTTAACCATGGTACAGATAACATGAGGAATACTGTGTTTACCATGGTACAGAGAACATGAGGAATACTGTGTTTACCATGGTACATATAACATAATGAATGCTGTGTTAACCATGGTACAGAGAACATGAGGAATACTGTGTTTACCATGGTACAGAGAACATAATGAATGCTGTGTTTACCATGGTACAGATAACATAATGAATCCTGTGTTTACCATGGTACAGAGAACATGGGAAATACTGTGTTAACCTTGGTACAGAGAACATGAGGAATACTGTGTTAACCATGGTACAGAGAACATAATGAATCCTGTGTTTACCATGGTACAGATAACATAAGGAATCCTGTGTTTACCATGGTACAGAGAACATAATGAATGCTGTGTTAACCATGGTACAGAGAACATAATGAATGCTGTGTTAACCATGGTACAGATAACATGAGGAATACTATGTTTACCATGGTACAGAGAACATAATGAATGCTGTGTTAACTATGGTACAGATAACATAAGGAATCCTGTGTTTACCATGGTACAGAGAACATAATGAATGCTGTGTTTACCATGGTACAGAGAACATAATGAATCCTGTGTTTACCATGGTACAGGGGGCATGAGGAAAACTGTGTTTACATTATTCCAGATGATGAATTGGTTCACTGGAAGACTACTGTTCTCACCTCTTGACCCTCTTTGACTACAATGGGAGGTCCTGGCAGATGGCTGTTGATCGTTAGGGCAAATTTATATTGCCCGTCAGCTGTTGGTATTACATCTATCTCTACAAGTAAAACAGAAAATTTGTATTACTCAGTTGGAAGAAAACGTTTATTTTTTCACCAAGAAATTCAAAAAAATATATATATATATAGTTGTACCCATAGATCTATACATTTAAGTGATTGGATGCTTCCCTTTGAAAATAATGAGTTGTACAATGGTTTGAATTTTGTTTGGGATTATTTCAGTCATATCTAGATGAGACCTTGGAGTAATAATGAATGAGATATGGCGTCATGGTAACGCATTGTTTTACACAATGGATTCAAAATCCTTTGATCCTATCATAGTTGCCGACTTCAGAACAATGAAAAATTGAAGATTCATATTATTTTAAAAATGAATAGGTATTATACCACATTTTGGTTTATCTTTTTTAAAAGAAAAATTCAGAATAGTCGCTCTTTTCAGGCTTTCAATACTATCCATTCAAAATTACTTCAAATAAATCCGTTCATTTCTGTTTTGATTGCTTCAAAGATAAAGATTCTGAAAAAGCGACGTTGCGCCTCCATTCATAAAAACTCCAAGATGAGACCCACTTGTGCCAGATATATTCACTGAATTGTTATATCACAGGTCCTCGACATGGTAATCCACAGGGTCCTCAGCTAATTTCAGAAATTATGACGTGAGTGCAATAACAGTATGGTGGGAATCAGTGCAATAAGCTTGTGCTTATAACATTTAGCTCTATCGAACTGTGCCACTGCCCATTGCGTATTTTGAATACAAATTATAAACAGTTTTGAGAAAAAGATTACAATATATAACTGCCTGGTTGGAGGCAGACGCCTCTTTCAGAAATATCTCTTTTTATGAGACTGGTGCATACGGCACATTATGTATTCACACCGACTTTCCTGAACATTTTCCACCTCATGAGAAAAAGGTCTGTGTACTCCAAATAAATTATTCTGATAACCATATGAACAGAATGTGAAACATTCTAATTTTCTTATTTTAGCAGAAGAGTTATCTACTTTCAAATGTCATATAAATTTAAAAAAGTAATATGATGGGCAATAGCATTTGTCAGGAATATTATCATGTCAGGAATATCATCATGGAGATATTCATTGGTAAAGGCGACACAACAAGCAGAAAGAAAACTGCAGGTTATAGTTTTGAGAGATATGATATACATACGGGTCTGACTAAGAGGATCATCATAGGCGGTGACGTTGCCACAATTTACTCGGTAGATATCGTCACCTTGAGCGACAAGCGGTTGAAAGAGGTAGTCAATGCCTGTCACGGCGCCAATTCCTGTATATTCTACCATTGTGAATAGGTGACTCAGCTCAAAGTCAAAATCACAACTCTTCATATCGGGTGCGCAGCTGGATAAAACTTCATTGCCCTGAATCCAGCCCGACGCCATCGTCGACAGCGTCGACAGCGTCACCCAATAGTATAGAAGAGCCTTGAGTGTCATGCTTCTGTCGTTCTGTTTTTCTTTCTTTAATCCCGCTTTCTCACCGATGTTTTTTTTTTCTTTATCCGACAAATCAAAATCACTTCTCCTTCCTGAGGTTCTTCAGAGATCGTTTTTTTCGCCACCGAATATCCGTACTTAAAACGGGAACTAATCAAAGTGAGTAAAGCATGATCGGGAAATAATCAAAAGTGATGTGTATGCGCCTCTTCCCGTTCCTTCCGCTGGTTTAGTTGTTATTTATGGACATTTGTGTCTGCAGCGGAAAGTCCCATTTTCTGACATCAATATAATTTGAGGTGTTCTAATTTTTATACTTCTTCATTTTTATACTTCTTCAAAGGTCAATTTATAGAACTCTACAGGTCTTTTGACACGTTTGATGTTGACAATTGAATGAATAAGGTTAAGCCATAGAGAAAGTATCTATTTTTTCTCTATGCAGATACTTAATGTGGGACTAAAATACCTTTTTTTTGTTTCTATAAATTTGTTTTGGATCAGCTGCAAAATGAATGAATATGATTCTCATTGATTCTTATTCATTTTCTAAAGAGACAAAATGTAAGCTTCAAATTATGAAATTATATAGCACTTTGTAAATATCTGCTTTGCAACAACATGATAGTCTTTGTTTGCAGTTTTCAGAACAGTTTCCCTTTTGTTAATAGCTGTCTTAGTTTGGAAAAATATGATAGAAAATATAAGTTTTCCACACTGAATCATGTTTGTGCCATTGACAGCTCCCAGGTCTCTCCACTCAAAATGATCAAATTTATCCCACCTGTTATGAGTGAAAATAGGCAGTTTGCAGAACACAAGAATACCCATTACTTAACCAAATTATTTAACGTACAGTAATGCAATTTGACACATGGGGCCACGGGCCGTGGCGCAGTTGGTTAGAGTGCCAGCTTATTAGCACCAGTTCCTCTGTGGTGATCCAAAGGTCGTGGGTTCGATCCCCGGCCATGCCGAGATTGAATTCTTGTAACAATTTCACTCATGAGCTGAGTCCCGTGCCAAAGGGTTAACCCGTTGTCCTTGTAAATCTGTGACCGGGTGGGTTGTCATGTCAAGGACCTGCGACATGACAATTCAGTGAGGCAGCACTATATCTGTTACAATTAGGTCTCATCGCGAAATGACTGAAATATTGTTGAAAATGATGTAAAACCGCAAACAAATAAACAAACTTGATACATGCTAATTAATGATTCAGATACATTCAGTGAGACATGGTAACATAGTAACAATGTAACAATGAAACATGGTAACATAGCAACAATGAGACATGGTAACATAGTAACAGTGAGACATGGTAATATAGTAACAATGAGACATGGTAGCATAGTAACAATGAGACATGGTAACATAGTAACACTGAGACATGGTAACATAGTAACAATGAGACATGGTAACATAGTGATATTAAAGCGAGTTTCATGACTGGGGATCTTTCCTTTTCTACCACACTCTACCACACATAAACCACGGCCTTTGGAGTGTATGTCACAAGAAGTGGTGTAAATAGTTCTATATGTGATTATGGAATGCATTGCAATGAATATATTGTTTTGCTTGGGGGTTTACGTCACTTTCAACATTATTTCAGTTATATCATGATGAGAGCTACTCGTGGCAGATAGAGTGTTGACCCTTCAGTCACAGCCCTCAGCTCACATAAAAAATGTGTTATGATCAATGCCGACACATCTAGAAATCGAACCAGTGGTCTGTATTGGATGTGGTATCTTATATCAGCTGGGGAATTATACACAAAGTAACAATCGCTCTTTATATTCACATTTGTCACATTGATGAATCACATTTGGCACACTGATGAATCACATTTAGCACATTGATGATTCACATTTTGCACATTGATGATTCACATTTTGCACATTGATGAATCACATTTGGCACATTGATGATTCACATTAATGATTCACATTTAGCACATTTATGATTCATATTTAGCACATTTATGATTCACATTTAGTGCATTTATAATTCATTTTAAGCACATTGATGATTCAAATGTATACAGGAAAATAAAGCAAAAATCCGATTCAGTTCATACAAATTCATTTATTCCTTATAATAATGTCATATATACAATATATACAAATACTTTGTGAGTTTTAAGTTAATCATCATATTATTTCATTTTACATTATGTACAATCAGACATTTTCTCTGTATTCGGGAGATTATGTCTTGGTATATTTTACACTCCACTACCTTTTGCAGAGGCCTTGATTGAGGCCCTTTATTGAGGGAAAGAATGTGTCATTTATTTATAATATAATTTAAGAAAAATCCTACTATTATATACAAAAACTTGTAGAATAATTCAAACCATGATGAGAGCTCTGAGCTCGAATGTAAAAGCCAGTTATCTTATTACAATGATTATAAATATAAGAAGGTCATCTTTTATCTCTCATTCCTTTAAATCTTGCACTTCTCATTCCTTTAAATCTTGCACTTCTCATTCCTTTAAATGTTTTATCTCTCATCTCTTTAAATGTTTTATCTCTCATTCCTTTAAATCTTGCACTTCTCATTCCTTTAAATGTTTTATCTATTATCTCTTTAAATGTTTTATCTCTCATTCCTTTAAATCTTGCACTTCTCATTCCTTTAAATCTTGCACTTCTCATTCCTCTGAATCTTGGACTCCTCATCCATTTCTGGACCCTGCAATTAAAACAAATAATCAGCTATGCAAAATCATGAATGGGTCCTGGAAATCTTGTTTTACACCATTTTTGTAAGATTAGTGTTGAGGGTAAATAATTTTGTTGAATACAAAGAAATAAAGAAATGTATTTTTGCTGAATTTTCAATGTGGAACCTCCAGCATTACAAGGCATGCCTTGTAAGTTTTGTTCATGCCTCATAAGTTTTGACCTTTCTCTGTTTGTTTGGGGTTTTACATCACTTTCAACATTATTTCAGTCATTTCGTGATGAGACCTACTTGTCGCAGATATAGTGCTGCCTCACTGAATTGTCATGTCGCAGGTCCTTGACATGACAACTCACCCGGTCACAGATTTACAAGGACAACGGGTTAACCCTTTAGGCACGGGCCTCAGCTCATGTAGGAAATTGTATCATGAGTTCAATCCCGGCACGGCCGGGGTTCGAACCCACGACCTTTGGATCACCACAGAGGAACTGTTGACCTTTCTCTGTGCAGTGGACCTTTTTGTGCCAAAACAGAGGGAGAGGTGTATTAGGTTACACTCATTTTAGAAATCCAATTATAAAGTTAAACATTTTCTTTTGAGTCTATAATATCTGTGTTATTTTCGCATAGATTCGTGCTCATTTTTTGTAAATCACCATTCACAGCTATTCGTATACATAATCCTTGTCCAACCCAAATGTCGGACAACAATGAAGCTCTTGTTTACACGGGTTTGACTCTATTGATTCAGCGGGCAACTGTCGTCAATTGCTCTGATTGGTGCAAATAAATATAGAACAGGAAACCCCAAACAACGGCCAGAAAATGATGACGTATTTCCAGTTGGTGGCATGATGTACGGTTGGAATTCCGGCCAATCATCCGGGCACCTGCAAGGTCCTGTACTGTCCCATATCTGGGACTGTTATTAATGTTTAGCCATTTGTATAAGGATTTAGCTTCCTACCTGAACATACTGGACAACAGGCATTAGCACCGATCACCTTCTTTCTACAAGTCAGTTCTGGACACTTTATTCTCACGCAGTCTGTTTTTTCATCCTAAAACACACATATAAAAATCGAACTTTAAGTACAATATCAGATACATATATTCACTGATATCTTTATTCACTGACCGTCATTGGATGCCCCAGACAGACCAACATGATTTGTATCTATCAACATATATCATTATACACAGGACAACAACTTTATTTTTCAAAGGAACCAGCATTCACTTTTTAGGACAAATGAACAAATATATTTCAATTTATTTCTATTCAAACTACATACACTTAATCCAAATGTGTTTAGAAACTTGACAAATATCTACATGTACACAATTTCACTTACATAAGGTTAACGAGTATGTTGTTGGTGTATGCGCTATACAAATATTTTATTATTATTATTATTATTATTATTATTATTATTATTATTATTATTATTATTATTATTATTATTATTATTATTATTATTATTATTATTATTATTATTATTATTATTATTATTGTTATTATTATTATTATTATTATTATTATTATTATTATTATTATTATTATTGTTATTATTATTATTATTATTATTATTATTATTATTATTATTATTATTAATTTTATTATTATTATTATTATTATTATTATTATTATTATTATTATTATTATTATTATTATTATTATTATTATTATTATTATTATTATTATTATTATTGTTATATAAAGAAGTTATGAACTTAATAGGTTACCATGCATGAACATTTGACGCAGTGCAATATTCCAAATGGTTCTACAGTGGGACTCCAACTCGCTCCATTGGCATACTTCCTTCCTCTGAACTCACAGCCTGTGAATATAAAAGGACATGATGTGAATTCACTGCATAAGGAGTTATTTATTGAACTTTAAATTCCCTCAGTAATTGCCCTGATGTTTGTGAGAGGATTATTGTTGATCCACTCTTAGCACCATTCTCTTTAACGATCTCTATGTTGATAGTTTGTTTGGTTTGATTTCGTCCTCAATATGATTAAGATGGACGAATCGTGATTTGTTTTAATCACCCAACTTAGATAGATGTATCTCGGGTCTTCGTTTGGTCTGGGGGATTAAGACCTTTTGCATAGGATAAAAATGTAGTTTGATTTTACCAAAGGATAATACATGCTGTGGCCCTTCAAATGTTATTTGACTTGTTTGTATTTACGACTTTTCAGCACTGTTTAGGCTATATGACATCAGATAAAAGCCTTCACCGGAATTCAATGCCCGACTCGTTTCGAAGAATGACTGGGGATTTTTCTTATAATCTGTCATGGAGCACTTGTTGGGGTGAGACGTAGCTGTCCTTAAAACAATCATGTTACATAATTGTAATATTAAATACAGTATATAGATATTTGCCTACCTCCAAGCATAGATTGTTGGGTGTCTAGGTGTATTACTTGAGACGGTTGTCCCATGTCATTGCCAACTGGTGCATCCTTACCTGCAACATAAGCAAAACACATTTTAGTATTCCAATAAGGTGATTATCTTATTTCAAAGATAATATTATTGCCTTTTGAAGACAAATCAATCCATAGCTGTCCAAAAACTACCGTGAAATCACAGTGCAAATGATTCACAAGCACTCAGTAACATATAGACTTACCAACACCTACTTACATTAGTGGGTCAGTGGGTCGTTATAGTAGCATATACCTACCAGCACACACTTTACAGCAATCAGTAGGATGTAACAGTAGCATATACCTACCAGCACACACTTTACAGCAATCAGTAGGATGTAACAGTAGCATATACCTACCAGCACACACTTTACAGCAATCAGTAGGATGTAACAGTAGCATATACCTACCAGCACACACTTTACAGCAGTCAGTAGGATGTAACAGTAGCATATACCTACCAGCACACACTTTACAGCAATCAGTAGGATGTAATAGTAGCATATACCTACCAGCACACACTTTACAGCAGTCAGTGGGGGACACTCTCACAGCATCAGTCTCAGCACAAGGAAGCGGTGGACATTCTAGCCTAGTACAATTCACGTCACTTTGTCCCGCCTAAAATAGTAATAAAGAGATCAATAATCATTATAATAAAGTGTCTTACAAAGCTTTCAAAGTTTGAAGGTTTTATTATGTTTTCATTTAAAACTAGATACCATGTGACAAATGTCACAAAAGGTACTGTAATAATCTGTGGTGTCAATAATAAGTATACATGGCAACATCCAGATTCTTAAGTGCAGTGTTCACATGTATGCCTCAGTTTTATGATGTTTTCATGGTTAAACTTCTAATTTGGTGCCAAAATTAGACTTGCAACCTATGGGAAACCTATGCGTCACTCTATGCATCAGATTTTCATTCGCTACCCTATGCAAAAGTCAATGCGTCAATTTGCTTACGGACATCATTACAGACAGCAATAAGCAAACATTGAAACACCTGCTTTGGTCAGTATGGTGTGCAAAAAAAAATTGATGCGCTGCATGACGCACTGCATGACGCGCTGCATGACACACTGCACATATGGAAACAGGGTTTATGTTTTATGTACAGCTTGTGTAGAACGTAAGTACAATTCTGTGTGACGTCACACAAGAACATCTGTGAAGAACAACTTACGGAACATTGGCATATTGCACATGTGGTGTAGCCAAACCGTGGCAAATAAGGGTGCCACTTGGTCCCAAAGTGGTGATGCCTCTTATCCCCCTCAAAGTAGCAGGTGTCCGCCTTGATTTGATTGTCTACAAGAAACATTTGTCAGCATTTGATCAAAATATTTTGATATATAAATGGAAGAAAAGAGATTAAATTTTTCAAAATACAAAAACACACAAATTAAGTCTAATATAAATCAGAAACAAACAGGTATTTTTTATTTAAGGTCTATATTTCACCTATTTATATTTTTGGGGAAGTTTTTGAGGGTTATTTATTTACCTGGACACTGAGGACAGCAGTCGCCCTCTATGGTTATGGGATGTGAGCAGGAGACCTTGGGACAGATCGTGTCATGACACACTACCAATCCACGCTGAAATGTAGACAATACAGAACATTAAATTTATTTATTTATTTTTTTCATCAGAATTTTAATTTCATTGAGATAAACCGAGAAATTGTGCAATTCATTAATGGCTGAACTCGGCAAATATAAAAAAAAATAGGTCACCAGGGCTTATGATATTGTGAGAGTCACAGTAACATACAGGCACGCACAATAGTTGCTTAAGATCAATATTGTCACGCATAAATGTGATTATATAGGGTCACGCATCACCATTTGTGGTATGATCCAGTCACGCACAGCAGTTTCATGACATTATGTCTTGTGTGGGTGAAAATAAAGGTCATGTAATGGTTCTGCATGACCCCATTCGGTCACATTTATGCATGACCACATAGATATTTGGCCTCAATCTGTTAAAAAGATAAATTGGGGAATGGTGTCATGTCTTTATGACCCTTTCAGCAGCAATGGCCAGGTGGAACTTTTTAGTCTCTTTTGCAAGAAATTATTACGAGAACTACTTACTTTTCACATGGGGTTAATCGTACATCAATGACATCAAGAATGGAAGAATTTGTGTAACAAATGCAAAACTATTTATTGCTGATCCACAACAGTTGCATGTCTGAGTTGGATGGTGCACTGCGCTGACACCTAGTGGCAGACCTGCTCTTTCCAATCTCTGTTTAAATATCTCTATCTTACAAGTAAATGGTTGCATTACATTCAACCAAATATAAGAAAGATATTTTAACTGCTTACCATACAACTGCAAGTTTTGCATTCACCGCCATCTGGTGGTAACCAACTTTCTCCATCTGGGTAAACGGCCTCGCCAACACGACATCGAACATCTGGAGTGGCTCTGTTCTCCTGTTGGTCGTCCAAAACCCCGACATCTGCCCGCGAAGGAGTGGGCAGGGTTTTCGCGCTTGTGCAAGAGTTAGGAATATGTACCTGCAAAAAATAGGGATATCATAAGCTTCTGAATCAAATTTTATAGTGTTATGGTGCAATACCGTCTTGTTTATATAAAATGATTTGATTTTAGAGATTTTTTTTAACAGTTCCGGTTTGGTGCTTTCAGTGGGGAAAGATGGCGACCTATACAATTTGCTTATTTTATATAAACTGTTACTGAATATCATTCAGCCATATTAAAAAAATATATATTTTTACTGGTTTCTAGTACCCGTGACTTTATAGAGCAGTGACTATTCCATTGTGATATTTTCAAGAGAATAAGACCTGAAGATGTTCTAAATACTTTAAAGATGTAAATCAATGCTAGATTATATCTATATTCTAAATCTGACGTATCTGAACCATCAAGGTTAACATAACTGTGATGAAACCTTCATATGGTTTGACGTATATGTAGCTATTAACATGGTCTGATGCATATAAATGAAAAAATAACATTAACAGGAATACATCAGTGTAAGAAATATTACACCACCATTTAAGTTCTTGTTACACCAATGTTAAACCATACAGAAAGTATAAGAAAGTATCTATTTTTTCTTTATGGTTAAACGTACCATTCCAGCAAGAAGTCCAGCAGGTCTAGCCTTGGTGGATATCCGTAATTGCACATAACCTCTGTCCAACTGGTCTAACATATATTCTGAAAGACTTGTCACTGATCCTCGCACCTACAACACAATAAATCTGGTGGTATTATATTGGAATAACCTACAATTAATCAATACTTTAAATCATTCTCAAAAACTGATTTTGAAAATAGTTTATTTTTTGTGTTTTTTTTCAATTCTGTATTAAAAAGATATACAAATTTTGGACACCTGGGAAACTGCATTCGAGATGATTGTATGATTTCAAAATATACTGATTTCAAACATATTAGAAATTAGACCAATTACCGAGCGTCCTGTCATTTGCTGCAGTACTGTGATGTGGTCCTCTGGTTTCACGTCACTTCCGGCCGTTAATGAGAACAGATATGCTGTCATGAAGTTGTCCCCGTCGGTGTGAGGCCCGGATGTGATGATGTCATAATGAAGCACACATATATGGTCCAGGGACAACCACGCATGTCCAGCCACGGCCGTGGACACTTCCGGAATGGCGCCATTCCCCGATAACAACACCTGCACCCCTGAAATGTTACACAATTTCATTTCAGTAACAGTAATATTTTTTCCCCAAACATTTCATATACTTGCATCACAATACATTTAAACCAATTGAACCAGATCGTGTAGTACCGTTACAATAACAAATTAATTTGATTATATAGACTTTTTAAAAGTCTAAGCTTTTCAAGAACTCACCATTATTAGAAGAAATGTCACCATTGTAAAGTCGTTCTTGAACTTGACCCTGAAGTGCTATGTGTTTATTTTCTGAAGTCATAACATTGACTGTTACTTGACCTTGTAATAAAGTATGTGCATCAAATGCATTGATTTTTCCACATGTTCCATTGGCCTGCAAAATATAGCAAATATCCAATATATTTCACATATCTATATTTATAAAATCTAAAATAAAAAGATCCAGGTGAAAATAGTTCTTGATGTGAAGGTTAAATCAAGCTTACCCATCCGGAAAGTCCTCGTTTATCTGTTTTATAACGTTTTGTTACTTCACAGAGGCCATTTTCTTTATCAGTTTTGGAATCTGTCTCTTCCATAGGTTTCGTTATAGTCATCTTTGTAAGTGTACTTGATAACCCCACAATGCGTATCTGCAAATGACATGAACACATTGTTTTAAATATTGTTTTTTAAAAGCGAAAAGGTGGCAAAAATCATTATTAAGCAAAACAGCAAAAATGTTCAAATTTATGCAGGTACACAATTTTTGCACCAATATAACAGTGAAAATGGCATTTTAAAGTAAAGAATAGGAGACATGAACAAAAAATCAAATATGTGTTTTAATTCCGAAGTACTGAAATGATTTAATTCATGTCATACTTCATGCTTCACTATTTAAAATCAGGTTCCACGATAACACCACCAGAGGACAGTGAATTTTGAAATCTCTGAGATTCCCCACCAGGCGTCGCATGAACTGATATGGGTCATGAGATGGACAGGAATAGTAACAGCAGAACTTGAAAATCTACTCAAAGCAATTCACTATTATTTTTAACTTTCAAACAAAGGATTTATTTTACAACTTGGTCCTAGTGAAGCACGTTTGGTTTTAGATAATTCTGGGAGTATTTTAAAAGTGCAATTCAGGCTGAATTTCTGGAAAACTGCATTAGGTGAGCAGAGGTTTGTGCAGCTTGTCGCTGCCATCTTGGCACTTTGTAAAATCAATATAAGCAGTGGCTGCTCGTTCCACAGACAATTTATATGCGACCTCAGCGCACAGGAAGCCATCCAAATACCAGGATGGCCGAGTGGTTAAGGCGTTGGACTTAAGATCCAATGGACGCAAGTCTTCGTGGGTTCGAACCCCACTCCTGGTAGCACCTTTTACGTGTACAATTACTGAGAGTTGACCACCATGTGAGTCACATTACTCAGGCTATTTATAGCGCTTGCTCCCGCTGAGCGACCATGGAATAGTTGAGTAGGACAAATGCGTTCACCTGACTAAGCCCCCATTCAAACAGAACTCACAACTTGTGCGATTTTCTGAGGACCCATCAAATAATTTAACCCCATTACTTTGTACAAAAACTACCAATAATTTTTATTCTCTATTCAGAGTATCAAACGTAGAGACCTCCATTTTGTGGCCAAAATGACAGATGCAAATTTTCGTCTGAAATCTTGTTTCCCACCATGTGGATATTTTTTCCCGCTTTACAGCAGTTTAAGCCAAGACCGTTGCAATCTTAATAAATGGGCCAATTTATTCTTATCATATAAATGGTTTTCTTGCCAAAGCATAGAATAAAGAGCTCTTTTAACAGTTTGATATGTCATGAGTTGTGAGGTAAACTGAAAGTCTGTGGTCGTAATATTTTATGTCAGATTTCCTTTTCTTTGTCAAATTACTCAGATGTTAGGCAAATCAACAATACATACTGATACAACAACCCTCTGTGATTGGCAAGCCAATATTTGAATGATTGCCCTTCTGTTTCTTATGGCCGCAACATGGCATGATATTTTCTGATTTCAAAAATGTAGCTCCCTTTGAAATATTTGAATGAAAAAAAACACAATTATGATGGTAGTTATAGATATTTATTTGGCTTACACTATAGCGAAGAGATCCATCTGGTCTGAGATCCAATATGGCCGAACCTGCAGCCCCTGTCACGTGACCTGTAGCTTCATCACCAGCCAAAATCCCCTGCAGAGCTGAATATCATGTACAATATCATAAAATCTATTAAAATTTTGAAATATTATGTATAGGAAACTTCAATAACTAAAATGTCATGTAAGAAAATATCATTTTTCAAGTTATCATCGGAATGAAATGTGAAATAACTGTTAATGGATTTCTATATTTAATTCAGCTATCAAAAATGCACTCACCATTACAGGATATCTTAGGGATTATGTTTCCTTTGTACTGTTTTCCTGTGATGCTTTTGACAGTCATGGAGATTTTGCCTCGTGGAATGTATTTATTAGCCTTCTTCTTCATCTTGCTCCATACCTCTGCCACTTCCGTTTCCTGTTCATAGAAATAGATAACTGTCCAGATTTAGTTCTACCCTTTAGCTGTGTAGCCATGCTACGCAGGCTCTGAGTGCCCACGAGACACAAGCGGTACAGCCAACTTCACAAATCAAATCAAATTGTTTCATGGCTACGTTACTAAACAAAGTAATTGGGTCTCAAACCAGGGTTGACAAACAGTGCAATTAGAGAAAACATCAGATAACCCACGAGGATTACCTGCTCAAGAGTATATATTCATTGTATTTCTTACCACAACGTTTTAGTTGATATAATTGACATAGTCTGTACAAAGCAACCTACCCCTCCCAAAACTTCAATCCTTATTTCCTTTAAAGTTGTTTTTCCTTTCTTGAAGGTCACTACAACGAATCCTGGTGTATCTGTGAAAACAATTGAAGAAATATTGAATGAAAAAAAACATTTTTAAAATGCAATTACCTTTCAATACATTAGGCAATGCATGTTTTGAAAAGAATCGAATTATCTTCTATAAATACACATTTCTTTTGGTCAAGTGAAACAACAATAAATTCACTGTTCATCATGAAATATAACCTCTTCCAATATGCAGATGGCGGAGGTCTTGTTACCAATCTCGGACATTCAGTCTGTTTACCTTATCGCAAATGTATGTAAATTCCCGTGAGCAATTTTAACACTTGAATTTAAGAAAAGTCAAAGAATAAACTCAAGACCTCCACCCCTGTGAATATATGATTTTTGCAATGATTATATCATAATTATAACACCAGTTTCTCCTACCACTTGGAATCGTAATGCCCTCCATCTTTATAAAGAAACTCAAGCTGTTTGTCACGTGATCTATCGTTGCCATAGCAATAGCGCCACTTCCGTCTTTTCTTCTAGGCTGTAATATAGCACTAAATGTTTCTGAAAAGAAAAACAAATATAGGATGTTAATATTTACATGACATATCTCTGTTTGTACGTGGAGTTTATTTACAGCCATTGTATATATCACTGCAAATCCTAATCACAGCACCAGATGTGAATCATATAAATCGATGAATTTTAACAACACATATTATTCATACATATGATTTCAATTATTTCATTGTATGAAATAATTTAGATATTTTTTTCAGAAAAATCTACTTCATTAGTGTGTGAATTACATCGTTTTCAACAACATGGTATTATTTTTTTTTCAAAGAAATCTTTCTTGTTTTGAATTTCATGATATTATAAGAAGTACCTCCTTGAGTAGCTCTGTGAGTAGTGATCCTGCCTGCAATGAGACCCTCGGGGTCCGAGACTGTGGAGATGAGCAGGAAGAGTTTACTCTTCTGTAGGTAGCTGATGTAAATCTTGGCTAGATTATGCCACTCTCCACACACCTAAAATATATACATCCAAAATCAATAATCATCGTCACTTTTTAGCTGTGCATAGCATAGGGCTTGTGCAGTGACGGAGGGGGGGGGGGGACTTTTCTGTCATTACGTCTGTCCGCCAACGTCTTTAGTTGACAATATGTTGCATTTCCTGTACATAATGTATATAGCCATGTCCTAACTTACTAACAAGCGAGGGTCCTAGGTAAGATAAAAATTAAGTTTTTTACTAGGCCATCTGGCTATACAGATGTATAAACCCTCTCTAAATAAAGACTATTATTATTATTATTATTATTATTATTATTATTATTATTATTATTATTATTATTATTATTATTATTATTATTATTATTATTATTATTATTGTTGTTGTTGTTGTTGTTGTTGTTGTTGTTATTATTATTATTATTATTATTATTATTATTATTATTATTATTATTATTATTATTATTATTCTATTTATTTTCGATTATGCTTAGATTGTTTTCTCCATTTTTTAAAATCAAATAGCTATCATTGAGTAATCAATGAGGTTGCCATTTTGAATAACATGACAAATATCAGTCAATCTGCTCAAGTTTGTTCTTACCTTTACAGATTTCTGATCATTTATTTCCTGCTCAAATAGAATTCCTCCCTTTTCTTCCGCGATTTTGACAAATGTTGGATCTTTGACACTAAAAATGAGAATTCAGTGGTTAAGATAATAATAACATCATATATCCTAAGTTAATCATATCTAAAGTGAAATATCAAAAAAAGTTTAAACTTTTGACCTACCCCTGTACTACGAGGGTGAAATGCAGAGAGGTGCTGGTGAGAGTGATGTAGCCACGCGCTACTGCCTTGGTGGAGGACTTGGTCATCTTTGACTGACCAACAAGCACCGATATAAACTCTGAAAGTCAGAAAACAAATCAATCAGTTTAATTATCACGGGACTTCTCAAAACAAGAGGGACACGTGTATTTATGGGTAAAACCTATTATTGTCAGGTAGCCAGTAGAAGAATAATTGAATAAATAAAGTATGTGGCAAATATCTTTTTGAAATATTTTTTATCACACATGTACTATTAAAAAAGAAAGACTAAGAGCAATATAGTGCGATTGCGGGTTACCATCTTGTTTTTTTTAATGATTGGATTTTAGAGAGTTTTTTGTGCACTTCCGATTGTAATTGTGCAGTTCCGGTGTGTTGTTTTCAATGGGCAGTATGGCGACCCGCAATCGGCCTATATACTTGTAAATTAAATAATGATAAAATTATTTAAATTAATAATGATAAAATTACTATAAAATTTAGAAGTTGTGCCTTTGTTGAGACTTAAAAAACGAGAAATGCTATGAAATTGGATGCTAATTATTCTTTTTGTCACAATAAAATATTAGCCATTATATCAAAGTTTTAATTTTATTTGTCTATTACAATGCCTGTGAAAGATATGTCATTTCGTATTCCTCAAATGTTGATGATTGAGAAGATTTAAATCTTCTGTAGAAAAAAGAATCTTCTGAAAGGAAGATTTCTGTGGCCACAAACCTTGTGTCTCCCCAGTTGTACTCTTTCTATCCCCTTCAGAGAGAGTACGACTTGAGTCTGGGACACCCAGACCTCTTGGGTCGGTAGGCCCAGCGGAGCCTCCTTCTGGGTTAATAATATTTGGCTCACTAGGTGGCAGCACAGGTCCACCAGGCCATACAAAAAGGGATGGTCCAGAGAGATGATGAATATTGGCCAAACGCGCAAAAATAGATAAACTATCAAAAACTGAAAGCAAAAACCATGCAACACAAATTAAATAAAGCTAATAAAAAAGGTATCTAGAATATTGTACATTGAGAATTTAAAAAAATCAAAAATAAAGAATATATTTCTATGTACAAGGAACTGAATGGAAACTACTATAGTACGGAATGTATGTCCCTCTACAAGGGCTGTTCATATTTTATTTAGAGATCACAGCCAAAAAATAAGTAAAATAAAGAATATATTTCTATATACACGGGCTGTTCACAAATGAGACCACATCAAAAACAAAAGAAAGATTATATTTCTATATTGCTTGTTAGCAACTGAATAAAAACAACAGTGAGGGATGTGTATGCTTATACAAGGGGTGTTCACAATGTTGTGGGTCAGACACAGTACCTTGTCCAGGGCAGAGCTTGCAGCAGCTGCCGTCGGTCTGCACGGGATTGCTGCACGGTGTGGCTGGACACTCCTCTTTGATATTTCTGCACGTGATTCTTCCATCCTGCTGCAGCTTCCCTTTCCTTATCACCTAGGAAATCAATATATAACCCATAATTAAACCATGTGGTCATGACAAGTATATAAACCATGATATGAAAATGTTATCATGACAAGTATATCATATATAAATTATCATTATAAAACATTTTGTTGCCATAATAACTTGAATTTAACAACTCTGCTAGCTAGATTGGGTTTAATTTCCTTGCTACCTGGGTTGAATGATACTTGGGTTGAGTTTTATTACTGTGCTACCTGGGTTGAGGATCGACTACTTCTGTTGAGCACTCATAAATATTTCAACTTTGTGATAAATGTTTGTTTACAAATATATAATATTTTTATACGTAAAAAATGACTGAAGGAAGGAAGAAAATTGTAGTAAATTGATTTATTTCATCAGTCCAACCATTTTTTTGTAAAATCAGGACCGTTGTAACTTTAGCATGGAGACTGTGATCGGTGTATGAAGAGTCAAAATTCCTCATAGCATTTTGTCCACAGAAGCCGTAATTAGAGAAATGTATATATGCATAAGATTTTCCTTTAGATCTCATGAAATATGTTTTCCCCAAGTTACACCATAGTGGGGGTGGATTTAATTTGTAACTGGAATCACGCTAATAAGTACTTTGGGAATCTATATTCTTTCTACCCCACATCGCTGAAACATTTCCCAAGTTCCCCAAGAAATATGGCGCACACCGCTGGACTCCTTGTCGCCGCGGACCGTTACGCAAATAATTCTCTGAAACATGAGTCGTTATCTCTGTACGCCCGCCAAACTTTTCAATACACACTTCAATATCGACTAGACATGCTTAGCTGCCAGTCTGGGCTCCTGATGGTCTTTTTGGTAACAAAGTTTTAGCGCTGAAATTGAAACTTGAAGATTGTATGAAGACTGAAGTACTCTGGAGCCAGTGAACAAACGATCTCGTTCAATACGACATTGCGCGAGACTATGACGAGACTGGCATCACGTGGTACATGGGCGCCGTGATCGGGAAGGAATACCTGATTTATAAAAAGGATTGTTTTCACAGCCGATATTGTGTCTCTGTGCGAGGCGCTGACACCTTAACTTTGTAAGCTTGAGTGTGAAAATTCGAACTAATGCCTTTTCATCAAGTATTTGCTGAGGGCTTTACAACGAGGAAAGTTTGGTTCAATACCGGCGCCCACCTGTCTGTGCTGGCATTTGCTTTTCAACTCATGTATAGGGAAAAACCATTTAATATTTTGAGTTGTGTAAAATATAGATTAGACCTTTATCAAAACATTATTGTAAGTGTCTGTAAGATGTTGGTCAATAACATGATAAATGTTAATGCCATCAAAATGTCCAAAATATGATTACAATGTATTCAGAATGACATTTTAAGGTGACCTTCTTTGGCTCAGTTTAATAGGGGTGACTGTGTTCCCTATAAAAGCATTGATCCCCTTCAACAACATTAATTTCACACAGAGGTAAACACCAACCACACTGATGTGTCAATTGCATGGCCAAAATGTTTATTCTTTCAAGTGCCAACACACTAATCACCTCAAAACCCACCTTGGGGATTTCACATAGCGCTACATATTTCACTATATATAACACTACGTGAATTTCTTAAACTCTATCGATCTTCCAAAACAGCTGTTTTTCACACTTTAAAGATTATCAGCTGTTTATATGTCTCATGATATTTGAAATATTCGTCATTTCTGCATATTATTCATAATTCAGCCCATTGCTCTCTGGTCTTTTTAAGATTCAATTATGGATGTCCTCGCGACGCCCTCTAGCGACGTCCTACACATCACAACGCATGTATCCCTGCTAGACAAACTTGTTGCAATCTGATTTCATTCTCTTTTAGATATTTTCCTGACAATCGAATATGAATGTTCCACAAAACATTCCCAGAACAAATAGTAAAGCAAATAGTAGTGATATATGATATATACAAATTTACTATCATCAAAATGTCCAAAATATGATTATTTAGATTGACATTTTAATATTCAACAATCGTTTTGCAATCTGATTTAATTCGCTTTTATCTATTTTCCTAGCAATTGCATATGAATATCCCACAAAACATTCACAGAACCAAGAATAAAGCAGTTAGTTATAGTATAGTAATATATGACATAAGTTTCTTGCTGACATGCCCTGGTGATTGTTATTAACAAACACATCACAATCATGTGTAAAATTAAAGCACATCTTTTGATTGTCACTTGTGGGATCCAGATATATGTATTTTTTACAGTTCTGCCTTCAATTAAAATGAGTATTTGGTACACCTATTGACAATAATAATGTAATCACTGTAATGGTTTATAAAACAGATTAATACACATTTATTCGGTATCAG
The DNA here is from genome assembly GCA_949316495.1 of Amphiduros pacificus. Taxonomy (NCBI): domain Eukaryota; kingdom Metazoa; phylum Annelida; class Polychaeta; order Phyllodocida; family Hesionidae; genus Amphiduros; species Amphiduros pacificus. Next base: position 10,232,031 of record OX439012.1, on the reverse strand, counting down.
AAATGTAAATCTCCTTCCAGGAGCAAACAATAAGGCCCATTTTTACCCATCATTATCACAATTGAATATTATATTTTAAAAAATTGTCCATCTGAGAACACTTAAGTTCTTCAGATGTTTAAACAAGTTAAATGAAATCAAATGGAAAAAATAAAATGTTTTAAATAAACACTTATAAAGTTAACATCAATGTTGACATTTATTTTATAATGTATTCCGATTGTATTCTGGATACATATCCCCATAGATATCTAAATTTATTTTTTTTTAATCTATTTTGGGGGGTAAAAAAAGAGACAACAGTGCCAATCACAAAAACATAAATTACGGTCGTGTATTTAAGACTAATAAAAACCAATTCAAAAATTTGTTTCATATTAAAAAATGATATTTTTTACTACCAAAAATCACTTTCAGAAATTATATAGGCAATGAATGCTTTAAAGATATTTGAGGAATTTAACTCATAGGAGCTGTAAATACTTGAGATGCATCATATTCCCCACATTTTGACTGTTCCCGGGAGATCAACCAGAGACTCGCGTTGGCTATATAATACAATCTCTCTATGTCGCTGACATGGTATTTAAGTAATGGTTTTTGAATTCTGATGAGTCAATTACAAATTGAAGTTTAATTGCATTCTTGAGTTTTGTGGTTTTATTCACGGTGACGGTGGGTGAGCTAAGTATCCTTCCCGGCTTCCTGGTTACGCATACTATGTGATTATATAGGCCTCCTGCCAATCTCTATTATCAATGATTAAATATAAAGGAGTTGTTCAGTTCTGGTTCCGGTTAAGTTTTACAGTTCCGGTGTGAACTTCTAATTAGGAGAAAAAACGACATGGAGGTCGATGAAAACAAATTGCGTGAGGGTAAATGCATTGTGATTGCAAACTATAGATCTATGTAACAATAAATACATACCTGAGACAAATGAACACATCAATAATGTCAAGAAATACTAATGTCAAATTATGGTATATAATTGGGGTATGAGGTGATGTTCAGAGAGTGTTGTGATCTTAAGAATATGAGGTCACATAGGGGGGTTATATGCTATTTTTGGATGATGTCACGACCCCAGGGTACGGAGAGGGTGTTATGACCGCAGGGTACGAGGAGGGTGTTATGACCTCAGGGTATGGAGAGGGTGTTATGACCTTGGGGTACAAAGAGGGTGTTATGACCTCGGGGTACGTAAGAGGGTGTTATGACCGCAGGGTACGAGGAGGGTGTTATGACCTTGGGGTACAAAGAGGGTGTTATGACCTCGGGGTACGAAGAGGGTGTTATGACCTCAGGGTACGAAGAGGGTGTTATGACCTCGGGGTACGAAGAGGGTGTTATGACCTCAGGGTACGAAGAGGGTGTTATGACCTCAGGGTACGGAGAGGGTGTTATGACCTCGGGATACGGAGAGGGTGTTATGACCTCAGGGTACGGAGAGGGTGTTATGACCTCAGGGTACGGAGAGGGTGTTATGACCTCAGGGTACGGAGAGGGTGTTATGATCTCAGGGTACGGAGAGGGTGTTATGACCTCGGGATGTGACGTTTTGTTCAAAAGGTCAGAAGATAATGTGACTTGAAAATCAAATGTCACTAAATGATCTCTCCGGTTCTAAATATTGCCTTAAAAGCTAAAGAGTGAGTGCAATATCGGGTAGATAACGAAACTGGTGCAATGCGTGTTTCAACGCAATGCCTACTTAGATGAGCTTAGAATGCAAATTCAAGTGTACAAAACCGAAGTGGTGGCGTTTAATTAAGATAAAGTAATTATTTCAATGCGAATAGATCAAAAACAGAAGTGCAGTAAAAGTAATAATGGTTAAACATACAGGTCTACACTGGCAGAGTACACAGAACATGACACCTCGTGGCTCCAGCTCCGGACTCCAAGTCTCCTCCAGCTCAAAGAACCGCTCCCCCAAGCGGCAACCTGCAAGCAAAATACACCACCTTAATATCACAGAAACCTGGGTAAATAATATAGACCAAGCTGAACCGCTCCCGCAAGCGGCAACCTGCAAGCAAAATACACCTCCTTAATATCACAGAAACCTGGGTAAATAATATATCATGCTGAACCGCTCCCCCAAGCGGCAACCTGCAAGCAAAATACACCTCCTTAATATCACAGAAACCTGGGTAAATAATATAGACCAAGCTGAACCGCTCCCCCAAGCGGCAACCTGCAAGTAAAATACACCTCCTTGATATCACAGAAACCTGATTGATATGACAGGAATCTATCCCAAATCAGTGATTTACTGCCAAGCGACATCCTGGAAGATGTATCTATCAACTTAATATCATGGAAATCTTCATCGTGAACTAATTGCAAAATATTTCACTCTTCAAGTACACTAGTAGATGACTGATTTCCCTATTTTATTAAGAAAAAATCAAAACATAAACCTTTTATCCAGAGGTAACAATTTCAGTCTGAAAATCAGAATCAACTAATTCATACTTAGTTGTAGCTACTTATGTAATATTTTGTTCCGCATGTTTTAAGACACAGAATATGATGCCCTTATTTCCCGGCGGTATTCCAGGAGCAGAAAAGGTCTAAACACGACAGCGGTGTTAAATGTGAAGATTTTGTCACCCTCTTTTGCGATCTCAAAGTTACCATGATTTTTTTATTTTTTTTTGATTTTGCCTAAAGTATATAAATGATTTATCAAAAACTGTTATAACTTTTCCAAACGCTCTGATGAACAGGCAGAATAATGAATTTATAAAACAAACTTTTCAAAAGGGACACATGTATTATACCTGACTTCCAGGAGCATTTTGTATTCATATATCAAGTTATGTAATAAATTAACCTTACCTGGGGTGCTCTTATGGCCATCGAGATTCCCGGTTTTCCTTAATGGCATGACGGCTGAACTCCACGTGACTGCGTTTGTCAGCAGAATTAGAAAACCCCACAACACTGATACAAAAATCATTCTAAACAATATGTAGCGTTAATAAACAAATATGGCATAAAGTTCAAGTTGCAAACTCAGTATGGGTTGACAAGCATAAATCAATTCTGGCAGAATGTCAAGAAAGTTAGTTTAAACGTGATTTTCTATTCTCTCCTTCTCTGCAGTGTAAATCCGACTTAAATAAATAGAAGGTTAAAGTTTCTCTGAAGAGGCTTGACTAGAATCTATGACCTTATCTCCTCGAGAGCGATGGCTTTATACACTTCAATATGTCAAGCACCTACAGCTTGTGAATTGCAAGTTTGACTCTCAGCACATCAGAATCTGACAATTTCTTTGGGACACGCCGCTGACTTCAAAGGCTGCCACCTTGTCACGTGACTGGGTGAGTGTTAAAATGTCAATTACAGCTTCTTGAAGATTCTTGACGCATGCGCAGTGGGGAGCTGACAGAGTGACAACCCCCTTTGGCGAACATTACAAGAAGATACAATTAATACTGATTTTGTATTCATTGTTTGAATTGTTTAAACAAACACTCAATTACATACAATTAATTGAATGGACAATTATTATTTTCTTTTTGTGATATTAAATTATCCTTTACTTGTTGTGATATTGAATCAAATGATTAGAATAAAGGTAAGCCTCATTAGGACATAGAGAAATAGATTGAGGACCAGCGGGGAATTATAATAAAGATATCGATAACTATTAAGGATACAAAATACCCCCAAAAATTATATCTTAAAATAGTTTGGAGTTGTTGGTCGGTATTTGTGCGTAGAGATTGATTTTCACATTTAGTATTATTTTTTATTTATTTATTTTTGTTCAATTCCGGCAGTTTTAAAAGCGTATATGGATATGAGGACCGCTCAGGGAGAAGTAGGCCACTCCTTGCTTTGAGCGTGACCGGAGTGGACAAACAGTGGCGAAATCCTGTGGTCAAATTATTTACTCATTTGCAAGGTGCTGACACTCGGTGGATATTTCCCCGGGGGCCGCTCCATCATGTCCCGGCCCGACTCACTGACACATACACACATCTACGGGGAGGGTGCCGCGTGGCGAGGAGTTACGCCACGGCGGAGCGTGAGTCTGGTGGCTCTCTATAATCCAGCCACCAGTTACTGCCAAGAAAAAACCTTGATGTCTTCACCAATCACTTTGCCCAGCTCCTATCAACATGATCAAGAGATATAAGGTCAAACCTTCCAGCACTTACTAGCTTCTCCTTACTATTCCCCCCACTATACCCCCCTTACTAGCGCATCCCTACTATCTCCTCCCCACTATATCCCCCTTACTAGCTCATCACTACTATCTCTTCCCCACCATATCCCCCTTACTAGCTCATCCCTACTATCTCCTCCCCATAATATCCCCCTTACTAGCTCATCCCTACTATCTCCTCCCCACTATATCCCCCTTACTAGCCCATCCATACTATCTCCTCCCCACTATATCCCCCTTACTAGCTCATCCCTACTATCTCCTCCCCACTATATCCCCCTTACTAGCGTATCCCTACTATATCCTCCCCACCACATCCCCCTTACTAGCTCATCCATACTATCTCCTCCCCACTATATCTCCCCCTTACTAGCCCATCCATACTATCTCCTCCCCACTATATCCCCCTTACTAGCTCATCCCTACTATCTCCTCCCCACTATATCACCCTTACTAGCGCATCCCTACTATCTCCTCCCCAATATATCCCCCTTACTTGCTCAACCTTACTGTCTCCTTCCCACTGTATCCCCCTTACTACTATCTCCTCTCACCATACCCCCCTTACTAGCTCATCCCTGCTATCTCCTTCTCACTTTATCCCCTTACTAGCTCATCCATACTATCTCCTCCCCACTATATCCCCCTTACTAGCGCATCCCTACTATCTCCTCCCCACTATATCCCCCTTACTAGCTCATCCCTACTATCTCCTCCCCACTATATCCCCCTTACTAGCTCATCCCTACTATCTCCTCCCCACTATATCCCCCTTACTAGCTCATCACTACTATCTCTTCCCCACCATATCCCCCTTACTAGCTCATCCCTACTATCTCCTCCCCACTATATCACCCTTACTAGCTCATCCATACTATCTCCTCCCCACTATATCACCCTTACTAGCTCATCCATACTATCTCCTCCCCACTATATCCCCCTTACTAGCTCATCCCTACTATCTCCTCCCCACTATATCCCCCTTACAAGCTCATCCCTACTATCTCCTCCCCACTATATCCCCTTACTAGCTCATCCCTACCATCTCCTCCCCACTATATCCCCCTTATTAGCTCAACCCTACTATCTCCTCCCCACCATATCCCCTTAATAGCTCAGCCCTACTATCTCCTCCCCACTATATCCCCCTTACTAGCCCATCCCTACTATCTCCTCCCCACTATATCCCCCTTACTAGCCCATCCCTACTATCTCCTCCCCACCATATCCCCTTAATAGCTCAGCCCTACTATCTCCTCCCCACTATATCCCCCTTACTAACTCATCCCTACTATCTCCTCCCCACTATATCCCCCTTACTAGCTCAACCCTACTATCTCCTCCCCACTATATCCCCCTTACCAGCTCATCCCTACTATCTCCTCCCCACTATACCCCCTTACTAGCTCATCCCCACTATCTCTTCCCCACTATACCCCCCTTACCAGCTCATCACTACTATCTCCTCCCCACCATATCCCCCTTACTAGCTCAACCCTACTATCTCCTCCCGACCATATCCCCCTTACTAGCGCATCCATACTATCTCCTCCCCACTATATCCCCCTTACTAGCTCATCCATACTATCTCCTCCCCACTATATCTCCCCCTTACCAGCTCATCCCTAGTATATCTTCCCCATTGTATCCCTCTTACTAGCTAATCTATACTATATTGGATGATTTTATTGGATGATTTTTAACTAAAAAGTAACAGCAGTTTATTTTGTTATTTTACATTTTTGTGCATGGAAGTCATATAAATTTTGACTGTTTTTGAGAGCTAAACAGTATGTTACAAATTCTCCCAAACACTGTCATTTCTTCCCTCGTGTTTGAGCTGTGCATGGATGCGCTATGGCATATATTCTTGATACTAGAGGGCGCCAGCACATCTGGGTTGGCCAAATGGGGTGGTGGGGTCGTAGTTGGTTGGGATGGGATGATGCTTAAGGATTTATGGAATGACTCTTTCCTTTAATAATATAAACGTTCATACCCCAACATTTGCGATTAAGTGTTATTGCTCATCACATATCCTCTACATTAATTTCTGTGCCAATTGAAAGTAAATGAGTCTTCAGCTAAAATCCAAAACGTCCATTGTCCATTGTTTAGCTGACCAGCGTTCAAGTGCAAACACCTGCTTAGTAAAGTTTTGCTAACAATAGGGCACCTTCAGATTGGGACAATGGAGTGATTTTGCTTTCGGAGGCCTGTTTGTCCATTAATGTTTGTCCACTGGTTCATATGCTTATATGAGTACATCCAGCACTTGGCACTTAACAGCAAAATACAAAAACCATGGTTAGTATATTTGGGTTGATTTTAATGAGATAGTTTGACTGTATCACTTTCGTGGCCACATATCATCTAATCGTACCGCAAACCTCTGTAAAATTTATCACAGCTTTTGGGCACATATTAATGCGACGTCAAAGACATGGGTTAGAGGTCAGGGACTGGACACAAAAGTCACAGACTAGACGCAGGTCATAGATTAGTGCCCTACTTATGTATTCCTCCCATGAAAATTATTATTTTTGGTAATTGTATTCCTCTCTCAAGGAACAGTTCGGTATGTTGAAAATGTAAACATTTGCAGAGCTCATAATGAAAAGTGCTGCGAAATTTTTCATCAAAACCGATGCCTTAAAATCACAGCTTTGGGACAAGATTTTACATATTTCTAGCTTCCAAATGAAACTATGACATGGCAATATGTGAATAAATTCGAGGTTGTAATAGAGGTTTCGTGAAAACTTTTTTATTGGATTAGCTTGTAACAGAAATGCACTTCCATGACCGCGGCAATGGCACAGTCACCCAAAGTGACCTCTCTTTGACCTGACCTAATTCTCAGGAGATGATTCAGTCGTCTGAAAATGTATGTCCTATCAGATCCAAGGCTTAAACGTTTGACACTTATTTGGATTGATAAGTTAATTTGAGTTTTCAAAATTGAGAAATTCAGATCTGTAAATATAAACCAAATATTAACAGAAACATCTTTGAAATTTAAATAATTATGTTGAACTTTGTATTCTTATGCCCGAGTTTATTATGATACTAACCTGTTATGTCCTTCTAGCAATTATAAGATAATTTCTTGTTCATGATTGGTCCCCTTTAACGGAAGCACTTATATGATGTGATGATGAGACATACAACGCTTAAACGGGTTCTCATTGTAACTAAGATTTTTTGCTCGCGTTTGTTTTGACTTTAGGTCTGAATGTTCGAGGTTTTGATATGATTAAGCTGTAAGTCTATGGAGCTTACCCCGATTATCGGTCCATGGCGGCCATGTTTTGGCTCAATAATTCTGCTTACACCGTCAGATGTCGCTTTTGTTTGAGAAGTGATTTGTGAGTGTGTGGTAGAGTAAGAAGATTTTGCCTTGGGTTTTTTTGCCTTGGGATTTTGCACTTTCACGAGCTTGATTTTTTAAAATCAACACTTGTTTGTGATTTGAAGTGTTTTTGTTGAGTATATTGCAACAATTCATATACCAAACAAAAAAGGGCAAAAAATGTATAAAAATCATCAATCATGATGTTTCAGTTTTTTGCTTTCTCCACGGATCTGAAATGGCTGTTTGTGACCCTTTCAGTAACTTAATATTTCTTTGCTGTAAACTTATAGCATGTTGTATGACTGGTCTCTCGAGAGAGCTATCCACGCTTACTTGTACAAAAAATGGCTTCACGTTACTGCACTTTGAGCCCTGGTTGTAAATCAGGGCATTTCTGACACCTAAATAATAAGCTATGAAGGTTGTTTATCTTAAGGTTGAACCAAAGTTTACCTAGGATGTTGATTAAATGCAAGGTGGTACGGATTATTTTTATTCCCAAGGTGACCCCTTGAATCATTTGGGGCTTCTAAAATTCTGCAAGACACTTGAATCATGATCGGCAGGTAGTCTTAACCCCCTTGTTAGATATTGATCATCCATTTTCTGCCTGATTATTTAATTCATCCCCCGGGCCAGGAGATAGGGGGTAATCTCACACCAGCCTGGTCTGGCTGAGAACGGCAGTTTGCAGCATCTTGCTTTGATCCGATAAGCTTGTTGCTGTAGAGATAATGGCGGTGTGTGTATTACCTACAACCTGGCCGATACATCGCACCTACCTTAGGCCACGCACGCTACACGCACCACAACCTGGCCGATACATCGCACCTACCTTAGGCCACGCACGCTACATGCACATTACACGCACCACAACCTGGCTGATACTTCGCACCTTCCTCTGGCCAGGCACACTACACGCACATTGCACGCATCACAACCTGGCTGATAAATCGCACCTTCCTCTGGCCACACACGCTACACGCACATTGCACGCACCACAACCTGGCCGATAAATCGCACCTTCCTCTGGCCACGCACGCTACACGCACGTTACACGCACCACAACCTGGCCGATACATCGCACCTACCTTAGGCCACTCACGGTACATGCACATTACACGCACCACAACCTGGCCGATACATCGCACCTTCCTCTGGCCACGCACGCTACACGCACGCTACACGCACGCTACACGCACGCTACACGCACGCTACACGCACGCTACACGCACGCTACACGCACGCTACACGCACGCTACACGCACGCTACACGCACGCTACACGCACGCTACACGCACGCTACACGCACCACAGCCTGGCCGATACATCGCACCTACCTTAGGCCACGCACGCTACACGCACATTGCACGCACCACAACCTGGCCGATACATCGCACCTACCTTAGGCCACGCACGGCACATGCACATTACACGCACCACAACCTGGCCGATACATCGCACCTTCCTCTGGCCACGCACCACAACCTGGGTGATACATCACACTTTCCTCTGGCCATGTACGTTATACGCACCTCAACCCAGCCGTTATATCACATAACAACCTTCCTTAGGCCACGCATTTTACACGCACATTACATGCACCACAACCTTGCTGATACTTTATTCGGGACATGCAGGTTACATGCACTGGGGCATCTTATTGATATAAATGAAAATATAGTGATTAGGCGACCAAGTGATTCGAATATCATCATGTTTTCCCCTGAATTTGAACTCGTTCTGAAACTAGATAATTTTATTTGAACTGTTCGATCAAATAATTCCCATTTAAAGATTTTTTACATGATCCTAAATTTTATCAATCTCTTATCATAATAAGTATGTAAAAGATCTTTTATAAATCAGTTCGAGCTCTAAATATATTCCAAAAAAGATATGAAAACTTGAAAACTAAGTGTTGACACAAAGGTTTGCCTGCAGTGACACCGTGTTGGTGCATCTAGTGTGCGTGGTGCTGGGTGAAGATTTTGGGCGGAGTTGTACGGGGCGACGTGTTTCTGCCGGCTTTTTTCCTAGTGCTCCTACTTTGCGGGACTCCCCGCCTCGTCTGATATAACTTTTCAGCACTGCAAATATCAGCTGATACCGACAGCGTATATCCTTCACATTATGTAGCAACTCCGGGAAAACAGTCTGCAATCTTGCAACATTTGGATCGTGTTATATTTTACTCTAACTTTACTTTTAAACATGAACACTTCTTATCTTATCTCAACTAAGGATGTGGATTAAGCACTTTGTATACAAATCTGAGAATGTCGAGAAAAAAGGCCGTTATTAATCTGGAACAATGGGCGAGCTAATTGTGAAATTCAACAACGCCCTGTGATATAGCGTAACCGTATTTGCATAACCCTGTGATTTAGCAAAACCGCATTTGCTTCAGAAACAAATATCTTCAGCATGGAATATAAAATACAATTGTTTTATCTTATCATAACTTTGGATATTATTTGCGGCAGAAGTGTTCCTCTTATATTTAGGAATCTTCATGTAAAAGAGCATCATGTTTTAAAACGATCTTTACCAACACAAGGTCAAGGTCATCTATTGAAAGGTCAAGGTCATAAACATCATCATATAGACCAATTCGAGGCAGGTCGTCCGGAACAGGAAGTGTGGCTGGATGATTTCACCAAGGTCAGTAGAAAGGTCAAGAACATGTTTTTGTTTTGTTTATATTGTATTTTACATTGTTTTGCCTTTTCTTCACACACACACACACACACACAAATAAACCATAATTATAACACCACTATGTTTATTTGATGCATGTTTTTTTGTCATTGACTTTTGGACTTAAAGACAAAATTCTTTCTGAAAAAATATAAACGATTGCCACGACCTCCACGAGCTATAACTTTTTTGAACGTAGGAAATGAATAGGAGAAAAGAATTTCTGATATTTTCAATATATATATATCGTGTGCGAAGATATGCTTATGAGTAGATATGAGAAGATATTTGGAAAATTTTGTTATATATTTATATTTACATGATTATCCGACAGTCAATGACAATACATCAGTCTTTTATAGCAAAATATTTCTGATAGATCGAAATATCATGTTATAAGAAAATTAACAAAGAGAAATGGGCAATGTTACATATTCTCTGATACTTGGAATTCCCCTGGATCTTATCCAGATAATGTGAATCCGGATCTGACATTCAAAGTTGGTTGAACTTTGTTGAGATGTGGTCCAGTTGCGCCACCTACTGTCTGAAACTACTCTGAGATTTCTCACATTAATGATAGATCATCAAATGGGCCGACCATTTATTATTCATGGGATCTATTGCCTCAAATAAAAACTATGAACAAACTTAATCTAACAGAAGCGCTTTTAAGAACATACAAACCATTCTTAAACGTTACATATCGTATCACCGTAATTGGTGTAAGTAGTTGGAATATCTGAGAGCAATAATAACAGTTCTATTGCTCTTAATTTATATTCATCCAATGTAGCTTTCCCCAAGAGTAGAATGGTCTGTCCTTTGATGAGTAATCCCCCCTGTCACGGACCATCACTTAGACAGGTTTGATGGTCAGATAAACATACTTAGATCCCTAGCACCGTCTGCTGTACCCAGTACCGTATATACACAATTTACATGTCTAATTCCTTTGTGTCTGGCGCGTAAATTCCAGAATCAGGATAAAGCAAAAAGGCGATAACTGACAAGAAACTGATTATAAATTGGGAGGGGATTTAATGGAGGCAAGACAAAAAAACAAACAAAAAACAAAAAAACAGGACATTTATTTTCTTTGAATTGAATCAAATCAAGCAAGGTCATATTCAAGAATACTTGGGGAAAATGAAGCAGATTAAGAATTTAAGTGCACCATTAAGTGCCTCGCTAAGTGCCCCGCTAAGTGCCCCCCTAAGAGTCCACCCTTCACCTTGACAACATTGGAGTGAGCAAGCTAGGGTTAGTGACAGGACACCGCCCAGACATTTCCGAGAAACATCTGCAGTTATATCGCCGGTTGCCAGCAATCACACATTGATGTGCCCACAATAATATACAGCAGAGATCAGTGCCACCTGGGGGAGAGACAAAAATGTCACTGAGGTGGTGAACTCTAAGTCAGGGGTGTGAACAGAACAGGGGGGCCAAGTTACAGCTCTGGGTTGTGAACAAAACAGGGGGGCCAAGTTACAGCTCAGGGGTGTGAACAGAACAGGGGGGGGGGAAGTTACAGCTCAGGGGTGTGAACAAAATAGGGGGGCCAAGTTACAGCTCAGGGGTGTGAACAAAATAGGGGGGCCAAGTTACAGCTCAGGGGTGTGAACAAAACAGGGGGGCCAAGTTACAGCTCAGGGGTGTGAACAAAATAGGGGGGCCAAGTTACAGCTCAGGGGTGTGAACAAAATAGGGGGGCCAAGTTACAGTTCAGGGGTGTGAACAAAATAGGGGGGCCAAGTTACAGCTCAGGGGTGTGAACAAAATAGGGGGGCCAAGTTACAGCTCAGGGGTGTAAACAGAACAAGGGGGGGGCAAGTTACAGTCATGTGCATTTTTCCAGGCCCAGGGGTGTGAGCAGCATATGGGGGTTAAGTTTGTTATGTGCTTTATTCCAGGCCCAGGGGTGTGAACAGAACAGGAGGGTAAATTTACAGTCATGTGCTTTATTGCAGGCCCAGGGGTATTAACACAACAGGAGGGCTTTATTCCAGGCCCAGGGGTGTGAACACAACAGGAGGGTAAAGTTACAGTCATGTGCTTTATTCCAGGCCCAGGGGTGTGAACACAACAGGAGGTTAAAGTTACGGTCATGTGCTTTATTCCAGGCCCAGGGGTATTAACACAACAGGAGGGCTTTATTCCAGGCCCAGGGGTGTGAACATAACAGGAGGGTAGAGTTACAGTCATGTGCTTTATTCCTGGCCCAGGGGTGTGAACACAACAGGAGGGTAGAGTTACAGTCATGTGCTTTATTCCTGGCCCAGGGGTGTGAATACAACAGGAGGGTAACGCTACAGTCATGTGCTTTATTGCAGGCCCAGGGGTGTGAACACAACAAGAGGGTAAAGTTACAGTCATGTGCTTTATTGCAGGCCCAGGGGTGTGAACACAACAAGAGGGTAAAGTTACAGTCATGTGCTTTATTGCAGGCCCAGGGGTGTGAACACAACAGGAGGGTAAAGTTACAGTCATGTGCTTTATTGCAGGCCCAGGGGTGTGAACACAACAGGAGGGTAAAGTTACAGTCATGTGCTTTATTGCAGGCCCAGGGGTGTGAACACAACAGGAGGGTAAAGTTACAGTCATGTGCTTTATTGCAGGCCCAGGGGTGTGAACACAACAGGAGGGTAAAGTTACAGTCATGTGCTATATTGCAGGCCCAGGGTGTGAACAAAACAGAAGGGTAAATTTACAGTCACGTGATTCATTTCAGGCCCAGGAGTGTCAACATATGAGCCTAAAGTTACAGTCATGTACTTTATTCCAGACTCAGGGGTGTGAACAAAACAGGAGGGTAAATTTACAGTCACGTGATTCATTTCAGGCCAGGGGTGTCAACACAAGTTACAGTCATGTACTTTATTCCAGACTCAGGGGTGTGAAAACAACAGGAGAACAAAGTTACAACCATGTGCTTTATTTGAAAGGAATATTTTCGTTATCACAGACAAAGACATCAAAATGTTTGAATTAAATATACTTATTATTCATATCATAGGAGTGAATTTTTTTCCTTGGTCTTTGGGGGGCGAGAACCCTCCTCGCTTCCAAGCTGCATTTCAACTCTATATGTACGTGTGTATATTGTTGAAAAAGTAGGTACGAAAAAAAAAGCCCCCAGCATAATTTGTTAATCTCTGACATGAGCCTCCGGGTCTATTGTCACTCTCCTCCAGCAGTCATCGAGGGCCGGACTGTGGAGTGTGGCTAAAATACACACACATAATTGAACACAACCTGGGGTCATGAACAGGATATGTACATGGGGAGGATTTAAGGTATAACAGACATAAACACACCCAGGGTGAGGATGAGAATAGGTGCAGAGGTGGTGGACTGAAGGCTGATGGGAGAACACAGGTGTACTCAGATCCGACCGTCAGAGGGCACCACGGATATAAGATATGTTTCCACGCGGGAAAGGTGCGAGTTCACGGCAACCTCCTGGGAGCTACGTCATGATATGCATCTCTGAAAAAATGAACTTATCTAAATGAAAACTTTATGATGCAAAAGCTACGATATGCATATGAGATGAACTTACCTAAATGAAAAAAAAACAAACAAACAAACAAACAAACAAACAAAAAAAACACAAAAAAAAAACATATTAAGATTTTAATGGCGCAGTAACTAACTAACGCTTATTCAGCAAATGCCAGTCTTTTCAGAAATAAGAATCCCAAGAAGTCCCCGGTATTCGACTGTGAGCACTCGCCCCTTTTGACCCCGCCCCAAGCACGGCGAGGACAACTGTGGTGATAACATACCAACAGACACACAACCTGGGATAAATGCAGCGCGAACTCCAATGATCCCACGGGGTAACACAGACATTACCTGAGTCTGACTTCTTTTTCTACCGCAGTTCCATCTCTTTAAAATGATAATATATATTAAGATTTACGAGTGAATCTTTGGCAGTTGATATGAATGAAGGAAAAATATTCATCTCCTGTTTGTGATACTTATCCACATGTAATAGCATTCTAAATCCGTTTTGAATAACTCTCAGGGATCTGAAATAGAAAATATGTTTATCCCAGCTCCGACATTGTACTAGTTTTGACTAAAAAAAAACAAAAAACAAAAACAAAAAAAAAACATGACAAGTGAAAGATATTCAAGTGAGACATATTCTCGGGAAAAAACGTGTCTTGTTCAGCTTTCAGCACCACAAACCAGGGCCTGGAAAATACAAATACATGGCGTTAATCAGGTCACGACACTTATCCTTGATTTAAAAAAAAAATGATAAAAAGGAAAGATAAACTTCTGAAAATTTGAAAACAAATCACAAAACAGTGCACAAGAATAGAAAATAATTTTTTAAAAGAAGAAAAAAAAAAGGATTGGGTCCAACTGTGTTGGTCGGGCTGCAAGCCGTTACCTATTCACAGGCGCTATCCCACTACTGCCCGACGCGGGGACTTTTGCCTGCTGCGTCTCCGCCCTGGGCCGGTTCATCCCTCCTTAGACAACCTGGTGGCCCTAGCCTCCGCCGAGGTCACCATATCGACGCCGAGCTTAGTGCGGACACCCGATCGACATAGTGCAGCGACAAGCAGGTCCCCCGACCTCAAGCCGTCCACCAACCCAGGCCTCCAAGTAGCAGGATTACAGGAGCACGCCACCACTCCCAGCCGGGAAATCATGTGTTAATTCTTCAAGTGATTAGTGCTCGTATATGGCAGCACTGGTTTCCTGTTCCTCTACTTGATTGATTTAACACGAGGGGGCACTAACAGTCGCTTTCTTGCTTAAAGGAGAATGGTACCCAAATAAATAGTTACAATTGAATTGTACTTTATCGAGATTTTGCTGACACATACGTGTTTCATATACTGGTTGTTACAAAATACACAATTGCTATCTTTATGAATTCATATTGAAATAATGAATGAATGAGCAAATTTGCAGAGCGAAAAAACGAAAGACAGGGATCATAAATTAAGCACACCCACCATAAAGGCCAAGGATCACCATGCAGGAATAACTTCTGGTCACACGTATTTGACATTATTGACCAAACATGAAATAATTGAACAGACCTTAACTATCTTGTGATATTAATTCATTGTATTAAATTTTTGTGTAACAAATTACGTTCAGAAAAAAAAAAAAAAAAAAAAAAACTTATCAGTTTTGGACGTTGAGAAAAATAGGGAGACAGCTATGGACGTGATAAATTTTGATAAACTAATAAAATTGCATGCTGTTAATAAATGTTTGTTTCTACTATGAACCAAGCTTGTATTTCTACAAAGGTTTCTCATGTATGACTGATTTAAGGAACATTAACACACCAGGTGGCAGCTTGGCCCACAGTGGCTGATCCAGGTGGGGGGGTTTTGGGGGCTGAAGCCCCCCGGGGGTCTGTGGCTAGGGGGGCTTTTGGGAACTGGACCCCCCCCCACTTTTTTTCAGAGCACATTTGAGTACCCCGGGGTAAAAAAAATCCTGGATCCGCCCCTGGCCCACTCGAGCAGGGAGAATTAAGGGAATAAGGAAAAGTAGTTTCTGGTGTATGTGGCAGAATAAATATAAAGAGCTGAGGAGGTGTCTGTACTTTATATTATCACATCTTTTATGTTTCAGGATTTTTTGTATGAAATGCAGGCAGACTCCACTGGGGGCGGGAAAGGATTGACAAGTCAAAAAAGTAGTTCCTTACCACAAGACACAGCAGCCCCAAGATGCCCGCCCCCACCTGAACACGTGCCGAGCTTTGGCTGTGATGCGGCTAAGTGTCACTCAGACAGAGAGTGTCCCTCCGCCCACAGCAAGTGCTGTTATAACGGCTGTACATTCACCTGTCTACTCACCATGCCAGCACCATCAGGTTTCTATAGCAACTTTTATACATTTTTGAAAATTTTTCATCATTTATCTGTAAATTATGTTTCTATTTGTTTCCACTGAAGACTTGAATGTCATTTTGTTGTTTCAGTTGTTGATTGGCTGAAAGAACCACCTCGACGCTTACAATCAGGTAAAACAATTCATCTTACTTCATATTTTTTTTTATTTTCAAGTGATTTATTATTGCATTCTTTATGGTTACATGTTTTGTTCAATTTTAATTTTTCTTTCCAGGAAACTCTTGGCTGGTTCCAGGGCCTGAGGAACATTCACAAGGTAATAAATAACAGTAATAAAACATTTATTCAATTAAGTTTCACATCATATATGTAATTATTGCATCAATTCTGTGATCCCTATGCATGGATTGTTTGACATATGTATTTTTCTCATGCTGATGTAATAAACCTTATATTATATTACTCTGAGAATACACTTTTAAGCATTCATGAAATAAGGTATTCAAGCACCTTTTCCTTGTATAATATAAATGTTTATACCCCACACACGTGTACATGTGACCACCTAGTTGTAAAAAGAGTACAGCCAGTACTACTTGGCGCTTTCAGCAAAACACAATAGCCATGGTTGGTGTATTTTGGTTGATTTTAGTGATATAGCTTGGTTGTATCACAGTTTCATGGCCACATATCATTCAAACATACCCCAAACCTCTATAAAATTGCCTGTGACCTCTGTGATTTCACGAATGCTTAAAGCCTTTTTTTGAGCTGTGTTGGCCTGTTGCAGTTGAGCCCTGCAGTACAAGTCACATGACAGGTGAAGATGACCTCCTCTGCCCTCATGGCTTCATCTGCCACATTGAGAACATAGGAGACATCACTCACGGAATCCCCAACAGGGGGCGGTGTGTCAAGGAGCATACCAGCATACAAGGTATTATCTAAAACACTAAAATTTCTCTCTAAGCTTGAGGACTTTTTATCACAAATAATTAATCCTATTCTTAATTCAAATATTGTGAAGCTAGTTTTGCTGATGTTTTTATTTTTTTATGATTCAGAGGCAGGGAGATTGTTTAAAATAAAAGCAGAGAGCACAGGTGAAGATGAACAGAATAAGGATGTATGTATCTATGACAGTAAGATCATAGCAGAGGGAGCAACATTCTGGTATGATAGACATCCATGGTATGTTTCAGTCTCTTTTGTATCTTTCTATATACACACACAACTAGATTTACATCAAATGAAATGTCAACAAGGTTGCCAAGCCACCCTTCCTGACATTCTAGATGGATTTGGAATATAAGCAAACCAAGAAAAAAAAGATAGTAACAAAATCAAGAAAAAACTTTTTTTTGGGGGGGGGGGGGGGGGGTAATAGAATTACCTACATGTATTGAAGATTTAATTTTGTGTTTTCAGCTCATGCACTGATGCTACTATCATGTGTCGGGTAGGATCAAAGACTGACCAGCCCACGCCGACAGGCTGATCTCTTCGATAAATGACAACTTTACTGCTTCTCAAGTTTAAAGACTATTTACCAAGGAAGTTAAAGAGATATGGCTTAAAAGTTAAAGAATATAAGAGTAATTGAGAAAAAATAAAATATATAAAAATCAATAGAGACCTTTGTGGTTATAATGGCATTTCTCAGATAACATGTCTGTAACATGTTTTACGATTTTACATATTACTTTTAAAGAAAGAGAATAATGATGAAAATATTTAGAAATTGGAATAATTTTAAGTTGGATAAATTGGCAAACATACATCGTAATTGAGAACAACCACGAAGATTATTCATAGAAGTAAATATAAAGTCAAAGATCCAATATTCTATAGTATACAGGATTTTTGGCAATGGAGGAACTTTTGGCAATTCCCAATGGATCTGATAAGGTTTGTTGGTTGCATAACATGAACACTAAATGTCTGGTTGTGTGTGACCTTCACATGTGCTATTGTTCACTGTAAAAGTTTAAGTGGTGTATGCAAGAGAATATTTCACTTCTTACTGAAATAAAATAATTGTCCAAATTAAAAGTTTGTTACAATTTATTTGTCTATGTGTCTATTTCTATATGATAGAGATCCCGATGCAAAGATTTAAATACATTTAAAGAGATTCGTTTAAAAATACCCCTGACCTAAAAAGAAACCAAAGATTAATCTTTAGCAATGAGAGCTTACAAGCTGCAGCAAAAAATATAATATTGGTTAGAAATGGCAAGAGAATAAATGATAGCAATCGCGCACCTATAACTTTGGCTGAAAAATTGAATTTTACGGATTAGATTTGTTAATATATATGCATATGATTGAATTGTTATGAAAATCACACACTGTGACCTCACCTACATCAAAATGTCCACTTGTATCAGAGGTAGTTCACACACACACACACACACACACACACACACACACACACACACACACACATAGACACACACACACACACACACACTCCCTTCCATTATCTGGGTCTAAATATTCAATACAAGAGAGAGTGCATTGAGAATTGGATGGGAGTCTGGCGGTGTTCACTCTCGTGGCAACATCTCCCGACTTCAGTTGAAAAATTTCTTGGAAACTTTTTGACTTTAATGGCAGTACAGCTATTAATTTTTTAGGAAATCTTTTGACCACCTCTACGGCAGAGCACTCGCCTTCCCTGCACACGCCTTGAGCGTGGGAGGCAGTGCCTTAACCCCTGCTTGAGGTATATTCACTATCATTCAATAATTGAACTTTGTTCAATATTTTTTGGTTTTCACGTATAAGTATGCACTAACAAACACACCACACCAACAAACGAACCCCTGAAGCTTACGGTTACTTTCCCGAAGGTAGAAAAGGCTGTATCCTGACCGTGCCTTTTCTATTAGCGGGATTGTTGAATTAATAGCCAAGGGGCCGTATCATGATCTATACACACTTATTTTAGGATAGAATTAGGCAGATTTTCACATATTCACATAGAAATAGGCAGTTCATATAGGTATATAGGCAGAATGGCTGAAACTGGTGGCTTGATTATTTCAAGCCATTAGTCACAGCTCAGTGAACATGCAACACTAGGCAATTGACCCCATTCAATCAAACTTGGAAGTTTTTCACACCCACTCAGTGAATATGTTACACTAGGCAATTGACCCAATTTCATCAAACTTGAAAGTTTTTCACACCAACAGACAGACCAAACATGAAAATAGCTAGCATTCCCCCCTCACCCACTTCACCTAACCTCACTTTACTGCAGAAGTTCACTCTACTGCAGAAGTCCTCCTCTATCCCAGAGAAGGCCATGATGACAGTTCTGAGGGCTAGTCCTTCTCAGGACAAACCCGCTGAACTGCCTGCAGTAGAAACAACCCCGCCACAGGCTAAGAAAAGCCCATACCATTCACTCACTATCTCCCCCCCAAAGATGAAATTAGTTCAGCTTGCTCCTCCCACTCAGACACCACTGAAAAGGATAGCAGACTTCTCGTCCTCTTCAGAAGAGGAAGTGTCTGGATTTTGGCAGTTGCCAAAAACACGTAAAAAAGCCAAGCAGCCCAAAAAGGCCCTACATTTTGAAAGAATGACCCCTAATTGCAATGCAGTAGCTGCTTTTGATGAGGTAGAGGACTACGATTTTGATAATGAGGTTTCCTCAGTCAGAACAGAGAGGTCCAAATCACTCTCACTCACCCCAGGAACAACAGTTACCACAGATGACCTTTCTGAAATAGAGTTTCCCCACATTACTGCTAGCAAATCCCCATACACCAAGTCCTCCACCCCTCTTGTCATTGCCCATCCAGAACTTGTTATTGATACAGGAAAAAAGACTCCTTCCAAGACCCCTGCCAAGCCCACGACCTCCACCCCCCGCCCAGCCACACGAACTGTGCCAAAACCTACCCCTACTCACAAAACAACAAAGACTCCCTCTACCAGCTCCCTTCCCAAGTTCAAGCTGAACACTAGTAATATCTCTGACACATATCAATTGACCAAAGCCTTGGATGACGTTAGGCCTGGCCTACAGTTCACTGCCCACCCCAACGCAAAAGGTGAATTCATAATCTGCCCAAAATCCCCCAGTACAGTAACTATGCTGGGAGGCATCACTCATCTCAAAGGCAAAGCTGTCAATTTAAGTGAATTAAATCCCAACACAAAGCCCACTAAGGCAGTAGCACTGAGAGTTCCCATATATATATCCACTGAGGCTTTCCTTGACCTTCCCCACGTACTTCACGCAAAAAGATACACTTTCAATGACAAACCCACTTCAAAAGTTGAGATCACTTTCGAAGGTCCTCCCCCTGCCTCTGTCACTCTCAATCATCTTGGTACCTTTAACCTCGAGCAGTTTAGGACTGAGCCACGTAGGTGCAGAAATTGTCAATCTTTTGGACACATAGCTACCTTCTGCAGAAACTCAGCAGTCTGTGGCATCTGTAGCAAAAAACACGACACCGAACAGTGCCTTGTCAAACTCAGAAATAAAGAACAGGTTGCTCCTTGTTGTCCAAACTGTCACAAAAAGCATCATGCTTGGAACAAAAGATGTCCTGAGAGGCTAAACAGAATTTATGCGCAAAACAAGCCAAAACTTCAACAAGTGCGCCCCCTGATGACCATTCCCACCCATCCTCCTTCTAGGACCTCACCCCCTGCCCTCCAGCCTGCCCCCCAGCCTGCCCCCCAGCCTGCCCCCCAGCCTGCCCCCCAGCCTGCCCCCCTGCCTGCCCCCCAGCCTGCACCCCTGCCTGCCCCCCAGCCTGCCCAATGGCCAACCAAAAAGGCCAAGCCAGGCCAGCAGGTCAAAAACCCTGCCAAGAAGTCCACAAAAAACACTACCCCCACACGCCCCCTACACCCACTCCCACCCCCACCCAAAATCAAGAACCCCCCAACCGTGAACTCTCGTGTGAACCTGACCCCCACCCCTGAACCCACCCCTGAACCCACCCCAGGGCCCAGCAAAATGACAGTTTCCCTTCCGACATCTGACTCTCCCTTACCAGAAAATGATAGAACTGACGTTCCACTGACTCAAAGCATCCCTCCCACATCATCAGCCGCACACAATCCTTTACCGCTGTGTGCGGTTCCTGTTAATACTGTGAATGCCTCCCTTGTTCAGGCCCTGTCACATTTAGCCACAGTCACTCAAGAGGTCAGAGACATATCTAGATCAATAGTAAATCTCCTCATAGAAATTTCGGCCAAGTTAAATTCACAGAAGTAAGTCAGAATCTGAAAATCATTAACTGGAACTGCTTCTCACTAAAATCCAAAATTGCCACCCTCAAAGCCTGCATTGGGACAGATGATCCAGACATCATTACCCTCCAGGAAACTTTAGACAAGAAAGATTCTCCCCCCAAAATCAATGGATACACACCCTACACTGAAAAAAGTGAAAATAATAGGAAAGGTCTCGCAATATACGTTAGAAATAAAATTCCATCCAAAAAGATAATTTATCCTCTTAACTGTGGGACAGGCATAGAAGTGCTAGCCATAGAGATCACCCTCTCCACAGGTCCTGTCCTTATATATAATATATACTCCAATCCCAACCCATTCCACCAGGGCAAAATAGATCTCACCAATCTGGCAAGAGTTGCAAGCTCACAATCCATTGCTGTGTTAGGTGATTTCAATGCCCATCACCCCATTTTGTATTCCAAATATTACAATCATAATGGCCATCACATCAATGCCCTCCTCAATGACACTGATGAATTGTCCCTGCTAAATGATGGTACGCCCACTCACATTAGAGGACACTGTTTAGACCTTACCTTTGTGTCCTCAGCCCTTACCCAACTTGCTAAATGGGGAGTACACCCCACCCTAACCAGTGATCACTATGGTACCACTCTCTTGCTTGACATTCCACACATCCCACCCCCTCCTCCACCCCCACCCAAGTGGAACGTTAGGAAAGCTGACTGGGACAAGTTTCAAAAGACAATATCTGACTGGTATGACCAATTTGTCCTACCACAGGACATAGACGAACACTCAGAGGCAGTCACGCAGGCTCTTACATTAGCGGCTAATGAAGCCATCCCTTTAAAGAAAGCAACAGGTACCCATCATACAAACTACTGGTACTATAATCCCACAATAGCTGAGTATAGGAATAGGCTAAATAGGACCAGGAAGATATATAGAAAATATCCCACCCCACACAATAGGCAAATGCTCAGGGAGGTTAGCAAACACCTGCAGGAGATCTGCAGGGGTGCCATGCGTAGTAAATGGGAAGAGTGGTGTGAATCTTTCAATGAGCACACATCTCTCACTGAGCTCTGGAAGAAATTGAAAGTTTCTAGTGGCAAGAAAATCTCGCCCATTCCAGACCATCCCAATCCCAGCATGGAATCAGAAAGACTTGCAGCCATGTTTGCCAGCAGGGCCTCGTCAGATAATCTGTCACGAAGCATTAGGCTCAAACAAAACGAATTGCTTAGTGGCAGGGACAAAATCATTAGTGAGGCTTGCCAGGCAACACACAGAGCAGACATTCCCTTCACAATACAAGAACTTTTCAATGCTAGGAAGAAAGGTAGAGACACTGCCACAGGTTCAGATAAGATCACATACAGTATGATCAGCAACGCAGGCACAGCTGGGCAAATGATGATATTAGATCTCATAAATGCCTCATATCAAGCTGGCCAGCTCCCGTCGAAGTGGAAGCTTGTTGACATACAGCCCATCCCCAAGCCCAAAGAACCCACCAAGCCTAGGCCGATCTCGCTCACGAGTTGCATATGCAAAACAATGGAGAGATTAGTACTAAACCGGCTGCTGTATGAACTAGGGCCCTTTCACCACAACATCTTCGGGTACATTAAGGCAGTCAGCACCACCCACAGTATAGCCACACTGCTTTCCATCATCACGACAGGTCAAAGCATTGCCATCTTTTTAGACCTTGAGAAAGCCTTTGAGTTAGCCAGCCCAAAAGCAATTTTATCCACTTTAGCCAGCAAGGGCATCAAAGGCAAGCTACTTGCCTGGGTTGCTTCCTATCTCACAGGCAGGAAAAGTAGGGTGCGCTATCAGGGAACTTATAGTGCTTATCATGCTCACGAGAACGGCACGCCCCAAGGTGGTGTCCTGTCCCCCACTTTATTCAACATCCTCATGAGCAGATTAGTCTCCCTCAAATTCCCCCCAGGTGTACAGCTGCTTTGCTATGCTGACGACTTGGTATTGACAGTCACAGGTAAGGGATTGACCCTCAAAGCTCAGAACTCGCTAGACATCCTATCTAGAGAATGCACAAACTTAGGGCTCAAGATATCTGCCTCCAAAACAAAAGCAATGTGCATCAAAATGAACACACCCAGCTCACAGCTCCAAATTCAGGGCCATGCCCTGGATTGGGTCCCTGTGTATCAGTATCTGGGGGTGTGGATAGATAGCGCCTTTAACATGCACTGTCAGGTCAATTACCTCAAGGAAAGATGCCAAAAGAGAATAGATGTCATGAGAGCCCTTTCTTCCATCAAGATAGGCCCCAAAAGTGAGATTCTCAGACTCTACTATTTAGCCACTACACGTAGCCTAATAGACTATGCCACACCACTGTTAGCATTTGCCTCAGATAGTGCAGTACAGCAGGTTGAGGTCATACAAAACAAAGCCCTCAGGCTCATATTAGGTGCCCCGTTATGGACTAAAACTGAGAATTTACAACTTGAGTCAGGCATCCCAGCTGTCCGAGTTAGAATAGCTCAGACCACAGCATGCTTCTTAGCCAAGGTTATGCACTCCCATGTAGTAACACCTCTTAGGAAAAGTACCAAGATAGCCCTCGGTGATGGTGGCAAAATGCCCTCCAGGAGAAATCACTGGGCCACCAGGGCTGCTTCCCTAGTGCTAGGGTTTAGAGATGGACTAGTATTACACAAAGGTGCAGACACTCCAGCCTCCAACTATGTCATCCCTCCACCCTGGAAGCCACTCCCGTATAGCATTACATACATGCCTATGGCCAGCAAGAAATCAGACCTAGATAGGGCAGACATGCTCAGACAGGCTCATGCATCCATAGATATTGTTCGCCCCCCGGGAGCAACAGTGTACTACACTGATGGCTCAGTTCAGGAAGATGGCAGGTCAGGCTCTGGTTATTGTCAGGAAGGTAGACAGGAATTATGGAGAAATAGTGACAATTGCTCAACCCTGCAGACTGAGCTCATTGCCATTTCATTTGCCCTCCTAGATGCCCTTCACAACAAGACAGGTCCAGTACTAGTAATCACAGACTCACAGTCATCCCTCAAAGCACTAGAGAAAGGTCACCCCTTAGACAATGTTAAGCTCATCACGGGAGTTTATGTTACCCTGTATAAGTTACAATCAGACAATAGGGCTGTTGTGCTACACTGGATCCCCAGTCACATTGGACTTGAGGGTAATGATATGGCAGACGAGGCTGCGAATGCAGGCTCCAAGCTATCCAAGATATCAGCCCATGTCCTCCCCTCTCTTAGCCAGACCAGACGACTTTTTGTCTCTGACTCAAAGGAAAGGCACTATCTCAGGCACAAATACAGTGTACCCGGTTCAGGAACTGCCAGATGGTATGCCATAGCCACTAGATACATGCCACTCCCCAGACTAGCTGAGAACCACAGATCCCTACAGGTCTCCATGCATAGACTTAGACTAGGCTACAAGTGCACTTGGGAATTGTTAGGAGATATGGATAGAGCCTGCGAGCATTGTAGTAGGCCCACCAGTAAACCACTGTGGCACTACCTGCTAGAATGCTTTTACACAATGCCTCTTAGACAATATGACAATAGAGTATATGATGTGGAAGATGGCGCTGACCACACCCAGGCTGCAGCTGAGGTGGTCTATAATGCCTTAAACTTTGTGGATCTGCATTATATCCTGACTCAGTATCCTGTGCCCAGATAGGAACTGGAAAAGATCCCACTAGAACCCATGAAGTAGGCAGCCCGCATGACTGACTGACTGTGGATGGTCAATCAATGGTCACTTAAGAGATCGGGTCACAGTGGCCACTGGCTGATTCCCCGAGGACACATTGACTAATTAAAACGGAAACGAACCTGATCCTACCACTGGCTGCAATGATGGAATGTATGTCCTACATCCCTACATTGACAGCAAGGGTAGATAAACCTAACACATTACTAACACATGCCACCCATAATAGTGAAAATGCCTGGCCTGGGTCACAGATTGCCGGCTTTGGTTTCACAAGAATGACCAACAGCGGTTGCAGAGATATTCAGTGTATATCCTGCCCATAGTCGGCTTTCAGTGCCCCAAATCGGGCCATTTGCACCGATAATCACACACCACCCACCCCATAGCAATTTCAAATAAACTATAATTAGGCATTTATACACATAATAAGACGGAACACATAATAATATAAATCTTCTGAATTATTCTGTCATCCAAAAGCAAACAAAACAAGCATAAACAAAAAAGGTTCACTTTTGCCTATGGACACCCCACTGGGTAAAATGCAATTCTCACTACTTTTTAATCAAAATTTCTACATAACTTCTCATATATGCAACCCACACACAAAGTCTGAACACAACATAAAACCACCTCTAAACTCACTATGGGTAGGTCCCCCTTTGACAATGCCTGGTTAAATTGTCCCCCAGCAAGGTTATTGCTCGCCCGCTCGGATTGGGCGTAAAACGTCGTGGTCCCGTGTATCTGACCCTATCCCAGAGCACGTTAAAGAACCCAGTAGCACTTATCGAAAAGAGTAGGGGGAACCCGGTGCGAATGGTCTCTGAAAAAAACCTTTCAGTTAACCAACTCACAACAACAATAGTCCATTTGTCAATAGCAATAATCAATGACCAAATTTAACAATACATGATTGCAATTCACAGCAATCACACTGCAGGGCCGCCTCTCCAGGCTACGGCCCTCTTGCAATTTAATATTGCATAGATTTCATTCATTCATCAGAATTGGATTGGATGTTCAATGACATGACTAACCTTTTAATCTTTTGAAAATTAACATATATATGATGCCAATTTGTAAAATTATATATTTCTTCTTGTTACTGGTGGCTATACCCCACCATAGCACACATATTATCAACTTTTCATGTTTTGTGGGATTGCAGAAATGTAGACAAACACCTAAATGTGCGAAAATTACTTGTCTTAGTTTCTTCATTTTTTGGGGTAATTTAATGATTAAAAGCATTTATCAATTACATATAAAGTACAATTTGCAGGTGTGTATGCAAAAATAAAACTCACAGAGAACAAATGAATATAAGCGATCTGTACCATTGTGAATGCACACCAAACATTATTCTGAAGAAAAGGTTACGAATAATATTTCATAAAATAGGTTATGTTCTACTTTAAATATTTGCGCATCTCATTCACAAGAGGTCGCTGTGATCGGCTACCTCTCCAGCCGGCTTCTCCCTTCCGGTTCAGCGTCCAACATGGCAGGTGGTGCAAACAAGAAACTTACCAAAGAAGAAGAGCTTCTTCTTCAGGATTTCAGCAGAAATGTCACAACAAAGTCATCAGCTTTGTTCTACGGAAATGCCTTCATCGTTTCTGCTATCCCAATTTGTAAGTATAGGCGAATTTGCGATTAAAACTTCGTTTTTTTATCGAGAAAAATATGGCTTCTGAAACCAAAATGGAAACTGAACTTGCCACGTCCTCAGATCTCGAAACAATAGAAACATGCCTTGCCAACATGTCCAATCAGATCTACCATTATTCCTCTCAGGAAAGATTTACATGCTCTCTTTGTAACTGCTAAGATAATTTGTGGTGTTTTTGTTGTTCTGCGTTGATTTTTATGTGAAGATATCAGGATAAAATATCAATATTGTAAACCAATTCAACCAGTGGCACTTGTTTTGAATCCAAACATATGGGTCACGATTATTGAACTCTATCAGAAAGAAACAAATATTTCTTTTCCAAAGACTAGCAATATAGTACATATAATTTCATATTTGTATGAAAAGTAAGACATTGGTTTAAGTAAAACGTGGAAAATAGACAATTGAGTTTATCCATGTGATGTTTCTTTCTGCACACCCATTTAAATTTTCAGGGTGGGACTTCACATGTTTCACCAAATTATCGACTGGTTTGCAAGAAATGGCAATTTATCATTGTTATGTTTACATCAAATATTTCACATTGATGAATTATTTGTGATTGTATTTACTGCATTTTTCTGGGTGGGAATTTATGTAGTAATTTACAGCATAGTAAGTAATATGGAGTAAATGTGTGAAATAAATGTGTGACAGCATCCACTTCTTTTCAAAGCCATAGGCCCCCTGCCAGTCTCTCCGACCAATGATTAAATATAGTGGAGTTGTACAGGTCTGGTTCCGGTAAAGTTGTACAGTTCCGGTGTGTACTTTTCAATGGGGAAAAAAAAACAGCATGGAGATCGGCAATCGGCCTATGAATATTTGATAGGTCGATTACTGCCGCATTGAAAACAACACACTGGAACTGCACAATTCAAATCTAATATCTAATCATAAAAAAAACAAGATAGAAACCCCTAATCACACTATTAAAAATTACTGACCATTTCAGAGGCATCTTATCAAAGAGAGTGCAGAACAACTTGAGATTTTCTGGAATGATAATTTGATTAGCATTATTATTGATATGTTTGCAAATGGAAAATTCTTGTATTCAGCTTTTGTGGGATAGAAGTACCTTAAATGTAAAAGAAAATCATTACCCAGACATTGAAATTAAATATTTGGGAGATTGGCCCCTAAACAACAAAGATTTTCTCGGATGCACTGAATTTTTTTGTCAAATATACTGACTCACAACATAAAACATACTCTCCTTTGCATCGCGCTCAGTATATAACACCCTCTCCGATTATGCGATCAGATATGTTCAAATAGGCCCGTTCCATAAGTCCCGCCCCCAGAATGTGACCAGCTGCACGTGCACGAGGCGATGACGAATTTACAGCCTTTCAGTAGGACAGCACGTGCATGATACGATGACGTAACTCGAATCCATAGCTCATTAATATTCATGAGCGCCCAGATAGTACGACAACTGGTCGCATCATCGCTACGCCTATATTGAAGAGGCCTAGTAAAGCTGTGTACATAAAACAATGAAAATATAAGAAAAATTTAAAATTTTAAAACCACTAAGCTTATGCTCAAAAGATCATTTTGGGCCACCGGTCCAGTGTGGATTACTGTATACCGAGAAAAATTCGCGCCTAGTTATTTTCGCGCCATCGCCGTTTTCGACAGGTTTGCGCCGTTTTATTTTCGCGAATTTTGGATTTCTAGAACATAATATTATCACAAATTACGCTTTGCAGGTCGAGAACAGAACAAAACAAAAAATTTCGAAACACTTTGTTTTGACTTTGTTCTCACTGATTCCAATTATCAGCGTTCACAGTTTTGCATTTCGTCTTTGTTTCCACTGCTTTGAGTCGTGTCTTCCCTTTTTGGCAGAAATGCTTTCACACGTGGATCGATCTTAATTGCGTTTTAAATGATAAATAAAGGTATATACATAATATTATCACAAATTACGCTTTGCAGGTCGAGAACAGAACAAAACCATACATTATTGCGCAATATATTAACAATCGTTTTCGTGCTAAAAACAAGAGCCTCTTCCCGTCACTTCCGCCTTTCAAAATTGCGACCACGTGTTGCGTTGAGTTGTCCCTTTTTGACAGAAATACCTTCACACGTGGATCCATTTTAATTGCGTTTTAAATGATAAATAAAGGTATTTACCCAATATTATCACAATTTATGCTTCGCAGGTCGAGAATTTATCCATGAAGTAAAACGCAAATATCATGTACGTGATGTCACGATATTTCACGTCCGCAACACGAGGAGAAGCCAGGGATCCATCATTGCGCAATATATTAATATTTCAATGCGTGTTCATAGACTCCAATTGTTTTCGTGCCAAAAATAAGAGCTTGTCCCCGTCACTCCCGCTTTTTAACATGACGACCTCGTATTGCGTAATGCATCTTCAATTTCGCGTCCATTCAATTTCGCGAATGACGTCCTGGCGCGAATTAACGCGAAAATAAAAAGGTCGCGTAAATTTGTCTGTATACAGTATATATTTATATACAATATAACCTAACTTTTCTATGTTTTCAGGGTTTTTCTGGCGCATCCACCAGATGGACCCCTACCAGTCCGGCATCCTATTTGCCCTTATGACCCTCATCTCAACTTATCTCATCTCATTCGCTTACAAAAATGTCAAGTTCCTCCTCAAACACAAGTAAGTATGGAGCATTGTTCATGTTCATGACAAATTAAACGTTTTACGATCCTCAGGCTTGTGATAGTCAGCAAGTACATAGTCAGTCACAGTTAAGAGAGGAAAAGACATGCGAGTAGCTTCAAGTGAATCTTATTCTCATAGCATAAAGCATAAATACATTTATGAAGAAATATACAGCTAATTAGGAAGGGTTAAAATGGGTTGTAATATTAAATTATGTTTATTTGTTATGTTTTGTTCAGGATTGCCCAGAAGAGAGAGGAGGCTGTGGCACGCGAGGTGATGAAGAACGTGTCCGACGACAAGAGGATGTCCAAGAAGGAGAAAGATGAGAGGTCAGTACCACTCCACACTCCATGACCCACACTCCATGACCCACACTCCACGCCTCACACTCAATGATCCACACTCCACACTCCATGACCCACACTCCATGACCCACACTCAATGACCCACACTCCACCACACCATGACCCACACTCCATGCCTACCACTCCATAATCTCAAGGAATAAAAGCCCCAAATTAATTTTGTCCAATATTGACTTTTAATGGCATATAAAAGAGGTAAATTTTCAACTATGTATTTTTTTCATATTTGACTTTGTTATTGGCATTTTGTAAAAAAATAGTTAACAAATAGTTAAGGTAAATAAATTGCTCATCGTCCATTTCAAAATTTCTCTTGATTTATTGTTATCTGATTAACTGATTATATTTGACCAGACAAACATTGAAACCAAGAATACATGATCAATGCTTTGTGATGACCTCCAGGATGAGGAAAATGCTCATATATGTAGCAAAAGAGTCGTAATTGAATCTTTAAAAAAAACCATCAACTTACTTTGAGATATTCTTTGCATTTAATTGCAGGATCCTGTGGAAGAAGAACGAGGTTGCAGACTACGAGGCCACAACTTTTTCCATATTTTACAACAATTCGTTGTACCTGGTTTTTATCATCCTGGCATCATTCTACGTGCTGAGAACATTCAGCCCAACATTGTATCCTTCTAAAAAATATATTAACAGGTTTAATGTTGAAAATATCACTTGAAAGTATAAAACATCCATGAAACTCATAGAACAGTAAGATTTTAGAGAATTTGCATCCAATTAAATTAAAGATTATATGTTGAAATTCAAAAGTTGATCTCATTGTGGTTAAGACCATGAAACTATTTTATTTTATTTACATTATTATTATTTTTTCTATTTTAATTTTAATTTAGTTTAATTTAACAGATGTATATTTCCTTAACCAGTTTTTTCAGCAATTATATCATATCGGTGGGAGCATCATCAGCTTTACTGGCTCTCTTCTCCACCAGCACTAAATAAACCAACACAACGGGCAGCTCTACTGCTGCCCAAACCAATTCCATGTGTGAAAAAATATCAACAACTCTTGTGACACTACTAAGTATATTGAGAAGATGCCAGATCATTGAAGATTTGAAATTTGTCACTGTTAGTTTTGTGACAAGAGATATTGGTGTTTTTGTGAGAAAGGGTTGTGTGTCTGAGGGGGAAGGCTTACTGAGTGCATTATTGAATAGAAGGAAGAATAAATGGACACATTATTGTAAAACAGGAAAGAACAGAATATTTTTGATTAAACAAAAATCATATAAACATAAAACAAATTTCATTTTGCAGCATTGTTCAGAAATAAATTGTTTCATTTAAGTTGTGAAAGTTCAGTTCGAGATAAATGGAGTTATAATTGTTTGGATATATATGTTGAGAAAATAACTGCGGATGTGACATTCTAGTGTGAAAAAGGTATTTTATTGAAAATAAATGTATACAATTAAAAAGAAAGCATTGTTTTGTGTTGTTAAATAAATAATTTGTTAAGGTGAACGAAACCTTAGATCAAATGACGGTACCTACCTATGTGTGCCAAAAATGCGCCTGAAGACTGTGGGTGATAGGGCCTTCTCAGCAATTAGCCCCAGACTCTGGAACGCTCTACCATCTAACATTAGAATTAGCACTACAGTCGATTCTTTTAAGAATAGACTCAAAACTCACCTATTCAGAACTCGTTCTGGGCACAGCGCTATGAACAGTCCTGACTGGTAACAGCGCGATATAAATTTTATTATCATTATTATTATTAATGGTGGTAGTGGGCTGATTGGATTGAAAGATCAAGGTTTGGTCATCCAGAAGACTAAAATCAAGAACACTTGGTCAGTGCTTTGCATTAAGATTAGGAAATATTGTTTCCAGTTTTGAATGGTGCAAAATCTAGTTCTCAATCAAAATTAGAGCAAAGTGTAGCTTGGAAGTCACTTCCCAAATATATATAACATTACTATTTTAGTTGTTTCAATCCATTTGTGATACTGGACACTTTGTAAGCAAACACCAGGGCTTCATGTCCTAAATTGTTCTATTTTTGAGAATTTTGGCAAAAAATACTGTATTCTCAGCAAAACGGACTTCAAATCTATTTTATCCTAGATAAAAGAGTGTTTGATAAGACATTGACTCCATTAAAACTCTGCTGTTACTTCTATCTTTAAACAAAACTTGAAAAGGAGTAAAATCAAACACTTAATTCCAATAAATAATAGTTTGATTTATTTATAAGAGATTTATACATAGTGCAGTCTTGTTAAAATGTATGAACATATTTACATTTTTTAATAATATACAAATATAATAGATTATGGATGCATCCATCCAGATTTTATCAAACACTGCAATCACCAATATGCATTGATCATGATCAGGTATTTATAAGAATTAACCTTAGTTTTCTCTGTTTTAAATCAATTATAACATTGCAAAGGTAATCAATTGGTATTCAGACACCCATAACATTCCCATTGAGAGATTAGACCAAAAATGATGGTTGTATATCTGGTCTTTCTTAATGTCAAACTTCTCTTTTTCATTTGATATTTGAAATAGTTCCAGCCCACATACTATTCCAGTACTTCACTGACTGGATGTGCAGTGTTTATACCGATGGCAGGATTTTGCCCCATTCTCTTCAATCATATAATTGAATGTAACCAACCAGAAAAAAAGCCAAAAATATTGATCAAAAATTATTTTTGGCGGATATGTGAATATTGTCACGATTTATAACATCCCTTTCCTTGTATTTTATTTGTGTATTTCTAATTTCTTCATTAATGGCATCACAGAGAATATCCAAATTAACACAAGGCAGTGACGAGAAACTTTTTCCCTGGCCTTACATAAATCATTTAGCTGAATATCTTTGTTATCATTTCTATCATCTTTAGATAATATCTACAAATTTGATCTTTCAGGTCATACCTAAGACCCATTTAAAATCATCTCTTGAATGCAAATTATACAACATTGATCAAGAATTCATATTTCTTTCTTCATACAAAGGTGTGTGGAAACAATGCTGCCTGATGTCAATTCATCTTGAATTCTTTAAGGCAATTCCTTCATTTGCATCTTTAATCTATCAGAATAATATTCAGCAACATAAGTAGGCCCTCCTCACATGTACATCCTCAGATCAAGAAGGCATTAAAACTATCAAAGCCATAATAAACATATAATCTTCACAGTAAAAGCTTATGGCAACAAAACATTGGATACACCTTGATTAAAATCCTCTTAAAATTATTTCTGAGAGCACCAGCATAAGTTACAAAATGAGATTTGTAATAAAAAGTGTTTTAATCAAGTGGGAAATACTCATGACAACCTATTACCAAATGAGATAACTTTTGATTTAATATCTAAATGATGTTAAAGGACAAGATCGCCTGAGTGATACATTTGCATGCTGACACCTTTTCAATAACACATTGTTTTTAGACAATCAAGTTGTTTAAGTTGTTTTGTTTTCGAAAAAGAATGAGTGATATTAGCCTTTAAGTAGATGAGTCTTATTTTATCACTGAGAAAGGGTTTTTTACATTCTGCAACACATTTGGACTAATGGGAGGCAAGTTTAGTTGCTTCAGATTGTGTAACGTTAATATGTACACACTGTACCACCCTAACATTTTGCATTGACAACTTCCAACCTCCAAATAGGTCAATGAGAATTAATATAATTCTCACAACCAAATTTGGTAACACATTATAGAAATAAAATATACTGGAGTTTGTAACCACATCTGTCAACAAACAAGATATATTCCTCAAAACCTATCCATATACATAAACACTGACCATTTACTGACACTTTAAATTTACAAAAACATAGTGTTTCCTGTTCATAACAATTATACTCACTGGGTCCTCACATCTTAAATTCTTTGGAACCAGACTGTATATGGCATGTTACTGGATCAAATCAGTAGAGCAAATAACATGCTACAGAAGGCGAACATCTTGATTTTTTTTTTACTTATATTTGTATCATTTAGATAAGCATTTCATTAGATTTAGCACCAAATATATGGAATTTGTTCCCATTTTTTACATATAAATGTTAATGGAATTATTACATTCTCTTCAACATCCAATAATAAGGTAAAGTGGAAATCCTTATTGATACAAGTATGGATCTGGCTCTCAAGGAAAAAAAACCCAGTATTGTTGGACCCGTCTGGTGAAGTGATCCTGAGGTTGGTTATTTCTGTATTAGAAGCTCACTTATTTTTCTTGCGTTCTGCAATACATCGCGGGCAGAACCACTTCCCTTTAGGCTTTGTAGTCAGTCCAACACATGCAAAATGGAACCATTCAATCGGACACTGCAAAAAAATCGAATTCAAAATGAATTAATTGACCAACTTAATCAAGATATTTTTAGGACTTTAAAGGTTATTTTCAAAATAAATAAACTGTCTGACTTTTTTAAAAAAACTATCCATTTAAGGGCAAAGTCAAAAACAAAAAAATTCACTATTGTTGAGAAACCTTCCAAATAAATGTATAAATTTATTAATATAATAAATATGACTGAAAGGTTATCAAAAACCAAAAATATAAAGTTGGAATGTTTTTGGTACTTACATCAGGATTATCACAGCCAATCATTTCTCCATACGACACCTGGTGGCAGAGGCAGTAAGTAGGCTCGTTGGGGTCCACTGGCATGTCCAGTACATCAGACGCTCCCGTGATGGACGCTAGGGGCAGCACTGGTACTATAACTGGTGCTGTCTCAGGCTCAGAACTGTAACACATTAATATCACAAACATCAAAATGATTCTTCCTGTTTTTCTCAGTTATAAAACCAAAACAATTTGTGAGTTGTAATCCTTTGTGTTTTGAAAAATCCTATCCATGATCTTTCTTTTTAACTTTTGAGCGACAGATATGATAATAATAATATTATATTTATAAATTGAAGACTGCCAACACTCACTTTGCAAAACACTTGACTAATGAGCAGAAATTCTTATCACTTTGCAATCAATATAAATATGTATGATTTGGCAAGGGTGTCGTGGTACATACTCTAGAGGCGGGGATTTCCTGCTCTTCTTTTTCTTTGGTATTTCATCTTCTATGTCCTCTTTCTTCTCGTTCCTTTTCTTCTTGTTTCCCTTCTTGCCATCAGCTTTTACAAGGAAAATCATGGGAAAAATTAAAATCATGGGAAAAATTAAAATCTACACAGATTTTTGGCTGATATTGAACATTGTAATTTCACAATGATTTTTTAAAAAAATCAGTCATTTTTATTGGCAGGGCTTGACATTAAGCAAAGACCCGATGATTCTGAAAAGTGTTTGAAGCCCCCATACTGGTGATTTTCAAATTCTTCTGGCTGAGATGAATGAGAATATTTTTATACTCTTTTATATCAATGGCCAGTTGATTGGACAAGAAATTCAGCGAACCTTGAAACATTTTACACCATTCAGCCAGTGAATAAAATTCTTGATATCAGGCCTGCTTGGCCTATTTTACACTTACAATGATGGGGTTAAGAAAGATGGTTTGGTGATAATAGTCTGGTAACTTTACATACCTCCTTTCCCGTTATTATTGTTGATTGCTTTCTCTTTGAGCTCAGCTTCAAATCTGGCAAGGTCAGCATCTAACCTTCGTATATGCTTGTCAACCTTCAAATCAATTAAAATGAACCGATAAAAGCTTGAAAATCACATGTTTGTGAGGCAACAAGTGAAGTCAGCCCTGAAGTGAAGTTGGCCACTAAGAAAAGTCGGCCCCTAAGAGAAGTTGGCCCCCATATTTAGGTGGCTAGATTATCAATTTACCAAAGGAAATCAATGAATACCGAGGGTCTGTAGGTTAGTTAATAACCCTAGGGTCAAATAGCCTTCCCAAAGGAGATTTCATGAGTTTTGAGCCATTAAATAATGACTGGGGCGGGTTCTCTTGGGGGCTGAGTTCACTGGTATTCATTTGTAAAAGCTGGTTTGGTGAACTGGCTTTGGATAATATTATAACAATAATGTCATTATTTATCTTGTGCTATCACCAATAATGAGAATGCCTGGTCTCAGTGTTTAATAAATAAGAGAAGAAATAAATTAAAGCTGAAACTAATCTTGATAGGTTCGACTTCTTTGTGAAGCAATTTCTAATGTCCCCTAGAAAAAATAGACATCAGCCATGATATGAATGTCAATGTCTGTTATGTATAAATACTGTAAATTTTTTCCATTCAATTTTCCAATTTCTTGGGTGTAGTTACCGTAAATGACAGTGTATAAGACGAGGTTTTTTTTACACAAAAACTTAGTTAATGTTTAGGGGATCGTCTTATACACGAGAGCAACCTGTGGACGAGGATTTTTGCCAAAAAATTACGGCACTACATGTTTTAATTACGAACATTCATATTTTCGAAATAACAAATATCGGACGTAGTGGATCGATTTTAATTGTGTTTTAAATGATAAATAAAGGTATTTACTTAATATTATCACAATTATGCTTCTCAGGTCGAGAATAACAAAGCGTTTTCATTATTTATCATTTAAAACGCAATTAAAATCGATCCATGTGTGCTGATAATTGGAATCAAAGTCAAAACAAAGCGATAATATTGGGTAAATACCTATACATATCATTTAAAACGCAATTAAAATCGATCCACTACGTCCGATATATGTTATTTCATCGTTTAAAAATAAAACGTAAATTTGATGTGCGGCAACACGAAGAGAAGCCAGGGATCCATCATTGCGCAATATATTAATATTTCAACGCGAGTTGATACACTCCATTTGTTTTCGTGCCAAAAATAAGAGCTTGTCCCCGTCACTCCAGCTTTTTAAAATGACGACCTCGTATTGCGTAATGCATGTTTAATGGATGGATTAATTTGTGATAATATTGGGTAAATACCTTTATTTATATTTTTTAAAGCAATTAAAATTGATCCGCTTCGATATACGTTATGTTTTCTTTTGATGCTTTTCAAAATTACGAAGTGTTGCGTAATGCACGTTATAAATGAATGGATGGTTTTTTCTGTTCTCGATCTGCAAAACGTATTTGTGATAATATCATTTAAAACACAATTAAAATCGATCCGCTACGTCCGATATTCGTTATTTTGAAAATATGAACATCGTATTTACGTTTTACTGTAAATATTCGTGTATAAGACCATTAAGATCTTGTATTGTAAGCATATTTACGTTTCACTTTTAAAATGGCCGCCAAGCTACAGCTGAAGCTTGAATGGTAGCAGAGCCGATATCTTGAAAAAAACCAACTCGTCTTATATTCGGAAATTGGTTTTTTTCAAGCCAAATAACCTCAATTTTGGGGGTTCGTCTTATACACGAGTCGTCCTATACAAGAGTAAATACAGTACTTGATATTAGCTACTTGCCTGGTAGTCTTTTATACCCATGATATGAGCAAGTGAGGTTTAGCCTGGATTTTTCATATACTTGCAAGGTTTCCAAGTATAAGACGTTGATTTTGTCCATAAAAAATATTTGTCCTATTTGTTTCAAGAGAAATTTATCTGAGCGATAAAAGTTTAGAGGCCATTTGTTTAAATGTTTAATTTAAGTTTAAGCAACTCAATAAATTTACAGTGTCATTTTCACATTTGATACATTCTTTTGAGGTCACAAAAAATCTCCTCATATATAAAATTATAACTCATTTTTCATTCTTTTGACCAAAAAAGACCATAACACTGAATAGACTGGCATTTCTCGAAATTTTAAAACTTGAGTTTCCATGATGTCACATAATTAAAAATAACTTATTTTACCAGATCATAGCTCAGCGTTATCTACTAACTAAAGATATTTCACTAGACAGTAGCTTACCAGTTCATAAGTTTGCATCGCCAATTGCACTTTGTCATCTCCATATTCCTTACTCTTCCCAAACAGTTTACCGATCTGACCAAGATTTTCCGACCGTTTCTCTCCAGGCATTGATCTCACAGTTTTTACATAATCATCTGCCATGTTGTCTATCTGCTTCAAGAGATCTAAAAAGACAAGGATGCAGACCATGAGTTCTGAGCACCTTGATGACATGAAGTTTGACAAACCTTTTGGGTAAAATTAACTTGCACATCTTATTATCTAAAATGATAAGCAGATTTAGGTTACAAGTTGTAGCCAGGTCCCCTACCTTGTGATCTTGTATCAAGATCCCGCATCAATGTAAAATTCCTCTGCAGCTCTGTGGGTAAGCTCTCGAGACCTACAATTACAACAAATTTTAGATTAAGCTGTTTATATTAAGCTGTTTATCTGTTTGGTTTAGCATTATGCAGGCCTC
Source organism: Amphiduros pacificus (assembly GCA_949316495.1). Classification (NCBI taxonomy): domain Eukaryota; kingdom Metazoa; phylum Annelida; class Polychaeta; order Phyllodocida; family Hesionidae; genus Amphiduros; species Amphiduros pacificus. The sequence continues at coordinate 10,193,932 of OX439012.1, read as the reverse complement.
GACATTAGCCAGTTGCCCGCTTGCCCGGAGGTATATTTCACACCTGTCGGGCAAGTCCGGGCAACTTGATACATCTGTTCCACTTGCCCGGTGGTCAAGTACTGTAATCTGTCCCCAATCAAAGTACCCCACAGAGAACAGAGAGAGCTGCTGACCAAATCACAGGGATGACACCTGATTAGAGATAACTTTGTGTCCAAGCTCCGTTGCCCTTCGTATTACCCCTGCCTCCCAAACCCTGACCAAGATAAAGTTATGGCATGCTGCTAAATATATATTCCTCAAGATGGTATTTCACACAAAGCACTGTATCAGGAGGTAGAGCTTATCAATTTTGCACATTTTGTTCTTTGTCAATCATTATATTATCCAGGAAACATGTACAGTTGATTTTAAGTATGATGAGTACAGTCTTCCTGATAACCGCCGGACCGCCGGTCCTGACCGATATTTTTTGCCAAGGTCCGGCATATTTTCCGCCGTTGTCGGACCTCGTGTCCGACATGTATTTCTGTGAAAATTCTAACTTTTCTCAAAATTTATCCCTCGACAAGATCGGCAGTCATTTTAAAAGTAAAACGTAAATACGAAATGTCAGGGATCGATCATTGCGCAATGTAATAATATTTCAATGGGAATGAATACACTGTGGTGGCGCTCCATCGTTTTCGCGCCAAAAAATAAGAGCCTATCCCTGTCACTTCCGGTTTTCAGAATGGCGACCTCGTGTCTTATATTCGTATTTTTAGCATTGTTAAACTCACATTTTCTCTGACTTGTGCATAATTTAAACTTATTACACGAAGGCGGACTATTACTGACACGTGTCAGAATATTTCTCTGCGTATTACAAAGCAACTATTTTAATTATATCGCCGTTTGGGAAGCTTGTTCCTTGCACGGTATGTGCGTAGTTTGTTTACTTTTCACGCTGAAATTCTTTCTTTTTTTCGGTCCGATAAAAATGCTTTCGGTCCGGCAAAAAGGTCAACTTTGCCGGACCGAATGTCCGTTGAATGTCTGGCGACTATCGGGAAGACTGTGAGTAACAGTGGGGTATATCCATCAGTAACACTTGACAATTGTAGGTTATTTTCTTACAAGATTGACAATTCAGGGTGACATTTTTACTCACAAGCTCAAAGTCTTCATGTATTTCTCTGCTTAAAAATTGAACTCCTGAGTTAGAAAAGGCCCTATTCCTATTGTTTTTATATCCAAGGAACTAAAATAAGAGTTATCAATGATATAAATTGGTCAAGAATTGACTGAGCATTGCCAATTTTTATGTTTTCGTAAAAAAATGGTACTTATGCATATGCACAAAAAATTGTAACAAACTTGAGGTCACTGCATGCTATTTCAAATAAAAACATGTACTATTCATTTCAACTTTTTCAAGCCAAATATTGTGTATTCTATGGGTTATATGGGCATTTTTTCTAATTATCAGCCAATGTTTGAATGTACAAATCCTATAAGCTTTAGTCCTATACCGTATTCAAATATTGGGACAAAAATTCAGGGCAAGTGAATTGTAATTCAGGGCAAGTAGATTTTAAAATTTGTGGATCACAAATGTTTATGTCAAGGCCTGATTATATATTTGGAATTATTCATCATTTTGTTTCACATCCATCCTATGATTTGGTATATCAAAAGCATATATGCACACATGGACATCACAATATTTTATCATTTATCAAATTTTATTTGATGTATGCCACTTAGATACCATAGTCATCTCTTGTGCTTCATTCTGCTTTGAGTGACCCACGTACAATACTGGATCCAAAGCGAAAGGGTAAAGCAATTGTGTCTATATGCCACCCAGTTATAATTAACAAGTAGTAATGACCCTTATTCAGCTGTCACAATGAGTAGAAACAAAATGGGATAAAAAAAGTCAAAGGGGAAAGAGAAATTTGACATCTGTCAAAAACAAATAAAATAAAATGATAACCTTTTAAACGTAATTCTTTCATAACAGTTGTTTAAGGTTTGTAAAATTTAACTTTAAACATTCTTGGAATGATTGTGTTACAACATAAACCTTCTTGGAATGACTGTGTTTTAACATAACTGTTACCTGTAAACTGTTACTTCACATTCACAGCTGATTACTGCATTCAGTCAAGTGTGACATCAATTTTGAGAACGGATGAGATAATTTGGCGGCAAAATTAAAACATATTTGCTGATATCGCCATGTTCACATCTTTTATATCATTGAGCAGATTCGTCTGAATTTTCACACATTTCTTCATTGAATATTGCATGTGAATAAAATACCATTCAAATTTGTGGAGGATCCATATTTGTTTCTCACGAATATTTTCTTTCTGCATCAATTTTCAAGAGCAGTGAACAGTGAAAACAACGTAAATTTATGTTGAAAGGAACCCCCTAAACATCTAAAAATAATGTGTATCAGTGACAAATAAATATGTATATGATATAATAGATTACTAATTATGACAATCCTAAGTTTTACATCAAGATCGTATCGCCGTTGAGAGAGAAATCTTACTTACTATCGAGGTAATGTTCCAAATACATTGCCGTCGCCATTTTCACAATTTTTCTTCAGGTCACGTGATTTATGTCACTTTTTTCCGTCAACTTTATCTTTAACTAAATCAAATAATTTTAAATTATAAAAGATATTCAGTCGAAACTTTAATATTTATTTTTAAGTATTCGGAGAAAATATATTAGTATTTGATGGATCAGGATTTAAATACCCCAGTTGAAATAAAATAATTGAGCGAATCAGATAGCGAGAATTCCGATCTCGCATAAGCTCGTAGCAGACGAGAATTAGTATGGCAGAATGGCGATGGTTTTTCATCCAAGATGTGGAGCGCTTGTTACGCTTTCTAACGGCAACCGAAGTGCCCAAAGAAACCACCCTGCACAAGAATTTAACAATGGTGTTGTCCTTGGTCTAGAACCACTGCGAGATAATCAGTTGTTTGAAGTGCGCATCGATAAAAAGGTATGAAATGCTGCACTTTCAGCTGTCAAAACTTGTCAACAAAATGCACCGACAAATTCATGCTGAAACGAATGCCCGAGTATGAATGAATGAAGGAGGTCTCACATTTACCAACTTTCTAAATTAGTTTTGTTGATATTCGAACGTAGAAGTTGTGTGATCTGTTCATCATCAAGTCACACATCTACATCTACATCTACATCTACATCTATAAGTTTACTCGGCAAAACCAATTGGCATCCCGCCGAGAGTGCAAGATTGCACTAAGGGGAGCAGCTGGTACACACCACCTGCTTGTTGCCAACCTTTATACTCTGGCAAGGGAGTTTCTGAAGGATGCCGAGCTACCTGTTTCCAATGTAGTTAAATGAGGGGGAAGGTTGTTCCAGTCAGTCACTGTCCTTGGAAAATAGCTGTATTTATAAGGGTCACAGCTTGTCGCCATCTCGATATAGCGATTTCCATGGTTTTTCCTTGTGGGAGCTGATTTCATTTTGACATGTTCTGGAAGTTTCAAAGCTATTTCACCATTTATAGCTTTGTACAATAAGACCAGCCTCTGGGTCCTTCTTCTCCCTGCTAGTGAATCCCATTTTAGGTCTTCCAGGATTTTTGTTACAGTGCCTGTTTCTCTCTTCCAGTTTCCAGCCACAAATCTAGCAGCTCGTCTTTGAACTGATTCTATGCGGTCGGTATCTTTCTTGAGGTAAGGGTCCCACACACTTGATGCATATTCTAAGTGGGGGCGCACAAGTGTATTGTAGGCAGCCTCCTTGATATTTCCTGGGCACATGTTGAAATTCCTTCTTACAAATCCCAGTACTTGATTTGCTTTGCAAACAATGTTGTTAATATGTTCATCCCATTTCATATCTGTTTGGAGCTCGACTCCCAGGTAGGGATGATGTTCAACATGTTGCAAGATGTGACCATTTAGTGTATATTTTCTTGACTCAGGAGCTTGGCTTTTTTTCTTGCTGCTCAGGGTGTAGCATTTCTGAGCATTGAAGTCCATTTGCCACTCATTTGACCATTCCTCCAGCATATTTAGATCCTCTTGCAGTTTTACTGCATCCTCATCATTTTCAACTATCCTATATAGAAGGCTGTCATCTGCGAAGAGCCTTATGTTTGAATATTTTAGTTTCTCTCCAATATCATTTATATAGAGTAGAACTCTAACTGTAAAACTCTGCGTCAGAAAATGATAACCTGCAATCACACTATACCCAAAGTCACATCGTCAAAAAGGACTTGAAATCCACTGTTTCCAGAAACATCACGCACTGCCCATCCAATTTAAGTCCCGACTCTGTAAGAACTCAACTTCCGGCGACTAACAATCAAAGAATTATGTACGGTTTAAATCAACTTAAGATGTCAGCCCTGTTTGAAAATATTTCTTTGTTTTTTCTTGATCTCAGCATCGTTTCGCCATTGTTTATGAGTTTGCGCAATCGGGTGAAAGTGGGTCAGTCTAATTATAGGAGTGACAGCAACAATCAGAAACTCCTCAGCACAGTGGTGCTTGTGACGTCATATGAAGTTTCTCCCTTGGTGTTTCCATGACGTCATCACTTGGACTCTTCTAAATGCCATTTCACGTTGTCAAGTTTGATATCGGCTAAAAAACTGAGGAAAAAACGCTACAGATTACCCCAAGATATGCATTTACAGACATTATGACTAGGAAAGACGATGACATTGGTCATAACTGCAACAGTCAATCGCCGGAAGTCAAGTTTAATTTGTGGGGAAACTTCAATATGATGGGAAGTGCGTGGTGTTTCGAGAAACAGTGGATTTCAAGTCCATTTTGCCGATGTCTTTGGGTATAATCACTAGTCTAGAGGCCCCCCACTCCGACCAGTTACCGCCGATGAAGTAGACCGTGACTGGCAGCGGCTACAAGGGTCCTCTCCAGCTTAGCCGCTGTAATCGGCGGTTATTGGTAGCGACGGAAAACTGGTCCCTCACGAGTAATTTATATATTCTAGAGGAGTTGTACAGTTCTGGTTCCTGTAAAATTGTACAGTTCCTGTGTGTGCTTTTCTATGGGGGTAAAAAAACAACATGGCAATCAGCAGGCGGCCTATGGAATACAAGTTGGACGTTTTGCAATTCATTTCAGAAAAATAGTGTTCAAACCAAAAGCTGTATGCCCACTATCTGAAATGAAGTCTGTGCAAAGTACAAATATACTGGAAGGTCTTTGTCTTTGAAAGCCTTTTCATTCAGCTACAAACGCTACAAACTTAGGTCGATTTAACAAGTACTATAGTGAATATATATATATATATATATCATGTATCTGTGGCAATGTTTGGCTGGAATTTTTAGTGGAATGATGTGAAAGTATCTTTGGTAAACCACGGTATGATGATAATTATGAAATTTTCCTTGTGACGTTAAGCCTTCTTACAAACTTCAATTTAAATGTAGGTGTGCAGCATTATGTAGAACTAAGTACTCCAGTGCCAGCTTAGAATGTTTTCCTTGTGAATTATACTTTAGCATGACACTTTGATTTCAGGTGAACTCTTGGAGTGGTTCAATTGAGATAGGAGTGACAACATGTGATCCAGCAAACCTCAACTTCCCCACAAGTGCTACAGGTTTTCGAGAAGGAACATGGGTCATGTCCGGATGTTCCATCCTCAAAGACGGCCACTCCACTATAGAAGAATATGGGCAGGACTTAGACCAGCTTGGCGAGGGAGACAGAGTTGGGGTGCTCAGGACATCCGCAGGGGCATTGCATTTTTTTGTAAATGGCGTAGATCAGGGTCCCGCTGCCACTGCCGTCCCAGCCAAAGTGTATGCTGTAGTAGACATGTACGGGAAGTGTGCCCAGGTCACAACGGTCGACGACAGCAACAGAGACATAGGTCAGTGATTACATGCTGAAAAAGATCTTTAAAATATCTTCAAACTAATAATATTGAGATGCCCTTTTCAATATTCTAGAATCTTTCATATGGAGTTGATGATAGTGATGTTAAAATTTACTTTTTATCAAAAAGGATTCATTTGACAGCTATCAAAAATATAATATTTTTCCTCAAACCAAAGAGTATTTCAAATAAGGTAAATCACAAAATTAAAGCAGATTTTTAAAAAAGGCCACAAATTTTCTAATATGAGGGATGTTTTCAGTGATTTCCAATGATATAACAAATGAGGCTATAGCCGAGGCGACCTTTGTGCACTCAAATGAGAGGCTGGTGTTCCATGAGAGATGTGGATCCTTGGTGAGGCTGAGCAACAACCGCAGGACTGCGGAAAGGATACGTCCACTAGACGAGTTCAACAACGGAGTAGTCATGACCAACAGGCCCCTCAAAGATGATGAAATGTTTGAGGTGCGTTTGATCAAACACCGATTCTCTCTCTCGGAATCTGTTAACATATTATATGTGATGAAAGTCTTCAGGAAAAAACCTGAAGTCAGGTATTTTTCTTCAAATGTGAAATTCAAAATAGTCTGAACTCAGTCTGAAACATCCAAAAATGACATTTCTGAAAGGGGGTAGGGGGTATCTTCAGGTTAATTTTTAAGGTTTTTTCCTGAATGCTGACTTTCATCACTGATTTTATTTGTAATGATTCTTGAAATTGGTGTATTCATTTTTTAAAGACAAATAAATAGTTAGTGTCATGAAGTATTTCATAAAGTATTGTTGGAATCATTACATTAAACTTCAAGGTAAGAATTTTGAATATGTAAAATGAAGTCAAATGAGATGGATTCTTTTTAAATAGATTGAATCAATGGCCATTTAATTCATATATTTCAGATTCGTATTGAGAGACTTGTCGACAAATGGTCGGGCTCCATAGAGGTTGGCATAACAACACACAATCCTGCTGTCTTAGACTTCCCGGCGACGATGACAAACATGCGCTCCGGTAAGCCCACAAGTATGTGTCTTTTTATTTACATTTTTTGTCCTACCACACTCAGATTGAATGCAAATTATAGGCTGCATATGGTCAGAAAATCATGAGGAAGTAGCAAAAAAGTTAAATTAGTTATAATTTCTTGCATGCTCATCCTGGTAACCTAGCTATATTGTGTATGGCCTTAGTGATTCTGAATATAGATCATAAAATATATGAAATCAGTGTGGTTCAAAAGCAAACAATTTATAAATGTGATAACGTAAAATGGTACAAAGTATTTGATTCTTAATTTGGCTTTTATCGTGGTTCAACAGTTTTTTAATAATATCATTTTCATAAGAAACATCAAGAAACCAAGTCATTATTCAAATTTAATGTTGGCTTATGAATAAGGGGGGTTAAAGTTGGGAGCCGTTAGGTGTCGCATTAGTCAGGGGGTTACACCCAGAAGGGGAGCACAGTAACCTAGCAACGGCACATGGTCATGTGGTGGACTTAAGCCTTGGCGGGCTGGTCAATTCAAAGTCATTCTGTTGCTGACCACCGCTCTCATCGCCTGGTTGTGGTAGATTTTTTGTTAAATAAATCAATTGTGTGCAAATTATTTATTTGTTCTCGGCTCCCATTTCTTTAACTGATTTATCCAAAGTCAGTAACTGTTGTTAACTGTCATTTTAAAGCCTATGTTGTATCTAAGCTGAAAGTAATATTTAGCCTTGTAATGATGCTGAAAAACTTATTTCAAATTTATTTTCAATGCACATGATGGTACAAAACAGTTGAAGAAGGTAATACTCATTTGAGGCTTAAATATAAAATTGATATTGCAATGAGATGAATATATATTTATCCATGTAAAATGAATTAAACTTGTATTGTAACTAACCAAGAAGTAGATCAGAATTGATGACTAACCCTAAAAATACTTTGATATCATACGTACTGAAAAAGTAGTGGCTTTTTCCCAGTCAATTCCAGGTTCTCACAAAATAATGAATATTAGGATTAAAAGTTATGGTTCTTTAATATGTATAATGCTTCAGTTTTGCTGATTTCTTGTACTTCATAGAAGCATTTATTGACAAGTGATACAATGCACAAAAAATAAAGTACTAAGAAATATTTGGGAGTTGACACTTATAGGAGTAAATGTAGGGCACTTCTACAAAAAAAATGTACCGCCATAATTTTGTTAAACAAGATACAGTTTATAAACCCAGCATATGCAAGATGATATGCTTGAATGTTCTGATGTTATGGATTTTTTCCATGGTTAATTGTACCAAATCATAGTATCCTAACATATTTAGTGACTATATAGCTGTTAAAATATGAATGTCATGACCTGGCTAAATATGCACAGCAATCTCCTGCTTTAAGCAAGGCCTCTTGCCTGCGCCTTTATTCTCACACTCCAGCTTCATAATTGCCTATGCTTTCAAAATTGATGAAAGTTGCTGATATTTGACCGATCAATATGAAATAAAAGAGGTCTCATAGATAAGAAGCCCTGTATTGGCATGTCACTTTATATACATTGTTCTTGAATGGAATATGGCTTTAATAACATTTATGACATTCGTTTATGTCTATATCCTGCAGAAATAGGGTGAGATGGTGAATTATATATTTTTTGCCACATCGCCATCCATTTCACCATCAAGTTTTGTTGGTTTAAATTTCTATTTAATATATATATATATATATGTGGGCATTGTTTGTCTGTAGGATTGTCTGCGGCAGCGGGAACGGAGTCCACTAGTCACACTACGCTGTCGGTCCTCTCGAACGCAGACCTCCACGCCCGTGAGTCCTCCACAGTCGCTGCTGCTACTACGGCTGCTGCTGCTGCTATTACTCCTGCTGCAGCTAATGCTGCTGCTACTACTGCAGTAACACCGCCAGCGACCACCGCCACAGCCTCCACCACCATGTCCATGTCTGCCTCAGCCACGCCACCCTTCACTCACGGTAAATACATCCTCATATATATATGTCGGATGTCGTGATTATATTATGTTTACCTCCCCCACGCCACCCTTCACTCAGGGTAAATACATCCTCATATGTGTCGGATGTCGTGATTATATTATGTCTACCTCCCCCACCACGCCACCCTTCACTCACGGTAAATACATCCTCATATGTGTCGGATGTCGTGATTATATTATGTCTACCTCCCCCACCACGCCACCCTTCACTCAGGGTAAATACATCCTCATATGTGTCGGATGTCGTGATTAGTTCATACATTGTTTATTATATCCATGTCGACCTTCGCCATACCCCCCATCACTCACGGTAAATTCATCTTGTATATGATACAGACCAGATTGTGATAAGTACATACATTGTTGATTATATCCATGTCTACCTTCGCCATACCCCCCCCCCCCCCCCCCCCCCCCCCCACCTTCACTCACGGAAAGTTCATCTTCATGGGCATCCTGAGTGACTAAATACATCGTTTCCATTTGTTATATTTCTCCATTGTTCTCATACTGGTCTACTCTTCTGTTTAAAAGGTACAATCATGATGAGCGGATGTGGTATTCTCACCAATGGGAAAGGAACAAGGCGAGAATACGGAGAGTACAACCTAGATGAGCTCACTGTAAGTTAATCACCCCTCCTAGAAGGACTAGATCCCATAACCAGTGTAACTAAAATGAGCTCAATGTAAGTTAATTATTCCCCCTAGAAGGACTAGATCCCATAACCAGTGTAACTAAAATGAGCTCACTGTAAGTTAATTATTCCCCCTAGACGGGCTAGATCCCATAACCAGTGTAACTAAAATGAGCTCACTGTAAGTTAATCACTCCTCCTAGAAGGACTAGATCCCATAACCAGTGTAATTAAAATGAGCTCACTGTAAGTTAATTATTCCCCCTACACGGGCTGGATCCCATAACCAGTGTAACTAAAATGTGCTCACTGTAAGTTAATCACTCCTCCTAGAAGGGCTAGATCCATAACCAGTGTAACTAAAATGAGCTCACTGTAAGTTAATCACTCCTCCTCGACGGGCTAGATCCATAACCAGTGTAACTAAAATGAGCTCACTGTAAGTTAATCACTCCTCCTAGACGGGCTAGGAGACACACCTGGCGAATCACAAATAGTGAAACTCTACCAATGAGAATTGTTGGATGTTAAATCTTAAAAAAAGGTTTGTAAAATGCTTATTGCAGGAAGGAGACAGAATCGGTCTGATGAGGAAAGCCAGTGGCATGCTGCACTACTACATTAATGGGATGGACCAGGGCGTGGCAGCGTCGCGGACCCCCAACCCGGTGTGGGGGGTGGTAGATCTCTATGGTATGGCAGTCAAGGTCACCATCATCGATAGCTCCGATCCCAACTACAATGAGTACAACAATGACAATATCGCCAACGTCAGCCGCAGATCAAACAACTTTCTGAGACAGTTCCGAGAAGATTATGCCCGCAACCTTCGCGGAGATGATGAACAAGGTAATGTTGGTTTGGAAACAGCATTTCAAGTTGGAAAATTTAGATTTTTAGGTTAGAAGGAAGGAATTACTGATAAAAGTCACAGTATCAGAGCCTTATTGACATCATTAAAATCGAAAAGATTAATTATACAGTCTATTCTGTGTAGCATGTATAGAATTTGAAAAGTAAAATATGAAAAAAATTATTTTGATAAAAAGAGCAAAATTTAAAATACAATTGAATGTGTTGTGTAAAGTCCAGGAGTGTTTATAAAATAGGCCGATTACAGGTCGCCATACTGCCCCATTGAAGACAGAACAATTGTAATCGGAAATGCGCAAAAAACTCTCTAAAATCTAAAAACAAGATGGAAACCCGCAATAGCACTATGGGGCATACTCTTCAGGGCTTCACATTAATCATTGGCCTGGTGGCCCGAAAAGATGATTTTTGGAGCCTCAAGTATGGGTCAGTGGTTTGAAACTTCTACTGGCCCGAATATAAAAGAATATTTCTCTCTGTATTTTTTTATGAGTTTTTTATGGTTGTGTTTGCAGAGGAGAACAATCCGAGCAGTGCAGAGGTGGAGAGGCTCCTGTTTCATCCTCACTGCGGATCTCACGCTGCTGTTATGGCCGGACAGAGGACCTCACACCGACCAAAGTAAGCTCTCAACTCTGATGGCAGTTATTATTAGGGCAAGTGGTAGGGTAGGGTGAGTGGTGGGATAGGGTGAGTGGTGGGATGGGATGAGTGGTGGGATAGGGCGAGTGGTAGGATAGGGTGAGTGGTGGGATAGGGTGAGCGGTGGGATAGGGTGAGTGGTAGGATAGGGTGAGTGGTGGGATAGGGTGAGTGGTGGGATAGGGTGAGTGGTGGGATAGGGTGAGTGGTAAGATAGGGTGAGTGGTAGGATAGGGTGAGTGGTGGGATAGGGTGAGTGGTGGGATAGGGTGAGTGGTGGGATAGGATGAGTGGTGGGATAGGGTGAGTGGTAGGATAGGGTGAGTGGTAGGATAGGGTGAGTGGTAGGATAGGGTGAGTGGTGGGATAGGGTGAGTGGCAGGATAGGGTGAGTGGTGGGATAGGGTGAGTGGCAGGATAGGGTGAGTGGTGGGATAGGGTGAGTGGTAGGATAGGGTGAGTGGAAGGATAGGGTGAGTGGTAGGATAGGGTGAGTGGTAGGATGGGGTTAGTGGTGGGATAGGGTGAGTGGTAGGATAGGGTGAGTGGTAGGATAGGGTGAGTGGTAGGATAGGGTGAGTGGTGGGATAGGATGAGTGGTGGGATAGGGTGAGTGGTAGGATAGGGCGAGTGGCAGGATAGGGTGAGTGGTGGGATTGGGTGAGTGGTAGGATGGGGTGAGTCTGTTTATCAAACAAAGAGATAATTAATTTTTTTAAACCATGAAACATTAATAACAGAATTTGACACCTGGCATAATGAGTCAATTATAGTTATCATTGTAAATTTCAGTTTGATTATTAAAATTTTAAAACATTTAAAACACTTGCAACCTTACTTGAATAGTGCCATAGATGATTTCAACAATGGGGTGGTGCTGACGTCGCGCATTCTAAGAGCTGGCGAGATGTTTGAAGTAAGACTTGACAAGATGGTAGACAAGTGGGCAGGGTCAATAGAGATCGGGGTAACAACTCACACCCCACTGGAGCTAGAATTCCCCTCAACCATGACAAACATGCGGTCTGGAACTTGGATGATGACCGGGAACGGGGTGATGCACAATGGAACGACTGTCATAGATGACTACGGCCAGAATCTTGACAGGCTCAAGGTGTGTAGGCTTTGTTACTGATATACTGTGAATGATAGTTAGATAAATAAATGCTTTGAGATTTTTATGACAGTAACAAAATCAGTTAATCTACTTAAATAAATAGCACTAGTTTTTGTCAGTGAATTTTCTTAAAATGGCGTAATCATTTATGATAATTAGAGAGAGAATCAATAAGAATCAACAGTTTCTCCTAAGTTTTATATTTCAATTTTTTTTGTCCAAATCTTTTTGAAAAAGCAGTAGTATGTTTACTAATATATCTCACATTATGAATGTTGTTTGAAGGTCGGTGATCGAGTTGGGGTAATAAGAAAGGACGATGGAACATTGCACTTCTTTGTTAACAATGTGGACCAGGGTGCAGCTGCTCTCAACGTGCCAAGCAATGTGTATGGTGTGATAGATCTCTACGGCCAGGCAGCTCAGGCCACCCTGATAGACCACTCCGGTAAGTGCCGCATCCATCCAGATCAGGATAGATCTCTACTGCCACCCTGATAGACCACTCCGGTAAGTGCCACATCCATCCAGATCAGGATAGATCTCTACTGCCACCCGGATAGACCACTCCGGTAAGTGTCGCATCCATCCAGATCAGGATAGATCTCTACTGCCAGGCCACCCCCATAGACCACTCCGGTAAGTGCTGCATCCATCCAGATCAGGATAGATCTCTACTACCAGGCCACCCTGATAGACCACTCCGGTAAGTGTCGCATCCATCCAGATTAGGATAGATCTCTACTGCCAGGCCACCCGGATAGACCACTCCGGTAAGTGCTGCATCCATCCAGATCAGAATAGATCTCTACTGCCAGGCCACCCTCATAGACCACTCCGGTAAGTGCCGCATCCATCCAGATCAGGATAGATCTCTACTGCCACCCTGATAGACCACTCCGGTAAGTGTCGCATCCATCCAGATCAGGATAGATCTCTACTGCCAGGCCACCCCCATAGACCACTCTGGTAAGTACCGCATCCATCCAGATCAGGATAGATCTCTACTGCCAGGCCACCTGGATAGACCACTCCGGTAAGTGACGCATCCATCCAGATCAGGATAGATCTCTACTGCCAGGCCACCCCCATAGACCACTCCGGTAAGTGACGCATCCATCCAGATCAGGATAGATCTCTACTGCCAGGCCACCCGGATAGACCACTCCGGTAAGTGCTGCATCCATCCAGATCAGGATAGATCTCTACTGCCAGGCCACCCGAATAGACCACTCCGGTAAGTGCTGCATACATCCAGATCAGAATAGATCTCTACTGCCACCCGGATAGACCACTCCGGTAAGTGCCGCATCCATCCAGATCAGGATAGATCTCTACTGCCAGGCCACCCGGATAGACCACTCCGGTAAGTGCCGCATCCATCCAGATCAGGATAGATCTCCACTGCCACCCTGATAGACCACTCCAGTAAGTGCCGCATCCATCCAGATCAGGATAGATCTCTACTGCCAGGCCCCCTCATAGACCACTCCGGTAAGTGCTGCATCCATCCAGATCAGGATAGATCTCTACTGCCAGGCCACCCCCATAGACCACTCCGGTAAGTGCTGCATCCATCCAGATCAGGATAGATCTCCACTGCCAGGCCACCCTGATAGACCACTCCGGTAAGTGACGCATCCATCCAGATCAGGATAGATCTCTACTGCCAGGCCACCCTGATAGACCACTCCGGTAAGTGACGCATCCATCCAGATCAGGATAGATCTCTACTGCCAGGCCACCCCCATAGACCACTCCGGTAAGTGACGCATCCATCCAGATCAGGATAGATCTCTACTGCCACCCTGATAGACCACTCTGGTAAGTGCTGCATCCATCCAGATCAGGATAGATCTCTACTACCAGGCCACCTGGATAGACCACTCCGGTAAGTGTCGCATACATCCAGATCAGGATAGATCTCTACTGCCAGGCCACCCTGATAGACCACTCCGGTAAGTGTCGCATACATCCAGATCAGGATAGATCTCTACTGCCAGGCCACCCCCATAGACCACTCCGGTAAGTGTCGCATACATCCAGATCAGGATAGATCTCTACTACCAGGCCACCCCCATAGACCACTCCGGTAAGTGCCGCATCCATCCAGATCAGGATAGATCTCTACTACCAGGCCCCCTCATAGACCACTCCGGTAAGTGCCGCATCCATCCAGATCAGGATAGATCTCTACTGCCACCCGGATAGACCACTCCGGTAAGTGCCGCATCCATCCAGATCAGGATAGATCTCTACTGCCAGGCCACCCTGATAGACCACTCCGGTAAGTGTCGCATACATCCAGATCAGGATAGATCTCTACTGCCAGGCCACCCCCATAGACCACTCCGGTAAGTGTCGCATACATCCAGATCAGGATAGATCTCTACTACCAGGCCACCCCCATAGACCACTCCGGTAAGTGCCGCATCCATCCAGATCAGGATAGATCTCTACTACCAGGCCCCCTCATAGACCACTCCGGTAAGTGCCGCATCCATCCAGATCAGGATAGATCTCTACTGCCAGACCACCCGGATAGACCACTCCAGTAAGTGCCGCATCCATCCAGATCAGGATAGATCTCTACTACCAGGCCACCCTGATAGACCACTCCGGTAAGTGTCGCATCCATCCAGATCAGGATAGATCTCTACAGCCACCCGGATAGACCACTCCGGTAAGTGCCGCATCCATCCAGATCAGGATAGATCTCCACTGCCAGACCCCCTCATAGACCACTCCGGTAAGTGTCGCATCCATCCAGATCAGGATAGATCTCTACAGCCACCCGGATATACCACTCTGGTAAGTGCTGCATCCATCCAGATCAGGATAGATCTCTACTACCAGGCCACCCGGATAGACCACTCCGGTAAGTGTCGCATACATCCAGATCAGGATAGATCTCTACTGCCAGGCCACCCTGATAGACCACTCCGGTAAGTGCTGCATCCATCCAGATCAGGATAGATCTCTACTACCAGGCCACCCCCATAGACCACTCCGGTAAGTGCCGCATCCATCCAGATCAGGATAGATCTCTACTGCCAGGCCACCCGGATAGACCACTCCGGTAAGTGTCGCATCCATCCAGATCAGGATAGATCTCTACTGCCAGGCCACCCTGATAGACCACTCCGGTAAGTGCCGCATCCATCCAGTTCAGGATAGATCTCTACTGCCAGGCCACCCTGATAGACCACTCCGGTAAGTGCCACATCCATCCAGATCAGGATAGATCTCTACTACCAGGCCACCCGGATAGACCACTCCGGTAAGTGACGCATACATCCAGATCAGGATAGATCTCTACTGCCAGGCCACCCTGATAGACCACTCCGGTAAGTAACGCATCCATCCAGATCAGGATAGATCTCTACTGCCAGGCCACCCTGATAGATCACTCCGGTAAGTGCCGCATCCATCAGGATCAGGATAGATCTCTACTGCCAGGCCATAGGTTAGTTTTAAACTCATCTTCCGCGACTACAACCTGGTATACAACCCACTGTATGATGTGTCGCAGGGAGTATCTGTTATTTTTGGTCAAAGAACCTCGAGGGATCATTTTTCATACATTTTCGCCAGAAATTTGGACCTTGTTTAAAAGCTTTTTGTGCACTTTCAATTTTTGCGTGACTTCCAGTATGTTGTTTTCAATGGGGCAAGATGGTGACCCACAATCGGAGAGCTCTTTTTATATAATATTTTGGACACACTTAATGTTTAAGACTCAATTTCTGTTTTGATTCACTCTCAAATATTTAATTCTCTATGTGTCTCTTGTAGATCCTACAACCTTGTCGGAGGTGGAGATCACCATTGAGGTTGACCCGGATGACCTTCGATTCCATCATCTTCATGGTCGTAACTCTACAATCAGTAGTAACGGCAAATCAGCCTCGCGTCCCAATGCCCGCGGAGAGTTCAACGACGCCATAGTGATGAGCAGCAGACCACTACGAGATAACGAACTGTTTGAAGTCACCATAGACAAAATGGTGGACCGATGGTCAGGGTCCATTGAAGCTGGTGAGAAAACTTAAAAAATAGATATAGAGTGTATATAAAAAAAGAAAACAGATCTTCTATATTTTCAAGCAAGACATGATTAAATTGCACCTTTGGCCTTTGACTTCAACTGTTAATATATCTATGAAGATCCTTTGAGTTTTTTTTTAACATTATGTGAATTAAATAGAGACTTTTGAAGATTATTTCATGAGGTACCGTGCATTTTCTTTGATTGCATACAATTTTGGGAGATACTGGATACTTTCACATGAAATTTTAAGGCAATTTTGTCAATGTTTCAGGTGTGTCTTTAATCCTACCAGAAGACCTGGACTTCCCAAACACCATGACTGACATAGACTATGATACCTGGATGCTGAGGTAAGACCATCAGTCACATCATCTTCCTATATTTAATGATCTAATATGTGCCATTATCTTACTTAATGATGTAATATTGACTATCCCCTTACTTAATGATCTAATATGGTTCATCCCCTTACTCAATGATCTAATATAGTTCATCCCATTACTTAGTGATTAAATATGGTCCCTCCCTTACTTCATGATCTAATATGGTTCATCCCCTTACTCAGTGATCTGATACGGTTCATCCCCTTACTCAGTGATCTAGTATGGTTCATCCCATTACTCAGTGATCTAATATGGTTCATCTCATTACTTAATGATCTAATATGGTTCATCCCATTACTCAGTGGTCTAATATGGTTCATCCCATTACTCAATGATCTAATATGGTTCATCCCCTTACTGAGTGATTTAATATGGTCCCTCCCTTACTTCATGATCTAATATGGTTCATCCCATTACTCAGTGATCTAATATGGTTCATCTCATTACTTAATGATCTAATATGGTTCATCCCATTACTCAGTGGTCTAATATGGTTCATCCCATTACTCAATGATCTAATATGGTTCATCCCCTTACTGAGTGATTTAATATGGTCCCTCCCTTACTTCATGATCTAATATGGTTCATCCCCTTACCTAGTGATTTAATATGGTCCCTCCCTTACTTCATGATCTAATATGGTTCATCCCATTACTCAGTGATCTAATATGGTTCATCTCATTACTTAATGATCTAATATGGTTCATCCCATTACTCAGTGGTCTAATATGGTTCATCCCATTACTCAATGATCTAATATGGTTCATCCCCTTACTGAGTGATTTAATATGGTTCATCCCCTTACTCAGTGATCTAATATGGTTCATCCCATTACTTAATGATCTAATATGATTCATCCTCTTACTTAGTGATCTTATATGGTCCCTCCCTTACTTCATGATCTAATATGGTTCATCCCATTACTAAGTGATCTAATATGGTTCATCACCTTACTCAATGATCTAATATGGTTCATCCCCTTACTTAGTGATTTAATATGGTCCCTCCCTTACTTCATGATCTAATACGGTTCATCCCCTTACTCAGTGGTCTAATGTGGTTCATCTCATTACTCAATGATCTTATATGGTTCATCCCCTTACTGAGTGATTTAATATGGTCCCTCCCTTACTTCATGGTCTCATATGGTTCATCCCCTTACTTAGTGATCTGATATGGTTCATCCCCTTACTCAGTGATCTAATATGGTTCATCCCATTACTCAGTGATCTAATATGGTTCATCCCCTTACTCGGTGATCTGATACGGTTCATCCCCTTACTCAGTGATCTGATACGGTTCATCCCCTTACTCAGTGATCTGATATGGTTCATCCCATTACTCAGTGATCTAATATGGTTCATCTCATTACTTAATGATCTAATATGGTTCATCCCATTACTCAGTGGTCTAATATGGTTCATCCCATTACTCAATGATCTAATATGGTTCATCCCCTTACTGAGTGATTTAATATGATCCCTCCCTTACTTCATGATCTAATATGGTTCATCCCATTACTCGGTGATCTAATATGGTTCATCCCCTTGCTCAGTGATCTAATATGGTTCATCCCCTTACTCAGTGATCTGATATGGTTCATCCCATTACTCAGTGATCTAATATGGTTCATCCCCTTACTCAATGATCTAGTATGGTTCATCCCCTTACTCAATGATCTAATATGGTTCATCCCCTTACTCAATGATCTAGTATGGTTCATCCCATTACTTAAATGATCATCGATTACTGTCCATCCCTTACTTAATGATCGATTTGAATATTAACATGATCCATTTCTACTTACCAACCTCATAACCTACTCTGTGACCTTTTATGATTTGCCCTAAGTTATGACCATGTCTGATCAACTTAATGTCCTACTATATACCTGTGATATACCTGTAATTAAATAACTTAAATGACCTACCTCTTATGACCATAAGTCCTTAAAAAATTTGCCCCGACTTAATGACTCCTCAGCAAATCAATATGTTGTGGTGTATTTTCAGTGGATCCTCGATCATGCAGGATGGGTCAACAGTAAGGAATGGCTACTCCCTGGACCTGGACACTCTGACCGTGGGCTCCCGTATCGGCATGATGAGGAGCGGGGATGGCACCCTGCATTACTACCTGGACGGCGTCGACCAGGGTGTGGCCTGCACCGACATTCCACCTGGTGAGCAAATGTGAAACTACTGAAATGGAAAGCATCATGAATGCTTTCACTTCTTGAGTAGGCAGAGTCTGGAATTTATATCTAAAGTCATTGTTATAATAAAAAGGCTCAAAGTTCTATACTAAGCAGGTGTTTGCACAAGATCACTGGTCAACTAAACAAAGTTTGTTGACAAAGTGTCCAGTGGATGATTTGGATTTTTGCGGAAGACTCATCTATTTTGAAATGGCACAGAAATTTATGTAGGGGAAATATGATGGATAATAACTTTTGATCGCAAAGTTTGGGGTATAAACATTTATATTATGGTGATAACATGGTGATCCGAAGATGATAACATGGTCCATTTGTACAAACAAAAATGTGAAAATTCCCTTGACAAGCTGGCCAAATGGCCACATGTGGGACACAGGAAGTGGCGACGGTGGCGCCACCACGAGATCAGTTCACCTGAGCAATAATGCAGAATTTCAGCATTATTGCCAATCTCTGTTTTAAATGCCTCAGATTATAGGTATAGCATAAATATTTGCCGAAATTGAATGAGATGATGCTGAGAGTAAAAATGCATCCTTGCCTTTATAGGAGTGTTTGCGGTGATAGATCTGTATGGGCAATGTGCACAGGTGACCTTGACCTCTGGGTCAGGAGTCCGACAGACTGACAACCACCTGACGGTCAGCGAGATGGAGCCCTCCCTCACTTCCCCACTCAGTGCTGGTAAGACACAAACCTAACACTCTTATATACTGTCATAAATCTTCCAATAGTTTTATTTTTACTAATCTATTTTAAAAGGAAAATTAGACACCTATGTGATACATATGCCTCTATATTTATATATTTAAGGATTTCAGACTTCATCATAGAAAGAAATCAGCATTTAACATGATCACAATTACAAATTTATGACAAAACCATGTCACCTGCATAAGATTAGTACTAGTGGTGACACCTTGTGTCAGTGTCTCACACCAATAGGGCACAATGGTAGTCCAGTTTTCCACTAACATTCACTCTATCGTTAGTCATTGCTTTGTTTCAGAATTATCACATCGCTTTAGTCAGTGTTGTGGCAAAAATGTCGCTCTGAGGAATAACGGATGCACAGCATCAAGAATACGAAACTTTAATCACGGACTTGTCTTCTCTGCTGAACCCCTGAGATCTGAAGAAATGTTTGAGGTAAGCATCAAAAAAAGAAGCTTGTTTCTTATTTCTGACCTCTTATTTCTGACCTAGACACAGTTCAAATTAGTGACTCTAAATTATTTTCACTTTCTCGGCAAAAAGATAAAGTCTCAGTAATAATTACATGAAAGTATTTGAATTCTCATTTAATAATTTCATGAAAGTATTTGAATTTTTAATATATTTGATCACAAAAATAAACAAGAAAAAAAAGAAAAAAATAACAGAAAACAAAAAAACTAAAATCTAACCTGCTAGCCAACTGGTAATTTTTGGCGAGTGAATGATTAAATTTCACAAGAAAAAAGCTAGTTTCATACTAGCCAAATGGATTTAGTACTAGCCTTGGCCAGTTAGTGAGTGCTTGTTTCTATCACTGATTCATAGAAATTCTTTCCAAACAAAGAACTGCCTTTGTGTACTGAATCATAAAGGGTTGTGAATTGATTCTATGTGATATGTTTTCCCTATATTTTGTTTTTTATTTTTTTTTTTAAATAATTTTTTTGGTTTAAATGATTGTTTTGTGATTCAGGTGAAGGTGGAGCAGTTATCTAAGCACTGGTCAGGCTCCCTACAGATAGGCTTGACCATGATGACCATCTCAGACTCCACTCCCCTCTCTGTCCTCCCCTCATCAGCACTCGATCTCAAAGGCAAGGTCACGTGGGTCGTATCCGGGTCAGAGGTCAGGAAGAACAATGTGGTTGTCAAGGAGAACTATGCTCCCTCTCTGGAGAGGTTAGAGGTCAATGACCGCGTGGGCGTGAAGCGATGTTCCGACGGCACCATGCATGTGTATATAAATGGCGAGGATATGGGAGTCGCTGCCACTAACGTATCAAAGGTTATACCAAATATATCCTTCTTATTTGAAATATGAAAATATTCCAAGTAACATGTGGTCATGCCATTTTCTGTGTAAAATTAATGATTTTGATTAATTTGAACATTACTTTTTTACCCCTTAGCAAATTTTGCAGCAAAGGTATTGTTGAAGCCTGGCACTGTCAGGGCATATAGGCATCTGTCCTTTTTCTGAACACAATAACTTGAGAACAACTAAAGTTTAATTCTTCAAACTTAAACAAAAGATGCATCACATGAAGATCTTGTAATAACACTTATGTCTGTAACTTTGACCGAAATTTTGAAGTTATGTGACCCATTCTCTGAATATCTTGTGAACCCAATAAGAGAACAAATTAAGTTGTTCACCGTTTCAAATGTAATTAAGAGACTCAATGCATTTGATGTATTTTTTATGTCTATTCATTTTTATTTTCAGAATGTGTTTGCTATCGTAGACCTGTATGGTATGGTGGACACAGTGACCATCACTAGTAGTGTGTTTGGTGACATCTTTCACAGTTCTATCACCCATCCACCCTCAATACCCTCGTCTGACAGTTCTGACTCCATTGAGGTAAGCTACACTCTCGTCTGACAGCTCTGACTCCATTAAGGTAAGATATACCCTCGTCTGACAGTTCTGACTTCATTGAGGTAAACTGTACTCTTGTCTGACAGTTCTGACTCCATTGAGGTAAGACATACTCTCGACTGACAGCTCTGACTCCATTGAGGTAAGATATACTCTCGTCTGACAGCTCTGACTCCATTGAGGTAAGATATACTCTCGTCTGACAGTTCTGACTCCATTGAGGTAAACTGTACTCTCGTCTGACAGTTCTGACTCTATTGAGGTAAGATATACTCTCGTCTGACAGCTTTGACTCCATTGAAGTAAGACATACTCTTGTCTGACAGCTCTGACTCCATTGAGGTAAACTGTACTCTCGTCTGACAGTTCTGACTCCATTGAGATAAGACATACTCTCGTCTGACAGCTCTGACTCCATTGAGGTAAGATATACTCTCGTCTGACAGTTCTGACTCCATTGAAGTAAGATATACTCTCGTCTGACAGCTCTGACTCCATTGAGGTAGCCGTATCCCAGATTGTCACGTTGAATCTCCCTTTAGATATCAGGGGTAAATAAAAAGACCAATGATCAAATGAGAATAATTGATATGTTTTGAAGATTCAACTGTGATTAGGCTTTTAAAATATATGCCCAAAAAGCATGGAAAAATATTGAAAATGTCCTATTACAAACTCTAAAAACATCTGATAACACAATTATTTTTCAAAAGTACTATTTGCTATGTAAAGTAGTGCTGTATAAATGCTTATTACCTTAATAATATAACTATGAGGTCTACACGCACATCTGGTTCGCTGACCAGTCACGGCAGTCGAGACAATGGTGGGAGACAATGGCAATTATTTCTACCAATCAGAAGGCAGCTAAGAAACAATTGCAAGAAATGTCCATAGCAACAATGGTAGGAAGTGGTGAATACCACAAGCAAGTGTCTACATTTCAGCATAAAAAAGATGGCTTTCTCAGGATAGATAATAGAGACAAATCATTAAAGAACTGAGAATAAATGTTCAAATTAACTGACAATAGGGTCATTAAGGTCATTGCTGATGGTCTAGTTAATGATTATGTTGTGTGTTTTCAGGAGGATCAGGACCAGGACACAGCGGAGGCCTTATACCAGGAGTTCCAGGGGAATCATGGGAAGAACATCCAGCTGAGTGAGCGGGGACTGACTGCTACCAGAGTGGCCAGCTACAACCAGGGCATCGTCGTCTCCCTCAAACCTCTGCCTAGAAACCAGCTCTTCAAGGTCAGTGAACCCTCGGTCAATATGAGATAAACCTCTGCCCAGAAACCAGCTCTTCAAGGTCAGTGAACCCTCGGTCAATATGAAAGCTGGGATTAATAAATAAACCTCGCCCCAGAAACCAGCTCTTCAAGGTCAGTGAACCCTCGGTCAAAATGAAAGCTGGGATTTATAGATAAACCTCTCCCCAGAAACCAGCTCTTCAAGGTCAGAGAACCCTCGGTCAAAATGAAAGCTGGGATTTATAGATAAACCTCTCCCCAGAAACCAACTCTTCAAGGTCAGTGAACCCTCGGTCAAAATGAAAGCTGGGATTTATAGATAAACCTTTCCCCAGAAACCAGCGCTTCAAGGTCAGTGAACCCTTGCTCAATATGAGAGCTGGGATCGATAGATAAACTTCTGCCCAGAAACAAACTCTTCAAGGTCAGTGAACCCTGTTAATTGCTGCAGAGAATCACCCTGTTGCACCTCTCTTTGTTGTTATTTGTTTAAATTAAAGCTACATCATTTAGAAACTAATAATTTGGGTATGAAATTTGACAGGTTAGAATTGATCGCTTGAATCCGCGGTGGACGTCGTCATTGATCATCGGGGTGTTTGGATTCTCTCCGGACAAGTTCACCCTACCAGTGTCTGCAATCAATATCAAACGCCCCACATGGATGATCCATGGAGATTCCGTGTTCCACTCCGGAGTCAAGGTATGTAGTAGAATCATTGTATGAGATCCATCTTGTTGGAAGAAGTGGCATACAGGGAGTCCAGCTTAGTACCCAAGAAACATGCTTGAGGAAAACAAATAAATAGGCATCAGAGATGCATATATCTTCAACCCTATATGACACTGCCCTGTGACCTTGCAATGAGGTCAAGGTCACCCATAAGCAAAATCATCGTATTTATTTGTAAGGTAACTATCAACACAGCAAATTTGATAATGTAAACTGATGTGTGTCAAGTGCAATATGTGGTGTCCAGAAGAATAATACCTGGACATCTAAACAGAAGAAACAGCTAAGGCTAAGGATAAAATTGATCACTCATAAGTTTGTCTCCACTGCACTATTGTTAACTCGGGGAAGATATCAAACTATCAAACAACTGAAATGTCTCATATAACTGATGATTTTCCATTCACTTTGAATAATGAGAGTTTCAGGTTGGACTGCCAGGTTAAACAAAGGTCATAAAGTGCTTATTTTAGACAATGTCTGCTCACAGCTCTTGATAGTATCTGATCAGGATTTTAACTGGGAATCTGAGTTCAAATATTCTACAAGTCAAGCTGATTCGGCCAGATTTGAATTTTTTATAATGTCAAAGTTTTATCTTGCCATAGATTCTTGTGACAAATCTCATGAAAAAAAGTAAACTCATGTTGAAAAGAAAACTGATGGACTTTGTGGTTACAATAGGTGAAGGAGAGATATGGTCCGAACCTGGACACACTGCAGACGGGTCACACCGTGGGAATCTTGGTGGATGATGATAACACTCTGCACCTTAATGTGAATGGCGTGGACCAGGGCATCGCAGCTAGAGACATCCCGTCCACCTGCTATGCTGTACTCGACCTGTATGGTCAGTGTGAACAGGTACCGTATTTACTTGAATATAAGTTGTGAGTAGATTCATCCCGTCCACCTGCTATGCTGTACTCGACCTGTATGGCCAGTACATGTAGATGTGATCATGAGTAAATTATCTGATCATGAGTAGATCATTTGATCATGAGTAAATTATCTGATCATGAGTAAATTATCTGATCATGAGTAGATTATTTATCATGAGTAAATTATCTGATCATGAGTAGATTATTTGATCATGAGTAGATTATTTGATCATGAGTAGATTATTTGATCATGAGTAGATTATACAATTATGAGATTACTATGTGATTATGTGTGCTTTATATAATAAATAATTTAATAATGGTAATAATTATGATAATGATAATAAATATATTAATAATTATGACAATAATTATGATAATAACTTTGATAATGATATAAATTATCTATAATTATGATAATGACAATAGATATGATAATGATAATAAATATGATAATGATAACAACGTCAATAATGATATAAGTTAATCATGATCATGATAATAATGATAATTTGCACTGTGTTAGGTGACCATTCAGACCCAGGAGAATGAGGGATCTGCCCATCAGGTGCTGGACTACAGGGAGAAGGCTGATATAGAGGACGGTAAGTTGACCCACATTGACCTCATTTATATATATAAGTTTGAAATAAAAAAAAGTTTCAGAAAGATGTTTACATTCCTAAATGTGGATGGAACCAACTTCTATAAAAAGAAGTTTTAGAAGGATGTTTACATTCCTAAATTTGGATGAAACCAACTTCTATAAAAAGAAGTTTTAGAAAGATGTTTACATTCTTAAATTTGGATGAAACCAACTTCTGTACGAAAGGTCACAGGTCAGGCTAACCTCATGAAATTTAACAGAAAACAATTTAATTGTATTTTTGTGTGATATAAAATGAATATTTCTGAAATTCTACATGCAGAAAAATTAATCATTAAAAGTGATTATACATATTATTTGAAAATTGAGGTTCAATTACTGAGAAATCTGGACAATGATATACTTCGTATGATAATTAGGTAAAAAAGAAAAATCCTGCAGGACACCAGAGTCAAATGTCGTCAAGAACTGTGAATACCAGAATATGTGTGCGAGGTTTAAGGCCACTCTTGGACTGCCAGGTCTGTATAATAATAATAATAATATCTTTATTCGCACATAAAACATGGCAATGTAAGTTTTACAATCATATGTTTCAAAGAGTAATTAAAAAAGTTATATAAAATCAATTTGTGGTTATATGTAAAATAATGTCATTAATATCATTTTCAGACAAGAGTTCACATGATTTTAAACCATCCCGTATCGAACTGTCTCTCCTTTGATACACAATAGATAATGAATATATACTTACATGACTCATGTAAAGTAGATATTTAAATAATTAAATACTCATCTTGATAGTAATACTATGACTGTTGTACACGTATCTGGTTTGCTGACCAATCATGGGAGCTGAAAAAAAAAAATACAAAAACAAAAAAATCCAAGACCAGATAACAAATGGTCACACCTTGTGATAACAATGGGGGGGGGGAGATGGCAAATAAGATATCGTCTGCAGTCCAACCTTGCATATATATCAATATATATATTCAACTTATGTTTCTCTTGGTTAAAACAGTTCAGATAAGAGGCACCGAAAGGAGATAGGTAACCTACTGTAAGTGAGGTTATGAATGGGTCGCTCTAAGAAACATTATCCAAAAATCCAAAGAATATTCTTTCTTTCAGAAAGACAGATTTCTTTGACAGGAATTTTAGCTACACATGTGGAAAATAAATCTGATACACTCCAAATCCTATTTTTGCCAAATAATTTTCATACACATAATGTATTATATACTAGTAGAATGATAACATTGTAATTATTATATCACTGGAAAAAATGGTGTACAGAAATAACTTCAGGACGAATTACAAATTTGTTCCTATTTTTACCAAGTGTTAAAATTGTATGTATTTCTGCCTTTTGTTCAGATGGGTATTTTGTTGCTGACTATAATCGGTGTTACTGTGAGACGTGCCACAAGGTGCGGGGAGACGAGCCTTACTATATGAGGGGAGACCCCCCTAGAGACTATGCTGTGCCCTTTGGCTGGTGCAAGTTTGCTCTCAGGTCAGTATGAATCACAGAAAACCTCAAAGTAGTATAAAGAACGCATGGTATTTCCAGATGCCTTTAAGGTATAACTGCAATGGTCTGGTATTAAACTCCAATATAAAATATCACAGTCATAAAATAGCTGAAAATTATTCATCCTTTGAAAAAAAGAATGCAGGCACGGGAATATGCAAACATTTATTTTCAATTTATATGATGTCTAGTTGGTAACTTATTCTTTGTATGTCATTTTTATAGAATTCCTGCCAAGGCTGAGATGTTGAATATATTTGAGAAGTGGCACGTCGCCTATCACGGGTCCTATGTAGCAGCCATACGGAAAATACTTGACACAGGGGATCTCATGCTAGGTGATAGTCATATATTTATTTATCAATGCTTTAAAATAATTTGACATTATCGTTTGAAACTTGGCATCATGGATTGAAATTTGATATCATGGTTTGAAACTTGGCATCATGGATTGAAATTTGTTATCATGGTTTGAAACTTGACATCATGCTTTGAAACTTGACATCATGGTTTGAAACTTGACATCATGGTTTAAAATTTGACATCATGGTTTGAAACTTGGCATCATGGTTTGAAACTTGACATCATGGTTTGAAACTTGACATCATGGTTTAAAATTTGACATCATAGTTTGAAATTTGACATCATGTTTAGAAACTTAGCATCATGGTTTGAAACTTTACATTATGGTTTGAAACTTGACATGATTTGCAATTGGCATTATGGCTTGAAACTTGACATTATGGTTTGAAACTTGACATTATGGTTTGAAACTTGACATTACGGTTTGAAACTTGACATCATGGTTTGAAACTTGGCATCATGGTTTGAAATTTGACATCATGTTTAGAAACTTGACATCATGGTTTGAAATTTGACATCATGGTTTGAAACTTGACATCATGGTTTGAAACTTGACATCATGGTTTGAAACTTGATATTATGGTTTGAAACTTGACATTATGGTTTGAAACTTGACATTATGGTTTGAAACTTGACATCATGGTTTGAAACTTGGCATTTAGGTTTGAAACTTGACATCATAGTTTGAAACTTTACATTACGGTTTGAAACTTGATATTATGGTTTAAAACTTGACAATAGCATTGTGAATGCTTTGGAATATTTATGAGATTCTTCAAAACAAAACTCATGTTTCTGGTCAGTAGGCAAGTAGTTGTTGATACGAATAAATATGATAGAAATTGTATTTATCGACCCACCCCATAGGGGAGGGGAGACCTTGTATCGGGCTCCGTCCGCGATTCCGCGTGTCCGAACTTTCCGGATGATAACAGAAGAACCATTTAACGGATTACTTTGATATTGCACAGGATTATGTAAGTCCTTAATATCTTGCATGGGATTGCATATGGTTGATCTTGACCCAGTTCTCAAGGTCACAGGAGCAATTTTGTGTCTCTGCAGTACTTGCTGGTTTCTGGATGATATGTTGAGAACTATTTGGTATTTGGTATTTGGTGGTTTTTCTCAAGAACAGATTGCTATGGCCCATTGTTATCTTTTAACCAAAAGCCTAATTGAACCAGAGCATATGCAGTCAATGTTGTATACCGGAGTGGAATGGGCACTATATAAATGTTTATTTATTATTATTATTATTATTATTATTATTATTATTATTATTATTATTATTATTATTATTATTATTATTATTATTATTATTATTATTATTATTATTATTATTATTATTATTATTATTATTATTATTATTATTATTATTATTATTATTATTATTATTATTATTATTATTATTATTATTATTATTATTATTATTATTATTATTATTATTATTATTATTATTATTATTATTATTATTATTATTATTATTATTATTATTATTATTATTATTATTATTATTATTATTATTATAATTATTATTATTATTATTATTATAATTATTATTATTATTATTATTATTATTATTATTATTATAATTATTATAATTATTATAATTATTATTATTATTATTATTATTATTATTATTATTATTATTATTATTATTATTATTATTATTATTATTATTATTATTATTGATTTATTCATTTACAAGGACCAAAATCTCATATCGCTACCTCATTACACCATAGTTTATGCACCCATTTAACTTTGCCACCATGGTGGGTCGACATATAAGCTTTGCTCTTTTATTTTTTTTATTTAGCTTAATATATCAATATAGATGAAATACAGATTAATAAAATGTGATGTATTGCAGCTGGTGATCTCACATCAGGACATATACTGAAACCACAGCCCATCAACTTTGACGAGAAGAACAAACCGGAGGAACAACAAGATATACGTCAAATTCACCTCTCTCCGACCATCCGATACTCAGGATGTCAGTCTCTCTCCCCTAGATATGAGTAAGTATCTCCAACCATTCAGTACTCAGGATGTCAGTCTCTCTCCCCTAGATATGAGTAAGTATCTCCCACCATTCAGTACTCGGGATGTCAGTCTCTCTCCCCTAGATATGAGTAAGTATCTCCTACCATTTAGGACTCAGGATGTCAATCTCTCTCCCCGAGATATGAGTAAGTATCTCCTACCATCCAGTACTCAGGATGTCAGTCTCGCTCCCCTAGATATGAGTAAGTATCCCCTACCATCCAGTACTCAGGATATCAGTCTCTCTATCCTAGATATGAGTAAGACTCTCTTTACATTCCTCTGAATTCTTCTGCAATTTTTGTGATTAGATACAATTATTTATTTATTTTTGTGGAATTGAATAGAGTTGGCAATGCTGTTGGTATTTCTCATCAATAACACCATGCATCTGGGTTTAATTGCAGATACAGAGATATCAAATCAAAGAAAACTCACTTTGCCCGAGTGGCGTTTCAAGCATGTGTCAAGCCGGGATCGTACAAGATAGGACCCCAGTCTATAGGAGCAAATGAGCAGATTGATGCCAGATATAATAACAATGAATTAGAATGGTCGACTAAAGAAAGAGGAGCCACTGTCTTGGCTGCGATGCTGGTCAAAATTGAGTGACTTTAACTAACATCTCAATATTCTTACAAGGAGCCAGTGAAACAAGGGAGGTCATTCTGAGGGGATGGGGAAGAGGAGGGGGGGGGGCGCTCTCTTAATAGAGTGATTAAAGACAACAATGTGATTTTTGTGGGCACTCCACATAAAAAATGTGAATATAAATTATGTGATCACACAAAATGACCAAAATTTGCTTGGATTCCAGATGTTTAACCAATGACATGATTGTTGCCATGGACAGCCAAGGATAACTCATTTTGCTATAACAAACCAAGGAAAACAGTAGTTTTTTTTTAATGTGGTAAAAAAGAAAAATTCACACTCACTATTGGATTAAATTTAAATCATATTAAAGGCCACAATGGATGGATAGATTTGCATATCTTCACAAAAAATCCTAGGTTCTCGTCATATTGCCATTGTGGCATGAATCTTTTAACCATGTTGCCAAGCAACCCATGGATAACTCCATGATGATGCTTTGCCAACCATTCCACTTCAGGAACATTTTTCTTTACAACAGCTGGGAAATTTTGAGCACATTGAGAATAGTTTTGTAAAAAAAAATCTGATATTGAAGGTAATTGCTTAAGAATAGCTTGATGTGTGTATAATGTGATATAATGGTGATATACTGTATAATATGGATGTCTTCTTAATTAATCATGTTGCCAATGTCAGGCCTAACAAATTTATACATAAAATGTATTATAATGAGCCAGTAACTTCCAATATTACCTGAAACTCGCCTCAAATCCTGTCATGCTGCAGTTTCAGGGCTTTTTCTCACAAATAGCTGTTTAAAATACACACACATACATACACATGTATTTTTGTTTTGAAACCATTTGAATGGAACAAGGAAAAAAGCTAGCACCATATTTGCTTTTGTAATTTTATTTTTAAAAAGAAAAGCAGGTTATTGATTTGAGAGTTTGTGTTTGGAATATTAGAAGGTACTGTACCTCACATTATGTGATCTGGCTGTGCTAGATTTTGTGACATCGGACCTATTTTGTTAGATACCGGTAGATATAATCAGTGGGTAAGCAATGTCAGATGTGCTGAGATTTTATCAATGTGTTTCGTCTTTCAAGATTGCGTTTCATGTGTAGAGTCTGCAACAAATGATCCATGCTAGTCATTGTATTATTATTATTATTATTATTGAGTATTGTCAGGAGTTCATTTTCAAAGAATTATTATTTATGTTTATGTTGACCTGTTGATGTATTTCTTGGGGTTGGCAGCCAAAAGGGGATCAAGCATAAATAACCAAACTGTATTACCTCTTCATGGTTTACCTTTGAGGAATCTGAGCCCACTGGTTTTCTATAATATTTTGCATTATTGATTTTGTAAACCAGAGCTAATCTGTAAAGCCTTTTTATAAAAAAAATTACAGGATCACATTTAGTACAGTGTGATTTTGTTATCAAACTTAACTGTTGATACATGAAAATGTACAAAGGAAGTCTCCATTCAGACTTCCTTTGTCCTGTAGAATATCACTATTCTGCAAATCAGAATTAAAAAATTAGGAAGTTAAAATACAACTTGAAATGAATAATAATTATGCAATTTTAAGTTAAAAATCAATCATCCATCGTCAAGTGCTGAATTTGACTTATTTTAGAACCACATGTAGAAATTATTTTGCAGCGGAATTTTGTTGATTTTTTTGTCTCCACTTGGCCTCAAACTATTGTTAAATAATGTCAGACAATGAAGTCATTGTTTTCTAATAAACGATATGAATATGTTTGTTTTACACACAGTCATATTACTCTTGAGTAAATGGTAGTGATATGATTCACACATTCGACAATTGGACTTCACTATAAAAAAATGGCCACTAGGTGTCTCTTTAGTCTTGATGAAGGCTCTGCATAGAATCTGTTCAAACTTTGCCACCAAAAGCAAATTTCATAATTTAAATGTTGAATTTGTATAATTAAAAGACACTTTAACTCTTCCAAAATGATTAATTTTTCAGCAACAAAAATGTATGGAAGCGTAACAATTTTTGCCATATGTGAGTTCCTACATCTGGCAAAATGCCAAATATGTAGCATTTAGATCTGACGAGTTTTTTTATACGTTTTTATATTATTTAAAACTGTATATTTAAACACAAGGAAATAATACTGACTGGATCCTCTCTGGTTCAGTAAAATGTTAATTTTTAACCTTTTTAAGGGGAAAATGTGAGAGGACTTTTAAACATTTGTTACTGGACATTTTCAGTATCCCAGACTCTTGATGTGAACCAGTTTTTAACAATATGAACATGTACATGTACACTATCCACTCATTATGGAAAGCCGGGATGCTGAGCTCCCAAATTGCTCGAAGCACACGCATGTACAGAACACCCCCTGCACCATGCAAGCCCCCATGCCCTTTTTGTGTGATAAATGTCAACATACATAAATGTACATTAACAAAGGAATTTTCAATAGAAGGATTTTAAGACGAACCATCTTACACTATACCTCATCTTATGGCAGAACATAAATAATTTGCATAGTACAAGAGAATTATACTTTATCTTAATGGTATAATGCTGACCTTAAAGAAATGATCTTAACTGGTATAAATTATTTGCTTTTTGTACAGTCTGTAAATTTGTAAATAAATGAAGAAAAAAAAGAACTGGTCATTGTTTGTGTAGAGGGGTGACATTGTGCAGTACATTAACCTTGATTCACATGGATTGGGTAAACATCTTTCATAATTATCCCACACAGCTCACATAGTCATATTTTTAGCTCAGTAAACCAATGTTTCCACTCGCCCTGTATTGCTCACAGACTAAATCCAGGGTTAATGAGCTTGGAAGGGGGTATTTTTGTAGGTTCTATGAAATATTCTCTAAAATATTGTGATCTGTCAGCACAGCTTATGTTTAGGGCAGAGACAGTTATTTAACAGAGATTGGAAACAAGCTGAAGTTCTGCATTATCGCTCAGGCGAATTGATCACATGGTATTGCCACCGTCGCCACGGTAAATACTACATGTAGACCTATAACATGGACATCTATCCAGATTGACAGACTCCCAGACTTGTATAAATATGCAAGAAATTGCAAGAAATTATGAGAACTACTTACTTTTCACATATCTTTGTTAATCATACACCAGTGACATCAAGAATGGAAGAATTTGTGTAATAGTGATGAAAGTCTTGATGAAAAAAAAATGGCTAGTCCTGCCAATCAACAAAATTTATATAGGCTAGTCCATTAGGGGTTAATGATTCTGTCCCACAGTTTGACTGTAGCTGAAAAAAAGTGCCTGGGCCCTGGTCACTCTGTAAGCACTAAAAACTCACAAAATGTCCTCTAAGAATGCTAATTGACCCTGAAGGTTAAACTAATTTTTTTTTTGGGGGGGGGGGGGGGGGGGGGAAAGACCAGAAGAAAATAAATTTATTGATTGATCATGGAACAGGAGCCCGTGCGAAATGACCACTTCTTGTTAATTCTCTTGGGGGAGGGGGCTGTAACTCAGCAGATATATTTAAATATCTCTGAACTCAGTTAAGTCATCTTGATCATTTAAATGAATTTACCTAAACAGGTGGCTGTGTGGAGAACAATATTAAAAATTCTTAGCATGTTGATGCTCAATTTGTATTTGATATCTGTTGACAACATCCCAATTTGGGACAAGGATTAAAAAAAATGATTACTTTTGATCCTTTGATGTTAAACAGTTTGATAGTTTGATCAATATCATAATTTATTATAGCTCTCAGTCTCAGAAATAATGCAAATAAAATACATTGCTGTAAATGCTCAAATTACACATTAATCACAACTGCCAAGGACTGTCTTAGGTTTGATTTACAAAGCCTATTATTTTCATTCTGAAACTTGAATTGGAGTAGTTTTATCCAATCACCACTGTCTGACTCTTAGCATGCTCAGTGGAATCAAAGAACCTGATTCAGGTTCTCTGGTGAACATGGTGAAGTCCACTGATTCTCCTGATTCTCCACTGTAGGAACTCTCTTGTGTAGGAAACTATTTCTGATGGTATTTCCGCTGAAATCTCAAACGCCAGAAAGAAAAATTTGTCAACTTTTCTACCAATTTTGATGATTCTAATACAGTAAGACAGGTATTATTACGAATTTAAAAATAATTAAGATGTAAATATAAACTATTTTCGCACGGTTTTGTTCATTTTTTTTGTCAAGTTCGATGAGTTCAGGTGTAAAGCAGCGAGAAGTGAGCTGAAGACTATAACAAAACATACCGAGTCGGGAAGCTGGGTGAGCGGATTCAGTGAGTTGGTGATTGCGGACGGATACCCTGAGCCGAAGGCGAAGGGTATCCGTCCGCCATCACCAACGAACTGAATCCGCGGTCACAGCTGACCGACGAGTGTATGTTTTGTTTTTATACCTCAGACAACTACTGTATTTTTAAAAAATGAAACATGAAACAAGATATTTATCGTTACAAACATTTGTAAACAAAGCGCACCTCATTTGACCCCGTCACGTGACCCGAAAATGGCGCGTACAGCCATAGACTGGTTGCCGCCATCTGTGTATAAACACGATGTTCTTGACACTCGATGGGGGACCAGTCTAAAGATGGCCGACGCAAACTAATCAATATTTTACAAATAATCGGCATGCGCGTATTCATTCGAAATCGCATCAATACGCGCATCACTGAGGTATAAAGACCGTGTCTTGGCAGGTCGTGACCATGTGACAGGTCGTGACCAGGTACAGTTGACGACATGAAAGCTGCTGACGACAACAGAGTTGTTGCTCAATTTATCAAATGATTTCTGATCTTTATCACAATCTGACGTTGTTGGCAGATTAACGTATCTGACAACAACTTGATAAGAATATTTTTTGTAACACGGATGGCCCTTTTTTGATATCCACTGCCGACAGGCATTGGATATCAAAAAGGGACTATCTGTGTTATTCTGTGATCTGTACGATCGTGGGAAATGGGTAGTCGTTTCCTGTGGGTTGTAATTCGTTTTTTTCTGTGGTCATTATTGTTCAAGCAACTTACGCCACTGTGGAGTGTTCGTCCGTGTGCATGCAAGATTCCCATTCGCGCATGCGTCCGGCGAATGAATACATATCTAAAAGAAGTGAACAAAAGAAAAGAAGTGCGTCATGTAAACAAAGCAGAACATTCAAAACGATATCATCGTGTTCGCCCATCGTTGCATTAAATTATCTCTTTAAAATGCTTCCCAATCGCTAGAGCAAGGAATTTTCAGTAAGTTTAGTTCAATAGGCATCCCGCCGAAATGACAACATCGTCATCCACGGAGAGAGCAAGCGCAAGTGATGTCTCCAAGATCATAGAGAACCGCATCAGTTTTTTCTCACTGCACGTACTGGTCACTGACGTCATGTCAATGGTTGGCACGTGCACGAGGCGATTACGTAACGCAAATATGTACTTCATATGGTAAACACCAAATAGGCAGGTACCCGTGCATGTGCATATATGCATGTGCCGTGTGCTGGAAGCTAATGCGGTACCCTATGAAGTTTACCTGCTCGGCAAAGCCAATAGGCATCCTGCCGAAATGACAATATCGTCATCGCCCATCGCTGCACAAAATTATCCCTTTAGATTGCTTGGAAATGCTTCCCAATCGCTAGAACAATGAATTTTCAGTAAGTTTAGTTCAAATTTTGGTGTAAATCGGACAATTAGAACAGAAATAACATGCAAAAGTCTGATCGATGATTTGCGATAGCGCCTGAGCGATTATAAAGCAACTCACGTAATCGATCCTGAAAACACACATCTTTGTACATAGTTGTGCTAAAAAATTTATTCATATACCATATTAAATGTTTTAAAAGGATAATTTCAACTACCCCATTTGTTTGCAATGATTGTTTCATTTTGTGTGGGTTTTTTTTTGTTTATTTTAAATTTTGTTTTGTTTTTTGTAATTTTTGTTTTGTTCATTTTAATTTTTGTTTTGTTTGTTCATTTTTTTTTTAGTTCAGTTGCACTTTAGTCTTTTAAAATTTTAAAAATTGACCACACACTTTGAGTCAGTGTGACACAGTCTACAGTGACCGGCAGCCAGATCCGGACATTTTCATGTTTTTCACTCCTGATTTTCACAAATCCTTTCAAAACTGAGTAAAAACTGCTGACATCGATAGTAGATCGTTAACTTTATATGCTTGTAGAGTGAAATTGATACATGTTCAGCATATACAGAATTATCGGGAAATTCACACATTCAGCAAACCTGCAGATTGTCCGAGTTCTATATTGAGTTATATGATGATGTTGGTCACGTCATCACTTCTGACGTCATTTCATGACATTTGACATTGACAACATCACTCATGCCGTGAAAACAAATAAACACTTTTAACATTTTGAAAAACAGTGGGAATACAAGATAACGTCTGACAGACAATATTCAGATCAATTGCAATTACTACAGGCAAGGTTTGCTTGATGTTTGACTGTGTTAAAAATATCCGAGTTTTAACTGCCTGTTTTGGACAGTTGCCGGTCACTGTATATATTGAGCAATTTGCCCAGTTTTGAAACACATGGAAATCATTCATAAATTTGGTGTTTAAGTGTGTGTAGGGCTAACAACCGTCAATTTCACACATTTTGGTCTTTGTCAATCATTATATTATCCAACAAAACATGGACAGTTGATTATATACATGATATATGTGCTATAGTGGGGTATATCCATCAGTGACACTTGACATCACTTTATCTTATAAAGCGATGTGCGTATGTTATATTCTAACAAGATTTACAAGTCAGAGTCACGTCTTTGCGCAAACAACATGAACAACCATAGACTTCGCGCACTGAACTCTCTTCTATGCCGTAAGATATAAATTAATATATCGGTTATCTAACTTACGTATTTGAAGAGAGGAGTTCAAAACCTAAATTTTGAGGTGTCAATTATGTTAATCGGCCAAGAACTGACAGAGCAAGGCCAAATTGTATTTTTTGTAACAAGCTGGTAGTTGCGCGCATGCACATTGTGACGAAATCAGGGTCAACGGGTGCAATTTTCATAACAACTTATTTATACCATTCATATAAACTAGTCTATGCCAAAAAATCATTGTTCTGTTTGTATTATGAATACAAGACAATTTCATAATTATCAGCCAATCCTATGGTTGTGTGAATCCTATGGTTGCTAGCTCTATATACACACGGACACTGTAAAACACAGCTTTGACTAATCTAGTGCTCTGCATCATTGAAACCAATGAATAAATAGACGTTACCAACATCGCCGTACAACTCAGTGTGAGCTCGGACAATCTGCAGGTTTACTGAATGCGTGAATTTCCCACTAGTTCTGTAAATATTGAACAGGTATCATTTTTACTTCACAGGCCTTTAAAGTAGACGATCTTCTATTGATATGAGCAGTTTTTATTCAGTTATGAAAGGTTTTATGAAAATCGGGAGTGAAAAACATGAAAATGTCTGGATCAAACTGCCGGTCACTGTACATATTGCTCAAAACATCGCATAAACTTGAAAAATAAAACTGAAGTGGAGACTGGTTAGCATCAGCAAATTCCACTAGAGGGCAATGTTTGACGCAACAGGTGACACAACAGCGAGATCACACGCTCTTATCAGTGGCAAATTTTATTGCAGTCCATACAACGTTTTTTTGGTTTCTTTTTCATCAAATCTTATCAACCTTCCTATCTGATCTTGTTCATGCTTTTTTATATATGTATGTAAAAAGTCAAACAGTGGGAAATGATCACATGATTAATCAGTTGGTCTTGGCAGATTACACAAACCTTTAACGTTTTCAACTTTTGAAATATATGGAGTGAAGAGAAATGCCTTGAACCCCCGCTGTACAATTCTACGGCAGATGGCGATGAGTTGGCTTGATCCTGACTGCACATACCTGTTGTCATCAGCTATAGATCCACAGACTCCTCAAGCTCATTTGTTGGCATCAGTGAGGTCATACAAGCTTTCAATAATTTTCCTGATAAATTGATTTGACATGCATTTTTTTTGGGAAAAAACAAATATTCCAAAAATAGTTTGTATATATATTTTTATCTCATAAAGACTCGCCAATTCAAAATAAACTTTTCAAGATTGGCAGGACTAACTAAGCCATTTTTGTGGTCTTTTGTATCTGCATGCTTAATAAATATGATTTATTGCAATGGTAATTCAATATGTTCAACAGAGTACTTTGTCATGATTCTCACAGCCTGATGTCATTACCATGATAACATTTTAACAAATTGCAACCTGACGTCCTTCCCACCCATTTCAGGTTAAGTAGCACTTGTACTTGTAAAAAAAATAAATTGGCAAATCAAAAAGAAAACCTTGTACCATGCTCCCGGCAGCTCAAATGATAGGCAAGATATATTTGTTTTGTTTCACAGATTGATCTGATGAATCTTTTTTCAGTTAAATGTATATACATGTGGCTCCTGGAAATAAAGCAATTTTGTATTTGAATCTTTGACTAGCAGTATAAATAATATTTATCCATGCGGATATATAAGCATTACATGACAAGATTTTGGATTTTACTACATAAGTCAATAGCAGGCCTTGACATAAAGATAAAAATTTTGGTTTCTCAATTGGGCCACCAGAGCATGAGAAGTGGTGGCCCAAAGGTTTTAAGGAAAATAGGATGCATGATACAATAAAGAGCATTGTATGTTATATAAGGTTGTATAGTGACTTGTGTCTTAGTGGGGGATACTTGTCCCAATCAAAATTTACAAAAGGCCACGAAAAGACCAAAAATATGGTTGCCCAATTGGGCCACAACAACAGAGCAATCACTGGCCCAAATAGGGGATCTGGTGGCCGCAGACCACCGGACCAGTGTGTACATGTATGTTGAGGCTTGAATAGAAGATAAACCATGATGGTTAAAGGTATTAAGCACTAAATCTGTCATTTTGTATATGAAAAGCATATCTAAATACAAACTTCATGACATGTTGAAGTATAACACAGAGTAATAAGATATGTTGCTATGAGACATAGAAGTTGCACTCCCAGCAGATGTCTGTCTGAGACATACATGTACACTGCATGTGATGGGTAAACACGGGTAGCGTGATCTTTCTTTGACCTCAGATGAGGCTCAAAGCAGGGTAGCACTGTTTGACGTCATCCTGGCAGTATTCAAAAGACAATACCTTTCATGACGTCATAAGCATATTGCCATACGCTTATGACGTCATTTTACCTTTCAGTGCCACTATTATCAAACCCCACAAAAAGTGATACAAAGAAAGAAGTGTGTTTTCAAAAGGGGGCTATAAATTAGGTTCCTGTTCAAATAAGTTTTACAGACATTTACTGGAGTGCATCAACCAAAACAATATATAGATATAAAAGGCAAATATCTTTATCTTTAATTTATGATACTTAGGCGCATTTTTCAAAATCATTGTTTGCAAATTTGTAAAGTGAAATTGACCTAAGAGGCTACGTTCATTATTTACAACTGTAATTCAAATTTGACATGGGTCACGCAGTCAGCCAATCTGTTGTTTGCCAAGTTTATGATGTTTGATCACATGATCGCTCTCAATGTTATGTTAAAGTGACAACTTTACACATGATGCTGTGCAAACGACTTAAATCTTTGAATGTACTACTCCCAAAGTTATTTCCACAAGAATATCACAAACAGATAAAAGTTTTATGTTGTTTTATTTTTCCAGAGTGAAGTCAAATGGAGTTTCCGGTTGTTCACAGGAAGGCATGCATGGTACGTGGCTGCAATAGAACAGTATACAAAGACCGTCTCAAAGCAACCTCCTTCTTCACTCTGCCTTCAAATGAGAGTTTACGACTCCGCTGGTTGGCGTCCCTGGGGGAATCATGCTGACCTGAACAAGGGCATCTATGTGTGTCAG
Organism: Amphiduros pacificus; assembly: GCA_949316495.1. Lineage (NCBI taxonomy): Eukaryota > Metazoa > Annelida > Polychaeta > Phyllodocida > Hesionidae > Amphiduros > Amphiduros pacificus. Next base: position 10,154,547 of record OX439012.1, on the reverse strand, counting down.
TATCATTTTAAACCCTTGGATTTAATACATTCAGTGACCAAAGGAGAGACTAAAACTCGTGTCACTTATGCGCCCAATGCTGTACCACATGCTGAGTGTTCTCGTCATGACCCGGACTCGGATGAGGCACAGAACCCAAGCAAAAGGCTTCACTCCATCGTGAACAATGATGTGCCTTATTCCGACATGCCACAAGAGGGCACTAATGAATGGCAAGAGGTCAAAACTTGTACAGACTTATCCGATATGTGCAACAAGAGCGTGACTGTGATGATCAAGGTGAGACATTCAGAGATTGTTATTCAAAAAGACATCTTTTTAGCTATGAATAACATAGCTTGGAGGTGGGAGAATTTTTCTGTCATTCTGTCTGTCCGTCAACTTTGATCTTCTCTGAAACTACTGGTTGGGTTTTTAGCTATTGTATTTTCAGGGATCTGGATCAATTTTATTGATTTTCCAATAGGCTCAATTTTTTTTCATTTATTTTTTATTTTTAACAGATCTAAGAGCTATCACTATGTTACTCTTCAGAGGCTGACAAGAGAATGGATTGATTTCCGTGGAATCAAAACAAACCAGACTTAAAGGAACCTCATGGTTCCATTAAACATAGCAACCCTGACGTAACAATAATTTTGGTACTCATCCTTGTCTGTTGCTTATGTTGCACACGTTGGTCTCACACGTGAAGCCAGTGATGGTTTTTTTGTCAGGAAAAAAAAATAAATAAATAAATAAATAAAAATAAACAAAAAATAAAAAAAATCATTGTTTGCTGCATATGAATTGCTTTATTCAAAGTAATGAGTTTCCATCCCTAACAAACAAACCCTTTTCATGCACTGGGTGATCAAACAAGGACTTTTCCCAAACCCACAGTCAGTGACTGGCTCCCACAGTCAATCAAATTAGTCATAACATAGATGACACCTGCAGGGACTGTCATTTGTTTTCAGGTGTAATAATTGACATGTATCATGTCACCCTGATTCATCCACTGTCTCTTAACTGAACCCACTTGTTTTGTATGACTTTTTCAGCAAGAACCAAGTGACTGTCCATGCGAAGAAACAGAAGATTTGCCATCAGTGGCGCCACCATCTTCAGGAAATATATCACCTGAAAAACTCACTGATAATGAGCAGAATCTATATGTCATGTTAGAAGAAAGACAAATGGCCATCAAACAAGAACAGGACTCAGTGCCTGAGGTACCAGTAGCTCCCTCTGTGATGAATTCCAGTAGGAAGAAGTCTAAGAAGCACAAGGATCATCCTTATCACAGAAAACGTAGTCTATATCATGCTGCTTCCTCCAGTACTCCGGATGAAACTGCATGGCAGACAAATGGATATATTCATATTGGCGATCAGATCCGTCGATGGCAAAAGTGGCAGTCAGCAACAAAGATGAGTACAGAAGAATTCTGTGCAATGCTGCTGGACTTGTATGAAAGCAGGTTAGTCCTGAAACAGAGTAATATTAAAGTTGGCCATACATTGCCATATATGAAAACAGGTTAGTCCTGAAACAGAGTAATATTAAAGTTGGCCATACATTGCCATATATGAAAACAGGTTGGTCCTGAAAGAGGATAATATTAAAGTTAGCCATATATGAAAGCAGGTTAGTCCTGAAAGAGAATAATATTAAAGTTAGCCATACATAGCCATATATGAAAGCAGGTTGGTCCTGAAAGACAATAATATTAAAGTTGGCCATACATAGCCATATATGAAAGCAGGTTAGTCCTGAAAGAGAATAATATTAAAGTTTGCCATATATGAAAGCAGGTTAGTCCTGAAACAGAATAATATTAAAGTTAGCCATACATAGCCATATATGAAAACAGGTTGGTCCTGAAAGACAATAATATTAAAGTTAGACATACATAGCCATATATGAAAACAGGTTAGTCCTGAAACGGAGTAATATTAAAGTTGGCCATACATAGCCATATATGAAAACAGGTTGGTCCTGAAAGAGAATAATATTAAAGTTGGCCATACATAGCCATATATGAAAATAGGTTAGTCCTGAAAGAGAATAATATTAAAGTTAGACATACATAGCCATATATGAAAACAAGTTAGTCCTGAAAGAGAATTATATTAAAGTTGGCCATACATAGCCATATATGAAAACAGGTTGGTCCTGAAAGAGAATAATATTAAAGTTAGCCATACATAGCCATATATGAAAACAGGTTGGTCCTGAAAGACAATAATATTAAATTTGGCCATACATAGCCATATATGAAAACAGGTTGGTCCTGAAAGAGAATAATATTAAAGTTGGCCAAACATAGCCATATATGAAAACAGGTTAGTCCTGAAAGAGAATAATATTAAAGTTGGCCATACATAGCCATATATGAAAACAGGTTAGTCCTGAAAGAGAATAATATTAAAGTTAGACATACATAGCCATATATGAAAACAGGTTGGTCCTGAAAGAGAATAATATTAAAGTTAGCCATACATAGCCATATATGAAAACAGATTACAGGCCTTGACATAAAGAGAAAAATGTTGGTTGCCCAGTTGGGCCACCAGAGCATGAGAAGTGGTGGCCCGAAGTTTCTTAGGATAATAGGATGTGTAATACAATAAAGAGCATTGTATAGTGTCTGAGTGGGGGATACTTGTCCCAATTAAATGTCTATTGATCATGACATGATATCTATCAATGATTAGTATAATAAAATCAAGATAGTTTGGGCCACTAAAAGACCAAAAATATGGTTGCCCATCTGGGCCACTACAACAGAGCATTCACTGGCCCAAACAAAGGATCTGGTGGCCCTGGGCCACCGGGCCAGTGCGTATGTCAAGCCCTGAGGTTAGTCCTGAAACAGAGTAATATTAAAGTTGGCCATACATAGCCATATATGAAAACAGGTTGGTCCTGAAACAGAGTAATATTAAAGTTGGCCATACATTGCCATATATGAAAACAGGTTAGTCCTGAAAGAGAATAATATTAAAGTTAGACATACATAGCCATATATGAAAACAGGTTGGTCCTGAAAGAGAATAATATTAAAGTTGGCCATACATAGCCATATATGAAAGCAGGTTGGTCCTGAAAGAGAGTAATATTAAAGTTAGCCATACATAGCCATATATGAAAACAGGTTAGTCCTGAAACAGAGTAATATTAAATTTGGCCATACATAGCCATATATGAAAGCAGGTTAGTCCTGAAAGAGGATAATATTAAAGTTGACCATATATTGCCATATATGAAAGCAGGTTGGTCCTGAAAGAGAATAATATTAAATTTAGCCATATATGAAAGCAGGTTAGTCCTGAAAGAGAATAATATTAAAGTTAGCCATACATAGCCATATATGAAAGCAGGTTAGTCCTGAAAGAGAATAATATTAAAGTTAGCCATACATAGCCATATATGAAAGCAGGTTAGTCCTGAAAGAGAATAATATTAAAGTTAGCCATACATAGCCATATATGAAAACAGGTTAGTCCTGAAACAGAGTAATATTAAATTTGGCCATACATAGCCATATATGAAAGCAGGTTAGTCCTGAAAGAGGATAATATTAAAGTTGACCATATATTGCCATATATGAAAGCAGGTTGGTCCTGAAAGAGAATAATATTAAATTTAGCCATATATGAAAGCAGGTTAGTCCTGAAAGAGAATAATATTAAAGTTAGCCATACATAGCCATATATGAAAGCAGGTTAGTCCTGAAAGAGAATAATATTAAAGTTAGCCATACATAGCCATATATGAAAGCAGGTTAGTCCTGAAACAGAGTAATATTAAAGTTAGCCATACATAGCCATATATGAAAGCAGGTTAGTCCTGAAAGAGGATAATATTAAAGTTGGCCATACATAGCCATATATGAAAACAGGTTAGTCCTGAAAGAGAATAATATTAAAGTTAGCCATATATGAAAGCAGGTTAGTCCTGAAAGAGAATAATATTAAAGTTAGCCATACATAGCCATATATGAAAGCAGGTTAGTCCTGAAAGAGGATAATATTAAAGTTGGCCATATATGAAAGCAGGTTAGTCCTGAAAGAGAATAATATTAAAGTTAGCCATATATGAAAGCAGGTTAGTCCTGAAAGAGAATAATATTAAAGTTAGCCATACATAGCCATATATGAAAACAGATTGGTCCTGAAACAGAGTAATATTAAAGTTGGCCATACATAGCCATATATGAAAACAGGTTGGTCCTGAAACAGAGTAATATTAAAGTTGGCCATACATAGCCATATATGAAAGCAGGTTGGTCCTGAAACAGAGTAATATTAAAGTTAGCCATATATCTTTATTTAACCACTGGTGGCCCAAAAGGGATTTTCAGTATGGACCCGTGGCCAGTTCTACTGGTCCATTTTTTTGGTAAAATTTATGTAAATTTTTCATTTTTTGCTTTTATGGTAACGGACAGTCGTCAACAACAAACTTTTATGTGAAATTTAGTGTTTTTGTCAAATTCATGTTTTCTGTGACCAAATAATTGCCTCTGGCTTCATAAATCTCTAGTTTATCTGTTTTCTTCTTCAGAAGCTGTCAGAATCGTGACCAAGGATGTGGAGATTGTCAGGAGGGAGTATTCCCTTACCAGGGGGTATTCCCCTCCCAGAGGGAATTCCCCACCCAGGGGGTATTCCCCTCCAAGGGGGCAATCCCTTCCCAGGGGGAGTTCCCTTTCCAGGGGGAGTTCCCTTCCCAGGGGAGGGAGGAGAGCCGGGACTCTGATGATAGTAGGGCGACTAATATGACGTCATTACATAGAAACACTGAGAAGGAAAGTGAACGTCTAAGTCACGACGACAAAATCATTTATGAAATTGAACAAAATTACTTGGAAAATACAGTTGTGGAGGAAAAGACAAGGTCTGGGAGGACTACAAAGATGAGAAAATTCACGACTTTTTTCGATTCCAGCGATTCTGAGGATGATGGGAATATACAGAAGAAAAATAAGAAAGTCAAAGTGAATGACAAAAAGAAGGTGATAAACAATGTGGATCCTGACTTTGCGATGAGTGATGAAGATTCTCATGAAGACGAGAAGAAAATAAGCTCCGATGAATCCTCAGAGGAAGGCACGGAGAATCAAGATGAGTTTGATATTAGAATTTACAAAGACAAGGTGATCAGAATGGAAACTGAATACAACGACTTATGGTGTAAAGCATGTGATGAGTCGTTTAAAGGTTTGGAGGATTTTCGCGCCCATGGGAAGATACGTCATAAAGATCGGCTGCCCAAGACGTGGTACAGGTGCACAAAGTGCGACCATAAATGTGCCAAATACGTAACTAATCTCTATCATTACGAGGCCGTGCACGGCATGCCGTTCCCCATCTTCTGCGAAGAATGCGGGCAAACCGTAAGGAGTCTGAAAACGTACAAAGCACACTACATTCAACACTGGAGAAAGATAAATTTAAAAGAAGAGAAGCAGATTTGTGACATATGTGGGAAGTGGTTCAGCCACGTGCTCACCTTGCGAAAGCACATTAGGTCGACACACAAGAATATAAGGCCCTACCCTTGTAGATGGGAAGACTGTAACAAATGGTTCAAATCTTTGTGGGCCAAGAAGATGCACATGAGAATTCACACGGGTGAGAAGCCGTACATGTGTAGTTTGTGTGGCTTTGCATGCAGTCAGAAACACTCCTTTGATTATCACATGAATAACAAGCATCAGGGGGAGACTGCAAACAAGCCAGCAAAAGAGAACAAAAAATGACTTGGGTTAAATTAAAGACAAATTTATATTTAAGCCATTTTTGGTGTAGATGGTATATCAGCACATATCGGAGGTTTAAACCTGCCGGTACCTGATAGATGGTTAATTCTGACTGATCAGAGGTTTAAACCTGCCAGTACCTGATAGATGGTTAATTCTGACTGATCGGAGGTTTAAACCTGCCAGTACCTGATAGATGGTTAATTCTGACTGATCGGAGGTTTAAACCTGCCAGTACCTGATAGATGGTTAATTCTGACTGATCGGAGGTTTAAACCTGCCAGTACCTGATAGATGGTTAATTCTGACTGATCGGAGGTTTAAACCTGCCAGTACCTGATAGATGGTTAATTCTGACTGATCGGAGGTTTAAACCTGCCAGTACCTGATAGATGGTTACCGGTTATTCTGACTGATCGGAGGTTTAAACCTGCCAGTACCTTATAGATGGTTAATTCTGACTGATCGGAGGTTTAAACCTGCCAGTACCTGATAGATGGTTACCGGTAATTCTGACTGTTCGGAGGTTTAAACCTGCCAGTACCTGATAGATGGTTAATTCTGACTGATCGGAGGTTTAAACCTGCCAGTACCTGATAGATGGTTAATTCTGACTGATCGGAGGTTTAAACCTGCCAGTACCTGATAGATGGTTACCGGTAATTCTGACTGATCAGAGGTTTAAACCTGCCAGTACCTTATAGATGGTTAATTCTGACTGATCGGAGGTTTAAACCTGCCAGTACCTGATAAATGGTTACCGGTAATTCTGACTGATCAGAGGTTTAAACCTGCCAGTACCTTATAGATGGTTAATTCTGACTGATCGGAGGTTTAAACCTGCCAGTACCTGATAAATGGTTACCGGTAATTCTGACTGATCAGAGGTTTAAACCTGCCAGTACCTTATAGATGGTTAATTCTGACTGATCGGAGGTTTAAACCTGCCAGTACCTGATAAATGGTTACCGGTAATTCTGACTGATCGGAGGTTTAAACCTGCCAGTACCTGACATATAACAGAATCTCTATGTACTCGTATTTGGTAGCCAGTTGCAGGATGAATAATTATGGAGATGTACAGTAGCTCACTGACTGTGGCAATATTATTGAAGTGAGTGAACACTCAGGTTATAAAGAACATCATAGTTTCTGCATTGTATGCATGTATATATTTATTACATAAACTATATATATAGTACATTATAAATACACATCAACCCCAGCCCACACAGGCATATATGTTTAACTTTGAGTTGCACAGTGTCTGGTGCATTTAAACTTCATTTTTAATTTCATTTAATTTACAAACAGTCTTTGCACACTATTTGGTGCATTAGGCATGCCATCCAATGGTTCTGTATCATAAAAGTCCTGCTCAGAAAAGCACCTGACCTGTTCAGACACTGCTCTGTATAGCACCTGACCTATATAGACTCTGCTTATAATATCACCTGACCTATATAGACACTGCTTATAATAGTACTTGACCTATTTAGACACTTCAGAATAGCAACTGACTTGCATAGACACTGGTCAGCCTAAAGTTAAGTTTGGTTACAAAATAATATCATATTGGACATTTTTTTGTGTCTTTTGTCAAATTAATTTTGATATCCAGGATATACTTCAGTCGGAATGAGAATGGCTGGAGGTGGGGAGAAATAATTATTATATTATTTTTTTATAGTTCTCACTTAATTCCAGATCTTGTCATGTTTTTGAAGAATGTGGAAGATGTTTCTTTGTAATTGATGCATAACAATTAGAATGATTAAAAAAATCTTAAATTAAACTCAGTGTTCACCACAAGTATCCATATAACACAGGGTGAATGACATGATATTGAGCAACTCATAAAAAATGTACCAAAGATCATCATGCTAACAGTGGACTGTACATCTGAAGTTTTTTTGCTATCCCAAGGTGAATAGAAATGTATCAATGATCGAATTTAAGAAATATATTTTATTTCAGGAAATAATCCGTAACCTGGAAACAGGTTACGGTATTATTACTTGTACAGATTACTAATGGAGTGTATCATTACAGATTAGTAATGGAGTGTATTATTACATGTACAGATTAGTAATGGAGTGTATCATTACAAAGTACTAATGGAGTGTAATATTACTTGTACAGATTACTAATGGAGTGTATCATTACAGAGTACTAATGGAGTGTATTATTACGTGTACAGATTACTAATGGAGTGTATTATTACTTGTACAGATTACTAATGGAGTGCATCATTACAGAGTACTAATAGGGTGTTTAATTTTTCGGACTTTTTTCCGATCAAGCTGCTCATTAAAAGAAATGTGTTCTCTGATATGTAGTAAACCCACAGAAAAAATTTAGGACCAATTGATCAACTTTTAGACCCCCAAAACTACCAGTATATATGTTTCAAATTTTATACAGAGGTAGACATTGAGGCAAAGATTCAGATTCCTTCAAATCTTAGTGATGTCACCATTGACCTTAGTGCAGTGACCTCAAGGTAAGAAATGTTGTACTGAGCATATTTCAGCAACCACTTAAAAGTGAATAAACATATGTAGATGGCCTTAGGGCTATGATTATCATTGCTTTTTTGTAATGTTTGTGAACATTTCTTCCTAACTGATCATTTAAAACCAATTCAACAGAAAAAAAGTCCGAAAAACGAAACACCCAAGAGTACTAATGGAGTGTATTATTACTTGTACAGATTACTAATGGAGTGTATCATTACAAAGTACTAATGAAGTGTATTATTACTTGTACAGATTACTAATGGAGTGTATTATTGCTTGTACAGATTACTAATGGAGTGTATTATTGCTTGTACAGGGCCCATTTACCATGAAATAGTTCAATAGCAAAGATGCTTTAGTGAACTTGTGAATCATATTTGAGGGTGTTTACCCAATAGCCCATTATATGTTGGGCCCTAAAAAAAGTTTAATGCAATGTTTGAACAACATTTGGTCAATGTGGTTTCAGTACTTTGACAGCTTGGCCTCAGGTATCACAAACGATTTTCGAGGAAAAAAACAATTGAATGCTTCCCCTGTATGCCTTATTCATGCCTTATTCAAATTTTCTCTGTGTATACAGATCTTTGTGCCCAAAATCTGGCAAAACCTGCCTCCTGGCTACTAAGTTTTGTTTCCTGTGTCACCATCTTTCCCAGTTGTAATGTCTCTAAATATAATCTTGTGTTTATCTGGATAAATCTTCAGTGTTTTACTTAACATTATGGCATGGTGATGTAAAATGGCATTTAGAGTAGCAAGTGATGACGTCTTGGATACACAAAGGGAGAAACGCATTTGGATGTCAGAGGCACCACTGCATTGTGGAGCTTCAGATTATTGCTATCACTCCTGTGAATAAATAGATAATAATAATAATAAAAATAATAATAATAATAATGATTATAACAATTAGCAGTATCATAGCTAAGTGAATCTTATACTAACCATATTTTTCAGATGTAAGTAACTCTGCCCCAATATGATATCAAGGCCACAGGCTGTGGCACAATTGGTTAGAGCACCAGCATTTAGCACCAGGTCCTCTGTGGTGATCAAAAGGTCATGGGTTCGATCCCCGGCCATGCCGAGATTGAATTCATGATGCAATTTCACTCAAGCTGAGGTCCGTGCCCATGAAATCACAAACGTCACAGGCAATTTTACAGAGGTTTGGGGAATGCTTAAATGATATGTAGCCACAAAACTGATACAAGCAAGCTATCTCAATAGAATCAACCAAAATACATTGCGCATGTTATTGCTTTTTGTTGAAAGTACCAAGTATAGGCTGTACTCTTGGTGGTCACATGTATGACCTCTACTGTGGTCTGTCAGGGTGTTAGGCCTGTACCAATGGATGAAGTGTGGGGTATAAACATTTATATTATGCAAAGAAAAAGTGCTTGAAATCCTCATTGCATGAATGCTTCAAGAGTTAACCCATTGTCCTGTAAATCTGTGACCGGGTGGGTTGTCATGCCAAGGACCTGTGACATGACAATTCAGTGAGGCAGCACTATATCTGCTACAAGTAGGTCTCATCACGAAATGACTGAAATAATGTTGAAAGTGATGTGAAACCCCAAACAAACAAATTGATAGATCTGGTCTGAACCATTTAAAAAAAATCATTAATACCACATCTCTTTCCCATTCTATTAAGTAGAATTCCATGATCAAAATAGTGTCAAAAGTGACTGAAAGGTCAAGTAGAACTTGTAAATCTACTCTGGCTTGTCTAAACCCATGAGGATATCATTCTGCACCCTGAGTAGAGCAGTTTCAGTACTATGAAAACATTTGGTAAGGGGATTGAATGGGCGAACTCAATATAAAATAACTTTTCAATTTTCTCAATATAAAATTTACTAAATCCATTAGACAGTGAATAATAGTCATTTGCCATGGGTAAAGGTGTTTCCACATTTCTATGAAGAATTCTATATAATTTCTTTGGATTCTTATAATTTTCATGTATAATATTACCATTATACTCGCCTCTAGCTACCCAACTTTATTAGGCCTCATCAATATAGGCCTAGCGATGACGCGACCAATTGTCGTAATATTCATTAGCTAGAGATTCGAGTTACGTCATCGCATCGTGCACGGCAAGTGGATACTTTGTGCTCCCAACCCTCTCCCAGGGACACCATTCACACGATGGTGCCCTGAGGAAACCAACCAGCCAACCAATCAGGTGCGCTGCACTTTGGCTAACCGCTACACTATGAAAACTTCCCTTAAATTTAGCTCCCGTGCTCTCTTGTGTTGGAGAGTTGAAATGAATGACTTCCTGTCCCAGTTTAGTGCATTGTGGGATATGTTGTGCTTAATGGCGGGAATGACAGCATACTTTTTGAATGTGCAAATCGATCCATAATTTAGTATTTTAAGTGTATATAAATGCGAGATCATGTGTGATGAATGTGTGCATGTGTAACCCTGGTATGTCGGAGGCAATTTCAGCCACTTCTTGCTCACTGACAAGTGGGATGAAGCTGATAAACATCGATTTTGGAGACAAAGATTGGTGGGTACAACATTCAGAAGAAAGTCTGTTTTCTCCTAAATTATCTTAATTGATATCCTGATAAGTCAAAATGGCGTAGGAATGCGTTTTTTAAACTTTGCTTGAATAATCATGGACATGTTTTGAGTGATTCAAACAAAAAATTAGAGTGCACCATCGTGCACCATTTTGCTGGGCAGCATTTGTCTCCCTCAATGTCAGTCTGTCATACAGCCTATTACAGGTAGATGAGAAGATTCCAACACACAATGAAAACTTGTCAAATTCAACCTTGCCCCAGTCAAAGCGCAATATTTCTCTCAAGAACGATAATCTGTGTCATTTACTCACCAGATTATTTGTATTACATTAAGATTTGATAATTTAAATGCAAATTATATACCAGTGAAATAAAATGAAGAGCGAGAAGCAAATAATATTTGGGATTTTGGGTGCAAAAAATAATTTTGGGTGAGAACAATTTTTTTTGTTAGGTGAACACAACATTCCTTTATCAAGGAATTGTGGCTTTTTCACACAATTCTATTGGCCAGTGAGAAATGTTGATTTCACATTATGATTTTCAGATTAAGACTTCAGTTTGCTTTCATCTACTGATTGTAATGCATGGTTAATGCTATATGATATATCTTAATGTGCATGAATCTTACTTCATTAAGTATTGTTTTATTTTATTTTTTATTTCTTTTGTTCTTTAGATTACTAACAAAGTTTTGTTGAGTTGGCTCAAGTTCATGGTCTATTCCTAACTGACGAGTCCTGGGTAGACTGTATGGGCCATTAACCTGTATCAGGACGAAACACTGCCAATAACCCATTATAACAAAAATATTAAAAGTGCCTGAAGGTATTAATAATGATTTTTTGTAGTAATCTACACCATGTAATATATTATCATTGTTATTGGCAGTGTCTTAGGGGTGAAAGTTATTAAATCTGGAGACAAATGTTTGAATAAACAGTGGCCCACCATCCGATATTCACCTATATGTGCCCTACCTGGCAAGTAAAGTTACCGCTCAGCAGCTAGCTGGGAAATTTTGCACAATGAGGTGAAAATGGGTCAGTCTAATCACAGGAGTGACAACAATCAAAAGCTCCACAACACAGTGGTGCTTCTGATATCACATAACATTTGCCCCTTTTTGTGTCCATGATGTCATCACTTGGAGTGAATAGTCTGAATGTCTTCCTGAATAGAATAGATTTAATATATCAACATGGCCAACAAGTCCATGCCAAAATTCTATAAAATTTGAAATAACTCCCTTGTCTTGGATCTTTACATTGAATTTTAAAGAGAAGGCTGTTGTTCATTCGAGTTCATTTTTAATTAATATAGTAATCTATAACATTCTTTTAAATTTCAAATATTATTTCCCAAAAATGTCTAGAAATAACATAAACCAAAAAAAACATGGGATCACCAGGCATTGGACTTTGCAAAATGCCATGACAAACTGTTTAGTATTTGCCAGCTGGTAAAAAAGATAAAGTTGTCCCAATTCCCATCTAACTATGATAAAACAGCTGGCAGATTTTATGACACAAGCTAGCTGGCTGGCAAATTAATTTCCCGGTACCTGGCAAAAATGAATATCAGATTTTTACCAGTTAATTTTTAAAATCCTTTAAAAAGGTCTCCTTCTCACAAAAGGCCAATTACATGAAATGTGAAAATTCCAAAATATATTGGTGGTGAGTCCCTGAATAAAAAAAACATCACTTAATGCAATATGTGTAAATGAAACATGACCAAAAAAAATTATATTCATAGGTTTTCATACAAAATACTCAGAGACATAACATTTTCCTGCCCAGTTTTTAATAGCTTTTATCACAATGCATCAGCATCACCAGTGAGTATGATGTGTCATCAGCTGGTGCATGTAGATGAGCATCATGCACCACTCTATGTCATCAGCTAGTATGGATAAATGGCCCCCTTGCATCATTCTACACCATCAGCTAGTATGGGCAGATGAACAAAGTGCATCACTCAACATCACTGCACGTAATCATCATCACTAGATGATAATGAATGGTTTCAATTAAGGATTCATATTCATTGATATCTGGATTGTTATATGTCAACAATATGATCAAAACATTTTGTACAATGGTCAATGAATTATCATGATTGCATATAACTTGTATCTTGCTTTGTACTGTCCCATCAAATTAAAAATAAATTGATTTAATAGGATAGTCAGATTGTTTTAGGATGAGAATTGTCCTCATATTTATTTAATTATTGTCCCCAAGACACTGCCAATAACAATTTCATTATATAATTACATAATTACACTGGAAATGGGATCTTGATTGGTTATACTTAATTCAGTCATTTTCAAAGGATTTTTTTTAGGGGGTGGGGGAGGGGGGCAGCTAGTTATTGACAGTGTTTCGTCCTGATTAAGGTTAGCAGCCCATACAGTCAACCCAGGACTCGTCAGTTAGGGATAGACCATGAACTTGAGCCAACTCAACAAAACTTTGTTAGTAATCCAAAGAACAAAAATATAAACTATACTTATTGAAGTAAGATTCATGCAACTTAAGATATATCAGATAGCATTAGCCATGCATTAAAATGTGATGAAAGCAAACTGAAGTCCAAATCTGAAAATCATAGTGTGAAATCAACATGTTTTATTATCAAATCTTATTGTAATGCAAATTAATTTTTCCAATTTTTTTGTTATCAATAAGGAATTTCTGCAAAGTCTTTGACCTGCAACAACAAAATAAGAATGATTGTTATTTATAATTGTTTTCATTATTTAAACTTGACCACAATTTATTCTGTGAAATTATTTTTTAATAAACTTCAATAAATCTGATAATTTTTTTTTTTTTTTTTTTGATCTGTGGAAATTCTGTAATTTATTTCAATTGATTTTTTTTTTCTGTAAAATTAAATTTTATTTGGAGGCAACAATTCTGACCACAAAATTAGCATCTGTTTGCGAGGTAAGCAATAAATCAAAATGTCAGAATTTAAGAGCTCTGCAGGCTCAAATCTCATGATAAATTGACTGCATACTAATGATGTGGGAAGTAAAAAGAATAAAGAACAATCACAAATTGTGTAAAAATATCCACAGATGAAAACCTGGTAAGTAAATGAGGCAGATTATCGTATCTGAGAAAGATATTCTGCTTTGACTCGGTCAAGGTTGAAATTGGCAAGTTTTCATTGTGCGCTACCTACGAGATACAAATAGTGCTTCATAACATGTATTAAATCTGTGTATATTACACTCATATTCGTGCTGAAATCAACACTAGAGGATGTAGAACCACAAATATCATGTTATTCACCAGGTAATTAAACGTATTATAATAATTTAACTTAATTATTTTCAAATAACAAAACATGGGCGAAAATAGAGCAATTTGTCCACTTTGATTGCGACGAGCGGGAAAGAAGCAGACGAATCATTGAAAACTTAAATTCTTCAATTATTATGATAAAAAACCTTTTTCAATTCGGAATTTTCGCATCAACATCTTTGGGAATATATATAGATACGGATGATGCTTGTTATATATGTATAAAAACAGTAGGATTTTTTTGAGAAGTGGATGAGGATGAGACAAGGTCAAGGAGACAAAAATGCGGGAAATAGCAGACGACATTGGACACCATGGTTTGACTGATATTTGGGTATATCATGAATAGAAATAAGGTAGTACTGTATTGTTCTTATGATTTGGTCATAAAGAAGAAAATTAAGGTAAGTGGAGTGTTAAAATTTGTATTTTTTCAGGAGATGAAGATAGTTATATTTTGTTCCAGTTATTAGCAGGCACTAATTGTTATTGTGATTTGTAGGGTTTGCAGATCTGGAACAGGATAATGAGAAAAATGTTAGTCATAGTTAGTGTGGGATATTGGTTATCTAGGATGTAGTCTTGGTGTTAAAATCTTTATTTTTCCTTGTTGTTTCAGGAGATGAAGATAGTTATATTTTGTTCCAGTTATTAGCAGCCACTAATTGTTATTTTGATTTGTAGGGTTTGTAGGTCTGGAACAGGATGGTGAGAAAAATGTTAGTCATAGTTAGTGGGGGATTTTGGTTATCTAGGATGTAGTCTCGGTGGGATTAGAAAAGTTGGTGAGGAGGCAACTGGTAGATATGAAGGTGTTGAAGATCACTAGGTACTCACGTGGAGGACATCTTTAGCCTCCAGTTGTGATTGGTAGGGCTTACAAGGATATTGGACGCCTTTAGCGCACTGGGGATTGTAGGCCCCAAGGGAAGGAGTGAGTGTTTAGGTGAAAGTTGTCAGTGCAGAAGGTGGTAATTAGATAGGGTAGTTTTTCATCAGTGTAGGGGCCTGCACCGGGCGGTCGGCACGAGTGCTACTCACAGATTGGAGATAGTGCGTATTGGATCTCCCCTCTTGCTGGGTAGCCACGCTGCGTAGGCTCTGAGTGCCCACGAGACAAAAGTGGAGCGGCCAACATATCAAATCAAATCAAATCAAATTCAATCATGTTGTTTCACTTTCTGATCAAATGTTTTACTTTCTATTAAACATAGTTCGTTGAACAAAGCAAAGATTCTGTTTCCCTATGGTGACCCTCACATACTTGCACACAAGACAAATAAGCCAACCCACCTTACTCAAACCAGACTGTAGTGTATACCCAGGGTTTTATTTTATTTACATTCTTCTTTCTCACCTAACATTGTTAAAAATGGACGAAGTTGAACAGTTTTTTTTATCAAACACATCTACATTTCATTTTAGAATATGATTATATTGTGCATGTAGTCCTTGATGTCACAGGAAAATGTGCATGTAATCAGTGATGTCCCAGGGAAATGTACATGTTTTCCAAAATAATGTGGTTTCCCAGGGAAATCTTCCCAGGGAAATGTGCATGTAATCTTTGATGTCCCAGGGAAATTTGATAATTCATGTATTGCATGTTTTTGGTGCCCAAGGGAAATTCTGCTGTGATTTCCTGTGGAAATCATTACTTTTCACTATCATTATATTTAAAATAAGGTGGTTTCCCAGGGAAATGTACATATAATCATTGATGTCCCAGGGAAATGTGTATATATTCATTGATGACCCATGTAATCATTGATGTCCCAGGGAAATGTGCATATATTCTCGGGGGCAGTCATCCGGGCACTCAGGCACTTCCGCTACTCCATCACCATGGCAACTAGGATCGGCGGTGAAAACAAACCGCTGGCAGCCATTGAAACGTTCAGTCAGGATGCCCAAGAACTGTGTTGTTGTCGGTTGTACCAACCATAATTATATGACTGAGAAGAATCTCTCATTTTATGAGCTTCCTAAACGTCACAAGAGTCCAGAGAGGAGAAATAAATGGCTGGCTGCCATCAACAGAAAAAACAAAGATGGTTCTCACTGGAGCCCTCCCAAGTCAAGCACTGTCTGCTCAGAGCATTTTTTAAATGGTAACTATATCACATACATTTTGACATATCTCACTTTTATGTAGCTGTCTGTCACCTGTGTCAGAATGTCAGTCTTTAATGTCTGACTAACTTGTATATCACTCTGTCACTTGAATAGCCATCTCGCTTGTGTAGCTGTCTCACTCACTCTTACTTAGTCAGTAAATTAGTGACAGCATGGTTGCATCAAAATACATCTCAGATTACGGCAAACCCAGCAAACAATTCTACGTTGCCACAACGTTGCCACAACGTCACTTTTTGGTCGGGATGACGTTGCCAGGTGACGTTGTGGCAACATAGTTATGTAGACTCCCAGTTCCGTTGCCACAACGTTGCCAGGTGACGGACAAGAATGACCATTGCGCAACCTTTTTACAACCCTTTTGGCAACGTTTTTGGGACCTATCCACAACCTCCCTGGGACCTACTGGCAACCTTTTCGGGACCTATCCACAACCTCCCTGGGACCTACTGGCAACCTTTTCGGGACCTATCCGCAACCTCCCTGGGACCTACTGGCAACCTTTTCGGGACCTATCCGCAACCTTCCTGGGACCTATCCGCAACCATTATGGGACCTGTGGGCAACCTTTCTGGGACCTATAAACAACAATGAATAGACCTTTTGGCAACCATTTGAGAGCTATCCAAGCCTTCTCTCAGGTGTTCTAGTAGTCTTTATGGAACCTTTATGTAATCAACTCAATATTTCTTCGATAATCATATACAACATAAATTTAAACATTTTGTCATAATTATTATATGGTTCCCTGTTGATAATTCAAAGATTATTCAGTATAAAAGACAGATAATTAAAATTAATATATTTATTATATTACTGTAATATTTACATAATAATATTTACATATTAAGATTCAATTTTAACATTTCAATTCAGTATTGTCCGTAAGCCACTGTGGCCTGTGGAATCACAGGTTACAACACCTCCAGCTGCAGGCTACTTTACTCTAATTTTTAAGTATTAATTAATACATATAAAATATATGAGCCACTGACAAAATTGCAGGCTAATAATTCTCAGTCACTGGCTGATTTAAAATGCAGAGACAACACTGTTTCATCATATTGTTCCAGGCAAATGTTCCTTTTGTTCTTAAGAGTTTTAAGGATTCTCCCAGTCACAAGGTGTTCCAACATATTCGAATTCATAACCATCCTCTTCATTCCTGTAATGTAATAAACAAACAAAAGAATTTATATACATAAAAATGAGGAAAAGGCAGGCAAAGTAAGAGTTTTTGCAGCAAAGATATTATTAAAGAAAATGCAGCTTCTTAGGATTTATTGCCATACTTTACAGGGTGAATCAACTAAAAATAGATGAAAATCATTTCTTGAGGCAACATTCATATTGGATTTATTATTGCTTCAAGTGTGTGGCACAGTTTGCAAAAGTATATAAATAATATTTCTGCATCCTATTACCAACCAACCAGGCTTCACAAAGATTATTTTGGTTTTTAAGTTATATTCTTATGTCACTCCCATGATCATATTAATTTTTAAAAATATTACTGTATAATCCCTATTAGTGGCGCATGCCCTAATAGTAGCACATCCCTTTTTTTGAGAATCAAGAAAATAATCGAAAAATAATCTTGTAGAAAAACTAATATTCTTGTCTTTTTTGATAACTGCACACTGGGGT
The DNA here is from genome assembly GCA_949316495.1 of Amphiduros pacificus. Lineage (NCBI taxonomy): Eukaryota > Metazoa > Annelida > Polychaeta > Phyllodocida > Hesionidae > Amphiduros > Amphiduros pacificus. The sequence goes on along the minus strand of OX439012.1, from coordinate 10,136,624 downwards.
AATATTGCAATAAGAAACAGTTCTAACATTACATACAGCCCTCAATATTGTTAGGCTTTAATAGTGAAAAACTAGGGCCAAGAAATATTCATTTTGCTCTAATTATGGTAGAAAGGCATTTCCTTGAAAATGGCCTGACACATTCAGTCTTTATCAAATGAATGCAAATATTTTATTATATATATTTCAACAGTCAAATGCAAAAAGTTTTGGTTTAGAAGAGGATTATTTAGGGTATGTTCCTAGGATTATATTATGTATCCTTATTGTTTATTTGACTGAAGCACTGTTGGCATTAATGAATGATGGAAAAGAAATATTCCTTACATCAAACCTGTATCCTCCTCTCCTATTTGGGGCATGCTTGAGTGTTGATGCTACTGCCGTCTCGAAATCGCACTCTGCGAATTTGTGGATCTTTCAGCAGGCTCCTATAAGAATAAACATACACATTTAATAAGGCAACCGTGTCTAATCATGTTACAAAAACATGACATGATATATGATAAAAATACTAAAAATATACTAATGCTGATAAAAATCTTTGATCCAATATTTTTCAATTTTATATTATACTGAGTGATATCCCATATAAATACAAGGGGGTAATGTCAGGAAACATTTAAACCCCCTTCCCAAGAAATGTAACATTTCTATTAGATATATATATATATCAACCTGACACATTTAATTTTGCAATAATTCTAAAGACGCCCAACAGACTTATAGTGTATGGTTGTTTCTCATTAGAGAAATGAGAATGTTCTATTCAAAACCTAAATTGCTTATATCTCTGGAACTAAAAGTGCTATCTTCTAAAACTCACATATTCAGCAGCCTATTGGACAGCCCACAGTCAGAGTGAAGAATTGAAAATTTTGGCTCCAAAATCAAAACAAAACATCTCACATGGTTTTCCCTTTTAACATCAATTGCACAAGAAATATGAAACATGGTAGCTTTTACACGTTCTACATACATAGACAAACATCTTATACAACTCTACATACCTTTAGTGCACTTGATAGAGGTGAAATCCTTTTGAATAACGTAGAAAATTGCTGTTGAACAGTTGTGTGGCTTCTCTGTGTTGTGCATGCAGGAAGAGAGACTGAGCTAGCTGCAACCCCATTGACTCTTCGTATTCACAAAATAAATTCATTTATCAAATAATAATGAAATTGTTGTTTGGAAAATATTTTATTTACCTTGTTTAAACAAGATCTAATTTTAGAATTATCAAACAATAAATATTTAATTTATTTTATTACGAAACTAAAAGAGTTAGCACATGAGTGACCAAAACAACCTCCTGGCAACCGCCCAGCAACGTCGGGTGGTGACGTAACTTAGTGACCTTTATACAACCTCCAGGCAACGTAGTCCCACAACGTTGCTACAATGTCATGGGGCAACGTCACTGAGCAACGTCCCCACAACCTCCTCACAACGTTAGTGACCAAAGTGACCAAACGGTGACGTTGCCTGGAGGTCACTTGTTTGCTGGGAAGCACACTGCACAGATCAATGCACTGCACTCCACAATATTTAGTGACTTTAAAAAAGTGACCAAGAAAAGGAAAATAGAAAGTGTTAACCCTCACCGCTTATCTGTGAATAAACCTAAAAAAGTTCAAATGGGAAAAGACCATATATATTGTTCAGTTGTAAATGTAAAGCCTAAAAGTTCCTTATCCAAACATGCTGATGGTAGTTTTAAAATAAAGTCAAGGTCAAAAGGGGCCAATAGGTCCAAATTCCAATGAACGAACAAAATTATAAGATGAGGGATTCCTGTAAATTTTTATGAAGGTTTTGTGATTAGAGCCTGTCAGGAATGTTTGATATTGAATGTATCCTATTATTAAACAAAGGTAAATATAACTCCATTTGCAGTGTGATGTGAATGATCTCTCTTTATTGTACTTCATATTTTCAATACATCAGTCATATTGTTTTAATAATAATAATAATAATAAAATTATATAGCGCTGATATCAGACAAGTCTGTTCATAGCACTTCAAGAACATGAGTTCTGAACAGGTGCGTTTTCAGTCTGTTCTTGAAAGTCGCAACCGAGCTACTACTCCTAATCACATTAGGAAGTGCATTCCATAGTCTAGGACTGATAGAGGAGAAGGCTCTATTACCAACCGTTTTTAAGCGGGTCCTAGGGACGGTCAGATGCATTCCATCGTTGGATCGTAGACATCTCTCACCTTGTTTTACTAGGAGTAGATCGCGCAAGTAAGGCGGTGCCTTACCATTTAAGGCCTTCCAGGTAAGTAGAAGAATCTTAAATTCAATTCTAGCATGGACTGGGAGCCAGTGTAGTTCTCTCAGTTTCCATGAAATGTGGTCAAATTTCTTGATTTTTCCTACTACCCTAGCTGCAGCGTTCTGTAAGTATTGCAGCTTTTTAATATCTGATCTAGGAAGGCCAGCAAGAAGACTGTTGCCATAATCTAGAGTAGATGTGACAAAGGCATGAACAAGTGTTTCAGCAGTCTTCTCGTCTAGACATTGTCTGATAGCTGCTATATTCCTGATGTGATGGTAACCTCTTTTACACATCTTCCTAATTTGTGCATTCATGTCCATATTAGAATCCAAGGTCACCCCAAGGTCAACTACAGACTCACTTGGGTTGATGTCACAGACACCAACCGAGACCGAGGATGGCATGTTGTAAGCAGGGGCATAAGTATATCTGTCAGCACAAATCAGCATCTCAGTTTTACCATCATTGATTTTCATTTTATTGGAAATCAAAAATGATCTAACTTCGCTAATACATGACTCCAGTCTGCTAATACTAAGGATTGCATGTTGACTGACAGAGTGGTCGACAGGGATGTAAATCTGAGTGTCATCAGCATAAATATGGTAGCTTAGGCCGTATTTAGCCAGGATATCAGCCAGAGGTGACATATAGATGGTAAAAAGGATTGGACCAAGGACCGATCCTTGTGGGACCCCATACCTGATTGGCATAAGGGATGACCTGTGACAGCCTACCTTCACACATTGTGTCCTATTTTTACCCTCAGCCCCTGATGTAATCAGGCTGAGGGTATTGCAGTACTCCTGGCGTGGGTATGTATGTATGTATGTCTGTATGTATGTCTGTAGCGAACATCCTTGTCATCGCGATAACGTGAGAACAAATGATGGCAGCTTCATGAAACTTGACATACATAAGCATCTGGTGAAAAACTCGGACGAGTTCGATGGACAGCGACCTTGACCTATTTTTCAAGGTCACAGGGACAATTATGTGAAATCCTTGTCATCGCGATAACTCTAGAACAAATGATGGCAGCTTCATGAAACTTTACACACATAAGCATCTGGTGAAAACCTCGAACAAGTTCGATGAACAGCGACCTTGACCTATTTTTAAAGGTCACATGGACAATTATGTGAAATCCCAAGAATCGCAATAACTCAAGAACAAATGATGGCAGCTTTATGAGATTTGACACAAATAAGCATCTGTTGAAGACCTCAGAATTTTTTCTATGAAACATGACCTTCACCTACTTTTTAAGGTCACAGGGACAATTATGTAAAATCGTCCTTGTCATCATGATAACTTGAGAACAAATGCTGGCAGCTTCATGAAACTTGACACACATAAGCATCAGGTGAAAACCTTGGACGAGTTCAGTGGACGGTGACCTTGACCTATTTTTCAAGGTCACAAGGACAATTATGTGAAATCCCAAGAATCGCAATAACTCAAGAACGAATGATGGCAGCTATATGAGATTTGACACACATAAGCATCTGGTGAAGATCTCATAATTTTTTCTATGAAACATGACCTTCATCTCCTTTTCAAGGTCACAGGGACAATTATGTGAAATCACAAGAATCACAATAACTCAAGAACAAATGATGGCAGCTTTATGAGATTTGACACACAGAAGCATCAGGTGAAAACCTCTGACGAGTTCAGTGGACGGCGACCTTCACCTACTTTTCAAGGTCACATGGACAATTATGTGAAATCATCCTTGTCATTGTGATAATTCAAGAACAAATAATGGCAGCTTCATTAAACTTGACACACACAAGCATCTGGTGAAAACCTCGGACAAGACCGATGGACGGCGACCTTGACATATTTTTCAAGGTCACAGGGACAATTATGTGAAATCCCTAGAATCACAATAACTCTAGAACAAATGATGGCAGCTTTATGAGATTTGACACACATGAGCATCTGTTGAAGACCTCAGACATTTTTCTATGGAACATGACCTTCACCTACTTTTCAAGGTCACAGTGACAATTATGTGAAATCCCTATTGTTGCTATAACTCGAGAACGAATGATGGCAGCTTTGTGAGACTTGACACACATAAGCATCTGGTGAAGACCTTCACCTACTTTTCAAGGTCACAGGAACAATTATGTGGTGCGGTGACGTTTTGTTCACAAATATGTGTGGAGCGAATGTTGTGCAATAAGTTACCAGGGCTGAGGGTTGATGCATCTCTGATGCCTATGTTTTAGATATGACTTGATCCAGGCGAGTGCATGACCTTTCACCATGCATCGATGTTCGAGTCTATCAAACAGGATTTGATGGTCAATAGTGTCAAATGCAGCGGAGAGGTCAAGTAACAAAAGTATTACTGATTTCTTCTGGTCCAGCTCACACAGGATATCATTTTGTACTTTTAGCAACGCTGTTTCAGTACTATGAAACTCCTTGTATGCAGACTGGAACTTATCAGTAAGACCATTCCTTACAAGATGGGGGATGAGTTGGTCAGCCACCGCCCGTTCAGTAAGTTTGGATGTATATGTTAGGTTGGAGACAAGTCTATAATTCTTCTCAATGAGTTCTAGACCCAGTTTCTTTAATAATGGGGCTATAATAGCAACTTTCATCTTATCAGGGACAGTTGACTCTGCAAGTGATTTATTGATGATGGCAGTGATTATAGGCAATAAGTCATCAATAAGTTCATGCAGCAACCAGGTGGGTATAGGGTCAAGCTGACATGACTTGTTTGCAGACCTTTTAATGAGTTTGCGCCCCTCACTTTCTGTCAAAGGCCTGAAGCAATCAAGTAGTGATGTTGAATTGGTGGGAGTTACAACTGTATTGTCTACAGTGTTGTCCCCTGGTGGAAATAGGTCTACTGTGTCACCACCTGGTGGATAATAACCATGTGTTGATAATTGATCCATATCATGGCGTATCTTATCGATTTTTTCAAGGAAGAAGTTGTTAAATTTCTCAGCCTGTTTGAAGTCACTATCAGCCTGAGGCATGGGGTATCCTCAGCCTTATGCATGACTTTATCAATGACCCTAAAAAGTTTTTTAGGGTCATTTTTATTTTCATGGACAAGGTCTGAGAAATATTTTGTTTGGGATGATTTAAGTAGACAATTATACTTATTCTTTTGAATATTGTACAATTGCTTATCCACATGTAGCCCAGATTTGTTCATTTTCCTCTCAAGTCATCTCCTAAGAGATCTCTCAGATTTGATGTGGTCACTCATCCAGGGCACTGGCTTGCGAAGGGAAACATTAGCATGCCTCACAGGAGCATGTTTATCCATCAGTGTAGTCAGATTCTTGTCATAGTAATCCACCATGTCACCAATGGATAGGTTATCCCAACCTGAGGTCAGCCAATAGTCTAATGTCATCCCTAAGTGATTGCAGATCAATACCCCTATATTTTCTATAACTGATAGATTTTTTAGGGAGTTTAATATCCAGCCATAATTTAATACATTTATGGTCGGATATGTACTCATCAACTTCATGACCCATAAATTTGTTATTGCCCTTAAAGGTAATCACTAAATCAAGGGTGTTGCCAAGTTTGTGAGTTGGTTCAGTGACCCATTGGGTCATGTCAAAGGTCGACAGGATGTCCATGAACTTGACAACATCTGGTTTTCTTGGTTTATTAACATGAAAATTATAATCACCAAGAAAAATCACTTCATGTTTAAAAGAGCCATAATGTGATACCAGTTGTGTAAATTCATTATAGAACTCAGAGTAGGTGTACCTATTCCCGACAGAGGACTCTGGTCTATAAATAGTCACAAAGGTAATTTTCTTTCCCCTGATTAGGATAGAGGACTCCATCAGCTCCATAGTGCTAACTATGGGTGGGTTAACCCTATTGGTTGTGAATGGTAGTTCACGCCGATGCAGTAGCCCAATTCCTCCGCCAGAACAGCGAGTACGAGGGAAGGAATGGAACTTGAGGGAATTTTCCTCAAGTTTCCTCACAATCTTTTCATCCTCAGATTCATGTAACCATGTCTCCGTAACAAACAGAGCATCAAGATTATTTTCAAAGAAATAATCTCTCACAGATAAAACCTTTTTAGAAACACTCTGGGCATTGCAAGAACCAATAATAATATTGGTCTTTTTAGGTTTAGACTTGGAACTTAAAACATCAACACGTGCACCCTGTGTGCGTGGCAAAGAACAAGAGCGGGGAAGCTCATCGCGAGCAAACTGTAACACGTGGAACTTATTTTGTGTACGTGTCGCTTGAGCAGGCCCCGAGTGAGACCACCGTGGACATGATAGGCAATGTGAAGGTTTCAAGTCATTACTACGAGGAGTCGTCTTTGTCGGGGGTAAGAAATACTTACATAGAAAGACGTCAAACTCGTGAGAGGAGGCAACGGGGAGACCGAGGCCAGCGTGGATAGTAATATTGGGTCCGTGTACACCAGCGCCATCTAATTTAAAAATCCGTGTACCACAGGGACTAGAGGCAGCGGTCAGGTCAGGATTTCGAGCAATAAGATTTATTGGATTTAAAATCTTAAAAGACATTGGTGGTTCAGTGGGATATTTTAAATTATATAATGCATTTAGGTCTGACTTTTTAATAATATTTAAGTTAATATTATCGAAGGAATTTGTCAAAATAGCATTATAAGAGTGTATATGACAAAGAATAATATGATCTGTGGAGCTGAGAGGAACAGTTTCATATTTATTCTCATAGTACACACAATTTGATACATTCATATTTTTAATAATATCTGAACAACATTTATATATACACGTACACACAGTCACATACAATGGTGGTGTAAAATGTTCAAAATGTTCAAAATATGATTTCTCCTTAAGAGATAGCACTGGTGAAATCTGTCAATTAACATTTTCATTCTTATTCTCCTTCTCCAAGGCCTGCCGCAGCTTGTTGACGTCCGATTTGGCCCTACGGACAGCGTCACGGCTGCCACTGATGGTGAGAAGATGAATGTCGTCTCGTCCGTCCTTGATCTTCTTGACCCTGATAGTAGCACCGGAGTCATCACGGAGAGATTGGATGGTTGCCCCACGTCTGCCGATGATCCGGCCAGCGAGGTCCGACGAGATGACAGAAGTGTCGGCTGCTGCCGATTTCCTCTTCTTCCTATCAGGAGAGGAAGAATTGGACATGGCAGCAGAGGATGAGGAAGTAGAAGGACGGTCCTCCGCCGGCAGAATGACCCTCTCCTGAGGACGGTCCGTTGAGCGTAGAGGTGGTAGGCTCATAGAAGTTCTTGATCCTGACGTAAGTGAAGCCAGGGAAGTCGAATTGAGAGAGAAGCCCCGTCACTGAGATCCAATTAAGCCTCACACGTGGGTCCTTGCTGGGCAAGGGAGTCAGGACAGAAACTGTCGGTCCACGTGAACGAATGAATTTTATGGAAGTTCATATGGACCTATAGCAAGCTGCACCGTCCATCGTCCGGGGGAATCTCGTCAGGTCCGGGATAATCACCACGTGGTCCGAGAGAGGCACCCGCTCAGAGCGCCGAGCAAAGAAGTCAAGTTTATCCGTGGTGGACATCACCTTACAGTCATCTCTGGCCAGTCCCGAGGCAATCTCAGTCTCCTGGCCGTTGATGGGAAGAATCGTAAGCAATACACCTTCCCCTTTTTCTCCTTATCCGAGGTGGGAAACGAATCAGGAGAGGCAGCTTCGTCTGATTTGGGAAGAAAGGCGGCAATAACCTCGTCTCGTTCCAGAACTGCTTGACGAGATTTAGCCAGCTCGGCGGCGATGCCCTCCTTCTCCGTTACGAGGATGGTCTTGTCACTAATTACTTCACCTGCTCCGTCAGCCGGGTGTTCGCTGCATTAGTGGCATTATTGAGAGCCACCAACCGATTGTAGGTATCACGAACGGTGGCAACGTCGTCAATGGGTGGCCTCAGGGCTGCCGGAGTGGCAGGGGTCCGAGGGTCAGCATCAGATTTGGCCGAGCTACGTGTTGCTGGACCGACAGGAATGTTCAAAGCCATTTTGCCAAAACATAAAACATATTACACTAATTTTTTTCTTACAATATTTTAAGATTGATTATTGTTATATAATTGATATCCTGATACTTATGTATCTATGATCTTTATCATTTGGATGATGATGTCTGTTATATAAGATATGCCATCATAGCAATACACTTTGGATTTAAAATCCTTGGATCCTTTCATAGTTACTAACTGCAGAGCGATGGAAAAAAAATTATATTTAAAAAAATGAAACTGACCAATTCTGACAGTCCAGTTTGTAATGATTATTACATGAACATATAAAGCAACTTCCTTGTCAAGGAGAATATCTGATTTTCATAATATATTGTTATTTTAATATTCTGTAATAAGAGAGACGTATACAAATGGAGAATTATAAAATGTTTATAACAGAGATTTATAAAATGTTTATAAAATAAATATAGTTAAGCCATGAGATATGGATTTCTGAACCTTGTTAATCTCTGACTTCTGTAATGCTGTTCATTAGGGGTGCTGCAAATAAAGAGTAGAACCATATTGAAATTTGTTAAATTTTGTGATGATTTTTTATAACAGAATTACCCAGATTTGTTCATGCTACGATTATAGTCCACCGTTCAGAGCTCTCTCACCCCTGCTGGCAGGATACAGTTAAAGAATAGTAATTGATCATTTTGTTGCAAAAGTTTATACTGTATAAAGTTAAGTTAAATCTGCAATAAACAAACCAGGTTACCTGATCTATCCTAGGTAGCATTGACTCCAACACTGCCCACGCACTTTTAATCAAAGTCACACCCCCGTGTGTGAGATCATCGAATGCTGTTTGTTGTTCGACGGCCCCCATCACTGCTGCCATGACCCGTCTGAAAAAATTGTTCAGTAATAATGTAGGGATAACTAGAAACCTTGTGATTTATTTCACAAAAAAGTACTTTAATAGTCAGTCAGATTCCTTCATATTATATAAATTTCACTGGTTGATATCTGACCTGATGACCATAATCTCATAAATGCTCAGATGCCTTATTTAGAAACAAACCCAGTACCTAATATGACATATAAAATAATTAGGGCGGGCAAACAAATAATGTACATACCTGGTGGTTTGTATTGCAGCAGTTTTTGCCGCAGCAGTCTCTCCCGGGATCTGGTGACCAACGATATTAGCTACCTCATCACTGTCTATGTGGCCAGCTGCATAATCCTCCAGACCCCTGGATAGATATTGCATATCTCCTGGAAGAGTAAGAGTTCATCTCTCTTAAATCTACATCAGGAAACACATGACAAGCAAAAATTCTTTTTCAGTTGTATCAGATTAAATTAATATTATATTACTTCACAATAATACCTTTTTTATCATGTTAAATTTATAGGTATGACATGATTGTTATGACTTCCTTTTATATTGCATTAAATTTAGTAGAATGTTCTAGGACAAGTTTCATTTACCTTCTGTGAGTAATGAGAATGGGGTATAAAAGGACCCTTGTCCTTTCTTTCTCTTATTGGGAGGAGCAGCAGCAGGGCACAGAGAAGCTATTCTCTTTAACCGTTGCCGGGTCTGTCCCCTACTGAGTTTCTCTGAGCTGGCATTTGAGTTGCCCAGCTTCAGATAATCTCCCAGCATGTAGACAGACATCTTCTCTGGCCCTGCTACTCTCCTCATGACTTCCTCCCCAGTGACTGTGCGATACTGCATTTCACTAGGCTTATTCGTTTTCTTCAGAGCTAGTCGACTCGGCACGTCGATGAAGTTGTCTTTAAAGGAAAATGTACTTCATCATAAAATTTGATAATCATTGCAACTTTGAGGTTTTTATTCATTTTATTTTATATAAATATCACAGTCTGCATTTATAATTTAAGATAATTGTTTAAACATACCACATGATTTCAAGTCAGCCAGCTCCTTGATGTCATCCCAATGTAAACCTGAGAAAGTAGTGTTGTACAATGTATTATCACAGTCACTTAACTTTCATGAAAATAATGTCAATGAATATATGTCATTGTCCAAAAATATCACTTCCAATTTAAACAGTGATCACTCGTGCCAGATAAAAACAGATTTATTATGAGCATTAATTCATTTCAATTACTTTATTTTGAAGGTAATAAAATAAATAAAAACCATGAGGTTATGGCCATAAATTTATCATATTCATCAAAAGCTATGCCTAAGGTCTATGATCATGATTATATTCTATTTAGGTGACAGTTGAAATTACACAGTCCACCACTAATATGTGTGTGTCATTAACGTATGATGTACATGTGTGTGATATACTTGACACATGCAAATAAAGAGTATTCTTTCAAATTTCCCTGGGACACCAAGGATTACATGCACATTTCCCTGGGATATCACTGATTATAGGCACATTTCCCTGGGACATCATTACTTGCACTAAATGTATTATTATGTATTAATGTATTAGCCAGTACACTTTTCCACAACACTGATATGATACCCACAGCCATTGTGCAACACTTACATAAGCTTATTTATCATTGCATTTCAAATTTTAAGCAGTAAAAGAGGCAAATATCCTTGTTGATTGGTAAAATATGTCAGTCTACCAAGACTCATTTGTTTACAAGACAAATGTTTCTGAGTGTGAATTTTGTGATACATTTAACTGTACAAGTTTAATATATTTAAGTGACAGACATCAACAAGAAGAGTGTAATCTAGCAGTGTTCAACCACATACAGACCACAAATGTTTGTTATAAAAGTGTTTAAATTTGATAATATTAAAACATGAATTTTAATTTCATAGCTTGGGACTTTCCATTTCACATTGAACAGTACCAAACTTTGAGTATACAAAAAAAGGATCAGGACTTCAATGCATGATATAAAATGGGTATTTATTGAACATATTATGGTAATTAAGTCAAGACTATAAAAGTGGGTGCATGCAGTTAAGCATGCTGCAAGGAATGGTGGCCTGTGAGTGACAAAACTATCTCTTATCTAACAGTTGCAACAAACCTACTGACAGAAGGACTACATGCTTCAATCATCAATAAAATTATACTCACCAAATGACAATGTCTGTAAATTGGGTAGAGAAATCTGATGTTAAATGTTTCATTACAGAATACATTAATTTTGGCAATCAACTCTTTTGAATAACAGTATAGAGCACATCTCCTTCTCTCCCTCCTCCGTCACCTTCGCTCCCTCCTCCTTCTCTCCCTCCTCCGTCACCTTCTCTCCCTCCTCCTTCTCTCCCTCCTCCGTCACCTTCTCTCCCTCCGCCTTCTCTCCCACCTCCTTCTCTCCCACCTCCTTCTCTCGCTCCTCCGTCACCTTCGCTCCCTCCTCCTTCTCTCCCTCCTCCGTCACCTTCTCTCCCCCCTCCTTCTCTCGCTCCTCTGTCACCTTCTCTCCCTCCTTCTCTCGCTCCTCCGTCTCTCGCTCCTCCGTCACCTTCTCTCGCTCCTCCGTCACCTTCCCTCCCTCCTCCTTCACTCCCTCCTCTGCCACCTTTACTTCCTCCTCTACCATCTTTTTCTCACGCCTCTCTTTTGCCTTCTTCCACAGCTTCTGTTCTAGATCTTGTTTTTTTCTTCTATTGCGTTTTTCAGCTCTTACTGATCTGCTACTATTCATACTCTTTTTCATCCTAAAAGAAAAAGAGTATATCCGACTTAATGACCACTCTTTAATTTGAAAAAGCAATAGGTATTTCATATTTCCCAATAGATTCCCTTCAATGAATATTTGCATATTTCCCTGGGACATCAATGAATATATGCACATTTCCCTGGGACACCAAGGATTACATGCACATTTCCCTGGGACATCAATGATTACATGGGACATCAATGAATATAGGCCACGGGCCGTGGCTCAGTTGGTTAGAGCGCCAGCTTATTAGCACCAGTTCCTCTGTGGTGATCCAAAGGTCGTGGGTTCGAACCCCGGCTGTGCTCATGATACAATTTCCCACATGAGCTGAGGACCGTGCCAAAGGGTTAACCCGTTGTCCTTGTAAATCTGTGACCAGGTGGGTTGTCATGTCAAGGACCTGCGACATGACAATTCAGTGAGGCAGCACTATATCTGCTACAAGTAGGTCTCATCACGAAATAACTGAAATAATGTTGAAAGTGATGTAAAACCCCAAACAAACAAAAAACAAAAATCAATGAATATATACACATTTCCCTGGGACATCACTGATTATATGCACATTTTCCTGGGACATCAATGATTTTATGTACATTTCCCTGGGACATCATGACTTGCACATTTCCCTGGGACATCAATGATTACATGGGACATCAATGAATATATACACATTTCCCTGGGACATCAATGATTATATGCACATTTTCCTGGGACATCAATGATTACATGCACATTTCCCTGTGAACATTTCCTTGGGAAACCACCTTATTTTAAATATAATGCTTTCCACAGGACATCCAAGCAGAATTTCCCTGGGGCATCAAACATGCAATACTTGAAATATCATCACATTCCCCTGGGACACCAAGGATTACTTGCACATTTCCCTAGGACATCAATGATTACTTGCACATTTCCCTGGGACACCAAGGTTTACATGCATATTTTCCTGGGACATCAATGATTATATGCACATTTCCCTGGGACATCAGTGATTCTGGGCACATTTCCCTGGGACATCATAACTTTCATATTTCCCTGGGACACCAAGGATTACATGCACATTTCCCTGGGGCATCACTGATTATATGCACATTTCCCTGGGACATCAGTGATTCTGGGCACATTTCCCTGGGACATCATAACTTTCATATTTCCCTGGGACACCAAGGATTACATACACATTTCCCTGGGACATCACTGATTATATGCACATTTCCCTGGGACATCAATGAATATATGTTCATTTCCCTAGGAAACCACCTTAGTTTAAATATAGCAGAATTCCCCAGGGGCACCAAACATGCAATACTTGAAATATCATCACATTTCCCTGGGACACCAAGAATTACATGCACATTTTCCTGGAACATCACTGATTAAATGTTAATTTCCCTGGGAAACCACCTTAGTTCAAATATAGTGTAAAGTAATGATTTCCCCAGGACATCACAATAATGAATTCAGCAGATTTTCACTGGGAAACAAACTTGGTTTACATTTCAAGTCAAATTGTGAAAATTTGTAATTTGTTAACTTAATTTCATAGATAGTTATGTTGCAAACATCATACAACACCAGAAATTTTGATGGAATAGAGAAACGTAATGCATGGTACACAACAGTCAACACAACAGTCATGTCACAGAGAAGCATGATCTAATCTTTGCAGTCCTCTCTATCCCCATTCTATCAGGTGCCATCTGTAATCCATGACCATTCAATATTTCAAGAATTCAAATTTGTTGTAGTTGTAAATATTTACCTTTTGGCCAACTTTGAAAACATCCACAAACACCAAGATAGGCCCAGAAAAGCTTTGTGAAGGATGGCGTATGAATAGCACAGGCACTACTTTCAGTTTGTGAATGGTGCCTCTGGGAGAGTGTTGAGAGCATAAACTATCCACTTGCTCGTGCACGTGCGGTTGGATACATTCAAGGGGCGGGGCTTATGGAACGGGCCTATTTGAACATATCTCATCGCATAATCAGAGAAGGTGTTATATATTGAGCCTGATGCAAAGGAGAGTAACCTAGCATTTTTTAGCAATTTATATTTGTTATGCGAGGCCTTATAGATGTCTTTATTAATCTCACGATTAGTTTTTTTCATAATACGTTCATATTTCCTTTTTCTGCAATTTTCAAAGTTTATGTTATTAAACCAGGGTGATGGTAAAGGGTTAACCCACTGTCCTTGTAAATCTGTGACTGGGTGGATTTTTTCATGTCAAGGACCTGCGACATGACAATTCAGTGAGGCGGCCCTATATCTGCTACAAGTAATAATGTTGAATGTGATGTAAAACCCCAAACAAAGACAATAAATTTGAGAAATCATCAATGACAGTTGATATCATACAGCAGTTTTTCTTACCAGACTCAGGTCTGTAAATTGTGACAGAGTTATTCTTTTTATTTTTATGTTTGATACAAACTTCCATAATTTCCATAGAGTTTATTTCCACCACATTCTCAAAAATTCATAAATATTGTAAATATATTAATTTGACTCACTGCTATCTTCTTAAAGGCAAAGATCAGCTTCAGTGTATTGGATGTCAAAGGGCTTTGACTATCAAACATGTTTTAATTGAATGTATCGATTTTGATATAATTAGGACTCAATATTTTAAAGTGCAAGATTTACATTCGTTATTTGATACTGTAGATACTTCTGTGATAGTATCGTTTTTAAACCAAATAGGACTTTATAACCAATTTTAAGTGTGGAGCTCTTGTTTACTTAGGTCATTGGCCTATTTATCAAGAACCACGAAACATCAGATGGTATTTTAAATTGAATTTATTTATTCAAATTTGTTTTCTCTATAACTGATATATTGAAAGGATTTTGTTGATATTTTGTGTTGTTAAGATTATTTACATATCATATTGACTTTATAAACGTTTATGTTTTTACCACTTTTAGGCACTGAATAACCTTAGTGGTTGATGTGCCTCTAAGCAACCATTCATTCATTCATTCCAATTGCATAAACAAAAGGAATTTTACAAAAATCCAGTTAAAGCATAAATGTTAATTCCTGGAGGATATGAGAGGGACAGAAGAAGCATCCATTCGCCCACTTTCTCAAATTAAGTTCTCCAGCCTTAGTATTTTGGTAATAGATACCCTTTCAGGCAGCATGCACCCAGTAGGTACAGTGCAGCCAGCTGCGCTGTACCCAGTGGCTGAATGAATGAATTAGGTTTGTAGGCTTGGCAGGGTGAATATCTGTATCCCACGAGGGCCTTAGTCATCAAGGGACGGCCATCATGTGGCTGCCGAAGGCAGTCTCGGTTTGACGAGTTGGCTGCTCCAGGTCCTACAGGGGTCTGCCGGAAGGTGCTGCGGGAGAAGAATCTTCTTGGTCTGGAGAAGGCACTTTATATGGTGCTAAAAGCACCAGGCTGGGTCGGTTTCTCTTGTCTGTGACCAGTCGTCATCAGGCAGGTGTCAGGGGAGCTGAATCTGCCTGGTTGTGGGGTAGGCTGCTTCTACCGGGGAGGGGGCCATTGCAGGATTAGGCTGTGTAGCTCTGCAGTGGTTGTGGCATGGAAGGCTACGGCGGCAGCAGTGGGAAGTAGGTCTGTATCTTCCCTTTCCACGTCGTAGCTTTGCCTGGTGAGGTGTTCGCGAAGAGGTCTGGTATGGTGACACTCTAGTAGATAGTGCAGGAGAGGCCTGGCCGTGGGTCTGCTGCAATGTAGGCACTCGTGGTCCCCGAGTTGGTACACTTCGGTCTTGGTGCATGGGTAGCTCGAGGGCTCGAGTGGCCGTGGATGGCAGAATGATGGGGCTGTAGTTTGTTGCAGCCGCATACCAGGTGATGGATGGTGATCCTTGAAGATTCCGGGTCAATCTGGTATGTTGCCTCTTACTGGATATTTGTCTGAAGACGCTCTTGAGCTGGTCCAGGGAAGGATTGATATCTGCCGTGATGGTGCTAAGTGCGGCCCCGTGGTTGGTGGCTTCATCTGCTAGGTCATTCCCGTGGATGCCGATGTGGCTTGGGATCCAGAGTAGAGTTACTGGGGAGCCCCGGGAACGAAGCTGTTGCAGCAGGCTAAGTACTGATGTCAGGAGTCTGATATTTTGTGTTGTGTTGCAGGGCTTTTAGAGATGATTTAGAGTCGGTGTGGATGGCGATGGGGCCGCAGACCGGCGATGAGGCTGCATGGAGCAGAGCGTAAAAGAGCCCGACCAACTCTGTCTGAGAACTGTTCATCTCCATAGGCAAAGCCTGCTCCGGCCTTGGAGGTGTGTGGATGGACGCTGCCATCAGTGTAGTATGCCCTGGCACCGTCTGGGATCCAGATTGACATGGAAAGTCGAGCTGCATTTAGGAGATCTTCCTTGGTGCAGTCAACTTTCCTGGCAGGCAGTGGTGTGTAGCAGATGAAGGCTGGATAGTCTTCCCAGGGGGGTGGCATACTGTATCCTGTGGCAGGGTGGTCAGGGGCTAGAAATGGCCACATCCGCCGGGTGGTGGTGTGGCTTGTTCTGGGGTCCTGAAAGGCAGCTGAGAGGAGTTGTTGTTGTGTAGTGGCCCGGGGCAGCAGGAGGCACTTTGCAGTGATGGTAACCACTGTCTGCTCAAGACAGACTTCTACGGCTGTCAGATAAGTCTCGAAGAGCAGGCAGTGGGTTTTGGTCCACAGGGGGGCGCCATGTATATATGAGTCTTGCGGCCGTATTTTGTATTGGGCCCACTCTGCTCTCTGCCAGCTGCAGGCCACGGATCATCAGGAGGGCTGGTGCAGCGTAATCGATGAGAGATTGAATGGCCCCGATGTAATAGGTCCTCAGCATCTCTGCTCTGGGCCCAGTGTCCAAGTAGGTCATTCGTCTCATGACGTTGAGGCGAGAGTTGCAGCGTCTCTTTAGTAGTTCTACCTCAGCTGTGAAGCGGAACGTGTTGTCCACCATGATGCCGAGGTAGAGGTACTGGGAGATCTACTGCAACTCGATGCCCTGGATGTTGAGGGATTTGGTAGGTTTCTTCATGTGGATGGCCATGGCTTGGGTCTTGGAAGCCGATATCTTGAGACCCAGTTGATCACATTCGCGGCTGATGGTGTGCAGGGCTCGCTGTCGGCTCTTGGTTTTCCCTTGCACCACGATGACGAGGTCATCTGCATAGGAGAGCACTTGTGTGGCAGCAGGCAGGGGGCAAGGAGACCACTCTGTCCATCAGGAGGTTGAACAGAGTGGGTCTCAGTATGCTGCCCTGCGGCGTGCCGTTTTGGTGCCTGTGGTAGGTGGAAGTGCTCCCCTGGAAGTGGACCCGTCCTTGTTGGTGGTGCAGGAAGTCAGCGCACCAGGCCAGCAGGCGTCCACGAATGCCATTGCGAATGAGACATTCAGTGATGGCTTGAGGGCTGGCAAGCTCGAATGCCTTCTCTAAGTCGATAAATACTGCCAGGGCTGAGTGTCTGGCGGTGCTCAATGACAGGAAGGAGGAGACAGCTTCGGCGGTGCTGGTGTTTGCAGTAAACCCGAAGATGTTGGGGTGTAGTTGGCCCATCTCATGCAGAAGCCGATCGAGGACCATGCGTTCTGCTGTCTTGCTGAGGCAGCTGATTAGGGAGATGGGCCGCAGCTTCAGGGGGTCCTTTGACTTCGGGATTGGAGTTATGTCGGCCTGCTTCCATGCCTTGGGAAGTAGCCCTTGGCGGTAAGATGAGTTGATCAGGCTGCATATCTCCATGCGTCCAGATGCTCCGATTTGAGTTATCATGCTGTACGTAATGTGGTCCGCCCCAGGGGCAGTGTCTTTGCCTTTACGGAGGGCCTGGTCCATCTCGCACATTGTGAAGTCGACATCGGAGGGCGCCCGCACTTGCATGTAGTGTGTGAGTGCTCCTCCTTCCTTGTGCTAGATAGCATGGCCTGGGTCTGTCAGCAAACATGGTGGCAAGTCGTTCAGCCTCTTGTAGTGGAAGAGGTGATGTGGTGGTGGCTTTGTGGACTTGCCGGCTGCCGCGCGGAGTTGTCGCCAGAGATCAGAGAGGGATGAGTGGGCGTTAAGTGAATGGCACCACTCCATCCACTTGGCCCGTCTAGCATCTCGGCAGATGGCCTTGCAGGTAGCGACAACTCGTTGCAGCAGCTGTCTGTTGGCAGAGGAGGGAGCCCGCCCGTATGCCTTCCGTTGCATGTTGACCCTATGGCCGTGTTCGGCCACCAGGGGGCTGTAATACCATCGGTCAGCATGCTGCCTGCCTGGAGGTTTGTTTTTTGCTATGCGCGCGTCGGCGGCAGTATGGATGGCAGTCAGGACAGCCTGGTGGTGGATATCTAGAGAGGTTGGTGCCTTGAAGGAGGAGGCCCAGTCTTCGAGGTTAGCAGTGAAGGCTGGCCAGTCTGCTTTTTTGAGGTTCCATCGGGGAGCCCTGCTTGGCGGAGGCGGAACCCGTTGGACTGATAGTGTCGTCACTGTGGCATAGTGGGCACTGGTGAGAATAGGGTGCACTTGCCAGGTTGCACCGGGAGCCAGGTTGGCGGACACTATTGTGAGGTCCATGTGGTTGCCTCCGACGTGGGTAGGGGAGCCATCATTCAGCAGGCTGGCTGTTGAGATGACCCCAAGCAGGGTTGCCAGATGGGTGCCTCGAGAGTTCTGGTCACTGGCAGACTGGAGGGTAGGATGGTGGGCGTTGAAGTCTCCGTCAATAAGTGTGGAATTGGAGGCCGTATAGGTAAGCAGCTCTTCAAGAGAAGGTTTGGAACCCATGCTGCAGTATAGGTTGAATATGTATAGTGGCCCACCGGCTAGCTGGATGGTCAGACTGAGGCATTCGACCTGGGTGTCGCAGGAGATAGCGGGGCCAGGGCTGGTAGCCAGGGAGTTGAGGCTCTTTGACACTAGAGAATTCACATTTCAGGAGAGGACTGTGAATCCTGTGACATCGGGAGATGGCTCATGATGACCCTGATGCAGTCTGTGAGGCCCTGAATCTGCAGATTTGTGGTCCTCTGCATCTCCAGGATGCTGAACATCATATCCTACATCGGCTTCAGTGCTGTCTCTGTTGGACCCAGTGGCTGGAGAGCATGCTGCTTTTGTCTACTTCGCTCCCATACACAAAGTGGCACACAGCACACTTGCTTTTGCTTCTGATGGCCACCTCGCTGGACACCAATGGGACCCTTATGAGGCGGCTTGGACTTTCTGGCGCATTCTGCTCTGTGGCTCCATGTGATGGTCTGGGATTTTCAGTGTTTCTGGGCTTCATGAAGGGGTAGTTTGGTTCAGAATATGTTCTGAAACCTATATGCATCTTTGCATCCTTTCCCACTCCTTGTAAAAATGTGTTGCTTTTTTGCACTCAAATAAACACACACATATTTTATTTTAGGACAATGGCTGAATCAATGAAAAAAGATATGTTCTGTTTGATGAAATATGCAGCTATCAATGCAACAATAGAACAAAGACGAAGACGTTATTATAGTTGATTGTAATATGATTTAGAGTTTACATATATTTTGTTTTACATATATTTATCCCATACTGTTACATTTTCCATTTAATGCATTCCAGTTGACAAGCATCTATATTTAACCCACCACTTCCTTCAACACATTCCCAGGCTCCAGATTTTCTCAACTTCTGCCTCTAAAATGAGCTCATTGTATGTGTTGATGTGTTGTCTGTCATCTAAAAAAGATTATTAAACAGGTCAAGAAATTTTGAAGAAATTTTGTCACATATTTGCTTTTTTTGTGTTATATGTTTGTGTTGCTTTTTTTCCTTTTTTTTAGTTTTGTCAAGAGAACAGGAAGGAGCAAGATTAATGTCTTTGTTAATATATACAAACACATTGAAACATTTAGCACCATCAGTGGCATCATGAGTAAATTTGGTACTGTATTGTATGTGGATAATGATTTTCAATAAATATATCTGGGAGCATATAAGAATTAAATTTTGACATGAGAGAATTTCTTTTTTTTACTTTGGATATAAAATTTAGATTATGTTTTTTTGATATAGCTTCTTTTGATATAGCTAATGAAATAAGTCATTCAATATCAAATAATTCCTCTTCAAGAAATACAAACACATTGAAACATTTAGCACCATCAGTGGCACCATGAGTAGATTTGGTACTGTATTGTATGTGGATAATGATTTTCAATAAATATATTTGGGAGCATGTAAGAATTATATATGACACGAGAGAATTGCCTTTTTTTTTTACTTTGGATATAAAATTTAGATTATGTTTTTTTTATATAGCTTCTTTTGATATAGCTAATGAAATAAGTCATTCAATATCAAATAATTCCTCTTCAAGAAATTACACCCAAAATTCCAACAAAACAAAATTAGAAGAGAACGAAAAAATCTGGATTTTACCTCCCAAAATTAGAAGATTACAATAAATCTTTTACACTTTCAGACCTCAAAATTGCCTTAGATAAATTTAATGACACAGCTACATGACCTGAGCAAATTCATTATCAAATCCTGAGACACCTTCCTGACCTTCATTAATTATATGTCCTAGATATTTTTAACAGCATTTGGGGGATTTTCTTCCTTTATGGAAAGAGGCAACAGAAATCCCCGTCCTCAAGCCTGGAAAGGATGCAACTGATTCTAACAACTATTGTCCCACAGCTCTTACAAGTTGTGTGGGTAAGACTATGGAACGTATCATTAATGAAAGATTAGTCTGGTATCTGGAATTGTAGGCCACAGGCCGTGGCGCAGTTGGTTAGAGTGCCAGCTTTTTAGCACCAGTTCCTCTGTGGTGATCCAAAGGTTGTGGGTGTAGGATATAGATTGCCCATCTATAGACTCTTATATACAAATATAGACAATCATGATATTTGGCAAGATCACAGAGGTTACAGAGTGCAACGTGAAGGCCAACAAGTGCAGGCTAATGAGATGCATTACTCACCCGGCAGAGAGATGACGTGATGGTCCAAGCCGAAACTAAGCCAGGCGCTTATTAGTATGCACTCGGATCTAGTTAAAAAGGCCCCAAAATCGCTACTCGGGGAGCAGAAACCACTTGCCTAGAAGATCCACGACACTGTCTCGTGACAGCCATTGTATAGACTTGGGTGTTTTAACCAGCCTCAGCTCATGTAGGAAATTGTATCAGGAGTTAAATCAGGAAATTGTATCAGGACTGTCAGTATTAGCATTTGGATATTTCATATATCACGCTCTTGCCATACCTTCCTAGCCAGACTCGTAGTGTATACAGCACCGAATAAAGACGACTATTGTGCATTGTATACGCTGTGTATGCAGTCCTTATTACCTCCCAAATCACATAGGTAGATTAGGTAGCTAGGTTAAGGCCCCAGCTCACAGTCGCCACCAAGTAGAGTCGCCACCGAGTATACTCCTGATACAATTTCCTACATGAACTGAGGCCAGTGCCTAAAGGGTTAACCCATTGTCCATGTAAATCTGTGACCGTATGAGTTGTCATCTCAAGGACCTGCGACATTCAGTGAGGCAGCACTATATCTGCTACAAGTAGGTCTCATCACAAAATGACTGAAATAATGTTGAAAGTGATGTAAAACCCCAAACAAACAAACAAACAAAATCTGGAATTGTTATCTATATTCTGGCTATCTATGGGGACTTGGGGGAAATTGGGGATACTTGCTTTCTATGAGGTCGGGCCTAACTAGCTATAATGTTTATCCTGTCGGGCCTAACTAGCTATAATGTTTACGGTAATGTTCATGAAATGTCAATATCTCTGGGGTTCCCACACATGATCATTCTGTCCCACAGAATCATTTTTGATATATCTCAGCTGCACAAAGTAGATTTAGAATGACATGAAGCACCACTGATCATCTGGTGCGTTTGGAGATATTTGTTAGAGATGGTTTTATAAAGGGTGAACATTTTGTAAGCATATTTTTTTACTTGGAGAAAGCATATGATACAATATGGAAATACAGAATTCTGAGTGATTTACATGAGATAGGCTTGAGGGGTAGATTACCCCATTTTATTCAAAGTTTTCTGTCAGATAGTCACTTTAAAGTGTGTGACCACATCACTGTCTGATGCTTTCGATTAGGAGATAGGTTTTGTTTGTTTGTTTGTTTGGGGTTTTACATCACTTCCAACATTATTTCAGTTATTTTGTGATGAGACCTACTTGTAGCAGATATAGTGCTGCCTCACTGAATTGTCATGTCGCAGGTCCTTGACATGACAACCCACCCGGTCACAGATTTACAAGGACAACGGGTTAACCCTTTGGCACAGGCCTCAGCTCATGTGGGAAATTGTATCATGAGTTCAATCCCGGCACGGCCGGGGTTCGAACCCACGACCTTTGGATCACCACAGAGGAACTGGTGCTAATATGCTGGCGCCCTAACCAACTGCGCCACGGCCCGTGGCCTTAGGAGATAGGTGTACCTCAAGGGAGCATTTTATCTGTACACTGTTTATTGTTTAAATTAATAGTATTGTTAACCATATTAGACCTGGAACTGATTGTTTTGTCTTTGTTAATGAGTTGAACATTTGCTACAAATCAACAAATATGTTTACCATTGAGAGACAATTGCAGCAACACCTTAACAGAATCCAGGAGTGGAAAGATGAAAATAGGTTCAAATTTTCATTTTAGAAAGCAGTGTGCATGCATTTCTGAAATAAATGTGGGGTGCACCCAGATCCTGACTTGTACCTGGGACAGTCCAAGATCCCTGTTGTCCAAGAAACTAATTTTTTTGATATTCGACAGGAGGCTTCCATTCATTTCACATATTAAATATGTCAAAAGGAAATTCCAGAAAGCAGCGTGTTGTGGCACATACTGATTGGGGAGCTGATTGCATTTATATCAAGCTCTAGTAAGATCAAATCTTGATTATGGCTACATGGTTTATGGATCGGCTCATCAGTCTTATTTGAATAGATAAAATCCTATTCAAAATCAAGGATTAAGACTTTGTCCTGGTGCCTTTCGGACTTCACCTGCAGAAAGTCTTGCTGTTGAAGCAGAAGAGTTACCACTTGCAATTAAATGTGAAAAACTCGCTCTTCAATATGCAACCCAGCTGCTGAAGCCAGAGAATTTGGTATATAATATTGTTTTCCACCCTAAATATGTTGGTCTTTTCATCAATAAACCAAACACTTTTCCAACATTTGGCATCCGTATAAAGAATTATTAACAGCTTTAGAATTTAATCCTGATCAAATTGCAAAATTTCAGATTCCAGATACCCCACCATGAATATTCAAACCTAACATTAATTTATCACTTGCAGATTCAAAGGACTCAACAGACCCTTCTTTCTACAATAAATAGATATAATGAAATGAAATGGTGAAATGGTGCTTTTATGACCTTTTCAGCAACTATGGCCATATCAGGTCGACTTTCAAGCCTTTTAACCAGTGTGAAAGTAACACTGCCAGCAGTGGGAGTCGAACCCACCACCTCCCGTCCTCCACTTATATTACCATTAAAGGCACAGATCCTACACTCTACCAACTGTGCTAGTGGGGCCGGTAGATATAATGAGATCAAATCAGTTTAATAAGGTTTTCAATGTTTCTATCTATGGGATGGTGAAGTAGGGTGTTCCAAAATATCACTGATTAAATCTGATTGGGTTCGACATGACAATTCAGTGAGGCAGCACTATGTCTGCCACAAATAGGTCTCATCACGATATGACTGAGATAATGTTGAAAGTGATGTAAAAACCACAGACAAACAAACCAACAATATTAGAAACATACATTGTCTTACCTGAGGATTTGGGCACATTTCTCTTTGCAGAGTTCACAGATGCTCAGTGGTAGGTGGCCTAGCAGTCTCTTCATTGCTGAAAAGCGTAGGTGAACTCTAAGATGGAGCTTGTGTGGTCTTGTCCCGGATGCAGTCTTCCCAATAATCGCCGGACCATCGGTCCTAACTGATATTTTTTGCCAAGGTCCGTCATATTTTCTGCCATAGTCGTAGTTGGACCTCATGTCCGACATGTTTTTTCTGTGAAAATTCTAACTTTTCTCAAAACTTCTCCCTCTACAAGCTCGGCAGTCATTTTTAAAGTGAAACGTAAATACAAAGTGTCAGGGATACATCAATGCGCAATATATTAATATTTCAATGTGAATGAATACACTGGTGGTGCTCTGGCGGTAAAAATGGTTTTGTTCTGGTAAAAAAGTCAATTTTGCCGGACCGAATGTCCGTTGAAGGTCTGGCGACTATCGGGAAGACTGGGGATGGGTGTTTCATTTATGGTATTCACTAACACAAGCAATGGATTGTCTTTGTCAATAATGGCATCCAATGAGCCAGAGATTTTTTAATGTCTATGTATGAAAAGCCAGCCAGGAAATGGCGAGATAACATCGATACAACCCAATATTTCCTTGAAGCGTCCCATCACTTTTATACCACTCAAGATAAGCTAAATATGATTGCATATATAACATAAGAGACCATTGGTGTGTTTAAAAAAAAAATCTGTGACCTTGACTTCTACGTGACCTTGAAAACTGATTTTTTATTTTATGCAGATTTAACAATGAAAAAACTGTAGAACTGTTTAGATCTCATTGAGACGAATTCGTTGCTGTAAAGAACAGCTTCCTGGGTCAATTAGAAACGAAATGAGGGCTTTTTAAAGATTTTGGGGTCAAGGTCATTTGGTTTACTATGGAATTCTATTGGAAATATGGCGTAGTCAGTGAAAATGTCATTTTTCTGAAATTAAGCCCTTTGAAAAAAAATGTACTGTTGGATCTGGAGAACAGGTGTATTATTGCAACTAGTAAGCCCTAAATGAGCATTCTATATTGAATTTTAGTCCTGTCATATTTAAGATGAAGTGTGAAACTTCTTCATTTTTTAATTTTCTCTATATTTTAATATATTTATACTTAATTTAATGAAAAATGCCAATACAAATCCGCACATAAAATGACTGGACAGCTTCTGTATTCACTGTACAATGCCGATTGACCCATCAATCTTTTCAGTATAACACAAAGATTCAAAATATAGCAGTACATAGTTTAATTTCATAGTATTTTGTCATACAGTGGGAGTAATAATTACATCAAAATATCAAACATCAAAATCAAGACTTTTCCCTTTGCGACAAGGTGAAGTCTTTAAAACTTCACATATCTTGCAATAACTTTGCAACAGGTTACAATATTCATTTCAAATTTGCACCAGTTGAACTTTTTAACCTAACTGTAACTTATATATTACATTTGCCACTGTTGTGGGTTTTTTCCAGAAAAGTAAGACTTTTTCATTATTCTTTTACATGATAATGTCTCAAGACACTGACCTCCCGAAAAATCCATATACTTTCTCATAGTATTGCACGCAGTTAAGTTTTGCCCTTTCAAGTTCAATTCAGTAAAGTACAGTACAGTTAAATACAATTATTTCATATTTTCTCCATAACAATCATACTTTTTTCTGCCCTGATGAAGCTGACCTTATAGCCATTAATTCATATTATCAGTAATAACTTTGCAACAACATGAACTAGTTTGAATGCTTGTGTCAAATATAATTCATTAGAGTCCTTTAATTATTAGTACAAATGTCGTATTTTATGTTGTAGATTTATACTGTAATTGCTCTTTCATATTTCTTAACAAATAGCATTGCTGATAACTTTTCATAAAAAAACACCAACAACACAGACTCAAAAGACACTTAAATCTATCAACCCCAATCACCAGTATTAGCCGAAGTGGAGGGAACAAAACCATACTGACCGAAAATTATCACATTTGTATCAATCACAATAAATAAATTACATTGAATATGACAATGGAAAATATCACAAATACATACATGTAAAAATCAAACAATAAGAGCCACAGTACAAATCTTGAAATCCTACACACCTAATAAAATATCATCTGGTAAGTCATAATAAATATTGACTGTTTGACAAATGCTTCAAATAATATTAGGAAGAGCACACAACCATCTCTCAATACTCACTTGAACTCACTTTATCAGTTATCAGTTTCATAAGGTAATAGTGTTTCCTGACTCTACTCTTTGAACCCAATCCCTGAAGTCTGGTTTTCAGTTTATTTTCATCCCATGTCTTAAGTGTTTTTATTCTTTCGAGTTTTATTTTGGTTTCATTTCAAGGTTCCACCCCTACATTCTTCTTGACTTTCTTTGCAGCCACAGGGTTGGTTTTCCTCTTGGAATTCTTCCGTTTAACCCTTTCTATATTTTGCAGTTCATCCAATCGTTTACAGGTTGTCATGATTTAATGACAACTGTCATGCCTGTTTGATTTTTGTCCGTGAATTCTACAGATGTGGTTGTTCTTCTTTTCCAAACACTACCCTGTAAAAGGTTTGACAGTTTTGTATAATTCCAGCAATTTACCCAGGTGAACTGCAAGAATGTGCATATATGGGGTACATGCTTTTTCTCATAACCTGGCAGTTTTCTTCCAAGACTTGTGAACTCTGTCACCCACTGCTTGGCACAGTCTAAAAATATAGACTGAAATTGACATTCTCTTGATTGTAATTAAATTTCTCTCGACTGAAATAAGCTTTCTCTCGAATGTAATTGACTTTCCTTCAAATGTAATTGACATTCTCTCAATTGTAATTGACTTTCTCTCAATTGTAATTGGGGCATATACTTACTTATCCTCTTCTTACGTGTTGGCTAATAACCATTTGTAAGTTTGTTAACCTTTCCTTCTGGTCTTTTGTCTGGCATAAACTGATGATATACTGGCGACTGAGTAAACCTCAGTATTGACCACTCTTTATCGAGTCTGGCTTTAAAGGCATTCAGGCTAGGTGCATTTACAACAGATTCTGGGAGACTGTTCCAAGCGTTCGTGACACGCACACTGAAGAAGTTAGCACGTACTGCCTTGGTAGCTCTTGTCTTCACAAGTCTCCTGCTGTGTCCCCTTGTTGTTGACGTTCCTGCTGCCTGTAGATATTTGCAGTCTATATTGTAGTGGTCGTGGAGGTGTTTGTATACCTCAATCATGTCCCCTCTGGCTCTACGATAAAACAGGCTGGGGAGGTCGAGAGCCTCCAGTCTCTGTTCGTACTCCAGGTCACGAAGGTTAGGAACTAACTTGGTGGCTCTTCTCTGTACATTTTCTAGTAAACGAGCGTCCCCCAGTAACACTGGAGAACATGCCGAGTTACAGTATTCTAAATGAACTCTGACTAGAGCAATGAACAACAGTTTCAGTGATGTACTGTCCAGGTGGGAGTAGGAGCGTCGGATCATGCCAACCAATCTATTTGCAACATTAACCTTTTTCTCGCAGTGGGATGAAAACTTTAACTCAGGGTCCACATAGACACCCAGATCTTTCTCAAGGCAAGTCTCTGACAATTCTACAGGACTGTTTCCATCAGACATATAATATTTATGTTTACTATTTTTTGCCCCAATATGCATTGTCTTACATTTGCCAGCATTGAAGTTTAAGAGCCATACTCTTGACCACTCCTCTAATTTCCTGAGGTCATTCTGAAGCTCTTCACAA
The DNA here is from genome assembly GCA_949316495.1 of Amphiduros pacificus. Taxonomy (NCBI): domain Eukaryota; kingdom Metazoa; phylum Annelida; class Polychaeta; order Phyllodocida; family Hesionidae; genus Amphiduros; species Amphiduros pacificus. Next base: position 10,109,147 of record OX439012.1, on the reverse strand, counting down.
TCAACGGTCGACCTTATCTGGCGGAAAATTTTTGTGTCATCAGCAAACATTTGTATATAAGAATGGACAATATCTGGTAAATCATTAACAAATAATATAAATAAAACCGGCCCTGCGGTATGCCACTGAGTACATCACTGTTATGTGATCGGGACCCATATACAATAACACATTGTTTCCTATTAAACCAAAAATCTCTTATCCAGTTATGACATTTGCCTTGGATACCATAGCCTGACAATTTAAGCATAAGCCAGTTGTGAGGTACACTGTCAAAAGCCTTGGCAAAGTCAAGATAAACATTATCAAGACAGCCACCCGAGTCAAGTACTTTAGTCCAGATATCAAAAACAGCTAACAATTGAGTAAGACATGATTTACCACTAATAAAACCGTGTTGACATGAGGACATAAGATCATTAGTGCTCATATGCTCAATAATACAATCTCTTATAATTGACTCTTGTACTTTACAAACAATTGAGGTTAAACTGACAGGTCTATAATTATTCGGTAACTGTCTATCACCTTTCTTAAATATGGGCGTTACAAAAGCCACCTTCCAGTCTTTTGGAAGTTTGCCTGTCGGGAAAGAGAAAGTGAAAAACTTAGAGAATGGCTTGGCCAGTTCTGCAGCGAGCTCCTTCAACACACGTGGGTGCATCCCATCCGGTCCTGGGGTCTTATTGATCTTGAGCCTTGACAATTTTACTTTGACACATTCCTCGGAAAATTCTACCTCCTCAAGGGCCGCTTCAAATTGTCTCTGTTCAAAGGAGGGCATATGTTCCAAATCTTCTTTTGTGAAAACTGAGGTGAAAAATTCATTTAATACATCTGCCTTCCCCTGGTCAGTGTCTGCTGTGCTGCCATCTCCTCGTTTGAGGTTAGCAACATTTGTACGGGTCTTCATCATTGATCTTGCATATTTAACGAAAGCTTTTGGGTTCTACTTTGCTTCTCGGGCTATTTTCTTCTCAAAGTCCTTCTCAGCTCGCCGGCACTCACGTTTGGCCTGGTTTCTGAACCTTACGTACTCGAGATAATCCTGTCCCTCTCTGGTCTCAAGATAGCGCTGGAAGCTGTGTCTTTTCTTCTTAATCTTTGCAAAAGCTCTGTTGTCAAGGTATACTGGTTTCTCCTTACCCTTGATGCCTTTGGTCTAAGGAATAAACACACTCATTAACTCTTTCACTCTATTCTCCAGGGCCCTCCAAGTATTGTCCACATCATCTGAGAAGAGTGACTCCCAGTCAGTTGAGCGTGCAGCAGCTCTCATGCCTTCGTAATCACCACTGAAGTATTTATACCTCGGCTTGTAGAGTCCGGTATCTAAACTATAGCAGTTAAAACGAAAATTGATAAGCACATGGTGACTGGTTCCTATTGGTGCTAAATGTTCCAGATTGCTCACCATTCCCTCTTCATTTGACAAGATCAGATCCAGAGTGTTTGGTGTCTGGTTTCCTCTGTAGTGAGTGGGTTCGATGACATGTTGAAAGAGGAATAGGTCTCTTAGGTGCTCAACAAACTTGGAGGCTGGATGCCCAAGGTCAGGTGGTGAAATTTCATTTTTCCAGTTGATCTCACTGTAGTTGAAATCACCCATTATCAACATATGGCTGGTGTCGAGTGCTGATGCACCATGCAGCATGGTCCCGCAACTTCTCATGGTTTATTAGGTCACAGTTTGGGGATCGGTACACACAACCAACTAGTAATCTGTCACTTTTTTTTAATGATACTGAGATCCACTTAGATTCCTCAAAATCCCCATCTCCTTCTACATGTACAGGGCTGGCTTTGAGTTCACACTTGACATATATTATCACACCTCTTTTGCAAGTATTGTCTGACAGGTTTGTGAAATGTTGGTATCCAGGTATATTAAACTCACTGTCTTCAGGGTCTATTGTGCGGTTCTTGTATAATATTTCTGTGATACCAAAGATATATGGGTCATGGTGATCAATGATTGATTTTGTTTCCTGCCGTTTGTCTAGGTAAGTGTCTGTGTTTGTATACAAAATTTTTAGTCCGTATTTGGAATTATTTACACTGGTTGATTTTTTGGGGGTGCGGTGTAGATCCTCATCCGAAGTATCATGCTGTCTTGGATGACGAAAATCACATGCAGGTGCAGTAGGTGAAGTTTTCATGCTTATGACATTGTCTTTTTGGGTATTTTGCTTACTTAGGAGATCACAGTTATCTCCTCCTCGGCCTCGGCGTCCTGATGCACCTGGGCCTGGACAACGAGGCGAGCTTCTCCTTCTGGTCGGGCTATGTTTACTACCTTGTCTTTTCTTATCACCCATCGAGCTCCGTCTTTCTTCCTCTTGGAATCGTCCCTCTTTTCTCTGAGCAATTTCAACATATCGGAATGTTCCTTTCTCTGTATCAAAGTTCTGTCGGGGCTGATGTATACGTTTTTTAGAAGCTCATCATCAGAACTAGCCAAACCTTTGGATTTACCAACTATTTTCCACTTTGTCTTTTCATCGTCTAACTGTACTCTGAGTGTTCTGGGTTTACCATTCTGTTTCTTTTCTCCTAGTCTACTAACTTTCTCCACTCTAACATCAACCAATCCTAGCCCACTTTCACACACCTGCTTGAAACTTATGTTATCATGAGTCTTTCTGGTCTCACCCTCTGTGGCTTCACTTTCAGGAAGACCATATACAATCAGATTGTTTTTTCTGTCAGCTCTGTCTTGGAGTTCTCTAACACCCATATCACTACTAACAACTGTTTCATCATTTTTCCTCTCATCAAGTTTTTGTACTACCTCTGCATAAGACTGTGTAATTTTGTTTTCTGTTGCAGATTTTATGTTATCTTCAGTTCTAACAATTGTGTCTTTAACAGCCTCAACCACTCCAGCAACAATTTGTTCAACCACAGAGTCAATTTTGAGTATACGGATCACAGATTAGCATGATTAGGGAAAAGACACTATTTTAGAGCAATGTTTTTGAAATAAGGTCTGCAATTCTATTATCAATTACAACATAACATATTCTTGAAAATTGTCACTGAATTTAAATACATTCAACATATTGATATTTTAACATCTTTATTTGTCATGATGAAATATATTGACAACTTTTTTGAAAATTTCATTTCTGAAAACACCTTAAACTGACCCTTATTTAATATAAACCTTATATTATTGTTATTTCAGTGTCTTGTGGGACATGATATATAGCGTGGCATATTTAACCTTACAGCCTCATATAGTTATTATTGCATTAGAACAAATTCATATAATGGTGTCTTGAATACCTGATTGTCAAATAACAAACAGTGCCTGGATGTCTAAAATTTCAAATTAAACGGACTTGCATATTACACACTCAAGAGCCGTGTGTTATTTAGATTATTTACAGTTTGCTGACCTCCCAGAGCTGGTGCAAACTTTGTGTGGAATGAGAAGACCAGGAAAGACACTTCTCACACTGCTACTTCTGAGCATGATTCTTTGAAACTTTGATTTAAGAAAACAGGGAAACCTTGTGCCGTGGCGCAGTTGGTTAGAGCGCCAGCTTATTAGCACCAGTTCCTCTGTGGTGATCCAAAGGTCGTGGGTTCGAACCCCGGCCGTGCCGGGATTGAACTCATGATACAATTTCCCACATGAGCTGAGGCCCGTGCCTAAAGGGTTAACCAGTTGTCCTTGTAAATCTGTGACTTGGTGGGTTGTCATGTCAAGGACCTGTGACATGACAATTCGGTGAGGCAGCACTATATCTGCTACAAGTAGGTCTCATCACGAAATGACTGAAATACTATTTGAAAGTGATGTAAAACCCCAAACAAACAAAATCAGCATCACAAACATGAGGCTCAGCATCACAAACACAGGACTTGACATCACAAAGATGGGACTCAGCAACACAAAGATGGGACTCTAACATGGGACTCTGCAGCAACACAAACATGGGACTCAGTATCATAAACATGGGATACGTCAACACAAACATGGGACTCAACATCACAAACATGGGATACGTCAACACAAACATGGGACTCGACATCACAAACATGGGATACGTCATACAAACATGGGACTCGACATCACAAACATGGGATACGTCAACACAAACATGGGACTCGACATCACAAACATGGGATTCGTCAACACAAACATGGGACACAACATCACAAACATGGGACTCGTCAACACAAACATGGGACTCAACATCACAAACATGGGACTCAGCAACACGAACATGGGACTATGCAGCAACACGAACATGGGACTCAGCAACACGAACATGGGACTACGCAGCACAAACATGGGACTCAGCATCACAAACATGGGACTCCATAACACTAACATGGGACTCAACAACACAAACATGGGACTCGACATCACAAGCATGGGACTCGACATCACAAGCATGGGACTCGACATCACAATCATGGGACTCGACATCACAAACATGGGACTCGACATCACAAACATGGGACTACGCAGCAGCACAAACATGGGACTTGACATCACAAACATGGGACTCAACATCACAAATATGGGACTACGCAGCAGTACAAACATGGGACTCTGCAGCACAAACATGGGACTCGACATCACAAACACGGGACTCGACATCAGAATCATGGGACTCGACATCACAAACATGGGACTCGACATCACAAACATGGGACTACGCAGCAGCACAAACATGGGACTTGACATCACAAACATGGGACTCAACATCACAAATATGGGACTACGCAGCAGTACAAACATGGGACTCTGCAGCACAAACATGGGACTCGACATCACAAACACGGGACTCGACATCACAATCATGGGATTCTGCAGCAACACAAACATGGGACTCGTCAACACAAACCTGGGACTCGACATCACAAACATGGGACTCGACGTCTCAAACATTGGACTCTGTAACACAAACATGGGATTCTGCAGCAACACAAACATGGGACTCGACATCACAAGCATGGGACTCCACATCACAATCATGGGACTCCACATCACAAACATGGGACTCCAAGCCTCCATTAGTGTTACAAAAATATTGTCCCTTCACATTTATCTACAGGAATATAAGCCTTACTGTAACCTCACCGCAAACGGAAAACCCTATCCAATTAAAGCAACCATGTACCATATGCAAGCCAAATAATATAGATTTAATCTTAGCCATGCATCTATTGTCATTATTAATTTACATGAATATTTCTTGCACCAGTTCGAGGCTTACCATTTCATGTCTTTCAAATTTGCCCTCATGAAGATGAAATTTGCATTAAAAAGAGCTTAGAGCCTGTGATAGTGTGGTGCAACACCCTATATGATTAACCTTACAAATGTTACATAACAAGTGACCCCTTTGTTGTTCATTTGCTGGAAAAAGGTTTCAATATTATTTTAGGCATAATCACGCTGTAGGTTTAGTCTTATCTTAATGTCTTATGTTCATATAACACAAGAGTTTTGTTAGATATATCTAATATCACAGATTTGCATATTTTCATTAACTATCAAGTCCACGTTATCACATTTGGATTGACATTTACACTCAAACATACATAAACTATTATCATCCCCTTGTTCTTTAGGAGCATATGCAACACAGGTATGACAAGAGTCTGCAGTGTCCATAGCAACCAGAAGAAGGGTTGATGGTTTGCAGTTATTGGCTGCTCCTGTGACCACTTCTATCAAATTGTTAAGCTTTGGAGATGTCGGGATTAACATTCTAATCCTTGTTTTAGTTTTCCCCGCTGGTGGAATAGATATACATGTAGTATAGTTGCTATCCAGGATATTACTAACAACTATATTATCGCCCATAAGGTCCTCGATATTATGACTAGTTTCCACTCCACCGCTTTGCATGTATACGTCAGGAAGAGAAAAGGCTGCAAAGAAACATGACATGAAGTAAGTAGTGCTTTTGTCAGATGCCCTTCATTTTGTCAAATGGTTTAGATCAACCAAATGTTGTCTATCACAGGAACTACTAATACATATGATTTTTAAGGGTTTCAGGTCGACGTCGAGTTTTATGTCAAATGTGTCAGCAAGTTGATTTTTTTGCCTGTTTCCGGACTGCAGTAATATATGATAATTTATAAGTTGGCCAAAATAGCACATTTGGTACAGTATTCATCTTGACACCCAGGTATTGTTGCCAGTTGTAATCCGGGTCATTTACAATCAAGCGCTGTAAACAGACATTGTGTGTAATCAGCATTATATAAATGTCTTCTTTACCTTTTTATATAATAATAATATCAACAATGAAACATGAGTAATTGGTTAAGGGGCGGACCATTATTCATTCGGGGGTGGAGGAGAGTCAAGAAACAAATATCGGCGAGATCACTTGATGGAGAAACAAATTGAGAATGCCAACCCTGAGAAAAAAATTAATTGAAACTTGTACATCTGCAGAAAGAAATGTTAAAAGGGTCAAATCTTTGGGCGAAAAATGGAGTTTTCCATCTTATAGAGCCATCAATTGTAGAACCTGCAGTTTTAGAGGGGAAGGGGAAAATTAAAAATAAATATGTACATTCTACCCAAAACATGTTTAGGGATTTAGTTTTGATGCAGCAGCAACAAATGCGACATACAATTTGAGAGCAATAATAAGTGTTATATTGCTCTCAGATAAAGTATTTTGATTACTTTACTTAACATCTTTTATTGGGTAAAACATAGGCTCTCATAGGATTTCTTATGGGGCCATAGTATCAGGCTCTGTCCGTGTGTACATTGGTCCATGGGTCTGTCTGTCAACAAAAACTTTGACATTTTGCTATTTTATCAGTAATCTAAGATGCAGGCTTCACATATTTACCACACATGCATCTCATCCTTAAAGGCCTAGATAGGATGACCTCAGCTATGACCTTAACTTTGGTCATAGGCTTTAAATTATAACCAAATTCTTATATTGTAACCAAAATCTTTGACATTTGCGGTAATCTGCTATATCTTAAGAGCCACTTTTGTGTGAACAGGTCTTATACCCAAATCACATTTATTCCAATTTTGAACATTTGTTCCAATTTCATGAAAGATGCTTAGGCAATTTTTTTTGTAACACGGATGGTCCCTTTTTGATATCCACTGCCGACAGGCAGTGGATATCAAAAAGGGACTATCTGTGTTATTCTGTGATCGGTACGATCATGGGAAATGGGTAGTCGTTTCCTGTGGGTTGTAATTCGGTTTTTTCTGTGGTCATAATTGTTAAAGCAACTGACGCCACTGTGGAGTGTTCGTCGTCTGCTTGCGAAAGATTCCAATTCGCGCATGCGTCCGGCGAATGAATACATATCTAAAAGAAGTGAACTAAAGAAAAGAAGTGCGTCATGTAAACAAAGCAGAACGTTCAAAACGATGTCATCGTGTTCGCCCATTGTTGCATTAAATTATCTCTTTAAAATGCTTCCCAATCACTAGAACAAGGAACTTTCAGTAAGTTTAGTTCAAATTCGGTCTTTGCCGATGGGTGATTGGAGAACACTAAAGTTTACCGGCTCGGGAAAGCCAATAGGCATCCCGCCGAAATGACAACATCGTCATCGCCCATCGCTGCACAAAATTATCCTTTAAATTGCTTGGAAATGCTTCCCAATCGCTAGAACAAGGAATTTTCAGTAAGTTTAATTCAAATTTGGTGTAAATCGGACAATTGGAACAGAAATAACATGCAAAAGTCTCTGATCGATGACTTGCGATAGCGCCTGGGCGATAATAGAGCAACTTACATAATCGGGCCTGAAAAGGCACATCTTTGCATACGTTTATGCTACAGAAATCGTTCATATACCAAATTAAATGTTTTCAAAAGACAAATAAAGATAATTTCAACTGCTCCATCAGTTTGCAATAATTGTTTCATTTTGTGTTTTTTGTTTATTGTAATTTTGTTTTGTTTGTTGTAATTTTTGTTTTGTTTATTTTAATTTTTGTTCTGTTTGTTGTGAATTTTGGTTTGTTATTTTTTCCCCATCCGTGTTACATGTGGATCACCACTTTTTCTTGTTTATAAAATTGGCTGTCAACCTAGGGTAACTTTCAAATGCCTGATGTCTGAAAAAATGTGTGGTGTCCAGGTGATATGTGATCAAACCTAATTTGACCACACTTATGGCAAATTGGACACCCAGGAAAGGCAGATGAAGTTTACTTCAATAAATGACTACTTGAAATATTAACTGTGAATCTTCTTATAAATCATACATCCATTTACACAGATAAAAGTATAAAAATTGGTGGCCCAAGTGATAAAAAATATGGGGGTTCGTTTGGTTCAGGAGAAAAGATTGAGAATGGCCGAGTGCCGAAAAAAAAAATTTCTCTCCCCCCCCGAATGAATAATGGTCCGTCCCTAATTTGCATCTTAGCAATTATGATTTTTTTCAATATTGCGCTCTTACTGTGCAGAATATGATCAGAGGACTTACGCCTTTTAAGGTAGAAGTCAGCGGTTCCAGCTCCAACGTTATGAACAACCATTTCATCAATGGTCATCCAGTATATCAGTGGAATGTTGTATTCTGTGAGCTTCTGAGACCCATACACTGTACCCCGACCTATCTGCAGCGTGTACGACTTCCAGGAAACCCAGAACCACTTGGGTCCTGAATAAAGCTCAAATTCTTCTAAAGTTTCTTCTGCATTCCAGGACACGTCAATATTGAAATTCTCAGTCCTAAATCCCAAGCCATTGCCCGAGGAAGGCCATGCCATAGGAATCTTGTATTCTCTCTCTTGGGCTTTATTCCTTAAATTAATTCTGAAAAATGGGAACACTGCTTCGCTGTCTCTGTGTAAGTTGATGGAGAATATGATGGTATTGGCACGTGACATGTCGTATGCTTCTACCACTCGTGAACTAGTTGGACCCAAATCGTAGTGTACCATATCTGAATTCATAGAGAAAAAATATCTAGTGCGTATTGGATCTCCCCTCTAGCTGGGTAGCCATGCTGCGTAAGCTCTGAGTGCCCACGAGACAAAAGTGGAGCGGCCAACATATCAAATCAAATCAAATCTTATACTTTCTCTATGCTGAATCATATCCTTTTCACATTTAGACATTAAATATGACTTCATTATACTAGTTTACATGCCAATGGAACCTTGATATTTGGTAAATACGCAAGGGCTGATTTGTATCCATATTGGGTTTTAAATCGGGGTTCAAATTTTGAAATGGACACAAAGTCTTGAATCAACACCAAAATCAGTGTTCACTGAACATCAGAGTTGGGACGCTACTGTGTAGCGTCCGTCGCATTTGAGTCAGGATATAAGACCGGCAAAAACGGGTGTGTGTGTACTCCTGGCATCCTCATACGGTTGTGTTTTTTTTTTCTCAGTAGTCTTCCACAAGAAAGCTTCAAATGTCTTCACATTTACATTCTGATTCATTGGTTTTAATACAGACTTTTATACAACTATATTTTAATCATTTATTCTCAAATTCATCTTTTTTCACAAGATTAGTGTTTCATACGCAGTGCTGAGAAGGCAACATACCTTCTCAGCACTCTAGGTATGTGATCTTCTCAGCACTCCAGGTATGTTGCATTCTCAGCACTCTAGGTATGTTGCATTCTCAGCACTCCATTTTTCTGTATGAAAGAGAAAAATGGCTTTGAAAAAAATACCTGGAGTGCTGAGAATGCAACATACCTGGAGTGCTGAGAATGCCACATACATGGAGTGCTGAGAATGCAACATACCTGGAGTGCTGAGAATGCAACATACCTGGAGTGCTGAGAATGCAACATACCCGGAGTGCTGAGAAGACAACATACCTGGAGTGCTGAGAAGACAACATACCTGGAGTGCTGAGAATGCAACATACCTGGAGTGCTGAGAAGGCAACATACCTGGAGTGCTGAGAATGCCACATACATGGAGTGCTGAGAATGCAACATACCTGGAGTGCTGAGAATGCAACATACCTGGAGTGCTGAGAAGGCAACATACCTGGAGTGCTGAGAATGCAACATACCTGGAATGCTGAGAATGCAACATACGTGGAGTGCTGAGAATGCAACATACCTGGAGTGCTGAGAAGACAACATACCCGGAGTGCTGAGAAGACAACATACCTGGAGTGCTGAGAAGACAACATACCTGGAGTGCTGAGAATGCAACATACCTGGAGTGCTGAGAAGACAACATACCTGGAGTGCTGAGAAGGCAACATACCTGGAGTGCTGAGAAGACAACATACCCGGAGTGCTGAGAAGACAACATACCTGGAGTGCTGAGAAGACAACATACCTGGAGTGCTGAGAATGCAACATACCTGGAGTGCTGAGAAGACAACATACCTGGAGTGCTGAGAAGGCAACATACCTGGAGTGCTGAGAAGACATACCTGGAGTGCTGAGAAGACAACATACCTGGAGTGCTGAGAATGCAACATACCTGGAGTGCGGAGAATGCAACATACCTGGAGTGCTGAGAAAACATACCTGGAGTGCTGAGAATGCAACATACCTGGAGTGCTGAGAAGGCAACATACCTGGAGTGCTGAGGATGCAACATACCTGGAGTGCTGAGAAGACAACATACCTGGAGTGCTGAGAAGGCAACATACCTGGAGTGCTGAGAAGGCAACATACCTGGAGTTCTGAGAAGGCAACATACCTGGAGTGCTGAGAGCACAACATACCTAGAGTGCTGAGAAGACATCCTGCCTGGAGTATAGGCAATAAAACGAAAAGTCAACCTACCTGGAGTGCCGTGAAGACACGGTATAAGTGAAAGTATCCACCAAACAATCATAATTCTTTACTTTAAGTGTTGTTGGAACCATTCACTTATTCCTTGCCCCCTGCCTCGATATACGAGTAACAAGAAAGCGTTGTTACTGGTAAAATGTATTGGTTGTGTTCAGATCAGCACATTATATAGATCCTTACCTGTGTTGTTCAGTGAAATACATAATTAATCCTTGTGAGGAGCTTGTTAAGGTTATCATTAAATTGAGATACTGTTTTTCTTTGACAAGCATCGATGCATGATATAAAGCAAACAAATTATTCATAGGTTTGGCAGGCTACTGTGTTACATATACAAAACATTCTTTTATAGTATGATCGATCTGTGTGTGACAATATTTTGGTAGACATCTTTGATAATGATAAAAATAATGATTAAATTCATTTCGCACGATTTTCATTCAATGTTCAAAAGCATCTGTTACAGACAAAGTCAAAAGATTCCGAACGTACCCATAATTCAAAATCATGTTTTGTTTTTTGTCTTAAACTTAGAGTGCTATGAGATCATCGAAATATTCTTGATGTATACTAAATCAATGTGTGTCCTGTCTCTTTTTGCTTTATTTAATAGCATGTGAGATTCTTGTACTCATTTGCAAAGTGGCACTCCTCTGAGTCAGTGAGGGGCGTTCAAAGGTCTCTTCACTCCAAGCTTGGTGACATATTCATACTCATCAACTATTCCCTGTCAGTACCCCAAGATTGTGATTTGAAATCTGTCACATATTTCTTAGAATTCTAACAAAAGAGAAACAGAATTTTAAATGATTACTCATCATCAGAAAGAGTTTTGTTTTCTTACATTTGTACAGCATCTTTAAAGTGGGATTAAAAGTACCAAATATTCCAGTTTAATGAATGACTTACCCGAGTTGAGGCGGGCCGGGTTCACAGCACACCTTTCACTTATCAAACCATTTTAAAGTCTGGTCAGATGCAGATTTTTGCAATGTTTGACAAAGCATCTCAAAAATAAATGCTTAAATATGATGAAATCACAAATTTTCATGGCCAGAAAATATTTCAAGATTTCATATTTTTTCTCTTTTGGGTATAAATTCATTAGTTGTTATATTTTCTATATAAGCAAACAGTAGCCATTATATTATCTATATTATCTATATTATATTGCTCCAATAGAAAAAGAAAAAAACCAGAAAAACAAATCAACTCAAACCAAATAAAAGTGCATATCGCTCAAAAGTGCATATCGCTCAAATAAAACACCAATATGAAGATTTTATCTTCATCACTTAATCAAAAAATTCATTGTCCCAAGTGAAGGTGTCCCATAGTTAGCAAAGCTTTACCAAGCATTGGTTAGCTAAGCAAAGTTTGTTGACAAAGTGTACAGTGGATGATTTGGAATTTAGCAGAAGACTCATCCACTTTTAAATTGCACAAAAATAGGGGGTAATAACATTTGATCGCAAGTTTTGGGGTAAGACATTTACATTATGCAAGGAAAAAGTGTTTGAAAATCCCATTTAATGAATGATTTAAGCTAACATGCATTTTAAGGTTGTACTTTGCGTACTTTGAAAGAGTGGTTTAAAGCTAGAGCTTTTGATTTACTGCCTCAGTCACTGGTACATTAGGACTGACATAAGTTGAAGAGTTGGATTTCACTAATTGATTTGTTTGTTTGTTTGGGGTTTTACATCACTTTCAACATTATTTCAGTCATTTCGTGATGAGACCTACTTGTAGCAGATATAGTGCTGCCTCACTGAATTGTCATGTCGCAGGTCCTCGACATGACAACCCACCCGGTCACAGATTTACAAGGACAACGGGTTAACCCT